>FR989907.1:5597799-6958007 GCA_905404115.1 Pheosia gnoma
GCGTAACATCTGGACATTCCCTCGCCAATAAATACACTAATACCCCACTAGTAAAGTGTTATTTATGGTACATCAGTGGTGTTTCGATGCAGAACTAATACATTTGGCACTTCCCAAAATACAGAGGGGAGGCAAACATTGGGAAATGTAACGTCACAAAGTGCATTAAGCGAACAAGAAAATCTGTCGAAACATGCATTATTAAATTTGCACACGAAGCAGTTAAGTGGGGGGAGGGGGGTTTATTCGAGTGCCCTTTTCTCTTATACTGTCGTAGACGTTTTAGATATTTATGAGATGGTACCTAAGTTGGTCGAGTGTGAATTGTTCAATTTGAGTTATTTACTGCCAAAGACTCGAACGCAACTCAAATATGAGAGCTGCCAAATTTAAACGTGTTATATACAAAAATGTCAGATAGCGAAGTCTCAAAATGTTCAGTAGAATTTAATTTTTTGAGTAGCTTTTGAGTATTAGACCATCAATCGTATTATATAAGTTGGGAAGTTATTGTATTGTTTTGTACAATTTATATACTATCCACAGTTTTATAATGTTTTTACTGTTATATGATATGTATCGAATATATGTGGAACTTATGGCTGGTACTGCTAATGCGGTACGCATATCAAATATTTAATAGACTCTAATTTGATTTACCATAGATCCATAGCTACCTCTTTACTACAAGAGTTCGTAATTTATTGCATAATATTATTATGCCACGATAACAACAATACTGCCAGATGAAAACATATCTTATATACTTCAAGTAAACACGAAATAATAATAGCCATGTTAGACAGAGGCGGTTTTACGATTCAAGGTGAGGTTTAAGGCAGGAGTCCATAAATTACATGCGTGGCAATTTGTTTTACTGTCCGTGGCCGAGATGTATGAAGGACAAGTGCTTAGGGGTGTCTCCCGCTTGTCATCATGCAAATATTTTACTAAGTACCTAGTATATTTTACTAGGTACCTTTATAACTCCTTTTATTATGAGCCTGTGTATTTCAAGATATAACAATAATTATGTAGCTCAGGTTTGCGGGCATCACGGAAGATTTCCACACGCAACAAAAAATGTTGCACTGCAGAGCTGCAACATTTTACCGAGGGTATTTAGTCTCAAAGTAACAAGGGCCAAGCCTATAATCACTATACTGAGATCACAGTCCCCCCTCAATACAATAGTAATTTTCCACCATGTTGGCTGAGTGTATGTTAGTGAGCTTCACAGTCGACTTTCCGAAGACGTGCAGTTTTCTAAACCATATTTATGTTTCGGATCCGAAATTCCAGAGGTGTAACGTGTAAGCGTTCGACTATCTTGGCCATAATAGTTTGTCAATAAATAAAATTGATTCCACCACCTAAGTCGTAAGTTGAAACATCTTCATCTAATTACCACACGTAAACCATAGACATCTTATTTTACCATTCGATTAAATTGCCTGTTGTTATGTACAATAAAGATTACTTTTACTTTTATTCAAATAAAACAAAACCAATGTATATATATTTTAAGTTAAGATAAATAAAGTCTCTCGCGAATCCCTCTGACATGGGGGTCCCCATGTCAGAGGGATTCGCGGGCCGGGCCAGAAAGTGCCCGGAAAAAAAAACCTAGACAACTGCCATAACTCTGCTCTCAGTGTAAAGAACGCAACGCAATCTCCATAAATCGAAGTTATCTTCATAAATATCCGTTGACCCGCCGCAGGAGTTCTTAAATTGATTGTACGTGATACGGAATACGAAAAGAACCCATATTGATTCCGCTTCGAACCGTAGCCCCAAACGAATTGGGGTTTGCGCGGGAAATGGTTTAATAAGGGCACGGCATAGCTGGATAGATACTGGGTACTTGCCCTTTAGAAAAACAAAATTGAACCGACACTTAATTTTATAGATTATTTGTTTGCTTATTTAATTCAAAGCTTAGACGTATCAGGTAAGTGCAATACTCTCACTAGGATTCTATGTGTTATGAAGTTTATATGTAGCAAATATGGCTCCAGTGTTTTTATAACTATTTTAATTTGATGTACGTAACTGTTTAAACACTGCTGCTGCTAAGTGTTTAAATACCTACTAGCTATTTGAGACGTTGTTATTTTGTTATTTTTTGTATGTCGCGTTAAAATTAAGCAGCTCTCAAATTTGAGTTGTATTTCAATATTTGGCAGTAAGTAAGATATCATGGATGAGCATAATGTGTGTCTGTAATGATGATATATGAATGCCTCAATTGTTTAAACAAATAAGACTAAACAACGTTACTATGGCTTGTCTATGAGATAGTCCAGCTGTATTGGGTTTGTTTCAATAAAATATTTGTGTGTAACTATTAGCACTTCAAACTAATTATATCAACACTCAAATTTGACACACAGCATATATCGTATGTAGCTTTATAAACTACAGCTGCCGATGTTATCAATATGACTATAGTCAGCAATTCATTCTAGTCATCTAAATTTCTAAGCCGTCACCAAGATTTACGAGGCGAACACTCTTAAAGTGTCTTTTTCAATATCAAGCTTTATAATCATTTAGTAACTTCTTCGCCACTCAACAGAAATAGATGATAACACTTAAGGATACCTATCTACGTAATATTTCAATAAAAATCCTTCGCTGAGCTTCAATACTTTCTGTGTTATACGTGATATCGTTTAATCACGCCTACCCACACGCTTGACCCGACAGACACTTAACCTTTAGATATTGCGAGAAAAAAACCAGCATGTTTTCTACACTGAATATGAGAAAAACGATAATTCAAACGACTATGCTTTCATGAACAGGCACTTTATTCAAAACATAATAGGTAATGTTAAGACATACTAGATACCAAAACTATTACTTACTTTTTTTAATAATACAGAATTAAGGTGTCTTCATAATGTAAATTATTACCATGGATTCAACTCGTGATACTGGATCTCCAAGAGAATTTTCTGTCAATCTTTTCATAAATTATACGCATTTTTTCCGTATTTTTAAATTGATTTTAGAATGAAATCATAATATAAGTCTATCTCAACGTGATTTTAAATACAAAAAAACCTAATTACTAATTTAGGCCTAAAACTGCAATGCAAATTAAAACTTGATACGCTTGAGCGCGCTCGTCACTCGCACGCGTAGGGTATCGCGCAGAGCGCTGTGTTGTGATCGCGTTGTTTACGACACATTGCGCGCTCAAAAATTACAACATTGTAACCCATCACTTTCAACATTAATGATTTTATTATAGGCATTAAGTGTAGCCTTTACCCAAAGTTTTCGTTACCATCTCCCTTACATCCTGTATAAGAAGCTATTAGAATAGTTTTATGTAGACATTATCCAACTAAATACTCCCGGTCGCGGCACTGTGACTTCCATAATCCAGGATAGGTAGTGTTCTACAAAGAAGACACTAGCACGTTTTCTAGTACACGGTCTGTGAGAAATAATACAAGGTCACTGCCACAGCCGGCCTATATTGAGGACTGACTCCCTTAAACGTGGTTATTTTCATCTATCAAATTCATATTTGATCACAGAACAAGTCAACAAGGCAGGATATTGTCTTCAATTTGCACTAACTTTATTAGAATTTTGAATGCTATGTTGAACGAGAGGTGTTTTATGATAGCTAGTAAAAATAATCCGTTAGTCATAACGTTAATCAAAACTTCAAGTATAAGTACCTCGTAAACTCAAATTGAAGATTTCACGTGACGTACGTTTTAAGCATGTAGTATAAATAAAACCGGAGTTTTTGGTATCATTTTGTGCATCTGAGTTAATATAACATTAATTTTATAGTTTTGGGACATGTTTCCAATCAAGATTCATGGTCATGTAATGCGTACATCAAAATCATAAAAGATGATTATCTATCTTCTATATATATAAACGGTTTTGTCCTGACTCACTGACAGAAAACTTATAGCCGAAACCGCTGGATTTAGAGACTTGGTATTTGAAGGGTGTGTTTATAGAAGGCTTAAAACGCACACTAAGGGGTTCAAATAGGGGATCAAACATTATATGGAAAGTTTTATTCTTTGGATCGATTAGCTTGAACCGCAAAACGCGAAAAAATATTAAAAAGTATTTGTGGTCATTAGAATTGGAAGAGGGAATCGCAAACATCCACCGAATTAAGGTTCGTTAGATTGGTCCTGAAGAATATTTTGCATACACATAGCCAGGGTCTGATGATGAAGTCGGTAGATGGTGAATTGATTATAAGGAAATCAAGTAGACCTTCCCATTATCCATCCCGGTCCATAAACCATTTGACATAGCGGAAAAAGAAAAGCAAAAAAAAGATTATCAGAATCTGTAACAGGAAGAATGGAATCATCTCTTTACCAACAAAATATCAATAACAACATACCTACACAACCTTCCGATAATCACGCTCAAGCCTTAATCTGATTGCTCAAATCGAAATCATACCGACCCCGCGCACGAGCTCGATGTACCTACATCTACGTTTTCGGAATACGTATCAAAAGTACCTTTAGCCGGTCCTCCGAACCTCTCCCGAGCTACGGTTGTGTGACGAGAATCGGAAATGGGATCGGAATGTTTTGCGGTTATTTCGATTGAACCCTGAAAGGGGTACTACTCTTGAAATTTCAGACCGATTGACCAGTTTTCTCGTTAAGCGCACAAGGTATCCCCACGGGTAAGACTTCTTTCTTTCTATACCTATAAAGGTCTCGAATTTTAGTTAGAGCCGGCCGTATTTATGACGGTGTATAATAAAAAAGAAAACTAATTTTGGGTGAAGTCATAAACATTGTTGCCTCTCCACCTGAAAAGGGAACAATGTTTACTTTTCGTGATAAATGGAAACCAGTTATGTGAATTTATAAACTTTACTTACATACTTTGCCTCAATTTTACTAGTACTGCAATATATGCAGCGGATAATAGAATTTTATGGATTACAAAAAAAGGTGAAACATGAATTGAAAATCCAGTCCAATCCAAGCTAATATTATTAACTGGTACCAATTTTTAATGTAGGTCTTCATAAATAATCCACAAATACAGCCCAGGAATTTCAAATCTTCAATATTTAATTGCTCTATTGCTATTCCAACCCGTAAAATCATTTATTATGCATAAAACAATCCACCCGGAGACGCGGCAAGCTATGACATCACACCGCAACTGCCAAGGGTGTACCTAAATAAATAGCTACAAATATCATCAGCATAGCATGTTGTTGACACAAAGCTGGCTGGGTATTATTGATGGGCATAATTTATCGCATTGGCCCCGTGTTCTAAGGGGACAGCGAATGGAATCACGAAAGTACCACCCCACAATTTATGATCCCCTCTCCGAACCTTTGATGACTACTAATTTTTCAGCGGTACCAACCGAAAAAATTGACAGCCAAGAAGTTTCTTTACTCACTTTGCCGACGATGTATAAATTATTAATTGTGCTGGATTTTGTGTGGGGTGCCATGATTGATAACGAGTGCGAAAATAGAACATAATAGAGCAGTATACGATACGCCGAAACTTATTAAATGACATTTACGTAGCTGGAAAATTATATCATATTCTATTACAATACGGCTGCCAACAGCAAGCTCGTAGAATGTATGATAACACACCTACACAAAAGAATATACATGCATTCATATGTATGCATCTACTTATGAACGCAAAACTACAAAAATGCAAATTGTCTACTAGTATAACCAAAAAAGCACTTTGAAATAAAACTAATTTAACAGATTATATCGCGTTTATTTTTATGTTTTTACGTTCCCGCCGTTTCGGCTGCTTTACAGCAATCAAGGTTGCTGAATGTGTAGTATACGCGTAAATATGAGAAATCAATACAAAAAACAACTTATATATAACAAAATTTTCCACACAAAATTCCGCAAGATTCGTACCAAAATCTTATTAATAAAAGAGATCAAACGATTAGAATAATCAGATGTATTTCACGTCGCGTTCTGAAGCGGAAAAGTCTCAGCCGTCACACGCCAATCGTTCCTGCAAGCAATGGACAAGCGGGATGTAGAAACCAATTTTCCCACTGAGTAGGTATGTAGGTAAATACGTAATTTCATGGCACATTAATTTCCAAGTAGATCATACAGCGGTCCGTCTCCCAATTTGCATTTGTTGTGTTCTCGTGTTGAAAGACAATTTTCTTGAATTTATCTTTGGACAAGATTCGGTAGCGAACCTTTGAAAGAGCTAAACACATTTAATCTGCATAGATAATGCATAATAGAGATTCGCTTCGTAGATAAGTGCCTTTTCGGATAGGATTCGTTTGAATAGTTCCTCAATTCTATGTATAAATATTTGGTATATTTATTTATTTTTAGATATTTAATCAATATTATGTATTTCAAATTATGCGTTGTGTATGTTGTTTAACAAATCTTAATTTCGTCAGTAGTATTAAATAGATACCTAATTTATTTCACGGCCTTTTAAAAAACAAAAGCGTATCGACGAAATCTTTATACTAATGTTATTAGACACATCAACAGCCGAGTACAGACCGATCGTGCAGCAAGCCTGACTCGTGCACATGACAGCGGTCGAAGCAGCGCGGAAGGTCTAGATACGGCTAGTATCGAACTCTGTTGGAGCTATATCAAATATATTTTTCATAAATACACAAGTAAATTGCACACGTGTCGAATTAATTTGACTTCGCCCCGCTGTCTGACACATGTCGGTGATCTGAACAGAAGGCATAAATCGAGCCGAGGAGGTATATATAATAAATACAGTTCCTTATTTTTTTGCTGAATAATAGTATTTGTTAGGAAAGCCTATTTTGTTTTTTTTTAATCGTCGTATTTGAAGCAACGAGTACCTACCTATGTAAATCTAGCTTATAAATATAACAAACGACAAACCACAAAAAGGGAAAATCATTGCTCTTCTGTCTAGATAGTATTGATTTTATAAAAATAAATAGCAGTTCGGCTCTCACCACTTCATCTCACTTGATTTAATCCATCTGTTTTTATTTGTTTGATATCTGTCGTTTTGGTTTTATATGTAGATATTTAAAATTGAAATCTTCGTACCTCGACGTTCAGTCATAGCCAACACAAAAGCGAAAATGTTGAATCCCTTGAATTGTAAATGAAATGATCAGACACTGATCATTTGCAGTTCTCGAAATAATAATTAAGTACTAATTTTGAATTAACTGCAAACTGTTTTGTATTACATTGACGTGTATCGTGTTTAAATCTTTTCCCATTTCTATTTTCGTATTGAAATCGACATCCATTTCAAGCTTGATCTTCAAGTTTCCTTCTAGCTTGATCTGGCTCATTACCGATATTTACACGTGAATGCGATTTGACCTCCGAGATCCAACTATTCGAGCCGGTACCATAAGCGTCGTACAATTGGTCCGATTTTTTTAGGATTTCGACTACCCGAAACGATTGTCAAAGATGGCAGAGCGACAACATGGACCACTATATTAAGCCACCTATAAAAGCACTGAGGAGCTCGGATTTTACAATCCTTTCAGTCATCAAAGGCCCGATCGATACTCTCGCCGCTTTATCAGGCTTTAAACTAACTAGGCTATGGCCGCCACAAATGACCACCTACTGCCCTTAAACGACCGTCCTATTTATAGCCTAATAATACTATTTCAAATGTGACACTCGTGTATGCTTTTGTTCTGAAAAGTAGACGTAAAGTATGCCACTAGGCTATGACCGCCACAAATGACAACCTATCGTCCTTAAACGACCGTCCGATTTATAGCCAAATAATACTATTTCAAATGTGATACTCATCTATGTGTTTGTACTGAAAATAAAACTTAAAGTACGCATAAATGAACCCAACCTTGAGTGCACTAAGAAACATAATTCACTAAACGTTCTAAAAGTTTCCCTAGCAACTTATAAGTAAAGTTCATTCGTATTCCGTTTCTCCGCGAATGAGCTGCCTAATAAATATCGGCTCATCAATAAGTAGGGGCTCTTAGGTTTCTTCGGCAACAGTCTACATTCATCAATATACATGTGATACATCAATGTACCTATCAATATGGCTGTTTCTCACGCAATTTATTATTAGACATGGAAATAATTTACATTCAATTTTAATAGAACATTTAAATTAATTTGAGTTATGTATGGTCCTAATTATATGACATAAAGATATCATGTTATTATCATCTAACATTGTTATTTTAAGGTATTTTAAATGGAATTAGATTCCGAGTTTATAAGCATAAAGATGAAGTTCCATTTGTAAAGTCAAATATAATTAAAAGGTGTTCCTGTAAGTTTTATAAGCCAACCTTAACTATATATATACCTTTAGCTGCCTACTGTCGAAAGAAGCAATCTCTTGAGGCTGCTTGTCCTCGCTCAGTTAGAGCATGCCTCGCCCGACGCTGCATTGCCTGAGCGCTCCGTATACCTATCTGTCATTTAGTCCCTTTGTCCGTCAGTGTAGCTTTGCGTAAATTAAAACTCGGGTAAGCTGGACCTTAATATTATGACAAATAATCATAAATTTAGTTTTGTATATTAACCAATATGCTAGAGTATTCAGAGTATTAAAGTATCCTTATTGATAAGTGGATCACTAAGTATGTACGTCACAGACCAGAGATAAATGTTGCTACGCTTGCGAATACTCGTCGGCCTCTAGACGTGAAATTATTGCTAGTGAAACAGCCACTCTGACGATTTTGTTTGCCCAATTTGGATTATCCCGTCTGTCTGCTGATTGTGGAGTTTAGGCTTTGGATCTGAGAGTAAGCACAAACTTTGCTACGAGAAATTAAATACTTTTGAGTATCGGTAATTGGAGGAAATATATTTTATAATGAAATTAAGTAATTATAGTCATTAGTATTCTTATTCTATAAATAATATTGTAAAATAATTACAATTACAGGGAATAAAGAAACTAATGTTTCAATTGCAATCCACGAGGCACAAAACAACAAGTATCTATCACTAAAATGTAAGAACTAAACAGCGGTGTCTCTAGATAGCTACAGACAAATTCAGCATTTCCAGAATGGAACGCTCGAGGCGACAGAACTGGCGTAGTCGCTAGCTACGACAAGCTACGAGGCGCTACGCGTCGTGAATACGAATTACTACATCGACAAACCTCGTCTTACACTCGTGAAGTGAATTTAATCAATTATGAATTGTCTCAAACAATTCCAGCTTCAATTTGATTTCATTGGATTGATTGGCTGAAAACTTTTGACCTAAGCTAAAACCTAGTTTCTAGTTCTAATTTTAATATATATCTTTAGATTTAGATAAATTATATAGTATTGATTTCTTATATTTACGCGAATAATACACATTGAAATAAAACTAATCTTAAGGATTTTATCGCGGTTTATTTTTTATTTTACGTTCCCGACGTTTCGGCTGCTTTGCAGCAACCATGGTCACGGGAGGACTCCCTCCGGGAGGAGTCCTCCCGTGACCATGGTTGCTGCAAGTTTTATTTCAAGATTATATAGTAGCTCATATAATTAATTTGATAGTGAAATTATATTTACACGTAACGTAACGTAACACTACCTAATTTATTTGACTTGAAGAATTCCTATTTTATAGATGCCTGTAGTTAAGTAACTGCGCCCACTTAGAAATACTACTATAGTTCTAATCCCTAATAGGTTATAGCACGTTTAATACATCTAAGTATATGTATACAAAGCCACCGAGTTGATAATCAGCTGTCCCAACGGATGTACAGTACACATTGCACTTGAGCGTCTAAACAAAAGCATAGACTCGAGGCGACAGCCAGAGATATTCATTATTCAGCCGAGTACGCCACATATTTACAGTTTCTTTGTCTACGCTCGTAACCGCCTGTCTGAAGTGTAAGGGCGGTTCTATAAACGTTGGGCAAGGCGATATTATAACGCTTTTCCGGCTATAAATAATATATTATTATATTCAACAGTCTCACTCGTTCAACAGTCGAATAGATTTGAAACTATATTATCGCATGTGCAAGTTTAAACGGATTGTGTATCGAAATCTTACAGTGTCGATATAAGACCGGGGACTTTGTATGCATTTTGTAAATCCACCAAAATCTCAAGCTGCATTCTTCCACTCTGGGCACTGCTATGCAAGTTATTGTATCGTCATATGTGTATTCGATGGTGTCAAAACTCGTACTAAGCCCTCAGTAATACGCGCTATACCCAACAATTCCTACTGCATTAGCGATTAAAACATCCGTTTCTGATAGGGATAGATCATAGCCCGTATCGGTCACGGCGTGAGAGTGTTACGTAAGCAGCCAAGCTTTAACGTAGAAGTTAACATATTTAATATAGCGTAGTTTCATCTTTCGCATCACATAGCAGTGGGTAACTGCCGTTTACTCCGGGACTATATTTCTAGGTATATGAAGTAGCTATTCTAAACAAGATTTTCATTATATTTACGAGCTGTTTACATTACATAAACTTGAATACTTTTATTCATGTTATGTATACGGTAGTTGTAAATATACTTAAAATATTTTTGGAAATGGCCCTGGCTTACTTGAAATAAGTGAGTAAGGTAATAAACTTATTGGGATATACACTGGGATGCGAAATTAACGGGTCACTTAAAAAATATGTGATAGTTCCTAAAATACGTAAGATAGATGGGCTGATTGTAGTTTATTGTATATTGGTGGCATATTACTGAATAGGTACATAAAAAAACTTAAGTCCACACGTACTACTAAGGCCTGAGCACTTCGTTTACAAAATAAATGGTTTGACCGTGAATAGCAAAACACTTTTGTCTATTTCCATACAAGCATCCCCTTAACTTTACCTTTCATTTGGAACTGGCTCTATGGAATGAGCTCTCAGCGAGGCGAAAAATATTTTATTGCTTTATTACGAGTATGCAAATATAACCACCCTCGCGTGCTTCCTACGACCTGGAAAATAAAACGGCCACCGAGCGCGGCGCTCAGAGCAGCGCGAATCTGGGGCACAATCTAAGCCGAACTAAACTATACTATATTACGTTGCCTTAAGTTCTCTCGATGTGATCTGCCTGCTGCAAATCCATCTAATCAAGATATTTTGATTTTTGAAAGTGTATTTATTAATTCTTGCTAATTAAATTGCATTATTGTAATAATAATATAATATAATAATTTTACCAAAAAATAGTACTAACTATACGGTCTCACACTAAACAACGCTCGTACTATGGGTACCGTGCAATGGACTGAGGGCGAACTAAGTATATAATACTTAAAGAGATATTAAACATCCAAAACTCGGGTACAAACATTCACGTTTATCACACAAGTTTGTCCCTACCAGGATTCAGAGCCCTCAGCGCAGAAAGCATGGTCACTACCAACTCCGCTAATCAGGACGTCAAAAATGTAAGTACAGATACTTTGTTTAAATAAAAGCTGTTATCACATTCTTACTTTGTTGATTTATTAGTTTATGCTCTCGTTACTTTTAAGTAAAAACGCTTTACAATTCCTTTTATTCATGAAAATAATATTGTGACATATGTTAAGGTAGGCACTAAATGTATTATTCATTATTTACGATGCTGATTTAAAATACCTCTCGCGTTTAGTACTCGTAGGTATCAATAAATAACAAAATAAGATAGTGGAACTGGTTCCATCTACTAAGTCGAGGATCGCATATTATAATAAGATATCTGATCTCAGATATTCAACGCACAACCAGAGTCTATCTTTTGTTGTTTTTATTACGTCTTCAATTTTTATTCTGTGCCGAGCCACAGAACTAGATTTTTATTTGCCAGAAATACGCTTCGCTTATATACACATAAATTTATACTTCAAGGATAAATAGAACTAATCCACTTTATAGTTTAAACATAAAGCGAAGTAAGCACGTTGGGAGGTTTATTTAATCATATGTTACTATCAAAATAAGTAGGTGTGTACACAATGTGCATAATATATAGCTAGGATGGATACTAGTGGTAATTCTGCATAAGATGAGCACACAGAAGAAAAATAAAGATACTGTATACAAAAATAACCTGATGATTTTCATGAAAGATCTTTTCAGTTGAGGTCGCGCTTTGATGTGGTTGTAGGGCTAATAAAAATGGCTATACAAAATAAATGATTTGATGATAAATGATAAAAGTTATGTCATCGTCAGGTAATATAAAAACAAAAGTGCTTACTAAACAGATATTTGTTTTAATTAAACGGTCTGTAATACGATCTCTCGTCATGCTCAATAGCGTGCCGAGTCTATTGTGCAAATAACATTAAAAAAAACAAAAAATCGTAACTAATGAGTTCTAAACACGACCTTTCAAATTAATTGTGATCTGTCACACTGGTATAAGTATTATCCGATTCACCTTTAATCTTGATTTTTTTTTATTCTAGTAAGGAACTATAATGAGACCTAGGTACTAATGTACATTGAAATAAAACTAATTTGTACGTTTTATCGCGTTTATTTTATGTTTTTAAGTTCTCCACGTTTCGGCTGCTCTACAACAACCACCGTCATGGGAGGACTGAGGTGCTAGACATCCTAGTATTATAAATAGAACTGGGGTACCCTCATATTTATTTGTTGTTTGCAGTCCGATCTACGCAGAACGTGCTCACAGTGTCTTAAGTTCTTGCGTTGTTCTGTAAAGCAGCGAAAACGTTGGGATCGTAAAAATATAAAATAAACGCGATAAACTCCTTAAAACTAGTTTTAATTCAATAATTTAATAATTTAATTCGCATAAATATAAGAAATCAATATAATAATATATATCTAAATCACGTTAAGGAAGTAAACTAAAATTAAAATGACTTGCGAGTTTATGCCAATATCATCCTAAAGGCCTGCTGCATATTTTAGTGCTATGTAGGTACGGATCGATAACGACAGCATTCGACCTTTGAAAAAATAAACCCAATAATGGTTACCCTTAATTTATAATGGAATTGATTTAGAATGGAAATACAAAGCATTTTTCAAAAGAGATGTTATTTGTTATGCCAGTGTAAATGGACGAATTAAAGTTAAAAATTTCGGAGAAATAATTATACTCTATAGCGTTGCTTGGGTTAGGCACTAATTGACAATCTTGGCAAAATATAGCGGACGAGCCTGATGAAATATTGAAATGTATAGCAATCACGATTGGATTTTGTAAACATTATTTAAATCATTAGACAATATTATACACGAAACAGGTCATTACGCTAAATTGATGTTTACACAAAATATTGAAGGCAATGTTTCTTAAGATCAAAAGGAGAAAAAAAATGTTTTCTCATTTTTCACGGTGGCAAAAATAATTTGATTTCAGTGGAGGGATGTTGGCAGTTGATTTTAAATTTAACTTCTCTGAACTTGGCAAAGTGGAATGGATTTTTATGTACCTCCAAACATTAAGTGTTTATTTTCGTGAGAATTTTCTTGTACTCATTAAGGTGGTAAAGGTCACAGCTGACTCTATCGATTATATTATTGCTCTGAAAATTGTTATTTACTCTCAATTAGGTATTGACAGTTTTAATATATTCCACTACTTGGTTACTATCTGTATCAAAAGATATAACAGCTTTAGTTTAGTAATAACTTTAAAAGTAATGACGGTGCACAAGAATTTGGTACTTACGTAGACTATGAACGATATTTATTTCATCTTTAAATCAACAAATTAAAAATAAGCAGTATTAATATCGTGGGGAATATTTTCTACTTACGAAGCGTAAATTAAGTCATATTTTTTAATTTATTCGATATATCCGCGCTGCTTGTGGGCGGCAGATAGAAGCTCTCGGCTGGTTCCCCTATTATTTATGACTGCTCTACACGATAGGTAAATAAGCACGTTATAGATGCTGATTAGAGTATTTTCACATAGCATATGACTTCAAATTAGTTCAGTACCTCTTCCGAGCGTGGTATTCAGTACCCTATTTTTGTTATTAGTATAATTTTGCTGTTGGCTGCTGATTTCGATTACAATATATGCCAGTTACAATGCTGTGCTTTGTACAACATTACACCGCCCGTAACGGCAAATCACTTCATAAATAAAATTATCCATAAATAAGTAGCTCTCCTTACAAATATCATGTTACAGTATATGTAGGCACCAACATATTTTATTCCTCATAATTATCAGCGTCTTGCGAACTGTATACAGAAATTCGTTCTCCATTATTTATGTTCATTCTTCACGATACCTACCGTTCGGTAATTCCCACACTTTATAGCGAGTGTTTGAGGCTTTGAGGCGTGCAAATAAAATAAAGCCCCGTTATAGCGCCATATACATGCGCGAATTGGTATTGCGTGTACTTCCTCTGTTTATTGTACGAGAATTATAGTTAAATGTTTTTGCGAGGCTACCAATGCCTACTACAACCTGGCTACCAAAGGCAGGGGTTGGGGGGTTGCGGGTGCGGTTGATAGGGTAATATTCCATAAACACGTCATAACTAAAAACATAACTTATCATTTTCTAAATAGATCTTATTCTGAAATATGAATATGCATGTCCGAAATCTGACTCAAAATTAATTAATAAATACTTTGCAGAATTTTCGGCCTTATTTAACGGGAAAGTACCAGAAAACTAATTAACCAGTTATACCAAACTGGAATTAAGGCCTTGGGGAGTTGGCGATTATTATAATGTACACAAAACTTATCGTTCCGAATCCGTGTTTTACATTAGTTTAGTTGGTTGAACGGTCGCATTGGAATCAAGTTGTGTAGGTTCAAACCCCGGCTGGCACCTTAATTTTCAAATTACATGTATTTATTCCAATTAAATTAATTTAACACTTCTAAAATATTAGGTTATAGGTTCCAATTATATCAAAATCCTGTCTCCAGACTATCTACAAACGCACCACGAACTTACTAAATTGACACGAATCGACTTGTCGAAATCTATTAACAAGGGGATTGTCGATCCCGACGCCCCAGGCGTGTCAGCATAGCGCTGACCGTTCCAGACTAGTCCCCAGATGGCGCCACGTCATAGAATAAATGCAATCAACGGGATCGAACGCCGGGCACGTTCAGACACGTCAAGTCATAGCCCATCGGTGGGCCTGTTTCGGTGTCGGCACCGAACACAACGCCCATTACTGGGCATTGAAACACGTATTGTGAATTGATTAGACGAGGATAACGTGTGATTTGAATGTAATAAATAATATCTATGGTTATTATTTAAGGTTTAATGATAACCCCATACAATATTTTACACAATTTTTGTTAATCTTATACATTCATAGACAACTGAAATGGTTGGTTAAGTTAACAATCAACAATAATCTGGTGACCAGATCGCTGGCACTTATTTTGGCTAACACATCAGCATTGCATTTCAACATGGCATGGCAACAACTAAATATGAGGGCACCCCAGTTCAAAACTATGATACTAGGACGTCAACCACTTCAGTCCTCCCGTGACCTTGGTTGCTGTAAAGCGCCGAAACGTCGGCAACGTAAAAAATACAATATTAACGCGATAGAATCCTTAATATTAGTATTATTTCAACATTTTCGGTTATGTTATGTAGAAGACGAAATACAGTATAAGAATGTAAGATGAATAAATTAAATTTAGTACTCATTACATGTTGAGTACACTAGACGCATTCTACGGTTTAGTCACTAAACTACTCATCGCACTGAGTAGAAGTACGTTTAGCTCAAAACCACATCTAGAATGCTATATTTTGAGATAGGAAAGTCTCTGCCACCGCAAACCTTAACAAAAATAATAATTTGCCACGTTCACACATAGAGCCTACATATTTCAGGGTGTATACCCACGCATGTAGCCTGAAATATCTAGTGTTGCGGAGCCCGCCATTGAATCGGTGTTTTTTTGTCCGCACTTCAATTGTTTGTCATGTTTCCGGAGGGGATATTTATGGTGCATAACCATGAGCGTTATACATACAAAATTGTAAGTTATCTCCACATAAATAAGGCAAAAAGTCGATTGTCAATAGGGAAAAATATGTAATTGGTTTAGTATATAGGATGAATTCTATACGGGAGATCGAAAGATGCATAGAGAACTCTCGAGCCTGATTTTGATGAAAACTAAAACTGCATGAATATATTTTTGAAAAATAATTTCCCTAGGTAGGAATTGAACCTATTGATTTTGAATTAAAAAAACAGCATACTGCACCATCCGATAAAGACGCCAATAAGGATCAAGTTCTGGAATGTAAATGGAAAAAAATCGGGAAAATGTATTTTTGAATAGATCAATCATTTGTTAAAAAAATACATTTTCTTTAATTCACCTTTTTTATTTTTTATTTGTAGTTCTCGTCCGTTGTCGAGTTATAAATGGTGTTACTAACACGACTTTATATATATAGATGTTGCTATTTTACCAATAAACATTTTTTCTTCGTCTTCTTCTTATACCATTTGTATAAACTAAATTGTACTTATACTGCTTATAAATTTCGCCACCGTACCGAACGGTGAAAATCGAGTTCCAAGTGTTCCGCGCCGTACCGTCAGCATATTGCCCGCGCCACGTTCCACTTGTATTATGAAGTCCTATTTTGCAGTGACATTTTTCGTTCAACAGTACACGATTGGATTTTTGAAACGTGTAAATTCGACAAAACAGAACAGGGAAGAGTTATGATCTTTCCAGACCGTTCTCATTGTATAGCTAAAAGAGGTCAGTTTGAATTTGGAATGTTGAATAAATTATAAATTTGTATTTTTCTGTGGTTTTTATGTATGTCCCGTGTTATTTTTCAATGATGAATAAACTAAAATAGTCTACAACTTGTTTATGCATTTTTATATAAAGTCGTAGCAATAAAAATATTTTAAAGTACAGTGAATTTGAAAAACAAATTTAGATCACTGACCGATTCCATTCGAGACAGCCTCACACTGTCATGACTTGCATAGTACCAACCAACTAATATTATATCATTATTCTCTTTTATTATCTACATGATAAATCAATCGCAAATGAAAGTCTGTCATATCACAAAACAATTAATCACTCTCACCGTATCTTTAAAAAAGCCACTTTAAAAATAAAGCCTAAAACTTTTTAATCTCGAAAATGTGAATGTCATTCTATGAGATAATCTATCACGCGATGAGGCGATATATTGCAACAAAATATAAAAATGGTGGAGGACGATCTTGGTAGCGGGAGGTAATGGCCACGTCATCAGAGGTAACTGCAACGAGGAAATTTCGCGGCGACACACGTGCACCGGTCTAGCGCGGTCTCACAAAGCCGTGGAAGCGATCATATTTAAAGCTTATAAAGTTACAGGTACGGTCCAGTTTACAACTTTATAGGGCTGGTAAATTAAATATAATACAGTATCATAAACTGACGTTAACCCGTACTATTATAATAAATGGTGCATTTATATCGCTTACGCATCTGACATAAGCCCATTTTCCTATAAGTCCATCCTTCCCTCAAACAGAGCTAGCCACACGAGCCTGCGCGGTCAGTCAATACGTATCTACGAACGTGAAAGTAAATCTAACCAAAACATTATTGGCTTTCTCGCAAAAAAATAAATAAACAGTGGCCCATAAATTTGAAATCAAAGACAATTTTAAAATCAAACCGAGTCTCTATCCCATTCCCTTTCTCAACAATGCAACGGTCCTCGGTAATATATTTGAAATTTTTCAGCAGAATGAAAATGTTACGTGATCTCGAGTTTGGTTTTTATTCAAACAAAACGAACGCAAACATCCCTATGGCCACTTTTAATTTGATTGTGGAATGAAGTAACAGTGTGGTCTTTGTTGTGTTAAAATTTATCGCGATACTATACTATGTTTCATACTTCATTGCATCCTCACCCAATTAAACAAAAAGTAAATTATTCACCAATGTAGTTAATTTTTAATAGGTACGTACCTACTTGCATCTTTATTTTGGTATCAGAGGTGACTTTCAGTTTGATTTGGCTGATTAGCGATATTTGCACAGAGCGATTACCATTTGTTCTTCGAGGCAGTTCTATCTAGAGGGTCTGGAGATAAGAGTAGTTTTACTCTTGGATAGTTTGTCAATGTATTTTATATAAGTAACTCTTATATACTAAGTATATATGGTTTAATTACTTGTAATATTTATTTTCCCTTATTACCCCTTATTAAAATTAGTGCAATATATTCTACTTTTGACGCAGATAAAACTAATTACTTCGCTTTCATTACACTACACTTTGTATGATTAGCACTCATGTTTGTGAAACGGAAAGTTTTGCGGTTCATAGAAACCAAGCCGAGTGCGTTCGTGTAAACGTGGCACGCTAATTTGGTGAACGGTTTGCTTTGATTATACTACCTGGATTTTACATGAATACTTTTTACTCACAAAGCTATACAGCTTTAGTAGTAGTTTAGTTGTATGTTGAGCAATTAGATGTACAAATACTCGTATACAAAGCTTAACAATAACTGTGTAAAATATTTTAAGCGGTCCATTGGTAGGCTAAAAAAAACAATTTATTTGAAATTTTAAACATAACACTACGTACTAACTGCGCGGTGAAACTATACTGGCTTGCTTTCTCACAGAAAAGTCAAACACTGTATAGGTACTCATATATTATTTTACATAAGCGTGTTCGTTATCACCTACTTGTTAATTTTACACTATTTTTATTAAACCTTACATACGATAAAGCAGTGATAAATTTCTTAGTATTTGTATAATAGGTCTTATTAACGTGAAAAATAATAACTAAAAAGTGTGAAATAAAAAAAGTTATTTTAAAAATCAACAAAACCTGACCGTGTAAAAATTACCTTAAATAAGAACTGAACTGAACTTCTTTAACAGTGGGGTCCCATTAAAAATCTAGAATGGCCCAAACCTTCCCAATAACGCGACCCGACTATTAGTCGCTACTAGACTTGTTTTATATTCATAATAACTTTAGGTTGAGAAATATTAGCACGGTTGTCCTCTGGCTGCAATATGGCAGTTCATTACGACGTACGTAAAAGTTTAATAAAAAAATCCTTACCCGTCAGAATCTGTAAATAAAGTACATTCTACTGGCCAAGAAATATTAAACCAGACTAAGTACACGAATAACCATTAATAAACACCCTTAGACGTTATTAAATAAACATAACAAACGTAGACTCTGGCACAATACTCCGTGAAGTCGCATAAACCTCGTCATTCGGCTGATATATTAGACAATTTAAATTTAAATTATAGTCCCCCTTTATAACAATGGGGGGGGGGGGGGTTCTTTAAAACAATTTACAATCTCTTAAAGACTCTGTAGATCTAACTTTAGTACTTCTACCGCATTTTTGGCTAACACGCCAACAAGCCAACAATTTGGTATTTTTGGTATAGGTCGATAATGGGTAATAGACAAAGGCTTAAAGGGCAAGGTGGTATGTAGGTATAACTACCACATTCGCAGACTATCTAAAAGTATAAGCGAATGTACTTATTATGCTCCTATGTGTCGACAAGTGTGGTACGACACGATTAAGATTTTTTTTACATAAATACCTACCTAAATATAATTTAGAATGTTGGTTATACCCTTCTATAAGTAAGAACTGTACCTACTCAAGGGCCAGATATCGAACAAAGTGGGCAACCCTTCTGCAGTAACTACCATCTATTTGCATAACAAACGAGTGTCGCGAGCCTTTTGACGTCAATATACAAAACTGCTTCAGCGCGGTGTCCTTTTCTATACTGCAATTGGGCACAATTATTTCTAGGATTTGCGGCACTTATTATGGATTTATATAAAATAATAGCTATTGCACGTAATTCTGCGGAATCGTATAAATATAATAATATTTTACTGAGGTAACATTTTGACAAATCCTTAATCCTTAAAGTCTCTAAAAACATTTAAATTATAATTTAAATATTTGTTTTGAGTGTTATAAGGCTTTATTAAGTATGTTTGTATGAAACAACAAAAAGTGTTGAAATCGGTCTATCCATTTGAGAGCTACGATGTCACAGACAGACAAACAGACAGTTACTGCTGGATTATCTAATTGCCCTCTTAACGGTGATAATGAATTAACAAAGAAAGTTTGAATAACGATAAAATTATGGCAATAAGACGTGTTATTTTGAAGCTTTCTGAATAAAAATGCTTTTTTTAAATAATTTTACAATTTAATATTGCCTTAATTTAATCAAGTATACTCAAATTTATCGTCTCTGTACTAATTTATGATATAAATAAAGCAGTCCCCAGACGAGACGCATTTATAATTTAAATATCACGATATCTTATTAAGAAAATAATATACCTGAGGTATTTGGTTTAAGAGACGACGGCTAGAGGTGTCTTTCAATGTCGTTGTCAATCGAATATCAACTTAAATTATAATATAATTATGTAGAGAAATGAAATGTTATACAGAAAAAAATATTATTATTAAGAGAAATCACATTATTGAGACCCATTTCATTTAAGCACACCATCATGTTACACAATAACGAATGTTGTAAAGAAATCAACCTCGTATCAGATGTAGTGATAAGAGGTATATAAGATGTTTGCAATAGTAGTGTACAATATTTTAACAGGGCCAACAGTAGGTTATAAAGCTAACATTCCGAAATAAATATCTCAAATTATTAGACATTTAAAAAATTACACCCTGTACTGAGCGCATAGTCAAACGCTATAGCGTTTGACTATGACCATAGATGACTATTAATCAAGGCAAGCGTGTAGGCTCGCCTTGATTAATAAAAAAAAACATCTACATCAACGTGACCCATATAACTTACTGATGCAGCGGTTAAAATAATTTACAAAATTTTTGTTAAACCATATATATTGTTTTTCAATGGGCATGTTTTGAAATTAATTGGTGTAAGTAGACTATAATACAACAAGCATATAAGCGTCAGAGTACTAAATTTATTTCTATACTGTAATAAAACGTAACTGGGTTGATTCTAAATCCCAAACAGGGTTTTTGAAATTCTTTTCTATCGCGATTCAGGATTGTGACGTCAATTGTCTTTGTTCTGAATGCGTCTGCAGTGCCATCTGCGTAGCTTGTGGTGCGGTTGAAGTAGTCGCTACATATCTGTTCCGAGTTCCGTTTGCTAAACGGAACACAAAAAAACTAGGCACCTACTTACTGGTATAGTTACAAAGGGGTTTCACTATTCGATATCCAGGTTATGTCCAAAGGTAATGTGTACATTACTACATTTTAACCACTGGATGGATAAATAAAAAAATATAAGGACATAAAAAAACATTTGAAAATGTATACCCAGGCATAATTTTAAATGTAATTAAAAAAAGAAATAAACAGTGTAACATCGGGAGGCTCATGAAAAGTGTATAAACTGGTTGTTCCACTCATTGTGGTCCATTCGCAACTACGCCGCCGCTCTGCTTGCACATAATTACTAAATAGCTTAATGGATGGAACGGTCTCATTAGAGCGGAGTGGAGTGGCGCTTAGAAAGACATTCTATAGCCATTGGCGGTGAATATAAGCCCGCATGCTCGCAAAGTTGCCTCATCGGGATATTATGAACCAACATTTTTACAGAGCTAGCGCGTTATATGTAATAATTCCCGCCCTTTTTAATGTCCCACTGCTGGGCACGGCCCTCCCCTCAATGCGAAGGGGATTAGGCCAAAGTCTACCACGCTGGCCTGGTGCGGGTTGGCGGACTTCACACATCTTTCGAGGGGTTCTCTCAGACATGTAGGTTTCCTCACGATGTTTTTCCTTCACCGTTTAGCAAGTGATGATCGTGTTTGAAAATGAGATCCGCACATGAAATGAAATCCCAGAGGTGCGAGCCGGGGTTTGAACCTGCAATCCTCTTTACTGAGGCAAGCTTTCTACCAACTTGGCTATCACTGCGCGTTATATAAGGTATAACAAAAATAATAAAAAAACACAATTACAAGTTTAAGCCTAAAAGTGCAAGGTAAATTAAATCTCGATACGCTCGAGCGCTCGTCACCAGCACAAGTCGGGTATCTCGCGCAGGGTCGTGTATACGATACATTGCACGCTCAAAATTAATACATTTGTAACCCATGATATTCGAAATAAATTATTTATATTATATGATCATAGGCATTAAGTGTAACCTTTACCCAAAGTTTTCGTTACTATGCCCCGTACATCCTGTATAGTAAAAATTAACTTGTGATAGAAATATTATTTGTTATTAATGCCTTTTTGGTCCTAGCTACGTACACACGATTTGTGTCCACTGCATACGGTGGCTTCGCTACACCCAGCTTGCAGATTTATGTGCCTGAAATTTCAGTTACAATGAATGTTGGTCGGTACTTTCGGCTTTCAACACAAATATGCTGTTGTACAGAAAAAAATATGACTGAATATTTAACAATGCTTCTTTCTGAATTTATTGTATCACTAACCTCTCTCTTAACAATAAACAGCTTGCACGAAAGCTTCTAAAAGTTTAAAACGTAAATTAATAAAACGTTTCTTAGAGCCTCAACAGACAGGATCGTTTAATGGTCTGCGTTTTATATTACGCGTTCTTTAAAAGTCTTGCTGACCGCCTTTTTTTATTTTTTTTTAAATTACATTATAGGCAAGTATTTGATCTCGATCTCACCTGATGGTAAGTGACGATGAGATCTACGATGGAGCATACTTGCCTAGCTAGGAAGGCGGCAGTAGATAAGAGACGCTACATTCACTAGGCACATGCAGCGCAACTGATCTGACCCGCCATCCATGAATGGCAACACCGAACATCATGCCGGAACACGGCTAGGCCGCTTGGCGACATGGCTTTGTTCAGTGGGTGGTGACTAGCCACGGCCGAAGCCTACCACCAGTAGAGCTGTCACCTGGTTGGCACCACCCAGGGTCACGTGTAGGATATCTCGAGGCCTGCTGTTTGCACAGGCGCTTATAGCCCATACGTTACAAGGAACGCGCAACGCCAAACGCTGAACGCTATGCTATGTCTTTTGACTCTATATCAAAGTAAATTAAAGTATTACTAAATATAATAGCAGCATTAAAATGCTGCTTTTGAAATAAGGATTTAGATCTATCAGTTGGTAGCGACCCTGGATTCTGTGGCAAGGATCTCGGGTTTGAATGCTCGTGGGGACAAACTTTGTGTGATGAGCACAGATGCTTGTACCCGAGCTATATGGATGTTTAATATCTATATAAGTATTACATACTGAGTTTGCTCCCGGGCCATTATCGGTACCCATAATGTTAGCGATGCTTAGTGTGGGACCGTATAATTGATGAGTTCGTCTGGTAATAGTAACATTATTATTTGAAATATAGTACCTATAGTACAGTAAATAATCTTTGCAACATATTCCTTCCAACTTCCATGACTATGTTATACATATTTCAGCTCTGAAATGTCATTTACTTTGTTAGTAAAGTGTAAATTATAAATCTATTATCTAAACTTTGAAGTGTCTGTTTGAGTTTAAGCTTAATTCTTGAAGCATGCCGATAACAATGAAGTGTTGATACAAATTTTGTATCAACTTT
The DNA here is from genome assembly GCA_905404115.1 of Pheosia gnoma. Classification (NCBI taxonomy): domain Eukaryota; kingdom Metazoa; phylum Arthropoda; class Insecta; order Lepidoptera; family Notodontidae; genus Pheosia; species Pheosia gnoma. Next base: position 5,621,367 of record FR989907.1, read on the forward strand.
CTCTGTCTCAACTTGTTTGTTGGTCCAGATTTGAATATCTTAACGAAGCGATCGTCAAACAAACGCAGCCCTCGATGGTAATTGGTTACCATTTTATTTTCGTCAATACCTTGGACCAATCAAAAATGTGTAGAACGTGTTGATTTAAATATCTCAAAAATGTTCTTTGTCGTAAGAAAAGTAATTTGTCAATTTAACATAAAATACATTTCTATATAAAATTGTAAATAAGAAATTTAATAAGACATCAAGTAAATGTTTACCGCCAAACAGAAAAACAATGGAATGTCTTATATGGTTTGGGAACCATATTCGCTACAGATGACATCAAAACTCCATCAAGTGTTCGGGTTTTGGTTGATCTGAATTCGATGTGCGCCTGTTGTGTGTAACACTGTAGACATATACTACACACATGCGTGTATATGTAAGTATATAGATATATTCATATAATATATATCTATTAATCATCCATGTCTGTCTACACACGTGTATTAACTCAGAATTTAAAAGTTCCCATATCATTTCGTTCAGTCTATGTAAATATATGGTTGGTAAGCTCATATATCTACCAGGTACGCAGACGATGGATAGGAACGGACTTTTTACACATTGATACAAGAGTTTGCCTGGTCCAGTAGACTTTCTTTTTGCATTGTTAAAAAGTCTGGTACGACTGGTCAGAGGGCAAAATTCCATCGTCTGCTTAGCCTCTAATTAGTCTCACAGAGAAGAGAGAGAGAGAGATGAGTAGATGTTTATTGAATTTTCATTTAACTAGATTATACACGTCAGCACTCAATTCATTATCATCTCTAAATAATATAAACTTGGGGATCTAAATATTACGAGTCGATACTCAAGTTTGACTTTGTGATAGATTATCTAGTTGGTTCATTTCGAAATACAATGCCTTGAACTACATTAACTTTTGACATAAAACTAACTGTGTAATTAATTTACTTAATTTACCAATTTCAATCGATGTTCAATATTCGGTTTTAATTGTAAACAACTCATCAAATACCGAACTAGAAAATGTTTCACAGAGTTGAAAAGATTTACCGATATCATCACAAAGGGTATTGTATCGTTTGAATGTTGGTTAGTTAGTGCCCTCGCCGAGTACCGTCGAATTGTTGTGTAAATACAACAGGAGTGTTCTCGGCGAAGTCGATACAACTCCGGGGCTACAGACGTTATTGCTTCCTAGAGCTCTTCATTCATTATCCTCTGGTGAGCGACCAACTTAAATTGAAACGTTGTTATCTGATTACATTTTTGTACTCGCATCACGAGTAACTACTAATTATAAGTACAATAATTTACAGTTTATAATTGCTAGTCTATTCATGTTATAGATAAATGTGTGGGTACCTAGTTCTATAGATTTCTGTATTTGAAATGTTAAATAAATATCTGTTGAAACTAGTTATATAAGGGCATTTTCCTGGACGCGGCACTTAATATTTTATAAATAATCCAACTACAAAATTCGAAATCCATTTCAGTGTTATAACCTACGTTATATTTTGCCGTTGAGCTTGTTTTTAGTATTTTTACCGTTTTCAGTGTCCTATATTCTCTTCAGAGTTTTATTACGGTTTCAGTTTGCATATAATACGTAGGTACTAGATTTCAGCTCGATCGAACCGGTTTATTGGATTATGTTGTGAACGGATCGTAACTACGGCAAAATTAATGAAAAGTATTAACTTCGTATTGGTTTTTCATTTTTTAAAACTATATGTTAGTGAAGTATAGATTATATTAGACATGGTTTCATGAAAATGAAAATGTAAAAAGTATTTTAAAAGGCTAACACATGTATAAATCAAAGTAGGTGTAGAATATTTTTGTTATTTAAGTAAAGTAAAAGTATTTCAGAAATAAATCTCAGTGATCTAAAAGGAACTACGATGGTTTAATATTTGACTACAGTGCCTTTGGAAAAGAATTTGCTCAGTGAAAAGAACAACAGAAAACCAATATATATTACAGCCTGAAAAGGCATCCAAACAAGAAAGTTCACAGAATACCCTAGGGAACAGCACACCATTCGCAAGTCTCTAAAAAATAAAAATAAATATGCTCGTCTCTGGAGTTGCTGCCTGCCATAACTTGTTGGTTAAACCTTTTTTTTTTTTACTGAAACATGGACGAAGTACAATAACTCAAGAGATCCCTTACTAGCAAAGGGTGAAAACTCCAGTTTCAGAACAGCTCGCATATCCCTATAACAAATATTTGATTAGGCTTCACGGGTTTTGTGAATTAATATGTTTCATAATGTGTTACTTATTTAATATTTATGTTGAGTTTAACACACAGTGTAATTGGGTTACCTTTTAAAAATATTAGAGGGCAGCATAGAGGGCTGCATAGAGGGCATACATAATCTATTTTCTATATAATAAAAATCAATTGCTGTTCGTTTGTCTCGCTAAAACTCGAGAACGGCTGGGCCGATTTAGCTGATTTTGGTTTTGAATTGTTTGTCGTAGTCCAGGGAAGGTTTACACGGTGAGAAAATATGGAAAAGTTGCAAGGACGAAAAATAAGTCTTTATTGTGCTTTATTTTTTCTGACTGTCAGTTGAGTCAGTCAGAGTCAGTGTCAAACTGTCGAACGTCAAACGAAAGGTAAAATGGCAAATGGCCTCACCCACAACTTAGCGGGTATTTTGCCAATGTCAAGTAATGAGAAGAGTTAATGCCGTTAGAAAGGTGATACAAAGTACACCGGGTCATCTAGTACTTATTAAATGTAGGTACCACAGTTAATTCATTTTATCCAAGCATCTAAACCTCAGAGAAACTAGACCGGAGACGCGTCTAAGAGAACTCCTTGAAAGATGTGTGAAGTCCGCCAACCCGCACTAGGTCAGCGTGGTGGACTATGGCCTAATCCCCCTCACATTGAAGCGAGTCCCGTGGCCAGCAGTCGGACATAAAAACGGGAGGTATTATTATATTCTTTATTATTACTTGAAGAGAACGCATAACTTTTCCGACACTAGTCTTAAATCATCTAAGATTTAAACAATTTGCCCTGTATGCTTAATGAAACAAATCTGTATATATTATATTTATTACGTATAATTATAGTTAAGCGTTAGTAAATAAATATGAAGGTATCCAAATTAAATACAAAATAATTACTCACTAACTATATTGTATTTATAACGCCATATAGTTAAAATTACACCCTAGCAACCAATAGGGCGCGGGATACAGTAAAGCATGAGCTTTGTGGTTCATTACTCGAACCCTATATTAATAATTATGTGCGACGCAAGTTACACGCTAGCGTCGGTTCATAAATGAGAAACTAAATACACTGGAAGCCAAGATTAGGGAGTCACAAGTAAATGAGTTTATGGCGTGTTAGTATACCTCCATAGTATCATTAGGGATCAAAGACTAGGTTTTCACGTTATAATGTTTGTATAAGTAACGTTAAAAGTAGTCGGTGTTATTATAATGTAAGCTTTGTGCGGGTCGACGGCTCCACGCGACGTCCTTCCCTTTTTGTTATGCCCTAGCATGTTCTTACGGAGCCAGAATTTTGTTATGAGCGTTTTATTAGGCTATTCACGGTGTTGTAAAATAATATCTTTGTTTGAACATTACAAGCAAGTGGCTACAATTATTTATAAGCACTCTGTTTTAAATTTTCACTACCTAAAATGAATCCACCTGACATACACTTCTTTGCCTGCATAGTAAAAAATCCCTGTATCATTGATTTCGCTGTAAGAAATAACCAAACTGCGGGTTTCGTTTATACCTAAGTATATTTTTATAATTTTATTTCATTATTTCCTTGTTTGGCAAATTTATGTCTCGGAAAATCTACATTCAACATTTTATCGTGGCTTAAGGAAGCATCAGATTATTTTTTATAACCAACAAAAAAAAAGAGTTTGGAAGCGTTATAACTTTTAAGGGAAATTGTTTAAGGGAAAAGGGAAATTAATCTTTCTCTTAATTAGTAAAGTTGGTCAGACGCCGCGGCGGGGAATTCAAGGCCAATAAATCAAGGTGTTGCTCCACTTTCGAACGAGTATAGTAAAAACGTTTCCTTGCTTTTAACGGTTTCAATATTTCAGTGCTCCCTCGTCGATATTTCAACCGTGCTGCGAAGAGGGCGAGAGTTACGGGGATGGTTTTAGATGTTAGCTAGCTTCGCTTTGGTAACGTGAGGTAACGTTGAGTACTTATAGAAATAAACTCGGAATTAGTGCAGGTGCTTTCAAATTAATATTATATTCGCTTTTGTGCATGATACCTACACCGTTGATATATTTGGGTAAATAACCATGGTCAAATAGAACAACAATCTTGAAATAATACAAACTTTGCGGATTTTATCGCGTTTATTTTATGTTTTTTACGTTCCCGAAAATTTGTTGTATTTCAATGTGTAGTATTTGCGTAAATATAAGAAATCAATATAAGAACAACAATCTTTTTTAAATGTACGTAACAGTGAAATAACTCCTTTTTATTATCTCTTGGACTTTTAATTTAGTCGACGGTTATATTATTTTCACGTTTATCATTATATGGAAAAGATAAGTATTGTATCTTCCCAGTAAAATATTATCTTCTCTGGAAATTATTTACTCAGAATAGATTAACTCATACTTGCCCTAAATTCATTCCCATCATTCTCATTCCTAAAGTAAATAAAATAATTAACTATGTACGCAGCAAACCATGTAGCTATAGATGTATGCCAATCGGTCTGAATTATTGTAGGTTTTTTGGCCTCAACAACTAGGTGATAGTAGATACTTACCAACTTTAAGGATAAAGCCGAAAGATAATGTCGGTGTTTAATGATAAAACTTAGAACACATAGGTATGTACGATTATGATATACAGTTTCAAATTGCCCTCGAGCTAAACGCGTGGTTAACGCGTAACTATGTATGAGAACAATTTAGGAAATGTTTTGTGTCTAACATGCTAGGGTCCACGCTACTAAAGTATACACCAAAGGTTAATATGGGTACCCACTTATAATTATATACTAGCTGGTTGATTAAATAATTTGTACTAAGGAGATCCCAATGCCTACTGCAAATCTATAAGTACTTATAACAATCCCCTTTTTAGTAAAAGTTGTCAATTAACAATGTGTTGGCATTTCAAACTATTTGTCAAAATTGCAAGTTTAATTCTAAAAATGCGTTATAATGCTATTATTATTTGTATATTGTAAATTTTGGATAAAAATATTTTAGATGCAGAAGCTGATTCCGGTTTTTTTTCCTGCCTTCTGTCTGAGGCGAATCACGGGAAACTATCTGGCCGAATTTAGGTGAAACTTCGCATGGTGATACTATTTTTCTAGAAAATGGAAGGATTCCGCTGGGATAGTCAAGAGAATAAAGTACACAAATGTGACGTCACGGGCACGCCGGGAGCTTACTAAAAATGATTATCATAATTAACCTAAGTGTATTGAGGTTGACTACCATACTGAAACCCAAACAATAGAATCACTTTTTTCACGCATTCAGCTACATTTTCGTGACATTTGGAATAGCGCACATTGCGCTCGAGTAGACAATTATGTAATTGGAAAGTGACCCTTCGGTTTCAACGGATTACTGGTTAGAGCTGTCAAGGGGTCGAAGGGACCCTCTTAGAGTATTTGAGAACCTCTCTCCACGCGTTTGACATTTCGTTGGGGGACGTGAAACGAATTTCTCGCAATTGGAAACGCTTGTGAACATATTAAGTAGGTATTTTAAGTGATAGTCCTCGGATTATGCGTATATTCCACGTTCGATTTAGTGGTTGTAATAAACCCAGTACTTAGTAGAACTGAGGGTTGGGCGCTGTGAATATTTAATGACACGGTTAGATCGATTTGAATGAAGAGATTTCTGTCATTGGTTATATGGCTTTTACTTCAATATAAAATATCCTTCATCTTGTAAAATAGATTGTACCTACTACTAAGAATAATTTGAATATAATAAATAAAACAGTACCATAACGCCTGTTATCCCCGAAGGTTTGGCCCACTGTGGGGTGGCTAACTTCAAATGGCTTTCAATTAACGATCAAATGTGTAAATAAATATCTCCAGACAAACACACCAACTGTATGTTTCTCAACCAAACAACGCTTGTATAAGGGGCCGTATATTTACTAGGACTACTCTAGTAGCTTCTAGACTAGGGCTAATGAAAAGACCATTTCGGAAAATTTGCTCAATGGAAATTGAGCACCCAACCGCCCGGAGCCCGGTGGCCTAAGCTCAACCCAACAGCTGGATAGACGCGCCATTAATTAAGATAATTAAAATAATTGTATATTTTATGCAGTTTGACGAATTATCTATGCGTGGGGCCTTCTGCTGGCATAACTCTGCCAATTGTGGTATCAAATATATTGGTTGATAATCTGTTGTCAATTCTGAATTATCCTTTTGATTGATTGCAACACCCATGTATTCAACAATTTATGGGAGCTATACCCCTTTAATGCCCCTCAGCTGCCCGCAGCATTCGCCTACTGCGGGCACCCGCCCCCAGCCGGCCGCCAGCGGGCCCCTCAGCTGCCCGCAGTAGGTGAATGCTGCGGGCAGCTGAGGGACAACAAAATTTCAATTTATTGTATTATACAAGTACATCCAAAAATAGTTTTCACTTAGATGCGGAGTACAAGGCATCAAGGTTATTTTCCTTTCCGTGTAGAACTAAATACCTACTTAGTAGGGATTTAAACAACTAAAAGGGATTATAAAGGGTTAAAATTCGTTACCACAATTGGTGTTAGTTGTGTACAATTAGTGTTGCCCAAAATCGGTCTTGGTCTTGTAAAAATGTCAATCCCAAAATACCAAGACTGTCAAGACCACCTAATTATATACAACAATAACTGTTCTTGATATTCTATTGTTGTCTATAATTAGGTGGTACACTTTATTTTTTCAAGACTTAATCTAGCCTCTCACCGCAAGATTTTCTCAGAATAAGTCCTGTTCTTGCTATAATAAGACGATCTTAATCATTTGAAAGGCAATATCAAGACTGCAAGACCAAACCCCAACGTTGGCAACACTATGCATAATATAATTTGTAAAACAGGTATTACTAAGATTAGGAGTGAAAGGTTCGAGAACCGATTGGGGTTGGAATAGATAATTATAATGCCTTTTTGGGCTCCATCCTCTCAATGTTGAGGGGATGGATCCCAAAAAGGGGTAGTAAATGTTAATGCGTAATTGAAATTGTAAAACAACATATATTGGCAATAATAATCACTATATTATGTTTGAACAGAGTAATGAAAATTATACTTGTTACAGCCTATGTTCATATTTTAAGGGAGGCACATATGCATCTATCTTATTATCTTTAGGAATAAGGTAAAGGAAGACACATTAAAATCACGGTTTAAAAAAATGTGGAGAGCAACCTGAATGTCTAACATTTTTATCCCGACATACGTACGCGAGCGACCAAGTTCGAGAATCCAAAAGACAAAGTGTTGAGACACATATATTGACGACCTGATAAGCTCAGTGCGTAGTGACCCTGCTTTCTGTGCTGCGGGTCCCGGGATCGAATCCTGGTAGGGATAAACTTTGAGTGATTAGCACGAATGTTTGTGCCCGAGTCATTGATGTTCAATATCTATATAAGTACAGAGGCCACCCTCAGTCCATTGTACGGTACCCATGATACTAGCGTTGCTTAGTGTGGGACCGTTTAGTTGGTGTCTTCGTCTGGCGATATTTATATAACACAGATCCGGTTGCCGGCGTAGCAAAAATGTTCTAGAATAGCAACCATAAGTCAGTAGCCCCCCCAGAAGAGGGACTATGTCCAAGAGTATACATTTTCCTGCTGATTGTTACATCGATCACTATATATGTATATATACTAGGAAAATACCTTCACTCATCTTAAAGTAATACATCAAGGTTAGTAACCTCTTTTTTCCACTTGGCGGTTGCTTGATCAATCATCTTGATTTCTATAGGTCATTTCGTCCTTAATGTTACGCGTCAATAACTTCGCGGCCCATTTAACGTTGACCCCTAGCCTACCCTATCGGAAATGATACAATCAAAAATATAAAGACATAACGATACCATTAGCCGACATTAATAAATCAGTGTACCCAATTCCTCCACACACGCAATACCGTGTTCAACTTTATAAATCTTTCAGTAACTATATATCAGGGCTGGCAATTTTTTCTTAAAGAAACCATGGACTTATATGTAAGTCACCAGGAAGACCTTCCTTATTGGGTAGGTACTAATTCAAGCATAAAAATGTTGTTTATAAATAAATCCAGTGATTGACTTTAATTCCTTCATTTGCTAATTAACTGCCATGAAAGTCCAAAAGTTATGATGATTTCATGTATAAAATCGAATCAAAATATCAATTACTCGTAAAAAAGATCGATCAAATCGAATCGATCGAAAAAATCGATATTGGATCGCCACCCCTAAACTATAGTACATTCATTAAAATGTCTTACAACGTGCGTGCGATAAACCCAGTAGGTATACCTCCTGCCGAAAACTTCGTCTTATCTCTCTCACGTAGAACGTCGTTACGTTGAAATTATGGCTGTGGTTAAACACATGGTACATTTACTCGAAAGTTCATGTTACGCTCGCATAACTTTTCGTTTACAGGAAGGGTTCAGTTTAGCGAACACAAAAAAACTACCGACTTTGACGTCCGTGAGGTGTGACGCTGGCAGTTTTAGACAGAACTTTATATTTAGAATAAAAAATAAATACCTATAGTTTTAAAAAGTATTGCTTCAAATTTTGAATTCGTTTGGGGTTCGTGGTAGCGATTCTTTATTCGTAATTTTTAAAATTTGAATTATGACTTGTTTACTATTGATAATAGATTCAAATTTGGAACTGAAATGTAAGCTCCTAGATTTTTTTTTTATCAAAAGAAGTCGTATCTACTGAAATACTTACCTAACACCAATCAATAATCGTCATTCACCCTATCAAATTAAAGTGCAACACCAAGTCAAATGGAACTGAACAGACCGCATAGCGTTCTATAATGCATATAATTAACGGAATTATACGCCGCGTCAATGTATTATTCCTGCTTTACTTACATTTTAACTGGAACATCAAAGAGAAAATGTACAGTGAAATGAGTGGTGGGAAAATACCCTACAATATGTAGATTTATATGCTAGTTAAAATCGCACGGTCTGTGTGCATTTTATCTCAAGATACCGTTTTGAGAAAACTATCTGCAGTTTCTGTCCAACTTGTAATAGAGTTAAGGTCGAGATTCATTGATATGTAATCATAACAATCCTAAGACAATTAACGTTCCTTATGCTTATTATTTTTTGTGAAAATAATGGCTTAAAAAAAAGAAAAAAAAGAAATGATAAGCCCGCTGAGTTTCTCGCCGGATCTTCTCAGTTGAGGTCGCGTTCCGATCCGGTTGTAGATTTAAGAAAAAAAAATGTAAATGACAATTTGTAAGTGCCTATACGAAATTTGACTTTGACTTTGAGTTATCAAGCCGAACGTTACGTATGTGGTTCCACGAACGTAACATTCACGGGTTTCACCTTTCCAATCCATTTATGATCCCAACGTGCGATCAGTTACACTATCTGAGTACACCGAATGATTTAATCGCATAGCGTTGCGTAATGCATGCAATCAACAGAATACGTCGCTGCGAAACATTATTGCCCATGTATTTAACTACAATGTCAAAGTGTGATGTCCGGTTGACCGGATAATGTGTACATGGCAGGACACATGCGCTGTACGTACTATCACGCCTATAATCCAAAAAGGGGTAGGCAAAGGTTTACTTCAGTACAGCCTCAGTACGTCAAGTGCGAGATTATTCGTACGCTAACCGTATACTTTATAGTCTACCGTATTTAGACATATTGTATGGAGACTTGAAAGTTTTAAATGCCGTCCGCTAGAGGCGCTTTTCAATTCTCCATACAAAATGTCAAAATACGGAAGACTATAAAGTATACAGTTAGCTCGCACTTGACGTGCAGTTCCCTGTTGGTGTTTAGTACCAATTTAATGTAATAGCCGCTTGCTCCATTCGAATACATTTCAGCGACAGCCCACTACGCTAGAACAGTGTAACTTTGCAGACGTCACACAGTTTTTAAAAGACTTCCAGGTTTCGTCATGTCCCTCGTGTGCCTGCATCATTGAGAAATAATTATCACAAATGATATTTAGATTCACCGATGACAAACGAAAATCATAGAGATTCGAGTCGGGGTTCAATAAATGAGGTATCCAAAGATACTGAGTTATTAGTATGGTACAATATTATATATAAGAGCGATACGCTAATAGCTAAAATATGTGTACAATATTATAAGTGAAGTTGGTATACGTGTGGAACCTATGTGTTACATTTATCTACGACATCAAAGAGAAATATGTATTGTTGAATCAATCGGGCGATGTGTTTAATTAATTATGCCCATTAATATGTGTATCTTTAACAGAAGATTTATACATATAGTTTTATGGCGACTACAATTCGTTTTATAGGACTGTCAAATTACGTATTAGGTATTTACTATACAAATCACGTATACTTATTGAAATAGCTTATTAGCTTTTAGACATATCCTGATAGTATAAATTGTTTAAATGGATTATATTTTACATCCAGATCATATCATAATTGCAAAATAGCGATCTAAGTTCTGATAATAATAGATTACCCACCTGTCAAAAAATAGTATTTCATAAATTACAAAACTGAACATAAATAATGATTTAATTTCAATGGTTATTAAGGTTTGATTGGTTGCACACATTTTTCGATTTAATATTCTTGAAGGTGATTGGTTTAGGAAATTTTAATTTGTAAGTAATTACAATTCTTGACTCCAGCTTTGTTAGAAGCGTAAAATATAACCTAGTTGCCCAATTTATTCATAAAACATTTTTGAATGAAGCTCAAGTCGGCACAAGCCGAAATACTTCATTAAATTTTGACAAGTTAAAAGAAAAATTAATTGGGCTGCTTGAGAAAAAGAAACGACTCCTAATAATTTCATTGTTTCTCTTGATTTTTGCCTTAAACTTTATAATGAAAAATAAAGGAAGCTTCGTGAAACAGTAAACAAAAGCAAGGCGTTAAGAATTTACGATGCCTTTTGTATTCTATCAGTCCAACGATAACTTTACAAAAGTATCATAACAGAACTCATTCCCGTTTTCAACGATGTTCCTAAAAGTTAAGACAAATACTTTGCAATATTTACTATACTTGGAAAGTCCGTTCAGAATTTCCAATTTGCTTGGAAACAATTTTATTTTGCTTCAAAGCGATGACCATCGCTTTTTTTCTTTTGATCAAGCATTGTCAATCAATAAATAATGAAATGACAAAAAGCACTCAGTCGATTGGCATTCGATGCTATTTCTATGGCTGAAATCAACTTATTAAATTGTGTAAAAAATATTGCATTGAAGTGGATGCCTTACTGCGAACTCAACAACACCGATCTAGTGGAAAATACAAATCTAATTTTGTTCATAACTCAATTGGGCCCGATTTTTTTTTTTTTACGGGTTTTGTTTTTTTTTATTTTCAATGAACAATGTACTCTCCCGCAGGAAAAATGTTGTATAAGAGAACAGATGCTTGCTAGATGATCTCAGAAAAACTTCACTCAACTATGAGTTCCAAGTTATAGAAACAAGAAGGAGAAAAAGATCACGGGAACAAAACCACTTACATGTAATGGCAGTGATACAGCACTTACGTGACAAACGTACGAACAAAAACTCACCTTTACTGCCCACATTTCAATTCTCAATTTCATACAAAAATAAACAATCCATATTCTCAGCACAGGTGCACTTTTCAAATGGAATGTGCGAACAAAATTGATTGTATAGGGCCGTTTTCCATTTAGATATGGAAATTTCTACAGTGTGTATGACACTGCCACCGAGCCCCGTTACTAAAAAATATGCCAACGACAATGTGTTCGCTCACGAATTTTCGCTTTTAACGAGAATGTATGGATGTGAATTATAGTGGTGTATTTCGCGTTTAATATAATGAAACCTTATTTATTGCGTCGGTTGCAATGCAATATAACGTATTTTGTGAATTATCTGCACGTTTGTGTATAAGTTGATTAACAACTTAACAATGCATCTTTATGTTTCCGCGTGTAGTTTTGAGTCGAAAAAGTCTTTTGATCCAAAATTGTCTATGAATTACCTATTCAGTAGTGAGACCTATTGAGAGTAATAAAAAAAACTTTTATTTTTAAACAAATGTGTTTCTCTGAATTGTAATGGCTAGTTTTGGTGGAATATTATTCATATACGTGCACGAGTGTACGATAAAAAAATCAAATCGTGAAATTTGACATTTCAAGTTGGATTAGGCCTTATTCATTCCATTCCATTCACTGCTATTGTACTTAATTATAATCGTACTGTTAAGAATTATATTCTTTATTATCAACGGATTAACATACCTAAATAGATAATTCCATCGCTGCACTTAGCTGTACAAGACGAAGCAATCAAGTTTATTATGGTAATCCCGCCACGCGTAATAAGCAATTAATGCATTACCTTGTTATACCAACTGTAGCGCAAGTACCTATATCTATGTATGTAGGTACTAGTTACTATGAGATTGTGCTATGTTATACTGGGACCGAACTTGAGTGCACTCTTAAACTGCTTCTTTCTACTAAAACGCAATCTCAAGAGCGCACTTAAAGCTCCCTCGGCCTACGTAACACAGGGCTACTTTTTCAAAGCTATGATAGCCAGCTAGTGTTAATTAGTAAGCGAGCTTGGACTTTCTCTCCGTGTAAGCAGAGTAAGCTAGGAGGACAATGAGAGTCAGGAAGCTCACATTTCAAGCTAGGATGGTAGGATCGAATCAGTATTGACCATTATATATGAACGAGCTACTGTTCTGTATGCCTAACGGAAACTCTTTTAATAATCCCACTATAGAGAGAGCATGCAGTCCCTTTCATTCTTATTAAAAAAAACTATAGTGCGATCGGTATGGAACAATATTGCCGTAACTTACGTACATTTCAAAGTAAAAGTGATCCTGATCAGACTTATTAGGTCGGATATATCTTCTGCTTGGTATAAGCACACCCAAGAACGGACGACAATATAGCAAAACAAGCTAAATACTAACCCTCAAATTTATAGAAAGTTATAATTGACTATAAAGCTATTATAACACACTTTTTTCTCTGAAAAGTTCGTTATAATGCCATTATAACTTTCTATAAATTTGGGGATAAGCAGGTAAGTACCAACACCCATTATTAATTGTAGTTGCAGTATTCTCCCCTGTGGTTACCCCTTCGGTTTTCAATTTCCAAAAAGCCGTGTTTAGCGAGCGCCTAGAACGTAAATTCGAAACATTCCTTAAATTTCGAATTCCTTGAATAACTGGTTAAGCTTGTGGATAACTGGACGGGTGCGGTAAAGCCGACCTCGGGAAACTTACGCCAAGTATTTTCATTTATCTTAGTTTAGTAGCGAAGCATACTTCTCTCGCGTTACAGCAAAAAAAAATAGTTGAGTACATGAAAATACACGTACATATTAATATTGGGGAAATGTTTAATGATGTTACTTTAATGTACAATTTCTAGGAATATTTGCTGCCTTACATTATGAAATGAAACGTTGATTGTCTTTGTTTTTTGTATATTAGTACGTAGTAATGAGCAGTGATATCCAAGTTGGTAGAACGCTTGGTTTGGCAACTAGGACCGCAGGTTCAAACCCCGGCTCGTACCTCTAGGATTTCTAGATTTCATGTGCGAATCTCATTTTCAATCATAATTATCACTTGTTAAACGGTAACGGACTTAGCAACTTAGTCCATCTAGCAATTTATTGAACATTTTAGAAATTTCTGGGTCCAATTATATCCAAAATGTGTGTACAACGCTATTCCACAGTTTTCACTTGTTGTTGAACTGACTGTACTATTTCCATCGGAGCTTTAATTAGTTCATCAGATAATTTAGTTTGCTCGACGCTCGTTATGCCAACGGAGTGGACGGGCTAATGCAGCCTGAGCCTATAATCTAATTAGTAGACGAGACAAATACAAATTAGTGACGAGGGGTACCTGCCAACCTTGCCAGGATTCGCTAATTCCGGGATAAATGTAGTCACAATCTGTTACATAAGAATATTACGACCTGATTAGCTCAATTAGTAGTGACTCTGCCTTCTGCGCTGAGGGTCCCGGGTTCGAATCCTGGTAGGGACAAACTTTGTGTGAAGAGCACGAATGCTTGTACTCGAGTCATGAACGTTTATATCTATATAAGTTTTATATATTGGGTGTATTCGTCTGGCGATATTATATTATATTATATTGTTAGCGCTACCGATATTGCAGCTGTTATTACAATATTCAAAACTTTTTTAATAATCAAGCGAGCCAAAATAATCATTAGTTTAGCTCATGGTGAGAAAAACTCATATCAAAGTGGTATAAAGTCTGCCAATTTGGGTGCGTTTCTACCTACAAAGTCCCTATCCTATAAAAACATTCCAATACTTTATAGGGTATATTCCCGATGATCAAAAGTTACGATAAAGTGGGATCGTTTCTGTCACGATCAAAGAAACATCAAAAGACGTTCTCCATTATACCGTGATGCCATTACGCGGAGTAATTTGTGCAAAGCTATAATTCACAAAAGAATTATAACACGACAGAAATAAGAATGTAGGGATCCCACCTTAACGTCGCGACCCCAATGAAGCGAAATGGGCCTCATTTTTTGTGTACTAAATAAAAATATTTCATCGTCACAAAAAAGTGTCTTTGAACATTTTGTCTTACTTCTTTTGTTATGAAGCGAGCGTTCATTATCTAAGTACGTGGTTTCGAGTTCGTTATGAAGATTTTTGTGTGTTTTAAAACATAAAATAATACTTATGTTCTGTAGGGCTGTCGGCTGTCACTACGAACATAACCAATGCTTATAAATTAAAATACCATTCATAATTTTTAGAAATGACTTTAATTTTCCCTTTACCTGGAAATAATTACAGACTTTAAAAATCTTAATCTATAATTTATGTACAGTCAGTATCTAATTACAACCTTAATTATGTTTTATACACAAGGAAAATTACTTTACACTAATTAAGTTATACAGTTTTGTGAACGCTTATCTACTTTTTTTACACCCTATATCACATTTTCATTTTATTTCTAGAAATATTACAATGAAGACATGAGTAAGAATTACTATTGAAGGTAATGTTAAATTAAAAAATAATAAATTTAAGACATGTTAAAAATCTTTAAGACCGATCAATAGTAACTTCTTCTCAATACTAAATAAGATGATCGCAGGTAGGTAAATCCATACATATGTTTAATCAACACTAATACCATATAATGAAATAATATTGAAAATTTTACTTAATGCCAGACCCTTAAGCCAGACCCTAATTGAATGAATCACTATGAAGGAGCGAGTTAAATAGAACTAAAAGAGGTTTCTCATGTTAAATGACCTAAAACTGTAGCAGTAGATAGACTTATCGGCTGAATATAAAGATTATTCCCCGTTCCAGTCTTCTAATTATTTGTCGGATGTAAGAGATCTAAGACTTCCAATTAGTCACAAATAGGCAATTTTGCTATTCGCCTCGTGCCAGGGGTCGTAAATCATAACAGTAACATAATGATAGATTTTATAGAAATTTAAACAGGCAATTAAGTTCTGTCATCGACAAATAACTAAAATGGTCCGCTTTGTTTGGAAAGTCAAATAATACGTGATTTTTTTGTAATGATTTCTTAGTTTGGCAAGTTCCAGTATACTCTCATTATTATGGCAATAAAATCTACCTACACCCATACTAACACTTCAAAATGTTTTAATTATGATTTTATTGTTTGTGTCTTAATATCGTATTGTCAAGCGTTTATGTACATTTAGATATGTTATTTGATGAGAATAAAATTACTGTGAGGTTTGATGCACACTATATAAAGGATCTGCGCCTGCTCTTGAAGATTAGAACCTAGACTTCTAAAAGTCATGCGCTTGCTATATAATTTTATTTTACTACTAAATGCCCGAATTTCTCTTGCGTTGTATATCGTTAAATGAGATCGTGGAAACGTGGTTTTCCTTTACCTTGACCTGGGTGTAGCGATGCTATATTTTGATAAAATCTATGCATCGGCAACAGTGACATAACAAAATGTGTTTTAAGACTGTAATAACTGGAACTACTATCCGATTGATTATTTCAGAAAATATTGTATTTACAACATGACCCTTCACATACAGTGTTACTCACTAATACCTAGTCAAATTATTTACAATTTGTTCTGTACAAAGTCAAAAGTAGTATTTAATTAATAACTGTGATTTTACAGAACACAAATTTGAATCTGAATATCTATTGTTCAAGGGAGGCACTCGCCAAATTCAGTCTTCAATCTAATACTTTCATGAAAGTAAATCGGTTTAATTTCAACGTCCTTAATGCTATACTGTGGTTTCTATGAGATCCGGGGAGGGTCAACAGAAACCGTCTTTCAGATCAGGATAGCCAAGATCTGGCAACGCTCTTCTGGAGCCGTTGCCTCTCGAGTTCTCAACACGCATACCGCGTCCGGCCCGACCTAAACTAGCGTACCTAGTATCTGCAAGTTTGTCTCTTTGTGCCACTTCGTCGTAGTAACGAGCATCGTTCAACCCTGCACTGTACTTTTGACTTAAACTGTACTTGTCCAAAGTGGCGTACTTCTGAACAGTGGCATATTGACGCGTCGCCTCGGGGACCCCGTTGGCTTTAGCGCGATCAAACGGTCTTTCTTCTGGCGGCAACGCTCCATCTAATCTTGCTTTAAATTCTTTATCTTTTCTTCTACGGCGACGGCATGCACAAAGAGCAACTACGAGGGCACACAGAAGGAGACCGGCTCCGGCGGCAGCTGCTACGTATGGCGGAGGTAATGATATCCTGAATGAACAATTTGAATCGTCTTCGTCGTAACCTGATGGGCAATGTGGACTTCCGTCACACCATAATGCGTTGGGGATGCAGGCGTTCAACTCCGGGCAACTGTGCAAAATTAAATAAATGTTACTTATTGGATAAGGGAAAATTTAACACACAACAAAAATTGAGAGATTCTGTGAAAATGATAATGCTGCTAAGCTAGATCGAAATTTTGAGACTTGTAATGGGGATTTCCTCCATCTACATTGTGATTATTAATTTTAAAATAGCTGTAAAAATAAGTATTTAAAAATACCTAATCATTCTCAGATTTAAAAGAAATCTTACCTGTGAACACATTCCATAGCGACCGGAGCAGGAATGATGTTTGATTCAGGATCATGTTCAAAATTTGGTTTCTTCATAAGCTCAATCCATTTGATAGAATAATCAGCTTGTTCATGTTGGAGAAAATCAATAACATAACTTCTAGCATGAGGCTTCAGAGAAGTTTCCAGTGTTGTGTGAGACGATTTCCATCCAGGAGAAAATAGTTCTATGAAATTTGCGCCATCGGGACACACTTCTTTGAGTCGCGAAGTGTCACGGGCTTCGTAAATATACAAACGGTTTGGCGTACCACAGAAAGGAGATAATTGTGTCAATTCATACCCTGGTACTTTCACGTACAAAAATCTTCCTTGTACCGGAGTCGCGTCATCGCCTCCAGGCTCAATAAGCCAAGGTCTATGCACACAAGGTACTTCAGCCCTAACACTTTCAGAAATAACATGCCTATCTCCAACAATGTCTGGTGAAATTGATATTTGTCTTTTATCAAAAAGTCTTATTTCTCCGCTGCTGCCTCTCAAACGTCTTTCTCCCCAGCCTGAAGAACATACAGTTTCATCGCCCGGTCCGGTAGGAACAAATTTATACTCCCCTTCAAACGTAAAATCATCATAATCCTCAGTGATATTCATCATTGTAACTGTGAAATTTATTTCTACAACTGGAGCTGTCAATGTATGTATATTTAATGGTTCAGATCGATTAGTACAAATGCAGTCCCTTTGTATCGGCACTCCGTCCCACGGATATTCTGTTATAATGATCTGTGCGAGTCCTTCGCCTCCAATGGTTCTTTTCGCAGGCCTATCACATTTCCAACGGCTAGTACGTGAATCTTTGTGGGTGTTGCAATGTTTATTACCAAAATAAGTGCTTGTGAATGTTAGTTGTATTCGTTCGCCCTGTTTGGCTTCGAATCTGAAAAAAATCCAACATGAGTCAATATCGACCTAGCTAAACATACGAATATGGTGTGCTCAAGAATATGTTTTACCTTAAAATGCAGGTGAGATTTTGAGCGCCGCCCCTTCCATAATAGAATATGGCGCGTGGTGCTTGGAACCTTCCAGAGTAAGTTTGGGCGGACTTAAAAACTCGATCGCATGCTGACTGCGAATCAGATAGAGGTTGTCCTTGTTCGCTAACGTCCACAAACTCGTAGCGAAGAAGGAAAGACACGGGATAAAGTGCTGATCCTTGTCGAAGTTCCTGCAACAAAAAAATATTTGTAAGAACTATTTCCAATGATACTAATGATGTCGAGATATTTTGATAACAAACACGTGTATTTAGAAGTTTTTCTGTCTGTATGTTCTCGCAGCATCATTAGGGGGACGTCAAAGGAACTTGGTATGGGACCAATTTATAGAAGTATAAATTTACAAAACATCACAAATTATTTTTTAAATATTGCGGGTATATCTAGGGTCAGTATAACATTGAATAGGTGTTCTGAATCCATTAGCAGAGAGAACACAAAATCTAACACACCATAAAGACAAACACATTGTAACGATAAAGCTCATTAGCCAACTAATAATGTGAAACATATGTGAAAACAAAAACCCTCCGTCAAAAACCATAAATACATTTGATAAGTACTTTTTTAATTCTGTTAATCTAAACTGTTATATAATACTGCGATATAAAATCTAGCTCCATATTCGCATGCAAAAAACTTGTGCAAGAATCGCTCCTTACACATAATTATGACGACACGGAAGACATGTTAAGATCTCTTCGGTAGTATTGTGACGTATTTACGGATGTACTTATTACACTCACACAAGCACATATACTCACACACATGCCACACATACTCACACACATGCCACACACACACACACCAGTACCACAACAAACACAACATGCACACACTTCCCACTTCTCACTAATCCCAATTGTTAATAATAAGTATCTGGCCTTCTCACGACACAGGCTCACGCCTAGTATGAGGGCCACTGTTATATCTTTTGTATGTGATTTTGCATAAATTTGTATGACTTTTTTATGTTAAATTTACAAAAAAAGACTAGTAGAGTTGTAAATTGTGTATCCCTAACGGTCGGTTAAACAACTGCCCAAGACGGTGTTGTATAACTTAAAATATTTAGTTATAAACTTGCTACAGTCCTACCTCTGCTGAATTTAATATTGAATAATAAAACAGTTCTCAACTAGTGACTTTAACAACTCGCTTAAGACCAGGTTTGCTATATTAACCAGGGCGTACTCTACTTACTCAAAACTTGCGTGGAATACTATTATCAACGATGATGGTCTTGTAATTACTTTAACTTTTATATTTAACTAGTAATAGTTATTTTTTTTATTACATTATAGTCAAGTATTTGATCTCAATCTCACCTGATGGTAAGTGAGTTAGTTAGTCCTATCGTAAATCGTTTACAATGAGCTGGGATTAAAAGGTTTTGTAAGCTAAGGTCATTAACGGAGTAAATAAACTTATTTGATTGCAACTAAAATGTAATCCGTTAAGTTATGGATCAGAAGAATGTGTAACCTAATACAGCCTCGCGTGACACATAAGGCATTATAAATTAGTCACAGTTCCCCGGCACGTGTTTTATCCTGCACTTGAGCAGCGCTTGGCAATAACGCGGCAACACTGAAGCGTTCCATCACAGGAGTGGAGCGGACTCGCACGTGCCCATTGCATTATTCACTATGGCAAATGCAACGGCAACACTGGAAGCGCGTGACTTATCTATCCTTTCCGGTGGTGTGAACAGTGTTCCCATTTTTTTTTTGGTTTATATTTACTTATTGTTTTACAAGATGGCTTTTCCTCAAAAATTATTATCATGTTCCTGGAATAGAGTTTTTTTAAATTTACTTTCTTATCTACGATAATAATTTTAATGATTTACTGCTTAATTAACAGACATATTTTCATTTTCAGTATTCAGTAAAATAGGTTATTTTTACGACATTAATATAAGTATTTGTTAATTGTTGTCTATTGGTATAATCATAGTCAAAGCATTTGAAATTGAACATGAGATATCATGTACTACTTAATAAAACTGAAAGTAACAAAAACAGATAAAACATACCTATTACACAAAAAATTGTAAATACATTTCTATATTGATTTTTAACACGCGTTGGCAACACTTTCAATTAATGTTTCACAACACAGAAAAGTTGCAGCCTAGGGAATAAAACTGGAAGGGCATTGGCGAAGGAGGAAGGAAACAATAGGTAGTCACTGACGCAATCCCAAAAGGATAGCTGTTTTGAATATAAGAGTACTCTACATCAAAAAGTTGGAAAGGACATTTTATTATGTAAGTAAGCAGATATAAACATCCCAAATGCTTAGATATATCTTCAATATTTAGGGTTTTATTTCGTTGAACGTTTTATAAACATCGCTCCACGCATTATGGGGTCAGGAATTAACAAGGTCATATTAAAAACTGCTTAACCTTTTATAAAAAAAAAATATTTGTGGTCGGCCAAAATATGTGAGTAACCTATCTTATTTTGTTTTTCCAAAATATGGATTCTGGTTCATTCAGCTTAAAAATCCGATGGAATTTTGCAAAGCCCTACCCTCAGCTAGCTGTATTCACGTGACGTATTTCAGCTTGAATGGTACCTAGTAAATTCATGAAATCCCAGCGCGTAGCTCTTTGACACAGCTCTACCATGTAGAAAAGGGTAAACACGCATGAACGATTGATATAGCGTATCGAGTTGGCTTATTTTATACGACAAAAAAATAATTTCAGGTTACCCAAAGCGTCTAGAGTACTTAGTTGAGTTTTCGGCTGGCTGCCTATATGATAATCGTTTTAAAAAAACAGGTGCTTTTCATGGAGGAAGGAGGAGGAGGTATGTTTTTATAAAAACCCTTGTCAAAACCAACATTTATAATCTAGAAGTTCATACCCTCAGACGCATCAATAAAAAAACATACTTTTATATAACGTAGGTATTTGTCATATTATTTTTCTTTTTTTTAAACTATCCCGACCCGCGAATCCCTCTGACATGGGGGTCAGTCTTTATTAAACGAATTTTAAAATATATGTATGTACATGAGTTCTTTATTTAAATAAGGTATTTGTCACATTGCTGTTGTTTATTTGCGTCCGTAAAATTGTTCATATACGAGTACTACATGGAACCAATCAGTCTTCATTACCTATCCTTCCATACGGGCCAAGCCTTACATTTTGTTTAAAAATTCAACACCGATTTTGTCACATGGGTTTGCATAGCGAGTGCATCCCCGAATTGGAAGATAAATATTTTCCGCAGTAATTAGGTGGGCTTTGGCAGTGGGATTGTTTACACCGACTGTTTGTAACACATATATGTTTTTAAACAGTTTGCTGTTGTTTGAATTTGAAATTCTAACAACAGTTAATTAATTTTTAAATGTGGAAACTATGTAACCATTAATTTGTATATATATTTTTAGAGTTAGTAATTTTTCGACCAGCTACCTAGCCTGCCTAGCCGTTCCTACATTGTTCTTACATACTCATTAACAATGTACTACACAAAGATATAAAATATCTTTTTGAAAAGAGCAACCATCGAGTTTTTTGTCTGTTCTTCTCCATAGGAACGGCATTCCAAACGGGCGGTAATGTTTTAACATAGCATTTTTTTACTATTTTGACGATTCATAAATACTACAATTAATGGTTTACATGAAGATGTTTTAGAAAATGAGTAAAATTATTTTCGATCAGTATTTTTTTTCTTCTGTTACTTCGTTTTTCAGCTACATTTATTATGTTGTATATTTTTTTTGCATGACTACATAGATTCGATCGCACCGCCACTGATCATCATATTTGTACGATTTAGTTTAATTGTCTGTTTGGCAGTGAAGTCCTATTTACATTATTTAAATGATTTTTTCAAAAATTAAATTACCTGTAATATAGTCAGTGCTGATCCAGTAGTGATGTAACTCTCAGAAGGCGCACATGGCCGGGTGGCTCTGGTCGCGTTGGAGAGGAGCGCGTGGTCGCACAGCCGCGGGGATTCTTCTCGACAGAATGAACCGAGAAGAGACTTCTTGTCGCTCATATCCAACTGTTGGGAATACATACAATTAATATATATTATTTAATAACTGCATTGCTAGGATCCAGTTGTAGCTAAGACCCTAGCAGCGGAACAATAGGGTTGGGGCAAATGTTTAAAGGAATCTGGACGGTCAAGAACAAATAATTTATGCAACTCGGGCACACTATTTGCACAATTAATCTATCTGCAAGCGAGCGAGAAAAGTTTTCTGATTAAAGTGCTAACAAAAAATAAGCTGAACTCGACCGCTTATCCATTCTCAATGCAAACTGTGGATCCCCGGATGAATGAAACGAAACACCGCACTGCAGTTGGTCGAGAACTCGGTAAAAGTGCTCAGACACATTAAAGAAAATTAATGTTTGGCTGCCGACGTCAAGTGAGGTGGTTGAGGTAGTTGGCGAAGTGAAATGGTACGAATAAAGGCAGCTAGAACGCCCAATTCTATATCGCTCCGTAGTCGTAATATCACATTAGTCTTGCGCACTGCGAAAGTTTTGCACAGTAAGTTTGTTCTACATTTCATTACCGATACACGTTGGCTCATGACTTTATCATTTAAATTCATATAGGTACTATAAAATTGTATACCGTAGCGCCGCCGGTATTGTGAGTCGGTACAGGATAACAATAATTTAAATAATTTACTTTTATTGCGACCGAGCCAAGTACTAAGATAAGTAAAGAAGTTAGACAATAACAGAGATTTACTGCTCTTATTTAGAGAGTCGTAAATTTATAATGTAAACATAATATACTACTATTCGTGTAAAAATACAAATAATACGAAAATATTTTGAGGATCTGTATCATGAAAAAAAACGTAGATAATTTAAATGGTACCAATAACTTTAGTCGAAGCAGAAAAATAAATCAGCATTTGATTATTGAAACGTTTAACCTTGTAATAGTTATTTTGCTGTACTGCAATATGACTATAATACTCGTACTATGTGCGCTTACATCCTATTCATTATTAACAAATCACAAAGCTTTATTTTACTACGTTAGACAACCACCCTCATAATTGTAGAGTTTAATATAATTCAAATTTATTTTGATTATAAATCTCAGCTCGCTGTGCTCATTTAGAAGACAAATATACCATTCATTTACGGAGAATAGACCAAACAGCCACAGAAATATCTGAAATGTATTTCCTTAAAATTCCAACAGCCGCAGCTAAAATAAATATGGCTAAAAACTTGTCTGCTTATCTGTAGCTTGTGATTTATTTATTCAATAATATTGTGTTAAAATTAGCTATGTATATATGAATCAACTTTCATGAATATACAAAGAATAAACCTCAATATTTCTGTCTCCCTCCTGACCAAAGTCTTCTTCCCTTAATTCTCCAAAAACTCCGGGCTTGTGCTGTCTCAAAGATGTCCAAGAAATCGTCTCACGGTATTTTTTCGTGTATTAATATATTATGTGAACAATACTTAACAGCTAATAAATACCTTTCGGTCCAAATCGGAGTCAGGCGCCGCGCCGTCCCATATCGTCAATTGTGATGAACAGTCCTTCTGCTGATCGAAGCCAGCGGGCTCGGTCCCGGCCGAGTGGTACTTCACGAACGATACCCACACAATCTCGTTGGCTCGACCCTGCAAGTCGTAAATCGTTTTAACTACCCGTTACGGCAGTTTAACTGTTTTATTTGTCATAGTTGGGCACGTGAAGAGTCGGATCTAGTTTTGGGATTTGACATATACTAGAGGAGAGTAGATATTCGAGTTTTTATAAGAAATACCCAACAATTTGTATGTACCAACATACAGTGAAATTGTCAAATGGCGTCCTATATTAGTACCATGTTAGTACGCAAAAGATTGAAAAATGTGGGTGCCAATCAGTGCAACTCTACTAAGCTCTTTGAGACAAAATGATAATATAATATTTATCGTTTTATCTAAATAACTAACTACCATTTAATACAAACTGTATATCTATTAGAAGAGTAATAAATAAAGATACGGTTCATTTGTTGAGACATGTTAATCTTTTGATGGATGAAACATCTATTAATGATGTAATATTAATGAACAGAGTTAGATTTATGGACGGGAATCCAATTAATAATGGGTAAGTCATTTAGCTGGAAGGTCAAGGCGAAGGAAGAAAGCTGTTTCCCTATAAACTAATGATAGAGACTATTATTAATGTTATACTCAGAAAAATATTAAATATAGCTGAATTGTGAGTATATTTTTTTATAAACAACATGCTACACTATGGTTGTATTAGAAATGACTGATTATTATAAAAGCTAAGAGCTAATCGGGACGTACTTAGCTCTACAATAAGTACATACAATTACTGTTTCCTTCTGTACATGTGGTCAAGTCGTGCTCTAATAAAAATATATACGTTCAAAATCACGTACCTGAAAATAGTAGACACACGAAGTATTGGGTGGCAGCGAGTGTCTTGGATTTCTCAGTACTCCACTAGTTTTGTCTGAGGAACGCAGTACAAAACGGCACCGGCCATCCGAACGCACGTACGAATGAGAATCTTTGTCCACGTACAGCACCTGAATAGGGGAAATATATTCACTTGGAGTTACGGCCAAGCTTTATTGAATCCAATCCGACTGTATGGTGCAATACTGGTTTATAAATGTACATTTTGTCATATTTATGGTGTCAAAGTGATTGTATTTGTATTTCAGAACTCTTTTATGTTAAGACAGCTTCTACACGATCGGGTCAATCACACAATAGCGATAGCGTAAGAAAAATAAATAGGCAGTTATTATGCGGCCCATTTTAGGGCTCCGTACCAAAATGGTAAAAACGGAAACCTAATAATGCAACTATGTCCTTCTGTCACATCACACCTGATTATTTCTTACTGCTACATTTTTCCATTGGGTGGTTGACTTGATAGTGTAGAAGACGTTTAAATATGAGAATTTTGCCTACAAAAGTCTAATAATTAGTTAAAAAATACTTAATATTAGGTGCTGGAAGATTACTATAGTTATACTTTTCAAGAGTTTCATAAAACTATTTTAAACATAAGGACTTATCATGTTACTTATAACATTGGAAAAAAACTTTTATTTTAAATCATTTTCGTCGGCTCGTTGTGGCCTACATAAAATGAAAAAACTTTTCAAGTAACTCTATGTATCTACTAATGTATCAGCATCGAAAAATCTTACCTGCACTTCCAGTTCAAATCCCGGCAGATAGCTCAACGGTACTGGATGAAAAGGATTGTCGTATGGCGACGTGTGAAACTCCAATAACATATTGGGGCCGCGGGTTATAATATCTGGGACCGCATCCCCGCCACAAAGTCGCACCAAAACAGGGGAGTTGCGCGTGGGCCCGTCCCAAACTGTCAAATAGTCTTGCACCACATTGCACTGGTCCCATATTCTGAATAGACAATTAGTTTTGAGATTTTTGACAAATCGTTTTTTTTTATACAGTGGAGCTATACAGTAGAGTTTTGTAGAGTATGTTCATAGCACAATCGTGATTGGTTCTATTTATAAAACCATCCTTCATTTAACCTACACTTTGATGAATAATAGCGACTTAATTACAATATTAAAAATAAGTGCTTGTGTTATTTGCTAGAAATGTCCAACGTCTCTCGCACAGAAAACACCTAATAATTCATAGGTAAATAGAACACACTACAGCCCACAAATTATCCCGTTTATTCCCTCTCCACGTAAACATAACCCCATTTATATCTGAGGCGCCGAAATTTGTCGTTAGACGAACAAACACTCCATTTATTATTCCATTTATTTTACGTAAAGACAAACTACGGAGACAAGTTCCAATCCATTAGTTCTCGTCCGCGTTACAATTGTAATTTTGGTTAATGTCTGACTGTAAATAATGATGCGTACGGGAATATGCCTAGAATATAAAATGAGCTTTAATAGCCACTAATATCAATAAGTAATTAGGTCCAATTTTCATTGTATATATGTATTTATTATAATACGTTTCATGTATGATATCTTATAATATTAATAGCAGTTGTACCTACTACAAATTTAATTGAAAATATATTTTGAGCTATAAAACTAAGTTGTCGCCACGACTCCTTTATGATAATGGTTATAAACAGTTGAATTACTTACTTTAATACTCGCTGGCTTCTATCGTACTTCACTATTTGGTCTTTGATATGTATTTTGTGACTGTTCGTCTGTCTCACTACAAGCAAAACATGTTTATCGGCTGGTATCTGCAAAGAAGTCAAGAATTAACGCAAATCGCACTTTATGCTAAATATCTTACAGCACCTTTTTGCTTCACACACGAAAAAAGTTTACCCAACATACTTCATTTATTATGTACATTTCAGGTGTAACTGTTCCGCAGTTTGGTGTGAATTATGTTTTAAATATTCACACAAGCAGCCACACAAAGCCCATTTTAGGCATGTCTCGCTCACGATTTATTTCCCAAACAAAATCATGAAAAACCGCCGTGTAAATAACTTTGTTTCAGAACACTGGATGGAGCTTGAGGTTTTAATAAGGTCGGTTGATACCTACTTGACGTAGAGAAGTAGTCTAATATAGAGAGGTTCTACTGTACTAAACCCAATTATGAGTAGTTGTGTTTGGTGCGCAATTACGTAGATTATTGGCAGGTTTTAGACAGTCCTTATACTACTACGGAGTACTGCTACGTCTGCTATGTAGCACTGCTACGTCTGCTATGTAGCACTGCTACGTCTGTTACGTAGCGCTACTACGGTGTACTACTACTGCTATGTTGGAAGGTTTTAGGTGTATTTGATGAATGTGATACATAATTTATGTGCGCTTGTTCTGCAGAGACGGTTTTTATTTAAACATTTGAGGTTACGTCGTTAATAGTTAGTTTTTATGAAATAATAGTGGATATTGTTGCTAACAAGTAATTTATTTATGGTGTTTATAGATACAGGGGCCGGTCACATCTGCCATCTCGTACATTTTATGTGCCCATGACACGCCAGGATCACAGCTCACTTTGATTAATCCTATTGGTCAGAGTAATATATACCTACTGCCTCATAAGTTTAAAGTTAAAATTACCTTTGTATGTTCAATGCGGTATGTGCAAGTGGCGTTTCGTGGATACACGCCGGGGAAATTAGGCGACTGTATGCGACACGCCCTAAGGTCACAGTCACTCAATATTCTGTCACAGTAGGTCCCCGGGACGCGTTCGCCGCGCCACGCGCCCACCGTCGCGTTCCCGTACCTCAGACGCGCCTCACTACGCCTCAGATACTTGTATGCCAACTTGAAGTCGAAATTGTAGCCCACACCCTAAAATGTAATAGACTTGTAATTTTGGTTGTATTGGGTTATAATTTAGATAGGTGTTACGCATATAAAAGACAGTAAAGGTTAATATGGGCTGTCCCTTATAAATATGAGTTGTCCAGATTGATTGAAGCTTTGAATACGTTGCGCACAAGTTCAGTCTATCTTCAACCTAAAAGGTTCTATTTATAATGTTATATGTTCATTGTGTGGGTTTTTTTTTGGATTAGAGGTAATAAAGTATTGTTTTTACATCTCTACGTTCCATAGGTATATTCATTTTACATTGAGTGGTTTCAACATTTGATAGAATGAAAATTGAAATGGATAGCCATCAATCAATTAGAAAAGCTCGTATTTTCAGTTATATGGGGAAACATAAAAAGGTAGATGAAAGCAAAACGAGCCCACGAAAAGTAGGCAGCCGTTCTGAAATGTATTAAGCCCTTTCGAATTCCCATTATTAAATTAAAGAATTAAGGCGGTAGGTACCCAATAACATTATTGTAATAGCGGGGTATCCTTATCCTGCGGTCCCGAGAGGGTGGCCGTAATCGTCGCCTAATTAATTGATTGAAAGTTCAACCCTCGGTGCACGTAATACGGCTGGTAACAGGAGATAAAGGAAGGCAGCGAACCGTTAAAAGCGGGGAGATGTGAAATATTAGTCGAGTCAGAGGCGAAAACATGTAGTTAGTCACGTGACGTCAGTAAAACACAAAGGGATGCTTAGTAAGTGACTCTTAATGAAGATAAATACTGTTGTTCATTTATACGGATTAACTTTGCTGCGAGCAAAAACTCTAATTACATGCGTCAGTCGGTTGTGTTAACAAGTTGTTCGTCAAACGAATACCTACACACTTTTCTAATAATAGAGTTGTACTCATTCCATGAACTAAATTTAAAAAAAAAACCTACAGCCTATACCTATATCTCCACCCACAAATAATGAGCAAGGAGAGCTTCACATTGCAGTGTTGTGATAAAGTGGAATACTTTCAATATAGTGTAAGCATTAACTTTTTATTTATTATTTATTTATTCACGGTTTTAACATCTTTACAGATATCACCCAAATCGATGTTAAACCTTACATATATACCTACTTAGAACTTTTATAATAATAATAATATCGTCAGATAAACTCACTAACTGTAGGGTAAGTAGAAACTTCTAATGTAATCGTAGCTTCAACGAAAAAACTTGTGGTCACTGTCATACTTATTTATGAAATCTGTAGTGTAAGAGGGATGGGAGACGCCTACTTCACGGAAACACTACATAAAAAGGATTGTGCATTGCACGTGAGGTACAGCACGGTCCTAACTAAACAACGCTTGTTGTATGGGTACCATACAATGGACTGTGGGTAATCCCAGTACACATATTAAACATCCATAGCTACAAGCATTATGCTCATCACACAAAGTTTTCCTCCGCCGGGATTCGAACCCGAAACCCTTAGTACAGAAAGCACTACCAACTATGCCAATCGGGTCATCAAATACAATAAATAGTAGTTACACTTTGTAGCGACTGCTTCAAAGTATCTTAACAAGTTTCCTATACTACAGCTGGGAATATTGGATTAAGTAAAAGAGAACGGTTAACAAAGAACATTGGAGTCAGAGTAAAAAGCTTATTGAATTGCAATCGAGAACTATTTAATTAATATAGCGAGCGAGGAGTGCATTGAAAATTAGCTTAATCATCTTAAGGCTGGTAACAGAAATATAGGCGATAGTTTCCGGAAAGATTGTTTTTTCCGAGTACATTTCTCGCTCTGACCGAATCACAAAAACATTCTCCGTTAAAAACACGTTTCAACTTTATTAATGAGTACAAATTTACCTATAATAAAAAACTTTTTAAAAAATAAAAACCGTCTTCAAAAAACTAAAAAGCCAAAAATAATCCAATCTTGAAATCTACCTTGTTTAACTAAATCAAATATTTAACTAATCTGAAGTCGGTGCCAAAAAAACTCCTCCTTTTTTTGGAGTCGGTTAAAAAAGCAAACACTTTGTTTCATAGCGTTGCCTCTACAAGTCGAGGTAGGTATCCCAATATTAACGTATGCAAGTGACAGCAGTGGCTCAGGAACTTACTATCTTTTACGTAGCCTTACGTTAACTGAAGTGTGTTTCATCCCACTCGCTCCCATGATTTCATAAATGATAATAGCAGCATGCTTTCGTGATACCGATACGATTACATAAGGAGTTCCTGCTAGTCACACTGATTCAGTTATTATTCTCAGGGTATGCGAACAATAATAATTATGTCACTCACATAATACTCGATTTAGTATTTAATGATAATACAGTAAAGATAACGCATGCAACTATTATTGTACTTCTGCTGCTTTTTTGAGGTTGGCAATCGACTATAAAAGTAGTGTCGAGTTTTCTTAATAATTGTTATAAAATTGCAAGTAGCCCTGATGATAATTAAAATGTTAATGATGATGATAATGATGAAATGAATCCCCTAACCTCAACAGGAAGGCTGTGAAAAATTAAAAAAAAATTATCATCTTGGGAGAACTTAAAAGTCAAGTTATACAATTTTATTTTAATTTGCTTCACACTTACTTGTTGACTTAGTCTGTCTAATGTCAATGTCATATTGATAGAATCTGACTCGCTGAAGTAAACGGTGTATCCCCATGCAGATCCGCACCACTGCCCCGTGGGCGGCGAGGGGCTGCTTTCCATAATAGTCATGTGGCCGTCCGGACACCCATCCGACGTGAACGATACGAATTTACCCACAGTAAATGTGTCGAATGTCAACTGCAACAAAATATCAGTATTACTGCTTCCGTTACCTGTAAAGTTAGTTATCTAAATAATAGTTATCTATATTAGTGTAAAAATGACTTTTTTCCATATATATAATATTAAATGTAATTTAAATAAAGGTTATTCTTAAACAGAAGCAAGAATTAAATAGCTATGATCACGGATAATTCCAACACGTTGATAATTCCGAACATTAATATTTTATGCGTCTGTGCTAAAATAAGACAATATGAAAAAGCAGCTGAGCGTAGCTTTTTAATGAGCTCATTTGTCGACACATTTCCCTTTTAATTCTTACCTTTAAATATAGATATATTAGTTGGTATTAATATTTGAGAGGGAAAATTAGACATTCATTTTGCAAACCATGCAAGATGGAGGCATTTATAATAATATGTAATTGGTAGTGCATTTTGATATACACAAAGTCAAATGTAATGTTGCTTTAATTACAATATGGCTGAATATGGTGATACTTTACTAAAATTCTACCACATTTATCGCAATAACAACTTTTATTATGATTATGATTATCAAGAATTTACGTCACAGAAGCCGTACAAATATAAAGCCGTGGGTATACCCACTTGTCTGTGTATATCTATCACCTACATCATTGGTTATGCAAATATATTGCGAACACTGTAACAATCGGCATACTAAATCAAAGATACAAATAACTAGCACCAAATATGTAATGAGAAAAAGAAACAACAACGATCATCCCTCGTCAGATATACAATCATTCATTCGGTTCACCGATCGTGACAAAGGGTCGAAAGAAAGAAATATTGCCATCACGTCGCTCTATCTAAATACCTGTATAATGTCTCCGTAGTTTCCCCCGGCTGCTGTGAAGTTAAGATGACATACGAAGGGTAGATGCTCTTCACGGGGCCTCCGGACTTCTAATTCGTATGTACGACCGACGTCGCCCATGTAGGTCCTGTTGCACGCTACAAAACAGATATAAATATGTAAAGACTGATATTCAGAAACATACGAAATATACATATTTAATAGAGTTGAAATATATATTTTTCTATATACATTGTCTGAAGTATGCGAATGGGGAGTTGTTTCCTTGCTCATCTAAAAATAATCCGTAATAATCCGCGGTGCTAAATATACATATTCATAATAAAAGCTAGCTTAAGTACCTATATATCTAGATGCAGAACTGTCAACCATATTTCCTTTTTTTTAATGAAAATAATTAATCCATTACTCTATTATTAAATATTGGAAAGTCGATGAAGATAAAAATTGTCTTTTTAGAGTGTAGTACGTAACTATAATGCTATTTTAAATGTTTGATACAAATAATACTTGCTCGTTATAGTTGTTTAATAAATGTATATTCAATGTCCTTTACGGATATAACATGACGTAAATTCATCTTTGAACCAGTTTTAATTGACGTTAAGTAAGTA
Source organism: Pheosia gnoma (assembly GCA_905404115.1). NCBI lineage: Eukaryota > Metazoa > Arthropoda > Insecta > Lepidoptera > Notodontidae > Pheosia > Pheosia gnoma. The sequence goes on from FR989907.1 coordinate 5,653,340, forward strand.
CTACGCTATTGTAAAAGCGAGTGTTTCGGGACAAACAAAATAAGTTTCTTTATTTTACACAGTGCAGGGCCGTATTTAAAAGAAAAAAGAAAGAAAGTTAAAAGCAAAATGGTCTAATCATTTTAGTAGCAAGTGTATATGTTGTCTAGAGAGTGCTGTATAGATAGGTACGGCAAAAAGATAGTGTCTTTATTTGGTAGTTATCCAAGCACTAACACCATATGTCACTACGAACATAAAATAATTAGGGGTCATTAAGAGCATAATAGTATTGAAATAAAACTATTTTCTCGGATTTTATTTCAATGTGTAGTATTCGCGTAATTATAAGAAATCAATATAGGATAATAGTATGTAATAATAAACGAACAAAAATATGTGTTCAAAAATTTTCGTACAATTTTAATTCAAAAACTCCTTCGTATAAATTGCGTATGTCCAAAAACAACAAGTCATTATAAAATACACCGTGCCGTACCTGTACTATTGTTAATCCTTTCAACACAAAAATAGGGAAATGAGAAGGAAAAAGATCGTGAACAAAGCCCCTCACAATGGAGTGCGGCCATATTTTTACGATCTTTTTAAAATAAAATGCCCTTTGTCTGTCCTGACAGCGCATTACGTAGCATAAGACAAGTGTTCACTTCGCCCCTGAACATCATTGTTCTCATAATGCGCCCTTTGTTTTTTTTAGATAAACATGAAATATCGAAATAACTTCAGCATTTAAGTAAAATTAGATTACTTCATGCGCTCGCTTTATTTCTTAGAATGTAACCAAATCTGAAGTAAACTTAGATTGTTTTCAAAAACTTTCAAGGGAAACACGATCCGTCAAAACTGTTACGATGTTTTGGTTCTTGTAGTATAATTAATCAACTCGAGGAAAGTGAAGAGGTAAATTATTTTCACTGGTCTTTCTAAAATTAAATAAGGCTTCATCGAAATTGAAGCGTTCAAGTTAAAAACAATTGAAACAAAGATATAAGAATTGCCACCTTTCCTTCAATGATATAGGTCGAGGAGAAAGTCTTTACGTATTTTCAAGCGTTTTCAGTCAGGAAATTTTAACGTTACAGATGAAGCCTGCTCTGGTCAGCCTGTTACAGATAAAGTCGAAGCCATTTGTGAAAAAATGGAGCAAGATCTGTATATTAATTGTTAAGCCATTGCTGAAGGACTTGGCATTCATCACAAAACAATTTTGACTCATTTGAAACAGGGAATTGTTCATTATAAGCTCTTACCGCCGGGCAAAACCATTGAGTCTCTATTTCTGTTGTCAACAGCTGATGAGATAGATCATGAAATTAAGAGGAACGGCCGGAATTGATAAGATAAAAGAAGAAGAAGAAGTGAAAGACCATACCCTGGTCTTTCACCATGATAATACCAAACCACAGACATCTTTAGTCACTCAGTAATAATTGAGAGAGCCTGGCTAGGAAGTTGTGATCTCGCGCCCTCCGATTGCCACTTCTTTCGGTCTCCAAATAATTGTTTAAGTATTGTAAGGTTGACATCAAAACATATTTGGCAAAACTACTTATCGTATTTTTTTATCAAAATTCCCAATTTTTTGGATCATGTCACCACCCACGAGACGGCAACAAGTTATAGGACAAAACGGCACATATAATATTAATCAAATGAAAAGTCGTCTTGAATTGGTATATGAAATACGGAGAAACATTTTCCCCGACCTAATCTATACTAATATTATAAATGTGAAAGTTTGGATGGATGGATGGATGGATGGATAGATGGATGGATGTTTGTTACTCTTTCACGCCCGAACGGCTGAACGGATCTGGATGAAATTTGGCACAGATATAGATTATAGTCTGGAATAGCACATAGGCTACTTTTTATCCCGGTAAAATGTATGGTTCCCGTGGGATAGATGTTTTAATTTTTCATACTTTTTATCGCGGGTACTATTACACCGCCGGGCGCAGCTAGTACTTAATAAAATCAGTGATGAATTTGTTGTCGTTTATTTTTATCTATCTATCAGCCGATATACACGTCCACTGCTGGACATAGGCCTCCCCCAACGACTTCCACACATCACGGTCCTCCGCCACTCGCATCCACCGGCTTCCTGCGACGCGTGTGATGTCATCAGTCCACCTTGTGGGGGGCCGTCCTACACTTCGTCTTATTTTTGCAATATGAAATCATATATCGACAATGGAATAAATACCGAGAACTTTACTCTTGCGAGGCTTTTCAAAGCGACCTAGTTACGCTCCTATCTTTAGAACTCATTCAGTCAGTCCGTTCAAGCTGTACCGTTGAATTCGCCAACGTCTACAAGTCCACTTTACATCTATGGCGCTCGCTGAGGCGAATAATTGTGTTTTTAGCCTATTCATAGTAAATAATAGGCTAAATATTGACTTCAGAAAGGACAAAGCGCGAATGACGCCAACAGAGGTGTTTTCTTAGCGAACATAATTAAGACATTTTAGTGGAAACGCTGTTAGTGTTCGCAAAGTTTTCACTGAATAAGAACGGAATTGTTCTTGCGAAACTCAGTTGGTGGCTCTGTTTCGAATAGAACAACTACTACAGTTTGCGATAGGCAGTTTAGATAAAAAAAACTGTACCCAATATTAATCACCTAACTTTACTTTGCCCATAATGTGTTTTGTAGCGTGATTGATGATAGCATATATTTCGAAAATATCTGTTACGGTTGCCTATCACAAATGATAGGCATATAATTAAATAAAAATAAAAAAAATATGTTTACAAAATTTTGTTGGCTTCTAGTCCGCGACCTAATTTACCGCCCAGTCCAGATCCTTGAAGGTTTTCGTTCTGTTACACATGATCGAATGTTTTTCTCAATGCGGCATCTATTGACATTTTTGGGACTCACCTTAAAAGTTATAGGCTAGGTTTATATATTGTCTGAAACTGTTTATTCTTATACTTTCTATAGCTTTTCTTTCTTTCTTTCTCTTTCTTTTCTTGCTTTCTATAAAAATATTTCTATTGTATACCGTAAACTAGTAAAGAAATCTTTATGCTTATTTCCCTACATAATATTATCGGCAGTCAACGGAAATTATGTTTAATTAGAACCGTTAATTTTTTTACTTGCATAGAACTATTTGGTTATTGAAATCTCAATCTATGTAGGTACTAAAGTGAATGATTATGGACTACGTAGGTATGTTATTTCGCACTGACATAAATAGGACAAAACACGAGCCCATTTTCACCTAGATAGTAATTGTTCGTATGAATATTGTAGCACGTCGGTAGCAACAAGCACACAAGTATCTCGGCAGGTTCCGTGACTAATGACAGTCCATTTTGTAAACACCAGCGCGGTAAACTTAACACCTTATTAAATGGAACGTGGGTTTTTTGTTAATTGTAGCTATATTTTGGCTTAATGACCACCTACGTTGGAACGATAAAAGCGAAAGCTCGTTTCCTACGGCCGCCATAATTAAAGAAGGTTTATTATTCTCCTCAGTCTTCGAGCGGCCGCTATTTAGAATTTTGCGATGTATGAATATTTCCTGCCGCTAATTTGGATTTTTTACGCTACCGCACTTTTGCGTAATGGTGCGGCATTTTTATTTTTACCGCAATATATTCTCCCCGAGAGTATTTACATTTAATTTTACATTTTCACATTAAAATCTTATCCTATCAAAAACATCTCCGCAAAATTTTGCGAAGCAGACATTCACTAGTGTTACAGTTAACATACAAAACGATTTCAAGGTCAAACAAATTTGCAGGCTGGCGTAACCATTGCTAGCGAATCAATCGCGAGTTCCATAACTTGATTATAGGTCCGTCACTAGTTTCAGAGAATCCTATTAGTAACGTGCTTATTCGTCAACCCTGATTTACCCGCCCCATCAGGTACTATCAGGGACTTAGCTGCCTGCACACAGAAATTGTTCTGTACATACCGGGCTTTAGCAAGCCTTGCCGCTAGAACTAAGTACTGCAATGCAAAACACCAGGCAGGTATCTGTAAGCGTTCTACGGTAATATAACTGATATATTTTCCAAACTCGATCTATATCCTTCAGTGGCTTCTCTGATATCCCTAGATATTCATTTTTCTTGTTAAAAATGTAATCCGTAACCTCGTTACGTCTGCGGTCACTGTCCGACTTGCAACGGTCTCCCAAGAGGGAAGGAACTGGAAACTCATTGTAATGTAGTTCTTTCAATTCTCTTTGTGAGTATATCTTGGGGATCTTTTGTGTAAGACAATTATCGGTCCTGACGTTTTTAGTGCAACAATGTATTTTACGAGCTTGCGGTGAGAACAGTTCGGTGAACGACTCAGGAGTTTATTTATGTACTTACTAATTGCGTAATATTTGAACTGTGAATATTCCATTTTATTATTATTTTAGTAAGTACGTATTTTTTTAAATCTCTAAAATGGCCTTAATCAGCAGATATTTAATTCCAATAGGATTATTGGTTTTAGTGTTTCATTTAGGTATTTACAAATCATACAGTTTTAATATACTCGTTAATATGGATTATTTTCCCCACAAAATCATGCAGTAAAAGTGCTTTTAATATGACACTGATATCTTCAAGGAAACTTTAATGTAAATCTTTAAGCATCTTTGTAATATTATGCTTTGGCAAAGTCTCGACATATCTCCCGATAAACACAAAAGGAATGATCCTATAACAGGAACAGACAACTCAGCTATTTTCAAATAAATTTTGCTTAATTTAATTTATTGATTTTGTATCAACACGGGTTGTAGTTATAGCCCAAATTATAAATCGACTAAAACATCTATAAATTTGGAACTAAAGAATATTTATGACGGTGCTTTATGATTAAAAGTTACAGAAGCTAAGAACTTTCTGTTGTCTATCTATCGCCCTGTTTGTCTGCAACACTCAGACGCTACTGAAAAGATTTTGTAACTGAGATAAAATTTAAAAATACTAGTTATAGTTAAACAACAAAAGTTTACGCGAACGAACGTCGTTGCGGACACAAATAGTAATCTTATTAAAATTTGCCAGCCAAGTTATTGAGTAGAAAAGATCACATGGGTAAGTGGCAGCAATAATCTTTATACAAACACCGTCAACGCCACGATACACCCTCGCCTCGGTTCAAAACTTAACGACTACGCAAATCCATAAACATCATGTATAATATGTTTTGGCGGAGTCCGCATATAACTCCCCGGGATGAATATTACATAAAAGGCGAAGGGAGCCAAGTCTGTCCATCGCTGACACAGCCACTCGAGTGCCATGCGACGTGGCAAGTGAGGGCTTGAAACTGGCGATTTGAGTAGCAGAGCGGGTTGTTAAAACAATGTACAACAGGGAGATATTATGGACTCTTATTTCTAGACGAATATTTTCCCGCCCTGATACTAGTCAAGTTCCCGCTAGATAGTACTTTATCTCAGTTTAAAATAGTAATTTTACCCGACAACGTATATAATATTTATAATAATAATATCGCCAGACTAACACACCAACTACACGGTCCCATAATAGCAACGGTTGTATTATTGGATACCGTACAATGGACTGAGGGTGAACTCAGTATATAATACTTATATAGATATTAAACATCCACGATTCAGGTACAAACATTCGTGCTCATCACACAAACAAAGCTTATCCTTACCAGGATTCTAACGCGGGACCCTCGGCACAGAAAGCAAGGTAACCACATAGTATTATTATTATGGTAAGTATGTAATATTGAGTTAAAATATAAAATTTCTAGGCAGTTCATCATTCTGCTTGGTATTAAGAGCTTGTAGTAGGCTCCCTATAACCGATCAAAATAATTAATACCATGCCAAACTTGAATTCAATCAATACAAAAGTGGTTTGTGTCTGTGCATTAAAAATTTACAATCTAGCCCAGTGCGGAGACTATGCGCAGTTCTGTATGTTACTCATCGTGCTACTCGATATAAATATAATCCAATATAGTAAAATGTTTCTTTGAATTGATATGTTTAATGTTGGTGGAATTTTATAGTATTTTTTATAGTATGAACACACAGTTAAGTGATAAAATGCCTCAAACTTAAAATACTTATCAGCTGACCCAAATCAACGATAGTAAAGCCGAATAATTAACTAACAAAACAAATTTCATACCTATAAAATGAGGGTAGCATGACTAACCAAATGAAGAAAAAGTACGATTAATTTTACTTTAATACAATACAAGTAGCTCACTTAAATTTCTAGATAAAAATTTAGCGATGTTTTAGAAAGCTTATAAATTTATCGTATAAGTCTCCAGAGTTCTTTTGTTGAACAACGAAATGAATAGTCATGATGTAGTTCTTTCTTTAATAAAGAGTCACGTCACTTCCCCAATGGAAATATTATTAAATTATTGTAGTATTAATTCAAGTCGCTCGTTTCGTAGCCCCAGATCCTCAGACTCCTTTACTACCTTTTCTTTTGTGACAGATGTCAGCAAACCGAGAAGGGGCGACATATTAAAAATGCGTTTGAATGACCGAAAGTCTTCAGAAAATTACTTTCACGTTCGCATTTTTTTATTAAGAATATGGTTGGGCTCAATCTTTTTATTAAAGACATATCTCAATTTGAAGTATAAGTAAGTATAAGTAAAGACAAAAAGTTTATATTATCTCCAGGAAAACGCATACGGTTAGCGTATGGTTTAAAATTCAAACTCCGCTTATATTATGGGTAGGTACCATACAATGGACGGAAGGCACACGCTTACCCATACAAGTGCAAATAACGACAAGATCATTATCTTCCCTTAACCCTCCAAAGGGTTATTGAACTCGCGACGATAAACCGTTTAGTGAGCCAAGTTACAATCCCTATTTAATTCGTTTTTAAAATATGCTATGCAGGTACCATACATTTTTTTAATACCTGCAAATAATACTACCTTACGCTGATGTACTTTGAGTAAAACACCCGGACTTACATACATAACAATCTTGTTTGTAGTGACCTTGATTTCAGTACCGGGGGTCCTGGGATCGAGTCCCGGTAGAGGCAAACATTGTGTGATGACACAAATGTTTGTAAATACGGTCATGGATATTTAATATCTATGTAAGTATTGAAATAAAACTAATGTTACAGATTTTATCGCGTGTATATTATATTTTTACGTTCCCGACGTTTCGACTGCTTTACAGCAACCATGGTCACGGGAGGACTCACGGGAGGAGGATAAAATCTGTAAAATTAGTTTTTATTTCAATGTGTAGTATTCGCGTAAATATAAGAAATTATATACAGGATTCTCTTTGGTGTATTGTACGGTACCTATTATACAAGCGTTGCTTAGTTTGGGGCCGTACAGTTGTTGTGTTCTAGTTATATAATCAACGTAATACTTACGTGTGCACGCCTTGGGCTCGTCGCTCTTATCACCACAGTCGTCCTCTCCATTACAGTACTTATCCAGTGATATACACTGGCCCGTATCACACAATAACTCGCTCATTCTACAATGCGTGGACGCACCGACGTTTCTAGTTACTTTCACTTTAACGGGCGCCATACTTGAATCCGTGTCTATACTATCATCATTCACGAATTCCTCGTTCAAGTCCTGAGGACTGCAGAGTTTTAAGGAAAGAAGCACTATTATGAAGAAAAATGTTCTATTGGTCGGCACATCTTGGATATTCTTTAGGTGACACATTTTCGCAAATCCCTCTCTTCGTATGTCAGACACGATTTCGTCACAACATTTTGCTCGCGTGTTACTGTTCCGTGTACCTGTAACAAAAAAAGGTTTGTCAATAAAGATAAAAGTAAATTGTTAGTCGTTGATTCAATAAGAAAACTATATAAATGGGTAAATAAATAAATGTAATAACTCTTCATATAAAACTTGGTCTGCCTCCAAAATAGTCAAATATCTATCAAGATAATATAGTATGTATTAAATTTCCTGAATTTCTCTTGAATACGCTTTGCAAATGAGAAATACACAATGGAAGAATCCCAATAAGCCATTTTTTTTTTAAATTTACCCATAAGTATTGAGTGATTCAATAATTGAATTAGGATTTAATTTTAGTACATTTTTATAATATTATGTTATTTTTTTTTGGGACAGGTTCCTTAATTTGAAGTTAAAATTATATTACAGTATGGTACATTAAATCGTTGAAATAAGTATCCCCAGGGTTTACCCGCAATTAAGTGGCCGTGATACAAAATAATTATAAAACTAATTGAGAGTCATTAACACATCTATAGTAGCCGAATACTCATTAAGTTAATCCATGTAATCAACGCAATCAACCAATTTCATGTTTAATTTTCCAATATTCGTTAATTATACATAATTAAGGTATAAATGGTCACATTATTAAAAATTATATTGTTATCGTAATTAAGAAATTCATAATACTTTGTACTGAGAACTGGAACTAAACAAAAGATAATTAATAAATCTCATGTTATCAACATCTATCGCAAGTTAACTTGATGTACGGTTCTACTTAATCTAGTTACTGTTAGCCACATTACTCAGATCATCTCTGAAATGTGAGCTTTCACACTGCTATTCAAAATGCATGAGCCAAAAAAAATTACACACTTTAAAAAGACATGCTCATTTTATTAGCTTATATTAATGTACTCACGTCCACAGCTCAGTGGGTTGAATCAGATTCAAACGTTAACAGCCCTTGATGTTAGTGTTTAGTTTAACTGAACGAGTTTATTTCAAACGATAGCATATTCGTTCATTTTGTTCATTTCTATTTTATATTTTTGCGCCACGCGCTATCAACCGCTATCAAACGAGTGAAAACTGAATCCATAATTCAATGAGCAGTTTTTGTGTGATATTTGATTTAAAAATACATACACAAAGGATCTTGTAAATACAAGCCTTTGTTAAGTATGTATAAATTTACTGATACATAATTATAACAATTTATTTATATACAAAACTAATTGCATTATTTAAGCATTAAGTGTATTTTTTCATAATAGCTAAAGATTGTGGGAGGTCGCGTAGGTAAAAAGATTAATCCAGGGCTAATTTTCATTCTGAACCAAAAAATACCGACCCTTGCGAATGTAGGTACAAAGATTTGAGTCCTCCTCTTCATAATCCGATAACAAACGCTTTCAATCATTAATCCGATTACACAAACACGTTTCCTTTTAATCCTATTATACCCTTAAATTAAATAATAGCACACGTGTTACAAGATAGGTTCAATTGCTAACTACATGTATCTTTCGGATAGACACGTTTTACTATTGGAAAATCGTTTTTGTAGTCTTAATACACTCCGGAATTCCAAAATACAACTGGAATTTTAAAGAATTTTTAATTTGAAAGCCAGTTTATAAAATATGCAAGATAACGATGTTTTAAACCGTTAGGTAGGGCTTAGTTCTGGTACTGGAAAAAGGTAAAAATATCTCATATGGTACAAAATGCAGTTCTTGGCAAGTTATTGTCAGTAATTTAATTCTATTTACTTTTTAGATGAGTACGTTTCTTCTCTTCTCTCAGATGTGTTATCACTCTCGAAAATTAGATAGTAACTCAAGATGCACCATCAAATTACGATACATCTACACTAGGCACAATGTTATTGAAAGGTGCAAAAAAAACATACTACTCAAATCAATTCACAGTATGCACGCATATTAAAATTAATTTATCTAGGCACGATCTAGCACTCACAGGTGTGCGGCATAATTTATGGTCTCCGCACATGTTAGAAGGGTGGCGGAATGTATTGCTCCACTTACTGGGGTCGATCGTGCTCGCTCTCGCCTCCACGTATACATTTGTTCAATATGATTTGTTCTCCGTTCCCACTTCACTGGGAAGCGTAAATTGTATGTTTTTTTGTCATATCTAGGTGGAGATAGTTGGTTGCCAGGATCACTCGATTAGTCTTCGAAGTTAACTTAACATATTAGGGGCATACTATCGGACGAACATTTTGTCCTACTGTTATGCATTATACTTCTTCTTCAATTCACTGACTAGCAAAAGGAATTTAACGCCTATGTATTGTTTTGTTTAATATTGACTAGTAATTGCTAATTTAAAACAGCTGACGTCCATTGTTTTTCATCTCGGCAATTTTATGACTTTCTTATGATCTCCATTTAAAATCTACGTTTTGTTTAAAGATTTCTTGCTCCATTTTCTCAGTGTATTTGTTCGAGTCTAAATTACAGAATTTATGTCTGAGTAGGACTCTGTGTTACCAGTTTTATATTCTACGCCATCGTAACGCGAATACAAATTTTCATAAGCGCTTGTAATCCTGGGCTCCCTTCAGCGTTCAGATGTAAATTTTCGTAAATTCCTTCATTTCAATCCTTTAGCGAAATCAGGAATTCAAATCGCGGTTTTAATCTAGGAGTGAATTCTTCTCAAAACATTACTTATTAAAGATGGTAACATCTGGCTGAAATTTTACGTATATTGTACAAAATATAGATTTCTTTAGTTATAAGTTCACGTATAGTGTCATAATCATTTAGCCCTCTGTTGTCCCTTTGTTGGGCATAAGCCTTACCACAATACGAGGAGGATTGATGCAATATGCCACCATACTGCACCAGTGTGGGTTGGCGGACTTTGCATGACTTTCAAGAACTTCTTCAAGTTCTCTCAGAGATCATCTCAAGTCTCTCTCTCTCTCTCTCAAGTCTTCTCATGAGGTGTTGCTTTACCGTTTAGCAAGTAGTAATAATGATTGAAAATGGTAATCACATTCAGAAATCCCAGAAGTGGAGGGGTTTTAACCCATGACTATTGATTCCAAGGTGTGAGATACACTAACGTGGCTATTACTGCTTTTGACGTGTAAAACAAGAAGATGTTTTCATACATTTTACTGGATATCTATAATACATAAAAATACAAATAAACATTAACATATATTTCAATATTCATACGTATTGCAGTGCGCAAAACTAGGTGTTTCAGATGCCACCAAAACTGCCAGCAATGCAAATGAACGTAAAAGCGAATTTGTGTTCCCTGGTGCAGAGCGCTTATAAAGGGTTTAAATTTGCAATTCTATTATAAAGGCGATGCAGATAATACATTGAAATGTAAAACCGATTCAATAGTCGGACCGTCGAGTATGTGAGTGGGTTGATAATGTTCCGACCGGTTTATATGAAACTAGTAGATGCACTAAACTTAATGACATTCCTTTAGAGAACAGTTTTTGACGTTCTACGGAAAGGGAAGGGAGATTAATGACAAATCAAACTACGCACTAGTTTGATTTGTCATAAATCTCCGGTCCCTTGTGATTCCCCAGTTGAAGACAGCACACGGTAAAAACTTAGGGGTTTCTCTACCACTTGTTTTTACTTCGCTATAAACCGTATTGATCAAAAGGAAATTGCCCTAATTTCAAAATTAAAAGAATTAAGTAATGATAATATAAAAAGAACACAAATTGGGTCATTGATACCCCAGACGAGATAATTTGGCGGACAGTGATAAATTAATGACTAAATAAGCGCTGATAATGATCTAAAGCAAAAAGTGGAGCCACAGAGCCCTGTCTGCGGCCCACTGTGACAAATGAAAGCTCATGGAAAAAAAAATTGCACCATTTAAACGCCACCTCGCTGCAAAGCTAAACAAATTGACTATTTCTATTTATATTTTGGTTTGCTGGAGCTCGGAAAATTCCTCTTTAGGCAACATATTTTACATCGTCATACATATAGCTTTGGGGCTCGCCTTATTTATCATTTATCCGCCCACGCTGACATTGTACCTAGCGACTAGGAAAATCTTTATTCCATTAGCGGAATTTCAAATAAATATGATAAGTAAGGAAGGAATTAAAGCTATGCATATATTATATACTTTTTAGAATTATACTTGGCAGCATCGTGCACTGTTTCACAAATATTTTGCATGTAACTACTTGAATAAAAATAATTTGCAGTAGTTTAACAGAAGCATTTTTATGATTAGCGCTTTGCGCTGTGCATAATCAAGCTAATGCAGTTTAAAGTGCCTTTTGCACGTAACGTTACTTGTTTATTTTACACGTAGGCACATAATTTAAAAAAAATATTGTTGATCCATTTTAAGTAGAGCTTAAAAAATCTATATTCGCATTGCGCAGATGAAAAATAACATTTAAAATTCCGAGCACAGCCCGAATTTCTTCCAAAAGTGTCATCACTGGTCTTCCGATGCAAAATTTTCTGTCATTTGCATAAATTCAAGTTTCAAAGTTAGTAGATTGGGAGCTATGAATTACTGAGGTCACTACCGCTGGACGTAAGCGGTTGGCGAAGAAAGGCGGCCCAACTTTCTTGGCACAGACTCAAAACTAGTCGGTATTAAAAACAAAAACGGACCACATGAGTTTTCTTCATTTGCGTTATTCAGTTTCAGCACGTCCGCACCATGAGTTACCGTTAGTAAATTTAATTTCGTTAGGTACTATTTGAGCAGATTCATTAACAACTCCAAGTGTAAAGCTACTGCACGCTACGTGCAAGCACGAACTAATTGCAATTGCAAAGGAACTGTGTAATTAAAATCATAGTAGTCTAGGAACCAATTGTTTAAAAATAAGTGTACCATTTTATGAAAGAGATAACTTAAGTGATAAACAAATACTTTTAGGCACTGGTTAACATTGAGGAAAACATCATAATATTTTTTTTATTAATTTATTGTCATGAATTCTTGCATGTAACTGCGTGTATACATGCATGTTTTTGTTTATTTCTAGTTTGCGAGCCGATGATCGTCCGTGCCCTTGATTAGCACTGGTTGTAATAAGTTTCTATAACAAAGGATGAATCATTACACCAAACGAAATTAATCAATATGGTATATATAAAGTCAGTGCAGTGGCTGTAGCGGCACCTTTTTACGTACGCTATGGAAACGTAAGCGTCCTCTGTCCCGCTCACTCCATAGAATTTATAAATGAGAATGAGGGCGACAGAATAATTTCTCGATGACGTTACGATTACATTAGAAGTTTCTGCTTACCCTAGACTAGAACAGTGTCAGTAGGCTTAATCGCTTACACTAACGGCTCAGCATGCTTAAATCTGGTACCTGAATATGCGGATTCTGAACACCAGGTTTATGTCTTCTCACGGTGGGCATCAAAGTATCTCCCTCTTACTTATCCTTACCCAACTATAAATACAATGTGACAGAAGGTATGTCACAATCCTACTCAAACCTAAGTGATAGTTCCTGTCACACCCAACGTATAGACCTACCTATTATACGCTTTAATTAATTATATCCTCTTATACGGTCTTACTTCAACTTTGCGGGAACCATTCCTGTTTATTAATGTAGTCCATTATTCAGAGGCACCCGCAGATGAGACTCGGGACTTGAAACATTCTTGAAATATATTCATTTTGCCTTGTTATAAGAAAGTCGAGTTGAACACTTGACTTCCATAGTTGTCGTTTATTTTGAAGTGTTGTATCCATTTAACTTAGTTGGGATGAACAAAATGTTTATTTGTCCGGAATAATTTCTGTTTTGTCTTAACGCTATCAGCTATAGTGTTTGCTATAGTATTATCGTTACCGTTTGAATAGCCTATTATCATATTAACGATACAGTAGGTGTTCAATTATATTTAAGTAACTCATTGGGTACCTTGAATAAACACATTATCACAAAGCTTACGTAACGTAGGCCTTTGGATATAGCCTCGAAACCGTCAAACCATTTTGATATTATTGATAACCCGTACTACTGTTTCTATTCAATGTCTATTTGTGTTTGTTTAATGTTATATACATTATCATATCTATTCTATAGAACTAGGAATATTTTAGGATCATGGAATTTATGAATCAGATTTATGACACAGATGTAATTACAGTTAATATTATAATGCCTCCTAAAATAGATGAACTATAGAGCGTCCAATAGGATAAGCCCCTCTGACACATTGTACCGACCTCTTAGCCTTCCGGGGCTGGCTCAAGAATAGTTTTGATCTAAGTGAGCAATCAATTTACGCGACACTGACAGACTGACGGTGAAACACATGAGGGGTGTTTGCCTCGTGCGGGACACGGAGTAGCCTCGCGAGACTGTGCGGTCAGTTAGTACATGGCTAATTACATGAAAATATTCATCTTGTTAGCCGCGGCAAAGCTTTTTATCGACAGTGCAAGCGTTAAAATTAGTGCATTAGTTCGTTCAAAAATGACCGTCAATATTTATATTACTTGATGGTCGTGCAATGTTTTAATAATCTCTTAACTCATTTAATAGATTATTCGTTAAACAAGCGTAGGTTCATTTGAGGTGTTTGAGATATTGCACGTTGTATTGATGATTAAGGTAAAGAACAAATAATGTATTATTTTTACTATGGTCCATGTTCGTATTACCTGATTAAATCACTACAATAAGCTATGAATACCGCAAGCATCTCCGTATAACGTACGAAAACATTTTCCCGTTTCGAAAGTTACTCCGTTAGATTCGCATCCGATGGCATTGGCATGCAAATTTACTAAATGCCTTCGTGTTCCAGCTCCGGGTGCAAACTACATCTAAATCAGATGCCGGTCGACCTTTACGAAAATCTCTTTGGTAAATACCTGCTAAGAAGTAGCTGATTCGAATCGGCTACTGTTAGCTTACAATACAGCAAAACTACTTCCAATATTTTAAATAGGTACCACATAGGTAAACAGAAAATTCTGTCAACAGTGGTAACTTTAAAGGAAAATGGTTTTTCTTTACAAAATTTCATTTAGAGATCTTGTCAGTGAGATCGTTCGGGCTCGCATTTTGCCCGTAACGTAGAGTTTTCTCTAAACTGTTATTCCCAATTCGCTACGGTATGTTAGGCAAGGCACCTTTTGGACTCATTTTCTTACTTTGAATTTAGCTCCTTCTGATATTGAAATTACACAATCGTGTATATTTAAAATTGGCTTCGAAAATACTGACGGTTGAATTAACACTATTTCTTGCTCGATTAGAATAATAAGTACTTAGATATATAAATCAAACCTCATAATAAATTTAGAGAGAGTAATTGCAAATATAATAGAAGCACCGATCACTGACAACATACATACCTAGGTGACTTCATTTATAAATAAACACGTCTCAAGTATTTCCAAGTTCGAAAGACAGTATAAAATTAATGACCCTTCAGACCGATCTTACTTTATTATAATCTCTTCAGTGCGCAATCGCGCATCCAGCCACATGATCCAAATTACACGGGCGACGGAGAAAAATAGATCTACATTTTTCATTGGCAAACTTTCGTTACCATGTTCCGTGGACGCGTCCGCTTTATTAACTCTGATATAAGATATATTGCATCTTATAACTACAGGTCGTATAGTGGAGGTGCCCGCTTAGCCCCAACGAGGTGAGATAGCGAAATAATAGGCGTCGGTAGGCACCGTCTATAAAGATAACGTCGTTCCGTTTCGCTTACTTCGCTGACCGTCGCAACGTTGACGTTGAACGTGAACTAGGATAAAACTTGCGAAGAAAATATTTTGTACGTAATCCCATGGGGGACCACATTGTTCTCTTTCCAAATATATTTTTATATTAAAAATATATTTGGAAAGAGAATAAAAGATTAAATTAAGTTGATTCGACAGTATGCAGAGCAAATTCGCAAATGAAAAAATCCGAATGTTCGCAAATGAAACTTGTACGAATTAATATTGTGGGAATCACTTGGATGGGGATATTTTTTTCAGAAAATTATGGATAGCCGAACAGTGCTTTATCAATGCCTGGGAGATATATCGCTCACGTGTCGTCTTGTATTTTTGGAGGAAAACAACTTCGTCATGAAGTTAGTATCGCAAGTTCTTAGAGTATACCATTAATAATGTTGTATCTCAAGTAATGGACATCACTCGAATGTCTTACGTAGGTATAAGAGTATAATATATATATATTAATACCTACAAAGCAATGCCATAAGTGGAATGGACCAACTTTTAAAGAAGTGCCGTGATGGAAAAATCACGTAAATTCTAATGTATTATCGCGCATTCGGATAGGTACCTACTCATATAATTTCAGTTAAATAGTTTTTATCGGGAAATTTACAAAATTTCCATCCGAATGAAGTGAACATTTAGTTTATGCATATTTCCCTCGACTGCAAACGCCTTTATATATTATAGACTGTTCGGTCAATTAAGTAGACGAAGTTAGTAGAACAGCGATTACCGAACAAACAAGATTCAAAAAGTAAGATACGAGAAAACACGAATCCCACATTTTTTCCCAATAAACAGAATATGTTGGACACGCTTCACTTGCTCTGAGCAGTATTGTATTTCGTCGGCGGCCATCATTGTGTTTTCGAGCATTTGTATCCTTACGGAACGGCAGTTAGGAATATTTATTGGATGAACTTGTGGCGTGACGCCGCTTTTTAGCCAATTGTAGCCATTTTTGTATATACTCCGCGAAGTTGGATGTATTGAGGGCAATAAAAGTTTCAATGGCAATTCCGATCCTGTTGTAAAATCACTTCCGTATTTTTATATCCTTGTTTCCACTTCGATTTTTTTTTGAATCGTGAGTGCTTATACTAGTCACACGCTCGGAAATATAATACGCATTGTTGGGTATGACGGTGAAAAATATGAATTGTTAACCTACAAACTTGTGTAGGGACCTATGTAAGGTGTTACAATAATAGTGTAACATATTTTAACAGGGCCAACAGTAGGTTATAAAGATAACATCCCCAAAGAAATAAACCAAATTATAAGACATTTAAAAAGTTACAGCCCGTACTGAGCGCACGTCCAACGGAACTGGTTCGCCTCGTTTAAAAAAAATCAAAAATCATTTACACAATTACTTTATAAATCAACGTGATCTATATAACTTACTGATTCATCGGTTAAAATATTTTACACTTTTATTTTTATTTTTAATCTGATTAAATTTTGTTTTGTCGCATTAAATCACTAAGGGATGTGGGCTAGCGCAAAACTGAGTAGCCAGTGGGGGAATAGTAGGTAATTATTTCGTTGGCATCGACACACACTCTTAGAACTAATATGAGTGATAGATTTACTTCTTCGTACTTTTCAGATAAATAGTCAGGGTATATTTTTCAACATAATAATATAACGAGAATTCCACATATAATATTTAATACTACAAGTTGTTACAGTATACTGCGTAGGTTCTCGGCTGAGTAAATAGATAGCTGGACTGTTTGTGACCGTACTTATTTTAGTAAATAAAAATGATGCATGAATATTATTAGCTACCCGTAATGTTACGAATGGAAGAGTAAATATAAAACCCGAGAGAATAAACTTCTACATTATATGAGGGCATACAATATTAAATGCGGATACATTTTCATTCTGTCGTATTAAAATATCTATAGTTAGAACGTATCTTTGGCAGGATAAGTAACGACATTGGCCATCACCGTGAACTGTGATATAACTTAGATATGATCTAAACATGATTCTATCTATGATTATATTTCCTCATAGTTTTATATATATTGCTTATAATTACAGATAATTGATTTGTTGTTTAAAAAGTACAATGTAAACACTTAAACTGTTGATTACCGTCTTGGTATTTGAGTAACACTAAATACTTGTAGCTTACGTCGAGTCGTATGTTCAAAAACAAATCATTGGGCTGTTTACATACGACGCCTTCAGAGATCCCAATGCGACCCATGTTACTTAGACAATGGCTCATATAACAACCATGTTCGACAATTCATGATACATAATCTTCAATCAATTAATTGTTACATCCCACTCTGAATCATATTCAATCACTATAATCCCCTATATTCCCATAACAACTGCGAGGGTGGCCATCAAAAAGTCTTATTATGGTTTTACAACCCATCTTATGATGGACGGGAGTTATGCAAATGAGTAAAGGGTACTCCGAACGACCGCGCGTCCAGGATTAAAGGGGCCGGACCGAGTCAGTGTGTTTTTACAGCGCCACATGTGCAGAGCGCTTTAAAACAAAACAAGCAACCGAAAGGGTGGATAAGTAGATAGACGGTCACATATGCATTTTGAGTATACACTAAATAAAGGAAATGTGAATCTGAGGATTAGCTCAATTCTTATAAAGGCTTAAAAATGGAATTTCATGTAAATTTCTAGTGCAGATGAGTGACCAAGAAAGAATCATATTTTTGAAACCTCTCGGAGTATTTTTTAAATTAGGTATTTTTAGGGTAGTAAATAGATCACCAGCCATTAATTTTTTTGCTGGTTTTTTAAAATTAGTAAGCTTTGGCTTATTGTTTCTTTTATTTATTTAAGGTTGGTTTATTGGGTAGTCAATAAATCATCACCGGTTTTATAAATATTGATAATGTTTACCCATTTCATCAATATATTTTTATTGGATGATCTGGTATCCTTGTATGTAAAAACCCCTAATATATCTGCGCCTTCATCGTTCGCTTCCGAGCTTCGGCAAGCGCGTTGTACTAGTAGCGGTTCCAGTAGTTATTCTTACATCTTTGACCTTCGTTACGGATTGCCAGAAGGTATAGGTATCCCTTAGATGACCTAGTCAGTCCCACATGTTGCTTGGAGTCGAAATAGTTTCGTGTAAATATTATTCATCAGCCAAAGCTGAAAGCCGACCCAAACAAAAATAGAAAAAAAAAAAAAAAAAGCTGGAAATAGACTACACACGAGATTCGTTTTAATATTTAACAAGAAAAATGTTTCCAAAAAGCGTACAATATATTTTCTTTCGGCCTCTCTATCTGACCCAGACGGTTATCTAACTTTCGCGGCAGCGTCTGTTAAGACATTTTCCAGCCAACACCCCGCCGTTGGTGGAAGTACATCGCTTCTAATCTTCCCTTGCTTTCAAGGCTTTGTTTTAGAAAACCTCCCTTGGGCTCACCGGCGTACCCGGCTTCAGACTGCGTACCTCGAAAGTACATTATCTATGTCAATACTGTGAAATGGGCGAACCATTTTACGAAAACATTTTGGTATATAGCTTGTATCCTTAAAATAAAGACCCGTGTGGGAACCATTACGTTGAGATTTCTGTCCCACAAACCGGCCATAATATGGGTAACGTTACGTAACCCGCTCAAGGTTTTTTTTTCTCGAATCGCGATTTATAGGATATGGTATTAAGGCGTATTTTTCACTGGAGTTAAAGTTACGTCCAATCTGAGATTGGATTATCTATTATGATAAATTGATGGCGGGTGTTGTTCCGTTCGGGCGCAAAGGATGTTTTGTGACTTTTATTATTTGTTCACGATGGACAGCCTGTGCATACAAATACTTCACAATTAAGTGAGAACTTTTTTTTAAGGATGTTTTTTTATTTACTATAAATTATGTACAATAGTTATTTACAAAGATAAGTAAGAACTGGCTTATTTACTAATGAAATACTCTGTCGGCTACAATAAAGTATCAATAAAATAGTCTGGTAATGGCAATATACCCAAGAATACTCCATTATTCGGTACGATTGGGTCTATGGCAATTGAAACAAATTTAGCGCAAACTTAGATCAGACCAGCAGCCAAATGATTGTTTCATCTAATACTGTTATTTCCAACCGAATACCAGCACAGAAGGCTACTTACAGTTAACGTAATCCGGTCTAATCCGGTACAAAGTGAGTGCTCCTAATACAGACACTATTTCACGTAGATAATTGCTTGGCGAGGGAACGGGTCGCCAGATTAAGGCCAGTCGCGAAAACGCAGCGCGAACACGTCTTTTAATATAAGGAGTTACTTTAATAACATTATTTGGTCAGCTCATGTTGTAATACTGGATGCATTATGTAATAATATGCAAGCGTGTAAAGTTTTGTTTTATATATCACACTATCACACTAATATTATAAATGTGAGAGTTTGGATGTTTGTTACTCAATCACGCCAGAACGGCTGAACGGATCTGGATGAAATTTGGCTCAAAGATACATTATAGTCTGGAATAGCACATAGGCTACTTTTTATCCCGGTAACAAGGACATTTTTTTTAATCACGGGTAACACCGCGGGGCGCAGCCAGTATATATTATACCTACATTTTCTTTAAAAAAAAAGCAACGACTTTTCATTTTTCTTTTTTTTCTATCCAATGGAAGACATTTCGAAATGTAATAGCATTAAAATCAGTCACGATTTTAGACTTTAAGTCAAATATTAGAATATAAGTCACTTTGCGGTTTATTTTAATTAACATTTTCTAAAAATAAAATCTTGGTTTCGTCTATGTCATACAAATTTTTATAAATATCAACAAAATTAAGTACCATTTTTGCAAGCAAATTGCAATTTATATAATTTGATCATAAAATCTCATTTCGAACGCCTACTCAAATTACGCGACAGCTGGCTTAAAAACTCAATCCTATTTAAATAAAAATAGGATTAATTTCTACGAACAGACTAACAAAGCTTACCCCTGCCATTAATCCCTCGTTAAACTAAAAATCAATACGCCAACTTTGGGGCACTTCTATTCATGTGTAGTGGTAGGAGTATTTAAAATTCAAAATTCGACTCTCGTTCCAATTCATACCGTTTGATTACTGTTTTGATTACAAAGGGCGGCCTATCCGGCCCTCGGAGGGGTTCTACTATGGTCAGTTGATCGATAGCGATCGCCTCAGGGCCCTTTCAACAGTTTTTGTGTATTTATGATCAAAGCTGATTGAAGTGGTATGAAAATTTATTATGCTCATGCTTACTCGAATCTTTTGGTTAATGGGTTCTACTTTGGGTCAGACTCCGGATTTGTTTGCCGGTATACTTTTTGTAGTGCATAATTTTATAAATGGAATTTTAATTTCTGTTCAAGCCGTTGTAACATAAAACAAATTTCATCGCAAAATAAATGTTACGTCCGATAATTAATTATAAATGTCGGTCAAAAATAATTAAATACTTTCGTATTCAAACGGGATTAGACAAGATTCAGATGGGACGGAAATCCCTACTATACCTATTGATTCATTAGTCGAATTTTTGTTTGCATAGCTTAGGCTATTCGCGCACTAGACCAATACCTCAAGCACGATCCTTTTTACGTACCGTTTCGGTACGTAAGCTTCCTCTGACACCACAGATTTTATAAATAAGTATGACATGACATGAATGACATAATGTTTTCTCGATGAAGTAACGTTTACATTACGGTTCCTGCTTACCCTACAGCAGTACTACTAACAGTAATGAGAGTTGATCTAGTGCATGACTAGCCATACTATCTAAATTTATATTTACATACTACTTTCCTCATAACGAATAAACCAATAACGTACCCAAAAACTATAATAAATGTATAATATTATACGAACGAACCTCCCCACCCCCCCACCCATCCCCTCGTTACATATAAACATTATTCATGAAGCGACATTTAAGTACTTGAAATCTTACAAATACGTGAAAGTATAGCTTATATATAGCGCGTCTGAATATAATAGAGCATTTGCCGGTTGCTGTGCTCGTAAACGCCACGCAGCGTTTTAATTACTGAGTAAATAACGGTGGGTTTGCTTTTATTTTTCCAAAGTCAACGAGCCGCATACGCCGATTGCGAGATAGCACCGAGTAGGATCCCTGCACCTTTTACTTTCTGTACTTTGTATAATCAAGCAATACACCTAAGTATGTTAAACTAATCAATAGACATATCTCCCAAAATACATAAAAATACAGTCGACCGACCATTAGCGATTTATTATTTTGACATCAAAATTTCACTTACTCTTTTAGCTCGTTGAGAGACTCATAAGCGCCCTGACAACTTGAAGAAGCATACGAGTATGTGTCATGACATATACCTAAACTACTTGTCTTATGACTTACACAACTTTTATTTAAAAGAAAATCTCTACATAGTTCCGTCAAATTCATATAAAGTTACAATGGCCTTAAACATCATAAATGTGTCTTAAAGTGCCTTCGATACGGTGAACGTACAAATTTGTTATCACGATGTAATTATATAAAACCGAGGCTAACTTTTAAATGAAATCGTTTCTATAAAAACGCTCGGAGTAGCCTATGCTTACCGGAAATACCAGGAATTACTCGCATTGTAGCTCGCTATTGCAGGAAATTATCGTTTCGTACGTATACCAAATACAAATGGAAATTGATTCTTATTTAAGCCGAATAAATTTTACCGTATCACTGTGGGGTAAATTGTATGCAATCAATTGTATTTGTTTGCGGTACTATTTACTAACATAATGAGTATATAATATGCAGCGCCACCGCGAGAGTAGAGTAGAGTAAGACTACGACATCGGCCATATTCAATCAATAAGCGGTGTTAATTGTATTGAAGATGACAATTAATAGTAGCACTGATCATGACGTAGACTTGGGTCATCGTCCGAAGAGAATACCTAAAGTAGCATATTATTAATTTCCGATAGTTTCATACATTTTGTTTAGGAGATATGATCCTTGATCTGGGACATAGATTAAAATTTTAAATTGCTCTAATACTGGTATTCAACTAAATCAGGGTAGGCTTAGGTGTTCTTATTATAAAAAGCTAAGAAATACGAGTTATGACGGACTCAAGAGCTATTCACAATAATACGATATGCGTATATTTTTAGAAGTCATTCACATGTATGTAAAGGGATTTCATACCGTGTGTTACATCAATCGATAATGAGTCAACCCGGTACAGAGACCAGCAACCTGCTGGTTTACATTTCAGTGTCGCCACGGAAGGATTCCAATGGGACCATTTAGGCGCCGGAGGAATTTAAACACATTGTTCAGGATGGGAGCAATGCATGAAATCGAAACCCGTCTCGAATACCAAATGCTCGAGCACGTTAAGTCGATAGGTGTTATACTTATATCATCACGCCTGTAATCTCCGAAGGGGTATGGAGAGGTACATTACAGTGTAGGTACAGTATATAGTCATAGATAGGAGGAAAATCTATGAACATTATGATAGGCACCACTCTTTAAATTCGTGGTGGTTTCAAGCCGTCCTTCTTTGAATTATAATGTTGGTGGAATCATATACATGTACCTAAGAGCGTTGAAATAAAGAGTAAAATTTAACTTTTCATTTTTTCAATAAAGCATCCGCTATTTAACTGATAACGGTAAGTGATTTTATTATGTCATCGCCATAAACATTAAATTATATTCGGTTGATGTATAAATATGTAAAATATACTACTGATAGGTTCAGAAGGGCCAGTATCCAGGCCTTATAACAAATAAAAAAAAGAAAAATCCTAATAAAAAATAAAATGAAATCCGGTCGCGGTCAAATCAAACCTCTGGCCACTTCACTTATATATGGATAACTTCACAGGCCTACGATATGAGTTTCCTCCTTTAGCGGAAAATTCCGGCCTATTTCACTCAAGGTCAAAGTGCACTGACGTATAGATTTCTAACTTTTAGGCGTCGCTGCCACAAGCATTTTTCGTAGGTATGTACGTATCATATCAGTAAGTACATACTTTGGGTAACAATTTGACTGTTTCCAAAAAAAGCTTCATCTTTCTATCTTGAAGTAGAATAATATCTTTTGTCACCAGGTATAATATTAGAAGGCAGTTCTACGATAATGTCTTGAATGAGTATGAAAATAGAATTTGATAATCTTTCATGTATGTTGGTACCTACACTTATATAGTTGTTTTTTTTATAATCTGCCAATATCCTTTTCAAATTCCATAAAAGTATTGCTATCAATTATAAAAACTTACTCGTTTCAATATACAAGCTACATTATCGTACCCTTTTTGTGCGAATCGAATGAGATTTCATAGCAATAAAATTCCATGAACCTATTCAAAACAATAATACTTTTTTTCCATACACGTTGTATCCATAACAGAAAGCCGTTTTGGATATAATCACATATCTGTATGCAAATCTCAATGGACACAGGACCGTTTCGTGTGGTTTAATTGCGTAACGGATGGCCATTCGTACTCATAACGGAGGGGAAATTATATCTTTATTAATAACTGGGCCTGTTGGCCTACACCGGTAATTTTATTAGGCGACTTATTATTTATTTGATAGGTTTTTTTTTGGCGACCGTACTGCGTACTGTGTGAATAGAGATCAAAATGAAGGGCGTGGATTATTATGGTAGGCTATTTCACTTTTTTTTGTTATGAAAAAAATCATAAGGTAGGCCAGGGGGTTCCCAAACTTATTTTGTTTACTGTCCACTTTGAGAATGAAATTAATTATTGTAAGCCTCTACACAACGCCCCCCTTTTTTTCTGGGTCTCTTACCGCCCCCATTTAGGCCTGCAGCGCCCACATGAGGGCGTTTTCGCCCACTTTGGGAAAGGCTGAGGTAGGCCTATCTAAAATTATGTTTACTTACCAATAACTTTTTTTTATTTCCATAATACTGTAATCATCTCTTAACTATTTAACGATGAAATAAATATGTTTTATGATAGTCCAAGCATTTTTTTATGTAATTGTATTATTGTAATTTATTCAATTACCGACACAAGTAGTCACACCCAGCACCCCTCGCGAAACATCCAACACTTCTCTTTGACGTTAACCTTATTGGTGCTATAAAAGAAGTAAGAATTTAGATATTTTCAAAAGTGGAATAGGTGCTAGAGACTATTCAATTTTTCCGATTCACAGCGCGATGCAGGAAGCAGTCCGAGGTGATATTCGCCGACTACAATGATCGCATTCGCTGAGGCGTAACACGTAAAAGGCGCCTTCACCTGACCACGGGACGGTATCAAAGTGGCAGATGTGATTTGATTTCCATCAGACAATGTGGGATTAGATGTACAAGTAGTTACGGAATTCTTTTCACTCGTGTGAGTGTTGTCAGTTTTTTTTTAATTATATGCCGAATTTGTTTGGCCATGTAGAGAGGTGACTATGAAAGAAATTTGGCGAGTAAACGTGAGGATGTCGGAGTGACCAAGAAGTACCTTTTACGATCAAAGTATCTTACAGAAATATCAAGGCCGTAGCATCTTTATCCGATGAATGTGTCTGATATGTGGATGAAGCAAAAGAGGTTTTATTACAGCATCGTAGAAATCAGTTTTCTGTCAGCCCTAAAGGGATACAGGCTTAAGCATACGTATGTGTGCTCTAAGAATGACAGCTACTATTTAACCGACTTCAAAAAGGAGGGGGTTCTCAATTCGGTTGTATTTTTTTTTAATAATCAATTGAAAAAAAGACATCGCTAAAACTGTTTGCATATATTAATTCTGGTCTGGTCTGTTAAATAAAATGCTTATGTTGCAGTTTAGAGTTTTACGGTAAAAGCGTCGTATGTACAGTCGCGGAAAAGGTTCGTCACCTCAAAGTCGAGTTTTGCTTACAAGAGAACGAGATTTGTAATGCCAACATTCCAGTGCAAGAAAAAGTTTAGTTTGAAACGGTAACACGGTAAATGAATCAATTTGAAAACTGACAAACCTTTTCATTCCGCTATCGTACAAGGGGAGAAAGCCACCGAAGTGATTCGGTTGAGCATTACAGAAAACATAAAAATAAGGAGCATGCATATTTTACACAAAAATGCACTGTTTGTGTTTGTGACCACTATGGGACGTCCCAAAGTTTATGACAAACAAACAATACTATTAAGAATAGCATTATCGCTTTTGGCGCTGGAGAAGGAATATTATTCTCATATGTAGGTAGATACCGTACATATCTGAACATGTCAAAAAAAAACGGAGAGAAAAAACGGCTGATACACACTACCGAATGTCGGCCGTATGACGTTTTCTTCCACAATGGAGTTACGCTCGCCGCATCAAACAATGCAGCCAGTCAATCGCGGTATCGCTGGCTCCGCAAACAACCGCCGCCCGTAACAACGGGGAATTGTTGCAAGTGTGTATAGGACTTAAAAGGTGGGTTTCGGTGTCCCCATTGTGTACAGGCGGAGTTTCCTATCGACGCTGTCAATCTTCTGTTTCCGTGGACGTATGCTACCAATATTGCAGAAAGTTTTTAATATAGGACACCAAAGATTGACAATACTCTACAATTATTAAACAGCTAATAAACAGATTGGTGATCAGCTACCGTTACATATTTGAACCCATACAAAAATACCAAAATAACACACTCACACATGCACACTCTTAGATAAAAATTAAATATAAAAAAAAACTAAAGTTTTTTTAGAGCTGAAGTGAAGAAAGGATTTAATAATAAAAAAAATAAGTCGGTGCAAGTATATTCTTGAATATTTTAAGAATAAAAAACG
The DNA here is from genome assembly GCA_905404115.1 of Pheosia gnoma. Classification (NCBI taxonomy): domain Eukaryota; kingdom Metazoa; phylum Arthropoda; class Insecta; order Lepidoptera; family Notodontidae; genus Pheosia; species Pheosia gnoma. The sequence goes on from FR989907.1 coordinate 5,679,608, forward strand.
CGCGCAAAATTTGTTTCACAACCGTGGGTAAACAAAATTGTTACGTATATTAAGGAAATAACGATATAAAGTTCTAACTTTTAAATTATTAATAATTCTGATAGACATGCACATCGATAGTTCTTTGACAAAACGTAATAAAACAGTGATTTGAATTAATAAACAATATTGTAACGACAACCAGTATACAATAACTAATTACCACACATAAAATAATAATAAAAAAAATTACAAAAGTAAAATCATTTACCTCACGTTTACATTAGTACGTAGGTACACAAACTCCATTGAAGCACTCGTACAAATAGTCTGTTATTAATAACTTTACACTGACACTAAAAAGTCACATGGATTATAATAATACGTCAGAGCTGGCATTCTGCGACCTCAATTACTACTACACAACTTCGCAAGTTGTGTTTTTTTTAATCCCGTTCAATCTTCTACAACACGACTAAACTGTTCCAATTTGTATGCTATCATTTTTGACAAATTAATGTTCAAAATTACACAGTGCCGCCGTAATAGCCGTCTCTTTTGAGGACAAAGGGTGTCCCTCCAGCATACTGTCTCCGCTTTTTACGAGTGAATATCACAAAGAGTCGCTTTTATTCACATCTAACAAAAAAATAACAAAACGCCACGAATCGTCGCGGGTCCTATTGTCCGATGATGTGGGTAGGGGGTTAGAGATGCGGCCGCGATCGCTACGGCGTAGCTGCGTCGTAGTCTCGCTACGGCCGGTTCGTCACTGGCGGGGGCTACGCGGGCCCGGACGGTTCACCAATACATCTACATCGAGCTCGAGCACGTATCGGGACAGGGCGGCTCACGCACACTACCGAGAGGATTACAAGAGGCCCGCGAGAGGAAGCAGGATAGTAGTATTTTTGGGCTTGTAAATGATGTACACAGTAATGATGATTTACTCACACACGAGCACCCAGGGACGCACAAGTTCTCGTGCCCATACACATAGAAGCGATTTAAAGTTGTAATCCCTCACGATAATTTGAATTCAACGGATTCGGTTTATAATAAAACAAAATCAAATAATTTTAGTGGTATTAAAGATTTTAAATGTATTTTTAAGGATCATTTGGATTTGGATTTTGAGGATACTTGTTTATTTTTTTTCTACTGCAAAGCAATCGCATGTTCGTTGATAGAAACTTGACAGTTAATCAATAAAACTTCCTTCGATTTGTTAGAAGACAGACAGATAATTGGAAACAATGTGGGTCGATTAAAGTCTTACCCGCGTTTAGTAAAGTTTTCTTTATATAGAACAGGTATATACAATAGCATTACAAAGCACTTTTCTTCTGAAAAATGCATTGTAATGTACATTGATTACAGCTTCTGTAAAATTAGTAGTTATATTATTTTCACTGTTGTCGTGGGAATCGGAGGCGAAGATGGTGCGACAATTTGAACACCTTTGTAAGTAAAACGTGGCCAGGATAGCCCCCAAGACAGGGTCTGGATGGAGAAATAAAGGGGGGCCTTTACCCAGCAGTGAGACACAAAATTAGTTTTTTAAAAAAAAAACACGATTCTATTTATAGCTATAATTAACCGTCGAAAGCTTTAATGTCGTGAGATCTACATTAAAAATACATACTTTTTTATTAAAGGACCCAGTATCCAAGAATATTTTCCCAAGGAACTATGAATCGAAATGAAAATATACTAATGTTACCTTCTGTTCGCTGAAACCTAATTAGAAAGTCCTTAAGCCGAGACACGTCAAATAACATTATAAGCCTTTTCCGACTTTATTGATTTGGTGTAATTAAACTCTGCGCAGAACGAGACTGGCAACTTTCTTAATAATGTTTTCAGGATCCAGTAGAACGGGTGATTGAAGAGAAAATTTGTTTAAGATTTACTTCTACGTAACAGCCACTCAGTCACCCTCCTCTCCGAGTTTCACGGTGGATACACTCTGTATTGTCAAAGTTTTCCCGATGGAAAATTTAGGTAGGTAGGTATCAAAGTTGAGTGAAAAGTTTTCAATGAAGATGTCGCAATTAATTTTCGATGAAATTTAACTCGTTAACGTCGGAAAATTACAGTCTTTGAAAGGATACTAATTGAAATTTGCAAAAGTTTTTTCATTAAGATACGGCCGTGCATCGCGCATATTTTATGTAAACTATTTAATCTCATGATTAACAAACCATTAAGATTTTAAAGTGCAGGTGACTAAAGGCTACTTTTCTTGTTCATAACGACCGTAATATAGTCTTGTTTAAATAACTAAACTTCTGTCTGTGGCTCCGCCCGAAGCACCTGATGGAACATAGCTATAGCACTCAAAGATAGTGTAACTTCCTATAAGAAACATAATTTTCAAATTTAAATAAAACTTATTTTACAGATTTTATCGCGTTTATTTTATGATTTTACGTTCCCGCCATTCAGTCATAACGTGACCATGGTTGCTTTAAAGGCTGGCAACGCAAAAACATAAAATAAACGCGATAAAATTGTAAAATAAGTTTTATTTCTATGTGTAGTATTCGCGTTAGTATAAGAAATCAATAACTTTCGGAATCGGGTCAGTAGATCCGAAGATTACCCCCTACAGCCAACCTAAATATACCTCTTCATAATATTAGTATAGATGAAAGTATTTGTTTCTCAATCGCAAACCCAATTTCTACTAAAAACTCGATAGTTTCTAAAGAGACAACCCGCCGGCCGATTCCATTGAATGGCTGCAATAAAATTGCATGGTCGTCCGGCTGTTCACCATTTCGAGGCGGGCATTAGCGAGCGATCTTTCTTCCTGCGTCCCACTTACGGACCAATCCCGAGGATCTTTACGTGGACTACGGACAAATGGATACGACAAGATATCCAAGATCTGGAAACTTGGCTGTGAAAAATAAATTCAGGTAGTTTTAGACGTTCAGTTCAAATAATACCAGTTCTTTCTCTCCAGGTGAGGAGTTTAGTTCATAAATAAATAAATAAGGTTAAGTCGTAAATGTCGTTTATGCTTAAATTAAATGTGTGAATAGTATTTGTGTTTTATTGTGAAATATGAATCTCTTCATATTCCTTGCGGCACTTTGTGAATTATCGAAATATGAAAATTCTATACTTATCTAAATTTTTGGAACTCGGAATTTCATAATAAGCGTGTTTATCAATTAATCATTTTCGTATTGTCTTACACATATTTCTTTTTGCAACTAGGGTGAGAAAAATAAACGGTTCTGAAGTGAACGTGGAAAACTGTTAAGACAGGAAGCGTGCAGCGCAATAGCCGACTGACCGGGTGAATGGTCGGGGCTTAGTACGTAATTCTACTATATTATGTCCTCACTTATGTTATTGCTTCGCCATACAAACTAGTGTTTGTACGCTGTTCAATAAAAAAAAATAACTTATATTAGGAGTATATTTTATATTGTTTCCCCTGTCCTGAATTTTTTACACATAATATGTTCGATCCGAAGCTCTATGTATTCAGTGCAATTAAAATATGAGAAATTTCCAATTTTATTCGTTCATTTATTTCATCCGTTTCTAATGAAACACACTAAATTATTTTCATTGTAATATCAACAAAACAAATAATTCGTAGTGTAAAACACCTTAAGGCAGCTACGTACACGAAAAAGTAAAGTATCTACGATGAAAGACCACGACCGCCGGACCTCAAAGCCTGCTTCACACTGGCAATCATAGTTATTTTCTTGAAACAGAGCAGGATTGCTCTAAGTCGCGTTGACACCATTATCTATTTTTTTGGGTTCTGTACTTAAAGGTCTAATCAGAATCTTAATGTTGTCTCAACATTGGCTGTCCTTCAGCATATCGGAGGATTTTAACTTTGAAAACAAATATATACTATCTAAATCCTCACCGCGAATCGTGAATCGAAGTAATACTAAAAAATAGTTATGAATGATAGAAACAGGACCGTTTTGTCATTTAAAAAAACTGCGTAATGTTCCAAGGTATAAAATAGTATTGAATCAGCAAAATTAAGTACTTTTTACGATAGTATAAAAAAAAGTTTTTGTATGAGTTACTATTTTCAAATTTGACAATGCCCCGACGCAATACACGCTATAGTACAGAACCCTTAATTTGTGATTCCGATGTGCATATATTTTAATGTTTTCTTAACAATTGTGCCAGCGTGGTGGACTATGGCTACCCCCCTCACATTCATGGGAGGCCCGTGCCCAACAGTGGGACATTAAAAAGAGCAGGTATTATTAACAATCGTAGCGAGCCAACTTTTGATTGGGCCACACTCTGCAGTGAGTATTTTTATATACCAAAGTATGAATATTAAGAGTTTTATACATGTCAAAGTCATAATAGTTTTACGAGACATGAACGTCCTCACGCTTCAAACTTTGATGTAGGTACGTTAAAATACTTATATAAGTAGATATGATAATCCGTGTGAACCAAGCTTTACTTAGACGGTTTAAGATATTGCATCTATCGGAAGACCCTTTGAGTCTTCCTACTGGCGGAAATTTAATTTAATCGCACTTTCTTCTTTGGTAAACGACCTCTTTATACCACGCCAGACGGGTTTTAGAATTTTCAATTGAAAATTAGAAGGATTATTGGGGTAAGGTTTACATTGTATAAGCATGATGTTATAGCACCATTACGTAGCCATAATAAAATTTAGCTGAGATAAGTTCGAGTTGGACTCTTGACTACAGATTTCATTAGTTGCAATAATATTTCAAAGCATAAGTTATGCAGACGTTTTAGATCAAAAAAATCGAAATTAATTTTGACGCATTATATTTGTATTACATAATTCCAATGTTATATATATATAACCACTGGGCCGTTTGTTTTATATATTGACCAACAGCAAAATTTTAACGATCCTGTACGGCTTCCGTTATTTTTTTCATTTCAAACCAGGAAACCGGAAAGTCGCAATTTTAGGTACAGGTAAGAAGGGGTCAAATGGCCCAATCGTAACTTTGGTGTGGCAATTCCACTGGTTGCATCACAATATCAAGAGAACCCTTTTTAAACACGTCGTGAAGTTGCCCAATGGAACCAAAATAACCATTCCGGTAACTCGTGTAAATATAATATATGTATTATACCAGCCCTTCTTTAATGTCTCACTGCTGGGCACGGACCTCCCCACAATGCGAGGGGTATTAGGCCATAGTCCACCACGCTGGCCCAGTGCGGGTTGGCGGACTTCACACATCTTTCGAGGGATTCTCTCAGACATGCAGGTTTCCTCACGATGTTTCTTTCACCGTTTAGCAAGTGATATCATGGTTGAAAATGAAATTCGCACATGAAATCCAGAAATCCCAGAGGTGCGAGCCGGGGGTTGAACCTATGATCCTCGTTACCGAGGCAAGCGTTCTACCAACTTGGCTATCACTGATTTACTCGTGTAAAGATAGGATTTAAATATTACTATAATTAAATATACCAGTCCTTAAGATACGTTCAATGAATGACAGAAAATCTTTAATACTTAATAGTTAAATGAACATAATTCTCCGCTTACAGATGTGGGACTACTAAAAGGCAGTAAGCAATTATCGTAAAAGGGAACTCCTTGGAAAGTACCCACTCTATTATTGTGCCTATTGTGCCCTTTCATAGGTCAATTGCTCCAGCCAAGTGGATTGGGTCGAATTGAATACGTCTCAATGTAGTTAGTATCTGAAGGTATGTGTGATTTAATTGTACATCTCGATGTTTAGAATGTTCTTATAGCAGGTTTGTAACGGTCTCTGCGTTTATTTTTGCGGCTACCGAGAATGTTACTTGAGTTGTCCCGCGTACTGGTGTCGGCTGGGTTCGCGAACTCCTGGCCGCATCATCGGTAGCCACGTTAGGTACGACAAGATTACCTGACCTGTTCTGATTATCGCAGTAGGGACAATAATTGTGTGATGAGCACGAATATATGTGCCCGAATCATGGATACTTAATATCTATATAAGTATTATATATACTGGGCTCGCTCCCAGTCCATCGTAAGGTATCCATAATACAAGCGTTGCTTAGTGTGGGACCATATAGTTGGTATGTTTGCGTAGCGATATTATATTATTAAAACCTGCTGAATCTGAAAAAACTACCTAAGCTGGTAGTGCTAGCCCTACTTGTTTCTGAGGTGGACGGAAATCTGATCAAAATTAAATATTTTTCTAATCAAGCAAATAGCTGAAGCTGAAGTAGCTCAAAACTAGTTTTGGAAAAGGCTAGATAAAAGGAATGAGAAATTAATCTCTTAAACATCGCATGTGCAACAAAACCCATAAACACGATAACTTTGCACCGGGAGTGCAAAGCTATCGTTTAGCCGACTGCTACGAAACTTGATCCGGGCGTTTCTTGCGATACATAATAAATCTCTCTTACTGCCATTGATATTTAGCTGGCGCGAGGGATGCGCGCTACAATGGAAGCAGCCACCGATAAATCATTCACAAGTATTTGGTTTAGTTACATAAGTATAATTCACTACGTTACTATGGTATTATACAGTGCGAATACATCGCTATCTTATTTCAGTAAATAGTGTTAAAGTGTTTATCCTTAGGACTAAAGTACGTTAGCTAAAACACAATCAAATTTGCAGCACGATTAGGCGATCTACTCGCGCAGTAGTAATCGAGTGCATCTGTAGTAGCACTAGCTTGCGATACGCTCGTATATCAAGAACGTGCTGTTTCAACAAACAGCTTGCCTATGAACACAAGCGAAATAGCTGTATGAGCTTGTGCCCTCTTTACACTATCCATGTTAAGTGTTGTTTACTGCGGCGTAGTTTAAATTGTGATTACACTTAAAATATGTTAGTATATTTTTTTCTTATATTTACGCGAATACTACACATTGAAATAAAACTTATTTTACAGATTTTATCGCGTTTATTTCATGTCTTTATATTCCCGACGTTTTGGCTGCTTTACAGCAACCATTTCACCGGAGGACTGCGGCGCTTGACGTCCTAGTGTCATATTTTCAACTGGGGCACCTTCATATTCAGTTGATGCTTGCGGTCCGATTCGTAGAGCAGCCGAAACGTCGGGAACGTAAAGATATAAAATAAACGCGATAAAATCTGTAAAATAAGTTTTATTTCAATATGTTACTATGCATAGATAAGATAGTAAAATGAGATTTTTTACTAATAGTGATGAGGATTAACTTGGTCATATCCAATAGATGTGTTTCTTTCCATTAATGTATGATTAATATATGTTGTTCCTGTAACCCTGCCAGTATCTATAGTTGTCTCTTAAAATTACGTTGACATAAAATCTTCGGTCAATTGCAGTTGAGTTGCATTTCACCTGTTAAAATGTATTACCGTCAAATGTGAGACTGGAGCTGAAACTACCCACGGCATCTGTTGAAATAGATAAACAGTTACTTAAATTCTTGTTGAGTTGATCAGCATATTGATTCGAAATACATAAGTAAAACTACGTAATCATCATTTAACACGGCAAGTTATTTGCACAGAATAGACAATAGGAGCCGGTTAGCGTTTTAGACACGTTAACAATTTACTAGATTATTACTGTGTTATCAGCATGAGGTACCATTTATCTTATAAATCGTAGTAATGGTAATTTGTTTGTTAATATAAACCAAAAAATTATTAATCTTGTAGTAAAGAAACATTATATGAATTGCGATCGAAAGCTATCGCACACACGATGCTAAAATAATACTCAAGTCCGGACTGTCGCGATTAATATTGCATTTAAAGTGTCGTTACAAATAATTGGAACAATCTTCTTCTTAAATTATGTATGATGGCAATGTTCATGGGCTACAAATTTCATTAAATTTTAGCAACTGCTACAATACAATCTTATATTTTAACTAAACTTAAAAAGTAACCGGAAAATATCAACGTAATAAAAAAGGTTGAAACTTTTTTTATAACAGCGCGCGTAGTCATTTGTAGAAAATGAAAAGGACACCCCGTTACGATTTCCATTAACTGGAATGGAGGAATGTGCCGACAGCCCGAGGCTCCGATAAATCAATCTATAGGGAGACAGAACGCTTCCAAATCGCTCTCAGAATACACAGTATTAAATTTTGCCGGCTACATGACTATGTTGCTAAGGCTGAAATGTGAACGGCACGGTGGTCGGACAATACCAAAGTGTGCTGGACACACAATCCCTGTGTCGACATGCTGTATGCTCGGGTTGCTTGTCCGATAACACTAGTAGTAATAGTAGTAACAATAACATCACTTAACACGTCATATAATACACGCTATAAGCATTTGTAGCTATTCAATAATAAACTCGGCGTTTCAGGTTTGAAGAAAACATTTAGTAGTAATAGGTTTCCCGCTGTCCACCGTCGATAAAACTAGCAGCTGATTATCGATATTCAATGTTCTTCTATGGTATCAATACTGAAACTAATTTCATACCTGTTGAAAGAACTCATAATTTATAAAGTAAAAGCTCGAATTTAAATATAACAGTTTTCTCCGCAGCCACAGTTTCCAAAAATGTACGAGAAAATCTCGTCTAAATCGCGTTATGTGCAAATTTTAGTTACAATCCTCACCAAAAACGCCACACGACTACTCAAAGCATTCTTAAGATCATAAAGCTGAATGCTATACACAAAATTACGGTACACAATTTTAAACAAGGTCTATTGTTATTCACAAGGACACGAGCGATAAAAGTAACTCCCCGAGTAATTCCGCGCCGTATCAATCACGTTGCAGTAGTAAAATCCGACGTAAAACTTACTTTAGAGTTGCCAGACGTAGCGGGCTTCTCAGGACTTGGAATTAAAGGATTTCTTCAAAAAATAAGAAAGGCTTGAGTAAAATTTTGGCTAAGCCGATTGTTTGCACCTGCTATATTATATTTTCTAACATCACTTACTAAATGACGTAAATTTAGGTTTTTTGCAAGCTGATTTGCTGCCTAGAGCTGTGTCTATTTATTTGTTTACGTAAACTGTCTTATCTCTAGCATCTCACGGGGATATATAATTTATCATTTTCCGATATAAATAGTATCGACGTGGACATGTGATATCTATATCAACCTTAGTACCATTAACAAATTACGGTACGTTTCATTAAATGTATTAATTAACAAGTATCAGTTTTGGCCGTGCTTGTACTAACTGCTTATTTAATATTTAAATGTCCGCAACAATTTTCTTACAAAACCCTATATAGGATACATAATCATATAATAAGCTCACCATGTAGGTATAATTATTATCTGAATTCCATTATTATGACCCAAAGTCCCAAATTGTTCCGCATTACAACTGGCAACATTACATTAAATTCAAGCACCTGAGTGCAGCCCCGTTCCAAGCGGCATTTGTTTCCAAATCACGTAGGTAGACTCTTGCAGACCTGTTCGACCAATCACCAACAGCGTTTGAGGAATACGTTAAAGAATCCAAGATATTAAACTTTTAACTATTTCTTTCTATAGTACAAAGAGAACGATATATAATTTTAAATTTTATAGACTATAAATGTTCTGATAAACCCTATTCATAATTGATTGACAGATGGCCCACACAAATTCCGTCGAATAAATTGAGTTTATCAGAACATTGTGAAATAAGCCCTAATTATAATAAAACGGCAACGAGCTCGTGTTTTAAAATAGAAATCTTTAATATTATTCAAAATAATTTTATACCTACCACGCAGTAGCGAGCAGAAAATAATCCACAATCGTCTCTATCCTTTTCACAAAGAGCGCTGCAAAAATCGAGAGACTGAAAGCCAAACGCCAAACAGATGTGAGCAAAGATGAAAAAACTTTTAGGAATTGGGAATGAGAAATGATTACAGTACAAAGAATGGAGTTGGCGTATTATTATCGAATTGCTTTTGTACTGATTCCGTATGATTCTCTTTAGAACTTTGACTGAGTGATTGTCACACTGAGATAGAGAAGGAAATAGTCGAGATTGACTCTACATAATAAATATTAATTTACATGGACCCATCGAGTGTCCTCGACACAATAGTATTAAATTACCGTCTTCATCAGTCAACCAAAGCTATCGCTCAAAATGTTCGTCGCGGTTTCGAGCTGTACTTGTAGCTCTACATAGCATGTAAAACTATGATGAGGTTACACTACGAGCTCTACTTTGCTTATAGCACAAAAAGCTTACTCTCATATATCACCAGGACGACACATAAAGATAGAGATATAACAACTCAGTAGCACAATTGCCACCCTAAGCAAACCTGACGTAAATTAATCGTATTTACTCCGACATGATTACCTGGTTTGAATATTCATAAAACCTCTGAAGCATCCTTCAGTAGACTTGGAGTTTAAACTGATTAAAACGACGTAGGAGCATGGTAATTGACTTAAAGAATTATATTACCTACGTAATTTTCTGATTAAATGAAACTTTGTTACATGAAAGAGCGCACCTCTATGGCTTTTTGAAACTTTTAATATATTCTTGTGAGGCTTTTTTGTTTTAAATACTAGTTGTGTCATTGCAAATATTAAAATGAACCTAAAGATGAAGCCTGTCAACGAAACTCATTCCAAGATGTGCAAAGGAAATAAATGCGGAAATGAGAATTGTCATCATGTTACTTCTCAGTAAACACAGAATATTGCATGTGACTTAACAAAGAGAAGATATTTAATATTAACTTGGATGTCATTCGTAAAGTTGATAACATTAAAAACCTAAGTTCCGTTTTCATATACCAATTGCAAGACAAAAAAATTGTGAGTCAAACGTTTACGCCCTTAACCAAGAAGGAAGAAAAGAAAAGTGCTTCTAAAATCACACCCATTTAACATTTTATAACTGACGCTCTAGGCGGTTTCGTTCTTTTAAAGGCCAAATAAATTATGAAAATAAGAATTCCCAGCGCGCCGGTAGAAATAATTCACACTGCTATAATATTTAAATGCTATTAAGTTGGCATTGGATAGATAATTAAGTCCCCCTTCATTATTCTCGAGATAAGTGCCCACTCAGTTATATATAATCTATATTAATAACAATTTATACATTTGAAAGTATACAGGCGTTTTGGTGGGAAGTTGAACAGTGAAGTTTTCAATTTTGTTTGAATTGCACAAAAATGGCTAAAAAAAGATGAAGACTGGAGTGTGCTTCTTAATTAGCCTTCCTGTATCGTTTCCTTATTATATATGTAGTATCTATGTATGTATAGTGGTATTTACACGAGTGTGCACGTCTACGTAGATGTGTGGTGTACGTACTCACCGTCCCTCCCACAAGAATTGGCAAGCAATTTGGGGTCGAGTCACCTTCGTCCGTAGGAGAATTAAGAACCCTCGAGATACCCTACACGTGACCCTGGGTGGTGCCAACCAGGTGATAACTCTACTGGTGGTAGGCTTCGGCCGTGGCTAGTCACCACCCACTGAACAAAGCCATGTCGCCAAGCGGCCTAGCCGTGTTCCGGCATGATGTTCGGTGTTGCCATTCATGGATGGCGGGTCAGATCAGTTGCGCAGCATGAGCCGAGTGAATGTAGCGTCTCTATCTACTGCCGCCTTCCTACCTAGGCAAGTATGCTCCATCGCAGATCTCATCGTCACTTACCATCAGGTGAGATCGAGATCAAATACTTGCCTATAATGTAATAAAAAAAAAAAAAAAAAGCTCATACTCAAATATAATGTGTATGTTAAGTAACCTATATAACTGAATTTTACATGCATATCTCCAATTGTTATAAGTATCGTCTAAATAAGACTTATTCAAAACTGGTTTACATTTTTTTTACTTAGATTAGTTATAGTATTATTATTATATATATATATATATACTAGCTGACCCGGCAAACGTTGTTTTGCCATATAAAATAAATTGAGATATAAACTATCCTATCTTTAAAGTTGGATAAAACTCCACACAGTGTGCAAAATTTTATTAAAATCGGTTTAGTAGTTTAGGAGTCCATAGCGGACAAACACCGTGACACGTAATTTATATATATTATTATCTTCTTCAAGGCCTTAAAGATTTAAATGTAATAAATACTATATTATAATTCATCATACAGGGGTTATATTACATTTAAATAATTTTAATACATATTGATTTCTTATATTTACGCGAATACTACACATTGAAATAAAACTATTTTTTATGGATTTTATCGCGTTTATTTTTCGTTTTTACGTTCCTAAACGAGATAAAATCCTTAAAAAATAGTTTTATTTCAATGTGTAGTAGCCAGAGAATTGAACGTCATAATATTGATTTCTTATATTTACGCGAATACTACCTACACATTGAAATAAAACTATTTTCTTGGGTTGACTTGGGCTTGACTTGGGATCCAGTGATTAATATTATTAAATCGAAAACCAAGCGTACCATTGCAAGAACTCAAGATACTGTGAGCACTTTCTGCGTAGATCGGACCACAATCAACAATTAAATATGAGGGTAGCCCGTTTCTAACTATGACACCAGGGCGTCAACCACCTCAGTCCTCCCGTGACCATGGTTGCTGTAAAGCAGCCGAAACGTCGGGAACGTAGAAACGAAAAATAAACGCGATAAAATCCTTAAAAAAATTTATTTCAATGAACGTCATAATTCAAGGTAATTTGGATTCACAATTATAATTCTCGGGACACACGCAAACTAATTATTGTATGTAAAAATAAATCTTTTTGCACCAACCCATTTCCCATATTACCATGTTTAATTGGCGTAGCAAATAATTAAACGTTTCGAACAGTTTTACTCATTTAAAAACGTGCGGCCACAATTGCCTCTATTAATTTGCGAGACCGAGGTGGGCCTGATAAAAGCCGGCTTAATAATATTGGGGCGAGATGCGACGTCGAGAGTTCGAGGGATGAAGTGCGGGAAGGGGGGGCTGTCAAATTTCATGCACTAAAGCGCTAGGAATGGTCTTCGACCTAGTAGCTTAGACAGATACTGTTATCAACACAAGTTGTTTTATAGTTAACAACAAAAACATCTGACAAATGTGAAAAAATCGGGCTTCAAGCATAAATACTCTCGAATTGGTGTTGGTTGACAGACTTTATTTGAATATTCATTAACATTTCTTGGGATTATTATATTTAACTGAATTTTATCAGCCCACAGACGTACATGTCTGTGCCCTAGCCGAATCTTTGTGGTATAGAATAAAGTTCTAGTTTTATATTCTTTGGTACAGGTATACATACATACATTAGGATTCATTTTTAGTAACTTGTGAATAAAAGTCAAAGTCTTAACGAAGGATCACAAAAAAAATAACAAACTATAATTCAACAATTATGATGATATAACCATAGAAAATCGACCATGAACGAAACTACTGTTGCACGCGATTATACCAAATGCATGTCGGCAGACAGCGGGCATCAGTGGTCCGCTTTATCTTTGCCATACACTGCTTGATAAGAAGCTTACCAGGCCAACCTAATAAGAGTTGACGTGGCCCATCCGACCGAAAGAAAACACACCTTTTGTTCTTCAAGACACGGCTTAATTTAGATTATAGCCGACTGGACGGTTCATTACGCAAGAGCAGTTTATGCATGATGCTCTTGGTTTTTGGACATACAGTGCACGATAGATGTTAATAATGTTAATTAGTATACCGCTTTTATTGTTTCTTAGGTTGACACCAATACTATCTTTACTAGCATAAGAAATCTTGAACGTTTGATTATTTGTGTATTCACTTCTGACATATAAAATTCTAAATATGAATTTATATGACGATAATGCATGACTTGAGCCCAACCTTTTCTATTATCTGACTCATGTACAGGTTATTTTCGGTCTTCCTATTCTTTGATTTCCCTCAAACTTCATCTCTATGATGTTCTTTGTGAGTGTGGCATATGTTTATATAATTTATCTTTGTTGCTTTCTTCAATACATCCTGAACCGTCACCCTATATCGGGACACACTGTCCTATATAGATTTAAGGAGTATTTTCAAAATAATGATTAAATGATTGTGTTAATTTTAATATTGGAATCTACTACCACGGACAGGTGACGATTGATTGAATTTCATTCTTTTACACTTGAATTTTGATTATACCACTCCGCGCAGTATTGTCGAATTGCATCGGATTATATCGGTCTGACCGCATCCGACTGCTGTCGGTATTTACACGGATCGATCGTCACCGCGTGATGCGCCGTACAGCAAAAATCAACCTTGTGAACACTGTGTTCTACTCGATAAAATGTGTACTAAGCCCGGTATGAATGGTTATGTACACGGTCATCAACTAGTAAGGATTCCCGATGTTCCCATTTGAACAGTTCGAAACTATATTGGCCGATAATAGTCGATAACGTACAAAGTTACGTGACAGTTTCGTAGTTCAGAGAGACATTATAATATTTGTAGATATTTCGCATTTGATTCTTCAGTTGTGACATTCGTACAAGTCACCTGTGTGTGTTAAGTCTTACGTGTATTACAGAGTATGTCCTTAAAATTCAATGCCTATTGATCTATCTATTAAATAAAAGGCTTAAGGCCTAGTCTAGGTATAGGAAGGACTATTATGAAATCACTAGACTTTAAGCACATATCTAAAGCTTTCAGTCCTTAATTCCGCGTACTACGGTAAAAAATATGTATGGTTACTGATAACGAATGATGCTATGTAATTAATAAAAATTAAAAATGTTGTCGCGTTGTGAATAACTTAGTAACCTGTACTACAAAATGATTAACAAACTGAAATGGAGTGCTTTGGATTAGAATAATTTATATTGTTAAAAATAGTTTTTTTGTTATTACATTATATAACATACATCGTTTTTTTTGTGTGGTTTAGTCAGTGAATTCAGAGCATAATCTACTTAACTAGTAGTATATAGATAACAAACTAAAAATAACATAATTTGTTTTTATTTGTTGTTTAGTCATTGAGCTCAGTGCATAATATACTTAACTAATTTTATATACTTTTACAATGAAATCGTTACCTAGTCTTATAATTTTAGTACTTACTCGAATAAAAGCTGACCGCGAACTAGGCTTCACACTACGATTTATAACAGAACACACGTGAAGCGCGCGGTTTTAATATCAGCTGTAAATTAGAGAGAGAGCGCGGGTACTGCACAAATTGGCTCAGTACGCTCCTATTCCAGTTTATTGTTTTAGGAACGAATTTTGATATACCGTTATCGTTGCGAATATTTATGGCTAATGTTTAGCACAGTCGTCTGATATTGACTCAGATGAAGGATGTTTCTGGCTGACAATAGACAGTCAACTTACCGTATATCCGTAGGAATTGAAAAAAGATCTGTATGTAAACGGTGATAATAACTCGAGCAAATTTTATTTCACATTGGTTGTAAATAAGCTAATATTCCGCCTCAACTAATTTTGTTTGCCACATTTTTTTCATCCACTCGTTTTTTGCAAGCAGTCAATAATGGATACGCTAAGCGAGTCAGATAATTTTCAATGCATCTCACTCAGTCTAACTCAAATGTCTATGCAAGTGTCTCGCTCGCTTACGCGGGTGTCATAATCTCTATGTCGTTTTCCGGCCCATATCCTTTATTGATACGAGTATTATTTGAATATGGAATATCGCTCAATAGATTCTGTTATCGCTTCTGCTATCTTTCGCCTATCTTTGGCAAACTTTATAAGATAATGAATTACTTGCATAAAATCTTTTCTCTTTTGGTGTAGAGAAAACAGTCATCATTTGACAATGAACTTAACTGTAACACTAAAAACATACGATAATAAAGTAAAGTGTAAATATAATAAAATTTAATTATAAACTTCTGACGTTAATACAGGTATACAACCTTTTATTCAATCTAACTTTTGCGAACGAAATAGGGGTCGGTAATGCGGTGTTATTTCCTCATTATTGTGACTCTGAAAGCGGGGCTGGATTAAAAACTCCCCTGGGAACTCACGCCCGCACAATTACCTTTGCGTGGCCTAAAGAGGTCATGTACTGTCTGGTACGGTTAATTGTGAAATATAGAATGTTGTATTACATTAGTGGGAATGCACTAAAACACTGTCCCGTTGGTCTAGGAGTCGTAAAGACGGCATGTCGATGTATTGCCTGTAATTTTTTTTAAAGAATAAGGAGAATTATTGATGCATAATAGCTGCCCTAAAAATATGCTAAGCCTAAATTCTTCTATTCTAAATAAACTGGAACTAAATACTAACCCCCAACTTTATAGACGTTCTATAACTTTGTAAAGCGCCATTAAGTACTGCGCACCAGAGCTGTGCTTTGCGCAGTACTATATGACATTTGATAAAGTTATATAACGTCTATAAATTCGGGGATAAGAGGATAACGGTTCTAATAACACAACCATCTCAATGAACAGATAGAATACGACGGTTGAAATAACAGATAATCAAGTCGATCTTGCTGTTATAGAACATAAAGTATAGTGCTTTGAAACTACAACAACAGCTGCAAATAATATTCCAAGTTTGTGAAAAGAAATGATCTCATTAAAACAATCCGTTTGCGATTCTATTCAAAGTCATGTCAATATTCTCGCACAATGGAGGCACGAAGTGCAGCTGCAAATGAAAACAATCCTGTACCGAACGGAATGTTCCGACAGTAATATTGAGCCAGTGTTATAAAGTCACGTTTTCACTAGTGTTGCTAATTTTGTAACTTAATGGTAGGACAAATATTGCTAAAATTTTGGGCCAGTATTGTAGGAGACAACCTTTTGCGTATTGTAGGACACAACCTTTTTTGTTTTAGATTAGTCCTTAGACTTACTTACATATTTTCGGTACCTATTCCTTTTTTAATTGTAGTACCCAAAGATAATCTATAAACATAGAATTCGCCGAGCTGAGCTATTAAAATAAGCGGTTTGAGATTTATTCATCAACCTCAAATGGTGGCATATTATTCTGTGGTTTAAGTTTTTCTTTATTTGGCCCTTCTTGTGAGCATATATCCAGCCAACTCAACTCTCTGTCGGCCGCCGCAAAATCAACAGGAAAATATTTCTATATTGGAACTATGGCCTAATAGTGGACCGTTTAGAAGTGAACCGCAGTGGAGTTTTCGTAGGTATATTCAACTGGAGTGGGACAGACTCATTAGATTGAGTACCTGCAACTAGAAAGTAGATTGAAAACATGTGCTGCCATCTAACGTGTTGGCTTTATGAAAGCCCAAAGAAGGGATTTCTTACTATGATGAAAGCTACGACTTGTCAAGCATCTATCAAGCTAATGTTCTGTGAAATATATTGTATTTCTGTATTTGAGTTTGGTCTGTGTGCAAGTTGTTCTTCTCTTCTTTCTTTACGAAATGAGATGCGATGAAATAAAATGGATATGAATATGGTCTCATCCACAACTTAGCGGGTATTTTGCCAATGTCAAGTAATTAATAGCAATAACACATTCAATAAATACACATTATAAATAAAATAATGGATGTGACATGATGATATGGAAATGGCGTCTACGTGTAAGTAGTTAAATGATGACCAATGACTTTCTAGACATGACGTTCAGAGCGGCCATTTGCATGGTATCAACTGAATGCGTAGATCTGAAGATCACGTTCAACACTTGACGAAGATGGGCTCTGGTCTCTGTGTCTGGGGATGACTTTCAGTATATTTGTTTAATTCCAGTAGGTTCTGTAAGATTTGTAACTCTTTATGAGTGTTCAGACTTAAGCAAGGCAATACACACGTGCGTTACTGTAGCGTGCAAGCGCGCGTATCCAGAAACACGTAATGCGGCTCAGATTAGTTGGCGTAGCTAACAAGCAAGTAACTTTCACAATTAATACCCACCAACCGTACTGGGGTGTTAGGCACCTTACACATCGAAGTATACCTTGAATTTGGAAAAAAAAGAATTATTTTTACATTTAACCAAACTAATGATAATAACTATTATTTTACACCACCTTGCTATATTTTTTGAGGCTAGTTTCTTACAACACAGCTTTCTTGAAATTGTACAATTAATTAACTAACAGTTATTTATTATGTCATGAAAAACAACTAAAACATAGGTAATTACACAATTCGCAATAAAAACTTCGAAGGATAGAAAGCTTCAATAATACACATATGCAACCCTAGGAAAGTTTCTAAATGAAATAGTTTTTTAAATGCCAACGATTTGAATAGCGTACTTAAGTCTGTCTTGTGTAGACCGCCTTATTCTCGAATCGATTTGTTACCTCTGCAGGCCAAAAATAAACTTTCATTGGGATCACCCTACCCACGTAAAAGGATTATAAGATTTGCAACTAATTAAATCATTAAAAAGGTTATTTATGCGACATTTAATTCAGTAAGGACGTCAAAAATAAAAAGTATTTCAGTTATAAAGAATAAGTAGATTATATAAAACTACTACAATATTATCTTTTATTTGCAGTTATATTGTTATCCCTGTTTTTGTGAATTAGCTGATTCAAAATGTTGAATATGAATTGAGACGATTTAAACAGACTAATATAAGTTCTTTTTACTTATCATTTTATAGAGTAAAGTACCTAAGAATGTTTTTGCTTGTAAGCGCAACATGGACTCTCCATTGAATTTCCCATAAGTAGGTGTTTAGATTCCCGTACCAAGTTATAAGCTTGAAGCCGACAATCTACCTACATACCTGGCTTCTATTCAAACTCAAACTTTTCCTATCACCGTGTTACAGGAATACCGGGCAGCGACTATGGAGTACATATTCGCTGCCCGATATTCCTCATACACTCACCACTGAAATCTAGGTCTCGTTATTAATTAAAAAGCCTTTGTTCTAGGTTCGCTCGGTTTAGATGAGTTAGTTGGAATGAGTAGCGCCATCTAGTATCTACTAAAGACAACTGCTTAATTAAAGATCGTATTTTCAAAATGATTTATAAACGCCATCTAGTGACACAAAATAGTGTTAACTAGAAAAATATTTTCCAAATTAAAAAAAAACTATGTTTTAGTAATATATCTTATGTCATTTTACATATATATTAACCTCTATACTTACCTACATTTATATCACGATATATTAAATGGACTTAGATTCCAGGATCACATTGAATCTTTTATTCGGTTATTAAGAATAGCTCTGAAACATCTCTACGAACGCATCCGCAGAACGTAATAGATTTGGCTCATTCTGGTAACGAAATATAAGTTCTTGCCAACACAAAGAAGAATACATTAAATAAACAATTTGTGCGGATCCGTTGCGTAAAAGCCAATACAAAATTACATCCCATCCCGGGAGCAATTTACAGAAAACGGAATGAAAAAATCGACGTATCATCACGGTTGTCAAATCAACGGAACGCCGAGCAAATTGTATCAAGTCATCGGGTTGTTTAAGTCACATCTTAACGCGCCATTAGGGGCAGATTGCGTGAGCGGAATACTGGTTATTTGCTTAATGTTGCCGACGAAAACCAATTTGGAGACCACGTGGACGACGCGAAATTAAACTAACAGTAGTTTTAAAAAGTTCTGTTTTACTGCTTTTGTTATTTTTAAAAATGTATGGATAGTATAACAAATTTTGGGAAACCGCGTTTTTTTTATTAATAGCGTGACTTTTATGGAGTCTAACCACCTAGTTCATAGGATGAAATTACAAACAACTTTTTAATTTGAAACGCGACGGCAAACGTCCAATATATTAACATTCTAGATTTAACTTTTATAATTCAAAAACTCTACGTGGTTATGAAAGTTTAACTGACGTTTGTAAACAATACGGATAGTAATATACAATAGACCTTATCCTTATCACTATCGATAATAATTGGCAAACATTAAAAACCCCAGCATCATGTAAAAATTATATATTCTGCCGGCTACGTTATCTTGGTACAGAGGAACTCGTTGTGCCGCTGTGGGGATTAAAACATAACCCTTCACATGAAACGATTTCAACGACACATATTGCAGAAGGCTTATCTCCAATGGTTGACGGACGACAAACAAAAAAATAAATAAAGAACACTTTGATATTTCAAACGAATGTCTATAAGGCACCATTTACTTTAATTGCTTATACATCAATCCTCATGTTCGGGTACTCATATGTAATAACACAACCTTGTTTAATTTGTTCTTTATCTAGTTAACGAGAGGGGACTGCGATAGTTAGGACTCCAAGTTCTCAAGTGCGAGTCCGAAACGTGATTCTCTGTCGGCAAGAGTAATTTCATTTCCCTGCCATACGAGCCTCCAATATCTCAGCGAAGATTAATGTTTCCAGTCCCTTCACCGCTAAACTTAACGTGTACACCTTCGAGACCGGCCATCCTGAGGCTTACGCGACTCAGCTTATCTCAGTACAGAATAGTATTATAAACGGAATTCCCGTTTGCTACAGAAGCCGGCCCGTTTGACCCGAGCCCGTGTCATTGACGGTCGTAAAGTTTACGACCATCTCTTGAAACAGGCTCCGAAGAATAAGCGTGTTACGGAAGCGAAATTCCCTCTGATAAAATAATATTGGAACAAGAAAAATATTGAGGTATGTAACGCGTTCTGACGTAATCGTAAATATGAATGAGCCTCTCAATTTTTTGTGGCGCATCTCAGTTTATTCAAACGACGACGTGACAGTGGATGAGGCCAAAACAGTCGAGAGATGAATATTTGTTATTTATAGTTTGTATTTAACTGCTCCTATGTTTCAAAAACAAGTGAATAATGAATAAACAAATAACGCCAGGCGAACACACCAACTATACGGTCCCGCACTAAGTAACGCTTTTATTATGGTTACCGTACAATGGACTGGAGGCGAACTCAGTATACATTACTTATATAGATTAAAACATCCATGACTAGTGTACAAACATACGTGCTTATCACACAAAGTTGGACCCTACCAGAATTCGAACCCGGACCCTCAGCACAGAAAGCAGGGTCACTACCAACTGCGGTAATCAGGCCGCAAACCAAGGTATTGTTTCAGTTAAAAGGTTGAACAATAGTTTAATCAAAATCTGTATTTAATATTCTTACTTTTATTACTCAAAAACGAAATGCTGTTCGATAAGATTCAGGATAAAAATTATCTGAGCAACTTTCTTTAGACAGGTCTTTGTAGTCAATTGCTAGCACAAGCCCAGAAATAGAGAAATAGATTCAAAGCGAATATTGAAATGGACCAGACCATACCTTTTTTTTACCTGTTTTACATTTCAAGACTGACGTCATCAATTTATAAACCATGTAGCTGTTGAGGTTTATTATTGCAGAAGAACTGTCTATTGATATAATAAACAAAATAATGATTATAGTACTACCTATTTTGTACTATCATAAAAGTATGTCTGGCATTGCGCTACTAAAAGAATTGTAAAAGCGAATCCCTATAATCAAATCAAAATATATCGTTCAGATCAATATTGTTACAGTCGGTGATATATTTAATCATATCCTTTCCTTAAAAAAACAGAGCAAACGTTGATCCAAGTGGCCTCACGCTAGTTTGTTCACCCTCGACACGGAGTATTTTAAGGGCGATCTCTTTCAATTAACTGAAGCGCCCTCAGCCCAGCCTTCAACAAAGTTTTGGGGTAAAGGTACACCTTGCCACAACCCAATTATTTTAACGCTCTATGCATATATCCAGTGTAGAACATACTTTAACCGTTGTTCGACAGGTGAGTAGAATTGAGTTTTTATTTTCTATCTGACGTAAATTATAAAGTAATTACCTATTAAATAGTTTATCGTCATATAATCTGTGAAAGATAACAATCTTAACTTTGATGAATAAAACTTTAAAATATTATAGATATAAGTACTATATTGCCATTAAACGTAATTCCGTCACGAATTCTTCAATGTATTTCAGTGTTATGTTTGGCTAATCAACCAAATCTTATAGAGAAAATAAAAAAATAAATCAGTATCTGCTCGATGTTATCGTCTCGGAAATAACGCGTCCGTAATCTAAATAACGTTTATTGCGTGGATATACAGAACGCTCGAGAATTAGGACAAAAATAACGGGGAGCGAGCGGGTACCCGTTAACGGCGAATTAATTCATGCCTTACGCACATATTATATGGTCCAATTCACATAAATTCCCGAATGTAGCGTGCAGGGCAAATTATCACAAAAGGTATGGTATTCTAATAACAAGTGTACTACCTGCCAATAATAATTAGATAAAAGCTGATTATGGCAGGTGTCCGCAACTCTTCCAATATTCCCATCCCATAACCATCCAATTCTCGATCTATAGTCCCAATTATCTTTCCATATTCCTGCAATAGTTCCTCCACCGGCTGAGGTCAATTCGCTATTTTTGCTATCATTTTCAGCAGTTGAACCTAGCAGGTGGCTAACATAATATTAAAATACTCAAAAAGGGCCTCTACGTGTTGGACCAATGTCGCGCAAGCTTTCCAAAGATCCGGGTATAGCCCGTGTGGAGAGATACAGTGTACTACTAATGTAAAAATATTGGCATGATTGCACGTAACGAGTAAAGTGACGAGACAGCGCACTCGGCCGAGAGCACTGTCTTGCCATTTAACTCATTCATTGTAATCTATTCATATATTTTGCTTCTGTCCCTAAAACCTGATTGCTATAGTAAACCCTCTAGGCATATGTTAGTTAACAAAATAGTCTATTTTCAGATTAACTTATTGAGGAAGGACTTACTTTACTTATTGAGGAAGGACTATTTTACACTATTATTATAACCCCCTGTGGGTTATAATAATAGTGTAAAATATTTAAAAGGTCCATTAGTAGGTTATAAGGTCATGTTCCCAATAATAAATAAATAATTTCACATTTCAAATTAACACTACGTTGTAAGTGCACAGTGAAACGATACTTACTGGATCCGAACGCTTTCAGTTTAAAAAAAATCATACCTTCGGAACCCGCATACTCCCAGATACTCAGGCGCTAATCAAATATGAGAGCTGCTTAGTTTTGTGTCAAACAGGAGTAAGAGAGGTAAGTAAAATTTAAATACTTGAGAAGCGTTTAAGTATTCAGCCGCTAGTGGTGTTACGTGTTACGCAAGCTTTTATATCGATTATGAAGTCTCTAGTCTCTAAAGAATATTTTTTATATAAATTGGAGAATAGAATAAAATATAGCGCATAATCTAAAAGTATAAATCTTTTTGACAGCGGCACAATATCGTGGCTGAAAATTCAATTAGGCATTTGTCATCGCTTCGTTGGCCACCGTCGGCTCGTGCGTGATGCCTGCCTGACGATCACGTACGTACAAAGGGACCCCTTATTTTTACATTATGTACCCATTGGGGGGAATTTTCGTCGTACACTCTTACGGCAGTTTAGTTAACAACTTGTGAGATTTATTGCCTAAATTATCCAATTTTGTTGGGTAAACGTGTATGTTGGTGGAAGTTTTTATTCTATACTTAATTTCTTTATTCTGTTTTAAGTGGTTCGTGTTTATAATCTTCTGTAACGAGAAAACTAATGCAGAATATATTAAGCTCCAGTTATTGCGATATATATTTAAAAAATAGAACAGAATAGAAATTGTAATGGATCGTAGTGCGCGCGGTTCTGTTTGAGTGAGAAATCAATTTGTTCCACCGTTTTCATTTATGCGATTCGAGCGTTTCCATTTATTCGAATGCAAATTGGAAAGGGCCCGGCTGAGTTGTCAGCTGCGGCTTATGCAGTCGTCTCGACTTAGCGATAGACTACGATATGGGAGGGAAACAATCGGCGAATAGATGTGGCATTGATACTGAGGCGCATTAGCTTCTATTGTCAGGAACAGTTATTCACACACTGATCTACACCAATCACCAATCTACATTATGTGATGTGTGTGTGTGTGAGTGATGTGTTGAAGTCGTTGGGGGAGGCCTATGTCAAACAATGGACGTCTTTCGGCTCATAGAAAAAATCTACATTAAAAATGTTCTATATAATCAGTTATGTCTATATCTCTACGCAGAAACTATACATTCATATTTTTTTCTGAGCACATAATATAAAAGTATATTATATAGTAGATATATTACATAAAAATGTTTCCAAACTAGAAGAGGTAGGTTATAATTGAGCCTATTCTCCCTTGCTAAATTTGATTCGGTATAAAGTAAAATTTTAGGCTGTACCAATTTTATTTATTTATTACTAAAGTTGTAATATATTTGATAAGTGCCTAAAGGTTAAGAGTCCCACTACAAATAAGTGTTTGATGGTCTGAACAAACTTTATTGTTATTATGAGCAAATCTTCGTCAGTTTTCGTATAGGTAAGTAGGTACTTACTCTTAGTAAATAGTATATATTGTTACAGGCTCTGAGAAAACTAAAGAAAATATGATATGAAGCTTCATAATTATATATTATATCGAAAAGACATTTGTTCCGAATATTATTCAGAAAGAATAATAGGATAGTGTAGACTGAATATTTATTAAATTAAAATAAGGAATAAGTAATTCGTAATAATAACGGTATGCAACGTTATATCAAAGAGTATGGTAAGATCACTTTTGTGAGCCTTTAAAAGTTGAAATAAATATTTTCAAAATTACTCAAATAAATAGGACAACAAACTACTCGAATATACTGGCAGCAAAATATACAAGGACAGAACAGACACAAAAAGCTCGCATACTTTTTGAAAACCAAACGAACGGCAGCTAATCGAAAACTGTAATGAATCAAAGGACTGTTGCGTAGTTCAGATCGCTTTTTCCTGCTCTACACTTTTTTTTCTGCCGCTTTCTCGTTAGTCAGCTGAATCAGAATTATCTTTTTATTTTCAGCTTTGAAAGTGGCGTATTTGTGCTAAAATAACCATGATTCAAAATGTGTGTTGTTTTAACTAATTCTTAGCCGATTGTTTATATTTTCATTTTGTAATTAAACGTGAGAAAAAATCGTATACTTATGCTACATTAAATTATGTACTTACAGGAGCGTTTTTTATTATTATTTAATGTCAAACATTTAAACTCCGCAAATTAACTTATACTGGTAACTAGTTAGCTTACAAACAACTCTTCGGAATCTACTCAGTACAAACCCCACCATGGCTGAATAACACAAACATAAATGCCCATATAAGTTACGTACTACGTAGAATCTAAATTAACTCTATTGTAAAGCTACTCCAATGACGTAATAATGTAGGTCTACGGAAAATTTCATTCAAAGCAAGAACATTATATATGAAACTAAGCTTCTTGAACCACCCACATGCAGCCCGGAGTGGAACTGAGTGGTTGTCAGTAACTGCGGACCAACGACAAAAGACACCGCGCTCTATGTCATCTCCTTTGCACTCGACCTCCTTTGAATAAAGATGGCAGCTTGTAAATTAACCTTTTGAATTGAAATATTTCTTTGTTTTTTTTAAGATTGCCAGCTATGTGAGGTTATTGCATTACTCCCTCCCACATTAGCTAAAATGCTTTTCCTGGGATGGCCTAACGTCGCTTAATGGCCAGAGTGGGATAGTTAGGATCAGATTCGAAAACTCTGTTGTGAGAGGGCTTACTATTGATTCGTGTACGTCAAGTGTGAGATTATTCGTAAGCTAACTTCATAATCTACGTATTTAGACACATTGTGTGGTGAAATTGATAGTTTTAAATACTGTGTGCATACCTATTGTATCGCTATTACGCAATGCCATAATGTAAATAATCGAATGAAAGAAATCAAACATTACAATAGCTAGGAATTCCGTATTTCTTTATTTAGATATATGTATGACAAGAATGAGCTCCCTTGATCTTGATAAAACCACCGATTAACTATAAAACTTTAGAAGTATTTAACAAGCTCACTAGTCAGTTTGAGGGCGCACCCTAATTTCCAGTCCAGTTAAAATCCAACCGTATAGTAAACTTAAAAATCACTAAGCTATTATCGATATCGATTTTACAATCAAACTCGTACCTCGCTTCCGTATTTCTTTTCGGTACTGAAACTCGAGAATTACCCGATTAATCCCTTGTGCGTGGGGCCTATTCTCTCCACGTTAAAACTGACGCTGCGAACGATTTATTCAGAGGTTTTCCTCCATTCACACTTTTTGTGAGCGTTCCGGTGACACTTCATTTATAATTCTGCTTAATCCAAGTGAGTGAGTTCTTACCGAATGAATTTGTAATGTAAAGATTAATGGTATGTGCTACGAGCGCTTTCAAACCGTTCCCGCAGTGCTGTTCCTTATCGTCTTCATCAAGATACTGTTCTTTTTTGCTGTTCAACCGTGGGGTTATTTTTCATTTTAATAAATGTTTGTTGCTCCGATTATGCGGAAATAGGCTAAATCACACAAAGTAATTTAGTACCGAGATTTTCTATACTCCAGCTTCTACGTGACCAGTGTGTTCACTCACTATGAAGATAAAACAAAGTGTGCCACGTCTGAGTTTACTTCTCTGTATGCGTTTGTAAGAAAAAACGAAGCCGCCTGACTCATGCGCGAGCGCGAATGCAATCTTACACTTAATTTTATATGATTATATACTTACCCTCAAATTTAGAGAAAGTTAAAATGGATTAAAAAGCCGTTATAACGCATTTTTCCCTCTGAAAACTTCGTTATAATGCCATTATAATCCATGTAACCGTCTATAAATTTGGGAGTTAAGATGCAATTATCATCCCATTTAAAATAAAGGTAATGCGAACAAGGTCGCTTATCTTTTTATTTTGCTCGGGGAAAATGTGTAATTGAAAGACAAACACGCCTAACCGACTCATGTCTCATATTGAAATGTTATTTTCAGACTTTGGTGTAAATTTAATTGTCGAAGTTCAGATTGAAAAAGTTACAGGCGGTGGCATAATTCTACAAAACGAGTCTCGGGTGCCCGCGGCGTAATTATTAGATATGTTTGTTTTGTACAATTTGGTTAATGTAGCTGTGCCGGCGGAGTTTTATGATTCGAATTTTCGGGAACCTCTTTAAACGAAGGTGGAAATTATTTCTTCAACTTTTATTACATTCCCTTGATAAAACCTCTTAAGCTGCGCTTGAATTAGATTAAATACGTTGGGTTGGGTTGGTTTGTTGCGGAGTTCATTATTAGTTCATTATTATGTATATATATATATAATATAAATAATAATACCAGCCCTTTTTTTAATGTCCCACTGCTGGGCACGGGCCTCCCCTCAATGCGATGGGGATTAGGCCATAGTCCACCACGCTGGCCCAGTGCGGGTTGGCGGACTTCACACATCGTTCGAGGGGTTCTCTCAGACATGCAGGTTTCCTCGCGATGTTTTCCTTCACTGTTTAGCAAGTGATAATCGTGGTTGGATTGGTTATTCGTATTTGGTGGTTATTCGTGTTACCTTTTAAATATTGTTTTAAGTTATTTTAGATGCCAATTTGGAACGGGACCAGGCTGACGATAAAATAAATTTAGCTCAAACCTATCCCTTCCTTTTCAAGTATTGTTTTTTCACATAACTTAAAATGCTTTATAATTAAGTTGATGACATGAATCGGATACAAACTCTCATCCTCATCACACAAAGTTTGTCCCTCTCTGAGCTAATCAGGTCGTAATATTATGAATCTGAACTTAATAGATTAGTTATATTAGAACCTACATCAAGTAAGTGGTTCAATAGCAACTACTTTCAATAATCCAGGGCTAATTGCCGTCGTCGGTGTTAAGTTACTATAAAATTGGTAAAAAATATAACACGAAGTGACGTTAGTGGGCTACGGCCTGAATCCCCCCAAATTAAAGGTGAGTGTTGCTGATATTAAAGCAATAGACTCGACTCTAAATCAGTAAATGTGGGTGCAATGCACTGTAGTGCATATCTGATAGAGATAGAGAGAAACTTTCTCGTATGTCTTTAGGGGCTATAGGCGTTCTGGTGGTAAAAATTACATCATTTTCAATGAAGTAATACAACATGTTAATATTTTATATACCAATATAAATCTCTTTAGCAATTTCAAAAATACTCACGGCGTCGAATGCGTCAAATAAATTTCTTTCAGGAAAAAAAGCTGCTAAAACTCGGCCGGCGCAACAATAACAAGTTTGCACAACGGTCCCATGTACAGGGTGTCCATTACGCGAACAATCCGGCTGCGGCCGAATTTAATCTGTTTAACTGCATAACGCCGGCAAAGTTATCTCCCAACGAATATGTTCGTAAAATCAGACCCAGTTTAATGAGTCCCAAATAACGTAGCGCAGCACTACGTGCGGTCCGGATTATTTACATGCTGTGTTTTTACAATTTGTATTTTTTAAATTAACTAGTCTGTTTTTAAGCAGCTGGGATGTTTTTATTTAAATTGGCTTTGCTCAATGTGTGGATATAGTTTGTTATGTTACTTGCTGGCGTTTCTATATCTAGTACGCTTTTATTTTGCAGAGACATATAAAGGAGTAGGTATAAGGTTCTATTCAATAACCTATTATGCCGGAAAAATCATCTTCTAAATATTTCTGCTACAATATATAGAGCTAGATTCTGCGGTATACCGGGTATACCTAGATGATTTAAAAAATTCTGACAATAATACCAAATAAGTAACATCTGCTTGTGATGAACACTGAAATGCTATCTCGGAGCATATTGGAGGAGCTACCCGAGACTTCATCGCGGTGATATAATAAAACATATCAATTGAAAATGGAAACTCTATGATCTACTTTAATCCCAGTATGTCGTGAATGTTGCGAGGGAATGAAACTGGAAATGTCTAACGGATTTTATTTCGAAAAGCAACACGAAAACGCTATTTATTGCGAGCTCTCTATTTGATTTGCTTCGGTACGGTACGGTTTTGAAGTGTGCAAACGGATTAACGCAGAGAAAAATATCTGTTCAGTTCATCCCATCTTTTAATTTGTAAGCTCTAAGCGCTTAGCTATTTAAATCTTTGCATTTATTTTAATCTAGAAAACAACATCAAAGTATAGAGCGGCAGAAAAACTTCTTTTCCCGCTTGATTTTCCCCATCTCCTAAATAAAAACGATCAATATAAGATAGCATTTATATATTTGAATGTTAGCACGCGGTGTTAATTAATGAACTTGTAAGCTCTTAATAATGAATTTAAATACGGTATTTAATGGTAGAGTCGGTCCAAATCGTTGAGTTGAACACGCTTCCATTTCCATTTCCTACTAGTAACGACTATTCTGATTTAAGACCGCTCTGACGTCATCATTCACTCAGAGAAACCAAATTTTAGAATATAAATAAGGGTTCCACTGGTTTTGAATACATAGAAAATGAATGATTTATGGTTAATCTTAAACTTTTATACGTACCTCAAAAAACTGAACGATGATTAGTCATGAGGAATTAACTGTTAAGCTAATCGCGTGTTTAAACTGCGTTTAAATCTTTATTTCGTCTTTTCCCTCAAATATTATTATTGCCGTTATTTTATTGGTCTTAATGCTCAAATTTCCAACAAATTGTTGAGTTGTGTTATAAAATTTATATATTTTACTGTCACTTCATGACTCCTAAAATGTGAAACATTTGTAATAATAATTTGATGGTGCGTATTTCGCTTGTCGAAATCTATAAGGTGTAACAATAATATTGTAGAATATTTTAACAAGGCTAATAGCAGGTTATAATGATAACATTCCCAAAGGAATAAATCAAATTATTAGACATTAATAAAATGACACCCTGAACTGAGCGCATGGCCAAACGCTACGGCTCGCCTTGTTTAAGGGGGAAGCTCAGGTCAGGGCGCGAAATTCAAAATTTTAATGGTTTTTATTTTTTTACGTAAAATTTGGACATCTTTAGGATGTAATTTAGTTTTTTGCGATATTAGCATTCTGCATTGGATGTCTCGATGTATTAAGTTTGCTTAAAAAATACCTAATCCGATACAATACCATAAGGTTTGTAAAAACTACTCTTTATGGTGTTGTATCGCTTTAGGTATTTTTTTAAACAAACTTAATACATCGAAACATCCAATGCAGAATGCTAATATCGCAAAAAACTAAATTACATCGTAACGATGTCCAAATTTTTCGTAAAAAAATAAAAACCATTGAAATTTTGAATTTCGCGCCCTGACCTGAGCTTCCACCTTAAAATAAAATCAAACATAATTTACACAATTATTTTTTACATCAACCTGATCCTTATAACTTACTGATTAATTGGTTAAAATATTTTTTACTATCTTTGCTGTACCTTATATATGAAACAAAGTACTTATATATCAAATACTTGCCTATATTGTAATAAAAAATAAATAAAAGAAAGTCGTGTTAGTTACATCATAAAATAATTAGTTAGGCCAATTTTTTTGATCATTGATTTGTTTAATTCATTTGCGCCCCGAATAGCAGAATCAATCAAAACATGGGAAAATCACTAAAAAGGATAATGTATTTTTTCATACATTTGAATTTGAGGCGGTACGAAGTTCGCCGGGACAACTGTACTGTGAGTATCTGATATTGATAGGACTTTATATTTTATTATATCGTTATTTTAACATTAGGTGCAGGGGAGAAGAGACACAGATGGAATTTACAGCTTTACTGGAAAATATGGTGAGCATACACGCTGTAGACTGTGTTGAGGGTGGGTACATGGTGCAACGATGTCAAGGTTATATTGAGGGGGGTTCGGGCCTCGGTTAATTTAGTCGTGGGGAAGAGAGGACTTGAAAAGTGTTCGTGTTGATATTATTATTACTTACCCATAGCGATGTTTTCTATTGCAAAGAACAGCATAATGCTCTAAATACTCGCAACGACCTATAGACGTTTGATACACTATAGACAAATATTAATTAAGTAGCTTTATTCTCTAGTTTTTCTTGTCAAAGTATGTTACGATATATACATTGAAAGACAAGCAAGTCATTAAAATACTTGAAGCGAAACGCTTTGGAAAACGTAGTCAGTGAAGAGAGAGACCGGCTCCATTAAAACTTGGCTACAATAGAGTGAGACCCATTCAGAACATTCACGCATACTACATGTATCTTACAACTATGCTTGTTTATGAATTACCTGACCAGAATTATTTACAATTAGCAATTGCCAAAACCTTTAATTGGCGCTTTGAAGATTTATATCGTTACAACAGTAAAACAATAACAAAATATAACAATTGAAATATATTGGTACATGGTATGTGCATTCCATACTATGGGCAATCCCATGAGCGGCCCATTTTTATGGAAATATTTTCCTGATTATGTATTGATATTATTACAAAAGATGATCCTCTTATTAATATTTGGTGTTATAATAATAATCATAAATTAATTAATGAGTTTCTAATGTTTTTCGTTTTTTATAAGTACATAAAACATTTTTTTATTAAAACTCGGAGCATGCTAAGAATATGTAAAATACGACCTATTTTCGTAGCACCCGCGTAGAGGGATGACTGAGTGCCCGCATTATGCGATAGTAGCGCTCTTTGGTCAACGTGGCGCGCCGAGGTACCACTATCCAGGTCTTAAGCACGTTTGTGTTGAAATAATTATTTTAATAGATTTTCGGAAAATATAAAATGTTTTGTAATAGCGTATATATTCGGATATGATATAATAATTCTATTGAAATAAGCCAGCGAACACTGCTCAGTAGTGCTCAGATATCTAATTTGGACCCGAATTTTACCATGTATTTTGCGAGCAAATAAAGGTCCCACACAGACAGTTTAAAAAAAGGATTTTCGAATTCGTACTCCTACTTACAATGCAAGCATATTGAAGATATTGAAGGTAAATATTTTTTTAAACAAAAAACATAATTAAAAAATTTATGTTGTACGTACAACAGATTCCTAATAATAAACCGCCCTTTATCTTAAGTATCAAGGAAATATACGAGTATCGTCAATTTATTTATTACTCAAAACACGTTTTTTTTTACACAGCGTAGACTTTTATTTTTATATAACGTTATTTGCCCGTGACCAAGAGGAAGCGCTACATTATCCACGTAGATCCGAGGCCATCCGAGGCACTTAGTCACGTAAGATGAAAGCATATATCAAGGGGCATCAAAGCATCTACGGGGGTCCCTAATCAGGTGTATCGCTCACTAATGATCCGATCTCGGCGCTAATCCGGTTTAGCCAGTTCGAGAGTACGGCCACTTTTTCTCCTTAATCCCTTCATTAACGCGTGTCTCGCGTATATATAGCTAAGCTTCACTTAGCTAAGCTTCACTTAGCTATATATACCGTGAATAAAATATTGATTTAGTTTAATTGGACTAGATAAATAGTCCAGCTTCATTAGCTTAGGAGGCAAATGTGTTCTTTTACATACTTCAAATTTCTCCACCTGACGTGAGCCCACTCCTAGCACTAACATTTACTAATAGTAGGCTATCGGAACTAGGCACTATAGTTTTTTGATAATAATAATAAAATAAAAGCTGATTATGGCAGGTGTCTGCTACCCTTTCAATAGCCCTATCTCATGTCCATCCAAACCTCAATCCATAGACTCAATTATCATTCCATATTCCTGCAATAGTTCCTCCGCCTGCTGAGGTCAATTCGCTGTTTATGCTATCATTTTCAGCAATAATTGACCCCAGCAGGTGGCTAACATAACATTAAAATTCTCAAAAAGGGCCTGTACGTGTTGGACCAATGTCCCCACGCAAGCCTTCCAAAAATCCGGGTATAGCCCGTGTAAAGAGAGAGACAAATAATAATAATGTTTATTTCATAAAAAGCGTTGTACAATTTAAATAGAGCCCTGTAGCCTGTGGTAGCTTTTTACAAGCTGTGTTACAGGCTGCAGTGTCTTCCCCGAGTTCACATTCGCATAACATTACACAATTTTGAGTCACAAATATTATAAACAATACAACACATGAAGACAAAATTGATATAATAGTATAATCAGATTTAAAATCTAAGTTTAAATTTAGAAGCAAAAAATTAAAAGAGAAAGAAAAAAAAACAAACATTAGGGGCAGAATAGCAGTTGGGTGAGTGAGGATGTGATAGGTTTATATATTTGCTCTAAAAATATTAAAGAAACAACATATTCCTAATTTATATTTATATACATATATACAGGTTGTTATTTCAAATTCCCAGTATTCCACAATAAAAGCCATATAAATAAGGATACGGATTAGTGCCCTAAGCCGTTGGTTTCACGTACATTTTAAAAGAAAATATTTTTAAAATGGATTAACCAGTAAATCCTAGACTGCGTTAACTTTATCCTGGCATAAGAACTCGCCTTTTACTTTAAGATTGTAGAAAGTAGAAAGCAATAGAACACTGTGCATTTTATATGTCTGTAATACTCGTATACTGAATTGAAAATCTACTTTGATAAACAACCGCAGTAGTTATTAAAAAAGGCGAATCTAAATTTCATCTTGCAGATATAAAAAAAAATATCCAACCAAAACGATATATAGTAATACTTATAGTATTCCAAATAATAATCATTTATACAACAGATGGAATTCATTGAACATGATACAATTTGCTAGTATCGTGGAATCTCCGTCTCGTAGCAAGGGGTAGCCCGTATCTATTGTAGTAAACAATCATAGGTATGTTCATCCGAAACCCATCTGATAAAGCAGTATTACGCCGTTACAATAAATGATTCAATTTCCTTTACGCAAGTATCGAATCCACTTAAGTATTATGAAAGTAATAGAGGAGAGGGAATAGTTTTCTTGCTGACGCTCCTTTTACGATAATGACAGAAAACGCGGTCCAATATCTATAAAATATTACAGCGGTGGCGGTCCGGACCGGACCGTGTGCGGACGGAGCCGGACGAGACGCCCGTAGATTTGATTTTGCGAATTAGCTCTAACTGAATGGATGAATAGGTAAGCTTACTGAGGAGACTGGCTCTGCGGGCTGGTTTGCCGCATTCACTACTGAATAGTTGTTTTTCAGATTTTTGATGAGATTTTATTTTGAAGCGCTAAAATTTTTTGTATTTTTTTCTTTTTTACTGGACACACATTGACATTATGTTCAATCTAGGATTCCGCGTATCGTAAGCACTAGACCACGATGTGTTGACGATATAAAGAGATCGAAACATTGTAATGTTTGCCCCTATCAGTATTCGTACTCGGGAAACAGGACACTACCAAACGGGTGTTGATGATATAAATCAAACATGACTGTGAAATCTATCATAAACCACAACCACAGCCGTCATCAAAATCAGGTTATGTAACCGTCATTGCAACGAGTTGCGATAAAATATTTTTTAGTCGGAAACACGTTAAACAAAAAAATATATTATGGAAGAGCCCTGTAACCGCAATGAGCGCAGCGGCATAATTCACACTGTTTCATGCGAGCCCAAAAATATTCGGTGGGGTTAACCCTGTCGGCTAACACCCGTGAAAATCATAAAATCAAAACTACAAAACGGTTGGAACGTCGGGCGTGATGTGGTGAACGACACCCATTTATCTATATATACAGGGTTATTTAGAAACTGTAAACTAACCGTGGAACCTGCGCTACTTAAGCGCATTTGTATATTATAATATCATTATTTTCTGAAGTCAGAAATTCAATAGTATTTTTTTTTAATTTTCTCACTAAAATACCACAACGATAATTTTATTGGGAATAAAAAAATAATTTTAAATTCGAGATATCGAAATTCTGATGTCACATAATGATTGCAAATGCCCTTACTGAATCATCCTACATAAGTACAGGGCATGCCAGTCAGTACAAGCGTTAATACACGCTAAAGATTGTCATCTGAGTATGTAAATGAATCCATTGCCGCCAAGCCTGTTAACTAAAATACTACTGTTTCACTCGCGCATTACGACCAAGAGCAGGATAACAATATATTTAAGCCAAGTTGTTTAGATTGTTTACCAACAAAATCACCATCAATACTACTCAAGTAATGTGGAAAGTTACGACTAGGTTACTTTAGATGATGGATATATTACATTGATGGCACTCTCTTCTTTGCTCTCCCTCCGTATCCATTCTCCGCTGGTATTTTTTAAGAAGTCTGGCAACACTGCATTCAACTCTCCGGTAAAATCCGCATGCGGTCCTCGACAGAGTTAAGCCCATATAAAGCAGCTTTGAGTTTGTCCCTCACGGATTAAAAGCACACAGTTTGTTGAATGCAATTTAAAAATAAAACTTACGTAAGCAACCTCACTGTATTATGTAACAAGTTGATACATTATGCAGCCAGTGCAATGGACAAAACCAATATTGCGGGTATCTTACATATTTTATTGTTCAACCGTCATTGTCCTGATTGGAGTTTCGCAGACTATTTCGAACTGAATTTTAAGTTTGGTCTATTTTAGTTACCTATACGGTGCTCGCTAAAGTCGATCAATTATTAAAATAATTAATTTCACACGATATTATTATAAGGACAAAAATATAACTTATGTGCTATTCAAGATTATAACCTACATCCTTACCGTATTAAAATGTACCTTATCTTATTCAAATCAGTTCAGCCAATCTTCCGTTATGCTTTTTCAAAC
Organism: Pheosia gnoma; assembly: GCA_905404115.1. Taxonomy (NCBI): domain Eukaryota; kingdom Metazoa; phylum Arthropoda; class Insecta; order Lepidoptera; family Notodontidae; genus Pheosia; species Pheosia gnoma. The sequence continues at coordinate 5,715,103 of FR989907.1, forward strand.
TTACAAACTATAAAATAATTACACTTTAATAGATGGCCGTGAACCATACATTTTCCGAACAATACTAATATTGAGCTTAAATTGCAGGTCATCAAATATATTGCCGTTTCACACTCTAGCTCTTCAAGTATGCTCTACGATGAAGCAGTAATGGATAACTACGAAACTTCCCAGAAAACTGTGCTATAAGCACATTTTTACCGTTCCATTTTCAAAGCGGTAATACAAAAGTCGATTGATTTGAATATCATCGTCTAATTCCAATAAAAACATGCATTAGACGATGACATCTCAAAATCAAAAGGCTTTTAATTTTCTTTTTATCGCGCTTGACAAAGTTTTTCCATTTGCTTCAATTCTTGTATCGGCGACATTTTCGCGCGGGAACTTTTTCATTTTCCTTTATACGAAGTTCTTCATGTTATTTTATGCGAAAGCTCTTGCGATACAGAAAGCCCCCTTTTGTGCGATTAATATATTGACAGTAACTTTTCATAAGGTCGCGTTCTCATCCGATTAAGAAAAAATATATATAACTGGCACGTACGCCTGCAGGCCTATACGAAAAAAAAATACTATGTTCTCGCAGTATTGACAAAAAGTCTTAAAAAAGACGAAGTATTTTTCAAATAATTTTCATATGTAACCACTGCGTCTTGTAAATCTGTGGCTACAAAACAATTGTTACATTTACAGGTGCGAGATAGTTTTGAAATGGTCTCATTTGCACATGTTTCTCGAGATAAAACCTATAGTAGCAGGTACATATTTTCAGAGTCAAAGTATTTTGGTTTCACATAACCCAATTTTGGATTATGCTGTCGCGAAACTTAAAAAATTCACATTAATGGATTATTTCGTTCATTTGCATCGACACCTCTCTGTGTCAGCCGTGAATAAAACACAGACTGACATTATTTTTATAATTCATTTATACACAGTATGCATGGTTTACTTAGGTGTATTGTTAACGTATAGATATGAAGACAATACACACAAGGATATGCGAAAACCAATCATTATTATTAGGAGCATATAAACTTAAATACGAAATTTCATTTTGGGATCTTTGCTGTTCACTTAATTTTTTTGAATGATAACTCAAGAGCAGAATGCTTTTGTAACAGATCTAATACAACCTTACTATGGCATCCTTATTTATATAGCACTCTTTGCCCGTTCATATTGCGAACGGGCGGTAAAATCGTACTTTGTGATTTTTTTGACGATTCGTATGAAGATTGGTACTTAAAAGTTTACATGAATAAATAATATTCTGATTCATCCACTGCTCTTACCAACAGATAGTAAAAGTAATTTGTCAACTTTTTTAACAACGCCAGCTGCCAAGATACTACCGCGGCGATTTCATCAACTTTCAGAGCTGAGAATTCCCTATTCCACTTGGAAAACTTATCATTCAAGCGCACTCGAACTTCGCTTATTCTCGTAGGTATCTCTTCAAAGTTAGCACGTAGCGTTTTACACAAATGTGTACCTTAAGAACACAAAAATAAAGTCTACCTGGAAGATTTATATTGTACCGTGATTTCTTGTTACACATTAAAATCCCTCAACCTTTATTTACTTATAAAAATATTCTACTTAAATACGAAAACATAGACCTTTATAGGTCTACATTTATTTATTTGAATTTGCTAGACGTAAACTGTATTTGTAGCTACTCTGTATATTGTGTCTAAATTATTAAGCTTTTCTGCAGGAGAGAAGATATGACGCAGCCGAAACGTCGGGAACGTAAAAAAAAACAAATAAACGCGATAAAATCCGTTAAATTAGTTTTATTTCAAGAGAAGATATTTTAAGCTTTTCAAATAAGAGAAACTTTCTTACATATTTACAAAAAATCTATAAGGCTACTCTCACTCCCACGCGGATCAGGCGGACTTTCAGGCTCGCTGGTCTACTAAATAATGTACACACTAGGTGCTTAAGTATTTGTATTGCACAGCGCTTGAAAAAATATCGGTGTTCCAACCATCCCAAGTCGTTGTATTTATAATATACCAGATGATAAAAGATGAAAATTGCAACCCTTCCAGCAAACACGTTTCCTCACCTCGTGTCCCGATTCGAATCGCGAAGTTGGAAGCACGTTGTAATTCCGATGCACTCCGAGATAACTTTCCAGATCGCGCGGGGGCCAAACGAGCTGACAAAGTTGGCGCACCACCTCGTCCTTCAGATTGTTACATTGTATTTAAGCGGCGAAATATTTCGGACATCTTCAAAATGAAAGGTATCCCACCTTTCGCTTTTAAGGCAGACATATTTGGATCCAATAGCTGCGTGCCGAGGATACCTTCGGCCTCTCCTTAATTAATTTGAAAACCTTAATGTAGGTATGTCCTCGAAACATTTAGAGGAAATATTTTCAAATGTTTACGCTCTATAAACCTTTTAATTCGTTATATGTGGCTTTGAGATTTTGATCTAAAATACCTACATTTTTGATCTAAAATACATACAAATAAGCACCTTATTTTCGTAGAACCTATTATGGGGTAACAATGTAATTCTGATCGCGATTTGTTTCATTGATAAAGATTCGTCCCGTTACCATATTTAAGGAGTTACTATATGCAATAAAATAGCATACACACTACACAAATAGTACTCAAAACGCTTATTATATCCTACCATTCCTCTATCAAAGCTATCCAACCGTGACCAGCAAGATGGTAGATTAAGATTAACGACGTTGCCAAAGATGCGGACGATATGTTCCTCCATTGTGCGTCCTGATTGAATGACTTTTCATAAACAATGATACAACGTTTCTGTCGGGATTCGTATTGATCCCACCCACCTAAGGATAATAAAAGGGATATAAATTCCCAGGTAAACGTTTATAGAAATTGGAACGTAATCGATTTTTATACATTGGTTACTTTTGTGAATGTTTTTATGTTATTTATTTTTTGATTGGCCCGCGGCAGTGTTGTTTGTAAACGAAACGGTGCTATTTTTTGACTGAAAAAGAGCCTAGGGTTCATGACAACGAATAGAACCAAGAACTTTTATTTCTCAGAATTAGAATAATTAGTGAACGGAAACCTTGAAGTATAGAAAAATACTGATTGATAATTAAATTATTTCTGTCTGGAAACGAATTATACTTTAAAATTTAGTTCTTAGACAACTATTGTAGGTATTTATATACCTAACATCTACGCTGGCGGCATAATATTAATATACCTTGGTACCTAGACATTTTAATTATTCATTCGAGGCCAACCTTAAAACAGAACTCACCATTTAGTTTTCATTAATTAAATTAGCTTAAAAACCTCTAACTGTACTGGGTGATTTTTCAAGTGTGCGTGGATGGCCAAATCCAAAACTATAGAGAATATCGAAAAATATGTAAGGACTCTCGAGACCGTTTTTCATAAAAACTAAGCTGCATAATTCGATTTATAAAAAAATATTCCCTAGCCAGGAATTGAACCTGTCGATTTTGAAAAAAACCGGCTTACTGTATTATAGCACCATCCAATAATGTTGCTAAAAAGGATCAAGTTCTGGGAAGTAATAACATATGGCAACTTAAGAGAAATGTATTTATTTTTTAATATTTGTATTCATAAGCCGTACGTACTTTAATTGTTCACATCGTTCAAACCGTACAGTACGTTGTATATATTTTTAAAATCACTCGTCCAATTTCTAACTAGCGTAATTATTTTTTTTAAAATCGGTGTTGAGAATCATTTAAGTATTTTTCAATGTTCCCTATAGCTTCAGATTTGTTCATACACGCGCACTTGAAAAAATCATCCTGTATATATATAATTATATATATATAAAGGTGCAGTAGAACCTTAATGTTTACTTTTTCCACATTCTCGTGTCTGGTGTAACAAAAGTCAAGTTTGAAATAGAAGGAACGACACTCAAGTGCTCTCTCGTGAGAACCTCATTATTCCAAAGCACGGTTCTTTGTATGACGAAATAAGGTTCTTTAACAAAACCTCACATACTTACAACACTGCTGGCGTTTTGAGAAAAAACATTTTTTTATAGCAATGGGCTGTTTAATATGGCATACGATAAAAGACTGTGTGCTTCCTTGAACACATGAAACATAATAATAATATTGCCAGGAACGGTGAAGGAAAACATCGTGAGGAAACCTGTATGTCTGAGAGAACCCCTCGCAAGATGTGTGAAGTCCGCCAACCCGCACTGGGCCAGCGTGGTAGACTATGGCCTAATCCTCCTCGCATTGAGGGGTGGCCCGTGGCCCGTACACAGGTATACGAGTACCAACAGCTTATGTCATAACCGAACCTTTTAGGGTAAAAATTTGGGGTAGTGCGTGTACATTACCCCAAATTTTTACCCTGCCAGCCATGTTTTCTAGAATAGAGCTTGCGTCCGTTACCCCTGAGACACAACGGCTGGACGATCATGGCAAAACACTGGAATTGTTATGTAGAGAACGCGACCACCTATTTGTTTAAAAGGGGTTTTCCACACCCGGGAATAAATAATGTTTGTTCTCGTAAGCGAGTGATGATTAATGGATTGTTTGAAATTGATGACAGTAAACTTATCTGACACTAGTTGATTTATTGAGTCGAAGTTTGAATTCAATCAGCCATTTTATAACACATACAAATATTATCAATTATAAATATGATATTATCAATTATAAATATGTACCATAGATTAAATGAAAGAGAACCAAATAAAAAAAATGGAGTTGTTATGCGAGTGTCGGAGGGTCCAATCGTAGTATTTCGTGTACATGATTATATATGATATTGGTAGAGTGCCCGCGGCTTCGTTTCGTCCACTCATACATTTCCCAGGATCAAAAAAATCTTATCGGATTGGATCAATCCAGTAGTTTTCTCGTGATGCCCGAACGAACAGACAGACAACCAAAATTCCAAAAATAATATCACTGCCATTACTTTTTTACCAAAAAAAGAAGAAAAGTATTCATTGTACAGACACAGCCAAGTTAAAGACAGTCTCATTAAATATCTACAAATATAGGTACTACATTAGCATTAGATATTTGTAACGTTAGAAGATAAATAGGTTCATTCTTTTCGTTCAGTTGAGTATACTCGTGTATTTTCAGTATTATTGTCTGAACGATCACTTCGAACCCTGGAAAATATTATTCTCCAAACATTTCCGCGCGGTCGGATTTTCCGTTTCGAAAAGAATTCCAGTTAGACAACGGTTAAGATTGTTTTGTATTCAAAGAATCTTAATAAGTACTTATAACAACAAAGAAATTACAATTCGTTACATTACAACCGAATATTTTCAAGATGTCTTTCAGTAAAGAAGTACCTCTTTCAAACCCGAGATTTAAATAAGTTCATAACAAATAATAAGTCTATGTGTAACTTTAGTCATTTAAAGCTGTATGAGAAATCGTTTTTTTAATTAAAGCACATTTTACTAAATTATATATGAATATTGTTTTAATTTAATTTTCTTCTAAGACGATTGTCATGAACATACTTATAGTAAATATGTAATCAGAAAAAATAAATCTCCTGAAAACTGCTAGTTTCTCAGATATATCAAGGACTGTATGTTAACGAATTCAACTTTATAACCTGTTCAGTCAGTCAGTTCGACTTCCTAACATAGCCTTTCACATAAATAATGCTCAATAATCCATGTGTTTACCTAGAAACGGCACAGAATTCATTATTAACACGGTAAATTCACAAACAACACGAGATTTGTAACAACAAATCCAACCAAATCCCGTTTTCCTTAAAATAACAAACCACACGCAGGGGTAACCAAGAAGGTGTCCGAGTTTATATACAGACAAAGTGAGTGTGGATACTATATGTTTACGAATAAAACAATTGCTAGCGTATGAGCGTGAACAATTATTATCTGTACAATATTAGTTACCATACTCCTCCGAAACGGCTTGACCGATTTTTATGAAATTTTATATGCATATTCAGTAGGTTTTCATACCCCTAAGTGATAAGGGTTGTCCACCCCTAACATTTTTTATTTATTTTTTGTACATTTTTTTTTGTAATGTGGCATTAAAAATACTTACAACCCCAAATTTTCACCCTTCTATCACCGACCCCTATTTTTTAATAGTCATTTTAGTAATCAGAACGCGCGAGCGGGCTATTGCTTACCGTTGTGACTTTGTTAAATACCACGCGGACATAGTCGCGGCTAACAGCTAGTACCGTATACATTTTAAAAGCACATATTTCACAGTGGAGCTTACATTTCTAATTTTAACGTGCAGCACTGAATTTATGCGTGGTACACGTGTTGCCGTAGAGAAGTGGCGTAATAACGTTCGGCGTTTGGTGGCGGGCACACATAAATATTTGTTTATTCAGTTATGGGTAGATATGGCATAATAACTCTGATATAAGTGCTGAGCTCGGCGATAACTAGCAGGCATATTCGATACTAAATGTAGGTATATAATGTAACGTGAGTAGATAAACGCTTATGTAATGTTTTTTTTTTAATACTGGCTGGTTAGAGTCCACAGGTTTGGGGGGTTTCCACAAGGTTGCAAAATAACATGTATGTACCTGCTCATGGACCTGATAATTTATTTATAAAATAAATAATTTCAAATTTTTTGGTGATAATAATAATATCGGCAGACAAACACACTAACTATACGGTCTGACACTAAGCAACGCTTGTATTATGGGTACCGTACATTGGATTGGAGGCGAACCCAGTATATATAACTTATATAGCTATAAAACATCCATGACTTGGGTACACACATTCGTGCTCATCACACAAAGTTTCTCCCTACCAGGATTAGAACCCGGGACCCGAGGCACAGAAAGCAGGGTCACTACCAACTGCGCTAATCAGGCCGTCAAGACGAGTGAGTGCATACTATATGATTATCTTGAAAGAGCTTCCATACATCGTATTGTAACTATCGTTAGGTGACCAAAATAAGATCACGACATGTACTTAAAGGTGCTCACACTTTAGTTAGTAAAGTTTGAGCTTCTTTAAGTACATAGAACAATGAAATTATTAAAAGTTCAATAATTATCTCTTGACTTGACCGGCGATTAATTTAATATGTTGCGTAATCGTAAAGAAATTATCCAAATGTCGCTAGATGGGTCTAATCATACGCTGTCGAACTGACATGAGGTCATACAACATCACAGACACCCGTCTAAACCGACAACGTTTATTCTGATTCACACAATTGACGTGATCTTATAGCTCTACCGTGGCTGATAGCGCTCGACTCGTCACATCAAAGTGTCACTGATAGCAAAAATACCTTCCTGCACGCCGTACGCGTGTGGCTAGTGCACTATCAGCGGCGCGAACAGAACCAACCATTAGATTTATAGCCCAGAGCACTGCGAAGCGCAATGCCACAAAACTTCGCTAGAAATGTATACGCCACTCCTGATAAATTCGAATTCCAAATATATTTTATAAATACGCATAATATAATCTATTTCCCCTGGTCTAAAATCCCGATCGTATTTGATGGGAGGGGGAATAAGAAATTTGTAACAAACCCGAAGATTGATATTGGCGTTGTGAATAATAAATTGTAAAGTTTGGAGTAACAAGTTGAAATATTCGGGGGAAAATATTTATACTTATATATTGCCAATAATTGGCTATGCTTGAATTCTGGCAAGGTCTGAATCTCTTCACGTTTATAGAAGCCCACCCGCCTAGTTTGATCATAAAAGGCGAACTATTATTATTATAAAACGTAAACGTTTATCCTATCATTTTGACAAATTGATGCGAATTTGAGGCGAATTGACCTCAGCAGGTGGAGGAGCTATTGCAGAAATATGGAAAGATGATTGGGACTATGGATAAAAGTTTGGGTGGACATGGGATAGGACTATTATTATTAGTATTATAACCCTACAGGAAACTTGTTCCACACGGCTACACATGACTTGCAACGTATGCTCCATTCAATTATCATGGATAATTTATATAGCGACTAGACTCATTGTTGTGGTGTGAGAACAATGCATTCCATCAACTAAGACCAGACCCATTTGCATAAATTCCTCTTCAGCGGGATCTTAGTTCCTGCGTTTAAGGTGAAGCTACATTAGTTAGGATAAAATTTCACGATAAACAATTTTAATAAGCTTTAAAATGATACATTAGTTAGATGTGTTGGAAAATGTATACGAAGCGATAGCGGGTTTTTTTTAATTATAGCTAGCAATGCACGTGACTTCGTACGCGTGGACCTTAAAATCTTGGTGAACCCGCGGGAACCTATTCATTTCTCGGTATTAAAAGTATCCTACTTCATAAGCTATGACTATGTCGACTTTAGATAAATATCTGTCCAGTAGTTTTCCTGAGATGCCCGAACAGACGAACAAAAATTCCGATATTGCGGATTCGACCTCAATAATGCCCCTGTTTTTTTTTTTATATTCGATGTAGAGACACAACCAATCTCCCATCTAATCAGTATCTAATCTTTTAGATAGATAGAACAGCATTACGTGCAGAATATGTCGTTCACCAAAAATACCCTTAAATTAAAGTAGGTGGTTATCTCAAAAATTGCCTATTTGATAGATAAGTGCCCCCGGGGAGTCTGTCCTCACCTTTAGTTTCTCACATTTCATTTCTGTTTTAGTGATATAGTGAAATTTAGTTTATCATTCAGTGTCAGATTTCGTGTGCATAGCATTGCGTTGTTTTAGTGCAAAACGATGTTTCTAATGGTTACAGTTGAATTTATTTCAGTAAATATTTGGGAAAATTGTACGTATAAAATATATCTGTGTTAAATGCGAGATGAAAAGTGATATACACTATAAGAATATTATGATACATTACAATACGGTTTTTAGATAAAAGCGTGCATTTGAACTGTAATAAAAAATACTACCAATAGTCCATTATGATAATTTTCTATTATCGCAATGAGTAAAGCTGGTATGGCAGACAAATGAAGAAAAATGGAGAATTATATCTTGAGCCGGGCTTTAAGATTCAATTTATTATTATATTATCGTGGGGTGGCGGCGGCGTCTGGGCGGACCGGGGCTCGTCAAATTTTGTAAGCAACTGATGCCTTCAGCAACGGATACCAACTGTCCGGATTTTGGTGGACATAATCTATCGTTTGAGTCTCATGGCCACCCATTCTTTTCCAGTTGAATTATTTAATTGAAGCCACCTTAGTGTGCTAAGAGCGAAAGCCGTGTACAAGTGATTGCAGGTTCAATTTCAGCCTGAGCAAACTATGTTGAAACGATGTCTTGGTATTTTTTCCAGATCTGGTGGTGTCACTAGGATCCCCCTAGGCCATTTTATGAGAACCGTAATACAAACGTGCTTAGTATGGGGCCATACCCTTGATGTATTTTACTGGCGATATTTAATTATTTACTGACAGATTTGTTGTGGGTATCACAAATCGAACGTAAGACAAAAGTTACAATAAATAAATTCCCAATAACCCATATTATTATTTCTTAATTCTTAAAATATCTTTCATTCTCCGCCGTAATTGACATTACAGGAATTGACTTCAGGGGGGGGAGGGGGGGTCGAGCTCGGAACCAGAGACAATAAGCAACAACAGTCCGAAAAGTCTCAAAAATAATTTAGAAAGTACGTATGTACAAAACGTTGGATTAGCCAAGACATTTCGGGGAAAGGGGAGGATTGAACGCCCAAAACTCCCCCCCTATCTACGGCCATGCTGGGACGATACAAATTAGTCACTCGCAGCCGCCTTTTGTTTTGTTAAAGCAATATTGCGATTCAATTAATGATACTGATATTTTACTGTCAGCTCTCTTCACCTGACAAATCTGCTTTAAAATCTGACAATTGAAGACGGCTCCATAGTCAGCCTTTTGTACTAGTACCTACGGAATGAATGCCGAGTCTAATTTCGAGGTAAATATTTCGTCGCTATAATATAAACCTACTTATATTATTATTAACCTACATCGCCTTACTATTATACAAAGGTCTTTTCAACTACCTTTCACATCGCTTTATCGGTAGCCGACTCTGGTTAATGGCCTTTGTCATGATTCCAGTGGCACAAAAACGACCTGTTCATCTCAGTGGGTAGAGAGCTTGCTGTGTGACCCAGCTTTCGGTGCTGTGGGTTCCGAGTCCGAATCTTGGTAGGGGCAAACTATGTGTGATGTACACGCATATTGATACCCGAGACATGGACGTGTAATATCTAAATAATTATTATATACTGAGTTCACCCCCAGTCCATTGTACGGTATCCATAATACAAGCGTGGCTTACTGTGGGATCGTATAATTGGTTTGTTTGTCTGGTGATATTATTATTATTAATCTTTTTACGCAACATTAATGTAACGTCTAACAATTTCGTCCCGCTCGTACCGTAGATTTCATAAATTGGAATGACAGTGATAGCATGCTAGTTTGATGACGTCATGACTACATTAGAAGTTCCTGGTCACCGCGGTTCATCACGCCAATGTTTCGTTACCTGCCCCGGTGAAGACCCATCATCAACTATCCATTACGTGATGATTCAAGGTCATCTCACCTATCGCTAAGCTATTTTGTGATGTTAAGTTTAAAATTGATGATCCTCTCAGATTTCCACAATAATGTATTCCAAGAAAAAAAGTAGCTTACTTACATAAATTAATAGAACCTAAGCGCTATAAAGATGTCTGGAATGAAAAATTGCTTCGTAATAAGGTTTTACATCATTTTTTGTGTTACGAAAATCAAGGAAATTTCTTGTTTGAAGAACAAAGGGGATTTTATTTGGTTTAGTACGGTCTCAATAGCAATTTTATCAAGGTTGGGTTATATTTGCTTTAGGTATTCAAATACGAAATGTTCGCAATATATATATATATATATATATATATATATATATATATATATATATATATATATATATATATAGAACAAAGTCGTGTTGGTTATACCATTTATACTCAAGAACGGGTGGACCGATTTTAATAATCATTTTTTTTTTTAAATTGTCTCCGCCCCATATAGCAGAATAACAATGGGAAAGAATCATTTAAAAAAAACATAGGCATTTCATTTTGCTCGTAAATTTCATTCTGGGCCGGTACGAAGTTCTCCGGGACAGCTAGTTTTTCACATACCATTGAAATGGAAATCCATATTGATCATAACTCACGGGGGTAAGTATGTAAGTTCAGGATTCAATTATACTTACTAACGATAAGAATGATGTGTAGCTATTAAGAGTTATTTAAGTTCTATTCTCTCAATTTACTTACCACGATATCATAAATAAAAAGTGTCAAAAATAAATAATAAGTAACATCTAATTCGAATTTATTTAAACCGTTTTTTCAAGTTAACGTTAATATCTTTAGAAAGTGTCATCAGTACGCCTGCTTAATTTTACTTTCACTAAACTTAAACAATAAAATGGAGTCTAACAATCATATTTTCGTATTTAACAAACTGTGTCCCGAGTGCCCGCTTGGCTTTAAGAAATACGAATGTTTTTATTTTGATGTAGATTTTTTTTGTGACTTAATTTTCATCCCTTACATTTACATTTACATTCTTCGAATGACGCCCTAGAGCAGAGTTAATACGGAATTTACACGTGAGGTCGGTTATGTTTGTTTACTTTGACATATAAGTGTACTCCCAAAAGTAAAGTTCAATATCTACTTCTATTTCCAACCATTATCCATTGTAGTTCATCCATCCATTAGCCAGAAAACGTACACTACTGGGTAAGTTTTCTGGCTCCAATTCTTCCTGCATATGTCAAGTATTCAGATTTTATAACACCTAAGTTATAAATTGCACAGGCATAAAATTCTTAAAGATTAAATAAACGTGCATCCACCCTTCTCATGCCCGCGAATTCTAAGTGTCAATATGTTGATTAAAGTTCAATGCCATATATTTCACCGAGCAAATATATTGCATACATGTACATGACAAACATACGGAAACGATCCGTATTTCGTCTACGGAAAGTATCAGGAAAACATAAAGTGAACTTGTAAATCGATGGCCGAATTGGCGCAAGTCCAGACCTCGTTTACCAATACAGAACATTACAAAAATCTGTTGTTGAACCATTTGGCAGGCCCGCCCGCGCCGTTCCGGGATCACGTACAAACTTTATTTAAAAGATTTCCTACGAGCACCGCTTCTGCCCTATGACTTATAAAATTAACGACAGAAACGAATACTCTTGAATTAATAGAATTTTCAATCATTTTACAATGAAATTACAAAGCATTTATTATTGAAAATTGCTTTTTAACGCCAATTGAAATGGATTGAATCTTTATATGAACTTGACGTTTGTGCCTCGGGATATCAGACGTAAGGGAATAGAAAGAAAGACTTGTCAATGTGTGTTCAGAATAAAAGCCATTTTAAATTTTATGGGAAAATAAATTATATTCAATACATATGGAATCAGAATATTTTTTATATATGTAAACTTTTAAGTACGGTACTTAGGAATCGTCAAAATTGTTACAAAATGCTTAGCTACAACTTTAATGTCGTTGCTATGGAGAAGAACAAAAGAACGAACTCCATGGGTGCTCTATATTAAAATATTTTTTTACAGATTTTTTATGAGACTATTCCATGTGCTTTTGACGCCTTTCAACATCCGATGATTCTAGGTGCCTTAGAACACAAACTTGATAGTTGCAACTGCTACAGGCACATAGTGGAACACACAAAGCGACATCCCGGCCAGTGAGGGTGCGCCAACAGCTACTTAAAAACGTTCTTGTAAAAACCTGCTGATTTTAATATTTATAATGAAAAAAAAGCCTAATAGAAATATCATAAAAGAAAGCAAAAGATTTTGGCTGCGTCTACCGCGTGTTACTATAGCAGTAAAATTAATTCCAAATGTAGAACTATATCGACTATGAAATATAGAATTCACTGTTCCGAAATAGTGTAGCGTACGTAAAAAGAAACTACATAAACCTTCCGAGTGGGTTGACAAGGGCCCTAGAACTAAATGTCAGGGTTGAGACACTTGAGCGTCAGTTACATAATTTTATAAGGTCGTAATGCTCCCCACTGTGCCTCGTTCTGTTTTACTACTCACCACTCATTAATGTATGTGCGTAGACTTTCGACACATAAACGGGACCCTGAAAATAGAACGGGAACGGTGATCAATCCATTTTTTTGTAATAAGTCAATGACCTGGATGATACGTATTCTTAGTATGAATAAATAGTGCTTAGTGAGTTAACGTATCTTATTATTACTTATAAGTTTTTGTCGGAACAAAAGCTAAAAAGAGTTTTTTGTACAACCTTAGGTACTAAGACTATTCTTTACAATGAAAAATGATTTAGACACAGAAACATTTGAAAGTTAGATCGTAGCCTATTTGATAATTTGGACATATTCAAACGTAGTTCTAGACATTTTTAGACTAGACTATGTACTCGTCTGTTTGGTTTGGACGACATAAGGCATGAGTAAATTTTTTACCCCGTATAGATTGCTACGAGTATAAGCATGACCGCATTTCGTAAAGACCTCCAAAAAACATTTTAGGGCTACCTTACCAAAATGGTAAAAAACTGAACCCGGAACCTTATGACCACAAATTATATTTTAGTACATTTAAAAGTCTAACCTACAAATAATAAAAGGCAATTTACAAAATATCATCACATAGTAAATCCACTGCAGACACTGCAATAAGCGTTGAGTACTAAATTCCCTGCCTGGGGCTGAAGCTAATGGTGCGTGCGAAGATTGCATAACTTACAGCAATTTTCTCCTACTTACCCCACCCGTTACCAGACCCGAGTAACGCGTCATTTGGCGGCCCATCGCGCCGCTGCATCTGAGCCAATTATGAAACTGTCCAGTCACATCCAACCTGCTGTAATTGATGGCTTTTGCAAAAATGTTTAATGCTTCGTATATTCGCACGCGAGCCAGATTTTGGAACTTGTAACGCCATCTAGATACAAAACTAGGAAATAATTTCATACTCCGCGATTACCACAATTCAGCGCTGCAAACCCGTCATGTATGAACCAAATCATGGTGCTTATCGAACTAAAAGAGTATAATTTTAACCAGTTTTATTCTTGAACTACATTTAACTAGCCAATTTTAAACACATTTTATAGACGCTGAAGTTAATTAGTCACGAAATGTGAGGTCGTAAAGGCCAAAATTACTCGAGTTTTTTATGGACATACTGCCATCAGGTGTCGGACGCTGAATAATTAATGATTTAGTGCTGCAACGAAAAGCTATATACAATCGGGAAGGTTTATTTACTCCAACTATACCAACAAGTATATGAGCTATCTGTAAAAATACTTCAGGAATAAAAGTAGAGTTGAAGTGGCAGTGGAGTAGAGTCGCTGAATAACTCGAAGATTAGTAAGCCTCATCTTATGTTAAAAATACTTGCCTACTTTGACAATGGAATCACAATTTTAAAATATAATAAAATGTATTTTAGGATAAGGTAGAGATTATTTTACGGTCTTGACAGCGTAAAGTAAAAGTTGCCATAAGATAATGCCAATATTTTATAATACTGTCATATTGGTAGATATACGAGTATGTAAATACTCTATTCTCTTTATGTTAGTAATCTCTATCACCGTAAATAGAAGAGCACTTCTAATTGAATTACAAACTGACAGAACTCTACTTCATCCATGAAACTATTCTAAACAGTGGATACGAGTGACTACTACGTGCTCTACTCTGCATCAGAGTAGAGCGGATAATATTTGTCTCTATGGCGCACCTCGTTAGAGATCGGTGCGCAAACATTAATCCCATGATCTATGGTAGCATCGCACAACGTTATCCAGCATCCATTTTGTAGTAAACATCACATATGCGCTTGATACATAGAGCCTTTTCAGCGATGATAACAATATAAATCCTGGTTGCCTAGAATATAGTGCAGGTCGTAGATTTGCTTGTGCACTAGTATACAGCACAAATATGTAGATAAGAACACATTGTATAGTTATGAGTTAGATTAAACCATTGGTAAAAATATCTTGATAAAAATTGTATGACCGATTTGGTTTGAGTATAAAAATGATATGATATTGGTAAGCTCAGTCGTATTTCCGTATACACTTTGCTAGTAGCAAGAAGCAATTCGAGGTGTATTCTGTCATATAAAAAAAAACTAGGTAGAATTTTCCTCTACTATTGTAGGTATATCGCAGTAAACACATTCCCCGCGTCCCATGAGGGCTCGTATATAAAAAAAGTAACAATAAACCTATAACAATAAGAATGATTAATGATTGCCGTGTTCCATCCAACAGCGGCGTGACATACGAAATTTTATGAATATTTATCGCGTGGTATTTTATTCTTATTTTCAAAACCTTTCTACAGTTAGCTGTATGTATTTATTTAACATTGGCACGAAAATTCCTTCTTATATATTACGAAAAATGGTTTATGAAAAATACATGAAATGTACCAAAGAAACGCGACACCGTACGGTCCTCGTCAATCTACAAAACGTCGTCCAGGTTGGAAGACTATCATCAAAACCTGTTTAAAATTAGTAGGTGTACATACCTCACCACGAGAAACCCGGCGACATCGCCCGACCTCAGCCGAGCGCCAGTATAGAGCATCCCGTCGTCCTCAACAGCAATTTAATCAGCTTTGTTCTTTATAAATAAGCTACGGTATTCGCCCGACAGAGGCATGGCATTAAGCTTGGCGTTTTATTTTTCTTTGCACGGAACTTGGGCGTATTAACAACAGTTCTGAATGACAGATGTGAATAATAAGCTTCTAGTATTTCCTATGATTTACATAAGATACTGCCTTAACATCTTAAGGTCATTTTCGTATGACAACACAGTCATAGCTTTAGCGCAACGCCTTGCTATGGTCCTTCACCGGTAACGTTTAAACGAAAATTAAGAGGCAAGAATAATATACTTATAGTACATGATAAATACTTATTTTTAATTACGCACAGTACCTATTCAGATACCAGAATGTACTAGGAAATCATAGCCAGATAAAGTTTGTGTCGGTTCAATGAGCACGCGGAAACTATTCTGCAAAATAATCAATCCGAACTTTGACAGACGGAGGCAGAAAGCACGTAGCACCCGAACGCTTCGTTATCTCGTTCGAGCGGGCTAGAGCCACCCCCGGAGCGCTCACCCTGCATGCCACGAGCGGCCTGCAGCCTGGAAATATGAACGTGTCGACTACACCCGATTGGAAGTATTCTGAATTACTAACCTTTTCTCATATCTCACTAATATAACAACTATGTACTTAGTCTTGTAGGTAAATTAATTAACTGGGGCTTATCTCCAGAGGAAGATTAATATTTGGATATACAGGGAGTATTTGAGGAAACATATTAAAGCACTAAAAAGGGGACCACAAAAAACTCATAATAAATTTCAAGCAATATAGTCCACAAAAACCTGTCAATACAATAGCTTCGCAGTTTTCCTGACAACAGCCACATTACAAAGGAATATCAACCTAAATAAATGTTGCGCATATAAAACTTTGACTCCGGTACCTTCATATTTTAAAACTAATGCTCTATAGCGCAAATACAAGCCGTTACTATCGCAAAACTATTATGTAAACATCACAGACATACTTCTTCAAGTAGCAGCATGAGCGAAACATCCCTTTGACGATACTAAATCATATCACAAAAGCGTATCTACTCATTTCTATCTGCATGATCGGTTCGTGAATATCAGAACGTATTCGATGCAGCACCTGCTCGCCGACAACTTGCTAACTTCGCTTCACAAGTTTGCTTAAAGTATTACGAAATTCGAAGCGGACGCTCGCGACCCTAACTTGTACCACATTATGTTTGTAAGCCTGATAAAATAGACGTCCCACGAAACTTTTTACCTCCTTATTCTCACTTGGAAAAAATATATTCCGCATTATTGTGGGCACACGAAAAATTTGAAAATTCGGAGTCAAGCTCTACCTTTGAGTTAAATAAACTTTGACTGCTGAGTTACTTTTGAAAATGTGGGATTTCCAAACGAAGCATCCGATAACACAACAAAGCTCGAAAGTTGTTGCGAAATTTTGTACTTAATACAAGAGTGTTAAGAACAAAATTCCGCAACTCGCTCACTTAACTTTCTCTTCTATATAAATGTTAACAGAGTTCAGTTTATGTCAATGACCTAAGTACATAGTCTTCTTTATAACTTGCCAGAATAGAAAATGGATCAGACCAAGACTATAATCACTGCTTTTTTTTTTCGAAACACACACATAAATTTATGGCTATATATAAACAAATAATTTAAACATTATTCCCGTATTGCAATATCCAATTAAAAATAACAAGGTGGACAGAACGCACATAGGCATATTAAAATAGCAGCTACGTGTCATCGGCTTTTGCGAGCTAATCGCCGCGGACGGTTGATTGCATGCAGTGTTTTCTTTTTTTTTAGACGCGTTCAGACTGGCTCCATTGAACAAAGCAACTATCGCTGAGCTCGGATTATTGAACCAATTTAATTTAAGCGGAATAAGCTTTTTGATGCAGCTCTAATGAAGAAAGAAACGAGCTTTCTGGAAATTGGATGGTTATCTTCTTATGTTTGCGTTAGTTGATTATACTTCCAATTAGCTCCAAAAATGTATCTATATATAATCACATACAGAATATAACCTATAGATCAACATGCTGATCGCAGAAGCTGAGAAGATGATGTGTTTCTTTTTATTTATCTCATTAATTTAGGCTAACTTGTAATACGACACTTTATACTTGCTAAAGAATAATGAGGTATGAATAAAATTATTCCATTCGTACCCTATTATACCAAGCTATTCCTTCAATTATGAATTAAAAAATTGAATATGAATAAGGTATCGCTTTTGCAGTGACCCTCGCATGTAAATTCAAGTCTACGCGAATCAAAATTCAACCGAAGTGAATGAACGAATAAAAAAAATCTAGTAATGTTTTATTTATGACCTAGTCGTTCATTATGCAAGAGTTATACGAATAATTGAATCTGTATTCGTTAATTTGTTACTAATAAGAATTATGTGTGTTGCTAGTTTAGCAGATTACTTGGGCACATTGAAGTAAGGTTTACCATCTACGTATACACTATTTTAATAATGATCTCGAAAAAGCTAATATTCCGTACCCAACTGTCTTCTTCTTTACCTACATCACTACATCCTCGTTGATGTATCTCATTAAATTTGGTTCTACTTTCTCAATCCAGACTTAGCCCCTCACGCCTAACTAATCATGTTGTTAATCTCTTTTATTGACTACTATTACTAATTACTCGTATAATTTAAGCTCTGAAATATTAACTTATAACGTTCCAGCTATGAAGGAAAATAACGTTAACGTCACATCCAAAGGAAAAAAGTGTTACCCATAAGACGTATACAACGCTAATCTCATAGACCGTCGATCGAAAAACGCTTAAGATAAAACGGGGTTTAAAAAATAACGGTTCGCCACTCGCTCTGGTGACGTCAATAAATCATGGCGGGCGATCCCGCCCCGCGCCCCTGTCAGCGCGAAAACGCGCAAAAACAAGCCCAAATCTGTCTGGACCCACCCTTGTAATCGCCAGATAATGGGTGCGGATTGAAAAATCATCCCTGCTATATGTTAAGGGCATGCAGAACGAGTCAGTTGTGGCTATCATTTGTCAAGCCGGGGGATTCAGTTTTAGGTTAGGTATTATTAATGACTGCGATCAATTTGGCAATGAGGATGTTAAGAGAATGTGTGGGGGAATTTGACAACCCTAGACTATTCATTTATAGGGTTGTCAAAAATGGTATTTACCCAAATAGTTATTTTTTAAGAATGAATATTTTAAACATGTTTCAGTTTTCTTCTTTTACCTCTTTATTAGTATTTAATCCATTAACAGCTACATTAATAAGCTAACGATTCGCATTTGACTGCATGCAAATCATAATCGATAACAGTGACCACGTCGTAAAGTAATCATACATTTTACACGCAATAGTAGGTACCTATAATCTGCTTGTAAAATTTAATATCAGGTACAATAAATAAATTAAAAAATAATAATATAATATCCTTCTCCTTCATCCTTCCGATAATTTCATTACGGCGATAAATACCTGATATAAGTAAATGCATACAATTCATACATCCTAAACCAAATGAACGTGAACGTTTACTAAGAAATCCCAGATATATCTATATATATATATATATATAACATCTAATCTCAACCCTGTAAAATCCGATCCAGACTTCTATCGTTAAAGGGTCGAATTTGTGCATCTATTCCGAGTGTGCGAATGGCGAAATCGGAATCTAGAAATGGTTGCGCTAACGAGTTCCTCTATCGGTGGACATAATTTTACGCGCCGTAGCTCATAGAGCCACAGAAATCAGCGTTCCGGGAACATCTGAATATGTGACGGCATTAATTGGTGTTCCAAATTACGTGAACGATGTGGCTCTATATATAGTCTCTATGTACGTTAAGTTAGATACCTAAATAAATAAATATAAATATCGCCAGACGAACATACCAACTATACGGTCCCGCACTAAGCAACGCTTGTATTATAGACACCGTACAATGGACTGGGGGCGAACCTAGTATAAATTACTTGTATAGATATTAAACATCCATGACTTGGGTACAATCATTCGTGCTTGTCACACAAAGTTTGTCCCTTCCATTATTCGAACCCGGGACCCTCGGCATAGAAAACAGTGTCACTACCAACTGCGCTAATCAGGCCGTCAATCAAATCAAAGGTAAATTCAAGTGATGCATTTTTATAGACATGCAGAGGTACTTACAAATAGTATTTTTTTTTACTCTATGCGACCGTAATTAAGAAAATCCGATAAGCAACCTTTTCTTCTTCAAAGAAAAATTACATACAATTTTTGGGATCACATTTATGATGCTAAAACTGTCATAAATTCTTACAGCCAATACATCTTCTTAACCAACTCGACATATCGCTAGTTATACGCAACTTGACAGAATTCGATTATAACTTTCCGTAGCGTGTATTAACCTATCTCGGGATTAACACGAAATCCAACGTGGCACTGTTGATTATATATTCTTAAGGCAGGTCATGCTGCTAATTCCCGAAATCAGAGTTCATAGAAAATAACTGTATCTATGTAAAGTTCCCGCAGAAACCATGTGAAGGCACAAGCTGTAGCACAAACATGCTGGTCAAATATTAATTCAGGTCACATTTGCCGCTGCGAATGTCCGTGTTTGCAGAGATACAACTTTTGGGCCATCGAATTTAGAATGGTTCACTTTGGGCCTTGTGTATTTGACTATTTATGTAAATTTAATCTGACTTAGTAACCGCTCGAAAAGGGTCCACTATACGTGGTTCGTCGGAATATCCTGTAGTCGAGTTAGTTTCGTTTACATTGTGCGCATAGTTGACGATTGGGTTAATGTTAAGAGAATAAGCGTTACGATATGTTGGTTCCGCTACAAACTTACCTTAAACCAAAATCGTAAATAAAAAGAGAATTCCTTAGTCTTGCAGCATCAAAAGCGAAGCTCCGTTTCCGGATTAGAGAATTTGGGAGTAAACCTGCTTTACGTGCCCAGGGGCCTGGCTTCGTATCCTGGTAGGGATACACTTTGTGTGATGAGCATGAATGTTTGTACCCGAGTCATAGATGTTTAATATCTATATAAGTATAATATACTGGGTTCCCCCTCCGTCCATTGCACGGTACCCTCAATACAAGCGTCGCTTAGTGTGGGACCGTATAGTTGTTGTGTTCATCTGGCGATATTTATTTATTTAGCTGTACTAAGCCCAGCCCTCCAAAATTATCACTCGTCCGTTACCATCTAAAAAGCACGGTTCTAAAACGTGCAGGTTTTGTTTTTAAAGTCAAAATAAACAGCATAGTTCATTGAAGCGTCGGGAACATGAACGAAGCACTCCGCCAGGGTGGCATTAAATATTTCATTTTAGAGAAGTTTTTATTACAGTCGCCAAACGTGTCCGCGATAAACGTAGCGGACGTGACTAGAGAAACTTGCTTAGATCGACCCCAACACCGTATGTAGGTACACAACGCCCCGCTGGAAACGAAGTATTATTTCCACGGCATACATATGATTGAGTGATTATTTTATTTAATACATTACTATTAATAGTTTTATGACAATATAAAGAACACGGCCCTGTAACGTTGCCCTTTGTTTTATCTGACGTTAACCGTTCATATTATTGTATATTTTTGAGTGTATTCGAAAGTAATTTCACTATTATTAAACATAAAAAAAAAAAAAATGCATTAAAAATACACACCAATATATTAAATTTATTTCACTATAAAAAGTAGTATTTTGTAAATTTTCTAGGAGCATATTTATAAAAAAAAATCTGTCATTTAAAAGAAACTGTACCCATATGTTATAATTGACTTGTCAGTTACATAAAATACGGTGACCTTTAACTGATGTTCTGCTAAAATCTCACCGAGATTACGCTTAATCAAATAAATATATGTCACTCATTCTCAAAAAAAAACTACTATGTATATAATATATATCTAATTCTATGTGTTAATTTCATTATCGACGTTATTATTCGGAAAAAATCAACATATTTATGAAGGAAACGCGGGAGGACGGCGCCGGCACATCCGCGATGCGAAGGAGGCGGCGCAGCGCGGTGTTCGGAATTTGTCTCATTTTACTCACGCCCATGTTTCGTTAATTTATAACAATAAAATATTCCTCATTCCTTGTTTTATTCAATTTCATGTAACGAAGCAATCTGAGCCGAAACCCTGAACGAAAATTCCTCGGAAAATCATTACACTTACCTATAAATACAATTTATACACTCTTTACGAGTATTTGAATAAAATCTGATGGCTAGAAATTTGTGTCCATATGGAGATTATAAAATATATACTCTTTCCAAATTATGCTTGAATCAACCAATTCTTATAAGGTGGTAACTGGTAAATACATAATATATATGTAACTTGCTGGAGCGCACTAATTGGTTTTTCTTCGAGTTAAGCTGTCTTACAATTCACAGAATATTCTAATTTAAAAAAAAATACAAAATTAAATAATACAATAGAACCAAATGTCGTGAATAATTATTATTTCAGTATCCGCGTTCGCCGACAATCAGCTCACGCTTGGCTGACTTTTAATTCTGATGATTCCGTCGTATTTGAACAGCATCACCTATTGTCCTGCTCGGGCCTGATCAAGCCTTGTACAGTTGTGTACATAATCTTATTCACGGCCTGCCACTAAAAATAGTTATAGTGATCCTCGGCCAACACGCTGCAAATCGCTGCATTTTTCTCGGAAGTGTGTTTTTGTATTCCGTGCTTTATTAAGTTACATGTAGAGTGAACTATATTCTCAGTAAATAAAGCTATATTCATCATTTAATTTCTAAGAGCCCGGTATAGAAACAAACTTGAAAATACAAAGACATAAAACAAATTCAACTTCTTATTACATAGTTTGTGATTTAACTGGCATACGCTGGCCCGGACAGGTTTACGATATGAAACTGTGGAAGAAATATCTCGGGCTGACTTCATAATACTCTATATTGAATCGACGACGAGCCGGCGCTGTAAAATTAAACTGTTTATTAAAATTTCAATTTCCTTGATTGTAGCTCTGTAGGTAATCCTGTGTTTTAATAGAATAACAAATCACCCGGCCAAATCTCTGAGATTACGCCATAGCATAGCATCTATAAAGAATTATGAATACCAGCGGACACCATGTTGATTTACGAAGAAAAAAATGTTTAGTAAGTAGTAATAATATCGATGTATAGACAAACACACCGTCTGTCTCTACGTATGATACGTTTACAGGCCAAATTATTTAAATAATATTACAAATTTATATACAATATATTTTAATTTTGATTATATATAAGAACTAGCTGCGCCCGGCGGTGTTACCCGCGATAAAAAGTATGAAAAATTAAAACATCTATCCCACGGGAACCATACATTTTACCGGGATAAAAAGTAGCCTATGTGCTATTCCAGACTATAATCTATCTCTGTGCCAAATTTCATCCAGATCCGTTCAGCCGTTCTAGCGTGAAAGAGTAACAAACATCCATCCATCCATCCAAACTTTCACATTTATAATTATAATAGATACCTGTATCTGAATATCTGATAGTTACCTACATAATATAATATTATAATTTATATTAAAATACATAAAGATCGTTTAAAGGTAGACTATGAGTAATTTTTGCTAAGTCATTAATTATTACACATTTTTATTTATTGAATACCACCAATAAGTTTAATATACATTTTTGCAATGTTAAAATAAGGTTACAATTTTTCAGTAAATAATTCGCACGTAAAAGCACATTTAGACGTCTGAGCCCTGGATTTAAATTCCCTACTGTGTGTATTGGATTAAGCTACTAACGTCATCCATTTAGAGTCTGGCGTTCGCAAATCGTTGATAATATACAACATTAGTGACATCTGGCCAGTTATGATGGCTCATTATATTTAATTACTTAAATAATATTATCATATTTATTGAAATAAAACTTATTTTAAGGATTTTATCGCGTTTATTTTCTGTTTTTACGTTGTATTTAGACAGTCTACTACGCGGCGCCTTTACGTACAGCCTTTCATTTCACACATCTTCGAAAGACGCGCAGTGTATTTTCTCAAAATGTACTTTACCATTCAGCTAATGATTATTCCCCTTTTCCAAGTTAATCTGGGACATGTTTGGCATGGCACTTTGAACTTAATTTGTCTAGCCATAGAGGCGTAAAGGCGTGTCAAGTGGAACACACAGTCGCATATGAAATTATATTTATCTACAAACTAAAAATATTGTTTGTTTACTATATCTACGCGCTCTATCGAATGGAAGACTTCCGTAATATATACTACATCCTGGACATATTCTATGTCCTACATAATACGGTTGTAGACAGGCACCATGACAATAAAATAATGCTATTAATTAATTTCAAAAGACATCTGGAGACCAGAACGCTGGCACATATTTTGGTCAACACATCAGCATTGCCATTCAACGTGGCAATGCTGCCAGCGTTTTGGGCACCCTGCCGGCCAATGGTGGTAGGGATTTGGAAAGCTGAGTGCATTCTGAAACATGCCTAATTTTTATTTTTTTCTTAATTTATGTTGGGTATGTAATTATAATAAGTTATATTAGGTATCTATATACATATAAATAAAATTGGAGTGTCTGTTTGTAATATTAAAATAACCGCTTTTTACTAAGTGCATTTGGATGTATACACGTTACCTATACCGAAACAACATTTTTTACAATTTTTGTCTGTCTGTCTGTCTGTTTGTTCCGGCTAATCTCTGAAATGGCTGGACCGATTTTGACGGGACTTTAACTGGCAGATAGCTGATGTAACAAGGAGTAACTTAGGGTACTTTTATTTTAGAAAAATATAGGATCTCACGAAAAAAAATTAAAACCAATGTTGCAGCGCAGCGCCTGATTAAGTTTGATAGCAACAACCTGCAATGCGTCCCGCGGGCTCAGAATGGGTGAGCAGGCTGTTGTCAACGGTTGTCTTTGTTAAATACCACGCGGACGAAGTCGCGGGCAACAGCTAGTATTAAATAAATGTTAAATTAAAATAAATTATATATTTCAAAAGATACTAAAATCAAGAGAGTCAATACTTTTCATGAAAATTCGAATATATATACATCAAATGTGTATGTGTGTATATGTGTGATTTTAGTTTGTTATTGATATTAAACAATCATTTGAACAATGAAAATGGATTATAAACCTTTTCATAAGAGGCATCTATAAAACCTCCTAGTACGTTGGTACCTACAGGATATATTTGGGTGGAAAAGTGTATTTCCGATATACTTACACTCAGGTAGGTACATAACGATAAAATATTTAACGATCCCAGCACGCCGCCTTTACTGCCAGCCTTCTCGGGTCTTAAGTGAAACGGCAAATTTCCGTGTTCCAATTTCACCCACGTCGATACACAAATTTACCTCAAATAAGTGACCCTGGCGGAATCGAAAATTCAACACCACACAAAATTGGGCGAATGCTGTGTAAAATTGGTAACATTTTATTCGAAAAATCTTAGTAGTTCGCATTTACACACACACACACACACACACACACACACACACACACACACACACACACACACACACACACACACACACACACACACACACATTACACATTACACACACATCACACATCACATTAGTCCTAGAGTAGAGTCTAGAGTCACACAGATACAGAAATCATGGGAAATATATAGAACATTCCTCAAAAGTTCGCGCAGACAGGTCGCGTAGTAGCTAATGTATTTTGAGAGTAGATGCGGACTATTGACGCGGGTCAATCAGCACGACTATAAAGCTGGTCTTACAAATAGTATTTTCATTTAATTATACTTATATTATATTTATTAAATGAAAAACTGAAATGTCTACGATGCGGAGTAATGCTGCAGTTTTTAATTAACAAACGTATGGGAAGATTCGTAGGCTGGCAACATTTGTAAAATATCCTCGAGCAAAGAAATTTTTTAAAATTTTATCTGTACTGGCAGTATCTGTTGGTATGTTAGAGTCTAAAGCCATACGAAGTCGACCGTTTTCAGCCAAGGAATCATAGATATTGTCAGCCTTGCTATAATTTTTAAATATTCCGGGGGCATCTATTTGGTGGGACCAATAAATCATTGTGACATGTCGGTGAGACGTCGACATCGGTCGTTAGTCGCGTCAGCAGTGCCGCCCACCGATAACACGCAAAAACAGGAAAACAGACCCGCTATATCGTCCCGAAGTCGTGAACTTAGTTATTTTATATTTTACTGAAAAATTAGTACGAATTTGGTCAGTGGATATCTGGTCTGTCTCAGCTACTAAAACATGAAAACAGCACGTACATATCTAAGTATATTACTATCGAAATATGTTCGCGTACTACTTGTTATATAAATATATACTTTATAGCTGCAAAACCATGCTCATTGTGACGATTGGGGATCGAACAACAGAGTGGGTAAAGAGTCTCCGTTAAATGGAAACAAAGACAGAGAACGAACATTTTTTTTTTCGATGGCATTACGCGGCAAATTCTTTGAGAGCACAACCTGTCCCTCTGTCATATAGGAGTTCAGTGCTTCTAATTAAACCCACATTAAATATAATGAAAAAATATATTTGAAAAAAACTGTCGCCAATAAATTGGCATACCTATTAAAGAGCTCTTTCGTAAACCCTTAAAATTTCAAAGAAATAATTTCCTCAAGATTTTCCGCATACACTTATTTTAAGAACCAAACTATATTTCATTTGCGTTTTGTTAATAAACTCTAAACATTGGACATACTTCCGAAGTTCTGAAGTTCTTAAGTGGACCTCGAATCGATATTTCAAAAATGTTTTACATTCTACAACTTTCATCGTAAAGACACACTTGAGTGCGCTTTTCCGCAGTCGACGGCCAACGAGATACTCTAAGTTAGGAGAACTCAAAACTTTAGTCTGATTCATCATTTCTTACACAGAGGTAGCTTATAATATCTTCTGCGCCATTAAATCTAAATTATTTCCCGTTCCACGCTCAGTACATACCTACATAGAATATTGTAAGATATAAAATGCTAAAGATGATACGTATGATATATGTAATTTGCAAGTAAAAATCATTTATAATAATGACGATTTAGCCCTTGAATAGGCAATTCCTTTGAACGTCTCAATTCGTACAACGTTAATGAATTGCTAGAACTATGGACTGGATATAAAACACAAATATAAACAGGAAAATGACATTTAGTGATTTATTAGTTCTTTCTTTGATAACCCGACAGGGAAAAGCACAAAGAACATCTTACGAAATGGACCCTTACGTTGAAGTAAACCCTCGGTTGCGGCATTTATACAAAATCTTACAAGATACCCGAAGGGTTAACTTCCCTTACACGACACAACTATATCCCCGCGTTGTTGGATAAATGACGTAACACGAATGACAAATGTTTTGTGTGTATTGAGCCACTAGTGTCAAGGATGTGTAATGTTTATTTAGGGGCACAACATCCCCAGTTGGCTGAGTAGGGTCACTTCCATTATAATGCATTTTTTTTAATGGTACAAAATAAACATACAACCTTGGTTTTCAATCTTATAAATTAATTCAAATAATAGACTTACCGAAATTGTTAACTAAAGAAAGAAAAGAGGATTTTCTCTTTTGCTCGTAGTTTCATCCACTTGAGGCAAGAACTCTAGATCAATACCACGCACGGGACCATAGATTAACTAATAGTTCTTACGAACGATAGATCAATCCTGTACACTGCAGCAACATGTAAAGCCTTTTAAGAAAAACACATGTTTAATTTATGCTCAACCTAGGTGGCTACATCAGAAGCGTAATACTGTAGGTACCTTTAATCTTCTAGTGGAACAACGGCGGAGACTCAGAGGACTCATTTGGAGTACCGTGCCCTTTGTTCGTTGGCGGAAAATCAAGGAGGAAGCGAATTAAAGGGCGAGCCCTTTTCAAATCCACCCAATACCTGACCTCGTCGAAAGCAATTACGGATACTTTCTTTGAGAATAGATTGTCACTCGCAAACGGCCTATTGTTTGTTGCGTGTAATTTCGAGAGCTCCCAACATTTATTTTGTTTACAAAATAATATAACACACAATTATTATTGAGTTCAAATTAAAATAGAATTACTGTGAAGATTTTTTTGGAAGTACATGAGATGCTGTAAATTAAATTATTAAACAGCACATTCGTTTCCAGATATTTGTTCTTAGAATTTAATGGTTTTACGCATTTATTATGTCCGCAAGAGGGGTCGAAGGAACCGTGTTTCCTTTGTTATGTAGTAGGTCCAACCCTGTATCGTCCATTGCCCAGACCGAAGTCCAAATCTCCCACGAGGAGCCCTTAAGCTAGTTGTGCCCCCTGACCACCCCTAATGCACAGGATGGAGTGCACTAAGCCATTACTATCTCGTCAGGGGAACATCTTTGTTTGTAAAGGCAGCCTGTGCCCAACAGAGTTGGTCAATTAAAATAAAAACCTACTCATAATCATTTTAATTATTAGTTTGTTGGTGTGACCGACTGACAGATGGCTATAGTACCATCATAAGGGTTGAATTTTTACAATTTTGGTACGGATCCCTAAAAGAGAATGTATTTACGAGTAAATGCTAATAAGTTTATGTACAGGTAAATAAAATAAGATTAAATAACGAAATAAACTGTGCTATATAATATTTATTACGAAAAATATATTATATACTAGTACCTAGCCCCGTATTTAATTTCTCCGGATTTTACAACATTTTAACTATATTGTCACATATTACGTATTTATACATTGGCGGATACACCAATGCTCAGCGCTGCTCCACCATATCACGAATAAAGCGCTATACGTGTATTTGTACCATAGATGCTCTCGCCTCAACAAAACAAAACAAAACAAATCTGCACTGCCTCTTAAAAGAACAATAAACTCGCCCACAAATTCTATGAAAACATATTCCATTCGCAGTGCATTTTTTAAATGAACCGTGTAATGTGATGTGATATAAAACCTTTACAGTCAAATATATAAAAGTGACAGTCTTTACATAAGCATCAAGGGCCTCTCGAAATCAGAGATACCTAATATATGTGAGAACTTGAGTCACCTCTATTTTAAAAAGTTGCATCTTATTCGTCTCGTAAGCCTTTAATAGAACGCTTTCTCACGTGTTTGCAATGACAAATATTTATCACTTGGGTAATAGGGCTTTCAACCTCCTTTGATAAAAGGGAATTGTGTGATGAATTTATAATAATCCATAATGTGATACATTATTTACAAAAAGTGAGCCCTTTATAATGTTCTTTTTAAAATAATAATATAATGTGCCCGCTAGTAGTAATAATAATATATGTACGTGAAACTAAAGCCCGGTTCACACATAGCAAGTTGGCAAGTGAGCAAGTTAATGAACTAACAAGCGAGTGAATTTACTGACCTCGTGTAAACAGCTCAATTACACTATATTATAAACAGCTTCGGTTATTTCACCACACTGACTCGACTAATGAGCCAGGCAGTAATATGCCCAGTACTAGATCTACGTGACTGAACTATTTTGTTCAAGCTTGCGGCTATCTGTTTGTAACCAAGTCTGATGTGGTGAGTAATTTCTATCACCCTTAACCTACTAACCTTAAAGAATAACATAAAATTCCCAAAACGAGTATCGAATTGCCAGGAAACATGGCTCCGTCATTTGAATCGTGTCATTTCCCTTGGCGGACATTCGACCTGGCTGCCTTGCTACGAAGTAGGGCGAGCCAACATCTCCTCTGAAGCGATGCGAGTAAACACAACATTTAATGAAAGAAATGGAGCTTCAATTTTATAAATACTAACCCACTAACCAATTAATACTATTTCAAGTTTAGAAAATAAATTCCTTTACGCTATTAAAGTATGTTTTTGGGAAAAAAACCTTTGTTTTTTCCAATTGACAATGTCAATCGGAAAAAAAAAACTTTGAAAAGATAATTGATAGAGCACGCGATATTAAAGCCGAGGGTTAGTCTTGGATTCTTTACCCTAATTTTATGAATAGCTAATAAGGTTGTTCATCATTTAATTAAAAAATAATACATACTTAATATGCTACAGTTTTATATAAACATTTCCAAACAAATACCAACCCTAGCCAGCTGTTTGCCATTAGCATCATAAGTATACATTAGAGGCAGGTGCGCTGTATTGATATAATTTTAATATATACTAGTGCATAAACAGGGCGAACTAGAGGCATAATATAAAGACTATGCCACAAGTGTTAATCACATATAAGGGCTCCCTTAATCACCCTTGTTATCGATTTGACGTTTTATAGAACCCAACCTCACAACAGGTGACATTGAATAGTTGACATATTTTTATAGTGTTAACTGTAAAGTGTAAACAATATGCTTACACAGTGGTAAACGCTTCTTGTAGGTCCAAATTGTCTGTCTGTATGACTTCTTGGGTTGCTGCGAGAGCATGGTGAATTTCAGTGTCCTAGTAGCTACTGAATAGAATAACACGTCTTCTAATCACTTTACCTGGCACTTGCACTTCGCACTCGATGTATCACTTAACAGTGTGACCGTTTACACGTTTATTTTACTAATCTGCACCTCCAACCTGCACTTGCTACTTAACCAAATGTAAATTAGCCATTAGACAAGCGTGGTGGACAGTGACCAGAATCCCTTTCGCATTGAGAGGAAGTCCGAGTCCAACAGTGAAACATTAAAAGTGTTCATCATTATTTGTTTAATCAAGCTCTAAATTCGGAAAAAGGTATGTAATGGCATTGAAAATAGATTAAACTTTCCATGGGTTATGGGTAAAGCTTGCTCTTAGGGAAATGTAAGCTTAAAGGAAGGTGATTTTTGAAAATGAAAAAGCATAGGTACTTGCATGCAGGTACCAAATATATCAGATCATCGCGTTACAAATACAAATAAATAGGAACTGTTGATTTTTTTTATTTCTCAACTCGAAATTTAAACTTATTTTTACAGTGTATCAAAGACGATCATGTAACCGGTCGTGAAGACAGCCCTAATTTGGCCCATGTTTACACGTCTAAAATTTGGCAGCAGTCCATACCACCAACCTACGTACTACACTATAAAGTACCTTTCTCTTTTTAAAGTAAATATTTAATGATAATTGCTTGGAACCTTGTAGAATTAACTAGTTACGCTTGTATTAGCACTTCAAACTTTTGCCATCTAGTTCATAAAAGATGATGAAGAAGTGTTACCCAATGGGGTAGGTAGGAATGCACTGTAGTGCACCCACATTTTGTTGATAGTATTTGGTCCCAGTGTAATGTGGGGCAGCGTGATACCGGTATTATGACAGTAAGCACTTTAAAGGTGTGTATGCCCAGAAAACTCGCCTTCAATGCGAGGAGTATTAGGGCTATAGTCGACTACAAATAACTTTTTTCTGATAAAAAGTGCCTAGGTAAAAAGATTGAAACATGAATGTCTATGAATTTTGAAGTTATAATTTAGACTCTGAACTTTTATCTGCATAAGTATCGTTAGAATAAGTATGAGATATTCTGTAGTCTTAAGATACTAGTCCAGGTGCAGTCATTATAGAGAAAGTTGCATGCACGCTAATCATCTTGTAGTACCTGACTGAAGATCCTAATTTTCCATGAATTATACCTTTAAAGCTCAACTCAAAATGTAGGTTGACTAAACAAATTAATTACTTTACTTTTACTTCTTATTTTTTTTGTAATATCTTTATGATATTGTAAATGTTGCCTCATAATTAATAACAGATGGTAGACATAACTATGGTTTAATCATGAAATAACTTTTAAGCCTTAGATGCACCTACTTTCTCAGCCAGCTGTTTACATTGTTGCATGAGAGAAATATAGCTTGACAGGATAGCGCGCTCTGCAACCAAAAAACAAATGATTATACATTATGTACTCAGAAAACTTTTTGATACATAGTTTGTTGTCATACTATTTTTACATGTATAATTGTCGGTTGTGATGTTTGTTTCATAAAAACATTTATCTGATGTAATTATGTGTATAGCCAAACCGAACTCAGAGTTCTATTTTCATGGTTCTACGATTGTGTTTTTGGCTCATCGTTAGTAATCGGACAAGCTCATTAAAGCTTGCATGACAATAATAGTTTTGTATCATATTATATATATTTTTTTATAATATATCAATCATAAACGATGACACAAAAAGGAACGTACAGCAAATTAGGTCGACGCGACGGCAAAATGGACCGAGAACCTTTTTCGTTGCTTTACATACAAAATTACGGTCACATCTATATTATGTAGACATATTCATATTCAAATAACAGTAGAGTTTGGTGCAAAAAACCCGTGACATTTACGGATGTGGGTAAATCAATTCGGAGACGAGCGCAAACATTACCCGTGTCAGCGGAGCGCGAAGGTCCCACGACGCGGGATTGTTTCGCCTAAAAATTGATTTGAACCCTATTCGAACGACATAAATACTACGGCTACGGCTACGGCGGGAATATTTTCATGCGTTGAACACGACAAGCCCGCAGCAGACTGTTGTCATAGATAACAGAATGGGCAACCCGACGACTCAGGTAAACATTGGCTTTGTCAAATATTATGCGGATGAAATTTCAAACATTCTTTGTTTCCACCTCATGAAGCGGCGCTTGGATCTTTGCTATTCATATACATGTATTCCTACTTACATTTTTTACTCTATTATTTTAGATTGCATATATGTGTTTACCTGCTTGGTATCATGTTTTATTTATTTATATAAAGAAAACTTATTTGTCAGACGGCCTTATTACAATTTTTGCAGAATATGGTTAAGCTACCTGCATGTACAGTCCTGCGAGTCTTTTCTAGTTTGTAGTTAGCTAGTTTGTAATTATCGGATGAACTATCAATCTAAATCTACGGACTGTTGAATAAATACATTAATTTACAAAATAATAGTTTTCTCTCAAACGAATGGGTATGTTTTAGTTTTCTACGTACATGAAACGGCTTCACAGTTGAATATTTCTTATATAAATGTTTATTAAACAATAAATAAGCCTTTCACGACTGCTTAACGTGTTGCTCGAATGTAGTAATTTTTCATTGCCTTGGCTTTGTTACACGTCTACGATATGTAATTATGCGGGAAAATCCACCCTTTGACGTTAGTACTCTACAAGATGTTCGTTGATTTGTATTACGAATCGGCTTTCAAGAAAGCACCTAAAATATAGTAGGTATCAGTGACACAAAATTGTAGAGACTATAAACATGGCCAATAGTATGTGTGTGTGTGTGTGTGTGTGCGTGTGTGTATGCGTGTGTGTGTGCATGTGTGTATGCGTGCGTGTGTGCGTGTGTGCGTATGTGTAATTTGTGAGTGTGTGTGTGTGGTATAGATAGGTAATACAATGTATTATATTATACGTTTCAATATAAATTTGCGAAGTGTCACATCAGTCCACTTACACGGGTCCGTGCTGGTCGCATTAACGGGGTGTGAGATGAGGTGTAGAGGGGTGAGGGGTAGCCGGCAGTAGGGGGGTGTCCGTCAGTTGATCCGATCGCGCCGGGACGAGCTGATTGATGAGGCCGATTAGTGATGCCCAACCCGCCCACGAATAAATTGTCGTCCGATTTTTTGCTTCGTAAACTGTGGTATTACCCTACTTTTATAAGTTGGTAAATTTTAATGTGATTTAGCACAGGTGTTTGCTTGAAAAGATAGGGACGTTTTAAATTTCACATAGTATTACGCCTAGTACGCGGGGCTTGATACGAGTGTTCATAGTAAACCATAATTGTTTTCGAATCTTTCCCAGGTTATCATAATATTTCACTCCTCTTTCTAATAGTGCAACGCTATGTCGTTTTGTCAACGTGTTAAGTGTAGTTCAGACCTTCAAATATGATATGCAAGGGTTTTTTGTACTAACCGCCGTCACTGCATCGCAAGGGCGGGCGGGCTTCTGGCGCGCCGCCCTCGCCCGCTGTCGGACGCGACGCGTCTCCATGCACACTGCCCTCATCCGCTGTGATGACAGAGACAACGGAAATTTATTATGTGCTAATTATTCAGTGATCCACACGTTGGGCACTATAGCTATTCACCGCCGGACGTAGTATATAACATGTTTTATGTACATAGTAAAGTATATATACGTGTTATTTCATCCTACAAGCCTGATGATGACCGAGCATGAATGTTTGAAGATAGTTTAGGAATGAAGCCAGCCAATCAAAATCTTCACTTTTTACATTGGGTTCTACGCTGTCAGAAATATGTAGGCTTTCTGTGGCCATACCTATCTACATTCCAATTTCAAGTTCTACATATTATGTGCTTATTTTTATTTCAAAAACCCAAAAAAAATGATGAACAACTAACATGCACAGTCTTCAATGGGATTCTGAACTACAATTCCAACTAAATCGTTGTCACTCGTATCAATACCTAATAATCCACTGAAATCATCCATAATCTTTATGTTTCTTACAAATTAAATAGAATGCACCTATTATTACTAATAATCTAAATTTAAAGAAACTTTGTAGTCATATCATGCTGCCACGTATTGATGTCATCAAAGCGAATTTAAAACCTAAAATTATTCCAAAGAGAAAAATGTAATGCTAGAACCTCACCAAACAAATATATATAGTAAACGCACAGCCATAGACAAAACTATTTTTTTAATATGGCATTTCTTGGGATCTTACTATAATACTGTAAATCCACGCGAGCAGCGCACCTGAACTAAACTTACCCACTTCGCAAATACCAATACTTTAAGATCCTGTGAAACTATCTCATTTATCTCAGCTTTAGAAGTCAAATGAAAGCGACAGATCCCTTTGATCTTAAAATCTTAATTGATTTTATTAAACTGTAAATTGTGAACTTCGCATATACCTAATTCCCCGCAACTCACATTCTATTTCCAAAACTAATTTGGATTTTAATGCAACCTTCATAATTGATAAAGACGATCTAGAGTAACTTGAAAAGTTGAATAACATTCCGATGGGCGATGGCTGTCCCCTTCTAGCCTGAAGGGAGTAATGATTATTAGATGAAGAAGATGGTTTTAATAAGCTACTTAAATTACCACAAATTTCAGCTTACCTCTTTCGTTTGACCTACAACCTGCTCTGCCAAGAATGGGGCGTATATACACGTCGTAAAGGGGTTTCGTATTACATAGTCCGATAGGTGAACTCGTTACTGTAACACAAGCCTGTGTCGGATTTGAATTGCTATGGATATTTCATTTGAAATCTAACTACCCCGTACTCTGGACGACACGACAAGCTGGCGATCCCAAAGTCTTGCACGCAGGTCAAGACCAAAGCTATGTCACGGATTATGTTGCACCGAATCACTCTCTCCCTTCCGTAATTCATACGAGGGAAAGAGACAAACTCGATTCATCTCTTTATCTCACATTTTGTCTTGTCACAGCCGTCTGGTGCTACTGGCTGATATTTTATAACGAAATCAAAATCTCCATTATTCTGACAACTGTGTGCCTAGCAGGAACGTCGAATGTGGACACGCCATTATCATATCTTCATGTCACATCCATTATTTCATTTATAATGTGTATTTATTAAATGTGTAATTGCTATTAATTACTTGACACCGGCAAAATACGCACTAAATTGTGGGTGAGGTTATTCATATTAATTTTATTTCATTTCGTAAAGAAAAAAGAACTTTGAATGTAATCATATATTTGGAGTAATTCAATAATTCATAACTGCCAAGGAATGGAACACGCTACCGGCGTCTTTGTTCCCCGTCGACTATAATCTGGGTGTTTTCAAGTCGAGAGTGAACAGGTACCTTCTAGGCAAGTATGCTACATCGTAGATCTCATCGTCACTTACCATCAGGTGAGATCGAGATCAAATACTTGCCTATATCGTAATAAAAAAAAAAAAAAAAATATCTTCATAGTGAAAACATGCTGTCATTGTGATTGAACCAATGAACACGTTAACGTTAACGTAACGCTACGTAAAAATGTTATGATTATGTAAATGGTGACCAAAGATAAAATTAAAAATCAATTGCCTGAGGTAAAACTATTTTTTAAGGATTTTATCGCGTTTATTTTTCGTTTTTACGTTCGTTAAAAAATAGTTTTATTTCAATGTGTAGTATTCGCGTAAATATAAGAAATCAACAATTGCCTGAGACCAATTTAATATTTTTATTTCGACAAAACATAATCACAATAGGTCAGGGAGAAACGACTATATCGACTAATCAGTAATTAAGAAGATAAACAGCGTGAAGCGTCCTCGGAGCGCACCCGCCACGGACAAAACAATAGCAGTTTATTTATATTTGCACGCCAAGTCTTTCCGCGAGACCTCGTTAACGAGACAAAGCCGTGTTTATTAGCTCTTCCACCTGCCCTTTATTATAAACGTGACGAAGATTTTCAAAAGAACGCCATCCGGTGAACGTAATCCCGTCCATTTCCATTCTACATTTACGGTTTTATGTTCGCATACGTGAACGGTAATTTTGGAGTTCACGTTTAAATTTTATAGTAAACATAAAACGAATGAATGGACGATGTTCATATGATATGAACTGTACCCGTTTTAATTTATCTTTTAATTAAATATTGAGAATTGATGCTGCTTAGTTTAAAATAGCGTACAGATTTCCCTGTTGTGGTACTTTTTGGAGAGAATACTTCAATCAGGTATCGCTAAAGGCCAAAGGATCCTGGTACTTCTAATGTCCAACACTCTTTTTGGTTATAAAATGTGGAAACATTTACAGAAATGCCAAACACGCCCGCGTGACTGAGCGACGTTTCATTAGGGGAGAAGTCAATTACACGAAAGTCGCTCAGAACATATGGTGGGTCATATTTCAACTCTGATAACGTTCATTTTGGCCCCATATCGTGGATAAAAAAGAAATCATTAATGGAAAATGAGAAACATGAAATAAGTCGTAAATATGAGTTATTTTTTCGACTTTCATTATAATATTATTATTTCATTTCCGATTGTATACAAACTTTTGTTATAGGTATGTACTGTAACAGTTAATAATAGAAACCGGAGGTTAGAATAAGTTAGTCATAAAAATGAGGAATACGAATG
Organism: Pheosia gnoma; assembly: GCA_905404115.1. NCBI lineage: Eukaryota > Metazoa > Arthropoda > Insecta > Lepidoptera > Notodontidae > Pheosia > Pheosia gnoma. Next base: position 5,751,910 of record FR989907.1, read on the forward strand.
TCACCCAGATGTATACAGGGTTAAAGAAGAACCTAAGAAAAGTTATACCATGCCTAATGAAGTCTGTTGACCTTATTTTTATCCGAAGCGCGAGCAGGAACTACTACCGCCTTCCTACCTAGGCAAGTATGCTCCATCGTAGATCTCATCGTCACTTACCATCAGGTGAGATCGAGATCAAATACTTGCCTATAATGTAATAAAAAAAAGGAAAGTAATAGTTTTTAATAACACCAATCTGAGTGGGTATTAAATATATAAGGCTAATTAAAATACACATAAGCTGCAGCTATATAATGTCCAAATGAATGTAGCACTCCTCCAGTTCCATACGAACTGGAAGCCCACAAAATTCCCCACGTCCGTTATCATCGGAGACTAAAAGCGTCGGTAGATCGCACTCAAGCGCTAAAGCAGTACAGACAGGCTGGCCATATCGGCCGGCTCCATGGGCCTGGGGCTTACGTGCCACGTAATAGATATTCTGTGTACCCCGCATTACGCTGCCGTCACCCGGCGATAACTCGCATGATCGTGAAATGGGTCGTGTTTCGTAAGTATAACGATAAATACGTGTCGTGTTTTATCTTTTTCAAATCCCGTGTTTTTTTTTATTATTGTGTACCGATATTAGTTTACGATTGTACCCAAAGGGCTTTCAATCTTCATTATAGAAAATAAGCGTCTTCGGTTTCTGTAGACAAAACAAAGACCTATAGACAAAACAAAGATCTGTAGACAAAAGCAAAATCAACACACGGTTTATTCTGTCGGATTTATTATTAAATACGGCCTAATAATTGATCATATTTCATATTTACAGCAAACTTTCGATGAATTAGTTATGGGTAATTAATATAATTAAATTATTTCTGAATCAAATTATTTATGCAACGTTAGCCTAGCGGCCGCTTCCGCAACCGAGATGATCTAGGTTCGATCTCCACCGTAGCCATTAAACTCTATATTGATTTGAGCCCATTCCTGGCACAGTTTTATTTAGTTTACTGAAAGGCGCTAACAAAACTACATGTAATTGTCTACCGTGAATTACTACTAATCATAAAAATATAAAAAAGACAACCCAAGCTATATGTCTAGTTCCAATGTTCATAACTAATAATAAATAAACTAGCATAATTAAATCCGATTAACTAAAACTAATTTTGAATTCGCTCATGTAGTTACAATTTCCTTCATCACGTTTACATCAAGTACCTACGTGTAGCTAATAATATAATTCCAGATACATTAATTAAAGGAGCCTGCCAACACAAGAAGGCGCTTCTACGAGATCAGACAAGCAACACGTCCAAAATACCTAGAGCTTTCACATCGCACGCCTTTCTATAGAAACTATAGTTCTATAGAACTAGGTATGTTGTGTGGATAAATGGGAGGCCAAATTATAACCGAATATATTGGTACACACGCGTCCAATAGATTAGTTTAATTATAACACGCTCCTTATAAATGACACTATCTTTATTGAGCTTAGTTTCAAAATTGTCTGAAGTAGTTGGAACTCAACGCATTTACTACCAAGACCAAGGGTATACCAAATTATTGTGTATATTATGTTTGATTTCTTATATTTACGCGAATACTACACATTGAAATAAAACTAAACTTACGAATTTTATCGCGTTTTTTATACGTTTTTTACATTCTCGACGTTTCGGCTGCTCTACAGCAACCATGGTCACGGGATGACTGAGGTGTTTGACGTCCTAGTGTCATAGTTTGAACCGGGGTACCCTCATATTTAGTTGTTTGTTGCTTGCGGTCCGATCTACGCAGAAAGTGCTCACAGTGTCTTGAGGTCTTGCAATGGTGCGCTTGGTTTTGGATGTAATAATATTAATTACTGGATCCCAAGTCGGTGGTAGCACCCAGCCATCTTCCCTATTGAAATTAGGATGTTTTTTTATATTCAATGGCCTCGCGTATCATCCTTGGTCGGAATCGGTGTTTTTTTGCGAGGCTTATCAAATCTGATATAATGGCGGGTGCGATCTTGTACATGTTCACAGATTGCAGACTTTGTGGAGCGCCAGTGTTTGACATCAGCGATGTGTTCTTTTACACGGTAACATTACATATTGTGGCTATAAAACCAATCCAACGCTATGATTCCCAAAACGAGATCCCCTCGACGCACGTATACTATAACAAGTTTAAAACATATTTGATGTGTCGTGCCCTCGACAAATATCAGACTGTTGTCATCAATCACAGCCACTGAACGGAAACAGATAAATTGATGAAGCATTTTTCGGGATCGACTCCGATGAACGACGAACGCGGAATGTCGATATAGCAACGAACATAATAGGCACCCGTGTATTACGCCGAGTCATGTTTATCTCCACATCAGTTTCCAGCGAACATGAACGAAGCAAATACCGTCTGGTGCTGTCAGCAAAAAGGACACACTTCTTCTTATCTTAGGCATATCATGCTACACCATTAATTTATCTCTGTCAGTCTCCAAATTTGGAACCAACGATGTTGGTATAAAATACCTTTTGCTTTGACAGTTGTGTGGAAAAATCACCAACAGTGTAAATACACTCTCATTAACACATTACAAGTTGTCACCAAAAATCATCAGCTAAATGAAGTTCCAATAGTTTTTCAATCATTCTATCTAAAAAGTCACGACTGATTAGCGGAGTTGGTAGTGACCCTGTTTTCTATGCCAAGGGTCGAGGGTTCGAATCCTGGTAGGGACAAGCTTCGTGTGAGGAGCATGAATTTTTGTATCCGAGTCATGGATGTTGAATTTCTGTATAAGTATTATATACTGAGCTCGCCCTCAGTCCACTGTACGGTACCCATAGTCCAAATCATTTTAGTAAAAAAAATGTCCTGAAAATGACAACATATTCTGTCGGTTCAGGCAGTTTCTAATAAAACTGAAATTGATGTAGATACTACACTCGACGTTCCATTAATCTGCCAATGCCAAGGACATATCTGATTGATGGGTGACAAGACATTAGTTACCTATGTACCGCACAAGATATCAATCAAAGTGAACTGAATGCTACCAACTATATTGATAAACCTATCAAGTAATATAAGGTTGAACTTCCATATGTAACTAGGAGTCATCCCACTAATATTATAAATGTAAAAGTTTGGATGAATGGATGGATGTTTGTTACTCAATCACGCCAGAACGGCTGAACGGATCTGGATGAAATTTGGCACAGAGATAAATTATATTCTTGAATAGCACCTAGTCTACTTTTTATTCTGGTAAAATGCACGGTTCCTATGGGATAGACATACTTTTTAATCGCGGGTAACACCGCGGGGCGCAGCTAGTACGGTAATAAGTAGCTTAACCTTAAGATCTTCCAATGAATAAATACAGGATGTAAGGCGCATGGGAATAAAAACGATGGGTAAAGGCAACACTAAATGCCTATAAGAAAATTATGAAATCATTAATGACGCAAGTCATGGGTTACAAATATTGTAATTTTTTAGCGCGCAATGTATCGTAAATAAAACGATCACATCGCAGTGAGTGGGTCTCTCGGTGCACGCACTGGTATGACGATCGTGATGAATATTCTGACATCACAAGTACATAAATAGGTGCATTATGTATATCAAGTTAATTCTCATAACATTAAGGTTTAAAATAACTAAGAATGAAGCACGCCAATGGAAAGTTCTACATATCTCCGAAGTTAGCTAAAAGTGCATTATAACTTCCGCCTGCGGGAGTTGAGGTGAGCTCTCGAATCAGGACACGCCTGAAAGCTTTAAATCGTTTCATAGTTAACGAAATAAGAATTATGACGGGGCGTGATTTGGAAAAAAAACCAGGGTGGAAAAGACGGGTCAGTAAGGGCAGCTACAAGAAAAATATCCTTTACTTTTTGAGTTATTGCAACATTTACAGATTATGAAAAAAATATACAGTCAGCGAACAAACGGCCATTTTAGGAAAAAAATTTAATCGATCCTGTCTATAACAGAAATCAAAAAGCCCTATAAGCCGAGTTATGTTTAAGTACCAAAAATATCTCAACTCAAAAAATAACATTTCACGTACATTTTGTTAGAATATGAATGTATCATACTTTCATGACATACTTAGTAGAATGTAAAAACAAACTAAAGTATCAACACTTAATGTAAATAATATGTATTAAGAAGATAAAGACAACGGATAGTTAAATATGGGAACGTGTTTTATACCTATCTTTAGGTATACGGTAGGTACGTACAGTAAACGACAATACCATATAATTATACTTCCACTTGTAAGGGACAAACCGGGCCAATAATCGTAGCCCGGCCTATTGTTCATGGGACAACAATGGTTGGTTATAATAATAAGTTATCGTCGCACAGCCCTTAAGAAAAAAAATATTATGGCAAAATATTTCTAGTTATAAAAAGTATCGGGAGTTCAAAAAAATAACCCACATATTAAAATTGTTATAATTTATGATCTTTATTGCCGCGTCTTTGCTCGCTTCATTGTGTCATAGCCTTTTTGTGGTTTGATCTACCGATGAATATTACCTACATATAACCAAGGAGCCAGGGGAAGCCACTTAAATTAGTTCGCGGAAGTGGGGGCCAGAGCAACAGGTAAATTACTTCTTATTCTCAATAAATCCTGATCTATAAGGAATCTTTAAATTATATGTCCAATATTATTCAGTTAAGCTGTGTTGAACTTTTTTTTTTAGAGGCAGATAGCTATCCCTTGCCGAGACCCTTGTATCAATGTGCAAATATATTCCTATATGCAGTCCTTATAAAAAAGTAGATAACTAATAAAAATACGTATATCACTATGTTTCAACTGTAGCCTTATTCCGCCTTATTCATTCCAGGCTTCTCGTTTTCACATCCGGACTAATTGAATAATAAGGCAATGTGTACGATCACGCACAAAACACCTATAAATCGAGTTCGCTGGCGATATATCACCGGCTTGGCAGCTGAGCTGACTCGGCGAGAGGTTGCAGATAATGACGTCATCGGGTCGCGACGCCCGCCGTACAATGCCTTCATTATAGCCGAACAGCTTGCTTACTATTGTGCCGACTGTCTGCACGCTAATGGAAATGTACCATTGGCAGTTGGTGCTGACGTCGAGTTCTTTGGATTTTATTGAGACGTTTGTAGAAGCTATTTTTAATTTTGTGATACCTCCTACAAAACCATTGCTGCACAGAAGTGCAAAAGTTGTAGCAAGCGATAGGTTTAGTATTATTTGTAGACGTGCTAAAATTTAATCAAACGTCATATATGTCGTCGACTATACTACGTCAAGCAAAACTCTTGTGCGCAATACATCCTATATGAGGTTTGATAAAGTTATAGAACGTCTATAAATTTAGGTGTTTTATCAATTTCAAATATCCAATAAGTTTAATTTCTTCATTCGTAAACTGGATGGAGAAATTCATTGCGCTAAATTTCGGCTAGATTTGGTCCTAGCATTAATCCAAAGACTACCATAATAATAATAACATCTTATGAGTATATTAGTAAACATAATAATTAATTAATGAAGAATGTAAATAGCTAATATAAGAGAGTACGTGAGTAATCCTACAATACTTTTACTATGTCTAACTGCGGGCGTCCGGAACGAAGTGGATGTCAGGCTTCCGAGATAAATCACTCCTATTACGATTTATTGGCACATGGGGCAGACTCCAATGCGACATTGAATTTAACACGAGAAGCCATTTTAGTTTTATTTACTTGGATTGAATATTTGCGATCTTGATCGTCGAAGAAGGTGAAACAGATTGGCTTAAATGTGTAAAACCTCAATGACGTTGAATTTGGAATGCATTTCGACTCATAACCCTTAAACAGATCCTGATATTATTTCCAAATGGAAATGGACATGCTAATTATGCGAATTTCTATTTTTATTTTCCTTTAGCGAATACAGTTTAAATTCGATGCCTGCCTTATTAGTAAAAGCACGCGATAGATCGTCGGACAGTCAGAAGCCAGAATAATTCTGATATATTGGCTCACCATTATGTTACTGGTAGTCCCATTGACTGGGTTTCTGTGGGCAGTTGGCAAGCGGCCTGTGGTAATATACCCGGGTAATAAGTAGATCTGGATAAGCCTAAAGCCGACGACAGTACCCAAAAAGAAATGTGACAAAAACTTGGAAGAAAGAAGAAAACTTTTCACAAATAAAAGAAGGCATAATATTTATTTGGTTGAAAAATTCAAAGGTCATAATTGATTTTCTGAACAACATTTTAATATGAATTTATCATATGACTTCCATCGCCTCTATAAACTTGAAATTATTTTCAGAACAGTTTTCTCGTATGTGCCTTATTGTAATATCCGAAGCTGTCATACCTTTGGTAAGTTTTCCATGACATTATTGTAAAGCTTTTGAAATTTCCCTAGATCACTATCGAAGCGCGTGATCATCGATTCAAGGTTGCTAACGAATTTATCAGTGGCACGATTTTCTTTATCGTTCGCTTGTTCTACTGATTCTATGAGATGTGCCAGCTTTCCGTTCCTCTCATCATCAGCATGTTCGAAAGCCGCGCGAATGACCTGCATCTTTTTCTGTTTCAATGTTTGTTTTGAGTGTCTATCTAGATTGACGCCTGGCACTTCTATTTTACCAGATATGGATTCATTGTCGCTCATAGAGTCCTTCCTTTTAAATACAACTCTGAATGATTTCTCACCGGCATTTTTGGACATTGTAGAATTCAATTAGCATGAATGTTTATGAATCTGGTTAGGTGTACATATAGAATTATGCATATGATGAATGATTTTGAAATAAACAAATACAAAATAAAATCATCATCAACAAAATAATGGTGACTGAAGTGAATGTTTTGACACCCATAAGTATATTATCTATGGACAAAATAATTAGACTATCTTCAATTCAATTCAATTTTTAGGGTAAATGGCTCCACCGATCTTCGGTGATTTTGCCAGTGTCAAGGTGAAAAATGAAAAAAAGAACGCAAATTATGTCCGATGAGCAATTAAGAATAAATTTAAAGGGCGTTGAGAATCTATAAAAAAATACTTTAAAAACTATCTAATAAAATACGTGTATACACAAAATAAGCTAATAATATAAGGCTATCTACTATCTATGAGATGACTATACTCTATACGCGAAAGACGTCTACGTGCGAAATGAGGTAACGGGAGATGACAAACATCCATTTTATTTCATCGTATTTCATTTCATAAAGGAAGAAGAAGAAAACACACATGCCATATTTGTTAGAGTGAATGGTATGCATGATGCGTACTTTAATAATAAATACCCGCGACTCTTGTTGCACTTCATAGATATAATTTGCTTCAGTATTATCCACAGAGTATTCCTGGACGTCATATTTGTATAATAATACCTTTGACCATAATATAGTAACCAGGGGCGGATCCAGGATATCGTTAAGGGAGGCAATTCCGTTTAGGAGTAAAATTTTTGTGTGGATTTAGCAATTAAATTAAAAAATTGTTCTCCTTAAAGAACTTTAGCAGTGGGTCAGGGGGGCAATGGGTGAAATGACCCCAAATCTATGTTTGAGGACTGCGCTACAATAGGACTACCATAAACAATCTTGATTTAAAACCACTCCATCTGTACATCAAAAGAAAAACCAAGAGTAGAAATAGTGAACTTATAGTACTTACAGCTCCTTGAACCACCCCTAATTTTGGTACTCTTATTCGTGGATGTGTTTATCCAGGAGCCTGTATTGTTTAATAATATGTACTCTGTTTAACAGATGGCGCTAGCATACAGTTTCGTAGAAATTGCCTAAAACGGGTTTGGTAAAGGTAAGCCACATCATCGCATCGAACACATCGTATCAAACTTGTCAATGATGTCTGTGTATCAAGCGGAGTTTAAAACTCTTTGTACAGTTAGTCTTACGTGTGTTGGAACTTGACTGAAACATACCAGACGGAACGCACGCGTCGGCCTGGCGGTAATGCCAAAGTTCCGATGCGTGTATATTACGTTCATTACCCGCGACCATGCCGCGACTTATGGCGCGGCCTTATGGCGCTGCCTTATGACTTTCTTCTTCTGCCTAAAAATAAATATGACGTCAACATCCTAGGGTACTATGCCAGTGTCTCGTATTACTACGTAATAAGTTGCATTATTTTGAAATCAGTCGCGTCATTATAATTTAGTTGTCAGCATTGCTCTACTTTGGTGCGAGTCTACAAAACATAATTTGTGCAAGTCAGCAAATACGTAATCGAATTCCAATAGGTTGACAAACATGTATATAGGTACCTACTCTTTAACACCTATGTGGCAAAATGTTTATTTTTCTGCATATTCAGTGATACCTGCATTATATACAGGATGCTTTAACTTTCCTTACGTCCTATCTTCTGTTCTGTATACCTTTGGCCACGGCAAGAAGAATTTCCTTGACCTTTTCTAATTATCTGAGTTGCCTAAGTACGTATATTAAATTCCTTCCTTGATTTCGCTTATTAGCAATATTTGCACTTAACCTCGGCTTTGCTGCGCTTGGAGCGTTTTAACGCCTAAATAGTAGGAATTCCAGTAGCCAGTTGTTCCAGCAGGATGGCCTAGATAATTATCAAAATTGTTACCCGCCAGTATAATCACAATTATTGCTATAGATGCCCTTGAGTATAATACCTATTCAAAGCATTCCCCAAATTATTCAATATCTCTTCCTTACAAACGCCCTTAACATATTATCACACTAGCCGCGCCCCGCGGTGTTACCCGCGATTAAAAAGTGTGTCCTTTTTACCGGGATAAAAAGTAGCCTATGTGCTATTCCAGACTATAATCTATCTCTGTGCCAAATTTCATCCAGATCCGTTCAGCCGTTCTGGCGTGATTGAGTAACAAACATCCATCCATCCATCTATCCGTCCATCCAAACATTCACATTTATAATATTAGTGTGATAGGTATTATAACTTCTTTCCTAACATTATATTTCTCAGTAAAACGTTTGTAGGTTATTATGATGGTAATACTAATGATAAGGTATTACAAGTGTGTGTCAGCTTCTTGTACTGTTTATGAGAACTCTATCAATATATTTCTTTTATGATTCCGTCTAAACGCCTTATAAGGATTTTAAAGGTGACTTCAAAGGCAAGGTTGTCGTAAAAAGGCAAACTTTATTAATAGGGATCTTGTCTTCAGACGACGAAATAATATAGACGGACTGTCGTGAAGAACATATTTGGGTCAAAAAAACCAAGGTGATTTGTGTATATAATAATAATAAATTTGGATTTGTGTAATACGAGTGAATTCACGTGTACGCAAGGACGTTATTTGCGTGTACTACACAAATAGACTTGCTTTTTTACCCGACAGCGCAAGGAGTGTAATGTTTTTCAAGTTTTTGTATGTAGGTATGTCTATTTATGGGGCACGCTCTACAGCATAAATTGCTTGGTGAATTTTTACTTATGAGTTAGAGTGACATAGGGTATATTATTAATAAATGGCGTCTGAAAATGAGAGAAACGAGGGGGGACTTTTTTTGTTAATCAAGGGATATCAAATGAAAGCTAAATAGCCAAATAAAAAAAGTCTGAAATAAACAAATTATTGTTATACGGTATTGCAGTTAAAGACCACCACCAAACGTCTGAAATCAAATGTTAGAGCCTGTTTTTATCTTTTGAGTGAAGTGTTTCTGCAGTCGGGTTTTTTTTTAAATATAATTTGTGTGTGCTTGAACATGTTGTTTGCGACACTCCGTCTTAAATATTTCTTCGGCTGAGGATCTTGTCCTCACTTTTACACTTGCGGAATATATGGACGCTATTGAAAATTCAGCACACTTAGCGGAGTTCCTGGCACGACAAATCTAATTTTATCATCGACACGATAGAAAAAGCAAAATAAAAATAATATATTTATTGTAATAACCATCAAGTAATCAATCCATCTACTCGACACACTTGGGTGTCTCACGAACAACAAAACATTAATAACGGTAAATAGAAATACAAATCAGATATAATTTCATGTGCGCCGCGTGACGAACGTGGGAGATTGTATCTGCACCAGGTGTTTCATCTCCCACGTTTGTTACTACATTGCTGTGTTGCCATGAACTGTGTTTCGCAGGGATGGCGAACAAATGGCACGCGACAATATATTTTGCATCGCAACAGTTAGCAGTTTAGTTCAAAGTAACAAAGTTCAGTATATATTATTACGAACGAACGTGAGGGAGCCTTCGCTACGGAGCTCGGAGTGAGTGGGCGCGGTGCGCGGCCACGTTGATCCATAAAGGTTTGCCATCCCTGGTGTATAGCAATGTTATTACCATGGCCAGTTTCTGTCATATCAATACCAAAGTTCTGAAACTTTTTGTAATAACTATATACGTACGAGTATTTGTAAAGAGTATGGAGTTTATCTTATTACTCTTTGCTGATAATGTTGCGGTTGCTTAGCAACATGTTTTATATTGTTTGGGTCAAATGGTTCATTCTAATAACTTTTGTCTTATCTAAAATATATGTTCTACATCTAACTGTTCCTGATATTATTTCTCATAGTCTTGACTTCACATTTTGGACACGCCATTTTCATTTCATCATGTCACATCCATTATTTTATTTATAATGTGTATTTATTGAAAGTTTTATTGCTATTAATTACTTGACATTGTGCAAAATACCCGCTAAGTTGTGGGTGAGGCCATATTCATATCCATTTTATTTCATCGCATCTCATTTCGTAAAGAAAGAAGAAGAAGAAGACTTCACATTTGAAAACTTAACAGTATTAATAAACACCATGTTATATATAGGTTCGGCATACTAATATGCGTCCATATTGGTTCGAGCAGCACATACATACTAATTAATGTTTCACGTTTTAGGGGAGCGCACTCAGTATACGGACAAATACGAGTAATATACCCGTGGATTAAATATTATACATAACATAGAATCTAATACTGATATTGTTTTACAAACAAACACAGAGTCAATAAAACCGTAGAAGATGAAGAAACGCTTTCTTGCTATGTGCCCAATAAGTATTTGTATGTCTAACTAGCTGTTGCCCGCGACTTCGTCCGCGTGGTATTTAACAAAGACAACCGTTGACAACAGCCTGCTCGCCCATTCTGAGTCCGCGGGACGCATTGCAGGTTGTTGCTATCAAACTTAATCAGGCGCTGCGCTGCAACAGTGGTTTTAATTTTTTTTTTCGTGAGATCCTATTTTTTTTCTAAAATAAAAGTAGCCTAAGTTACTCCTTGTTACATCAGCTATCTGCCAGTGAAAGTCCCGTCAAAATCGGTCCAGCCATTTCAGAGATTAGCCGGAACAAACAGACAGACAGACGGACAGACAGACAGACAGACAGACAGACAGACAGACAGACGGACAGACAGACAAAATTTTAAAAAAATGTTGTTTCGGTATAGGTAACGTGTATACATCCAAATGCACTTAGTAAAAAGCGGTTATTTTAATATTATAAACAGACACTCCAATTTTATTTATATGTATCGATATGTAGTTATCTATGGAGTGAGTTTATTATCACGCGCTGCTACCCCATCCCTGAAGACAGGTACTAACTGGGGTAGTTTACCACATTAGTCTCCGGGTGCCCAGAAGACTGAATATTCTCCTTAAAAGGCACTGTGACGTATACTTAAGGTGCAGTACCTAGTTATTCACAAGTTGGTTCTTCAATTTTCAGTTGATAAGTTTTCTCGTTGGGAGCTACTCGACGTGTAGTTCGGTCAAATGTGGAGTGTGGAACAGTCGTTGGCTATGTGACCTTTTGTTTTTATATTGTAGTGGCTGGACCCGCACGTGTTAGTAATTTAATCCAGTCTGCAAGACATGTTGGTCACGCGGTTGGGTGTGTCGCTGGTCGCACATGTTTGTAGTTATGTAAGTGGACACGCCAAACTCGCGCCAGTGTGTCCTATTGTTATAATTTCTTATTTTGTACCCTCGACGCACAGCGAGGTGTTATAAGTGTATCTGTCTGTCTGTCCGTGGCATCATAGCTCCCAACGTCTCGACAAGTAGCAAAATTGGTATAGGTTGGATAGACAAGAACAAACATTTAAAAAGTCTAAATTTATATATTATTATTCCTTCTCAAAGGACTTCAAACACCGCAATCCTCCCGTGACCATGGTTGCTGTAAAGCAGCCGAGACGTCGGGAACGTAAGAAACATAAAATAAAATACGATAAAAAATCAGCTACGATAAAAAATGTATTATTACATGATGTATTACACGCGTAAATATAGTACTTTGGTTACCTGTTTGGTTAAAGGACAAGATAATAATGTAATAAGCTCCGTCTCGGCCCAACCTTATATCAATGTTCTCCAACTGAAAATACTTATAGACCTATCATTTAAAACAAATATATATTATTAGAGTGAAGTAGACCCGAGAACGCCCGAGAAAGATTCGCTGAAATTTTTCAATTAAAGAATTTAAATCGTCCCAAGTGGATCATTGATAGGTAATTAAATAACCGTCTTCTTTCCTCTCGGCGTTTTACAAATGAAATTGCTTGTACATATTTTAGTAGACATCATTCAGGAACTACTACATTATCCATCGTAAAAGCTCTCAACATCAACTACCTCAATACATCTTTAGGGGCAGATTTAATAGGTAATCACATATAAAATTAACACACACCATAATCAATAGAATGTAGGAAAAATATTACATTGTCTCCATTTATTAACTGGCTTAGGGGACCGCCAAAACGCTCTGCCAGCGTCCCCGTCTACCAACATTAACGCTCAAACGGTGCGTTCGGAAACGCGAACACCACACATCATTCAAGGTAATATAGACGACAGCCAAGGCAGCTTGCCGGTGGTCTTAAATATCTGCCAGTCATAAAGAAACCTCCCAACCACAAGTAATATTAATCCTAAAAGAACTAAATTAGCAATGTTTACGGGACTTATTGGCATTTCTGCTTCGTTGCTTCCACATATGCTCCCGAGGGGTATCGTACTGATCTGAAACCAAATTGAAAGATAATTATACCAAACACGTCGTAATGTTTATATCGAATACAGGAAAATAGGAATTTATCTGATTATTTTTACTTGTGTAATCAAGTGTTGGTAATTTATATATTAGGTGAACGGAGAATAAAATCAGTAAACCATGATATCTCCATTGGTCTAAGTTCCGTTTTATTCAGAATAGCAAGTTTAAGCGGCTGGGAGTTACTTGAAAAAGTTGTCAAAGGAAGACAGTAATGAAGTAAGTTCACCAACAGTTGTTACAAAGCAAAGTACCATCCATCCAGCCGTTTATTACCTTTAAATACATGCTTTGCTACAGTTATATGTGTGCTATTTATTAGTCCCAAAACCTATAATAAATCCAAAATAAATCCAAATGCTATGAATAATATTAATGTTAAAAGTAAATATAAGGTTAAGAAATATAACAGATACATTACAAAAGAGAAAACCGATGAACATCCCTAAACCTCAGTAATAGGTTCCTGTTACGAAGGTTCTCTCAAAATCAACGTTAACGAATACCATTCAAGCATCCCGGGCTACTTAATTACTTTTTCCAACGTGACTCCCATGCTGATAGGTCCCTGGACAACCGACCAATTACTTGGACAACATGTAAAATCTACATTCCAATCGACTAATTGGTACAAACAATATTATCATGTATGTATCATAGTTTGAGATGTCCATTTAGATTTAGTCGATAGAAAACATAAGTAGTTTGTAACATAAATGAGTAATATGTTAGTGTGTGGAGATAAGTAATTAAAAAGATAGTGAGTGACTTATTCGAAGATTTGAATTACTTATTATTACATCTTATTTCAGTTACAAATTCATGTCGTACACAAATAGACTTGCTCTGAATATTTTTAGATAAACGCGACGATTTTATTCAATTCCAATTCTCGTGATTACACCAGGAAATACTAAAAAGTCAACTGTTTTCATTCTTTATGAAACGTTACTGAATTTTCTTTATTCAATTCTTTGTTTGTTGAAAATCAAAAGCATCGGTAACTAAGAGACACCTTGAAATAATATTTTCTCAGTTCCTGAATGTCTCGACGCGATAGCATTTTATTCTACGCTGCACTCGGTTATTTTAATAATGAAACGACTATATAATATAGATAACTATTCAAAGTGGGAACATATCCTCATATTTGTTTTCTAAATCTCAACACGCGAACGGAATTAATAACATTACTCCGAATATAAATTTCACGTATTACTCGTAGTATATCACAGTATTTTAGGGCCTTTGATCTACTAGCACTATCGATCCAGATCGATCGATTTGATCTAGATCTAGAATAGCACAAAAGAATACATCATTTCATTTTATATCTGTGCTATGAACCGGACAAACAAACTAACGTTATCGTGAAAAGATTGTGCTCGACTCACGATATCACAGTTCCAAAATTACGACCAAGCCTATAATTTACCTGTATAAGTGAAGTCTTCTTATCTCTTGATTTGGAACACCTTATATCAGACAAGTCTTGTATGATTCTCCTGTACTTGCGCAGTAGGCTCTGGAAGCGGGGGATGAAGTGGCAATCGCAGCGCCAAGGGTTGTCACCCAGGAACACGTGCATAATGTCATTGTTCCCCTGAAAAGCTTTGTCGAAAGCGTAGACAGGGATCTGAAAAAAAGGAAACGTATCATAATTGAAAAACAGATGCTAGGCTCCCCTATACGATATAATAGCTTCTTAAAAACATTTAATCAATAATAAACTAAATGAGTCGATTAAATATAGGATTCGTGACATGCTGTATAAGGGGGTGAAAGAGGCTGCTCTAGAAAAAGAAGGCGGATGGCATTTAAAAGTTACACTGACAAGGAGCTTATCCTTAAATTAGAAGAATCGACTGAGCCATTGAACAAAGCGAAACCATTGAGCTATTGAAAAATCTAAAATGTTTTCTTAGATTTTCTATACTTCAATGGTTCCCGCGGTATCGTCAAAACACTAATCCCACGCGTCCTAAGTCGCAGCTACAGCTAGTAATATTTAAAAAATCGAATCTCCAGACGAAGCCCTTTCAAATAGTATCCTTAAAATGTTTGTAACTTCCAAGGGATCCAGCTATGGAGATTATTTTATTCTCTGAAAAAGGTTTTATTTATAAATATTCAGGAATATATTGATTTCTTATATTTACGCGAATACTACACATTGAAATAAAACTAATTTTACAGATAATTATTTTAACGTTCCCGACGTTCCGTCGACGAAACGACGGGAACGTAAAAATATAATATATACACGCGATAAAATCTGTAAAATTAGTTTTATTTCAATTCAGGAATGTGTTGTATTTCACCCTTGTCTGTCTCTTGGGTAAACTGGTGGTATTCTCTTCATACAAACCTGCTTAAGCATGTTCCCTCTGAGGCTTAGAACTCGAAATGTGGCGAACCACTCGGTGCCCTCCAGTTCCTTAACAGCTGATATACTATTGTTGTCCAGGAACAAGTCCGCAAGATTCTTGTACTGGGGATTTTGTATAATGGCCCTTATTGTACTCAGCTGTAGAAGAAACAATACAGAATCAATAGAAAATCTACAATTCTCAATGTTACTTCGAAAATTCTCTCAAGGCAAGAGGATATTATTATGTATTTCATTTTCATTTATTTGGGATCTGAATTTTTGAGTTAATTCCTTAACAATAACGGCATTGTAAACATGAGCCCGTATAAAAATTGGATTTTTCCCTGTCGGTACAGAGAAAGAAAGGTGCATAAACATAAAACATTGATATGTATACGAATAGGTAAAACCATTATTTTTAAGCGACAATACTTTTTAAAGTAAATAACGTCAAAAACATCTTATTACTGGTTATAAAAAAACAAATGATGCTCCACAACTAAATTGCCTATGTCACAGTTCACATTCTCACGCCAAACAAGACTCAATGCAACGCACTAACTATAATGCAATTATCTAAACATGGCAAGGCCGTAGACACTGTCTGGACACGGTCTGGAGGTTCAAATCCACTCCGAAATGCTTTAGATAACCCACCGTTTTATACATAGGTACTTGCTAATGTCTCTGGTGCAGGGATCGACTGCCTCGTAGCAGTAATTATCCCCATGTCGTATCCTACTTATTGATGATAAAAAAGTTCTTCAAAGTTCGGACCGATAGTATGTCGAAAACATGTGCGTTTCAAACAAGTGTGCAGTAAAATCTTATACAAAACTGAATACAAAATCATCCCGTAAATAGATACTCTATTCATTCAGTGTAATATTCAGAAGTGTAATTTTGGTAGAGTTACATATAAGTATATTATCGGGTTTCATAATATGAGCTATAATATTATATTACTCTCCCGATAACCAGTATAACAACAAAACAATACCGTCTTATACGATTCAAGGGCTCCTCAGAACACTCTGTTATATAAATTTACTTCGTCGACCACACGTGATGGTTTCGTCCCTTTTCGTACAATCCGATATGACAAAGACAAACGTCCTGACCTACGAAAGTGGTACCATAAAAAAACGCTTAGTGGTATCGGGTATCAGAGAGTTTGCTTCGTAAGTGGTTTTACGATGTAATTTTTTTTTATTTCTTATGGAAGAGGTCATAGCTTTTTTTGCGGATCGTAGGTATATTATTATTGTTGAAGTTTGAATGTCAACTGTGTCTATAAAAACCATGGCTGCAGAACCATGTGATCATGAAAAAACGTTAAATATACTAAGCATCCTATTAATGCGCTCGAGTCATAGTACCTTTTTGACTGTTTACTCCTTCAAAGAAAAAGGTACATTAAGAACTAGCTTAGCTCCTCTATTTAATTATCCCGCTTATACGTAACAATTATTCGTTCGTGTATTGGTAAATGCTGATATTTATAATTCTTATTTAAACCTTTGACCTGACGTCATAAACCTGTTTACGGTAAACCTATCTTACGACTATCTTACTTCGTTACCGTACGACTATCTTACGACGTAGACGTCGCAGCTGCGGCGTTACCTTTGTACTATTTACTCCATTACATTATCCTTTGTCATCACAACACCACTTCGTTTCTATTGACCACAGTGTGCACATTATGTACACTTGAGATTTGGTTCTTGGCGATTTTTAAATGTTCACATATAATAATAAATCACTACGGCTGAAGGACTTTGTGAGTGGGAAACAGCCAAGTTCCAAATTAATGTAAGTTCTGAGTTCTTTTTGTCCGAGTCATAAAGTCCTTTCATTTTATTAGACATTGGAGTCCTGCTGTAATGTACACCCACATTCTTTATCATCGACATTCCCCAAGATAAGACAAAGTCTTAAATTTCCAACCCAATACGGTGTTATCAGAGTATAAATTGGAGTTTATGCTATGCTGCTTATTTGATACCGACGATTGAGACAATTTCTCAGTAAATAGAGAATTCTCAGAAAATACAGATTCATTAACGGAATATTTTGGATATTATTTGCTATTCCGTCTATTTTGTATGTATCGGCCTTGATATGTGTTATCTTTCGCGAAGCGCACATTAATTTGGTCCAGTTGTTTGTAAATTAATTAAACTAATTGACAACGAGTAAAATAACAAACTACAGTGAAATTATTATATAGGCAACTAGTTTGATAATAATGTTAAGCGTGACATAGTTACGTTACGTCTAAAGTACCTACTTAACCAACAGTTTGGCAAAATATGTCCATTTAATTGAAATAAATCTTATTTTACAGATTTTATCGCGTTTATTTTATGTTCTTTGTGAATTGATCGGACCGCAAGCAACAACTAAATATGAGGGTACCCCAGTTCAAACTATGACACTAGGACGTCAAACACCTCAGTCCTCCCGTGACTATGGTTGCTGTAAAACAGCCCAAACGTTGGAAACGTAAAAACATAAAATAAAAGCGATAAAATCTGTAAAATAAGTTTTATTTCAATGTGTAGTATTCGCATATATATAAGTAATCAACATGTCCATTTAAATAAGTAGAACATTATACTTTATAAACATAATGAGTTGGTTAGTTTCCTTTCAATAATAAACATTTACATAAGCGTTAAAGCTATTTATGCTTGAGTATGTAGTTCTCTTGTTACAAGTAATGCAACCTGAAGCGTCAACAATTCTGCGTGTGAACAGACCACACCAAAGCAATATCATTTCGTGGAAATAATACATGAGTATTATAATTTCTGATTTAGTAACTTGAACTTTAGTTATAATGTACATATCAACAACATATCAAATGTCCGTAACATATCAAAGAAATGGCAATAGAAATACAATCGCATTGATTATACCTTGCACTAGAGTTTAAATAGCAATATATGTTATGAGGTCGCATTCAGATCAAGTTGTAGAGTCAAGAAAAAAATGACAATTTATAAGTGCCCCCGTAGGCCTATACGAAAAAAAATTTATCAGGATCAGAATCAAGTCGTTTCCGTTCCAGTTGTAGAGTTAAGAAAAAAAGTTAAATGATTTGACTTTGCCATTTAATTTCATATGTTTGATTAGTTCCGGTGAAATCTTAGGGAACATTTTTATAAATAAAATACCAACGGCATACTCATTCAACGTTCGCTTCGAAAACAGCAAGTGAAAGCAATACTTAGTCCTTTTTTAAAAATAAAAATTGAATAAGCATTTCACTGAAACTGACTGAAATTTTATGAATCACACAAAACAAAGCTGAACATTAAACATTCCGCACAGTAGATCAAGAGTACGAGATCAAAGCTACGAGTATAAAACCGGTATATGTAACCGGTAAACCGTCTCTGATCTCGAACGTTAATAGCGCTTAAATATTTTATTCCAGTTTCGAGGTTGTGACGTGAAAAGCTCACATTTGACATGGAGTTACAACATATAAAAATATCCGAACCATAGTAAGAACATATATCCGAATACGGTTCAAATGTGATTACAGTTTGACGTAGGCTTGCAAGCGTTACGGGGGCTTTGAAGGCTTCACGTAATGTTGCTGAAACACTCGTATTACGAACCATGGACCCCTGGAAGGTTTCTTAATGTATGTAAACAGTGTCTCGGACACGATAAGCCGAGATCTTTTAACGCCCACACGATTCATTTTATACACGGCGATGGCGACGGCATTTTTATCGTGTTACGAAGACGAACCAACCCCCAATGTTAAATTCAGTGTTAAAAAATATATTGTGTAAATAATGAACCTTTAAAAAATTACATTAAAATTAATCAAGCTGGCTACATTAGTTGGCTATTATAACAGTCCACGTGGACTGAGTAGGATTGCTTAATTACAAACATAATGTTGAAAAACTGAATGAATATTCTTTAATTTTATTGCAGTTTGCTGAATTTATATTGGATAGATAAAAGGGCCCGCCGTTATTGTTCGATAAAAATGTCACCGTGTATAATAGCTACTTATCTTATGACACATTCAGTGCTTCACAGAGTTCTAAAAAAAAGTAATAGGCCACAAACCCCAGAATCACAACTCAAATTTCAGAGCTGTTTAATTTTAGTGCACCATACAAAAAATGCAAGATAACGACGTTTTAAAACGTTATGTAGGACTTAAAATACTTCACTATTATTGATAAGGCTGCCCATAGTGACACATTCATTGTGTATAATGTTATCCCACTAATATTATAAACCACTAATATTATAAATGTGAAAGTTTGGATGGATGGATGTTTGTTACTCAATCACGCCAGAACGGCTGAACGGATCTGGATGAAATTTAGCACAGACATAGATTATAGTCTGGAATAGCACATAGGCTACTTTTTATCCCGTTAATATGTATGGTTCCAGTGGGATAGATTTGTTTTAATTTTTCATAGAGTACCAATAAATTCATTTTCTCATACATTTGATTTTGAACCGGTGCGAGGTTCGCCGGGACAGCTAGTGTTCTATATATACTTTATGTGGTGGAACAATTAAAAGTTATCCATCGAACTATCTAAAAATTTGAGTAGCGTTCGAGTATTCAAACGAAAGAGTCGTTAGTTCAAACAGAATAATCCGTACCATGTTTTACCTTGTTGCCCTCAAGCCGGAGCGTAGTGGTTCCCAGTGGGAGTGACTCCGGGGGCTCTTCCAGCTGTCTGTAAGAGCAGTCCACGGTGATGATCGGGATCACTGCACCAGCCGAGCTCTGGCCCTGGCTGTGCAGCACATGCGATGGTTTTTGTACCACATGTGTCATCTTGCACGAACAGGGCGCTGGACATGTCTCTCGCATCTTCTGTAAAGTAATTAGTCTTAGTCCCATTCGTCACGGCCTAATCCGAAATAACTCGGTGAGACAGGTAAGCCGTTAAATTTTCTAACCGAGCTTACCCAGAAAATGCAAAGGCTTTACGCGGTAAAGTCTACCCTCTAATAGATTTTTTGATCAATTTCCAATAGCACTTATCACACAAATTATTCTTCTAAAAAGTGATTTGTTATGATATTTTTAAATGTATAAATACGTATGTAATTTTTAAAGCACATAATATTAAATTTTCTTTGCTATTAGCCCAAATCGGTTCAGCTATATGATATGACGTGATTGGATCATCAATACGTCCTTCTGAATGTTCTTTTTTAAATGTAACAACATTGTTTATTACTTGACTATACATTGCGACAGACAAGACAGCCCCTTTCATTACTCTGTTTGACGTGTTGCAATCGTTATCAAAATCTTCAAATTCCTTTGCATATCATTAAAACTGTTATCACGACAAATCTAAAAATATACCCTATTGACAATACACATAAACTTTAATACGAAGTACTAGGCGATTAAAGAATTACACAACAACAAAGCACGCGGCTTTTGATTGAATGCGCTTAATTATGCCAATAAGACACGCAATGTACTCTTCTGTAATTCAGTGTAGTTGCCATTATATGGTCGCGATGGTTACGTAATATTTCACGATATTCTCTGAGTAAGTAAAACCAAATTTACGGCCTAGATAGCCATTCTATTTATAGCTGATATTTCAGCTCGAATCAGATGCCGACGGAATGTCTATTTGTTTTTTTTATGTATTCGATTTTCCACGCCGCCTATGTTGAAAACAGAAACCGCAAAAAAAGTCGTTCAGAGCAAAGCCAATTTCTAAACTGAGGCAATGTACTCTTGAATGGAAATACCTACATGACATGTTTAGTCCATATATTGTAGTGCAGCAACTGTAGGTATTGTAAGTACATAAAGCTAAATATAGTGCATTACTCTCCTGGAAATCAATTCTCGTTGCCGTCGAGATAATTTCGAAATAGAGATTGGGATTTGAAACCTATCTCAACTATAAAATTTTGAATGACAAAGCTATTTTCTCGAATTGTGCAAAGCCCTAATCGAAAAAGATCAGGGGAGAAAATGTAATTAAATGTCTCACCCGAATTATTTCCATAACTTTATTGAGCGGTTTCCCGATGTACAATTGATGATGACAGAGTAGCCGGTCATAGTCTTTGATCTTTCTCTTGACCGTACCGTTCTCAGCTTCCATGGCCAGCCAGTCGAGACCTCCGTCGCTGCAGTCCCAGGTGTTATCTAAACATTTTACTGGGATTACGAACGCTAAAACATCGCAATACGATCAATCTTCTTTAAAATAGGCGAAATGTGGGTGTATCACGGTACACCACTGCCTACCGCTTCTGGGAATACAGGTGTAGGTAGATAGGTTAGCCTAGGGTGAATGCACAGTTGGTAGTGACCCTGTTTCTCCAGTGCACTGAACTGTACCAATAATACAAGCGTTGCTTAGTTTAGGACCGTACAGCTGGGATATTCGTCAGCCGATATTACATTTGACTACTTGTTAATAAGAATTTTGGGAGTATAAGTATAACCAGTTAAGTACGTAAGAGCATTAAGGCGAAGGGCAGCTTACTCTGTGCTTCCCTATGGGACACAGACTCCATAGGGTCGATGTCCGCTGGAAGCAACTCAACCCGTATAACGCCTTATTAGGACAACATTATTTTAGAATCAAGAAAGGCAACCGCTTATGTGTATAAACGTTTATTTTAATAATAATAACGCAGGGTAGCTTGTGGCAAGCTGTTAGTGAGTAGGGACACCACGGACCCGGGTGCCACAGAAAGTGGGTCAGGGCCCCTCCTCGGCGTGTCTTCGCCGGCCGAGTGGAGACCGATGGGGGCCCGCAGGACTTTCAGCTGTGTCTTACCTTAGTTGGCTGTCTAGAGCAGAGTCGTTAGAGCTATATGCACCAGGAATGGAAGTTTTAAAGGACATAACGCCGCGAGTAACCACTTGAGAAAGCGCAGCAAACCTCTGAGCTGCTCACGCCAGTGTTGCACGCGCATGTATTATGAGTACCGTATAATGGACTGGGGGCTAACCCAGTATATAGTACTTATATAGATATTAAACATCCATAACTCGGGTACAAATATTCGTGCTCATCGATCATTCGAACCCGGGACTCTCGGCACAGGAATCAGGGACACTATGTGGGTAGTATCCTTAATAACAACAAATGTTATATCATGTTAAGCAGGTATGTGTAGTAATGTTGAATACGTGCAGCTCCGGTTAAGCTGTACTCATCTAGATTAAGCAGAATTAAATAGGATTATCGTATGAGGTGAAATAACATTACCAAAGGATACACTTCCATTCGTGCGGGCCACGGTGGCTTTGGTCATCTTTCCCTTGTATTAAAAGGCTTAAAGGACCCGGATACGGTCAACGGTTTGCTTCTGTGTGTTTGAGAGAACCGTTTGATGTATGTTTGCAGGAGCGCCCGACGTACGTGCATGTTGTGTGGCAGAAGTTTGAGCAAAATATTTTCCCAAATTGTATATTTGCAACGAGTTTGAACGTTTCTAATAGAAATAGAAATTTAATACTGTTCTTAACTAGCTCTCTGAGTCTACTTACTTGACACTGGCAAAGAGGATGCCATCATATTTTTTTAAATATTAATCTCTACTTTTGCGTCTAAACGTTGACCGTGTCCGAAGCCCTTAATAACCGTCACATCGATGAGATTCGCAAGTAACTAGGGTCAGTAACTTACCAGTTCAATACAATACGAAAAATAATGAGTTATAAATAATTACTAGTCTATTTATTAACCTAACCTAATACACGTTGCTGCCTAAAAATATTGTGACAGAAGTTACATTACTAAATGCACATTTTATGGTTTCTATTAGTGATTTGCGTTTGTTAATAGTTCGCTTTGAGTAGCGTCGACGAAGAACCTAGTACTTGTTTTATTGGTGGGTGCTAATCTGATGTTCAGTTTAAAAGAAAAAGTAAGGGATTGAAAACAGCAGATGGTCTTATTCATGTTTGAACGGCTAAAGAAAATCATATTCATTTACTAGGAACGCCTAACGGAAACATGCGGCGGCGTTAAATGTAAAGATTAAATAAGCTTAGGAAATTAAATTTCGTGGAACTCCCAAAGCTCATATTGCATTAGTAGATAGTATAAGACACCTATGAGATGATGGTGTGCTGGTGTTGAAGAAGGGACATTGATTCACCACCGCGACGGGCGGTGCAAAAGGGTCTGACGCGATGAGATATGATAGGAAAGTTTCCTAGTTATGATAGACCTATCCCAAGAAGTTTTTGTTGAAATCGAGATTAAATAAAAAATTGGAGTCCAAATTAAAAAAACATCAAACACTTTGATTTTTTATAAGGTTATACCTACGCTGCGTTTAGTTGTTTCACATTTTCAAAGAAGATGTTCCTAGATGTAGATCATATTATAAGGTATCACCATGCCAAATTTCATCAAACCCATCCAGTAGCTTTCCTGCGATACCCGAACAGATGCCAATAGATAGGCAAATGTTTCAAAAATGGCCTATGGTTATTGTTTTCCAAATATTATTTTTTCAAATATAATCAAGTTACAGGTTCATTATACGTACTTATACGTTTGTAGTTGTTTTATTTGTTTATTTTGTAGGTTTATTGTTATTTTGGTTAACTTACCACCTAAAAAGACGCGCTCCAAACGCACTGTCCCATTTAACAGTTGAGGCTGCATGTGTCTCAGCACGTTGCCTTGCAAATCCATCTCTCTCAGTTCGTGCATCTCAAGTACAATGTCTGGGGGTATCTCCCATAGTGTCGTCATTCCTTGAATCTTGAGTTTCTGTTGAAAGCAATTGTTTACTTAGCATTTACTATATACGAGTCGGATTGCCGTAAAATCAGCTTTTGAGAGTGAGGGAAGAGATAGTTTGCCTGTGCTTGCGCACACGTATTATTCTGTCTTCCGAAGTTGGCTAGTCTCTGTTGAGACTGGCCGCCGTGCCCGAAATTCGGTCAGGACTCGTATATTTTTAGTTTTGGTATGTCGATCAATCTAAACATTCTTAAAGAAAGCCGACCACAATACAAAATAGATTAATTGAAAAAAAGGCTGAGATCAAGATCATATCAATGTAATAGGTGTCCATGTATTCAAGAATTCATGGGTTGTATATTTATGGGTACAGCTTTTACTCGTACGCAATATTCGGCTACCTTATGTTTTGTTTAAGTTTGACTCAAACAGCTTTATAAAATTATTAGAAACACTTTCTTAATACATTTTGATGATCACTTATCAATATAATTTACGGACTTAATGGATGTTTGAATAGAAGTACAATTGATGAAACACTTACATAAATTAAAATCCAGTACCGTTTCGTACCTAACAGATAGTTTTGACAGGAAATTATGCGATACCAATGATAAAATAACGACGCGATAAGATTAATATTTTTATATTAAAATGTTTTTATAAGTGTATTCATTCATAAACTATTCTTTATCATTGATAAAATATATAGGTCATATCTATGGGTCACCACCATCAACGATCTTTACACATAATATTGTTCCTAAATAAATCACAAACACAGTCTAAAGATTAGACTGTGTTCACAAGGCGGTGCAGTCAGTAAGTACTCGAATTCTACCCCTTCAAAAATTAAACGAGCAAACAAAAGAAGATTATAAAAGTATTTAGATAATACCTTAATTTTATTTCCAGTACTGAAATGGCCTTCAAAACTTCTCAACGTTGTAGAATTGATGATTTCCAATATGTCAAGTTCAGGGAAGTAGTATTGAAGTCTGGCAATGTTGAGGCAATCGCTAGGCCAATCCAACAGTCGCAAATGTGTTATCTCGCGCCTGTAACAATGAGGAACTATAAAAAGTGGTGTTCCGAGTTTGACACTCTTTACTCGGACCACAAAGACGCATTGATAAGCCTCTATATTATGTCAAAGTTATATAAGCACCTCGTAATAAGGTAACATGACAACCATATCGATATAATAATAATGATGTTCAGCAAAATGAGTACGACCTTTATAGCAAACTTTACCCAGATAACATTTACACTGAAAAGTAAACAACGGATATTAACCAACTGAATGTTTTTCTTTTGATCTCAAA
Source organism: Pheosia gnoma (assembly GCA_905404115.1). NCBI lineage: Eukaryota > Metazoa > Arthropoda > Insecta > Lepidoptera > Notodontidae > Pheosia > Pheosia gnoma. The sequence continues at coordinate 5,777,425 of FR989907.1, forward strand.
TCAAAATATTAAGTTATTCATCAAGCATATGTGTACTGTGCGTATAAATAACTTCGTATAATTCGGCACCAAAGTCAATAAAATTAAATTAAAATTAATGCATAAGGAGATAATGAGTAAGTTGATTCAAACATTAAGTGGGGCCTACTATCAAAAGCAATTCAATATAGGTATTTAAAAATCTGTACAAACTTCCTGCCTACTTTATGTCTTACAAAAGATATGGAATATAAACCAATCATAGCAAGTTCTATTATCTTATTCTGTGTCATAATTAAATATAATACATTTTATTATGACACAGACACACAAAAAACCTGAAGAGAGACGAGATACTCACCCCCTTCAGATTTCTAATAATGCGCGACGTTGCGGATCTAACCGTAAATTCCGCAAATATAACTGCCAATGTAGCACATGAAATCCAGATGAATAAAATGTAATAAAGTTAATTTGCGACACTGTGAGTCTAATAGGAAGCGTTTTCCGCGAATCATATGTAACTCATAGAAATAAAACTGATTTTGCGGATTTTATCGTGTTTTTTTTATGTTCCCGACGTTTCGGCTGCTTTACAGCAACCATGGTTACGGGAGGACTCCGCAAAATTAGTTTTATTTCAATGTGTAGTATTCGCGTACATAAAGAAATCAACATATTATATAACTCATCAAAAAAGTTATGATAAATCAAAACGCAACTGGGTTTACTCTCAAAATAAAAGAAAAGCAATTTAATAAATTGTAAAACCTTTCTGCATACTAATTATGTCTTACAAAAAGTATGGAAGATGAAGCAATAATAATCAATACTATCATCAGACCTATTCGGGCTCATAATCAAACATATAATGGTACGCCAGCTTCTGGTTAATTGTGTTAAAACGGGCACTCAAGCCCGGTTTAATGCGGATCAAGATTAAAGAGGTCACGGAATTTACGACGAACCAAAGTTTTGTGACCGCCCATAATTTGCATTACGCTTTTATATGGATTGTGGATTCAAATTACGCGAGAAAAACGATACTCCCAGAACCTCCGCTATACTCCACGTTTATTACATTCTTTCAGCCGTAACCCAATCATGAGATTTACAAGACACTCCTTTGTTTTGGAACTGGCATTATTAGCATTATTTTCACGCGACCATTCTTGTCTATTCCTTTCCAAGACAAGCTCGTGGCCCATAGTCTTATATGTTTATATACCTATTTATATATGTATATCCAAATCCATATTGAAATATGTGTTTTTTTCACGAACAATTAATATTTTTGATACATAGTTTGTTTTCATATCATTTTTTATTTTTTTTTTATTTTTCTGTTGTAAATATTTAGTGAGATTTTAATAATATTATCGTCACATCAGCATATTTAGGCTTGATGATCTAGTCCTACCTAATTTAATTCACTGTCTATACCCAGTTTAACCTAGATCTGATTACATGTTTCAGCATCCTTTCATAACAACATTCTTGTCACATCAGCGTCTAGACTTGTTGATGTTCCATAGTGTGTTCGAAGTGTCATGTCAGCAATCCGAGAGTATAAATAGGACCTCCCGATCTGAGGTAGGCATTCTTTTGGCTAGAGCGCCTAAAGGCACTCGCCCTCTCACCCGCGTGAAGCTATTAAGGTCATCAGCGACCAGCAGCATATTCTCATTTAAAAAAAAACAATGATAACATTTTTTTTATTATCTCCGAATTAGTGCGCCAGTTTTTTAAATTCGATGAAAGAGTTTCTATTTAAAAAAGTAGTCATTTTAGGTTCTTGAATCGTGTCTGGCGTTCAAGCAGGATCGCCGGTTTATAACTGCTCCGCATATCATGATTTCAGGCGTAACAAAAAAAAAAACAATTTCTGCTAGCTTCACGAATTTAGGCCACTCAACTGGGTGCCGTGATCCTGAAACCGAAAAGATACTACAAAGAGGTATAATCTTAAACCAGCTGAGCATGAAAATTGCAGACTGTTAGTGAGTAAAACTTTTCGCCATTCGTTCCTTTACTTTCCTGTGTTTTGATTTATTTTTTTATTACCATTTTTGTGATTGTTTGGATCAACTTCAGTCATTAAAACTTGACTGCTTGATTTATGGCAAGCAACTGATTAATTATTATAACTTATAACCATTTTATGTTTATAAAAAAATATAATATTTCTTGCGAATGTTTTTTTATTAAAAGCAAAAAAGTATGCTTGTTTTTTAAAAACTTGATTGTGTATATAAAGATAAATTACCGGTATTATTTGACATCGCTACTTAATTGTATATTCCATATGAAATGCGTTAACTCGTTCCTTTTTTTAATTAAACAAACATCAATTTTAAAAAGTATTTCTATTATTATTAGCATATCCTTGGAGCGTCACTATATCGATTCACAAGTATTTTTCTTGAGAAAATAGTTTTTCATTAAAAAAGTGTTCGTACGTTCCTGATGTTTTACTTGGTGTATTTACCTATTAACAAAACTGACCACACAACTACATAATAAGATGTCGCGCAAAGCTTTCAATACAAAGGCTGATATAAAATATATTAATAAAATAAGTTCCTATTAAAAACATTAAGGATAGATATAGCTCCTTATCTACAAATTTATTGGCCTACCTATATTTGTTATCAAAAAAGCGCTAACACTTATCATATTTTATAAAAAAAAAAAACACACATCGTTGGTTAGGCAAATTCTCTATGTTACATATTGCATGAAATTTCTAATAATGGAGGCTGCCTGAATGAAACAAAACAACGAATCCTTGTGACGATTAACATGTGTCGTCACAACCGTCCTTACGATGGATGTGGTAGAAAAACTTACTTAATTGCGTTTATCCAATTAGAAGTGAAGCCTCCTCTACAGATGAGTCGGTACTGTGACGGCACGCACTGGGCCTTCGACGTGTACCCCAGTGAGCAATGGTGGGTCACTGACTTGTCTGTGGTGTTACGACCCTTGAACCGGAAGCCTGGTGTGACCACCGTCACCACAGCCAATAGGATCAGCGCTTGAGGTAACACTGCCAAAGAAAAAAGCTGGACTATTTTTTTTTATATTACATGCACTCCTAGTTTCTGTATTTTTGGTAACTAAATAAATACTTTTAACTAATGTATGGGCATTTGGACAGCACTTCTTATATACGATATCTAATCTTTCGTTTTCCCACACAAAGTGGACTACGAAATAACGATTATTATATTAGAGTATATTATTGTATTTATGTTTTGTAATAAAAACAAAAATTGTATGTATTAGTAGCTTCTTTTAAATATATCATACTTCGTAGCGTCCGCCTACGAGAAAATGATTTGCTTAGAATTTCATTTTCGTAGCGTTGTAGCGTCGTCATATTATTGGTAGTAATAAATTTTTATTTTATTTTTCTCAATTGTACACACAACATAAAGTTACGGTCGCAATCACAACTGAGGTTGTTAATGTATGTTCCTCAATACAAATTGCTTCAACGGTGATTGAAAACTCGTAAAACATAGGAATCCGTAAGGTAAACGGTCTATTGTTTGCTCTTTCAATATCGATTGATGTAGTGCTATTCTGTAACGACAGTCTCATATCTCACGTGTGAGTACGAAAGTGAATTGTAATATTTCAATACAAAATTCTTCACCCTCGGAATCACATGTATGATATTGACATTAAATGACAATCTTATATCACAAGCACGAATGGTCGGGTAAAATATAAAATTTGTATTGAAAGTTTATAATTCGCTTTCGGACTCACGCGTGAGATATGAAATTGTTGTTACAGAATAGCACTGCTGATGCCAGTATTACATAAACATAGTTTTCTCTATTTGTTCGCTTATCACTATTCATGTCTATTCAGTAGTTATGTTCAAAACCTATCAAGCAAATTATTGTCGAGGTTGTGGTTAACCACGAGTCAGTAATGTCCACCATAAGTCATCTATTTATGGAAAATTAGCACATACGTGAGACGTCTGTAACTCCAAACTGTATGCTCATGACAGATCAATTTACAGGAAATTATCTGGTCCGACCTTCGACACGTTCATCATGTTATTTAACACTCACTCGATAACATCCAAATAATAGACGCATCAGCTTTACATTAAAAAAAAACAAAATATCTATTCTGGGAGTTCATATCAAGTACATTTAATATTATTATGAACTTTTAGGAATAAAATGAATAAATTTAGACCCTTTTATTTTTTTGAAATAAGATAGCTGGCCTAAGGTGGAAGCGCTAAATTCAAATTATAGATGGTTCTTAACTTTTTACAAAACATTTGGAAATCTTTATGATGTTTTATTTTTTGCTACATTGGCAATGTGCATTAGATGCCTTGATGTATTACGTTTGCTTTAAAATTTACGCGATTAAAGCGATACAATACTTTTATACAATGTTTGTAAATACCACTATGTTACTAACTTTGGAGTGCTGTTTCATTTGAAATTAACTTTTAAGCAAATTAATAAATAAATAAAAAGTACACTATGCCGTAGTCGCAAAAAAAATACGACCCATATAAGTGTAAATTTATTGTTAAAAATTAAAAACCTTCGGAATTTTGAATTTCGTACCCTGACCTACTAGCGCTTCGACCTTCACAAGCTTAAATTTGCTTGCTCCCTGATTCAGTTAGACGTTAGCTAAATGATCCCTTTACGCTGTGGTTCTTTCTCATTTTAAACACAATCTTTGTGACCACGTTTAAAAGGGCGACAATCGATTAGATCCTAATTATTTTTTATATTAATTAAGTCGGTCGCACAGTGTTAACGCTATAAAGTCCTGTTTTCGTTTTCGTTTCGTGTGCTTCTTCTTTCTTTAACCTGCAATGTTAGGTGGTGTGTTTGACTATATAGAGCACTTAAAGTAACTAATATTATTTAAACTAAAATTTGTTAATACCGCAACTGGGTATATGGATATGGATCTTCTCCCTGATAACTTACCTTTCATTTTCATAACTCATCAATGTCCTCCGATTTAGTTATCGTTTTACGTGGAAATTATTATTATACGTAATTAAATTGTTTCAATCGATACTTTAACATTGAAGTTGTTAATATTGTTACTATACGATTATTTATATATTAAAATAAATTTCTAAAATGTCGAATCCTTTGTACAATTTTACTGACCAAATGGCTTTTCAAAATCTGTTGTTGACAGAATAATCGATCCAGAATCGTCGGCCGAGCCATAAAGTTGTGAAGTGAAGCGGAAAGTTCGTAAAAAATATATTAAAGCTATTGGAGTATTCATATAACTTGACGAAATTATTCCCTGTTATTTGGGAATAATTTTAATTTACAACTCGGCATTCAAGTAAATTCAGTTAAAAAAATAGGTCGCGATTTTATTTTGATCATTATGAGAACTAACTTAACTTTTTATAAAATAGGATTACTATTGCCCGGAAAAATATTTTTAGAAAAAAATAAGTTATACAAAACGAATCGTTAAATAACTATTTAAACATTGTTTTATTAAAAACAACACACACATCAATTAATTTTCGAACACTTATTAATTAAAACAATATTACAGTAAGACTAGTCATTTCCACGGAAAATAATTGTATCCGTTTATCTTTCACGGAAAATGCGCGCGCTTTTCAGTGAAAACGCGTGGAAAACGTGGATCACGCCCACCGACCGGATCACGACTGAAATACTGAAAGCCTAAACGATAAATGAAAATTTCACAACTCAACGTTATTTACTCTTGTCATTAGCGGGATCAGTCTAAATTGTTCCCGTCTTAATGTTTGTTGTATTGTGCTTTAGCGGCATATTTTTGAAATAAATTAAAGAAGTGTTTTAAAATAATTGCGTCTCTTTAGGTTTATGAGGCATAATATAACATACATTAGTAGCATAAAAGTAGAAGTATTTCACGCTTTAGTGTATGTGATTATAGTACATAATTATGATACAAGTGAGCAAAGTTGGTATTTAGTCTCAAGACTGAATTTTATCCGGCGCAATGGACCTGAGAGTGTTATGACCAATGCTAACAGATACATATATAACAGATACGATACACGACGCTTTTACAACACACTTGTGGGGAAAAAAAACATGTTGAATTAAAACTATTTTTAAGGATTCTATCGCGTTTATTTTTTTTTGTTACGTGTGATTTTGCTGTGTAATTTTAACGATGCATAAGTACGATAAGTACTTATGAATCTTTAAAATTACACAAAATCAGAATATCTTTATTAATGTAAACTTTACATTAATAAAGATATTCCGATTCTTATTCTAAATTTTAGATGTTTGATATAATTATAACTATTGAAAAATAATGCAATGATACGGATTTCAATAGAAAATTAACTTTACTACGATATTCAGTGTGTTACTTACCATAAACTGTCAAAAAAACAATAATAATATGTATTCGTTTTCATTTCTTGTGTACCACCGTATTAGCCAACGACAAATCAAATACATATGTACACCTTAATGTATAAACACCATTGAGTGACACCCATGCGTCACCACAAAACTCAATTGGTATGCTGTCACTCCGTAAATTGTTTTTGTTTCCAGGATTTTTCTCTTTGTGTCCAGGATATTTCTCTTTCCTTGCAGGTAGGACGTTGATTCCATATTTGAGGTCCTTATCCATTTTCTACAAGGCCAATGCGATTGTCAGTGGGTAAGAGAAGTAATTGGTTACCTTAGTGCTAGCTACTTCCCCACGTAAAAAAAAAGCTAGCTCATACAAGCGTTGGTGCGCTATCCGCCGTGTTGTTGGTTTATCAACAGCCACATCAAAGGGTGAAGGTCGAAACGCTGGTTGAGGATATTTCAGTACGCACCGAGCTTTGGATTACACTACTCCCTTCCTAAGTAAACTACATGCTACATTTGGTATTTTTTTATATATCTCCAACTTTACGGCATGTGTATGTACCGTGCAATGTTTGGGGGTAAACCCAGTACCTAAAACACACGTATATAGATAGTTATGTTATGCTCACGCCCTAACCCATTAGATTAATGCTCACTGGATAGTCTTCAAGTAAACAAGGTCATGTTATCTGATATCTTGAAGATAACTGCTTTGCCGACGCAGCATCCAAGACCGTAAACAAGGTCATGAGATTCAATATCCCAATAACATCATTTTTGCTGATGCAGCGTCTAGACTTGTTGATCCCTCGCAACCAGTGTTACCAACCCTACTGTTTTAACAGTAGATTTGCTGTTTTCACATTTATCCCCCTGTTTTCTGTTTCATTCCTAATTTTTACTGTTTTTTAATTAGCGTTATATTATACCTACACTATGAAAATATTTTTTGATAACCACTATGTAATAAAACGCAATGACACTAGACGGCAGTATCTACTCTTGTCGAGATTCAAGGGATTTCCCACATTGTGTGAATTGGTGAAGAAACTTTTGTGGCTACCACATAGCAGCGCCACCGTGAAAAGATTATTTTCAGCTATAAATAATATGAAAACTAAATTACGCAACAGAATATCGACTTATTGCACACTAAATCCGAAATAACCGAGTGCTACTCATTTTAAGCCACAGAAAGGCAAATGAAGAAATTTTACAAAAATATGTATGATTTTAATAAGGAAAATGAGTCTGAAAATACTGAAGATAAGGCAATAGAGGATGAAAGTGGACAATAATTTTACTTTGAATTTTTTTTATATGTTGTGATCAATATTATAATATAAAAATGTATGTGAGTCCTGGTAGCTAATAAAAGTAGGTGATTGTTTTAATTATATCAGGAAATTATGAAATCTGCCCTTTTTTACTTTACCTACTGTTTTCTCCTGTTTTTTTATTGGTGAGCTGCTGTTTTATAGTTTCTTGGGGTTGGCAACACTGCTCGCAACCCTCCTTTAACAACTGTCAAGTCATCATAATTTTATTATAAATAAGACGCCCTGATACGGAGCCGGCATTCTTGAAGCGCCTCCGAATCGGTGCACAAGTTTCATTAGTAGGTACATCTTTATATTGATGTTATTATATTTTAAAAGTAAAAGTTATTTTTAAAAACTGTTGTTGCATACGCTCCAACTTGATTAGATATTAAACATGCATGTGTAGATATTTAGCAGGCAATGAACCATTTGTTTATTTGTTAATGCTGCACCGTTTTATAAGGGCAATTTTTACAATGACCACCAATCGGGGGGGTGGGGGGTGTAACAACCCCTCCCCCCCGGCACACAGCGTAAATGTGTTAGCCATAATGTACTTATGAATTGGGGTCCTATAACGGTACCATGCAATGCTCATTGCCATCTCATTGCACTTGGCCCATTAAGTCCATCGACTCATCGACTTTAATGTTCGGTCTGTGGACTCGTTAATAGATTATCTATGGTTAGTAGACAGTAGTGTCTGACTTGTGCCGGCGCAGTGACGTTCCAAGCAATTAGTATTTTGAAAATAAATATTGCCGCCGTGATATTTTTTTGTAATAATTTGTGAATAACTTAAGTTATTTAAAGTTTTTTTTTTTTATTAGTGAATAATTGTGGTGCATAGTTTTATTTGATTTGTATACTTTGCTGTTCAAAATTGTGATGACAACTGGACTTCGAACAACAAATATTATTTTAATGTGTACGTATTTACAGGTGGGTAACATGTTTTTTTTTACTCGAAATTATGTAGCGGGAACATTTCAAGGTAATGCTACCTTGAAATATGCCGGCGACGTTAACTTGTAAAGTGAGCCTGTGCTAACTTTAGATAAAACCGGTGCAACTTGTTGTCATTAAATAAAAAAAAACTTACTGACTTAAGAAAAATTTCGTTTGAACGGTACTGTACATAACCAAAGTAAGCCGTAGCGGTCGAGCTAAGCAATGCCAGTCGAAAATGATCTTAAGGTGTCCAGGCAGTTTGGTTCCCGACAACACTTATACGTTTAAAACTCTTACATGAAACATGCAGGTGGGTACATATTTCATTTATTAGTTACTCATAATAATCTAGTGAAAATGAGAATCAGTATAGGTACTTACTATTTTTTTAACAACACATTTTATTTATAGGTGGGTAATTTAAATACTTACATTGTTTTAACCAACTTCTCGAAAGGAGGAGGATATTAATTCGACTGTTGTTTTTTCTTTTTTTGTATCGGATATTTTTGGCATTTATGAAGCGATTGTGATAACTATACCATGTTAGATTTGTATAGTGCTATATAGTTTTTAGTAAAACATATTAATATATAATAAATAGATATTATAAGCGTAATTAATTATAATTATAAGTAAGCAGTGATAGCCAAGTTAGTAGAACGCTTACCTCGTTAGCAAGGATATCAGGTTCAAACCCCGGCTCACACCTTTAGCATTTCTGGATTTCATGTGGAAATCTCATTTTCAACCATGATTAATCACTTGCCAAACGGTTAAGGAAACCTGAAACAAAGGAAGGAAACAAAGGAAACCTCGTAAATATACGGACAGAAGGTCTGTTTGAGTGGACCCCTTGAAAGACCAGTGAAGTCCGCCAACCTGCACTGGGCCAGCGTGTTGGACATTGTCCTAATTCCCCTCGCAATGATGGGAGGCCCGTGCCCAGCAGTTGGACATTAAAAGGGCTAGTATTATTATTATTATACGTACCTACTTTAATCTTTTATTTCACAGATATTCAAGCCGAGTTAAATAATTATATACTTATACGTGATACTACTCAGTACGACTACTGGAGCAGTCTACAAAACGAGACGTTTAAAAAAACAACAATGGAGCAAGGTATTTAGTTTATTTTGCAATATACTTAGTGTGTCCCTGGATAATGTGCACTAATTGAGATGGATGGAAATTTATCGAAATTTATTGAAAAAAAATAATAAATAGATAATAAGATATCGTTGGTGCGAGCTAAACGCTACGTAAAAAGATTGTGCTTGAACTACTGAATAATAATAATATCGCTAGTCGAACACACCAACTATACGGTCCCACACTAAGCAACGCTTGTTTTACGGGTATCGTACAATGGACTATGGGCGAGCCCATGATATAATACTTATATAGATATTAAACATCTATGACTCGGGTATAAATATTCGTGCTCATCACACATAGTTTGTCCGCTACCAGGATTCGAACCTGGGAGCCTCAGCGTAGAAGGCAGGGTCACTACCAACTTAGCTAATCAGGTCGACATGTTTAAATACGTTAGACGAATGTTTAGATAATTGTATTCATATTTGCATTTTTATTTCAGTTAATATTCTTAAGAAAATGGCAGAGTATGACTTCAGTGCACCAATTAATGTCACCATGATATTCGAAGATAGTGACGATGATTCTAATGCATGCCAAACTATTTTCGATGACAGCCCTCGTAAACATACGGACAGAGTTTGTCCCACCAACACAGAGACTATTACGATCAAAGAAGAATCACAACGGGTCGAGATTGATCAAAATATTAATATATTGGCAGAAAATGAAAAGACAAAAGGAGATAATATAATTAATTTGGATGCAGACGATAATAATTACTTACACATAAACTCCCATTTAACTCATGGATCTAGAAAACGAAAATTATGTGATACAGACAATGTGATATACAATGTAAAAACAATTCCAGATAAATACGTCAAACAAAAACATGCCAATCAACATAATAACTCTGAAATGCACACAAATGGAACTCAAAATTATATACAAACTGCTTACAGTGAAAAACCAAATTATACATGTCAACAAATCAACCAACACGACCGAGTAACTGATGATATTAATGGTTTGCTGGTAAACGTGTCTGAAAATTTGATACTAATTATGGATTCATACTATCGAATGAATAAACAATTACAATCAATAAAAGATGTAAACGTCAGGAAAAAATCTCAAGATGCATTCTTGTATATACGACGATACTTTTTAGATTTATCATACGAAACGATAGATACTCTTATTGTGCCACACGAAAATAATTCTCAATTCGTCAACAGTTTCTTGGATAGCACAGTTAGGATAGCCATCAATAAGAAAGGCATCAATTGTAACCGCCGACACGTATACACATTTTATAAATACATGGTTGAATGGACAAAACAGCATAAAAAACATACAACCAGTTTACAACAACAAAATACTCAGCTTAAGGAATATTTAAGCAGACCACCCATTCAAGTTAACTCTCTGAATCGTGATACAGTGGCCAACGTTGACCATTATACTTTACATAATCCATGTATATATTCGTCTGGACCTCCAGGAAGAGAAATAACTATAAGTGTCAATACAGACAAATTAAACGATGTTAATACTAATAATGCTTTTCCAACTCAGACTTGCAGTTCGATACCAAGTATCGATGAATATTGTATCAATTATCTAACCCCAGAGAACAGAACTGCGATAAAACATACCCATAACAATTCAGAATTTATATATAATCAACCGCCAAATCAGGCGGTTTCAAGAAAGAAACAACCAAAATTAAATATTTCACCTCAAGCCGTATTCCATCCGCCTGTGTCAAAACCATATAACATGAGACAACCGAACAGTTTCCAAAATAAAAATCATTACGTACAAGCAACGATGATGCCGACGCATAACCCAGTAGATACAACTAGATCGACAGAGTCGAGCGAGAGCGGTTATGTTAGCCCATCCAGTGTCAGTCCCAACGTGTATCCAATGGTAAGCAAACACATTCAGCGATAGTAATGTACAACATTTGTTTAAAATCTACAATACATTTTAATTAACATCCATGTTATTGAATCTATCGTTTGAATTCAAACTCATTAATTCTTACTGGGTTTCCAATTTTAATTTCCTTTGATGATTAAGTACTTGTTGAAGATTTTGCACAATCATTTATATTTCATTTACAGGATTGTGTTCGGAACAAAGAACAAACAGTAGTCACACCAATGATATCGAATATCGTTTCATTGAGTCCCAGATACTCGTACACAAACATGCACGGATGTCACATGTGTGGAAAAGTTACTGAATTAAGGTGTCGTGGGTGTTATACCTACTATTGCAGTATTATTTGCGAGGTATGTATATTCATTACATCGGCACATATAAATCTGAAATTACGTCCTAGCTAGACGGATCCGCCTCTCGGCGATCCTATTGCGATAAATCCTACAGCGCGCTGAATCCCGGCAGTCGGGGCCGCAACGCGCTTCCAAGAGATAGAGTTGCCCGATATAAAAAAAGCGCATAGCTATAGTGTAGTATAGTAAAGTAACGCATAAAATGCAGCGGCGTGCGACCTGATGTGCACTTTATTGCTTTGAACCAAGAATTGCGCTTGATTTAAATGTCTTTGCGAAGTGAAATACCTTTTCGTAAGAACTATTAGATAATCTGTGACCGTGTGACTTATTATCAAGTCCAACTTTCATTGAAGTCAAACCCTCCCCTAGCTAATTTATAATCCTTTCTTACAGCAACTGGATTCAAAATTCCACCACACTTTATGCCGAAGAATGTAGCGCCTGGGAGAAAAAATAGTCCTACAACTGACGTTACCTATAAAACAGTCTGAATACCAGTGAATAAACTTGTTTACAGTTCTTTAGTTGATAACCTATATGAAATAACACTTATATTATAATATAAGTGTTATTTCATATAGGTTTCATTTTCTGAGTTATTATTTTGTTACCTGACCCATCTTGTACCTATTTCAATATTGACTTCATATGAAAATTGAATCCCCAATAACCCATTATGACTTTGCCACTTCCATCATTTTGGTTTTCATATTGGATTAACGGCAACCCCGAAATCGTTGAAAAGGACTTAGCGACGGAGTCGAGTGCTAGTTTACGAGACGATACTTTACGGCGTACGCTATTACCACCGTCTTTGGGGCTTTATCGGGTGATTAGGCCGAAAGACAAGACTCTGACTGTGGACATCAAAGGTCGAGAATCTTCATCAAAACAACTTGGCCTGCACGATACAAGCTCGTCTGTTGTTCTTGTAAATATTCCTCTCCTTAGAGTCTGCATTGCTGTGAAGGGTATCTAATGGCATATGGCATGTCGTTATTTACCTGAGGCGCGATTTAGCGAAAGGGAGGTATAAGGCAACCGTCCAAGCTGTATGATATGCAAATGCAAAGACCACCACAATGTGCCAAATCACGTGCGTTAGAGTACTTCGACGTCACCGTTGAGCCTAAAAGAACAACCGTGTCCGTCCACTGGCTTGCCCACCGTCCGGTCCTAGCATCGGCTACGTACGGGTGTGACTTATGGAAATTGGATCTGTTCTAGAGAGACGACACAGGTTTTGATAACGGTCACTAGCACAGATATATGAGAGGAGATATGTTATGAAAGCGGTGGGCTTGCGCTCGCATTTGGCCAAAATTAGGCTAACATAGAGGTTTCGCCGTCAGTCGACTGCAACTGCACGTCGGTATCGGAGCTCTAACTTTTTTTTTAAATGCCGTGTTATTCCGTGGTTGTGTGCAAAAATACTAGCAGCAAAGTGAACTACGCGAAAGATGGAATCTCATTTCACCAGCCAGTATTAAGTATTTTATTTATTTGTCATTAAAATCATTAAAAACAACAAATCAAAAAATATTTAATGCCTTTATTATGTTATTTTAGTTTTCATGTAGCACAACGACTTTTTTATTTTTGTACAAAATACATGGCTATTTAAGTACCACCTATGTTCGCTACTAAGTGAATGTACGAGGCAATGGACAGATCGTCTAACGATACTTTGAATAAACTGGTGCGTCGCGTGGTACGGCCGCTGTATACGGCGACGACGCAGCACGCACCGAAGAGACTTCGTATTGGTTGGTTCTATGGAATTGCATGTGTTTTGCGGCGAGTGGTGGGGAACAAAACGGAGACAGCGAGTTCCCATACATTTTGAACCGCACGGCATATCTATCATGATCTGTGGTCACTAGCATCATCTTTGGGCTCTCTCCTTGTATTACCTAATACGAGTGGGCAAGTTGTTCGCGCTTCGATAACTTAAACCTAGTGAAATTTATGAGGCACATTGCGTTTTAAATAACAATACATTCCAACCAACTTGAGTCGTTAGGTCGTGTTAACATAATTTTGGTAACATTTATACCTCCTGGTATAGGCCATAGTCGGGGCCATCACACTAGACCTTAAGCCTATCAGTAAACTCGAGGATACTTTACTGAAAAAATACCGAATGCTTCAGAAGACTTCAATAGTCAAGTTAAACCATTTCACTTTTATTTTCCTACACTCATGCACATTTATGAACACATTGAATATTAACCATTTCATTATAATGGTTAATATTTAAACAAAATTAAGAAACGCAATTTTCATAAAATAAAACAACATTTATAATCTGTCTCTCTAAATACCCAGAAAGTTTGATTATGTTGTCATTGGCTTGATGCACAAAGTCTGAAGCCAATATTATAAAATGTCAATGTCAATCAAACTATTGTCAAATCGGTTTGTTTCTTATTTTTCTTCTTTCTTTACGAAATGAGATGCTTGTGTATCAATTTAAATATTAAAATAACATGATAACAACAAACGATTTTATATTATTTATCGCTGTAAAATAAAGCGTTGTTAAAGTTCATCGTCAATATATTCATTTAGTTTTTACGTGACATTCAATCGAAAATGTACTCGGAGAAAGTGTTGCATTCCAAAGATACACACGCTTGAAAATGTTATATTTCGCTACGTTTTCGGCTAGTAGTTATTGGTATTTTCATCTATTAACCTTTACATTTGAGTTTAAAATGTGGTATGCTGCTTTGGTGCGATTTATACGACGTCGACTTGTACTGGGAATTATATTTGCATCTTCATTAACTTACTGTATCGTCAGTTTCTTAAGAGAGGTTAGTGTCATAAAAACAGCATTTAAAGCTTTGCATAATTAACAGTAAAAGTACACTAGATCCACTAATGGGACATATTATGCACTTGGGCTACAATAAGGCGTAACTATTTCAGTGAGAAATCATACCAAAATTATATTACTTTGTAGTTTCTGCTTCATAGTAGCAATTTTTATTATCAACCCTCTGAGTGGGGCTGGACTGGTCCAACAACAATCTTTGAGTGTTAGGCATGTTTAGATGGGTCCCATTTATTTGCAAAAATAATGAACTAGATATTCAAAATTATTTATTTGTAGTGATTTATATAAGTATATAATGTGCATTGTAATGGTTACAATGGTTTGGATTGAAATGCATCCCATTGCAATGATAATTTATGTTTTATTGTAACATATTATTAAGTATATTATATTAAAAAAAGACAGCAAAATAGGCTACATATGGCCTGCTCTAATAAGCACAAGTGTTTAAGGAGTATTTAGGTTTTAGTTAATAATGCTGATTTTTAATCATTTCAGGGTAACAACAGAAATACAATATACCAAGATGTCTCATTTGAAAAGAAACCATTTGTTTGGAGAACACTTCAAGAGCACAATGACACAAATGATAAAGTGAAATGTAGAAATTCTGTGCAAGGCAAACAATTACTTGTTGATGACAGAGGTAAGAAAGAAAGCATTGTTTGTATGGAACATTGCAAATGATGACAGTTGAGTTATTTTTGTGACTTACAACAAAATAAATGCAAAATTGTGCTAATTTAATTGGAACACAAAGATTGAACTTAATCAAATGTCATCCTTTTCTTTCTTCTCATAATATATGAGCAAAAGCTATACTTTTACTTTTATGAAAAATCAACAATTTATTTTATCTATAATTGTGTAGAGACAATGAGATGTTTTCTCAGCATATTATTTTTTACTGTTTGCCCCAAATAACTGAAGCAAAATCTTGTGGCAAACAAACAAGCTGCAGATCAGTTGCTCACTCATAAATTTAATAATAATATATTAATTTATTTTCACACCACAAAATTCATTATTATTATTTACTAGCTAACCTGAAAATCGTCCTGTACAAATACAGTACAGTATTATGGGTGTTTGAGGACCTGATAAGCGCAGTTTTTAGTGACCCTGCTTCCTGCGCTGAGGGTCCTGGGTTCGAATCCTGGTAGGGACAAACTTAGTGGGATAAGCACATATGTTTGTACCTGACTCATGGATAAGCACATATGTTTGTACCTGACTCATGGATATTTAGTGTCTATATAAGTATTATATACTGAGTTCACCCTCAGTCCATTGTACGGTACCCATAATACAAGCATTGTAAAAATTCAACAATAAAAAATCAATCAATTGTGAGCACAAATTTAGAGTTGTTCCATTTTGTCAAATACTGTTTATTTATTTACAGGCTATGTGTGCCAAAGAATGGATGTATTGAAGAATGGGTGCTGTGATACTGAAGCGGATTTCTCCAGTAAATACAGTTGTGAAACATGCACACCCAACAATTGTTGTGTGATATATGAGTACTGCGTGTCATGTTGCTTGGATCCTAGTAAGGTACTTGTATACTCACTTCCAATCTTAACTATTCATAAGGGCACCCCCACAATGAGAGTGATGTTATGTATCTTATCTTTAAAGCCTAACCATAGGCTATGCAGTAGTGTAAAAACCAACAACTTATACCACCAAAGACGAATCTCAATGTTTGGTATTCAGGCTGCGAATAATAATTGTTTGCAGGATGGGCTTAAAAAATCCTTATGCAGCATTATGTATATCAGGTGGTGGCAGGTTTGATTCCTGTCTATACAAATTTCCGAAATACGGTTTTCATAGTGTAATTTTTTTGTGTGGGAAACTCATGGATATCATCAAGTCCGGGAAGGCAAGCAGGCCATGTCAGACTCCTACCGACAAAAACCCCATGGTGTACCATTATCCGCCTTTGCTGGTGCGCCAAGGGATCACCCTAACATGGGCCGCGAGTTCATTATATGTCCGGGTCTGTGCTCGTCCTCAGTTCATTGTATAGCACTCATAATTTTTTTTTTCACAGAGGCACATGTTGGAACTGGTATTGTCTAAACTGTCTACAGACAAAAACGTGTTGTTCCGCTCACTGACCGACGACTACGAGCTCTGTCTCACAAAGTGTCGCACCAGCTCGCACAGCGTACTCCACGAGAACTCCTACAAAGACCCTGTACATAGACACTGTTTCGGCGACGATCCCCCAAGGACTAGAACTCCGGACTAGCGAAGACTTGCATTAATAGTATAATTATTATAGCTTTTTTTACTATTCTGTTATTTAGAATGTAAGTGATTGAAAACAATGAAATATTTGCCTTAATTAATTGTATAATTCATAGAACTAAGCGGTTCTTTAGTGGAAATCCATTGTTAAGCAATTTGGAAGCTTAGGTTCATTCGTAGCCGGCCGTCTTGAGGATGCTTCATTTAGAAGCTAAACACTTCGTTTTTTTTTTATATTTGCTTATTAGTTAGGGTTTCGATACTCATGATAGACAGACTATCGACTGACATCTTTAAAGAGTTCCATTTTGTTGGCTTCTTCATTTATCGATCAACTTATTTGGTTTATAATTGGGAAAATTGTCAAGCTTAGTGTCAGTGGTAGGTCCCTCCCCTCAATTGTTTAATTAATTGTATCGGTAAGTATTTGGTAATAGACTAGCTAAGATAAAGAAATAATACAGACTGAGTGTTGCAAACGACATATAGAAGCACAAAAAACCAAGCCGATTTGTGTACTACACGCGAATTACGTCCTTACGTACACGAGAATTCGCTTGGACTCTACCGTGAACTAAACTAATTGGCTTGTATTTTTGTGCTTTAATATGCTATTCGTCGGACTGAGTCTATTAATTTATTTCTTCGTCTCACTACACAAGTGAAAATAAAATGTTGCAAGCTGAGAACTTACTCATATGATTGTAAGACTAATATTATAGGTAGGTATTTCTCTAAATTTTAGTACAGGTACATTATTTGTAAAAATCGCATCTAAGACTTTGAAAATTACTACATGACGTGTCTACCGTCTAACACGTAGTTTGTAATATAAAATAAGCGTGCGTACACGTCAACCTGTTCTTTATGAAATCGGCCCCAAATTTATAGAAAGTTTTCGTACATTTACAAAGCCCTTATGCTGTTGTAAATTGATTTAAACTCCATAACTTTGTGGTGCTTGTGTTATCTTGTATAGGCGCCGTACGTCAATTAAGTTTAAATTGGTCTAACAAATAATAAGTTAGGGTCCAGTTTGTAAAGGTATAAACCCCACTTAGCCACACGCGTGACATGTCTACCTAGCCTGTTATATCTTCGCTTCGCTGAGACTGCTGTTCTCGGCTCTCGGTATAATTTATGCCTAAGGGTTCTTGTACAGCAGGTTGCTTATTACCTAGAGTCTATATAGAAAAATCCCATGAATACTAACGGGAGACAGGGACAAAAATAGTTACCCGAAGTTTATTTGCAGCCGGGGCCGACGGCGAATCAAATCATGATCCATCTACACGGCTAACAGATAACTCGAACTAGACGAAGGCAATAAAAATATAATTCCTACAATCGCTTGTAAATAAAGATCAATCCCTAATTTTATAATATACAGTTACCAGATTCAAAACTATTGTGAAATGTTATTGTTATGAATGAAATGAGGCTGTCCTGAATTATTAAAATGTATTTTTTTATGCACCTATTATTATTTTTTATTATTATTTTGCTAGGTTGATAAACGTCTATTGTAAGTAGTAGATAGGTTGATAAAAGAAAACTTAGATGGTTTGGTTTGGAGAGGATGAATGAGTGACGATTGACGAAATAAATATTCCGAGTGAATATGGTGTTTTAGAAAGGGGGCGCCCAAGAAGACCCTTCCACGAGCATATAAACAGTATTCCTAAAAGGGCAAGTCCGTAAACCCCTCCACCGACCGAAGTGTAAAGGTGTGGATGAACTAAAAACTAATCCGTATGGCAGGATCTTGAGCAATCAGTAGGGTAAGCAGCAACTTCTAATGTAATCATAGTGTCATCGAGAAAACATGCGGTCTCTGTCATACTTAGTTATAAAATCTGTGGTGTGAGTGGGATGGAAACCGTGTTACCGAAACCGGTACGCAGAAAATATTGTGCTTGAGGTATAGAGCTCTTTACCCCCATGGGACACAGGCGTTAGTTTATGTTTAGTAATAACATCGCCAGACGAACACAAACTGTACGGTCCCAAGGTTGGCAACGCTTGTATGTATTATGAGTGGTATCCCAGTATATAATACTTATATGGATATCACACAAACCTTGCCCCTATCAAGTTTCGAACCAGTGACCCTCGGCACAGAAAGCTGGGTTATTACCAACTGAGCTAATCAGCTCGTACGTATACAGGTCCCTATGTATGTTGATTGATTGCTATTTAGTATTTGTTACAGCAACCCGGTTAATTCCCTCCGTAACCGCTAGAGGCTCTGCATAGTTTGTTATCACAGAGTTTACTTCCCAAGGTGTCTTCCCAACGTTATGCTAAGTTAACAACTACTGGTACAAACCATGCCCATTCTGTAAATTTATTTTTAGTCATTATGTAC
Organism: Pheosia gnoma; assembly: GCA_905404115.1. Lineage (NCBI taxonomy): Eukaryota > Metazoa > Arthropoda > Insecta > Lepidoptera > Notodontidae > Pheosia > Pheosia gnoma. Next base: position 5,796,954 of record FR989907.1, read on the forward strand.
ATATATACTTTACATTTTCAACCATGGTTGTCACTTGCTAAACGGTAGGGAGAACATCGTGAGGAAGCCTGCATGTATGAGAGAACCCCTCGAAAGACGTGTGAAGTCTGCCAACCCGCACTGGGCCAACGTCCACCACGTTGGCCCTATGGCACTATGGTCTAATCCTCCTCGCATTGATGGGAGGCCCGTGCCCAACAGTGGGACATTAAAAGGTCTGGTATTATTATTATTACATATGTACTTACCTACTATTTCCTCACTCATAATCACGCGTCACACGCGTAGTACTGTTCTGTAATCATAGTGATAATCTTTTGTATGTAATTCATAAATTGCCTAGCTTATGAAGATAGGAGCAATTTAAATAATGTTGTATGGTAGGCAGATACTTGACAGTCAGAGAACATTTTAGGTTTCCACTGTATCTATGTACCTACTTATAAGAACATGATTAAGTACTACGGGTGAGTGGAAATAAATCTGTAGTAGATAATATAAAAAAATACCAAAACCGGCTAAGTGCATGGCCGACCACGCATATTTTTAGAGTTCCGTAATTATTGCTCGGTTTTCCACCATAACTTAAAAGATTAGGTATGATAAAAAAAAATCAATTTGCATTGACGGTTCCCTTTATGGCCCACCAGACACGAAACAAAAGTTTCTAGGTCTAAAACTTTAGAAATTATTTACTCATTTGTAAAAAAAATGTTGGCAGTAAAATACAGAAGACATTCCTATGTGCATCTGCGGGGGGAGGTGCTCTTAAAAATTAATTGAGTTTTTTAATATTTTCTAAGCCTATATATAAGTAATTTAATACAAAAAAAAACATGCATTTAGTTCAAAATTGTAGAAGTTATGAGGTATGATGGACGAGCGGGTTCCTGGTAATATCTAACGAACCCTAAGAAATCTACATTTACCAAAAAACAAGTTATACCTACCGGTTTAGGTATTTACTGTCGAAGATGAGAGTCGTTGACCCTGAAGCTGTGACGTCGATATATAAGAAATGGCCCATTGTCGGCTGGTAGCGCCAACGGAAGGTCAAGACCTTACCCAACCAAAGGAATACTTATAGACATCAAATTTAAAAAAATGCAATAAAACACCTAACTATGGGTACTAATGAGGCATGTATACTGATCCAAAAAGTATCATGCAGGTACTATCAGGGAATTGTTGTCCTAAAGATACAAGTAGGTACCTACAGATCCACCCAATAGCCGTAAAAAGGTGGTTAAAGGTATAATATTGCCACGCGAAAATTCCCTCTTTTTCCAGATGTTAATGCTTCACATAGTACGAGAATTCGGAAATCAAAACAGCGATGTTTTTTTTCATTGGATTTGTCAGTTTACAAAGATCGGTACAAAAAATAAAAAAATAACACGTATGCCTTGAAACATGAATATCAAAAATAACAAGTGTCTGACTTAATGTTTCATGTGTGTGGTTATAAGTTTGAAGCTTTTATCATAAAAAACCCGTAATAGTTTAAATTTCGCGATCAATGTTTTCCCTACTATTTCCTACCATTATTAAAATAACTTCGTAGACGCAAACTACCGTCCCGAATCCGATTCCGATTTCGAACGTTTCAAAATCACACCGAAGAATATCCCTGGAACATGCCGCCCTTGCGGCCAATAGACTTAGGTACGAGAATAAAATTGTTTTCAAATATCATCTCATGAAATAGAATTTGACGCAACATGTAGTAAGTATTAAGTCGATATCACTACTATCACCATACGATCTTGTTATACAAAATTGACGAAAATATTTGCGCAAGCACATTCAGACAGTTTGTGAGTGACTGTGGGCGCGGACAGTCGGCAGCAAGAATGGTGATGTGGTAAGAAACATTATCTGTTATAATCAATTTATCAATTCGCGAATCGATACCGTATTGCGTATTGTTATTTTTTATCTTTAACTCAAAAATATTCGTGGTGTTAGAAGTTTGATTTGTGTTTAGGTAATTTGTAAAGCGCTATAAGGGAAATACACTCGATGAGAGACCTGTTTTTTAATCAACTTAGTTTTAGACCGCTACTACGATGATCGGATTTGATAATAAAATCAGCCAGATACCTATCTATGTTGAGAAACCTGAAGTAAAATTAATAATACAATTTATATTTTGTGGTTGTTGTCTTAAGTAATATTTTGATGGTTTGAGATTTTTTTTTAATTCTGTTATAATAAATTGAAAATCACGGTGTAAGATTGAAAGTGCGAGGTAGAGGACCTATCTAGAACATAAAAAACAAAACTAACTCAATTAAAAATCATAAAGTTTGTTTACATACCTGCCTGATTTGAACGCAATAGGTATCTGGTACTTGCTATGCTTTTAGTATAAAAGATAAGTATGTAAATACAAAGACGAAAAGAACCAGTTTTACTAATTTAAATATTTAGACATTACACAATACAACACAACACATAATATATATATATATATACATAATAAATTAAATATTATCAACTAAGGATGTAAGTAATTAAGTTGCAGAATAATACCCACACCTATACAGGCATAATCACTCATTCATACATATTTATCCATCACACATATACTGCATATGGTATTTTATTATAATAACTACCTCCCTACCTATTTAGGGGCTGGTTCTCAGACCACAGGCTTGTTAGAATAATCAGACAACACACAGCGTACGTTAAAAGTGTATCCTTAAACATTTTAGACCAGAGTTATTTAGGCTTCACTTTTAGCGTACGCCAAGTGATGTCTGCATATTCTAATAACTCTGTGACTCAGACCAAGAAATAAATATTGCCTGAGCATTGGGCATAATAAATATCGTGCTTGTCCCTTTCGCTCGAGGACACAATCAACACGATTTTCCTCAGTAGGTAAACAACACACCGTTCAAAGCATTGATATGAACACTGAATAAACATCGTGCCACTAATAATATAAACGCGAAAGTTTGAGTGTTCTGTATGATACACAATCATGTTGAAACAGGTGAACAGATACTAACGTATTTTGATACAAACGTAAGAGGCTACTTTCTAAAATAACCATCATTTTCGAAGATATGCACATAATTAATTTGATAAAATAATAGCGTTGGTAAGCCTTTCCGTTCCTCTAGGTCTCGTAAATGTGTTATACTTTACTATAGTAACCATATTATAGCTGGTCTAGATATGCCAGCTGACATAATCACATTACATTATTTTTTTACAATGTGACATTAATGACAAAAATTAATTGGGTCAATCAATGATTCGACAAAACGTAGATATTGTGTAGGTCGCAAATTTTGTTTCGACCATGGCAGTTGTGCTACCGTTATTTGTGCTGCAATATGTCGTGACTCACCTTCTGCGCTGAGGGTCCCGCGTTCGAATCCTGGTAGGGATTTCTACAAATTTTGTGTGATGTGCACGAATGTTTGTACCCGAGTCGTGGATGCTTGATATCCCCCTGTCTACTGTACGGCACCCATAATACAAGTGCAGTTGCTTTGTGTGGGACCGTATAGTTAGTATGTTCGTTTGGCGATATTATTATTATCATTATGGTTGTGTATAGCTACAGACGCGGATACAGGGGAGCAATGGGTTTGATTCCATTCCCCCCCCCCCCCCCCCGACTCGCGCCTAAATTACTTTATATTGAGCAATTTTTTTTTCTGAAAGATAAGTAGAATCACACAAAAATTGCCCCCTCCACACGAAAATCCACCCCCCCCCCCCTAAACGTAATCCAGTATCCACGACAGATAGGCTAGGTTAATGAGGCTTCATTTTGTAAAGTTTCATAAAATGTAGATAGTAATTAGCTATATATTATCGTGAATTTATATTGGTTTTGTTAGGCATTTCATAAGGATGGACTCTATTGGTTAAATACAGTAGTTCCATACTACAAATATACGGTAAGAATGTAAATAGAACACTTATACAAAACATTATACTTATAAAGTGAGTACGTTGTGGACTAGGCCCGCCACACACTCCCACCACTGCTACTCCTGTAAGCCAGGATCTACAGTGGTATCCTATGAAGACACCGAGGTTTGACCCTTGGCGAGTCCCGGGATAAAGATAATTGTCTTGGAACCCGAACGAAATTAATCGAAAGATAAAAATAGGAGGAGTTGGAAGAAATTTACCCACTTCATTCCATTACAAAGCGGGAGACAAAAAAGAGAGCACGTTGCCGTTACCGTTTAAGTATCGAAGTAAATGACATAGAAACATAAGTGACCTGTCCCGAAACCCGGCATTGCACGGAAAAAGCTCCCTAAGGTATATCTTACACATCGGTAACAACTGAAACAAAATCATTGATCATTTATTTTTTTTCATTCATCATCAATTCAATCGTTTCGTAGATAAGCCCGCACAAACTACCAGTCAGACGTGGCTGCGATTTTGTATAGTACTAATCTATACATTTATACAAATAAATAAAATTGGAGTGTCTGTTTGTAATATTAAAATAACCGCTTTTTACTAAGTGCATTTGTATTTATACACGGTACATATACCTAAATAACATTTTTTACAATTTTTGTCTGTTTCGGCTAATCTCTGAAAAGGCTGGACCGATTTTAACGGGACTTTAACTGGCTGGCATAGATAGCTGATGTAACAAGGAGTAACTTAGGCTACTTTTATTTTAGGAAAACTTTTTTTGTTACATACCACGCGGACGAAGTCGCGGGTAACAGCTAGTTCATTATATATTTAATACTTCCAATATCATTCAGCAGTCACCGTAATCACATTACAGATGCTTTGTCAATTTCGCATTATCAACATAACGTATTTATCAAAACGTTTAACGAATCTTATCAAAATTAGTCTGCACACACGTTATCTTAATAGTAAGTAATACCTACCTGAGAATTAAGTCGGCATTAATTATTATACAAAAGTACCTATATACTTAGCATATCCTGGGTGTTGAATGAGAGGCAAAATGATTAAAGCAGTGATAGCCAAGTTGGTAGAACGCTTGCCTCGGTAACGTGGATCGCAGGTTCAAACACCGACTCGCACCTTTGGGATTTCTGGATTTCATGTGCGAATCTCATTTTTAACCACGATTATCACTTGCTAAACGGTGCAGGAAAACATCGTGAGGAAACTTGCATGTCTGAAAGAACCCCTCGAAAGATGTGTGAAGCCCGCCAACCCGCGCCCAACAGTTGCACATAAAAAAGGGCTGGTATTATTATTATTAGAAGGAGAGGCGGTTACATGCGACTGCGATACGAATATGAGATGAATGTGTGGAGTAGCGGAATACACAAGATATTATGCAATGAGTAGATACTCTATAGGAAGTGTGAAAGTATAACCGGTGACAGGGAGTCCCCGGCTGCTGGTATGAGCATGCAATGAGCAAGTATGAATGCCGACGTATCTATACCTATGGATATAACTTGCTGGCCCTGCGAACTTCGTACCGCCTCACATGTATGAGAAAATCTAAAATGTTCCACATGTTTTAATAGTTGTTCTGCTAATCTAAAATGTTCCACATGTTTTAATAGTTGTTCTGCTAATCTAAAATGTTCCACATGTTTTAATAGTTGTTCTGCTAATCGGGGTGGAGACAAATTCAAAATATAAAAGGTCACACAAATCATCGTACACTTTTTTGAGTTATAAATGGTGTAACTAACAGGACTTTATTATATATATATAATTAATCGCTGCTGAATCTATAACTGTATTATTCTTTGATTCGGAAAATTGAAGATTAACCCAAGTCAATACGTACCGTATATTAGCCCCCCAATTTATAGACGTACCTGTTACAACTTTATCAAACGTCATATAGTACTGCGCAAAAAAGTTTTGCTTTGTGCAGTAATATATGACGTTTGATAAAGTTATAAAACGGCTATATAATCGGGGGCTAAATCTATACTAATACTAATACTAATACTAATTACTAATTACTTTACTAATAATATTATAAATGTGAAAGTTTGGATGGATGGATAGATGGATGGATGTTTGTTACTCTTTCACGCCCGAACGGCTGAACGGATCTGGATGAAATTTGGCACAGAGATAGATTATAGTCTGGAATAGCACATAGACTACTTTTTATCCCGGTAAAATGTATGGTTCCCGTGGGATAGATGTTTTAATTTTTCATACTTTTTATCGCGGGTAACACCGCCCGGCGCAGCTAGTAGGTTATATATTATACCTATGCGCTAACAATGTATGTACCTACACAGAAGATCAATGTCAAATCACTATAGTAAATATGCTTTGTAAAACTGCGGCAGTGATCTTTGTAGGAAACAAAAGACGAGTGGGGTAGGAAGTTTAGAACCTCTGAGTAAGAACACGCAACATTAGTAATTACAGGAAAAGCTATTTCTTTTCCGGACGATAATAATGTTAATATTCATAGCATTGTCTCGTTTAACGCAGATTCTGCTTGTCATAAATTTTGTCGTCCTCATTCACGATAATAACTTTGTGGTTTCTATTTATTTTGTCTGCGTACGTACGGAGTATAAAAGTTATTAGATAGCTTAGGCAGATATCCAAAATAAAGGATGTAATTTAGAATATGTCAAACTAGCAAGGGGTATAAAATCTACTGCGTCCTTCACCCACTGTTAATAAAATCTTTAATTAATCACAGCCTTATAAAGAGAAGGAAAATAAATTGATGTATTAATTAGGCTCGAGTAAATAAGATCGGCAGACAGATCAGACCACGGAAATAACCAATTAATATGAGAATGAAATATGTGAATTGACACAATATTAAGTGTTGTTTGAAATTATTTCTAATTATTTTAATACATGCCTATAATATTCTACACAATTATTTATTAGTGGTCAGACATTGGCACCGGAGTATTACAAAAATACTCAAGGAATAAACCATGTATATTTTAGATTCGGGGTCAATTTTTATATGAGTTCCTACATATTACGTGTTTTTCAACACGCACTTTGAGGTTCAAAACTATAAAATGCATAAAACACAAAGGTAATTATTTAGGAAGTTATCTTTTGCGACATTTCTTTGTCTAAGGTTCACAAGTTAAGTTAGACAAATGATTGTGCCCATACGACCTTGCGCTAAATATTTCAAAGGCGTAGGTACTTCAACCGCATGCATAATTTAATTATAGGGTCACCATTCGTCTGCGACTTATTGTAATATTCACTAATTTATAAACTAGTAGCAGCCCTGCGGCTTCGTATGCATTTTGACTTTGAGTATCCTAGAAGAAATTCTCCATTAGCGGGAAAAAAATATATTTAAGAAACTCAACTTTTGTAATTGCTTAGTTAAGAAATCGTATAAATAGTCGTATGTTGGACGGTCGTTATCGATTTAAAAATCATAGTCAGAGATATCAAAAATTAAAATATATTATGGCCTTTTCACACTACGTTTTTATAGGATACAAAGGCAATACGCACACGAGTCAGAGCAAAGAAAGGCTATGTGAATTAAAAAACGCACGTCGATAGCGCGTCTTAAAATCGTGATGTGTAAAGGCCCTTAAGAACAAAAATAAATATTTTCAATTAAAAAACCTGTGCGCATGGCCCCCCCCCCCCCTCCCCCATCCACTAATTGCGATATTACTATAATAGAATATTTTTTTTGTTCCTAATCAATTTAATGTTTTTTTATTCAATTATATGCTTTTGTTCCCTTTTTTGTCTCTGGGTGACACAGCCAAATCAAATGGCTGTAATTTGTATTCCGCTACATCATATATTTTCGATGTATGTTCTTCCCCGATATTGCACCTACTCACAAGAATTTGTACGTGCTTACTTTATATTCACCGTGTTTTACCTAGATAGGTATTTAATCAGTTTAGTTGTTGCAGGTATTTCCTACACTGTCGCGTTTCCTTATGTAACGAACACCTTATACATAAAGTTAAATAGGATCACGTATCAGAAGGATTTGTTCACAGTTTCATAAGCCTTCATCAAACTGCGAGTAGATACCTAAATGTATTTACATTTAAACAAGATACAGATACTTATGGGCATTTAGAAAAATAAGTACTCATCCTGAAAATATTTCTGTAAGGCTATATAATAAATAACACAATAGCTAATTATTCAATGGTAGAGTATTCTTTGGACGTATAAAGATTTAACTAATAATCGCAGGACAAAACGAAGAGACACATTGCTATTCTCATAATAATATGTTTAATAATATTGCCCGAGCTAAAGTACTACAATTTTAATGTTATCTTTTGTGTAAAGTGTCATGGACGTGTTATACGGCGGTATATACTTACTACCTACATTTATAAATCAGTCTTTAAGACTTATATTTGGACTTACTAACATTAACTCTTACTTACTTAATAGATACTTATTACTTTTATGCAACAATCCTACACGAACTAATTTAATTTGTAAACAAAACTTATTCCTCGACACAGAATTGCGATAACTGTCCACAGCCAAAAAGAAATTTAATAATGACAATCAACTGTCAGGCGCGCTAGCCACTTCTTTTCCACAACAAACTTTAGTTTTAATAAGGACGTTTTTCTTTATCTTCCACGTACTTTTATTATTTTACTTACTCTCGTTGATTTCGACCGATGATTTCCATAAATTAAAATATCTCTACTTATTTGTCCACAGAATTAAAAAAAGTAAAAACATTACAGTCATGTATATTAGTGGTTGAAGTATTGTTTGGTATCGCGTGATTTCTATGTAAGTTGTAGTGTATCGCGTCGGTGTTGGTTGGTGGGCGGCGTGTTGGCGGCGCTGGTCGCGGGTGCGCTGGTGGCCGTACTGGTGCTGCAGCCGTGGACCGGGCCCGACCACCCGCGCTTCCCTCGCGCTGCCGTCGCCGCTAATGGCTACGAATGTGCATCTATTGGACGGTAATTACTAGAATCTTCTAATAGGTATTATTTTTACAGTCGCACCTTTTTTTTTTTACAATGGGAGTAACAGTCGCACCTGACATGACCCACTGTCTCGTTCAGATACTGCAACATAGCACATCACCTTGATTCGTCTACTTAAACCAACATCTTGGTTTACCACCTTCATTCATTTAAAAGAGACAGTTGCTGTGTTTCTCTGTCGGGCAAAAACTTAATGCCGAACAAGTTGATATATCTGTTAGAGCTATAAAGAGGAAAATACTCCACATAAAATTGATATATTGCATTACTTGATTCATTGAGCTTACCGTCCAACAACATATAGGACGTGTAAAACCCTGGATGATTCATTCAAAGCCTAAATTCGAATTATAATATTTTTGCCTAGTTAACGATCTTATTTTATTCGTTATATTTTAGAGAGATTCTGGAAAGGAATGGCACCGCTGTGGATGCGGCGATAGCGACGCTGTTCTGTGAGGGCATTGCGTGCGCACAATGTATGGGGCTCGGAGGAGGCTTCCTGGCCACGGTGTACGACGCAACAACGAAGCAGGTGAACTGAGAGCTCACATTCTATATTTAACTTGGGTATAAAATACAAAAAGTCTTGAAACAATTTTGTGCTCCTCTCCAATTGGGTAAAAACCGGACCGTTTTCTATATTTAAATTAAAACTCAGAACAAAATATGATGTATATTCTCATTGGAAGTGACATCACTTCGGAAGTGCTTCCATAAACAAAAAACAACTTCAAAATCCTAGTAAATTAAAAATCGACGACGCGTGTGGCTCGTGATCGATACCCAAAGATAATGTACACAGGCTGGAACAGAGTTGTTCCTGTACAGAGTTTCTGTAAGCGCGTCGGGTGACGTGATACAAACACATAACCGCACCGCTGCTTTATAGTAGTAACTGTTGCAGCTTGAATCTTTCATCATACTTTTCCCACTAACAAATCTACTTTCCAACTTCCAATATCATTTCGTTTAATTTTGTTGCGAGTTCAAAGCCATTAATAAAGACAATGAGGTTTAGTCTCCGGGAATCGCCGAGGGTCAAACCTTTGGCGTAATCGTTAGTCACCATTGTAGATCCTGGCTTACGGGCGGAGAACAGGTGGGAGTGTGTGGCGCGGCTAGTCTCATTACAATAAAACCTTACTTATACCTACAAAAAAAACCTGTTCATGTTGTAACAGGTGCACGTACTCAACGCCCGGGAGAGGGCCCCAGCGGCGACCGACGTGAATATGTTCGCCAACGCCTCGTCCACCGTCGGCGGTCTCGCTATCGCCGTCCCGGGCGAGCTGAAAGGGTACGGCGCCCTGCATCAGCGCTACGGCCGGCTGCCGTGGGGCGAGCTCGTGCGCCCCACCGCGGACCTGTGCCGCCGCGGCCACCGCGTCAACTCTTATATGGCACGCGTGCTCAAATCATACAGAGATATAATCAAAGCCGAACCCTCAATGCGGTGAGTAAATACACCTAAGGGTGCTTTCTATTTTGACCCGCGTGGCAACAGTCCGCGTACTAACCATCTAGATAGGTTTATATAAAAGCTTCTCACATGGTACATTAGAAACAGATAGGGCCTTCAAAGTATACTTATATCTCATCATCAAAGTCTTAGTATTGAATCATGAAATGGAACGTAATAGCTAACAACATTGACCGTTACATCTTGATCTCATGATGGCTTGGCTTACAATTAGAGATGGCAACAAATGTTACCATCTAGTATTTCCGATAGATAATCTGTTGAAATATTAACCATATTATCGGCAGAGAAATATACGTCAACGCTACTACCGGCGAAGTTTGGAACGAAGGCGATCATATAGTGGAACCGACTCTAGCTCGGACTCTGGATCTAATCGCCGAAGAGGGCCCGGAGGCGATGCACAACGGAACGCTCACGGCGCAGCTCGTACGAGATATAGAAGCCTTTGGAGGCATTATAACAGAAGAAGACATGCGGAACTACAGGTGATACGAATACAGATAACACATTGAAAAAATTGCTGAATATTGACCCCTGCTTACAAGCTTCCCACACCCAAGTCAAGAATGCTCATCTAACAGGAATACCCGAGAATTCTATTCAGCACTTGTAATTAATTATGAAGCCAATAACGGTTGCAAAGATTCACGAACAGCTGATTTAAAAAGAAAACATTTTGCAAACACTGTTTGCAATTATTTATTTTTTTCAGTTCCCAATCTTCTTGTTAAGAACAATTTTTTTGACTTTTTGACTCTATCCCCTCAACGAAATCTTGTATCAGCGCCTGAGAGCCCTAAATATTTATCTAACTCTGTGACTTTATAATACCTTTTAAAATAAATAGTCTTCTTAATGGATTACCTACTCTACTAAAACGTCATGATTGCAGGGTAGAGTGGCAAGACCCAATCGCGGTGCCGCTAACAGAAGAGCACACCCTATACTCAGTGCCGCTGCCAGGCTCCGGCTCCGTGCTCGCCTTCATCCTCAACATGCTGCGAGGATGGATCGGCGACGGGACTGAAGCACCCGTTAACTCTGAACTCTACTGGCATCGCGTCGTCGAGTCCTTCAAGTACGCGTACGCCAAACGCACAGGCCTCGGAGATCCTTCACGCACTAATCTGCCCTACGATATCAACGTTGTACGTATAACTCCCCGGTCCACACTTGCTCGACTCCATCCTAAACATGTTGCGGGGTGTCATTACGTCCCTATGTTAAGCGCTCTACACACCGAACCCGGTATATTTAAGAATTCTTCCACGTTCCGTCAATTCTGAGGATCGGAACCATTTAAGATATTTCTCCAAGCGTTATGGACCTTTTACAAGTTGCCGCCTACAGCATTCTTAATACACTGAAACATCTTGTTCATGTCCTTTCTGTGGCGCCTCTACCACTTGCCCTATAAGGATTTGCTTCTACAGCTCGTGTCAGGGGGACTTTATCATAGGGCCGAGGTACACGTGGAAGTTTTCCCACCAGTAGATGGAGAGCCTAGACCAAGGTCTTTAAGAGATATCATCAAATTTCCGGCGGCGGCCTGATAGTCGGGTTTAAGTGTGTAGAGCGCTTTATATTTAGGAGCGAGCCTATTGCAACACAATCCCCCCACCAAGCAAGGGACAATCAATGTGAAGAGACCCGGCCAAAGTTAGCACCAAATATAATTCTCTCTATAAGTGGTTCACTATGTAGGTAGTCAACGTCTGCTATTTATTATTAGTAATTGGGCTATTTAGTAAAAGGCTGTATTACAACAGGTGCACGACAAAATTATAGGTATGTACCTACTTAAGTAAATACATTGTAATTCACGATATATCGACGTAAGCCATCTCCGTGTTTATAAACGCCTGACATCATTATACCTATGTAACTAATTAGCTACAATTATATAACTAATATTATGTCGAATTATAATTTACGCTGATTCAGTCATAATATTCAAAGTAACGTACTGGCACTACGCATACATATTTCCGCTCGCTGAACTACCCTAAGATAAATTTATAATATTATCTTGGGTATTTTCTGCTTTTCGTATTTTTGTTCAGCATACAGGCCCCTCTTTTCCATTGGCAAGTACCCAGACCCCCTCCCCTGCTTAGTTCCTGCTAAATCACCAACCTATAGCCGATATTACTAATTAATATTTATTGGCCGAAAATCAAACATCAATTCCTACTACTAATTATTACTACTACTCCATACTATATCGTTTAATATGCCCAAGGTCTCCAATACGTCAAAGACGGCCCTCAAAAAAAGTTAAAAAATGTGAATATATTTTTATCCAAGTTTTATCCTCAAAGCCCACTCGGTCGAGGTCGCTGTTGAAGGCGAAGTAATATTATTCCAGTTGGAGCGAAATCTGTCTGATGCGGCGTGGGCGGCGTCTTTCCGCGATCTAGTGAACGACTCGAGGACGTACTCTGACTGGCAGCACTATGGTGCGCTGTTTGAGGGCGCCGACGACCACGGCACCGCGCACGTGGTGGTGGTCGCGCCTGACGGCAGTGTCGTCTCCGCAACCAGCACCATCAACTATATGTGGGTATTAATAAACTATCAGGGTAGGACTGAGTCCTTAAAGCGGCAGGCAGAAGTCATCTGACTGCAGTTCATCCATATTTCGCCTATGACTTTTGGACCATCGGCGGCGTGGCTATTGCTATTATATTAGGCACACTCCCCTACAATGCAAAGGAATTTGGGCTGTAGTCCTCACCGCACGTAGTGCTCGTTGGTTAGCTTTACAAGTCATTAAGACCATGTGCTGGTTTCATTCCTCACAATATTTACATTAACTGTTCAGTAAGTGATAATCATGATCCAAAATGTGATAAAAGCTGTTAATTGCAGAGGTAACCTACTCTCCTCGTCTCCTCCACATGGCGAGTGTTCTATCAACTTTGTATTCTCTGCTAACCCTTTCAACAGCATTAATTTGTTATATTATGTAGGTATCAATGAGATCGATTATTCGCTATCATCGTATATCGCTTGCCTCGATTGCCTGTATATAGGCCTAAATCACAAAAAATACAGTGTTGCGTCTACAGTTGGGGCTCCCAGAGGCGGTCGCAATCCCTTGGCATCATGCTGAACAACGAGATGGATGACTTCGCGATTCCTAACCGCGAGTCCGCTTACGGTCTCCCACCGTCGCCTGCGAACATGGTTGCGCCTGGTCTGCAACCACTCAGCTCCATGGTCCCTAGCATAGTTATATCGAAAGCCGGCATCGTCGACTTAGTCCTCGGAGCAGCGGGAGGAACTAAGATCACTACACAAGTGGCTTTGGTAAGCAGTTCCTTCCTTGAAATTGTATCGTACTATCAGGGACATTACTGCAAGGACATTTTAAAGGTCACTTTTGCATGGCACAACGCACCTCGAGCGTTACCATAAATTTTGTTAAGTGGCCAATGTCCCTAATTAGTATGTTGCTGGCCCGCTTACGTCAGTTTCGGCCTTGATTCTGGAATGAATTTAAGATGCGTTATAAACTCGTACTCAAGAATAAACTGCTTCAATTTCAGATGTCTAGACACCTCATATTAGAGGGCACCAGTCTATCCGATGCCATAAACAGGCCTCGGCTGCATCATCAGCTGCTGCCTATGGAAGTGCAGCATGAAGAGAACTTCGATCCGGTATGATGCACTCATTACTATGTTAGTCCATAGCGCCTCCACAGACGGGTTTACTCTAAAGGCTCGACTTCTGGATGGCCAATATCTGTGCCAATGGCTCTGGCGTTATTGCCGTCGTGTAGAGGGCATGGGGTACCTGGGTATATTGGCCAGCGTGAAGTGTAGGCTAATCACCAATTTTAATAGGAGTGCCGCTGTTTTATGTGAACGATCTGCCAATAGCTAATACTCTAAATCTGATATGGGTGGGTGTTTGCCTCAAACTGCCTAGTCGCCTATTGCTCATACGTACTTGAAACATATTTTATTACTTAAGCAACAGTATAGCAATGTTCGACGAACGCTCGCTTTGAATACAAAGTGTATAAATTTAAGCCAGGGCCCCGCAAATCGTTCAAATCGCACTACTGTGATTTTTGCAAGTCATGTGTTAATCTCGTTTTTAATCATGATTATTAATTGCTTTACGTTGAAGACAAACATCGTGAAGTAGTCGTTTGGAAAGCCGTGTAAAGTTCGCGTACCTGCACCTAGTCAGCCCCTCGCCTTGATAGGGTTTTCCCGGTATATTAGGAATAGGCTCGCCCACTTTAACATTGGGACCAAATATTATCGGTGAAATGTGGGTGCACTCCAATGTATACCTACAATGACTGGCCTACCCATCACTCGATCATTATTCGATAAGTTCAAAAGTGTCGGGGCCAAGACATTTAGGCAATTACTTACGTCAGCCTTATTGCATAACTACATTGTAGCTCAACGTGACCATGACCGACAGGTGTTTGTTACGGTTGACAGCTGCAGTCATTCGACACAATGTCTTCTATAAGGTGTAACAAAAATAGTGTAAAAATATTTTAAGTGGTTGAATAGATCACACACTCACACATAATTTATCACGTCGATATTGTTTTGAAATAACTTCCTTGTAGATTATACATAATAATAATAATATTGTTCGGTTTACATTATACTTGTACTAACGGCAGACTTTTTGTCCCCAGAGGAGCATAGCATCCCTCCAAGCCAAAGGTCACGCGACCACGGAGCTGGGACCAACCGCTGGGTTCGCAGCAATGGTTGCGGCTGTGCGAGACTCCGCAGGGTATTTAGTTCCTCTGACCGATCGCAGACGGGTCGGCAGCATTGATGGATTTTAAATTTAATAGTTGATGTCAATAACTATAGCATTTGTACCTTCAAGAGGCGTTCCATAAGGTGGTTGAGAGATCTTGTTTTATACTCTACAAGGACTGATTTGCATTAAACTATCTACCAAAATTTGTCATGTTAAATTAAATTACCGAAATCGTTACCGATCGTTTCTGTGATCGTGTCGTGACAAAAATCGACCGAAAAATATTGTGGATGAAATTCGACGATGCTTTATATGAATGCACGGTCTCTCTCGAGTTAAGGTGCTGTCCCATAGCTACTCACACGCAAACTACGCACGTTGACTTAGCTACGATTTGCTGGAAAATGTACAATGCGAAAACGCTCACTGCAGCCCACGAACACGCTACGCACGAATACGTGGACGGTGAGGTCATTGAAACATGCGTGGCTGCCCGGATATATCGGTCACATAGCTCAATCCTGCGCACGTTATACAACTGGCAGATGAAGGCGAGAGGGGAAGCGACACCATTTTGTCGTGGCTAGAAAGACTTTGAACCTTGAACTTACATTGACGAGAGTCTATATTCGTGCACATTGTTTACTTCAGTGGAAACGTAGACACACGCAGCCTGGGCCCCAAGTCTGCTAACACAATCGATTCATAATCTAACCGCCACCCCATAGTAACTGTGACTTTTGACAGATATCCCATACAATATCTGTCAAAAGTGACAGTTACTATGCTGTTGCTGTTCGATTATGAATCGATTGTGCTAGCAGACTTGGGGCCCTGACAAGCTGACCTAGGCAGTTGATTTGCGCGTGCGCTTGTGCATAGCATGCGCAGCAATGGGGCATCGCCTTTATCGCCACATCTGCAATTGCTATATTAGCTATTTGCATTCTACAATATGTTAGGTACTATGTAAGTACCCGTTCATGCCAGTTTGGAAGTATGTAAATCAATTGTGACATCGGTACGTATGTATTATTATATTGACGTTCGTTATTAATTTTCTAATTGTATTGGCTCGTTATAAATAAATGTGTTAAAGCTGTGATGTTAATAATAATTATTATTCATGAATTAAATGGTTTCTATGGTGTTTTAATTCTGAAGCCTGTTTTTATGTAAATACTTTTGAAAGGCACCTACTACTTGAGCACAGTCCTTTGTTTTACGTAAGTATATACAATTATATAACGAACATTCATTCTAGTATAATTGAACACCAAGATGATTCTTGACTCACCCAGCCACACAGTTCTTGGTAGTTAGCAAGTGTCCTTTTTCTCCGTCCAAAATCAATCCTTTTTACGTACCATTTCGGTACGTAAGCGTTGTCCATTCCTCTCACACCACCTTTTTTGATAAAAAAATTTGGCTGTGATAGCATGTGTCCTCGATGACGTTCCTGCTTACTCTACCGTGATAATAATATCGAAATAATAATATAAATATCAGGCCTGACCCTTTATTTATCCTTATTCCTTTACCAGGCCAAGGCCCGGTAAAGGAATTTCTGCCTAATAAATAAATAAAACTATTATGCAACTGGTCCTTTATTTTATTATATTCGTAATTGTTTAAATCAAAATAATAATTATGAATGTTCTTTCACAATATTTTCTTTTCTTCGACATGGTGTTTGCACCACAAATAAGATGCAACGCAACAGATATGAATGGTGGTTTTGTCATTGAGTTATATTTTTATCTATGATGGTCATAATGACTATAGGTAGCCTGCTCCAACAAACGAGCGAACTAAAAAAAAGCAACATGTCATGTTACTTATGTCAACAACCGTCACTGTCAAACTAAACGGCGGCCGGTCATCCCGATTTTCGCGCCTGAATATAAAGAAGAAAGTGCTTTATTTACGTTGAAATACTTAGTTTTCTGCCGTATTTACGAGAAATAATAATTAAACAAAAGAAATAAATAGATTTCTTCGAAGTTTTGATAGAAAAATCCAATAAAATGACGCATCAACTAACAGAAGGTTCTTTGGAAGTAAGTTTTTAGTTTTATAAGTATTTTATACAAAAATACTTAGTGCACTATGTTATAGTAAATGGAAATTTAGATTTTCACAATCCTAAACGGCAGGACTCAAATCTAGGTACCGATTACCTACCCTCAATTCTGTAAAATCTTGGCAAATTTGAATGCTGTATTGTGAGGTGGCTACTATGTTAATTAATTTAAAAAAAATATGCAAGTTATTTTAATAAGCAGTTCCGTTCTATATTTATCAAAATATTTTGCGACATGGTGCTATTTCTGTACAGCTGGAGATAGCACAATGTCTGAAAATATTTTGATCACCTGTGTGATGGACCATAACAACTGATGAAATAACATCAATGTAATCAATTATTATAAAAATAATTATACAAATCCGTGCAGTTCCAAGTTCAGTAAATTTTTCAAGGGACACTGCAAATTTATTTCTTCTTTAAATTTATTCCTAGAATACTGAAGTGGGTATTTGTAGCACACATATAGTATATATGAGTTTTTATGATAAAAAAAAACAAATAACCTACACTATTAGAGTTTGATCCTCAATGTTAAATTCAATCTTGCAAAACTATTAACTGTGAAAAGGTATTTCTGAGCTTCCAAGGAATGTACCATATTTATTATTATTTGAATGAACCGTTGCTTTTGAATAAAATATGACCAAGCCAAGTACAAACTAACATGATTATCTGATTATATGTATTCCATTCGCCTTATTGTGTGGTATTCTAGATAATAATGAATGGTGGCCAATATGATAAACCAGTGATGCAAGTACTGGGCAGCAAAAAGATTCAAGGCAGCGGTGCTAACGAGAGATTCAGACTCCTTGTATCTGACGGGAAGCATTCACACAGCTTTGCCATGCTGGCGACACAACTAAATGACAAACTGATCACCGGAGAGTTGTCCGATTTTTCCATAGTCCAGATTGATCGATTTGTCACATCATTACTTAAAAATACTGGCAAAGGAGAAAAGTAAGTAAAACACAGTAGAATATTTTATGTTATTACCAACAAATACTAGCACATGACAAATTTGAGGGAAGCTAACATGTCATACAATAAATTGTAAGATAACAATATTAATATCAAACAGATAAGTATGACTCACTTATTTGAGTAGTATTTCTCTCTAGAGTGATAGATGGAAAATGTTATAGATTGATTTTGTAGGTTCACTATACATATGAGGTCCAAATAATTTGGGTGCTGCACATTTGTTCACTCAAATAAAGTGATACAAATCACTAGCCAAGTTAACAGAATGCTTGCCTTGGTATCAAGGTTCTCAAGTTCCAACCTCGGCTCACACTTATGGGATTTCTGGTGCATGATTATCACATACTAAAGGGCGATGGAAGACATTGTGAAAAGCTTGCATGCCCTCGAAAGACATGTGTATTCTGCCAAGCCGCACTAGGCCAGTATGGGTGAGTATGGCCTAATCCCCATCGCATTGAGAGGAGGCCTGAGCCCAACAGTGGAACATTAAAAAGAGGTGTAAGAACAATTAATATAAAAATTTAAAAAGGTATATCACTTGTTCGGATGGTTTTACCTATTGACCATGTCTAAGTACCCATTAATCATTAACAGGCGGGTTATGATCATCCTGGACATCACAATACTAGCGCCAGGTAGCCAGGTGGGGAAGAAGATAGGCAACCCACAGACGTGGACAGAGGAGTCAGGCAGCGCGGCGGCCGCGCCCCGGCCGACCCCTGCACCCGCGCCCGCGCAGCCCCGCGCCGCGCCCGCGGCCAACCTTGACACCAGCCTTTTGTCTTCGCAGATGACACATCCGATCGCCAGTCTCAGCCCTTACCAGAACAAGTGAGTACTTTTCATGCCGAAATTTTCATCATATCTTCATTGAGTCAGGCCCAATGTTATTCAGTCAACATAGTGAGGAAAGATGATAGAGATAGACTGATCAGTTATAGTACTTACTTCTAAATTTAATTGTTGTTGATATAACTATAATATATTACATAATTTGCGTCGACCGCTTTTACTGTCGCACAAGAGCAGACTTGTAGCATCGCGGTGACTTCATATGCCTTACTGTAGCTACTTATCTTTAAATTTGTGTGTTTGAATATTATGTAACATGTTTATTATTACAGGTGGGTTGTAAAGGCGCGCGTGATGAACAAATCTCCCATCCGCACTTGGAGCAACAGCCGCGGCGAGGGGAAGCTGTTCAGCATGGACCTGTGCGACGAGAGCGGCGAGATCAGAGCCACCGCCTTCAAAAACGAATGCGACAAGTTTTATGATATGTTACAAGTATGATTTATCATCACTTTCTTTATGCTCATATACAGGTTTAACAAAATTATGATGGTTAGGGGATTGTAGCGGAGCGGGACTGTGCGGCCATGGCGACGGGGAGAATTTGTCGCCGTGGAGGTGGGGGCGGCGGGGTTCACTCATTCGCACTGTTCACTACGTAGGGTTGTCGAAAGCTTGTTGAAAAGCAACCAACATGTTTTCCATACCGTCGTAAGGCAGCAGATATGCATTTTGTTTAGCTTTTGCATCATTGTTTTTTATTTTGATGTATGTTGACAACTGTATGTACACTAAGCAATATTTGTATCATGGGTCCTGTACAAAGGATATGAGACGATCCGGTGAGGTAAATTCGCCCCAACGAAAACTGAACCCGCACACATAGCTACATAATTAAATGAATTACTGCATAAAACTTTTTGTTTTACAGATAGACAAAGTGTACTATATCAGCCGGTGTCAGCTGAAAACGGCGAATAAGCAATTTACAAGTTTGAAAAACGATTATGAAATGACATTCACAGCAAACACTGTTGTCGCCGAGTGTACAGAGGACATGTCGTGCGTGCCCACCGTCAAATACGACTTTGTGCCCATCAACGAGATCGCGAACAAGAGCCCCGACACTTTACTTGGTGAGTGTTCATAGTGTTTTCAAGCACCATTGTTGTTTGAAATACATTCTATCACGAAATAATCATAAATTAATTAGATTTAATAAATGTGCCTTTGTATTAGGCCAGCCTTTCCCAAAGTGGGCGATAACGCCCCCTTGTGGGCGCTGCAGCCCTAAAGGGAGGCGGTGAGAGACCCACAAAAAAAAGGGGGCGTTGTTTAGAGGCTTACAGTAATTAATTTAATTTGAAATTATAGTGGTTATTAAGTAGGTGAAAAAATGGGGGCGCTAAAAAAAAAATAATTTTCAAAGAGGGCAGTAGACAAAATAAGTTTGGGAATCCCTGTATTAGGCAGTAAAGCTTGATTATCTCCGTAAAATTCTAGATGTGATCGGAGTTTGCAAGCACGCCGCTGATCTACAAGAGCTAACCGCCAAAAGTACTGGGAAATTGCTTAAAAAGAGAGAAGTCACTATGGTGGACTCCTCCGGCGGCGCGGTGAGTGTATTTTATGTCGTTATAAGATCCAAAATGGCTTTACTTTGTATAAAAAGTGAATTAAATATAATTTGACTTGTTGGTTACATATAAACTTTTTGTTCCAGGTGGTTTTAACTCTATGGGGAAATGAAGCTGAGAACTTTGATGGAAGTACACACCCTGTTATATTAGCAAAGGTCAGTGAACCATCAGATAGATACTGAAGTACATACAACTTTTTTGCATATAAATACGGAGTGTGCAACGCTTGGTCCAGGATATTTTTTCTAAATTATTGGAAATAACTCAGTAACTTGTCTATACTAATATTATAAAGATATAGGTTGGATGTAGTGGTAATGTCCGGATCTACTGGTCTGATTTTGAAAATTCTACTAATAACTACATTATCCCTGAGAGCTAAAGGCTATTTTTCATCGAGGTAACGGGAGCGAACCCGCGGGCAGATGCTAGGCTGAGATAAAAAGGCTATTCGTACTGTACAATCAAATTATGTGACACATAGGGCGCGCGTCTAACCGAGTTCAACAGCAGCAAGTCCCTGTCGTGCCTGGCGAGCACCATGCTGCGGTTCAACCCCGACGTGGCCGAGGCGCACAAGATGCGCGGCTGGTACGACAACGGAGGCGCTGACATGGAAATCGTTAATATTTCCGCGAGGTATGTGATAAACTTTATAAAACTTAGCCTAGAACAGGGATTGCCAAACTATTTTGAGCAAGAGACCCATTTAAATGAACTGATACCTCAGACTCCCATAGATTTTACTTTAAAAATCCTATCCCTGAGATATAGATACAAAATAATAAAAAAATCACGCTTATCGACTTGTTGCGTTTTTTAAAAAGTAAAACAATACCAAAAATACAAGTAATACTTATAACAAGTTGATACATGTAACACGTCTTATACAGTATCTTGAAAGTTTCAAATAAGAACTTTTGTTAATTAATAGGGTCGATTTTTAGACCTCATAGACCCAATATTATTTATACATACCTAAGTTTGACAAAAAAAAACTTAATTTATTCTACTCTAAATAAAACAAAAGACAGAAAGCGCGATGTATAGACGAGCGAAGCGAAAACAACCTAAAACAATTTGGGGGAACGATCCATCCTTGGCGTGCCACAACATATGTACCAAATTAGATTGATAATAGAAGGCAATAACATAATCGTGATCTTGTTGTCAGTATGTCATGAATACCTGGGTCCCTAACTAATATGCATTTTTTCAAATGACTCATTCGCAGTCCAATTGCCCAGACATTGCCTTGTTTATAGGTGAAATATGTGTCAAATTCTTTAGATTCGCTTTGTTTCGCATAGTATTGCATTCTATTTATTGTATATCGTGAGAAAATAGGAAGGGGGGGGGGGGTCTCTTATCTACAGCTATTGTAGACATCATGTTCCAATGTTCAAAGAAATTGCCAAAATGCAAGTTAGCACTGTCCTGAGACGCGTACGTTACCGTACCCATACCTGATGCAGAGCTGTGATTAACGCCAACGTTTCGACATAACTAACATAATAAATACTTGGTTACAGATCTGGCGTGTACAGCGGCGGAAGCAACGAATGGCTCACGTTCTCCGACGCGGAGGAGCGCCAGCTGGGCTCGGGCGAGAAGGGCGACTACTACACGCTCCTCGGAGTCGTCACCTTCACCTTCGCCGACAACGCTGTTTACAAAGCGTGCCCGCAAGAATCGTGCAACAAGAAGCTAGTCGACCTTGAGAATGGTCTGTTCAGATGCGAGAAATGCAACAGAGAATATCCAAATTCCAAGTACAGAATTCTGTTAGCGGTAAGTGTATTGTTTTTTTGTCCACTAAGTTTGGTTGCACAATACGAGGGGAATTCATAGTCCGCCAACCTGAGCCCTAAGTCTACTAACACAATAAACCGATATATGGTAATGACATCGTATTTGTCGAATAGGGAAACGAACCTGCATCCCTCCTGTTGCGGAGGTTGGATGCTCACCACCAACACTGGCTGGTGGAAAAGGAATAAACTGATATAAACAGTGTCAAATAAAATAATGTCTCTCCCGTCGTCAACTTTGTGCATGTCGTAACTGTTTCCAATTAGTTCATTAAATAATATTCGTTATAATTGCATTTTTATATTTACAACACCTCCGACTCCGATCTGATCGTTTACGTGTTATATTTTTTGTAATATTACGTAACTACACTGACTCTTCATTGAGCTTTTGAATTGTTGCAATTTGGACGCCTCTAAATCCAAAACGATTGTTTTTAGGAATGTTGTCAATTTTTTCGAGCTCCAAAGAAAAACAAAGTTATAAACCAATTACAACAGGGTTTTCCGCAAAATATAGGGTACATGTCATCACGCTATTACCGTTAGAGGTTGGACTGCAGAGCTGCTGCGGGCAAAATCTAATACTTACTAAAACCCTGTGCACAGGCGAACGTGTCAGATCCCACGGGTGATCAGCGCATAACGGCGTTCAACGAAACCGCCGAGGCGATGCTGGGCAAGAGCGCCGCAGATATCGGCAACATGTTCGAGTACGACAAGACTGCGTACGCGCAGGCGTTCGAGGAATTAAAGTTCAAGACGTTTGTGTTCAAATTTCGCACCAAAATGGAGACTTATAATGTGAGTTTTATTTTTATTTAATCCATTTTAATATAAAATATCGATTTTCATACAAGTTTACTTTTTGTTCCGCGGCTAAATCCTCATGGATACCCATCAGTTCCAGGGGGGGTAGCGGCACGCAGATTATGTCGGACTGTTACCGGTTAAAATCTGACAGTGGTCCTTCTCCCGCCTTGTGGGGGAGGCTGCGGAAACGCTTTGGCACACTACCGTGATCTATACATGTTATCTTATCCTAAGCGCAGTTATGTGCCCTCACCATTACCTTGGTATTTCAATTTTGTGCAGGATGAAGCTCGTCTGAAAACCACTATAATGAACGCGCAACCGGTCGAATACAAAGACGCTAACGCCAAGCTGATCGCATGTATAAAAGCTATCACTGGAGTCGAGGTTTAAGAAAATCTGGTCTATTGTTTACAGCAATAACAAAAAATTGTGTTAATTTATAATGTGATTACGTATTCGATGATGTTATACCTAAAATGTTTGTAAAATGCTGATGATGTAATCATACTAGCAACTGGAAACGCCATTATGTTATCAAATTAAATTTTATATTTCGAACAAAAACATACATTATTTTCAATGTGATCACCCAGAAGTATCCTCGAATTTAAAATACATTGCGTATGCATTCACTCATTTCTAACCTAGCCGTTTAATTAACTAGTTTAAATGACAATTTACGTTGAAGTCGCTCTACTAAAGCTCGGCATTGGTCAAAGAATCTAAAAAAATGTGTCGAGGATAATCGACAATCCATTAATTCTGGGTGTGGTTTACATCCTATCTATACTACTTGAACGAGCTTTGTGAGTTTGGATATAGGGGTAAAGGTAATCTAGTGATCCGAATGTGATTTTTTTTTCACTTATAAGAAGCAACATACTCCTGAGAGCTATATGCTATGTTTCATTTATCGAGGTGCCGCGGAGGGGAGAAGCTAGTAAAAACCAATTTGGTGTTGTATAACTGTACATTATTTATAGAAAAAAATAATTGTACGAGACATTAATTTCGATACAGTGGTCGTCGGAATGTTTGCCTGTATAGCTTACATACATACCGTGTCAATGTGTGCTTTTTAATCCCGTTTAGTAGTAGGATTGCACCGAGATAGTAAAAAAACTAAAGCGTACGACGTCTTGGGCAGAACTAATAAAATAAAACTGTTTTTTTTTTACTATGTATTTAATTTATTTAATCTCATTTGATATGACTGATAGTTTGGCTAAGTAAATGGAATTATCGTTACGGATATGTCCGCTGCAAACAATTTGTGGATAACTACGTCACGGTTGTTCTCAAGGATATATGCTATAATTTACTCAGAACATCAACAAACATGTCTAAACATACTTCGCAAGATTTTATTTGTGTATGAATCATTTGGTTAACCATACTCAATAATAATTCTTATGGTTTGATCAAATACTGTTTGTGGTGCATGAAATTAAGTAGCTAATGACACTCGATATTAATATTATAAGAGAGTTAATAATTCTACATAAAATGTATACACTTATATTAGGAAAATACAATATCCCTCCGAATTCATCGAAAGTTAAAATCTATACACAAGTTCTCTTCGAAAAGAAGCTTTGTAATGCTACTGTAAATATATTGTAACTTTTAAGAATTCGGCGGCAATAATTTAATATTAATCTTTACTGCTATAGTAAAATAATTTATAAAAGAAATTCATGGCAGTATGATTTTTACTAATTTCAAAGACTTATTTTTTGCATTAGTTGCATCTTACTTAAAAATATATAATTGTCCTTGTTCTAATCAAATAAAAAAAATATAAACACACAATTTATTCAGCGCTCGACGAGATTTCAAACATTTTTAATAGATTCATATGGCGAGGTGAACTCATGATACGAACTAAATCGATTTAGTGAAAACATTCCAATACGAAGCAAACGTAGCACGGGATTGCCAGCTTTAACACAATATTATCAAAGCATCATAATCGCTTGATCCCTCACCCCCGACAATTGTAAAAGGCGATGTACAATGATGTAGCAATATAAGGATTATTCTCAAAGATCTTCAACATTATTTCAGACATCGAGAATATACATTTCTCTTTTGCCAACTTTACTGGCTAACCACTGAAAGATTGTTGGGGCCAAAAATGTTATTGAATTGTAAATAAATTATTGTACGTATCTTTCGTAATACGGATACCTTAGCGGCAATAGCCAAGAGCTGCACATATATCACAATAAATTATATCACTAGTCTAATCATGGATCCCAAGTACAAATAACGTGATAAGACTAACGAAATGATGAGTATATCTCTACACAATGGTGTAAACATATTGGTGAAATTGATTATAATAATCTAATTAAAAATAATATGTATGAATATGCTTTACACGTATGAAATTAAAGCCATAACCAAGAACAATTATTACAAGTAATAATTCTATATGCAATAATCATTTACTATGCTTTCGGATTAATAATGGGATTATGTATTGCGGCTCATTGAGCGTGTACTGAGCCTGTCTATCAGACCGAGTATCGCAGTATCGAGTCTGCACGAGCAGCATACTATAGTATATACTCTATTTACTCTACTTTAATATGTTGATATTACAGGCTAGATGAACTGCAATTCATAATCCCATTATTTATATGGACAGATAGTCAGTACAGAAAATTATGATTATTACAAAGTTCACTTATCTTACCCAATATTACAACTACACATGTTACGGATAATATTACTAATTAAGACTTAATTTTATAAATAAATTATTTAGTTACCTTTTACATAAATCTTAATAAAAATATGACTTAAAGAAATCTCAATTCCAAAATATGATCACAAGATTCAGATTCAGATCCAAAAAAGATAACCAAGAGACTCAAGCCATCACTCGAAAATTAAATGTAATCTCTGTTTTATCAACTTGTGCACAGACGCACACAGGTATAATACCTATACAATAATCATAAAAATACATTTTTCAATAATATGGTAGGACACAATAGTAGAGGAGACAACTATTCAAGACATATATTTAATTCCTTTAAATACGCCAGTAGTCATAGCCCGGTAATCTCACGGAGGGCCGCTGAACCGCACCGCGGCAACGTCAGTCGGCGCGGTCGCGGCCCGCACTAGTCCACATACACTAACACTAAGAAACTGTTTGTATCGCTAAAGACGCAGGTTAGTACGCGATAGGGATGCAGTCCAGCGGTCGCCTGCCCGAGAGCGTCCTCCCGCCGCCACGCGCCATACGCGCCATACGCGCCACGCGCCACGTCCGCGCCATCACGCGCCCACGGCGACCCACACTCGCTCACACGCGCCACCGACGATGCAACATAATCACTAAACCGATATTTACACACCACTAGGGACGAATAAATTAAAGCGAATAAATTATAGTAACGCTCTTTGGAACGGATTACATTCGAGGTGCGCCAGTGCGGACAGAAATCTGAATGCGTTCCGCCCGTCGCCGGAGCGAGGCGCGCCGACGGAGAGATACTAAGAGTAAAACTTAAATATTAAAAGCTTTCAGATCACAAAACTCATCACCGACAGGCAATTCTCACTCGTTATTGTCTAAAGAGATTTCACATTTTTTTTACACTAACACAATGGATACAATATCGCTAAATAACTAATAATACGATTGACACGACCTCAGTAAAAAAGATAGGTATTTGTAAACAATATAATAAATTAATCATAGCACTCACAGTGATGGTGCAAACTTTTTATGCCTTTGATTTCAAATATGTTTAAAAAGTAAATTTGTAAAATAATATTTTTAATTTAAATCAGTCCGAGTACTATGATATTTTCAAATAACAAAAATGGACCCTCCCTAGGTCCTTAATCTGCATCGAGTTCGTTCCCCGGTCGCCGGTCCCGCCGGCCGGGAACGCGTCGCTAGACAACATGCACCGACGAGCCCACCGCACGAGCGCTCCGCTACGCTCGCCGACAATAAAAATAACCAAGGATTCTCACAAAAATGCCAAATTCGAGACGTTGGCGTAAATAGTATCGATTTCAAATGTATATAAAGCTTCGCTGTTTCTGTAGAGACACAGGAAAAAAGACAAACTTTTCACAACACATCGATCAGCACGGAATCAAACGACAGGATCGCAGTTTCATTCGCGCGAACGACTCGAGAGAGATTCGTTTCGGAGGAGTGTAATGTGCGGAGTGGTCGGTGCGAGCTCGGTGGGCTAGAGCGGCGTGGGCGGCGCGTTCATACCCAGCGCGCGCGGGGGGCGGGTGCGGGTGGTGCGTGCGGGGCGTGCGGGGCGGGCGGTGCGGGGCGCGCGTGCGGCGGCGCGCTAGCGTGCGCGCGCGCCTCACGGCACCAGGTCGGGCAGGCGCCCGCGGCCCTAGGGGCGCGCACCGCCCTCCGCGCTCACCACCTGCATGCAAACACCACACTATAAAAACGTTCAAGTCGAAACGAAGACTTTGAAGAGGGGTTTTAGGGCCCAAATATGCAGGCGAGAGTTCTACGTTCGGTATGTAATTAGTTCCATTGCGCCCGCGCAAAGAGCCTGCAGTCAGTAAACCCATACATTAAAAAAAACCTGTCTTACGGAGCCTTCAGGCCTAAGCCGATATAATAACGAATCTAAAGAAATTTGATCCTTAAAAATGAGCAGCCGTATACAAATTGTTTTCTAATTTTGCTGCGACGAATGATGGCGATCGCACTTGACAGCCCTAATTTTTTTTTTTCGTTTTTTTTTATTCTTTTCCAATAGAGATTATACCAGCGGTAATTCACTATTGCACAGCCTACAACGATGAATTCTGTACTGCTGTGGCGATCAATTCAATTTACAATACCATTGCAAAGCGTTTTCTATAACTTTGATTTAGTGGATAAACTCACTTTTCGCTCTTTGTAGTAGAGCTCCTCGCTCTCCTTGTCACACAGCAGCAACACAACCGCTCCGAACAGAAATATCGCCGCGCCCCACCCCACGCCGTATGCCCACCCGAACTCCCAAACGGACCTATTACCTGCGCACGATTCATACAAATAAATAAATGTCATACAATACAATGATACCATAGAATGGACTGGTGCGATACCCAACCAGGGCAAATGAAGTAGAGGTGGGTGTCCCGAATTCAGAACCATTAAGTTGGTTTAAACCTTTTATTAATCGGTGTTCTGGTAGGTATCGAGGAATTCCAAATCTACTTGCAAAAATTGTCGCATATTTAACTCAGATCCTAGCACGGTGGAACACTATGCGACCACATCGAATTCCGTCTTTAATTCGCGAAGTGAAGTGAAAATTCTTACCTAGATTTAACTCCGCCGCGAAGCAGACTGGATAAATCACTAGTGCTATTAGAATGCACATTACTGAAACAAAATAAGAAATTATCTAAAATTATTATATTTTGTCAGCCTTACGCGTAGCCAGCTTGGCTTCAGGATGGGGAAAAGGAAGATAACGAATTAAACCTCATCATTTCTTCGTAAGAATCTAACACCAATAGAAAATTGCTCTTTCCCTGATACGTCACTTTTCTCATTCGCCAAGACACTAAGGATAGAGGCACATCATTTCTTGCCCTTGATACATTTTTTTTTTGTATTAACCATTCAAAACTTTATAATATTTATTTTATTTTATCTACAATTCATATTCTATCCAACATCTTGCCTCCCTTTGCTTAGCCCATTGGCTGGTGACGCTCATGAGTCTACCTACTCTATTTCTCTACCACTTCGTTTCAAATGATGTCCTTCACAGAAATGGCGATTTGAAATTGCGCCACGTAAATTACTCTATGTTTACATGAATATAATTTGTGTAGATGGTTAACAGATGTACTTACGGGCTAGCGACATGGCGAGCACGGCGAATCTGTAGTAGCGGAACTTGGTGCGGTGGTCGGCGGAGCGCAGCCCCAGCCCAGTGAGCAGGGCGCCGCACACGTCCGCCGCCAGCGTCGCCACGCACAGCCCCGCGGCGGCTCTGAACAACCAATCACAGGTTATCAGATTAGTTGCCCCTACGACATGAGTTTTCACACGCGATCAGTGTTCGGGATTTAATACGTGAAAGATCGAGAAAGAGAAGCGTTATTGCGAATGTTTGTATATGCGGTTTTTTGGCAGATAATTGGAATGGATAAAGGCAAATCACGCGCCAATGACTGTGGGAGATTTTTGCGTCCAGTAGCGCGGCCGACCCGATATTGCATTCTCCTGCTTATATTTACAAGCACGCTCTTTCTCACACGAAAGCCGATTTACGCTGTAAAAAGCGATGAGATAACCTTTCAACGATAGTTGGACTATATGAATTACTAGTGAAGAATGGGAATTCTATAAAAGATATAATGGATTGTTATAAAAATACAATGCTAGCTTTCGCACAACAAATGACAGCATTGATAGCAAAGTCGGTCAAACCCCCGGCTCATTATTATATTATCTCCGAGTCCTCTGACCTTGGTAATGTGAAATTATCAGTTAAGCATACTATTAATATCGCTGACCGCATAGCATAACTGTAACATTAGACCACAGAAAATCTTGTTGTTTGTTGAAAAGTTCTTAACTGACTACTCCTACTGATTCCGTATTGATGCCGTTACAGTTTTAAATTTTAACTCAGAGTGAACAAAAAAACCCGACTGAAAAACACTTCATGGAAACGAGTAAAATAAGCTCTAGAATTATGGTTCACCAATATAGAATGTAATGTGTTTCGATGATCGATACCTACTTGATTGGTATAAGGTTGAATGGTACTTACTCAAAAGTTGGTCATTATCTCCCCTCGATGAACAATATACTAATACCCTATGTCAATCCCACACAAAAAAAGTAACACCTCATATGTGAAAATCCATCTAGCCGTTCAACACACATACACTCTAAAAACGTTACTCTTCCGCTAGCGCAATCGGGTAAAAAAGAAGATAAAGGCATACTTAATGTAAGGAGCTGGGCGGGCGGCATAGCAGCCAGGTTGCGCGGTGATGTCGAAGGGCAGAGGCGTGGGAGCCTCCGGGTCTATGCAGTGCATGAAGAGGCCCTGCCGCCACCCAGCCGCCATCAGCCAGTCGGCGGACGCCAGGCCCAACACCATCAGGATCACCACCAACAGGCCGCATATCAGCGCGATCACCTGCAATACACACCTCATTAGTTTTCAATACATTAGGAAGAATATTATTAATTTTACCCTAGAGTCATATTCCGGCTAGGCCACTACAATTTGAGCTTAAGCAAATGGTGATACGTGCGTAGCACAAACACTTGCTATGAATGTGCTACTGGCAAACCATAACGCTATAGAACTTGCTACATTTGCCCAAACGATATGACTCAAATCTAAACTTGTTATACGTCCGTAACATGGTCTTGTCTGTCATGTCTGTACATAGAATATTGATAAAACTAAATATCGTACTAGACATAGGTGATCAGTTCTCGATACAGAGACAGAATCTGTCATTTTTGAAATTTAGGTTATATAGCTTTTAATCTGGGTCAACATTGAACATACTTTTTAAAATAATGCGGGAAAATAATGCGTTTCCACGGAATTGTCAGGCAAAAATTGTCAAAACTAATAGACAGATTCATACACGGGGTAAAATTATAGATTATGATACCAGGAAATGGTATAGTTAGGAAATAAACATTTTAAATACATATTTCATGTTGGCAAAAAAGTATGATCAAACCCTATTACCAACGAACGATTACATTAAGTCTATTATGTTTATCTCAAGATGAGCCAGTTGGCGTTTAGTTCAATAGGTAATTAGCATTGGGTTACATATTTTCTTCATTATTCATATCCGTCAACGCGTCAAAATATGAATAAAGCCACAGATAAGTGGAGTTATGTGGTGGTGAGTAATACATTCATGTGCCTAATAGGTATATCGTTTACAACCTATTATTTTCTATTTGTTCACCTATTCGTATGACTCTAATCCACAACTGACTAGCCTTTTTACATCATCCATTAGTGCGATACTTTACCCATTTTATGAAACTTAACATGAAGATAAACATCTTATTAAAATTAATATTTGTCGCAGAAAACATATGTTGTCAAGACTAAAAAACACGCGTAACATGGCGCGGGCACAGCCCTACGCAATAAATATAAGTAAAAACAACATGGGCACGCTTGGGTGGTTGGATTTAAAAGAAAAGCGGGTAAGTGGCGGGCGTCTAGAGGTGAGGCGGGGAGGGGCTCGCGGGGTGCGGTCATCGATCGGAATCCCCGACGGCGCTCGGGGCCGCGGGGACTGACATCAGCTGTTAGAGATGGCGTCGAACCGCGTCTTGGACTCTCCGAGCCCTCTTCAGATGACGGTCCTTATTGCTACTCTACCATTGCATCAATCTAATAGTATGAATTTATACATAAACCCCTAGCTATCTGCTGAATGCAAACAACGCATGTGTCGACACGAATCCACCGTGGGGAACACATAAAAACATATTACATAGGTACTATATTCTATTATAATAATAAATAAGACATCAAAACATCGCCATTGATCAATTGTTCATACGAAGCGGAAGCATCTGTCAACAGAGTAATTCCATTCATTAAATTACAAAGCGTCAGAGTTCACGTGCGACCCTTCCGGCTGTTCGGAAAGGGGATAAGGGCAAATGAATTGCATTCATCAGATCTATAATGTTGTATAGTATGGTTCTATCTATACCAGTAGGTCAGCACGCACCTAAACAAAAAAAAACGTAAAACTTCGTTCCCATATCAGGCGTTTACTACTACTTCTCCATACGTGCTAGTTAGCATACCGTTCATATTTATTGATATCCCTAGTTCCAGCCGTTTTAAATTATTGCCTTAAAGCTATCACAAAAACCATGGTTTGTCCGGTTGCTGTAATATACTTTCGAGCATATCACACTTACTACTGCTTGATTTGGAGCTTATAAAAACATAGTCACGCGTTTGACATGACAACGAACAAAAATCCCACGGACAAATAGTAGAATCGTTAAAATACATTTAAGGAATCGTGGAAGTAATCCCAACGGAAACATTAAATTCAAAAAGAAGCCAATTTCGCTAAATTGTAGTAGATGAAGAAAAGTATTTTCAATATGTCGATGCCCAATCTAAGTCTTGAAGCTTTCAAGCGTGAGCATTAATCATTAAAGCCCTGTCAAGTTCATGACTGCAGTGTAGGTATATCTTATGTTTGCAACGGTCCACACCTGGGCTATCTGATTGGCCGGCATCTCGTCTTGTTCGGTGGCAAACTGTGGTGGAGGCGGTAGGACAGGCGGCGGGAGGGCGCGCGGGTGTGAGCGGAGCCCGCCCGGGCCTGCGCCCGCGCGCCCCTGCATGCGCTCGCTACCGGCCCGCCACCACCGCACGCGACGCTCTGACCAACTTAACACATCACCACACGGTTTCCAAAGATTTCCGTTTTGCGCGGAATATTTCAAATATTAGTCCAATGTCGATCCACTCGCGTAAACGTAATATAGCACCACGATATTGTCACGACTTTTTGGTTTTTAAAAGATTAAATTTTCAGAGTAGGTATTTTATCGGCGGATAAGGTGTTAACGAGAGCTGTAAACTGTAAATAATTAGACGCGGTAAAGCTAGTATGTACACTCATTACTCACAGTTGGTAATGTCCCTGCTTTCTAGCTGAATTCCGAATTTGAATTCTAGTAAGGGGACACTGTGTGATTTGCACAAATGTGTGTACCCGAGTCATGTCAGTTTAAATCATACCGCACACTTAATAATAGACTGACCAATTAGGGTTTAAGCCCAAAGTGAGATAAGCACACAGATAGATTTATTCCAACGCTATCTATCTACCAATCTCAGAATTTTTACGATATCTTATTCCTAGACTGAGTAACGAATATGTTGTCTTTTTTACTTATACAAATTTTGACAAAACTTTTAACATGAAAGTGACATAAATCATAATGCGTCTGAGATTGAGACAGTCAACTCGCAGTGCTTTTATATTATAGTGACCCATTCATGTTTCTGAACTTAAAAAACTTACAACATAAAAATAATATGTTATTATTTTATCAAGTATAGACTTATAACATATAAAAGAGAAAGGGTTTTAGTGAAATGTTTAATAAAATACAGACATATAACAAAAAGTGTCATCACTAGTACAGAAATATATCATTGATTTTATTAATAAACAGACGTATCTCAGGGACAACATTTTAAAAGCTATAAATAATTATAAATAATAATAAAATTTCTTAAAAATTACATTTTAGTATCAATAATTACTTAATCAAGTATTCTTAAAATACATCTATTATTATTATTACGCTATTTTCATTGAGATATAAGTAATAATGTCAGACAAGTTGTAAATGACAAAACGTTTTTGCGATTTCCCAACAAACAGCTTTTTTGAGTTAGGTCAGTCTATTATTAAGCGTGCGATACATCAATTACTAGGATCGTCGCCAGTCCATTGTACGGTACCCGTAATACAAACGTGCTCAGTTTGAGACCGTACAGACGGTATGTTCGTCTGTTTATTTCCAGAATGTGTATAAGACATGTGTGTTAATTGATTTGATTGCAATTAATTATAGGAAAAATCGATGACGATAACTAAACTACTGATGGAAAGGTGATTGATTGGGTCCACCCGAAGATAAGTATTGAACGGGCCAAGTGCAGGAAACGTTGCTAGACGAGTTCCATCACCTGATTATATATGTCGGTCTTGCCTTTGGGTCAAAATCACAAAGATAAGTTGTAATACAAATCTGAATCAAAGTTACAAAGATTTTAACCCTTAGTCAACAGTTTATACCATATTTTTAAGATTTGTTATGGCTTGCTTCATCTTTTCCGGATATTCTAAGGAGAGGTCGCGTTCTAATCCGATTATTGAGTTAAGAAAACAAAATAAACTTTACAATTTGTAAGTTCACCCAGACCTATACAAAATAAATGATTCCACTTTGACTTTATTGCTTGAAATATTTTTGGAATCTATTAGAGTAGGTACCTGACGAAGTTAAGAGCAAGTTTTTGACTGGAAAGATAACTAATTCGCCTTAGAATCTGAAACAGAACTGAATTCTTACAGCTCTATCATCAACGTATCATGTTGATGAATTCCACATGACTTCTGACGCACATAGGCCCCGGCGTATTATATAGGTCACCCATCTACATGCTAGCTTTTTTTGTTGTTTGGAAAGTGTGGCGAATGAGGTCGCCAACGGACGTGGGAACTTAAACAATACCTTTCATGTAGGTAGGTACGCCACCTATTTACAGTGACACACGAAACACGCAAACATGTAATGAATCAGGATTATTATGACTTGACTAAAATACATATAACTATAACTGAATGCGCTATGAGTGAGGCTAAGTGCTTTGACTAGAGGATACTTCTCGCTAGATAAAAATAGCGGTTTAAAAAAAATATAAACCACTTATTCAGAAGTCGTTCGTTTATTGGTTCAAGGGAAACGTATTCAGATAAATGTTGTTTTATGAAATGTTTGCTTATGTAGATGAATCCGGAAGCTTAAGAAATACAAACAATTTGATGAATGCTTCGATTTCAATACCTAGTTATGTTACATCAAACCAATATTATGGTTGGATTGATGAGTCACAATCCCCATAAGGCGTATAAATATCGAAAGCAAACCGGACTCAAATAATTGCCTTTAGTTTATTGGAGATCGTAACAATATTACTTTCAATTGCCAGAAATATGAACCTTGTATTTTTGTACTTTCAGCAAAATAATGTACCATGTGGCGTCGTGCCTATCATACGTACGAATACATATACACAACACACAAAGTATGGGCCCCCTTCTTATTCGTAATTTACATAGTAAGTATTTATAGTATACTTATATAAATAATAATGATATAGGCAATTCTAACAATTTGTAGATACAATTTAATTATTTTGCCACATAGTACTTTCAAATGAAAACTGTTTGACCGTATTACTAAACTAAAGTATAGAGCTCATGAAATGCAAATATGCTGAAACTAAAATAGTTATTCCTTATATGATTCGCGTATTTCCCACCCTTTATGGGATTATAATTATATTTAAGACGTAAAAAGTATCCAGTCGTCCTAATTTTCGGTATCATTTTTTGAGGTCTGCGCATTGGGTCGCGCTGGTTTCATACTATTACACATAACACCACCTTATGCGATTTTGAATTATAACACTAAAAGCACTGAAGACTTTATACTGAATCTGTTATATTTAAGGTGTTGGTGGTGTCGGTATGTACGGGACACGCAGTAAGGGTGGGCGGGAACACTTGGGCGGTAAGACCGGGCGATGCGGCGCCTGTCGCGGTACTGCCGCCCGCCCAGCCTTCCCCTCTACCCCTCGCATCTACCCTGCCGTGCGCTAACAAAACACAGATTATGGAAACACATTTATTAGCCAAATATTTTACGGACACTATCGTTTAGCCTTCGACGCTTTTTGTACACATACATGTATAAGAATGAATTATATGACACATAATATGAAATAGCTTTATAGTGTTTAATCGATTACTAGTGATGTTCACCATCACACCTGAGTGATTTGCAGACGAGGTGGTTGCGGTTGCCGTCTCGGCGGTCGTCGCGGTCGCCGCCGCCGGCACCATTCGCCGATAGCCCGCAAGCGTCCCGAGCACGTAGCTCGTGACGGCAGCTTGTACCATCTACGATTCTTCTCCTCTGCTCCAAACGTTGTTGCCATTCTATCCCCAGGCTTGGGCATATCATAAACAATTTTTGGACTATCTACCGCATCAGAATCCGGTGCAATCCGATACGTCACTCCTGATACAGCCTTCTTAATTCCATTGTATGCGCGTCGTGCCCGGTTTTCTTCTTTAATTTCGAAAGTAGTTTCTCTAGTAACTGTTGATAGACGTCCCGTGGGCTGGCTTGCAGAAATAGTGTTGACGGGTTCATCTTGATGGCGTTTCATAAGAAATCTTAGCCTGCTGACGATGGTTGGGGGAGGATCCGTATTCGTGCCGACCGTGCAAACTCTCGGTCTGGTGTATTCTTGATCGTTTTTTGTGGTGTACGGTTGCAAAGGGAGCGTTGCGGCGCGCCTCGGTAACGGTTCATCTTGCAAATAAGCGATGTGTAGCGTACTAATACTTAATGGTTGTTGTGGCGGAGGCCAGAGATCCCTTGTCGGTGGTACGGGAGAGGGTCGCTCTCCAAGCATGCGGCGGGCGAATTCAGCCGGCTGCCACAGATAGCTCGCCGTTAGGTTGCCGTGTGTTTGCATCACGACACCAGACTCCACTGAACGCCCGCTGACTTCGCTAGCTAATCCTGTACTAGGCTTCGCGCACTTGAAGGTGTTCACAGATATACATTCAGTAAAGGCTTTTAAAATTGGATCAAGGGTGATGAATATTTAATAAACCACTGGAGTAAACACGTTACATGCGACAATGTGTTGGCTGCTACTACACATATATACTTCTGAGAATTTTGGCGTGATATAAGACAACACTTTACTTGAATAATTACTTGAGTGCTGCAGTGTAATGTAAAATCAGAAACATTTCCTCCCAGTTTCATATAATTTTAGATCCATTATCTGAAGATATATTCTTTGCAATGCTATTGTAACACTTTCAAACTACAAAAAATAAGTGGTAAGTACTATGTACTTAAAATTTATTTATTTTGCTGTGGTTATGAAAATTCATATACTGTTTGAAGTATTGCAACCAACAGGCCGGTATATTAGAGAAATAATACATTAACTTCTGTTGATTCCGATAGGAAAAAAATATGATTTTAAGCTAGTAAAAATAAATAAGTCCCAAAATCTTACCTTTAATGGTCTTGTGATAGTGACAGTTTCAATAATAGTAGTGGATGCCATGTCTGAGGATATTCTGAAACAATGGTTCAATATTAAAACAGAAAAGTACTTAAAAACTATAAAACTATATAGTAGAATAATAATTATGCATTAATTTGCAATAGCATTACATATCCCTTTTCTTTTGGAAAATTAAATGTAATGCCATAGAAAATTGATTACATAGGTATTACCTTTGTCTGAACAATGAACATAATTCATAAAATCAATAGAAATTATCATTAAGTAATTTATTAATTTTATTTTGTTTAGAAGTTAAAACATGATTAAATAAAATATCTTTAAATAATCAATACATGGGTTGTGTAAGCACAGTTCTTTAAAAGGCTTGTATGAAAATTTGAGGCCAACATATATAACAGCGTTTTGTGAGAATGGAATGTTATGTAAGGTGCTTCATCATGTGGTTTATGGCACATAATTGACCTAGTGTTTGCATGAGATATTTCAGATTTATGAGCACTGTGAGGGGAAATTTAGATTGGCTTGGGATGGGGCTGTTGAAAAGTGTAAATATTATTTTAAAATTGTAGGTTGAAAACGATTAAGTCCAAAGATCAACCAAAAAATTAATCAGAATTCAATTTAATATTGTATTCTGTACCTGACCTTTTGTTGTATCTGACCTTCATGAGTCACCAAGCAGATACATATTAAACTAACCATTCTGCGATATTCTGTGGTAAGCACACACGCTTAAACTTACTGCAAGCATCGCAATGTTTTTTTTTTAAGAAATGGAATCCATCAGACACGTTTTGTCGACAGACCCTCCTCAGTTTCATTTTTTCTATTGATATTGATGTCAAATGCGTAAAAAGAAATACTCACGTGACTATTTAATTATAAATCACGTAAACATCAAATGGAAATTGTTTTTGTAGATTACAGTAATGGTAAACAAGGACGATCTACAAAAGGCAGGGGGGAACCAGATTCTCTGAGGGCTAATTATTATGCAGACAAGTAAAGAAACGATTGCATATTTGATACTGTTAAAGATTAAAACAATTCACATTTTATTCACAACTAATAATCACATTATTTTATTATATTTAGTTAATCGACTGACAGACAACTAAAATCAATCAAACAGAAACCAAAGAGTATATAATCACTACGTACAGAAACAATAAAATTACAGAAATTACACAGACTAATAAGAGAACAAGTTAGATATGAGCACATAGAGAAAATAAAAATATTCACTAACAGTGAATGAATGACTCGAATGAGTAATCATTCCAGATTGGTTTTATTGGGTGGTAGCACTGCATACGCTAAGACCTAACACCTAACACTACTAGCTGTAACCCTATCGTGATTTTATTTTTATTTTTAATAGAAAAAAACATTATAAATAATTATTACTGCTCATGACGAAAAGTTCGTATGATTAACCATGGCACAGGAATTTTAGCGTTTATCTTACATAAAATGTCATTCAATCAAGTTTTTATTGATTCCGGCTTTATAGAGGTAGAATACATTGGTAAAATCCTGCGTGTAAACACTAACTACGCACACTTGCTAATCAGTGTGACCGTTTTAAAAAATGGTGATCTACTAAAACTACAAGGTGCCAGTACTAAATAATACCAAAACACATACTGAATTATACTAAAAATATACTAAAAAAAAAGTAGAGGAAAAATTGAATTAAAACACTTATTATCAGTTACTTTTTTTAATTTTACCCATTACATACCTTCATTATACAGAAATATTAAAATAATAATAAATATTTCAATAAGTTTTATTACAAATAGTCAGTATTCGACGGATTATTTATTGCCATATCTTTCGATGGGTCAAATGAGACACAACCTACACACCTTTCACATAGACCTTGCTTAAGGTGGAAGGTCAGGTCAGGGCGCAAAATTCAAAATATCAATGGTTTTTATTTTTTTACGAAAAATTTGGACATCTTTACCATGTAATTTAGTTTTTCGCGATATTGGCATTCTGCATTGTATGTCTCGATGTATTAAGTTTGCTTAAAAAACCGCTGCTTTAACTAATAAGTTTCTGCCGATGTTTTTCAGAATCTGCATAACTTTTAATTGTTTCGATTCTGCTCAAATATGGTGCTCCACAAGTTTTACACAAGGCGTTCTCACTATTTTTATCTTTTGTCAACCATGACGAAAATTCAGGATTTTGTTCCCACTAAGATCTATATTTCTGATCGTATTTGCGCTTCATTATCTTCAGTACACACGCACGATAACACATAGAGACATAAATAAAGAACAAAAAAAATCCGTGGTCCCTTTTATACTTATTGCTAGGAATCATTTTTTAAGTTTCAGTAATTCCCCGCGACGTAGAGCATGTAACGTAGTTATGTAGCTAAAGCACGATTCGCGGTTTTGTTAGCATTAACCGTTCGAAAGAGACAAAATTATACAGTTGCAGTAAACATCAGACAAAGACAAAATGATGTGAACGAAATACGAACGAATGGAAATTAGTGTTGCCCGCCCAACCCAAAAATATATCAATAATGTGTTTAAAAATGTTGAAAGTTACAAATGTACCAAAAAATACCAGAATATGAAAGGATACCAAAAAAATACTAAATTAGTTTTACGGAGCCCAAATTATACCAATTTGGTACTGAATATACTAAAAACGGTCACACTGTTGCTAATCATACATAGCGTATGTGACAAATCGAGAAAATGTCAGCCAATTAGAAATGACGGCATTCTATGTTTTTATTTGACGCTTGCTCTTAGAAACGCGGGCATTTCCCTGCCTCTTTTCCCTTCCCCAGTCCCCTCGCTTCATTGTGAATCTCAGAATATTTGGCGGTGGCGGTCGTTTGGTTGAGTTGATTGCGTTTTCTCATTGGCGCGAAAGAAATCTATTATCGTATCGAACGATAGAAGTATGGCAGGTGTTAGATCTTTGGTGGTTAGGGGTATTCGAAGTTTTGGTCCTGATGATCCAGACGAACAAGGCATAGCGTTCGAAAGTCCGCTAACGCTGATCCTTGGACAAAATGGATGTGGTAAAACTACCATTATCGAGTGTTTACGGTATGCGATTACGGGGCAAATGCCGCCGGGAAGCCACAACGATTGTTTTGTGCACGACGCGAAAGTTAATAGGTCTACTGAAGTGTTAGGTCAAGTCAAACTAAAGGTATGTCGGCTTTATGAATTTAAAACTGGTATATGGCCCTCATTTCGCCGGCTGTGATTATCAAGCTTACCGGCTTCGATGCTATTTTCAGCTGCATATAGACCTAGTGACGAAACTGACAGAATGTTAAGCCCTAACACTCATCACAATGGGTTTTTCCAAAACACATGTCTAGAAAAACAAATATAACCCTTTTTGAAACATTTTTCATAACAAAATCAATTCGTATTGCCATGCTATCTATGAATTTGATAGTATGTGTTAACTATTTTTTGCAGTTCATCAATGCAAAAGATAAGCCCATGGAGGTGATAAGGTCAATGAGAGTGCAATTGTTGAAAAAGAAGTCTAAGTTTGGAACTGTGGACTCTTTGCTGGCCACCTTCAATGACAATGGGGAGAGGAAGGAGATATCAATGAAGTGTGCTGAATTGGACTCAATTATACAAGATCAACTTGGTAGAGTACACAAAACTATGTATTTTAGAATAGCTTTTACTCATAGCCTTCTTTGAAACAAAATCATACAAATTTGTCTTATTAAGGATAGTACTCATATCATTCATATATGTATAGCTATTCCTAATGTTCATTATGCAACTTGCCCAGATCTGGGTGTTACCTACTGGATTCGCCCCTAACAGATTGTATTATACATGTATTGCTTACTTTTGAATCTTGCAGTTGTTTGTCTGGTGATTGTTATAATATTTTTTTTCTTTTTCAGGTGTTTCAAAAGCGATTCTAAACTATGTTATATTTTGTCATCAAGAAGATGCAAGTTGGCCCTTAGATGAAGGAAAAAAAGTTAAAGAACGCTTTGATGAAATATTTGATTCAGATAAATACAGTACATGTTTTGACCGTCTTAAAAAAATAAGGAAAGGATATGCTACAGATATTAAAGTGCTAGGTGAGGGAAGACAACTATAAACTAATAGGAACAATACTCGTGACATTATACTATATATTTATATTATATAGTAGCATTGCTAGCCAAGATGGTTGAATATCCACTTTCAAATTAAGGTATACATGTCCAAAATCTGGCTCTGGAAATTTTGTGGATGTGTAACAACAAATGATTATCATTGCTGTATAGCGAAGGCAAACTGGGGTAGCCTGCATGGCTTTCAAAAGATGTCTGAAGTTTTTCAAACTGCACTGATGCATTTCATATTGATGTAATAGCAAAAAGGACGAAATACCATCAGAAAAATGTGGGTGCACTTCAGTTCATGTCTCTCTGCCTAAAGTTTCAGGGAGTATGGGCATAGTGGTGTAATCAATGACAATATTATTTTATTATTCTATAAATAATTGCTATACTGAGCTGTGATATTGGCTCACCATTAAATCTTCAAAGCATGGGGATTATGCTGATGCATGCATGTTATTGTGGAGCTTGCTCCTCATAAGCATACTATTGGTCAAAGATTCCCATCCCTTATTTAATTTGTTGCAACACAATGCTCATTCACAATTTTTTCTTTGTTTAGAGACTCAAGTATCATTTCTAACTGATCAAAAGAAGGATTTAGACAAAAAGAAATTAGATGTAGTCAATACAGAGACGAGGATTGGAGAAACTGAGATTAAACTGACAGAAATAATCACAGAACTTAAACCTATTGAAGAGAAGTTACAAGAAATTAAAGCAGTGGAGAAAAATTTGGAAATTTATGATACTAAAATGGCAAAAATAAAAATGAGGTTGGTATTGGTGATACTGACTTTTGTAAGACGGGTGCACATACCTAGCTCAAAAGTCAAGGGCTTCATACAATTATGTACCTAAAAGTAACGCCAAATTAAAAATTCTAATTCAAGGCATAAAAAACAAAAAACTATTCAACATCACCTCACAAAAAAGGGACTGATAATGGAGGGACTACAAGTACTGTTATTACCCACATTTTTATTATATCTTAGTAAAAAGTTCATTTATGTATACAGGATGAAAGTGCCTTCGTAACGAAAACTGGTACCATGAATTCAACTCATGATTCTAGACCCCAATAGTTGGAATTGTCCGTCGATCTTTTCATGAATTACACACATTATTTTTTAGTTATGTCTAGTCATTTCATTTCTAGATATTAATAATATTATGTGTGTTTGTTGCATTATACTAATATATTATTATGATTATAGATTAGAACATGATTACACCCGTGAAAAAGTACTAAAGAGGGAAATAAAAAACACACTTGAAGGAACTTTAGCAGAATTGAAGGAAAAGTTGAGTAAGTATGTTCATATACAACACAGGTCTAAACAACTTATATACACCTACTTACATAGTTATATTTTATTTATTAATAATATGCTGAATAATCATAATGTTTTCTTTTACTTTCAGCCAACTATGAGGAGACAGCCGTCGCTAAGCAGAAAGAACTTGACGCGTCATATAAAAAGATTACAACGTTCAATAAAGATGAGGAGAAATTCGCCAATGACAACGCCGCCAGTAACATGAAGCTACAAAGATTAGCAGTGTTGGACAGTCAAAATGAGAAGAAAATTGTCAAAAGGAATGAGATGGTGGTTGATGTTGCAAAATTAGCCGGTGAGAGACTATACTCCACATTTTTATTTTAAATTATGTTCTGCCCGCGGCTCCGCCCGCGGTACCTGGATGAAAGGCAACCTATAGCATCTATAGCGATAATGTAGCTTTCTCTTATGAAAAGAATTTTCAGAATCGGATCAGTAGATCTAGTGATTACCCCCTACACCCAAACTCACAAACTAATAAACTTCACCTATGCATGTGGGATTGGAACGTAAATAGTATGCCGGGAATGAAACGTAAGGGTATGTGTGAAAAGAAAGGATGGATAAAAAAAGAGGGAGACAGAGGAAGCAAGGAAGGATTACGAGGGTGGTGTGAAGTATTTTTAAAAAAACACAGGAATAATAGTAAAAAACGAAGAATAAACGGAGCATTGATAATAATTAAGGAGTATTACTCAATTTCAACAGCCTGAGACATGTATAATATTAGTATAGATATTGAATATATATATTATGAATTTAATTACATTGCATTGCGTTAATTGTAGGTATTGAGGATATCACCAAAGTTGAAAACAATGACGAGGCACAAAAAGCAATGGATGCAATAACAGACAAGATTAAAAGTTTGAGACAAGAACTTAACGAACTTAAAGCATCGGCTGACAAGGAAGAAAAGGAGATGCAAGTGCTGGTTGATGAGAAGCGTGATGCGCTGGTGCGTATTAGATTATAAACATAGTATTTAAAACTATAAGAATAAATAAAATATACTAAGAAGTAAACTGAATAGAAGAATTATTTGCATAATATATTTTTTCTATTAAAAAAACAGCATTGTAAAGATGCAGTATTCAAGTTTGTTCAAAGCTGCTTATTATCGCTATTAAAGTTTA
This sequence comes from Pheosia gnoma, assembly GCA_905404115.1. Classification (NCBI taxonomy): domain Eukaryota; kingdom Metazoa; phylum Arthropoda; class Insecta; order Lepidoptera; family Notodontidae; genus Pheosia; species Pheosia gnoma. Next base: position 5,840,751 of record FR989907.1, read on the forward strand.
CTAAAGCACATTTGCTGCCGTCACATCAGCTTTGTCATTATTTTCCTAATTATGTCTTTACTTATTTCAAAAATTACTTCACGGTTAGTAAATGTACATTCAATTTACTTAATAAAATATCTTCACAGGCTCGTCAAAGTCAACAAATAACAAGTAAAGAGAAGGAAATACGTAAGAATAAAGACGAGGTTACGAAACTAGAGAAGGGAATTGCATCAGCTAATGAATCTAAAGTGCGCTTGGAGACTGCCGAAACTAAATTCAAGAATGCTGAAGAGTAAGTATCTACGTCGTAACATTTTCTCGTCTGTCTGCTTCGACGTTTTTACGCCGATGGCATTGGCAGATATAGCGATCGTGACACGACATCTATACGTGCAAGTGTGTGCGTGAATTAGCTAGTATCGCGCGTAGGTACGGGTGTGAAAGAGATAGCTCCACCGCGGTCAGTGCGACTCCTACGAAGTGCAGGATGGCGTGAGGTGACTTATTGGGGGGGTGGGGAGAATTACCATTCTATTCGTAGTACTACTAGTTGGTTAATAGTACTATTGGTTGGTTGGTTATTCAGTCTGTCCAGTCGTAGCATGTTATGTTAACTCATAATGCGTTCTGGACTGCAGTTCGGAAGTTCTTAGACGATTTTTGACACACATTATTTAGCTACACACTTGACATATTGTTGAGGTAATAATCCAATCACGAACAATATTCCTTTCAAATTGCAGACAATATGAACAAGTTGAAAAGGAAGTGAATATAGAAGAGTTACAGCAGCAAATAAATGATGATGATAAAGAATTCGAGAAGTATGAAAAAGAGCTTGATGAATTGGATGACAAGGTATGATAAGCAACCTTATTTATAGACATATAAAGTCGAATAACTAACATGAACAGCTCCAAAATAAATTGGATACGAGTATATCCTATTTGGTACTGTAATAAAATTTATTTCACTGCTTGGTCTGCGCTGTTGCATTGAACAATATTTTCTTCGGTCTACGTCGATTATTTCATTTCTTCTATAATCATTGTGTCGATTCATTGAGTCTCTATTTTTATCATACAGGTTAAAAAACTACAAAAACAGAGTGCCAAGCTAAAGGAGCGTGATTTAGTTCAAGAGGCATTGACACAGAAGGAAAAACAATTAACGACGTTAAAGAACAAACATAGATCTGCTTTGACTGAACTATTGGGCAGCATGCCAGAGAAGGATTTCGCAATATCATTAAAAAAACTTGAACACACAATAAATAGCGAAGTTAATACAATGGAAAAGGATTTGAAGGAGAAACAAACCAAGGTAGGCAGCACCTTCCTCTATGTCCTTCCTTTCTGTAAATCAAGCCGCCTTTACTATCTCCCTCGTGGCACAGAATACTTAATACTACATGAAATAGCGACTCTTGCCACAACGCAAATAAAGTGCAATTCAGCTCGAATAGCGCTGCGGGCTTAAAAATATATTCACCTACAAATCGAAGAACAAGAAACTGACCTACCCCAGTTAGAAGTTCTTAAACGACTATCGATTAACTGTAAACGCTCATTATATACGAGCATATCTATGATGAAATACGAGCCCTTATTCCATATATTTGATGCTTTAGATCACCACATTGGAAGCCGATAGGAAACACGTGCGCGACACTCTGAACGAACGCCGCACTGAGCTCACGAAGGCCGAGGATCAGATGTACAAAGCTTGCGGCACTCAGTCCTATGAGAGCACCTTGACTAAAATCAACGCGACCGTGAAGGCGTTGCAGGTATAAATATCTTTATTACTTTTTATTTTCTGAATATGTAGTTAGACGTGCACTGCGATGTACCCTCATTTCACCGATGGTATTTTGACCCTTACGTTATAGGGGCGATCCTATTGCTATTATAGCCCTCAACGCGAGAGTGATTAGGGTCATAATCCAGCAATGCGACTTGGCGAACTTTACTTACATTGCTTTCGAAAAGTTTTCTCACGAATATTGCTTTCACTAATAGCATGTAATAGTTATAAATGAAAATGAAATTTGCACATGAAAATCAAAATCCTTAATGCAGCGGCTGGTCAGGCAGGCTTGAATTAATATTAGCGAATAATCTTTGATTTCAGGTACCTGGTATAGTATTAACAATGTGTTAACGAGACTTAAGACCAAGGTCCTTCATCCATTCAATCTGCTTCTCTGGAGCTGCCTTGGTCAACTATTTTAAAGAATAGTAATAGACCCTTTAAATCCTTGTAATATAAACATTGTAATAATAATTTCTCCCTACATGTTAGGATGACCACAGTGATCTCCAAGCATCCATGTTTCTTATCAGCAAGTATGAGAAACAATTGAAAGAAAACAGCTGCTGTCCGCTGTGCAGCCGTGGCTTCGATCAGGAGTCGGAGGTATGACATATTTATTCAAAATGTTGTTCTGAAGTCCCAACATGGTTGGGCAACAAAATCTCTTAAATAAAATATTAATAAACCGTAATACTGAATCATCACAAGAACATGTTTATTGATGACTGTGCCTTAAACAGCATATCATTTAATATATTTTTATTTCAGGTTACTGATTTGATCTCTCAACTAAACACCAAAGTTATGACTGTTCCCTCACAACTGGAGAAGGTCACAGAAGAGTTGCAAAGAGCATCGGCAAAAAAAGACGAACTTCTTAGCATGAAATCTCTAAATGAGAAAATCACATCCTTAAAAGAAAAAGATATACCAACACTAGAAAAACGACTGAGTGATATTGATGAGGTGGGTATAGTATTTTGAAACTGATCTATATTGTTGTATTTATTGATCAGTAGTAAAACAACCCTTTCGGATGAATTGGGTATTCAATTTTATATGTGTACAATCAATGTTTATTTCAAATTGTTTTTCTAATGGCAAATATTATTTTGTTTTCAGAAAATCAAAACGTTCACCGAAACGGTGGATGAATTATCAATGTCTCTGATAGAACCCAAACAGAAACTGGCGACTTCGAAACAAATACACGGAGACATGCCAATGATGGACCGTTGCATTCAAGAAGTCAACACTGCCACCAAAAAGGTAATGTCATCGAGATAGTTTCCAATAAACCAAACCTTTTTACTTACTTGTACCATAGCAGAATGGATGAATGGCTATGCTTTAAGGCTGGCTTTATATTCATGCGGACGGAAGGCACTGCCCGTTCATGTGTGAGATCTATTCACCGCAGATAGTCCGCGCAAACTATAACTGGTCAAAAATGTATCGCAAATAATACTAACGCAGCTGTAGTTTGTATGTAAATAATTCGTGTCTATTCAAAATTACAGCTTGACGATATTAAAGCACAGTGTTCCGAAGTGGAATCTGACATGACGTTGGATGAGGGAAATGCAAAGCAAAAGGAGTTAAAACAAACTATTGGAGCGCTCAAAACTAAAATTAAAGAAGCCCAGAAGAAACGCGACGCGCACAACAAGAAATTACAGAAGTTAGGTGAACAGAAGAATAAACTGAAAGAGGAATGCCTCAATTTACAGAAGAAAGTAAGTGCAGCAAGTAACACTTATTCATTTGAAGTAATGCTAACTCACTCTTATTCACCTGCACGTTGTATTTGGTCATAACATAATCGTACAAATCTTTAGGATTTGTCAACTAACATATTCCGTTCTAGGAGAAATATTTAGAATAATATGACGTCATTTTTCGTAAATTGCGAAAACATTCAGCAATTGTAAGTATTAAAATATTTTATTGCATCAATTCAACAGGTTCAAGAAATTTATAATCTTCAAGAGAAAAAGAAGCAGTTGGAGGTTGATGGGGAAACATATTTATTGGAGCTCAATGAGTTGAAAGAATCTATTGAACCATTTAAAGCACAAGTGAAAGAAAAGGAGGATGCCAAGGCCGAGACAGTGAGCAAGAACAGGTATGTTAGTATTACATAAATATTTAGTTGAATAACAGAACCAACTTAAAATTTGTACGAATACAGGCACTTGTAATTTCGTATGAAAAACAAAACTATTTTATTTTATTAAGTACATTATGACGACAGTTTACAAAATATATATATATAAAAATGCCAATATTACTACATTTATTTTTGAATGTATTACTACAGGGGTCTCGTAGATACCAAGAATAATTACATAGTAGAAGTTAACAATGCATTCAATAAAGTCAAGTCCATAGAGACAGAGATTAAACAGCATGAGGACAAAAATATTCCACTTGAGAAAACCAAAACTGAGGAAGCTATCAAGAAATGTGAAGAGAAACTCAAACAAATAGTAAATGACCGGCAGGCGATAACGAAGAGGATAGAAGGCTTGAAAGACGAAATCAACAAACATGAGGTAAAACATAAGTCTACTACTCTCTAATAAAATTGGCATCTGTTGTATATACACTTACCAAGATTCTTTGCTAGAACTTAGACAAAAGTTTCTCATCATAAATGCTTGAAGAGCTTGTTTTGGTGTTGATCGATCGATCTAGATTAATGTGAGCTAAAAGTTTTTGGTTGGACTCATGAAACTTTAACTTATACTTTTAAATCTGATTGATATTTGGAAACGCGATTAATAAAAAAATCTCGAAAAGCACGTTTTTGGGCAGATCTCGGAAATCCTTACGGTTTGCGCTGTGATGCATACCTAGGGTTTTAAAATTAGTTGCAATCACAGTTAAGCGTGTCTCGTACGCTCTCGACGAGAAAGAAATGTCGGTGTTGCAAGTAATACCAAGATTGCTTTTTTACGTAATAGCAATATGTAGTTTATGTGTTGATATTGACCATTTAATTTTAGTTTCAGATATAACGTTAAACTATACGTCTATCGTAGAATATCTACATAAACATATTTTTATTTTTTCAGATTAACAAGCGCGAATTGGAAGATAATATAAGATTGAGAGAAATTCAGACTGATATTGCTGATTGCCAGAAAGAAGAAGCCGATATAAAGCAGAAGTTAAGTGAGCTCAACCGAGACATGCTCACGGAAAAAGATTCATTAATTGCTAAATATAGAAAGTTAAATAGTGAAAAATCCAAAACTGATGGAGGATTGGATGAACTCAAGGTAAAATTTTACTCTTTTATTTAACTGTGTCTTTCATTCTTTTCACTTTCCTTACACGATAATATGTAGTAGACCCAAAATCATTACTCTAACCCCCGAATTTATAAACGTTATATAGTACTGCGCACAAGAGTTTTTTGCGCAGTACTATATGACGTTTGATAAAGTTATAAAACGTCTATAAATTTGTGGGTATATGTTCGAATTTTATATTTTACATGAACATTATATAGGCTCTGTATAACTTGTGAATTACAGAATACATTGAAGAAGAACAAATCAGACTTGAAGGCCGCTCTAAGCAAAGATACAGAAAAGAAATATCGGGAGAAGTTTTATGAGTTGCATGTCACTAAAATGTTAGACAAAGATTTAAAAGACTACTCAGTCACTCTAGAAAAGTGCCTCTTGGAGTTTCATAAAAAGAAGATGGAGAGCATTAACCTCATTATAAGGTAGATACTCACAAAACCGTAATGGTTTTACTATGAAATTGCACTATTTTGACTTATTCAATCAAATGGCATTAAGCAGTTCATCGGGACTGGCAAACCCCATAAACAGCCAACTAATATTATATTATATATTTTTTGACCTGCTGCTAAAGTCTGATTAGCCGTTCCTACATTGCTCTCACATACCTATAACAATGTATTGCTCAAAATAGTAAAAGATCTTTAAAAAAAAAGAGCAACCATGGAGTTTCTTGCCCGTTCTTCTCCATAGGAACGGCATTCCCAATGGGTGGTAAAGTAGTAGCATACTATTTTTGTAACTTTTGACGATTCATAAGTACTATACATAATGGTCTACGTGAATAAAAAATATTCTGATTCTAATCTCAAAAAGTAGCCTGGACCTACTACTGCTTTTTTCGTATCGTAATCTGAGTAATTTTCTTTCAGAGAATTGTGGAGTAAGATATATAGCGGTAATGACATTGACTATATAGCAATAAAGGCGGAAGGCAGTATGACAATGGATTCGGAACGTCGCAAATATGAATACAGGTATCAATATTTTGTACCATTTATGCTTACTAACCAATAATATTATCCCTCCGCAATTACATAATCAGTCACGGTCCGGCATCGTGGGCCACCTTAATGCGATAGTGGTTTTAGGCCATAGTCTACCCAGCTGGGCCAGTGCGGTTTGGTGGACGATACTCGGGTTCCGAGAACTGGCTAATTTCTCTCAGGCATGCTACGATACGACATGGATACGATATTTACCGTTTAGCAAGTAATAATCATGGTTGAAATGCGATTCGCATATCAAATCAGTAATTCCAGAGGTGCGTGCTGGCGTTTGAACCTTCAATATCTCTATATATGGAATATAGAATCTACAATTTTGAAATTAACGTATATAATTGTACGTGTATATAATTTCCAGAGTCGTTCAATGTAAGAATGGGGTTGAAATCGATATGCGTGGAAGATGCAGCGCCGGCCAAAAGGTTCTTGCGTGCCTTATTATAAGATTGGCTCTTGCGGAAACATTTAGTTCCAGGTAAATTGTTTAATCCATATTGTAATTTATGTGTGTATTTCTTCAAAGATATGATTCAGGTCTAGTTGCCAAACAAATTATTAAGAAAGTGTACCAGTAACATAACCTTATTACCTACCAATGGACCCCTTAAATGTTAGACCCTGTTATTGCTTCCACATATAGCTATTCTTTTTTTATTTTTCAGGTTTGGCATATTGGCACTGGATGAACCAACTACTAACTTGGACCAAGAGAACATCAAAAGTCTCTGTTCGGCACTCGGTGAGATAGTACAAGAACGAATGATGCAGAAAAACTTCATGTTCATTATTATTACACATGACAGAGACTTTATCGAGTCCCTGGGGCAGATCGATAAGGTCACACACTTTTACGAAGTCTCAAGAAATGAGGACGGTAAATCTAGAATAAAGCGGGTACGTTTCGCGTAAATTCTCTGCAATAACGCAGCCATCAAAATATTTTTTTGTTAATCATTTCTGGAATCTATAAGTTGCAACCTCATACAGGATTATCCTGTGGATTGTTATAATAATTTTGTATGAATGCGAATAATGTTAGTCATTCCTTGTAATAAATAAGATTCAAATAGTTATTCATCTAAATAGGTTTAAAGAAGGCTGTGCCTTAAAATCTATTATGCTTATAATCATTAATCTTTTATAAGAAATTTTATAATAAAAGTTATAAAATTTGTAATATAATTTAGTTTAATTTATAAATATTTCTATGTAGTATATAATATAGTTACATCAGTATTAGTTAATAGCTAATCCTGTAATACAATTCAAAGGCTCGCAAATTGCATTTTGATCTATCTGTAGAATATTACTTTCCTGTAGAACAGTTAGTGTCACCCCCAGTAACTCTGCTATCTGAGTAGAGGGGAATGATTGCGAAAGGCACTTAGCCAAATAAGGAATTAAATCTTCCGTGAAACACACGCACAAAGACACAAAGTTCTGTCTTTCGACATCAGTAAAGCTCTGTTGCTCCCTGGAGTAGAATACCAGCAAGACTTGCACAGCTTTTTTAAACGATTCTCTGAAAGAATTGTATACCTCCTTCACTATATTCAATGGTGCAGTAACTCTCATAGAGTTAAGAACGGTCAACATCCCATTGCAGTATTCAGCTAAAGGGTAGTAATCCAAGAGGTTTTCTGGGGGTCCTGTTGTGATATTTTCACTTGCTGGTCTCGGTACATTCTTAATTGTAGGAACTTTATACAGACGCATTTGGTTTTCAAATTGATAATCAGCCTTGTCTACTCCGCTGTGAAACTGTGTGAGAATATTGTTGCGGAATAGTGGTGTTAGCACGCATCTCATGTCAGCGCCGACTCTCCCGAAAGATAAGCATAGATACATGCACTGATTCAGTATTGACTCGAAACTAGATTCATCTTCTTTTGGTAAGTCTTCGTTTAATATTTCTGCTAACTTTTCAATCTGAAAAAGTTCATATGAAGCTATGAAATATGTAGGTCGCATCACATAAAATAAGCAAACATGGTGACACTGCGCATGTCTAAGTCTATGAATTCGTCTTGTCCAGAGCCGCAATATTGATACAGCAAGGGGAAATGGAAATAAATGCGTCACATAGAGACACTGAATGAATTTTAATAAAATGTTGACTACTTTATATTTTCTTCCGGGCTTCTTGCGAATTCTATTTTTTTATTTTCTATTTTAAGATATAATTACCTTTTGTTTCAACCAACACGACAAAGCACTCGTTCCATTCAACTCATCATCTTTAATTGTAGATTCTTGTGTATCCGACAAGAATATAGATTTATGTTGGGTCAATACATTGAATAAATGAATTCTATGTAATTCGATTGTCCTTCTTAGCAGCCTTTCAGGTGCTGAAATAAAGTAAATGATTACAATATTTATTTATTTTTAATCTAAAAATAGGTCATCACAATAGGTGTATAGGAATTAATTTCGTCTTACACATCTATCGTTTATAAACGTGCGGACAACTGAATTATGGTTTCTTCGAAAACTGCTTTTGAAGACTCACCTTCAGTGTTTCTGGCATCTTCCAGAGCCTTTTCAAACCACGCGTTTCTAGCTTTTAAAAATTGCAAATGTAGACCATCTGCAGTGGAGGTATTGCTTCTAATACTTCTAGGGTATGATAGTGCCCCACTTTCATCATCATCAGTCGACCTGTATACAGTGTTTGCTCTCCGTAGATAACCTAGAATCTAAAACGAACTATGTAGTAAATTAAAATATACAAATAACAACTTCGAAGGTTTGATGATTCCCCACAACCTCGTCGCAGTGGTACACAGTACGTAAGCACATATTTCTAAATAGTACGTAGCGATATGTAACTAAAACAATACCATTTTATAAGTTAGTTTTTTTTCTATTCGTATCTCTCTTTACACGGGCTATACCCGGATTTTTGGAAGGCTTGCGTGGAGACATGGGTCCAACACGTAGAGGCCCTTATTGAGAATTTTAATGTTATGTTAGCCACCTGCTGGGGTCAATTGCTGAAAATGATAGCATAAACAGCGAATTGACCTCAGCAGGCGGAGGAACTATTGCAGGAATATGGAATGATAATTGAGTCTATGGATTGAGGTTTGGATGGACATGAGATAGGGCTATTGAAAGGGTAGCGGACACCTGCCATAATCAGCTTTTATCCAATTATTATTGGCAGATGGCGACTCGCCACTCGTTAGGTGGGCCCCCTAAAAAGGCCGTCATATAAGACGACAAGGGGCAACACTTATTATTAAGATTTTTCATTGCTTTTTCTCGGTTACGCTGGTAAATCATGCTAGCACGGGCCTAAGCCAAGTGTTAGCCGGAAAGATTGTTTGGTTGGTAAATTGTGACCGGTGTTGTGCGAGTGGTTGTGGTGGTACTAGGTTGAATAATTGTGCTTGTTGCGGTGTTAGTGGGTGAGTTTGAGGTTGTATAGATGGGGATGTTTTTGTGTAGTGGTTTATGTCTGTGCATGTGTCTTTGTCTGTTTTTAGGAATCCTGACTATTCTGTATGTGCTAGTGTTACTGCTTTTTGTAAGATTGTGTAAATTTAAGGGGGGAAGTTTAGGGTTTTCAGTGCTGCCACTGTTATACTTATTTAAGTCATCTGTGGTATGAAAGGGGATGGAAGACATTACATTACATGACCCTCCTTGCGCCGTTGGGTAAAAAGGATAGTGCTTGAGGTTCAGCTTACTTGTAAACATTGAGGTAGAGGCAAATCGTAACGCAGTTGATTGAAGAGATGATAAAGCGTCTCAAACCAAAGTGTCATAATTTCTGCTGTTGTATTCTGAAAAAATTATAAACGTGATAATGGGACACAGCCTTTATTTAATCACTTATAGGCAAGTTATGTCCCTCTTTAGAATTAATGAAAAATATCATCTATAATGAACAATTTAATTTAAAAACAAAAAACCCGGGAATCATCAGTGTTTTTTTTTTAAAGTACCTATCCCATTTCGAATACCTAAGATGTTAGATGGTATATTATCATCACATTACAAAATAAATACATATCAAAAGTACCCCATACCTGAACTATAGGTATTTCTGAATATCTCTTTGATAGATTTCTAACAAATGTAAATATATCTAAAGCACTCTCATAGTCCTCAGCATTGAGAGCTTCTCGCATTAGAGATGGTAGTTCCAAAAGTTCCAACAGCTTTTCACTTTGACTACGGATGGTACTGTAACAACTGAAATTACAGCCATATGTCATTAGCTATATATATAAAAGAAAGTTGTGTTAATTAATTATTTATAACTCAAGAACAGGTTGGCGGATTTTTAAGATCTTTGATTTTTAAAACATGGAAAAATCAGTAAAAAAAACAATAATAAAGATAATTGATTTTTTCATACATTTGATTCTGAGGAATTACGAAGTTCGACGGAGCGACTAGTTAAGAATACATTACTACTACATAAATATAATATAATAATATTCTATACAATTTACAATGATCTAGCCTCAAACTAGGATTCCTTGTATGTGTTTAAAAAGGATGCACCAATACAGCTGAACAGATTTGAATGAGATCTGGTATACTTACAGGTAAGTTAACAGATAGGCTACTTTTATATTTAAATGTACATGGGCTTTGGTTCAATCTAGTAATTTATATAGCCAGACAGAAACATCAACTGTATGGTGTGTTATGAGTACTTACAAAGGACTAGGGATCCAGTAAGACCCAGAGAAGTGTAAAGAACTGCAAGTTCATTTCTGAAATGGGAATCAATCCTGCAAGCACCTGGCAGTGCAGTGATCATATCATTACTGATAAAGCTGCGATTTTTGCCTAGATGTGTTTCTGTTAAAATGTGTGGAAGGATTTTTATATATTTGATAAGATTTCCCATGCTGTTAAAAAGGCTGGAGCTTATTACAAAATAAGCCCCAAGCATATTTGAGTCAACAGTGTATGATTAAGGTTCTAACCAAATCCACCAATAAAATCACCTTTTTTCTTTAACAATGTTTCCAGCAATCTGTGAAAATTTCTCACATTCCTGAAGGAAATTTGGTGCTGTTTCAAGGAATGTCGCCAAGCACTGCTTAGACTTGGCTAAGTCTTTGATGATTGTGTGTGAAATTTCAGCTGTTTCCACAAATGTTTTGTAATTGGTAAATGCCAACTCTTGAGTCTGTTCAGTTAATTGTTTCATTTCTTCGTCCAGCCTCTCTGGCTCTTTTTGGATGTATTCCCAGTTTTGTGAGCCGAGCTTCCTGATGTAATCAGTTATGTCACTGAAATGTTCTGCATTTTCTGTAATATTACATTATCTTATATAATATAAGGGATTCTACTGATAATAAAATAGAGGCAATTGCACATCGGTTTTTTTTAACATGCATGTTTGAAATTTGATTTGAATCAACACTATTAGCCATGTAGAAGATTTTAGACGTTATAGGTAGGTCTAGTGTTTGGAAAACTGGTTTTATTATTGTAAACTGTGGTGTAAACTGGTGTATATATTAGATACTACTCGTTTATTAGTGATACTTGCGCAAAAACCGATTTGTAAAAATAGGCCTGTTTCGTAAGAGGGTCAGTTTTTTGTCAAATACTTTTGATTGTATCGGTTCGCCAGCAATGACGAGCATGTTACCTTGCCACGAAGCATGCCGGTGAATATTTATTTTAATTCTATGGACATACCTTCCGTAGAGTCAGTAAAGAACAGCTGACATAATTCATTTATTTCTTGAGCCATTGCCGAACTTTTATTCACGTCTCGTAAGTGATAATTCCAGGGTGACAATAAACAATCAGGTGTAATTAATTATCTTTACAATCAAATGTGAATGTAAATAAAACATATATGTGCAGTACACTTGAGAGAAAAAATCCTGTCATTTTTATCCAATGTGACATTACTCTACCATCTATAGTTAATCTGTGCTACTCATAGTTTTATCATTTTGGTGCTACTCTACTAAACAACTATGACAACGGAAAACAATCGCGGTTCTAGGCCCGTTTCAGCTTATCAGTAGTTTATAGCGTAGGTACTTGTTGAAAATATATACAAATGCATTCTTATTAATCGTTATTCTATGTAAGATAGACATAGATGCTTAAGTATTCTGGTGTATTGCCATTCTACTATTTAATACGTTTTATGACATTACTCATTAACTCTTTTCATATATTATTTATTTGTTTAATAAAGGTGCTTTTACTTGGGATAATAACCATAACAATACAGAATTCCACAGATCAATGGATCCTGAGGCCTCTGAATGGATAATTTTACATAGATGTGGAATTATTCCCACGGAAGATACTTGTGAGTTGTGTTGTGCCGTGCCAACTTTGCTTTATTTTGTCTATGATGCTCTTTGCTTCATTTTGTCTATGATGCGCTCACTCGAACAGGCGTTTATTTTGTCTATGGCAAAATTGCAATGGAAAATGGTCAATGGAAGAAATAGCCATTTGTCTGATAACCATATATTAAGATATTTTTGCCTTTAGATTGTTCTATAACGCATAAAATACATAAGTTATCGATGCTTGACCATTTCCAGGTAAGTAGATTCAAACAATTTAAGACGACTTTGGTTATATTATTGTTTTTATCGGTGATGAACTATCGATAAGTTCTATGTTGCGTCATGTAAACGTATAGATGTAAAATATCTAGGATTTTCACTTATTAAACGTTATGTTTCTGTTTATGAAGTAAATACTTTTATAGTCATTATTATAATATTATCAGTTTTGTGTTTTTACAGGTAACCTTATAGTTTGACAGGATAACCTAAGCGTTTTTTTATACCTACATATTGCTACTCTCGTCTAGACTTGACACCATTTTTGTTTCGGCTTTCAGTCTTTATTATTAGAACGTCTTTTCAAAGAACGCCTATATTACTATAATAATTATATCTCATAGAAAATTTATATTATCACCATTTATTTTAATCTTAGCTACAAGGTAAGGTTATGTTGATGTTTTGATTGAATGGTGTTTTATATAAACGTAGTATCAAGTCATGTTTTATGACGTGATGATGTCCCGATCATTGAGAAAGTTATTGACTAACTTCAAAACTGGTGTCTTATGATTTTATGGATGAAGTACCCTTTTTCTCATTGAATCATATTTTTTGAATATATTTGTAAAGGATGCATAGCATGTATAAAATGGTCTGTTCATTTAGTTATGTATTTGTTTAAGATTCAGATATAATAATAATAATCAGTATGGTTTCATGCTAAGCAACTCTTGTAACCATTGTTTGATACCCTCCAATTGTCTGGAGGCAATAGCCATTGATCATCATTTATTTTATTTTTTTTTGTAAATATAATGGATAAAAAAAAAAAGACAAGCCCGCTGAGTTTCTTGCCGGATCTTCTCAGTTGAGGTCGCGTTCCGATCCGGTTGTAGTATTAAGGAAAAAATGTAATGACAATTTGTAAGTGCCCCCGTAGGCCTATACGAAATAAATGATTTGACTTTGACTTGACTTTGACATCTGCTGGACTTGGGCCTCCCTTGTTGACTTCCATCCATTGCAATCCACTGGCTGATTTTGATGTGTGCAATATAATTGGCCTTCCTTGTCTGCCGCTGTAATGAATAATGATGTAATTTTTTTTTTAGTTGGGCCAGCTTGGCAAAATTATCAGGTATGAATTAGTCATGAATAAATCCAAAGACTAATCAGCAATGGATGGGGAAGCAGATTTCAACCTCCAGTGGGAGGAGGTTGTTGTGAAGGTATGTGTTGCAGCAAAATCTTTTTAACCCTTATCTTTTTATTTTGTATCTCACTGGTGGGCAAAGAAATTACCTTTAAGTATGAGCAGAGTAAAAGTTTTTTTGCAAATTAAATGCCAGAAGTGACATATTGCAAGGCATATAAGGGCTGTGTTGCACCTTACTTCTCTACATATAAATGTCTCTTGATCTATCTGTAGACGTGTTTTGCTTGCAATGGTTTGAAACCTTCATTTCATTATCTCCTACCCATTCCATTATCCTTGCTAACATATCAATCTGTAAGTTTGAGTGAGAATAATATTACATATGGATTTCAATTAAATTTAAAATGGAGTGGATTTATTTATTGGAGTTGTTTAAGATCCAATAGCAACATTAACAAAGCTAAAGCGCTTTGAGTTCCTTCGTGACTCACATGCCCGATCCTTGAGATCGTCAGAAAACTTAAGCTTGAAAGTACCAGCGCACTCCACAAGTTATTATACAAACTCCTTCACTATTCAGGCTATCAGACTGTGGAATCAACTACCCTTGTCTGTGAGGCGTGCTGAGTCCCTACCGATTTTCAAACGGCTATTAAAAAGTCACTATTTGTCCTCGTAAAAATCAGTAATTACTTATTACAACTTCTATTTTTATTATTTTATTTCTTCTTACTAGTTACTTTTACTCACTGCTTAAGCAATTTAATCTTGGTCTCAATATGTATGTGTCTTTTCCTACATGATGCACTATATATATATGCACTATTCACTATCCTCAGTATCTATTAACATTTAACATATAATATGTTTATGTATGTATATGAATATATTATATATGTAGGTATATCAATATATTATATCTAAGTATATTATTTATTCTTGGCGCACCACTGGCTTCCACCGTGTTAAATTATTAAGAATCTTCTCCATCCTAAGGTTGTCTGGAAGAGATCGCAGCTAGCTATAAGACCGCCCACTGTACACTGTACCTATGTATCAATACCCTATACAATGTTAATGAAATCGGTGTGCAATAAAGAGTTATCTATCTATCTAAAAGAAAGTTTTTAAACTACTAATGTGGCATCCCTGCTGAGAGAAATTCTAGTGAAGTTTATACTATGTATGTAATTTCACATTAAAATTTAATTTTAGCAAAGCCCCAGAGCTGTTAAAGAAGAAGACATTGATCTTGGTAATATACAAAGTGGATCTTATTCTAATATGGTATGTAGATTTTGAGTTCAAATGTTCAGTCAATATGAGTAATTGCCAGCTAGAGGAAAAGGCAGGCCATAGAATAATGTAATTCCCATGTCATTAAAATAAAAGAGACGAGACAACTATTGTCATGTACAAATTGTGCTGCAAGTGGTTTAATTTAAATTGGAGTGACTATGAGTTAGTGTTAAGAAAAGTATTTGAATTTTTGTTATATTTATGATAGTGACAAGTAATTTGGGTTTCCTTTACAACTACTTTGTATTACATATATAAGGTCGAACTAAAATTGTGTTAAATAATGTAAAGATATATTTCTAAATAAAAGGCTAGTATTATGGTATTTCTAAATAAATATACAAACATATATGTACTTATAATTATTTTTTATTATTCTACAGGACAATTCTAGAATGCAATGAGCTGTACAGTTATGAAAACATACTTTCTCAGATCCTAATTTATAATTAAACTTGATCTGTATTCTTTACTCGTAAAGTTTTAACACTATTTTTGTTAGACTATAGACTTATGTACAGTGGATCTACAAAGGCTTCCCACTCACAAATTATATTTTTTGTCCACAGGCTTCAGAGGAAATGATAGATGATACAGACCAAATGGCTGCAGAAAACCTAATGTATTTAGCTCAAGATATGATGAGTTATACCGAGACAGCTGAACTTGCCGATGATCCGAATGTAGAGTGTGTCACCGAAGAAGTCATTACAGATGACTGGGTCGTCTCTGGTGGACAAGACAGGTATATTTTTTAAGTTATGCAATGGTTTTAGGGTCGCTTCTGAATATAAATTTATATATTTGTCTCATGTAATCTTATTACAGGGTTGAAGTACCACTGGAACATTTAACACATCCTGCTGCAGATTTAAAGGAAGAGAATGAAGTGGATGTTCCTTTACCAACTGACCAGGTTAGCATGAGTTACAAAAATAAGAAGATTGGGTTTTTTTTTCAGCATAGAATACGCAATAATACTACATACAGGAGAGCACTCGTTGCGCTGCGTTACCCTGCACCGTACTTCGTTGCCGCACATTATAGGTGCGAGTTATGGATAGAGTGCACAAGTATCATCTTGCATATACAGGGTGGTAATTTGGTGGAGTTATCTATATTCACAGATTTTAACAAAATGGTTCTGTGGTAAATACACGATGTTGTAGCTAGCTACTTTTCTTTTCACAACTAACCTTCAATATATGTTGTATACAAGGTCGTGAATTCCATGATGACTTCAAAAATCTGTTTTTTTCTGTTTTCTAATACCAGTTGAGTTGAGTACTCTAACATCAGTTTGTCCCAGTCTTTTTGAACCTAACACATAACAATTGCGATCATTAAAGAACATGAGAATTGACATATTTCTTGCTGAATCTATATAATTAAAAAAAAATGTGAATATAAATTGATTTAACTCTATAAGCTAGGGACAGTCTCCTAAGAATGTTTTTCTGGAGTTACAGG
This sequence comes from Pheosia gnoma, assembly GCA_905404115.1. Lineage (NCBI taxonomy): Eukaryota > Metazoa > Arthropoda > Insecta > Lepidoptera > Notodontidae > Pheosia > Pheosia gnoma. Next base: position 5,857,315 of record FR989907.1, read on the forward strand.
ATTACAGTAGTATGTCCTTAATGCCCCATCTTAACTTAACATTCTACCCCATGTAAAATCAACACCCTGCATCAAGAAAATATGTATTTAAAGTGCGAAGCGGTAAAGTCGGTTTTTGCATACCAGGACCAGTACACGGCGATGCGTCCGCACCCGTGCGACTTCTGTTCGCGGCGGTTCCGCAAGAAGGCGGCGCTGATGAACCACATGGTCGCGCACCAGAACGACCGGCCGCACGCCTGCAACCTGTGCGGCGTGCGGTACGTGCGCAAGTGCGACCTCATGAACCACCTCAAGGTGCACGCGTACGTGCCCGACGACCCGGAGCCCATGGACTTTGGTGAGCACCACCCACTATGTAAATTTACAGCCTTAGGAAATCATTGTCTTTTATAATATATGTAATAATAATATCGCCAAACGAACACACCAACTATACGGTCCCACACTAAGCAACACTTGTATTATGGGTATCGTACAATGAACTGGGGGCGAACCCAGATAATACTTATACATACGTATATATATTAAGTATTCATGACTCGGGCCAAACATTCGTGCTCATCACACAAAGTTTGTACTTATCAGTATTAGAACCCAAGACCCTCGGCAGAGAAAGCAGGGCCACTGCCAACTGCGCTAATCACGTCGACATAATTTTACTTTTTTTACGCCGCAATATACTATCTGATCGGAACGCGTAACTGAAAATATCCGATAAGAAACGCAGCGGGCTTGTCTTTTTCGAGCCCCAACACACAGAAGAACGTTTGCCGTTCGTTGTGATGTCAAGCTTGCATAGAGTCCGTGCACACAGGCGGTGGTCAGCAACCTATACATTTCTAAGGACGTGGAACGTGAAATGCGAGCGCTTTCTGTCTTACGTATTTCAACACTAGTTTATTCCGATGACAATTTTTGTTCTGCAGCTCGACTCAATTTCTGATGTTTTTTGTTTCAGATGACGTAATAGATAATAGCCAAATCGTAAAACCAAAGAAGAAGCGAGGGAGGCGGAAAAAGAATCCGGAGCCCGTCGATGTGAGTTCGTGAAACGAGTTTATCAATCGTGACTACTATAACTGTACTTACGACTATGCCGGGAGAATCCTTTTATTTGTCAGATTTACAAATGGAATGTATACATGGTCCTGGCATGTTAATTAGTTCCATGCCGAGTTACCGTAAAAACCGTGAAATTTTGATATAACATCTTCAGTTAAATTAATCCAAAAATGGTGGAATCGGCTCGTGTCGAGAATAAAGACCGCAATGGTTTTTTTTTTACTTTTGATTTAGACGCTGGTCGCTGGGACCGTGGTGAGTAGCGGAGCGCTTTACGGCTGTGAAACAATCATATAGATCATAGAGACGGGTATATGGTGTGTTCGCAGGACAGCATGTGGGAGAACATGACGTCAGCGCGCACTCAGCAGTGGTCGCGGCGCGCGCGCCCGCCCGCCGCCGCCGCCGCGTCGCCGCCCGCCGCCCCCGCGCCCGACCCCGCCCCCGCCTCGCCCCGCGCGCCCACGCCGCCCCCCGCCGACCCCTCGCGCCCCTTCGTTTGCAGACATTGCGGCGTCGGCTTCGCCAGGGAGAAAGCTTTGCAGTCGCACTCTAGGGTAAGTCGTGCTTCGGGCGAACGATACTGTTTTACGATTCGTATCTATCTACCCATATATTTCCAGCTGGTCAGTTTCGATAGGCGCGAGAAGAACCAGATGATCATCTTATCGGTTCTGAAACTAGGTTTTTTGCCGGTCTCCTCTAGCAGTATAGGTCAATAAGGGCCTTTGGATTAGCCGGTCGGCGTTACCAATCCAAGCCGTATATTATTTGGTTACAGAGGTACAATCTTAAGTTTAATGAACATTTCACGCAGACAGATGTGTGTTATCTTGGCATATGGCTACGCCAGGTATTCCCTTTTCGTGACAACTAGGTCACGAGAATGGCTCAAGTCTACGTCATCAGCCGTGGTGCAGTATTCATTCTATTGAAGATATTAATCAATTACAATTCTAATCGTGATTTAGTCCTGGGCTATCATCGGAAGAGGCGTGCATCGTAGCATATGATTATAGCATGGATGGTAGTAGTAACAATGTGTGTGTTGGTGTCAGGTGCACGGCGGCGACTCGCCGGTGGAGTGCGCGACGTGCGGCGAGCTGTGCTGGTCGCGCGACGCGCTCGCCGCGCACGCCGCGCAGCGCCACCCGCACGCGCCGCCCGCGCCGCGCGCGCCCGACCCGCCCGCGCACGACTACGACGACTCCGACTCTGGTCACACTTACTTCTTGCTTTATCAACAGACTTATCGAATCACTCAGGAATTTCCACCCCTATTTGTACTCCCAAGTACCATCAAAATATGGGACTTGGCTTTACAGAAACTCCCAACACTGTTAGTCCTGTAAGCCAGAATGCATAGCGATGACCAATTTGACCCTCGACGACTCCCGAGGAAAAGCTTATTATCGTTTTTAAACCAAAACGGAGTTGCAAAGAAAATTATTCATAAAAATACTATGTAAGAGAGTTGCCAACCCATGCTTGTACATTGATATGCACTTAAATCATCTAACATTTATCAGTTTAGCTGCAATGTCAGTCTGGATACAAATAACTGTTCTGACTATACTGGGCTCATGGGAGATAATTTAAACGCCTTCCTTAAGGTGTAAGGAGGCGAAAGGACTCCGTAGGCGCAGCCTTTGGCTTAGATTAACACCGTTTGCAAGGACCCTTTACCGATAGATGCGGCGTGGTACTGCATGATATTGGACCTTGTCAGTAAAATTGTCTGTTTGGGCTGTCGATAATGGAACTGACATTTTTATGCGCAGCTTAAGCGCGTCACAAATTAGCTACGAGCGCAACAAAGTATTATCGCTTTGTAGCTTCACAACTCCCAAAAATGTCCACGCCCTGAAATGACAAAGAGGAAGATTTTATTTGGCTTTGACCCATCTTTACGGAAAGTTGTCGGCCTTTTACAATGGTATTTAAAAACACTGTTCTTCTGAATAATGCTTCTTATGCCATAAATATAGGTGGATGAGTTTGTTTGCGCAGTATATATAATATGGGGTATACCGCAGGTGACGACATGGAGTTCCGGCTGTCGCCGGCGTCGGCGGGCGGCGAGCGCGGCGAGCGGCCCGTGTACGACACGATGCGCGGGCCCGAGCTGTTCTGCCAGGACTGCGGCGTGGCCTTCCAGCGCGCCGACCTGCTGCGCCGCCACGTGGCCGCCGCGCACAGGTCACTACGCCTCTTAGACACTCGCGCCGACCCCGCGCACTAGGCAGCAACGAATTCCCGGCTGCGGCAGCCAATAGAACGCGCCTGTTTGCACGGCAGCCAGCTGGCTGCGCACAGCCAGAGCGTGTATAGGCGAATGTATGTGGCTGCCGTCAGTCTCCGCGCACTAGTTGTAGCAGCCAGACGTATTTTGGGTTCCGAACTTTAAAAAAAAAATCACTATCGATACAGAGAAATTCATTAGTCGTCGATTGGCTGCTATAACTGGCTGCGCAAATATTCTGGCTGCCTAGTGCGCTAGTCAGTGTATAAGAGCCCCCCTCTTATACACTGACTAGCTGTTAACCGCGACTGTTGTAATAAAAAAAAAACTTCGTCCGCGTGTTATTTAACAAAGACACAAGCGTTAGAAATAGCCCGCTCGCGCGTTCTGAGACCGGCAGCCTTTGTGGTATTAAGTCGTTGGGGGGGGGGGGGGGGGGGGTTCTAAAATAAAAGTAGCCTAAGTTACTCCTTGTTACATCAGCTACCTGCCAGTGAAAGTCCCGTCAAAATCGGTCCAGCCATTTCAGAGATTAGCGGGAACAAACAGGCAGACCGACAAAAATTGTAAAAAAAAATGTTTTGGTATATGTACCGTGTATACATCCAAATGCACTTACTAAAAAGCGGTTATTTTAATATTACAAACAGACACTCCAATTTTATTTATTTGTATAGATTCAGAAAGGGTATAACTAGCCTTTGAGCCTTGTAATCATTATGTAAGAATTTTGATGACTTTTTTTTTAATCGTGTTGGAATTGCTTACGACATATGTTGTTGGGTGCAGCTACTCGCGGCGCGCCAGCAGCAGCGGCACGTGGGGCTCGCACGCGTGCTCGGTGTGCGGCGACGAGTTCGCGGACGCGCTGCAGCTGCTGGCGCACGCCGAGGGACACGCCGACCGCCCGCGCGCCGCCGCGCACGCCAGGTACCACCACCACCACGCGGCACCACCAGCACACCACGCGACACCACCAGCACACCACGCGACACCACCAGCACACCACGCGACACCACCAGCACACCACGCGACACACGCGCACTGCACACGATACACATACACCACACCACGTAACACACACAACACACGAGATACACGTGCACTACACATAATACACACATGCACTATACAAGATACACATATCCTACATGATATATACATGCACTACACAAGATACATATGCACTGCACAAGATACACATGCACTACATAAGATACACATGCACTACACAATATAAACATATCCTACATGAGATACACATGCACTACATAGATGCACATACACATACCCTACACGCGTGCTTCTCTACAATTATGATTTATCTAATTGTGTGTATAATAATAAAAAAATCTTTTTAATTTCAGATTAAAGCGATCTTCTAGGGGTCGTCTTGGTTCAATAGGTGCAAATAGTTCACGACAGTTCCCGTGTAGAGTGTGCGGTGAGTTTAATTTCATACGACAACTTTATTATTATAATTTTGTCGTGATTTAGATAACGGCGCATCGCTCGGTCATGGATGCTCATAGTTGATCGAATTGATATAGACTTTCAAGTTCTCCCAAGATGTCCGCAAAATGTTCAACCAAATATTAACAGGATTTCTGGTAAAGTTGGGGGATTCATTACATCATCATCGTAATCATCGGGTATTTACGATGAATATGCCAAATATATAACTGATAGGCTCTAGAGGAGTATCCAGGGCAGTAAATCAAATTATATTAAAATAATTAACATCCTGAAGACGCTTTATTTGTTCAGAAACAGTAACAATAATGGTGTCTGTGCAGGCAAAGTGTTCGGATCGCGGAGCTCGCAGCAGATTCACATCCGGATCCACACCGGCGAGCGGCCGTACGCGTGCCGGTTCTGTTGGAAAGCGTTCGCAGACGGCGGCACGCTGCGGAAGCACGAACGGATACACACGGGTCTGTAGATCATGGTATATTATAAGGACCAAGCCAGACTTGGCATATCTTCCTCTTCAAATCTGCTGTGTGTGACAACGCTCTACGCGTATTATATGTCGTTATGCCGGAAAACATAGGGTTAAATAACTGTTTCACATATTGATTTCTTATATTTACGCGAATACTACACATTGAAATAATACTAATTTTAAAGATTTTATCGCGTTTATATTATGTTTTTTACTTTCCCAACGTAAATCCTTAAAATTAGTTTTATTTCAGAGTGTAATAATATTGCTTTAGATGTACACACTATGTAATGGTGATAATACGGTTTACTTCCGCCCTAAAAATCGTGTTTTAATAAAAAATTGTTATGTAGTGTTTTTTAGCTGCTTACCTATTATTTGATTTTTTTTATATTTGAGTGGTGTGTGTAGGCGAGAAGCCGTACGCGTGCGCGGTGTGTCCGCGCGCGTTCAACCAGCGCGTGGTGCTGCGCGAGCACGTGCGCTCGCACCACTCCGCGCCCGACCGCCGCGCCAACGGTACGTGTTTAATCAACAAGCGATTACTATAATTAAGTACTAAACACTCGAAGAATTATGAATAATATGACATCGGCGATTGCTTCTGGTGGCATGAATGATATAGTTCTAAGTATGGTGTCACGGGTGTGCAGGTGGTCCGGCCTACTGTTGCGTAGTGTGCGGGCGCACGCTGCACTCGAGCGCCGAGCTGGTGCAGCATCTGATACAGCACTGCGACGCCAATACTGCACTGAAAAGACAACCCCAGGTCCGTGATAGATTCACTATTTTATCGTTACCGCCGGTCGGAGCGTGCGACTGGTGCCGCGCGGTGACTAATGGGTGTTTGAACGTTTCAGACCGGACCCCGAAAATACAAGCGGCGGCGGAAAATAAAGAACGAGAGCTCTCCCTCGTCGCGCAACTGGGCGCGCGCGTCACCGTCGCGCTCCGCCTCGCCTCGCTCGCCGCCCTCGCCGGTGTCCCCGGCCTCGCCTGCCTCGCCCGCCTCGCCGGCCTCGCCCGCCTCGCCCGCGTCCCCCGCGCCGGGCTCGAGGCCGCGGCGGCGAAGGCGGCGGCCCGCCAGCCCGGCCGCGGCCGCGCCAGCGCGGCCTCGCATGATCCACACCGAGCCGGCGGGCGGCGGGCGCGCGCGGCGCGTGGCGCGGCGGCCGGCCGACGACCTGCGCGCCATCCGGCCGCGCTCGCCGTCCCCGCCGTCCCCGCCGGCGGGCGAGGCGCGCGAGGCGGGCGCGCCGTTCAAGTGTGAGATGTGCGCGCTGGAGTTCCCGCGGCGCGACGCGCTGCTGCTGCACGTGCCGGTGCACATCTGACGCCCGCCGCGTCCGCCGCACCCGCACAGCCGCGCCCCGCACCCGCTCGCTGACCCGCTATAAATTGACATCAATGCGGCCGCCGCCTCGGGCGACGTACGCGACCGCCGGCGTTACGTTTCCGATGAAAACATTCGAGTGCACTTGCGCACCGGGAATCACGACGGCGCGGCGGCCGGCTCGGTCGGAGTGCGAAACTGAGCTTCGACAGTGTACGTCACCCCGTGCCGGTTCGCAGCGTCGACGATGATACTCGTTCCCGAGAGAAGTTGAAATGGTTTTTATTTTAAATTATATTTTTGTGTACATAATAATAATAATGTCTCATTATTTTGATCACTTACATAAAGAAACGAATATCTACATATTCGTATTTTCGTACTCGCTCTCTTATGTTAGTATACAAAAAGATAATTTTTAACAAAATATAATGTTGACAAACGGACACTTAGCGACGACTGCGATCGTATAATATTTCCATCACAGTACGATCCGTTTGGGATAGATTACTTCGTATTTTTCCCAGACATCCGTGAAAATTGTATTGTATTTATTAAAACTGATATCAAAATAATCGCTTATAAAATATTGTATAGAATGAATGTTGATTGTGCGCTGTTGTATGATGTTTAGCTATCTTTGAACATGTGATAATTTCTGTTATTTTTTTTATCTTAACTGCCGTTATTATTTCGCTACTTAACAAAGAAAAATAGGCCGACATAAAACTTCATATTATTAACTAAATATAAGAATGAATATTGTTAACTCTGAACTGAACACAGGAAGAAATGGTACTTGTTATAATGTTCCATGTAAAAAGGCATTTTTGCCAACCCTTTGCCATTGGACCAGTTCCCATACAATTTCGCACATTCTCCTTTACAGTTACTACTGTACTGTATTACATCAATATTTTGAGGCTACGTAATTTGAAAATGTTAAAGTATAAAGTTGTTTTTGTTATGATACATAATAATTATGTCATACTTGACGGCGGGTCCGCGCCTGCAGCCATCGATTTTGCTCAGCAGATCGACCCCCCCCCCCCCCCCCCCCCCCCCCCAATGGTCAGCGTGATGATATCCCTACCTTATCTTTTGAATCTTTACTCCGTATACTCAACAGTAACAACCCCGTTAAAACTTGACCAGATTTTTTTGTTTTCATGCTCGAAAAAAGATAAACACAGACAAGAATTCTAAAAATATTAAAGTGAAGCCCAACATATAGACTGCAAATTAACGAGACTTTGATTGGATATACATGTATTTAGCATCTCGTGACAGCATGCTTATTCGATGGTGATACAATTACGTTAATACTACATGTATTAACATGAATAAGCATGATACAGGCTACGGGTACTGTTCAGTAGTTTTCAACTAGCATTCATGTCCGGCATCCTTTTATCACACCATACTAAGATCCATACTTCACTTCGTTTATACATTTTCGGTGTTTTGGACACCAGTGTATTGTTGTATTATACTACTTTAATTGACTGATTTATTGATTAGTTCAATGTAAACTTATTATGATCTAATGTAAAGTTATCATGTACATAATTATGTGTATGTAATTAATTGACAACATTTGTTACAGTTTTAATGTTTTCATTATTTAGTACAAATACTGTATATTTTGGGGGTTATTTACAGTTTTTGTCTACTCTATGTGATATAAACTTACATCATATTATATGAATTTTAAAAGTATTTGTGCCTAAATCAATGGTGCCATATGGTGGTGATGTTTTTTTCATGCCTCATCTGTGAAGGCGAGTGTTGTTGTGTTAGCCACCGTTAGAGCCCTGTTAGGTATATCCTAATAATGTACTATGTTTTGCACTATATATAGTGGAAGTGGACAGGATAGGTTCCAGCAGGGCTCGCTCGGTGCTGCCACTGAAAAAAAAATGCATGTTTGGGTTGCTAGTTACATTATTCCATCATCAATTTTAATTTCATGAATAACAGTGATGTTTAGGCATAAAGTTACATTTTTAGTATTAAAAATATGTTGTGCAATACATTCCCCAAAATGCATGGTAGTATGGTGTATCTTGAAGAATTGTATTTAAGGACATTTTCTCATTGTTTGAATAGAATATTATTAAAACATTGTTCATAATTATATATAGAAGAAATAAAGAAACGTTTATGTACTTTCCAATGTTATTTTTTGAATATATTGATTTTATACGTTTTCTGCTCATGAAACATGTAAATTCTGGTCAGAAGAATTAGGGTTTCGTTTCTACCTACCTAAAAATTATTTCACCTAAAAGATGTCAAGCTATTAATACTGGCTGTCAAGCTTATACCAGGCATCCAAATTCCGAGGGCTTAGTACTACAGACCCATACTACTTATTTTAGTATAAGTTTCTAAACAATATAGACGTCAGTGTTTCTAAAGCATTGATTATACCACGTTTCATACTTCTTTTCTTTATAATTGCTACAAAATAGTGCCATATTTGCCAGTGTCAAGTAAAATGCTTCTTCATTATTTTAAATATAAGTAGGAACCCTGATAATAATGATGATGAAATAAACTCCGTACCTCTGTCAATAAAGTTGTGGATACTTTACTGAAAATTTACCAGACATCTTAGGAGAACTCTAAAAGTTAAGTGTGACGTGCACCACATGCATGCAGATTCACAGATAATAAATGGATAGCTGCAAAGAATACGAATACTACGTTTGATAACAGAAGAGGAGACCAACGTTACATAATGAAAATAATACATGGAGCCTGGACAAGTCGTTCAAGGGGTACCCCATTCATCGGGGTTACCTATCAAATGACTGGCTTATAACGTAACTATCCCTTATGAACGGGTTTTATCATGTTTAGCGAAATCCAGACTTGCCTTGTGTTATTAGGTACACCGTTAACTAATTTCATTCATGAAATGAACATTTCTATGACACTGGCTTAATGCAAGCCTCAAGAGTAAAAAAAACGTAAGTGATGATTTGTCAAGTGTCAATTCGGCTCAATAGGTTACGAAAAATACGATATAGGTATTTATTTATATACATTGCCTCGATAACATTTTTTAAATTTTGAAATATTCATTCGAAATATACATTATATTTTCACGACATACACGTATTCTTAAAGACTCTCTGTTAGTGCAACATTGCCAATACTTGCAGTTCAAGAATACATACATTCCACCTCGAACTTTAGTTTGTTATTTTACTTACTGAAGTATTCCGGAGCGTATAAAAAACACCAAAACGGCGGGTCGGAGCAGCATGCGGCGCGCCCGAGATGGGTACAACTACCAGCCAGTGCCCAGAGCGGCTACAGACGATGCACTCGAATTTGAAAACGAGAGGATGGCAGAGGAACTCAGTGGAAAAATAACATCTCTAAAGCACATATCTATAGAGTTGGGCAATGAAGTCAGAGACCAAGAAAAGTATTTACGGGGCCTAGATGATGATGTTGATAGAAGTTCAGGTTTCCTGGGCAAAACGATGGGTCGTGTTCTGAGACTTGGCAAAGGAAATCACAACTATTATATATTTTACTTGTTTCTGTTCTCAATTTTTGTATTCTTCGTGTTATACATTGTTCTGAAATTTAGGTGATGTAATCAAGAGTTATGTCGTAATCATATTCATTCCTGTTATTTATGAAACATTTATGTATAATGCTATTATCCTGTAAATAAAGATCTTATAAGTACTAAGGTAGTACTCATTACTATGATAAACAATTAAACAAAATAACAAGTTACACTTATATTTAATCTAGCCTAGTCCGCACCATACAATTCCTTCAATGTATTGCAATACTGTTGACCAGCTTCGCTGCACACTGATACACACAATCTACATGGTGCTTTCAAAGACATGGAACAACTTTGAACAGTGTCCAGGAGAAAAGCAACAACACCGCATGCATGCTGTATTTCTCCACAATATAAATATAAATCATCTATTATTATCATTGATGGGATATTCTGCCATTCAGGCAATGTAGAGATGCTTTCAAATAATGAATCCATACTTTTTACATACAGAAAAGTAATCATTTTCATATAATGTTTGTTGAGAGAATGCAGTTCTTCTGGCAATTGAGGTAGTTCATTGAGTTCTTCATACATTATGTAAAGTACTTTACCATCTTTAGAGAATGACAACGCTTCTTCAAATAATTTCTTTCGATTGATATTGGATTCTCCAAAATAAAAATTACAATTGATTTTCTTACTCATGGTAAGGTAAGCTTGAATCGAACATTGAATTGAAAGTTGAAACTTTTGAAGCAGAGTTTGGCAATGTGTGTATGTTGCCAGATAATAACATTGTCTCCCCATATTATGATTTTGAAACCATTCCGTTCCTTTCATTTTTCAGGTTTATTTTATAACGGTATCAATATTTTGTGTCTACCAATGAAATAGTTTCTTTATCAACTATTATTCAATAGGCCTATATAAAATACGCTTACCTACCTACTACTTAGTACTACTACTAGTACCTACTTTCAAATCCTAATAAAATATCGAATTTTTGGAAAGTATACGTGATTACTGTCCGACCATGTATATTTTCTAATAACGTACCTAACATGTTTTGTGTAACATAATTATGCTGCATTAGATAAAAAAAATATACAACGGTGGCGTAATCAATCGAGGTGCAAAAATATTGTATTGTTAAGTTAATTTTACAAAGCAATAAAAACAGTCTTACGAATATTTTCCCCGGGGTTTTAGGGTAAATTATATTTTAAAAACCTACAACACTGGTACGTTCCGTTTCGCAGCCAGTTTGATAAATTCTCTCCTTTGTAATGTCAAAAATGAAACAAATATACGTGTCGAATTGAGAACCTCCTTTTTTCAATAGTATCTCCATCAGCCTTTTTATTTATTAGCGTTGAACGATACGCAATCCGCTGACCTTAGATGCATATGTATACTCTCTCACATATGAAACAAACTCGCATGTACCCTACGAATAAAAATTTTAGGTCGTTGCATGTACCGACTACATAGAATAGCTTAGTTTTTTCTGCATACGTTTTTCCCTACCTAATAATGCAAAACACCCGTTTCAATAATAAAAGAGCTTTTTTAAAGTATAAATGATAATTTATTCACTACAAAATCATTATAATAATACCAGATAAAATAAACGGAGTAACGTAACATACATATGCTAAGCCAGCCTGGACGACCACTGGCTAGTGCCAACTATGGACACTAGCTCAGTCTCGGGCGCCTCTGCTGGCCCGGCTAGTGAGTGCCAACCACTAAAGTGACGGCAGCGTCAACGCTTTTATCTCAACAAAACTGACAAAAATAATGTAATAGTAGATATCATTGAAAAAACATGCAGACTGAGCGAAACAACAAAAGGAGGCTCCAACATTCTAATTATATTGACAGGTGATTTGTACGTTAAAGTAATGGGGGCCGGCCTTTAGTTTTGTCAAAGGTAAGTATACCCTACCCTTTCTGAATCACGCTGTATATCTAAGAAAAAGCGGTAACCGTCGCCGCTCAGCAGTAGCGGTATGCACAAAGTTGAAGACCTGTACAAAGTTTTGCTGTGGATGTCTGTACAAGCCGTAGTCTAAAATTTTAATGAAAATTATATAAATCAAATTGAAGGAAGTCGATAGTTTAGCGATAATTTTCTATTTACACAAGGTTGTTAATATAATATAGAAACTAGGCCAGTGACAATGAACTTAGATTAAAATTATTTCTTATAAAAAATGCATTTTTGTTCTACATAAATGTAAAAAATGCGATAATGCTATGTCAATATCAGTACTAACAGTGGTTTTTTTATGTTAAGTTTTAGAAATACTTCAATTGCCCTTTTAATCAACAAATAGTCCATTTCACATGGTATTTACATATTGCCACAGTCACACATGAATGATGTTTTCAGAATGCATCATCCTACTATCATCCGAGTTGGTACTGTACCTATATTTTAGTACCATTATTATGAGAAGAAAGTCGATAGCTTGATCTTGCACAACCACTGCAGGAATTAGACATAAAGAAAACCATAGACACAAACCACACATGATCACTTTTCTATCTTCTTGATATATTCCATGTTCTTAAAAAATACAGTACATTCATGGTCTGACCCATACTGACCATCCGGCTTCTCGGCTGGGTCGGGCACATGTCGCGCGCGGTCTGACATCGAAGCAAATAACAGATGTCAGTCCTCGAGCGAGCGATGCATGGTCGGTCTACGGCCCTTTCTCGTAGACAGAAATATAATTCTAGAAGCTATAGCTGATCAAATGAGCCATATTTGTAAGTTTCTAATGTACACCTAAGTAATTCATTTAGAACACAGTCAGATTTAAGTTCTCTTTCATTTGTATTTTACTAATAACCAGTCCCAATCCGTTAATTATCTTCATCACTATGTGCAATTAGTCTAGTGATGAAGTTCAAATTTGAACAGCAATGTGGTTGGTTGAGACCACCAATAAATCAGTCCAGTCTGTATTCGAGAATGTTCACTCCTGCGCCTTGCCGGCCTCCGTAATTGACTCGTATTGCTCCTTGTCCAGTTCCGTCATTGTCAAGCTACCGTCGGGAAGCATAAGTACCACTCTTCTTGTACCACCTGTGAAAAAAATCAATACATGTTAGTTAGGTGGATGTTATAAACCTTAGATTATAAACATTGTAGACCACAAGCAATATATAGGAATTTGCCTGAGAACAATTAAAATAATTACAGGACACGACACAATTACGGCAACGTGTCCTTTCTATTACTTCCGTTTGGTAGTTAGCGATCATGTTTTAACAGTCCAGATTTGACTCTCGAGATATTTTTGAGTTAAAAACATATTAAAATCGGCAACGAACGAAATAAGGGAAAAATAATGGTGGGTTTCAAGACTTGCCTGGGGATGGCAAGTCGGCCTGCAGCAGCTGCGCGATGACCTGCGTGGCGTCCTCGCCCGGCTCGCCCTCCACCTGCACGGCCACCTGCTGCAGCGGCGGGCCCTCGCCGCCCGGCATCAGCTGCGCCAGCTGCGACGAGTCGATCGCGACCACGTCCTGAACAAAAAGAGGCACGTTGAAACAAAAAACATTGCAGATATATCTATTAACAATGTTCAATTATTTGTATTGCAGTTGCTTGATATATCTTTATTTCTTTTCTGTATTTTTTCTACGAAAATTCGTCAACTTTTTGATAAAATTTAACTGGTGTGTTTACAATTCAACCAATAATCATTCTGATGACAAAAGTCTGTCCTATAATAAATAGATTCATTCCATTATGCATACATTTGCAATAACCATCACATCATACTAGCTGGAACCTACTCCTTTGTTTCGTCGGTTAATATTGTACGAAATTTCAGCCAAAATTGTAAGTCTAACCTGTCCATCATCCCTGGTGACGTATACCACGTCTCCTTCGCCGCCCTCCACGCCCTCTACCGCGCCTTCAACGCCTTCCGCCGCCACCAGTAACGTTTGACCGGCTTCATTCTCACCGGCCACCTGTATTTGACAAATTAATACATTTTTATGTCATAGTTTTAAGCTTGTATTTCTCCATAGGCAGAGATGGATTGTCATATGCTCACTTTTCGCCAGTCTCAACAGGAGTATGAATTTAATAGAAGACCAGCAGAGAAGCCTATTAGGGGATACTAGAGTGCCAGGAAACTCACTTGCAGACTGTAGGCAGTTACTTAGAATCTGCACACTTGTGATCACACAATGATGTGAACTATCTAAAAGGATTAAAAAAATCGTGTGTAGTAGGACGAGTTAGATTAAGAAATATCAACCTGATAAAGCACCCCATCCTCCCCTCGGATCATAATAGGGGTGTGTCCGGAGTGCAGCAGCCCCACCTCCTCGCCATCGTCCTCGCCCACTCCCTCTTCTAGTAACTGCTTCACTGCACTGGCTTCAACCTTCACTTCAGTCTGCCAAAACATCCCAATTATTATTACACTATATAACTAAAGAAGAGTCTCCAGCGCGTGTTTTGTTTTACACTCTACACAATTTTCCCCTCATTATTAAAGATTTACCGATAGTTGTTACACCAAAAATAACAAATATCAGGGCGCTAAGTATTTTCATCTAAATGTGAAATTTACGTTCTAAATTGAGTAAGAGTTCATTCAACTAAAATAGTATCACGGTGGGTTAAATGAAACCTTACAAGTAAACAAGTTATACTTACGCCGTCGTCATCGGTGAGCACCGGCAGGGAGGGCTGCGCTCCGTCGCCCTGCACCAGCATGCCGGTCGTGCCGCCCGGGGACATTTCCACCTGCCACACAAAACAATGTACAGCAATGTAAGCCGAAGACAATTTCATATTTACGGTATCCTCAACATAGACCAACGTGAAAACGGAAAGCTCACAAAATGATGTGGCGTGGA
Source organism: Pheosia gnoma (assembly GCA_905404115.1). NCBI lineage: Eukaryota > Metazoa > Arthropoda > Insecta > Lepidoptera > Notodontidae > Pheosia > Pheosia gnoma. Next base: position 5,872,328 of record FR989907.1, read on the forward strand.
TTCCTTGTTGTTATAAGCCTCCGTTATTTATGTTCTTAGTAGGGGTAATACCATGTCGTCAGCCAATAAGTTGTGTTGTGGGCCAGGCGCCGGGCCGGTTACCTTCATGAGCATGGTGGGGTGTGTGCGCGGCGGCGTGGCGGGCTCGGCCGGTGGCTCAGGCTCGGGCTCGGGCTCGGGCGTGGGCGGCGGCGTGGGCTCGCCCTCCGCGCGCGCCAGGCGCCGGCCCGAGTTCGGGCACAGCGTCAGCTCGCGCTCGGGGCTGGGCGCGGGCAGCGGGCCCGGCGACGTCGGGAACGGGTCCTCGATGCCGTCCGACGTGTCCGACGACGCGTCCGACTGACACCGACACGCAAGTTACCGTGAAATGCGACCGATACCACAAACCGATCGTTCAAACATCACTACATTGTAGAACCAAATCTTCAGGGGCGTATATCTGTCGTCCACTCGTACTAGTTACAAAAAATACTGAATCGATTTCGTTCCTGTTTTAATATAAAGCTTAATTCCCTAGTTTGACTCATGCAAAACCGGATCAAGATGGGCAGCGATTGCTTTTTCAAAAAGTGGGACGCAAATAACTATATCATGATAAGAGTTTGTTCAATCTTGAACCATTAGTTGCAATGCTCAGACAAATAACGAAACATTAAAAGTACATGATAGTGACAATAAAATACCAATTTATTGTAAGACAGTCCGCTAATATGATGAATGGAGTGGTCACCTGTTCGAAGTCAAAGTGCACGGGCGGCTTGTCGCGCACGCGCACGATGTTGGCGAAGGCCGCGCCGCCGCCGCTTGCCCCGCGGCCGCGCCCGCGCACCAGCCCGCCGCGCCGCAGCAGGCTGTCGCCCTGACCACCGCCCACACATATATTAACTTAAAGTCTCTATGGACGCCACAACTTGCCACCCAATCTGTAGGACCAATTTTCAGAGTCCCTACAAAGTGGCTAAAAAATAGGCTAGTCATTGCCAAGTGGTTGCAAATGGTCCCTCAAGACTGGGTGGCAAATTGTGCCATTCATGAATGATGGGTTCGAAATCGGCCGGACAGATGGGAATCCAACTGGATCCGGTCAGATTGTATACACCAAATCGCAATCGCTAGTTCAACTTTTACAGACTATACTCGTACGAGTGATCACGGTCCGAGCACACTTGTATTGTAAAAATCTGCTATATATATAAATACTATAACTCTTATCTCCAACGTCTCAGCGCACACACAACGGAATCAGACTATTTTGTGTAAATGTGTTTGAAAATTCCATAGTTTATTTTGGTAAGGTCAATCATGTAGATATATATCATCTATAATTATCTATATATCTACGAAAAACGCAATTTCACCTGAAAAAATATTTTCTAGAAAATAATAGCTATAATAGAACACTGACCTGTGCTAGTTTCTTATTGAGAATGGTCACTGGCGATTTCCCCTCTCCTTGATTGCTCGGCCGCTGTATCGTGCGCTGAATGATCTTTTGCCCTGACGGAGTTATAATAGTCTTCTCTGTCACTTGCTGACCACCAGATCCATATGTTTTCCTTATCTGCAATTGTTTGTTCACAGCATGTGTTCGATCAAAGCAGACTCCCATACAAAAATGGGAAAAGGACATGGCAGATGGGTGTTAAACAATACTATATACTCTCAAAAAGTAGATAGATAGATCCTAGCTGTGTTAAGTACTGGGAGAAATGATAGAGAGAGAAATAAGACTACAGTGTAGGTAGAGTGTATGCCCTTAAAATGATTCATTTTACCTAGTCAGGACTAGGAAGTAGTTAATCAATGTTATCAATACTCTGTAATGTACCATTTGCCTTAATGATTGATCACTTACCTCTGACGAATTGGGTGTACGCATTGGAGACATTTTCTTTGTTTCTTCCAACTTTTTCTAGAAACATAATGTAGTGTTTAACAATATGTACGTATATGAATATTATAGATACAAAGTATTATATGAGGTGTTACCATAAGTGTATAATATTTTTTCAAGTAGGTTATAAAGATAACATTCCCAAAGGAATAAATCAAATTATTAGACATTAGAAAAATGACACCCTATCTGAGCGCATGGCCAAACGCTAATGGTTCGCCAGGTTTAAATAAAAATAAACATCATTTACACAATTATTATTGTATACATCAACGTGATCCATATAACTTACTGATTCATAAGTTAAAATAGTTTACTCTATTTTTGTTATACCTTATATTCTATGTGAACATTGCCTACCTGTTTGGCGGCTAAAATCTGTTTCCGGATAACATCCTGGTCTATGTTCAGACCGGGTCCCAGTTTGCCGGGCGAATCAATCTTCATAATTCCTGAACTCTTCGACATTATGTACACACCTAAACGAAATAAATACAACCATAAAAATAGACTAAATGAACAACGAAACATTTACGCAGAGGTTACACCAAAAGGAAAACTGAGCCGTAAGTCTGTGATTACAATGACATTTAGCAGAAATCAAGCCTCTTCGCCGCAGTGAGAATATAATGAACGTTACACAAAATCTTGTTGAGTTGAGATAATTTTATTAATTTGGACCTACAATGCCTTTGTGGCGACCACCTCAACCGCACCACAAGCTACGCAGATGGCGCTGCAGACACATTCAGAACAATAGACAATTGACATCACAATCCTGTCTATTGTTCTGAATGTGTCTGCAGCGCCATCTGCGTAGCTTGTGGTGCGGTTGAGGTGGTCGCCACACCTTTAATGAAGATTCTAAATAGCACTTTGAACTACGCCAAGTGGTCGAGTCTATTGAAGGGCGTGCTTGTCCTTAAAGTAATTTAATTCAGATTCCGTAATGCTCGTTGCTGCTAAATGCCTAAACATCACAAACTCGGGGCTCGGGCAATAGGAATGTAAATACCTGTCGTGAGATTAGGCATATGTTTAGGGTCAACTTTGATGACGCCCTTAATGTTCGGCATGCCCTTCCCACCGAGGCCGAGAGATTTCACCAGCTCAGGGTCGAGGGTGGACTTCGGAGACGATTGGCCGTTCAGCATTCTTCTTTCGGCTGAAATGTTTACTATTTTTGTATTCAATTCTTCTAGTCTAGTTCTAGTCATATGGTTTGTCCAGTGGAAAGTATGAAGGCATCACCGTCTCGTCCGGCGAAGCTGTAAAGGTCATCTGCGACAGATACAGCATTCTTTAAATTAAAAAATAATGAGTAATGTTGAGCTCACGTTTGTGGTCGTCGGGGTCGGAGTAGTCGTCGTCGTCGCTGGTGAGCTCGCGCTTGAGGCGCTTGGCGGGCGGCGCGGCCTCCTCCGCGCCGCACCACGCCTTCACCTGGTCCAGCGCGCGCGCCTTGCTGCTGCGCTGCAGCCGACTGCAACCAACATTACACACGCACACTATAATACGCTATACGACTGGGTTTGAAAAACTATTTTAAATTGTTCCTTAGTTTAATATGATGCTAACAATATAGTTCTCTCGTTGTAAATTTTCCATAAAATTCGATGATAAATATAAATAAATAAAAATACTGGCAGAACGCGGCCTCCGGGTCACGTGATCCTATCGTCACATGATTGTCTTTGAAAGAAGTCCAAACATTGCGATTCGTTGTGTAATGAGAATAATAGTTACTAATAGCATCAAAAAATTACGATAAATGACTAAAAGCACATCAGTATCCCATATATTACCAAACTTACAAAAAAACAAATTGACACTGATTACGACATTGTGACGTCACCACGCATCAACCAAAAATCCAGAGCGTTATTGATCACTTGATCGATTAAAAACCATTATTTTAATTTATGATTTTAAATACCTCACTGATAGGCACGAAACTCCCCTCAATGGGGCTTTCATTGTGTTATGTGATAGAATAGGCCTTACCCTGTTGGTGTAACTGCGGGACTCTCAGATTTCTTCACTACTTGCTTGACGACCTGCGGCAAAGGCGTGCTTATTTGTTTAACCTGAGAACACCCAAAAATATTACTTTATTGAGGCACAGAAATATGAAAGGTTTGGGACTATAACGCACGTACTTATAGCCAACTGGCTAGGGTCTATTTTCCATTAACTCAATATAGTATTAGTAATTTTGGCGATTGTACCTGAACTGGATGTTGTTGTTGCTGTTGCTGTGTCCTGAGCGCCTTCAGTTCCTTCTGCCGCGCGAGTTGCTTCTCGAAAGCTTCTAAAAGATGTTTACAAGTCTCCATATTTTCCACTGGCTCCCATGTATTTTGTTCACTGTAAACAAATAAATTATTCAGATCTGGCGGCCTAGAGGAGGATGTCCCCATACAACCCGATGGTTTGAAGAGATTGGTGGTCAGTTAATGCGGGGATCTCACTATGAGGCGTCGTAGATAGGTTTTCGTTTTTCGCGCAGGAAACATTCCATTTCCAGGGTAAATTGGCATCGTTAATGTTGAGCGAGGATATAAGCTACGACCATACCGAGGTATATTGAAATGCGTCCAAAAGTTATCCCGTAAAGCCCCAACAGACAGATACTAATTATGTATTGATAAAAAGTATACTAAATGATGTTCATTAGATCGTAGTGTTGAATGTGGTTACAATGTAGATGCGAGCGAGTACGTACTGCGGATAGCCCTCCCACTTGAGCAGGTACTCGTACTGCTTGCGGCGCGGGTTGAAGCGCTTGGCCAGGATCTTCTCCACGACGTACTCGGCGGCGTCGGCCGGCGCGCCGGCGCGCTCGCCGCGCTCCGTGCGGCGCGCGATGCGCTCCTCCGGCGGGACCAGCTCTTGCGCGTTGCGGACCGACTCGTTCAACTCCTGATCATCAATCATATTATTACTTCATTACCCTAATTATATAAAACATGCAAAAGAACCAGTTATAACCAAGTGCATAGAAGGCACGCCATGATGATTATGGGCGCAATTTCAAGTCCCGGCTCTCACTTCTGGAATTACTGGATATCATTGATTGGCAAAGGAATGTATCGCGAGGAAACCCCTCAAAAGCCAAGTAAAGTCCGCCAAGCCGCACTAGGGCAGGACGGTGGAATATGGCCATATGCCCTTCACACTGAGTGGAGGCCTGTGCCCAAAAGTAGGAGATTCATTAATATTATTAACTAATCCTCTTATTTAAAGTAAAATATGGTGCGTCTACAATGATATTGGCTATCGTACTTGTTATGTATAATTATTTAGTGCCATATTTAGTGTAGTCATAATTTTAACTGTAACCAGCAGTCGACGTCGTAAATGGCTAACACTGGTACGATAACTTTCGTCACGCGATACTGCGTCGTCCTAATAAAACGCAAAAACAATTGGCTGCATGGAATATGTAAGGATGAAAGACAGAGTTTGCCATTCAAAGTGTAACTGTATACCACTGCTTTAGCATTGAAAAATATTTGAAGATTGAAGATACCTTAGCCTTATTGGCATTTTGTATTGGTACTTTCGGTACATTCTTCAAGCTTGGGCTGGCCTTTAACCCATCACTTTCCTCTCCTGAGGGCTGTGTCTCTGAATCCTCCTGTAATTAAAGTGAGAGTGAGTGTTACTATACGATTATATGAACTAGTAGAAAACAATCACATAGTTTTTATTAATCTACTCATAATATAACATTTATTTGCGTCTCTGTACATATATTGATTATTTTTAGAAAAGTAAGCAATCATCTATTTATGGATTTTTTCTATGCAACTCACAGAAAAACTACTATATTAATTACAACAACTACAACATACTGGTCTCATGGATTTCCTTGGTCTGCCTCGTCTTTTAACTTCTTGTTGTGCTGGTGTTTGAACAGGAACTAATTGGTCTTCAGTTTTCAATTCCATCTAAATTCAAATATAGTGGTCAGATATTAAACTTGGTTCCCTGTGTAGCTATTTATATATAACAAAGGTTGATTTAGATTTTTGCTACAAAATTTTACTGAAAATGTACACATACAAGGCATTATGACATTCCATTTCGTGCAATTGGTAGGCATTAATGATTTTCCTGTAAGTTTGTAAGATGCCTCCCAATACTTCAGTATGTGAAGATCTACAGCACTCTCTAAAACACTGTGAACTGACTCTTGGCAAGTTCTGGAGAAAATCTAAATACACTTGGAACAGTTTTGCTTCGAACAGAATGTAATTAAAATAATGCTTACGACTTTAGCATGTGCAAACTTAGACAGGGACTGTACATTGGACCCAGCTGTGATCCAGGCCGTGCGCTGTGGCTCAGCCATGCGACACCATTGCTGGTACAGCTTCCAGCTGTTGTCAGTGTTCACAGTGGATCCGTCTCGCACTGATGAACATTTCCACAGTAGAAAGGCCCACACTTGGGCTTTACTCTCATTCTGTAAACACATATAATATTTGTTATTCACATACTACCAGCTCCTGGTATAAGTAATTCTTTTTAATAAGAAAATATGCACACAATCAGACCAATTTTTTCAACTGATCTTTTGGTATAGTCCATTTTAGAGTAGGTACGCATAATCGCCACTTACACTGTCTCTAACTGGTGATTTTCCTGTACAATTATTGGCATCTTTATGCTCTTTGAATTCTTCAACAAAATGGAATGCCGAATGACACTGTCCACATACTAGAACATCTAGAGTAGCCATTTGCTCATGTGCCTCTGTAAAAAAAAAAAACCAATGTTACCTTCAATATACATAAAATAATAACTATAGAATGATATGCAATGTTTACGTGCTTCACAAATTTGATCAAACAATAATGCACAATTGTTAAAAAATAATAAGATGATGACTATCTGATTCACAAAGCACTAGACAGTAGACACAAAGCAGTAGACGAAATAATATTATACATTGTTTTACCTTTCAATGCTGTTGGGTTTTTGGTTAATTCGTCCGGGTTTCCTGCGGGCACGTCTTCAGACGGCGGCTCACCGTCCTCCACAGACGTCATGGTAACTTAGTCTTAAGAAAATCTACAAAATAACACATATCACACAGTTAGTTCGTATAGTTCACAGGTGTCGAGGTATTATTTACTATTATGACTTACACTTTTGTAAAAAGCAGATAACCTATACACTGAAGCGTTTCTCTTCCCGCCAACTCGAATAGGTAAACAAAAATGAGTGAGTTCGGTTATTTCTTATAAAATAGGTACTTATGTGATGTACATAATCATTTTAGTTTCAAAGTAAATAATAAATAATACCAGAAACTGTCTGTAATGTACTGCTAAGACACAATCGTCTAAGTAAGACGCGTTCAATGAATTTACTTTACTGGCTAGTGGCTTAGCCGCCTCGAATTCGATAAAATTAGACGCTTTCTTTTTGCTCCCCATAATTTCTTGTTTTATAATCTATTCTCGTAGTTTAATTTAACAGTCAAGACAATTTGTCACTTACCTTACCAAAACAATATACTTTTTTATAAAAAATATGAAACTTGTCTGAGAGAATACCACGCAAAACGGAACAATCACTCACATCAAGTATCGAAATTTTAATGAGGACAAAAAACGTTTCACCGACACGCTGGAACTGCCACCTAGTGATCGCCGACATCATCCTGTTTTCATTGTTTACAATGTACACTAGCAACCAATAGGAATGAAGCACCTTTTTTATCGGCCAATAACAAACGACTCATTATTTTGACATAACATAACATACTTGCAGTCGCAATGTTGCCTCCCGTTTTCACCGACTTTTTTCTTTTGCCGTCAACTTACGCCGAAATTCACACAAATCATTGGTGAACAATCTACATAACCTACGTAGTCGATCATAATACAATTACATATTTGTTTTATTGCGTCCGAAGAAGCTTGCAAATGGAGATTGGTTATAACACTATGGGGTATAGGTACTTGGACGAAGAAATTAATCTTCTAAGGGGGTATTACGCAATCATAATATACTAGGACCTCTGAATTCATAATAATACCTACATAATCTAATGATCCTGACGTTATTTTTCAGATGAGATACCCCAAACCGCATTGAAATCGGTCCATCCGCCTGGAGCTACGTACATTGTCACAGTACACAAACGGACAAACAAAAGTTCAAACTCATAATACCTCTCGTTGTGCGTTGGGGCAAAATTTGGGGACATTAAAAAAGTCTATGGTCTTCTTCTTCTTACCATGAAATTCAGAATTGAAAGTTGAGATATGGCCTAACCCACAAATTAGTGGATTTTTGGCAGTGTCAAGAATTTCAAGAGCGATATCAAATTCAATTTCATAAAGAAATAAGACAAATTGATACTTACTCATGATGGTATTTACCGTGCGTGGTCGGGGCAAAGGGGAAAAATAATGACGTTCTGCGCTCAGACGGCATCAGCGTTTTTTTACCCCCAAAAAGTGACATCGTTATTTTATTCATGAAATCTACAGAAGCTTTGCATTTTGAATGTCAGAGTATAACTCCGGGACTTCAATTCCACTTAGTTTATTAAAAAAAATAGTTTTCTTGACATTGAACTAGAAAATTAAAAAAAAATATTAAAAAAAATAACTGTGCACAAATGATGGTTTGTATCCGTCAAAGGCTTATGAATCAACTCTGGGCGATTTTTAAGAACAAGACGAACCAAATAATTAAAAATAATTTGATAAGATAGGTACCATCCACTAAGTACCTATATTCTTCATGTGATCATAAGTGCGAAACACAGTACCTATCTTCCAATGTTAAGTTGGCTAACAAAAAAAATCCGAGTAAAAGGTATACATAGTGAATGAATAATTAAAATCGGTTGTCTTTTTTGAGTAAATTGCTAACATACATACGGGTCGAATAAAATACCTTGTTTTTTATAAGTCAGTAAAAATTTTGTAGAGTTCCGCGCTATAAAATGTCAAATTTTAACGCCGCGCGCCGCCGTAGACCTAGTACACGGATCAGTTAACCACGTTAGTATTAGTTTGGTGGTTGAGGCCGTATTATTGTTCTGTGGTGAGGCCATTTAAGAAAGACGACAAATTTTAGAAGAGAAGATTTATTAGAGAAGAACCTAACTTTGAATTTCTCTGTCGACGGTAAACGCTGGTCAACGCAAAATGCCTAGTAAAGACCATACCATGTCGACGTAGTAAGGGGATATCATTTTATCGGTTATGCGCATTGTTATATTAATTTTGGTCAAAAGTAAGTGGAAGAAAATATGTAGTTTTGATTCAGTCGACTATTTGCGACTATAATTTTACGTAAAAGTAGAAAATAGTCTATGGGTGGGATTGCAATCACAGAGCACCTTGTATAATGTACTAAATAGGTAATACTGCAATGTTGAATCTACCATGAATCAATCAAAGGGTACGTATGGTATGGGTACCTACTTTTTCCATAAATATAAAGTCTACCATTGTTGTTTCTTCAATTTCAGCACCTTTCACACAGTCATTTCGGATCACGATACTGGAAACACGATCCTAATTACTTGATCACGATCATAAGTAAGGGGCTTGGTTAACGATAGGATCAACCACTCAATAAAGAAATATGTATTAATTATGGTATTAATACGTAATTAGTTAAAGAAAAAAATACGTCAGGATATCACAAATTAAAAAAAAACATTCGTCTTTTATTTTATAATTAATAGAATTAGGAGTATAAACGAAAAAAAGGATAATTGTCGGTAGAACAAACATAGAAAGCAGATATTATAGTCATTACTTAATTATAACATATTTTTACATTTTTCTTTCTCTGGTGGTTGAATGTTGAACCGGCCATGTAAAAACTATGCAAAAGGCCGACAGACATCATAGGCAAACGCCCTTTTAAGTACCATCAATAATGGAGTCACTGATATATGTCCACAGAATTTAATATTATGGATCGACATTCGAGTGATTCTTTTGATAGATACTATTGATGGTGTGAACGGCGCTAATCAATCATTATTCCGTAGTGATGTGCTAAGTAATTAATTTTGATAATCTATTAATATATTTTTTTGGTATTCATAATTATATACATGGTACTCTACATTCTTACATATTCCTTGGCTACCGGCTAACCCCTGGTCACAGACTGACATGGAAACTTCAAAATCGTAAAGTAGGATATCAAACCTATCGTAATGTATTGTTTTATCTGTAATTATAGTACGATCCTAGTAAACTTTAAACTGATTCATCCCGTGAAATATCTCTAGCGGACTATTATAGATATATTATATTATATATTATATTATATAGGGACTAATCAAAGTGTTTTTACCATTTCATTTTATACAACCAAAATCAAAATATATAGTGAGAACTTATTTCCTTATGACATTACGGAGTTAGGAGAAGAGTTTCGATTATGGGTGATTATTTTGTTAATCGATTAGGCGAATACGTATACGGTACATCACTATTTCGTTTCGTGGGACGCTTCGCGCCGTATAATTTTATTTTTCATCGTTTATTTGTATTTATCGCTAAAAGGTAAGAAGCGGATCGATATTTAGAATATCGAGCACAAAAAATAAAAATACACATGATTTTATAGTCTCATTTTCTTAGTTTTAGGCAATGTCGGGTATAGCAAGTGCACGTTTGGCTGAAGAAAGGAAAGCTTGGCGTAAGGACCATCCCTTTGTAAGTTACACGGATTTATGTTGAGATTAGCTTGTTTATTAGTTTTAATGTTTTTCATTCAATTATTTGATTTTCAGGGTTTTGTTGCCAGACCAATGAAAAATCCTGATGGGTCACTGAATCTCATGACCTGGGAATGTGCGATTCCTGGAAAAAAGGGGGTTAGTACGTTTAGATGTTATGGTATTATACCTTGCGGACATTACTCTGTGGACACTTTTCGTATTACAAAACTTAGCTCTAGTGCCACAGCTTACTTCAATGTCACATGTTTGTGCAGGGATCCTTCAGTAATTTTTTTCATTTCATAATTCAGTATGTGTTATTGATGATTACAGACACCATGGGAAGGGGGACTATACAAATTGCGTATGATCTTCAAAGATGATTATCCATCAAGTCCACCTAAATGCAAGTTTGAGCCACCACTGTTCCACCCTAATGTCTACCCATCCGGGACAGTCTGCCTGTCACTGCTTGATGAAGAGAAGGACTGGCGTCCTGCGATCACAATCAAACAGATCCTCCTCGGCATCCAGGATTTACTTAATGAACCCAATGTGAAAGATCCCGCTCAGGCTGAAGCATACACAATCTATTGGTTTGTAATCCTTAATGTTTTAGCAGTCTTCAATGACAATTTATGAAGCTATAAGCCAAGTTGGTTAAACACTTGCACAAAAAAAGTAAGTTGGTCGAAATCTAGCTCGTCCTTCTGGGATTTTCAGTTTTCATGTGCAAATATTTATCCAATAATGCTTATCATTTGCTGTACAGCAAACACTACTTTATGTTTCGTAAGTTGTGTGAAGATTGTCAATCTGCACTAGACTGAAATTTAGAAGAAAACAACTGAAATATTGTAGATGGATTAACATCTATAAATTTGGGGTTTAAAAGGTGCTGATAGATATTAATTTTGTTTTCAGCCAAAACCGACTAGAGTATGACAAGCGAGTTCGAGCACAGGCCCGTGCCATGGCAGCCACAGAATGAAAGCTGTACAAAAACATGATTTGAAAATGAATAGGGCTACACCATGCTATGTGTCAGAAGTCTGTAAAGCCTGTATCAGATCAATTTTAAAAGGTCATTTCATTTGGAAGTTGTTCTGTTGTCTATAAATGAGAAAAAATGATACATTTATAACACCAGTCACAATATTGAACAAAATATGACTTCTGTCACATAGCTCTAAGTAGTCTATTTACAACACTAGTGATAAGTATGTATTATTGAATCATTCAATGACTTCAGGTCTGAGAGCGCATAAATATTCTTGTGTTCCAGGTATTACGAAAAAAGTACAATGAATAATTCAATGATTAGTTTAACTTTAATATAATAGCTAGTAATTCCATTTATATAAAACAATTTCTTCTAATGCTGTTCACATTCTAGAATGTATGTAAGTCTCATTTTTATTTATTTGTAAAATATCAACGTTTGTGATGCAATGAATAAATAAATGGTAAACATTTATGGTGTATAAAGTGCTGCCATTGACACTGACTAAGCTAAATTTCACACAGCTAGAAACTAGAAAGAAACATTGTCTTACGAAGCAAAGCAGGATAGCTATACATTTAGTTATGTTAGTGTTTGTGTAACAGAATTAGCACCATTATCATATTTTGTAAAAATCTCATAACATAATTTGCATATGGAAGTTATGGTGAATTCATACATTATTATTTTAAATCTATTTTTGTATCTTATGTTGGACGTATCACATAATAAACTTATAAAACTATATGTTTTGAAGGTTTTTTGAAATCGTAGGCGACTGGGCGCTGACGTAGTGGGGGCTCGGGATCTTTAGCACCGAAAGAGAGTAACATGGGTGGTCCATCTATGACTACATATTATATGAAATCTATGGTGAACACAAATATGCTAAACTGGTTATATTTGTTGCCTTTCTGTATGCTTATAACGAGTTCTATTGATGCGGTTTGCAGCATTATAATGGATATAAATATAATTATTATTATATTGTGCATATCGCACGTTGTCAGTTTTAAACGGATCTTCGAATGAGCCGTACCATATCTTGTGCACGGATTTTGTACAGATTTCTAACAAGAACGTAGCCGTTCGATTTGTTGCTTCCACCTTCCGCGAATGGCAGCATTGTCACAAAAAGGTTTGTACCCAAGGCAGTAAATTATAATTTTAAAAACGACTGGCGTCATAGACTGTCATTCACTGTGTGTCATTTACTTCTGTCAGTCAACTCTTACGATTTTATTTTGCTTGCTTTATTTGTATTGTTGTTCATAATAAAATAATTTGTACAAGATTATATTTATAGAATATAATCAAATTCAGATATGGCTGACGACGAGCAGGACCCAAAGGAATATCGATGGGAGACAGGTTATGAGAAGACTTGGTAAGTCTAGTTTGTAAATAACTAACGCTATAATTTCATAAGCATTGTGTATGGTCATAATAATTATTGTTGTATAGGGAAGCTATTAAAGAAGACAAAGATGGGTTGGTGGAGGGTCTGGTGGCTGAGTTCGCACAGAAAGCGGCGCGCAAAGCCATGGTGCCGCGTCGCGGGCCCGTCAGACTTGGTATGATGAGGCACTTGCTTGTGGCGCTTGATTGCTCTGAAGCTATGAACTCTCAAGATCTCAAACCTTCAAGGTTTTTGTGCACACTCAAGGTAAATATGTCCTAAACATGTAAAATGTTGCCACATAGGGATGCAGGAGTCTGTGGCACATGCATGTTATTGTCAAACATGAGCGCATTACTTCATGGCATGGCATTGGCATGGGTCATGTAGCGTTTATACTTCCTCTTTTCTATGTCAGACTGTAATAGAACAAGCAAGTCTGTTGGCGTTAGTAACTATATACATCCTTATCTTCAATATGAATGTGAAAATATGTTTCTTTGACAGTTTTAAAGAGAAAACAAAACCAGCTGTATGGAATTTTAATCAGTAGGTAATATTGCATGTGCAATCTATGCAAGGGGGCTCCCTTGCAAAGATTGCATTATTACAGAATATTACCTACTGATTAAAATACTAGTCACAAATAATTATGCTCATTTGGTATATTACCTGTAGTTTTATTGGTAATATTATATATTATATTCTGTACTATTTCAGTTACTTGAAAAGTTTGTTGAAGAGTTTTTCGATCAGAACCCTTTGAGTCAACTTGGACTTGTATTGATGAAGAACAAGAGAGCAGAGAAACTTACTGAGCTGTCTGGGAATGATAGTAAACATATAAAAGCTGTTCAAGGGTAAGATTTACTAATGCAATTCTTATTTTATAGACAGGCACAAATCAAAACCGATAGTTTTTTTTTTAAATCAGTGTATATCAAAGAAACCCCATTTTCAGAAAATAAAACAAAATTTATAACTTCACTTATTGTTGGCCAAAAAGTCATAGAATCAGTATATTCTGTTATTAGGTTAACAGACATGACATTGACAGGGGAGCCATCGTTACAAAACACATTAGAGTTAGCTGGCCGCGTGCTGCGACCTCTTCCAGGACATGCCTCTAGAGAGCTTTTGGTTCTGTTTGCATCACTCACCACATGCGACCCGGGCGATATCAACACCACTATTCAGGTGAGATTATAGCAACATTGATACATCTATACCTATTATAATAGGACTGTAACTTGATTGGGTATGTGCATTTAATATATTTGGAACATAATTTTTGATAAAAATGTGGAATCTGTCATACTTTATATTTTTGTCTTTCTGTCTAAACAAGTATAATGGAAAAACTCCAGGACTATAGATAATAAAAGGAACATAGATAATTTTGTTACTAACCCGCCTTTATAGAAGAAAAAGACGTTCGTCAGGCTGGCCCAACCCCCACTATCCTAGAGACTTGTGGTGTAGTCTATTTGAATGTACTCCTCGCGAGAAGCATATGTACCGCTTTCTTTTTCAATGTACCTCTATAATTCCGGAGAAAATCGCATGTCAAGGTGGCCGGGCCAGCCTGACGCTTTCAGCCCGGCCACCATTGAAACACGAAAACTACACCATGTACCGAGACGGTGCTACTACAGAACGAATGTACCTTTTAAGCCTAGCATATGTACCGCTTTCGTTTTCAATATACTTCATTAATTACGGAGAAAATCGCATGTGAAGGTGGCCGGGCCAGCCTGACGCTTTCAGCCCGGCCACCATTGAAACACGAAAACTACATCATGTACCGAGACGGTGCTACTACAGAACGAATGTACCTTTTAAGCGTAGCATATGTACCGCTTTCTTTTTCAATGTACCTCTTTAATTACGGAGAAAATCGCATCATTAGGTGGCCGGGCTGAATCTGAAAGAAGCCATTGTAACACGAAAACTACATCATGTACCGAGACGGCGCTGCTACAGAACGAATGTACCTCTTAAGCACAACATATGTACTTCTTTAGTTTTCCATGTAACTCCTTAATTACTGAGAAATAAACGAATTACACTTTGTACTGAATGTTCTGAATAAAGTGACCATCACTCGCGTATTAATAATTCAGGACATAAAGTACTTCAGATAAATAAGTATGTATACGTGCCTATTAGCTTTGTTAAACTTCTTTAGTTAGTACCTATCTACATAAATACGTAATTTTGCCACTGCCTAGCTACATCCAATAATAATATAGCAGGTAATTAAGTAGTATTACTAGTATGCACACTGCTTACAATGCACACTGCTTACAATGCACGCAACGTCACCTACTTTAATTTTTTATCTTATTTTTTTCCCGCTCAAACATTGACAACAAATTTTACTTTTTAAATTTATGATCCTGGAAGAAGAAAAATATTTTATTACGTTAATTGTCATATGCTCTGTAGTTATATATTACCAAATAAAAATTAAAAATGATGTAGGTTGGGTAGAAATGACGTATGATGTAGCTAGGCAGTGGCGAAATTACGTATTTATGTAGATAGGTACTAACTAAAGAAGTTTAACAAAGCTAATAGGCACGTATACATACTTATTTATCTGAAGTACTTTATGTCCTGAATTATTAATACGCGAGTGATGGTCACTTTATTCAGAACATTCAGTACAAAGTGTAATTCGTTTATTTCTTAGTAATTAAGGAGTTACATGGAAAACTAAAGAAGTACATAATATATGTTGTGCTTAAGAGGTACATTCGTTCTGTAGCAGCGCCGTCTCGGTACATGATGTAGTTTTCGTGTTACAATGGCTTCTTTCAGATTCAGCCCGGCCACCTAATGATGCGATTTTCTCCGTAATTAAAGAGGTACATTGAAAAAGAAAGCGGTACATATGCTACGCTTAAAAGGTACATTCGTTCTGTAGTAGCACCGTCTCGGTACATGATGTAGTTTTCGTGTTTCAATGGTGGCCGGGCTGAAAGCGTCAGGCTGGCCCGGCCACCTTCACATGCGATTTTCTCCGTAATTAATGAAGTATATTGAAAACGAAAGCGGTACATATGCTAGGCTTAAAAGGTACATTCGTTCTGTAGTAGCACCGTCTCGGTATATGATGTAGTTTTCGTGTTTCAATGGTGGCCGGGCTGAAAGCGTCAGGCTGGCCCGGCCACCTTGACATGAGATTTTCTCCGGAATTATAGAGGTACATTGAAAAAGAAAGCGGTACATATGCTTCTCGCGAGGAGTACATTCGAATAGAATACACCACAAGTCTCTAGGATAGTGGGGGTTGGGCCAGCCTGACAAACGCTACCGCGGTGGTTGGACAGGACCTCTCGCTTCCCAGCGTGGTCGAATCCATGCTGGGGGGTGAGGAGGCCTGGTCGGCGCTCGCCTCCTTCTGCGAGGAAGTGATGTCGCAGAAGGAGGCAGCGGAGCGTGCGCGGGAGGACGACCCTCTCGCAGCGCCGCTCCGTAGGCGAAGAAGAGGTGGGAGAAGGCGACGGTACGATCGTCGTTTTCCCCCGCCTGGTGGTGAATAGCGGGAGACGGGCGCGGGGGCGCCTTCTCCCGCACTGCACTATTCACCACCCCCGTCGGGTGGGAATGGCCGAGCACTCGCGGTCGTTCCCAGGCCCCTCCCTTTTACAGGGAGGGGCGTGAAGGCCCCGCTGTAAAGGCGGGCGGTCGTCGGCGGGGGACTGGATGTAAAGGCTCTGCCGGTTTCCCAGTCCCCCTCCCCATAGACGATGCGGTAGTGCCGGGGGGGTTTTAGCCGGTAGGAGTCCGGCATAACCCGTGCCGCGCCCCCGCGCGGTCGGGTATCCATGAGGATTTCCCCCCCAAAAAAAAAAAAAAAAAGAAAAGCCTGACAAACGTAGAAAAAGTACTTAGTGAACTACCTACATTACTATGGGAAACTTTTTTAATAAATTGTATTTGGCATTAGGAATGTCAATGAATCTCTTTCCTTTCGAAAGAATAACCATTGTGTTTCTTGACGACTTTTCTCAGTGAAACCCAATCAAGTGGTAGAATTTGTGTTTTGATTAATACTTTGTTGACATACATGAATAAAAGTTTTTTTCTTCATAGGCATTAAAGACTGACGGAATCAGGTGTTCAGTCATTGGATTGGCAGCAGAAGTTAGGATTTGCAAGAAATTATGTCAGGACACAGGTGGAGATTATGGTGTAAGTACATTGACGACCTGATTAGTTCATCTGGTAGTGACCTTTCTGTGTCGAGTGTCACGGATTCGAATCCTGTTCGGAGCAAACCTTGTGTGATAACCACGAATGTTTGTACCTGAGTCATGGATGCTTAATATCTATATACATTATTATATACTGGGATCGCTGCCAGTCCATGGTACGGTATCCTAATCGGTATGGTTATAATAGGCTTAATATTGACATTGGATTCCTTATTTAAATAATGTTAACGAGAGAATTCCTTTGATGTAAAATGGAGTAGGTAATTTTTTTGTTACTCTTAATGATACCGTAAAGGGTATAGTCTTCTTTTGGACGCCTCTTTAGGGTTTACACGGTATCGGTAATATCACATGGATTACGCGAATCACGATTCATATCACAGTAGTATCGAGGATCCTACTCTTGGATCGTGATCCGTGTGTATGTGAGGCAGGTGGTGCTGGACGACGTGCACTACCGCTCGCTGCTGCTGGAGTGCACGGCGCCGCCGGCGCGCGCGCGCGCGCTGGACGCGGGGCTGGTGAAGATGGGCTTCCCGCACGCCGCGCCGCCGCACGCGCACTCCGACCCCGCCGCCGGCGCCGACCCGCCCATCACCGTCTGCATGTGGTCAGTGCTCCCTAACTCATTTCTTATACTCGAAACACGGCGGAGACTGTTAACACAGCTTTGTAACTGCTCCCGTTAACATATATATGAAGTATTTTATTAATTTGTAATAACATGAATTTTGGGTTTCCTTAATCATATACTAATTTTTGTCTAGTAATTAATGGAGGAGAATAATCATCTCTTATTAATAGTTAATAAAAGCAAAAAAAGCTTTTATGGTATCATAAAATTTACCCCCCACTACAAATACAATTTACGAACCATTTGGCCATTTCGTAGGATGTTATAATAGAGTGTGGTGACTAGTAACGTTGTATGTGTGGTGGCAGCCACCTGGAGGAGGGAGGCAGGGAGGGCGTGGGCGGGGAGGGCGAGGGCCACCTGTGCCCGCAGTGCCGCAGCAAGTACTGCGCGCTGCCCGCGCAGTGCCGCACCTGCGGCCTCACGCTCGCCTCCGCGCCGCACCTCGCCAGGTTATTTTTTTTTTAGTTTAGCTATCGGCTACAAAATCGTGCCATTTAAAGTACCTCAGATGATAATGAAACTAAACTCGCATTCCTTTAGCGAATGTATGTAAATAAAAAAATATTTAATCATAAACCACAAAACAAATCATTCCTATCATGCTGTCTTTTGTTTTTTATTACTTTTTTTCTGTGTTTATAGATAATGTAAACAGCTAGGTTGTTGTTTCAGATCGTATCATCATTTGTTTCCCGTGGAACCTTACGAGGGGTTGGCTAACGACGGACAAGCGCAGTACTGCTTTTCGTGTTTGAGATCATTCACAGATCTAGATAAACAGGTAATTTGTTTAAAATCTATGTGAAATCAACCTATTATTGGGCCCAGTATTATTAGGCTCCTGACACTCCATACAACTACTGCGTTATTAAAAATTAGCACAGATTAACTAATAGTTCTAATAGATATCGAACAGATATTGGGTGGGTTTGACATTTAAATAAATAGCGACTTTTGTTACATCACAATTAAGTTCACTTCAGCTCGCGCAGCACTGCATTTTATGCGACTGTGGTGTAACTATACCATTCATTTATGTTTTCGCGTACTGGTAATACTGCACTTCGCGGTAGGATCGACGAGTGACGGATGCCTGCTACTACCTACTACTTAATTGGGTAGTGAATGTCCTAACCAGTTAAGTAGTGCCTTAACTGAAAAACTTCCAGACATCATTATCAATTTTATTATGATTTCATTCACCCGTGCACGTTTATGAGCGCACTGTGGTTAACATCATTTATCAAAGAAAGTTTTTTTTTAAGATAAAATTTACAACTTCGCGCCAAAAAGTCGTGCTACTATGTATTCTGTGGTAATATTTCAGATATTCCGTTGTACACGATGTCACGAGTTCTACTGCTGGGAGTGCGAGGGCGTGGTGACGACCACGCTGCACGTGTGCCCCGGCTGCGCCTCGCGCCCGCATCTCTACCAGCTGTTGCCAGACACGTCGTGACCGGTCTACGAGTATACCAAAGCTTTGCGAGGAGGATTTTTACCCATAATAACCTATTTCATATAAATGTGTAAATATAATAATGTATGGAAATATGTGGTTTTATTTATATTTCGTTAAAAAAAAACTTATTATCTGGTAAAAGAAAATAATAACAATTGGTACGAATTATTTATTCATATCACAATTAAAACTTCTATGTATATAGAAAAATAACTGGTCTTAAACTAAATTAAACTACATTGTTAAATTATCTACTTATAATACGTATTTCGCAGACGTTTAGATGGAAGGATGGACGCCAAGCTCGTTGGTCCTGGGGCTGGCGGGCCGGGGCATAGACAACAGAATCGAACTGATTCTTGACTAAAGCATAGGCCACATCGCGAGCTAAGCTATCTTATCATAGCTTGCCTCCCGTAGCTGCGGCTTCTTTTCATACTTCGAGTGAAACCGCGAACTACACAGTTAATCTGAGCAAGCCAAGCAAAACTCTTGTGCTTGCTCTTGTGAATACCGTATGGCATTTGATAAAGTTATGTAACGTCCATAAATTCGAGGGTGAGTTGTTGAATATTTAAAAAACAACTTATGTGGATTCTCGTTTCAATTTGAGCGCTGTTAATTAGCCTAAACGTCTGCGATCTGCACATACACTGTATTTTTTTTAAATCACAGATAAAAATCTCTCATAGCGATCATAGTGGTATTTTATACCAAGCGCTATTTTGTTTTTGGTTTTGATTTTCTGTTTTTGCAACAATAAGACAATGATACTTTAGTACTGATTTTTTTATGAGTTTACACGTAATAGTAGTAGGTAAAATCGAGGGGATACTAGATAATCATATTTCTATGACATTGATCTAGTACACCATATTTATGTGATCATGCTATTATATCTCTATATTTAGAGATTATTTATATTGTGATATCCCCGTATGCGGTATGAATGTGATTGTCTATATAAGTTACTCTATGGTCTAGAGTCTAGTTAGTTTATACTAATAATGTAAAAAAACCACGTAGGTCTCATTATATAACAGGATATTATGTAATATTCACTACCTATTAAAAATATAATGCCTTTTGTAAATTTACAATTATGTTTATATAATGAACATAATAATTATAGGCGTGTTTTTTAAACTGTGTTATTGTTATTTATATTCATTAGTAATATCAAGCTTTCTTTTTAAAATATTTATATATAATTTATAGGTACTTCAATCTAAAAGGTATCGAGTAGGAGATTTTATCACATTCATTTTCCAGTAACCATCGATTGTCTTATCGCGTACCGTCGAACATCTTAAGTACAATATATAACAAGTTACAATAAATCAAACACGCTGACTATCCGTCAGCATTTTTTTACGTGTTTGCCACAGAATATTCGACTTTTGGTAATACTGTTCTATTTGAAGAAGTGACTTGCCTTTAGTCTCTGGGAGTAACAGGAATAGCACAATAGTGGCAAGAATAGAGGACGCGCCGAATAACCCGAACACACCGGCGATGCCTATACTGTTTTTCATTATGGGGTATAGTTTGGTGAAGCCGAAAAGTACGGCGTTGAAGAGGCAGAATATGTAGCCTCCGCACAGACCGCGGACTTTGGTGGGTAAGAGTTCTCCGATCATGAGTCCGGGGAGGAGGAAGAAGCCGAGCGTGTTGAAGGCGACGTAGCCGAGGATGAGGATGGGCGGCGTGACGCCCGAGCCGGGCCCCTGCGAGAGGATGAAGGCGAGCGCCAGCGTGCACACCGCCGCGCCCGCGCCCGACGCCAGCACCAGCGCGCGCCGCGTCACGCGCAGCAGCAGCAGGCACGCCAGCACCGTCACGCACAGCCGCACCAGCGCGGTCGCGTTGGCAGCCATCTGGACAGATATCACGTCATTATTATGCATCAACATACATACTAATTTGTACACAATTACACAGTCTATACATATTATAAGGCGGTAACTTGGTCGGGACGTGGTCGGGACTCATTTAAAAAAATATATAAATGTAATATGGGATTGTTTGTTTATGGGCGTAGCCAGGGTTTGATTCAGGGTAAGGCAAAGTTCATCTTTTCCTCGTCAAAAAATCTGCCACCAATAGAATGTTGCTCTTTCCTTGATATGTCAGTAGTAGTATTAGTCACTGCTCTCTTTTTCAAAGATACTATAGAAAAACATAATTTGTTGAAATCAATATTTATAGCTATGGTCTTATATTTTTCGCTAGAGTCCATGAACCAAGGTGGGGCAGCTGCCCCAGCTACTCCCATGCTGGCTGAATCCACAATTTTTGGATTTTTTGTCTTACTACTGTCTATCTGATCACGCATCTCTGAAAATCCACCAGACAGATTTCCATGATACTTGGTATTCATGCTAATAGCTCGAATCTCGGCTTCCAAGGCGGCCCTTCTAACCATAAGACCAAGGTAGGTATTGACGCATCACTGTGGATTGACCCTTACAGTAGGTTGAAGCGAGCCACCGGAGTCTTCGACAATATCAACCGCATAGAAGATGACGATGTAGCTGCCGGAGAGGATCTGCAGCATGTTGAAGGCATTGATGAGCAGCAGCGGCTTGAGCACCGGCGGCCGGCTCACCGTCGCCAGGAACCGCACCTTGCCCTCGCCGCGCGCCTTCTCCTTCTCCCGCGCCGATATCAGCTCGTGGAGCTCGCGTTGAGCCTTTACAATAGGAAAAATACGTTTTATTTTCATGGCATTACTATGAACTACGTATAGTTATTATGTGCTGTGATTAGTAACAGTATTTTTTTTAATAACTTCAAAAGTACAGACGATTATATGCCGATCTGAAATGACGTAAGCATGTGACGTCACCGTCTCAAGTGAGCACACGTGCGACAAATAAAGCACGAATCCACTATGGATACACACCGAAAATTGTTTTACAGTACATAAGTATGTCATAAAAGAATTATAATGTCTATTAGATTATAGGTACCCTATTACGTTTATATACTAACTTAAAAATAATAATAAAACAATATATAACCTGTCAGGTACATACATTTTAAAAACATCTGGCTACCTGCCTACCTAGGTAAAGGAACTAATGAATTCAAATTAATTCTCATATTCGATTTTTATAAGCGATTGTGAGTGAAAAGATGGTGATACTATATATGAAGTGCGATTCCACTATGTAGAAAAAACGACTTTACCACTAGTTCAACGTTGGTACGTTCTTACGTAAATACCTAAGTGATTCCTTATGATTGGTCTCGTGATTCGTATTTACGATGTTGTTTTCCATTAAAATACCTACGATACGCCATCGATAAGTCCTTCGCTGTAATTTGAGGCATTCGATATATTATGTCTACCTACAATCGGGCTCTAGTACCGAGATATATAGCTACGTATACTTTGAAGCTTGGAGTTTATTTATGGCCGTTGCAGATAATTTTATGGCACCTATTACCTAACAGTAAGATGTGCATGAATGGCAAATAGTAATAAATTATGATTAATGATGTATGAAATTTGAACCTAATAGTCTCAGTTTATGTCCATTAATATTAATTACGGATACATGTTCTTATTTTTTATGGTTGGCAATTGGCTACAAAATAAAGCCATTTTGCCAGAGTCCTATATTTCTTGATAATTGCTATAAAATTATAAGTACTCCTCATGATAACGAATATGTCAATGACGTTGATCATGATGAAATGAATCTCCTACCCCTATCAGTAAAGCTGTGGATAAATATAAAATTCAGTTAAATAACTGAAATTTACCGGACATTTTGTGGTGAATTTGAAAAGTCAAGCTGTAATATTTCATTTTAATTTCCTTAAATTTTGCATATATATCAACACACAATGGTCAATATCCCACTAATATAACACATTATTTATCAAAGGTACACATATTTTGGATATAAAACAAAATTGACAACTTCACTGTTCAACTTCCCGCTAAAAAGCCAGGTTGGATGTTAAACAATATCTCTACCTACACAATTATCTACATTTACCTACCTACCTATCATTCTATAAATCCTTCCCTACCCACCTAAACATACCTATCACATACATAGCTAAAGCTATCACGAATAGTAAGACCATTAATATTACTGTCTAATTATCTTTGTTTAAAAACCTTTTCGCGCTTCCAGCTTACCCGCTAAAATGTACTATTAAAAGTTCAGCTTCAGAACCGTGAATATCTAACAACTATCTTACAACGGTCTAGGTATCTATGCAGGGTGTAGGTATAAATTCACAACAATATAAAACCACTTGCAATTAAAAATAAAGATGTATCACAATTACTCTGTCACAGCAGCTATTTATCTTATAATAGCATCGCACAACGGCGTGAT
The DNA here is from genome assembly GCA_905404115.1 of Pheosia gnoma. Taxonomy (NCBI): domain Eukaryota; kingdom Metazoa; phylum Arthropoda; class Insecta; order Lepidoptera; family Notodontidae; genus Pheosia; species Pheosia gnoma. The sequence continues at coordinate 5,896,017 of FR989907.1, forward strand.
AATTAATAGCTTTTTAACATTCGTTCGACATTCATTGCTTGAATTTGTTTGTTGCGGCACATGTTCGAGAAAATGACATATCAATTGGCCTGTGCCTCCTTCCTTGTTGAGCTCATTAAAAGGCCATTTTACAGCAGTAGGTACCTATAGAGCCGCTGAGTGAGTGGAAGGATTCGAGACAAACAAAGTGTAGTTATATGCTATAGAGATACCAATTTGGTTTGCTATTGAGTGTTTGTATAGTTGTTTTATGTTTAAATTGAGATGGTTGAATATGTAAAAGTTATTTCAATGGGTATCGCTTGCAGGTAATATTCTTGTAACAAAACGAAAAGCAACGATAAAGATCTCTTTTACCTATTTAATTTCATGCCAATGACCATATGCATTTAATAACTACTAATACTAAAATACTTATTAATAGTATAATTAGATGGGTATGTCGATGGATAGGTCGATGTACTTATTTATGCATATGGTCACATTTAACGCTATGTTACCTGTAGGCTAAGCTTAATTGCTAACCTAATGCTAAGTTAATAGATAGTAAAAAAAAAACAAATATACGTTTCGAGTTGAGAACCTTTCTCTCCTTTTTTTCTTGTCAGTTAAAAATTTAGGTAAATAGGTATTTAGTTTCAGAGTTCTGTTATGGTTTTGGGCTTTTGCATGTTATCGTCTTATAAGTATTTGGGTATTTACTGCTAAGGTGCAAAAAAAATTGCGCATATTTAGTCCGATATGGAAGAAACGGCGCCAACTGATGACGTCATAGTTGTAAAATTATTGTGTACTGTAGCTGATTGAATTGATTATGGATTAATGTAGATTAGTAGGCAGTGGCCCGATATCTTTTTGAATTAACTTGCCATTGTTTTTTCGTAGGTACAAAACTCAAATTTATTCCGTCATATTGTCCGTTTATTATTGTTATTCGGTGCTTTCAGATGAAACTAGCTTAGTTAGAAACCGATTCCGTAAATATAGGCAGTTGGCAGTAGCAGTACAGACTTTAATTACCATTTGTAAAGGAGTTTTAAATTTCACAATAGAGTGTTGAGGAGTTTGTTACGCCCGATTGGACGGTGCGGGTCTCGGTGTTAAATTCGACGGGTGATCGAATTATACATACAATACATCTTATACTCTACGTGTTTTGAAGGCAAGTTGAGCTGTCCCAATTATCATTGTTACATCTTTGAAGTCTTTATGACAGTCACAAGCCTGAAAACTATTAACAAATGAACAGTATTTTTTGCAGTTTGTTGTCTCTAGTAGGGTCTGAACCCAAATGGCAATCGCTAACATACTCAAACACTCTAACATAAAAAGTAAATGGTATTAGTCTGTAAAAAAGAAGAAAAAAATGCATTGTTTCCCACCGTGTCCGGATCCCCTCGCAGTCTCGCCATGGCCGCCATGGCTTCGTGGAAGCGGCCTTGCCGCGCCAGCCACGTAGGGCTCTCGGGCGACAGGCACAACGCCAGGAACGCCAGTATCGGCAGCACGATCGACAGGTAGGCCACCGACCGCCACGGTAACGCCCCCCCCAGCGCGTACACGTATAGTACACCCAGCGAGTACGCCACGAATGGCGTACCTATCAATAAACCCCTCAGTCTTGGCTCTGATATTTCTCCTAAGTACACCTAGAACAAAAGTTATCAGCTGAGTACTTTAAGTACTTTGGCCACACACGCTAGAGTTAGGACAGGTCAGAATAAAGTATAAATTAGCGAAATGATGGAACCAGGAAAAATAATGCCGTAACATTGAAATTATTTCCTGTTTGAGGTTTAAGTATATTTAATTTAATTATATAACAGACGGGACATTTAGTACCTAAAACCCTGTCACAGCTTTATAAGGGTCAATGAAAAAGGAAAGAAACAGCTTCCAGGCATTTTCAGTTTTCATTACTTTCTGCCCTTTCCTATCGGCTGGTAGTCCTCGACCATGTCCTAATCGGGGATAACCGATCGAGCGATGTATATTATGATATTAATAACATCACCAGTTAGGTATAATTTATCGGTCGTTCGTTCCAGCAAAGCGCTGCGATCGTCGCATATTCGTGAGAGCAACTGCCGCTTAGGACAACGCGTCAGCGTTATAAAAAATCAAATCTGCATAAATACATATAATAATTATAATAATTCCAGCCCTTTTTTAATGTCCCACTGCTGGGCACGGGCCTCCCCTCAATGCGAGGGGCATTAGGCCATAGTCCACCACGCTGGCCCAGTGTGGGTTGGCGGACTTCACACATCTTTCAAGGTATCCTCTCAGACATGCAGGTTTCCTCACGATGTTTTCCATCACCGTTTAGCAAGTGATAATCATGGTTGAAAATGAAATTCGCACATGAAATCCCAGAGCGTGTCTCAAATGATTCCTTACTTGCGAAGGCGCCGCCATAATTCCGACCGCGAAGCCGCAGACGGTTCTGCCGAGCAGCAGCAGCGCGTGGTGCGTGGACGTGCCGATGATGATCCAGCCGAGCACCAGCGGCAGGGTGCACACCTGCAGCGTCCGCCGCCGCCCGATCCCCTCCATGATCGGACCCGACAACATCGACCCTACCGGCGTCGCGGCCGAGTGTATGCTGGCTGCGAGGAAACGTGAAATATTTTATCAAGCTACACGACTTTTGTGGTGTAAGCAGGAACTCCTACTTTAATCGTAATGTTCTCGAGAAAGCATTCTCTCACTAGCTTTACGATTTATATAATCTGTGATGTGATGTAAGCGGGACAGGAAGACGACGAGGAGGGAGGAGGACGACTTACTACACTAAAAATAGTATGTTTGAGCCATTGAAATTGATTGTTCTACGATTACGTTGGGAGTTTGTACTATAGGCACATTTGTCCTATGCCGTGCATATAATGTTCACATCTCGCACCGGGCCAGCGTGGTGGACTATGGCCGGAGCATAGTTCGATGGGCCAGAGATACATAAGCTAAGAGTTAAAAAGAAAACGACTATTCTATGTTTCATTAGTATTTATTTAGTATTCGGCCGTTGATCTCATACATATAAAAGACAAGGATAAAGGTTTCTACCAAGTGTTATATTCTACTTGATACCCATACTTTAAGGAAATTCGAAAAGATTTCCTCTTTGGAACAGGTATTTTATGATGGAATCTTCACAATATAAAGCTAACGATTTCTACGGAAATACATTTCCTCAACGCTGAATAGGTATTTTTTTATATTAATTATGCCCAGCAAATGAATGAATTATTAGTCCCAATTCAAGTCAAATTAAGTCAATGGCTACCTTAAACTCATGGAGCACGTTGGATTCGTAATTGAAAAATATGACCGGATAATAGAGCGACATGAACTGAAAAGTTCGGGTAAGAAACTCAGCAGGCTTGTCGTTCCTACACTATACATAGTTTATAAAATCATCATATTTAGGTAACATGTCTTACAAAATGAAAAAAAAATGGCTTCAATAGGTGTAATTTTTCAAACATTCAAAGGTTAAATAAAACAAGAGGAAAGACACGTCGACATTCGATATCATATCTTATAATTTAGCAGCATTCCATATTAACAGGTACAGTCAGCATTAGACGTAGTAACTTCACTAATCGTAAGGTTAACACATTCAAAATATTCGATTAGGTATCATTGGTGGATGACCCTGTCTGTAAGCACTATCTATTGCACACTGATCTTCATGTTTCGCGTGTAACAGCTATCATAATATATTCATAAACAACATAAGGGAACATAAAATTTAACTGTTCACTCACGCTACTTTTATGTGCAACAATGCAATATTTGCAAGAGCCCCATTCTACGTATCTCGCTAACCTACCCATTACAATGTACTGCACAAATAAAAAAATGTTTAACATCATCCACAAAATCCTTTTCAAAAGAGTAACTATGCAGGCTCTTACCCCTTAATTTTCCATAGGAATGGCATTCGGAAGGGATGGTTGGATATTATCTTAGGTACGTACTAGGTTTACATAAAAACAAATATGGCCGTAGTTTGGAGACCCCCGCTTTATACTCTCGTCAGGGAAAATTTACGACTGTTCAGGGTAAGCTTGAAATTATCTAATCTTTCTGCTGTCCTAAGATATCTCCTATTAATCATCACAGACATCACACGGAATAGACCTCATCACACGGAACTGTGACTGTTTGCGCAAATAGCCATTGTTTGCGGTTGATTACCTGCTGATGTTTATCTCAAGTGCATGATCGATTTGACAATGGGTACATTTGGCCGCCCTATTGCTCACGACGGAAGCACATTTTGACGTATAAAAAAAAATATAACTCGTTTTTTTTTAAGATGGACACACCGAGTATTTTTCAAATGTGAGTATTGAGAAACTAAAATTTAATATTTTATTGGGTTTTTTTTTTAGGTTTCATTCTTTATTATATAATCTCACTAAATATTTACAACAGAAGAATAAAAAAAAAACCTTAAAAATGACATGAAAACAAACTATGTATCAAAAAGACCTTGTCCGCGTGGAATGGTGGCAAGAATGCTGGCTTATTTCAAGAATTTTATTTGTTTATTACAATTTTTCTGAAAGTTAGGTAAAACTACAGGCGATGTGACCCATTTGAACAAAACTGCTGCTTAAACGAAATTCTGTAGAAAGGCGTGGCAACCATGAAATCGTCCTTGGTCTCAAAAAAAGAGTATCGACCGGCCAACGACTCCGACTATGTCACTGGCTGACATTCAATTATTGTCCGCGCGCCAGAAATATGATATGGACAAGCTATTTAGAGGCCCATCAAACGGTTTCTTTGTCGCCGCAAAAAAAAAGGTAAGGTGTTATATGACAAGGACCCTTTTCCCACGGAGGAAATCTTTGTCCTGAACATTACCTACCTTCCAAATAAAGAACTAATAATTTGCATTGCTGAGTTTCTAAGAGCCTCAATATCAAATGATGCAAAATTAACGTTTAAACTACAGAACCGTTTTTTCGTCGGTTAAAAATGATAGGTACACAGACGGGCTGATTGCGCGACGATAATCGTGACGTCTTCGTAAAGCCTTTCGAAGTAGCCGATAAGAAAACTTTGATCATTGCGTCATTCCTTCTAATGGATTCGAATTATTTAAATATAAGTAGTAAAATGCTTTAAAAATCATTGCACACCGTTTTTATTCTAGTATCAAAGTTTTGGAAGTTTTTTGAGCATAACAACTGCCAATATTAAACATAGGTACCTAAGTATTATCATTACTAGTACCTAATACTACACAAAGTAGACTAACAACAATTTAGGTAGATAGGTAGCTATTAGTTTTGTCGACACATAGTATATAATACCTATATTTAACTACTTACGTAGCACTCACAGTTATATATAAACAAATACCTAAAGCTAGTTGGCTAACGGGGAAAACGTGCCAAACTTTTCTGCCATATGTTTTTCTATATCTCACGTGTTTATTATTGTTAATGAATGCCTATTGTATCATTGGTTAGTACAATACAATAGTGATCTAATGCCACCGATAATGGCCTCATGATCGAAGGGGCGGCTCTTTAGACCGAGTCATTATATAAATAACTCACTTACGAAACTTCAGTTAAATCAGATATCACTCCTAGTGCATATTTATACACGTATAGAGCGTAGTTCAGAAAGGGTAAAGTCTGTAGCGCATTCGTTATCATTATGTGAAGTTAGAATTTCGAAATGTCGATTTAAAACAAAAAATACATGGAACTACTGACTTTAAATAATGATTACAACATATTCGCTAAAGAAGCACAGCTTCAAAACTTAACACGCTTTCCGTTTACCTGTATAGAAAAGTTGCCAGTTTTCTGCCTATTTTTTAAGCCGGAATATTCATTTAAATATCTAGAAAAGGCATTCCTTTATTTACTTTTATACGATACGATAGCTAGGCACGATCCACATTCATTACTCTGTACGAGTTGTCTTTTAAAATAATATTGTTAGTAAGTTAAAACCTATATCGACATTCAATCCTAGCTCCGTTATTATTCCAATGACTAACGGTAAAGAGAATACGCTCGTTGCTAAGCTTGTTGAGAAAAACTTTTTAACATATTTTCTCATTCTTATTAAAGTAAGGCTTTGTTATAAATATCTATGCCGAGACTGCCTTGCGGAAGGAAAAAGGCATCGTAACAGTAGTCAGGCCTTGTAGGTAGATTTGTTTTTTGTCCGACCTTGCCTTTATTGTGTGCCGCATAATAGTGACGAAAAAAGGATAAGTGGGTGCTATATCTTGCCTTTATTGTGTGCCGCATAATAGTGACGAAAAAAGGATAAGTGGGTGCTATATCGTCTTATACTATATTATTTACATTACCGAATAGATTTTTTAGGTAACCTACACTTAGTTACTGTTGATTGAACTCGGCAGATAAATATTGGTACCTAACGGTTAGTAAGTAAGTATGTACCCTCGCAAATAAGTGACCCACCAAATATACATAGTACTGGAATCAGAATATGAATTATCATCTATGTAAACTATTAGGTTTGGGACCTACTTATAGCGTACATGTCCCAGAACGATTAAGTACCTATGCTAAGATTACGATTAATATACCGCCTCCGCCTGTTCAGAATGCCGTTCCTGGGTTTCTGTGGAGAAGAATCGGCAAAAAACACTATGGTTTCTCTTTTTATAGGGATGTTATAAAAAGTTGCGTAGTACACTCACACTGCTATGGTCATGAGTGCGTGCGTGAAAACAATGTAGGACCGGCTAGGTAGGTTTAAGTAGGTAGTTATAATGAACCGTAACTATATGGTTACAAGGAATGCACATGGCTGCATGTTTTTCACATTTACACAGAGGGCATACCTTGTACGGAATAAGTTTATTTACCAATGGCATATTTTGTATGCTAGTAATGTTTAGGAGGGAAGAGGAGAAAAAAAGATAGAAATAGACTGCTCGAACAAGTCTCTTAATGTTGGTAAAGCTCCTCAGTAGCTAGACCAGCACCAACCACGCATAGGTACGTACTATACTTACAATAATGTTTGTAACTCACCGATCCAGGATCCCATGTCGTCATCTATCCTCATAGAACTGTTCTCGACTCTGAGCTGGGGCAACGCGACGGCCGAGAAGCCGATGGGGTGGCCCGCGCCCGCGGCCAGGATTAGCACAGCACATGTTATAAGACACTGGAACAAACGATACACGGTTGCTAGTACTGCAGTAGGTAGGTACTTACATATTGACCCAGTATGTAGGTAAACCATCACCATATGCCTAGTTTCAGTAAAGTTTTAAGTTTAAGTTTTAAGAAAGTTTATTTGTCATACTTATTTCATGTTAAGTATTCCCAGTGTAGCGACCACTTCAACCGCGCCAAAAGCTATACAGATGGCGCTGCAGACGCATTCAGAACAATAAACAATCCTCAATACAATCCTGAATCGCGCTATGAGAGTTTTCGGAGCACGTAACATATATATCCCAACGAGACCCGTCGGGGTATAGCGGCCGCCCCGCCAGGCATACCATCCGCCTGCCTGGAAGATGTTCCCTTTTCCACACAGTCTATGGGTCATCCAACAGAAAACGATGTATTTCTCAGTATAAAAGTAAGTGTCTTATAAGATTAATCGGGTTATAAGGCTATCACAATGTGAGAGGGATTTGGGTCATTATCCACCACGCTGGCCTATCAACATTTCAACAAATATGATTTTATATATTTGGTTTGCAACCTTTCTATACCTATAATATATATGGGTAGAAAAATTAAGTATATTAAAGCGTCTATTATCAGAGAAGGTCCGGATTCGATCCACACGCTGGCTATTAAACTATCGCTGTGAGACCTATCATAGCATACAATTTAGCTTAATTGGAGGGGCTAACGGGAAGGTAATGTGTATAAAATAAAGTTACCTATGATGAAAATCACACAGCGTTACAAGTACAAAGTCATCCATCATTATAAACGTTTGCCAACCATCAATCTACCAACTATAATGATGCGTGCTGAAGCCAATTACGGGGCCTTAGTTTAGGGAGTAGAATTCCATGAAACTCAACACGCAAGTGGGCGAACAATATGGTGCTAAGTGGTTCTCAAGTACTTACACGGCTCACATTCAAGACAGCGAAGTAATTAATTTAATTGGAACTAAGCGGGGTTTGCCCACCAGCAATATTAATCATCCATATTGTGAGGGTGGGTTGTGGTAGGTGTGGTAGGTGTGGTAGGTGGTAGGTGGTAGGTAAACATAATCAGGATATAAAATACCGGTCAATGGCAAGTGACTACTTGGAAAAAAGGAGGACCTATATTTTTTTTATATTATACTTATGTTAAAAAATATAGGCCTTGATTCTTTTTCGTCAGTTAAATATAGTGTAAAATATGTAGGTATAAAAAAAAGGTCAGTAAGATGCAAATATAGCATTTACCAAGAAGGTAAATTACAGGTAATATATATATGAGATCGATAGATCTTTGCAATGAAATCATACTTCATCAACTAGCTAGATTAGACCATTTTCTCAGAGTAATTATTTGACGAATTCATCCATTGTACCGACCGCTTAAAATAATGTAAGTAAACCTGTTTTAAGATAAAATTGTAAAGATGGCCCAAGTAAAGGCCCTATGAAGTAAAGGCTCTTTGAAGGGCTCGCGCGCGCCCCATTACTTTGGGACAAAGATCCATCAACGAAATGTTCCATATTCCAGGGCACCTCTGCTTATAATCAAGGAATACAGGCGTGATTGTATACCATCTAACTACTCTACCTACATACTACCAAAAAAAAGTGAAATGTTACTTTGCAGAGATCAAGCCTGCGAATTAATTGATAAAAATAAGAAAAGTGCCAGCACCGTTTCTCATCTTGAATACAAGCGATGAAGCTACTTTATAATGACTTTTTGGAGATGTAAGAATATTTACATCCTCTATAAATAATGTATGGTTACATCCTATTTTCTCTTTCTTTACGAAATGAGATGCGATGAAATAAAATGGATATGAATATGGTCCTATTTTCTCAATCCAACTTAAAAGATTCCTGCCATTATTTCATCCATCAAGACGTTCATAGGTAGACATATAAAATGTTGACGAAGTACATTTTGTTACCTGGTTAAATACACCTCGTACGGAGGAGTAGGTCTCTCCTTTGACGTACGGGGGCAATGTGGCGGTGGAGCTGATGCTGCGCAGAAAACTCTGTAGAGCCTCGTACTCGTCGTCCTTCTTGGCTTCTTTGGTGATGATCTTTGGCACCTGGCCAGCGGTGAGCATTGCTTCGTGGGCGCCATCGCTGGAACAAAACATGAGGGTATGTGAACATTGCCTCGTCATCCTCTCGGTCATCCATATTGTGTCGATGGCAAAATTGTTTTCGCCATCATTGTTTCACAATGATGCGGATTAGCGAACTGCCAGGTTGTTGAATTTCAAAGATTTATTTAATTGAATAATGAGTTAACGGTGTGGTACGGCGTGATATTGAGAAGCGAGAATGAAAGGGGGTCAGTGTTGACCACTAACAAGCAAAATTTATATTTGTTTTTTTTTATGCTGCAACTTAATTATAAAAAAACATTTTATACTATGTTTTTTAAGAAGAGATTGTGTTACCACATTATACATACATACTTACTTACCTATATAGAACATGTAAATAAACCTTAGTAACACATACCTTCTAATAAAACAGTGGAATAATTCACGAATCTTTCTAAATCAGTGCCAACAATATTCCACTGAATGCATCAGTTGCTGTTTAAATAAGCAAATAATTCCCAAAATAAATGCTTTGTCTAACATTGCAAAGTCATTATACAATTATCTATTTTCATCAAAAGCGTATTCTTATTCTTAGATGTCTAGTATTCCAGATAGTATTTACCTACGTACTCATTTATCTTTATTTTTAGTGCGTGTAGGTACGCCCATGAAAGCTCATGAATACCTACACCACTTACCGGATAGAGATTAGCTTGAAACGGAAGGAGGCTTTTACCCAGCTGTGGGTAGCGACAGGCTGGGGATAAAACTTATGCTGGGGAACTTTGATGAATAGATTATCTGTCACAATAACATTGCTAAGGACGTAATATGTAACTTGAACAGTATTGCGGTACCTAACTGTGGCCATAGAGCATAGAGGAACTGTTCTGTTGTAATGTGTGCGCAATTGTACACATTATAACGAAGTTAGAATCTGCGTAGATTCCTGCTATTAGTCGGCAATAACAATTTTGAATTAACTGTAACCATATACGTACATAATTTATATTGTACGTACAAAGTTCATACAAATAATCATTAGGTACTTAATATTGGAGACACGAGTGCATACATCAAACAAAATATCCAATTACACGGTAATTTACATCGATTTTACTCAATGAGTCTCTTCATGTAGATTATGAACGAACGTCTTTGATGGCGACATTAAAATCAGAGACGTTCTGGGTTATTCTTCATAACAAATTACTTATCAATGTTTTGCTTTGTATTACGAACGCGATGTATTCTTGGATCCAATGCGCACGCGATGGTACGAGTAAGTAAATACAACTTAATACGAGCATTATTCAATTATTTTTAAGGAGACTGGAGGGAGATAAGCTTGTAATCAATTCCAAACACGACAGCATAATTTATATTGGAGGCTGGTTTTCTAGGGTTTTGTTATTTTTTACTCTGGCCAAGGAAAACGTTAATCAAATAAAAAGATTTTCAAAGCTTTTTCGATTACTAGAATGGTGAATGAATTTAATAATCTTATACCATTTTACACTAAGATGGGCATTAAAAACATATAAAGGGGTTGCATAATTAAATGTAGGTACCCAAATGGACCGTCACAAAGCTTGTTTTTTTTTCATATTTTATAAACATCTTTCATTATTGGCTAAGTGCTGAGCATTGTCTTCTACTCAGCACACGTGGGTTATCTCACCTCTGTATCCTTACAATCCTGAAATTCGGTCTGCAATAAACAAGGTAACCACACAACTCGAACATTATGTTTTATATCACAAGCCCCACAAGTTTATCCCACGTCCTGTTATAAGGAGCATGACGTACAACTGATGAGAGGCAAGTAAACCTATTGTTATCAATCAACACAACCTTTAACCTTAGTATTGATATTACGTATCGACCAGTGCCGTCGGATTAAGATGGAATGACCTACGACGTACCGTATGATGAGTTTGCATAAGGCATCAGCCTCGAATTAGCGGGCAGCGGGGCTCGTTGGCCGCCCCGCGCCGCTGCCACGCCGCTGTTTTCTAGAACCGGTCCATTTGATTTTACGCATAAGATCCTGCCGCTCCCGCACCGCCGCCGCCGCCCCGCCCCGCTGCCCGCTAAATTCGAGGCTGAGGCCTAAATGATTATCGCTGATATTCTTATGACAAATATCTGTCCATCAACAAATCTGTGTATTTGTTTGATTCCCGATTATGTAAGCACGCATGACTCATTCATAAATATAAATATTACTGCGTTGTTAATGAATGGAGTATTCATACCAATATTATCGTAGAATAATATACCTAAATAGCCTGAAAAAATCCACCGCCCAGGAATGTATATAAACTTCGTAGTGTTTATTTAGTTAAATGTGCCCACCCTCACCACAGGTAGGTACTCTGACAATGTTGAGTCATTTAATAGCACAGACATTGTTGAATAGCAATAACAAATGTATTTAATTAATAAAAATAGGCAGTGTTGCCAGATTGGGTATTTTTTTCGCAATTCTGGGTAAAAATTTTGGCTCTGGAGAAATTTTGGAGATATGAAATACTTGGAGAAAAATTTGGAGAAAAAAAAAAAAAAATACCATGGAGAATTTTGGGTAATTTTTAGTTTCATTCTTTTCACTCTGCTTTTTCTCCCTATGCTATGTCATACCCGTCATACCCATTCAGTGGGGATACGTAACGTAAAAAAAAAAAAAATAAGAAAAAGGCAAAAAGCTAAGCCAATATTATTAACTTTTTGCCTTTGGGTAAAACTCTAGCAAATTGTATCATTTTGGAGAAAAATAATTTCAAATTCGGGTATAAATAGAAAATCACATCTGGCAACACTGAAAATAGGTTACATTGTAGTAAAATGGATGATCCTGTCCGCTTGCTATAGCTTTTTATCGCCATAGGAATGACATTCCAAACGTCAATTTGGAATGGCGGTAAAGTTTTTAGTTCTTTTTTATATATAATACTGTAATGCTTTACTATTCTGATTGTACCTACCTCATTCTGAAGTTTTCTAAATGAATAGAGCTCGACCGCACCTATACCATAGATTAAGTCAATCTTATTTGGTCCATGCCTATACTAAACTAACCAATTGTTACAGTCCTCTTGTTGTGCTTTTTCTGTACGACGATACCAATGGCATATTGTTCAATATCCTGCCTTTTTAGGCAAGGTCGTGGAATATACGATATCAGCACACAGATGAGTAGGAGCTATATTGTTCACCGCTCAGTGATGTAGTTATTTCTATACGTCAACGATGAATGCAAATCTGTTTTAATACCTACCACAGCTATAAATCAGCATTTATTTTTGTGGCAAGGAGCTATGTACGGCCGCGAATATTAATATGGGACCCATTTCTTAAATACGTTCTATGTCACTTATAATGCTATAAGGTCGTATATCGTCATATCTGAGAGCAGTTGCCGCTAGTAACATCAGTCAAAATAATAGCTCTTAAGGTATACGATTGCTATACGATATTGAACCTTAAGTGGGTCCCAACTCGAAGTTCACGACTGTATCTTCCTACTGCGGTTATTATTTTCAAGTAGAGGTTAAAATACAAAGATGATAAAAAATGTATAGGTACCGAATAGATACCTAGCGTCGCTGATCAACATTTTCATATTTTTTTTTTATAACATTGTTACTCATACTTATAATTATTGTGTTTAGCGTGTAGATACGGTCGCGGACTTTAATTTTGGGACCCATTTAAGGTTGAATATCGTACAGCAAACGTACACATAAGAGGTACTATTTTGACTGAAGTTACTAGGAGCAACTACTCTCATATATGTCGATATACAGATAAACGACCTTATTGCATTGTAAGTTTCATTGAAAATATTAAGGAAATGCAGGAAATAGGTCCCATATTAACTACTATAGTCTCGTTGCATATTAATGTTCGCTTCCGTACCTAAGAGATAGACGCTACACTATTATTATTATTTCTCTATGTCATCAAACAATAAGTATTAACGTTTTTATGGCTTTGAAATGCTTTGAGTTTGTTGGCCATTAGGCAAAAATAGGCCGTCCTATATTAGTAATTTTTGAATAAGTAGACATCACACACAATGAACCAGGATAGAAGTCACTCATCATGCTTAGTTTCAGTCAAATGTGCTCCGGGATCTTGAGATATAGTTTCCAACGAAAGTAGTTTGCATATAAAATAACTCTTTAATACCATTTTAGTGCCATTTTACAACATGTTCATGATGTCTTCGTATGGCACCGATTAAAATAAACTGCACCCAACTGCTCGTTTTATAGATAAGTGCAAAGTATGTAAAAAATCCAATTTATGTGTGAAGTCGGTAAAAAATCCAATTTCAATGTCCTCGCAATTATGCAGTGCTTACAAAAACTTTGCGAAAAAACATGTAGCCACTAATTATCGATTCATAAATCAAACGAACGAGTCCAGATAATGTAGACTGGCATTGCAATGCCAATAATTAATATTTTATTATGAGTAGGTACACCCCATAAATCAAATTTAAAAAAATCGAATACTTCATTCTATTAATGCATATTGTAAAACACTCCCGCTATTTATATCCTTCAAACACATGCATATACCTAATGTAAACTACATTAGAACTTGACGTTATAATAATCGACTATTTCTTAGTATTCAGTACTGTTCATTTATAGGTACATTGCTTACAAGCTTCACATAAATGTGGACGACACCGCGTGTATTTAGCCCCTAAATCAGGTCACAGAGTGCTGTAAGATCACTGCTCGCACGAAAAACAGGTTGCCGTTACCCGTTTCAAGGATTCTGGATTCACAACGCCGTTCACCTTAGCCTGTGACCTTAGCTAATCATTGATCCACACAATACATTCCGCAATATTCATTGACTGAAGACCGAACCTACTCAAACAGTAAAGTTGTCGAGTGGGGGGTATCGATTGAAAGTACCTACCTATGCACATAATCTTCATTAATTACCATACCTTGCATCACTCAACTTGCCTTATATAGAACTAAGTTGATGCCACAGAGTAGTTGAGAAGATGCAGTTTTTAAAATTTAAATTGATGATGTATGTGCTAAGTAAATGTAAAGTTGTGAAATAACAGCTTTTAATGTTTTAACTGATATATTATAGGCTGAAAAATTGCTACTTCAGTACATTAATTCAATAAATTCTTATTTGTATAATACTGCGTTCGTTCCTTCTAATACTGCGTGCTTTCTTAGTTGTATAATCATATTTATCTTTGCTTTGTCTTTACATAGTATATTCGCCAGTTGTGAACTTTTACAATGATCTTAAACTTCTATAGAATTTAAAGGTGAAAAAAATGTTCCAGTATCGCGTCGAGTGACTGAATATGACATGTTCTGGGTAAAACTAGCCTTGTTAATAAAACTGCTTCAATTTACATACGGTCATTTTCTAAATTACCAGCATCGTGCTTTTAATCTAGGAAGGGATTGAGAGAGGTGTTCTTAACTGCACCCATATGCCGATGGTATGAATTTTGACTTATTGTGACCAAATAAGTATTTGGTCACAATGTTGTTCGCGAATGTAAAGATAAGTCCGCAATCCGCAATCATCAATATGACATAAAATCGCAAATCTACCTCTTCTTCTTCTTTCTTTACGAAATGAAATGCGATTAAATACAATGGAATAAGATGAAATATAGCCTCACCCACAAATAAGTAGGTATTTTGCCAGTGTCAAGTATTTAATAGCAATATCAAATTCAACAGAAATACATTATAAGTACAAAAAAATGGCTGATGACATGAAACTATGAAAATGGCGAAGTAAAGATGTCCTTGCTACTATACTGTCCGTCTCTGAAAAACGTCAGGGTGTTGTTTCAAATGTTATACTTCATTACCTACCTATTTGATTCTATTCGTATGCAAATTGATTTCAATGTATTTTTCTGGTGCAGTTTTTTTTTTCCTAGTTCCATGCAATCCGAAGCCTTAGCACCGTATATAAAGGTATATTATCGATGATAACTTACTTTACCAAAATTATGTCAGTATTTCCTTACTGCTATTAACTGGAATATCACTAAGAGTTGGAGGACTCATAAAATATCATTACCTAAAACAATTGAGTAATCAGTTTACAAAACCTGGTGTCACATTGTTACACTCGCATATTGTTTGATCAATGTGTTGTGTGTTGGTATTCAAAGCAAAAATGTTGTCACTGACGAATGAAAATTGAATTGACTCTGGACTCATTTGAGACTAAAGAATGATGCGGCATCGTTATAATATAACATTTAGACTCAGGCGAATGCCTCAGGGTTGTTTCTTTAGTCCAATCTAATGCCTTTGATTGTTTACTAAATATTTGCTAATCTACACACAACTTTTACGTATGTCTCTAAAATATGTACGTACTTTAAAGTTAAGACAGCAAATTGAATCGCAATTAGCACTCCTTTTAAAGAATGCGATAAGTCATTGTGTAACAAACAATTAAATACATCTAACTAATTGTCACAAACATCCAAACGTGTTTACTGGTAAGTTTAAAAATATGTACCTAAACTAAGACTAACTTTTTTTAAATTTGGCTATTGTAATGAGCCGATGATTTGACAGGATTAGTACCTATATAGTTTTTATTTATCTACAGAGGCAAGTACCTACCTAGTTTGCAGATAAAAACAGCACCACAAAAAACCGTCCATCAAAGCTCAATAAGCTTGCCTGAGCCAAACACGGATATACTTAAGTAGGTACTTATCACCTTCAACGAAGAGATTCGCCATTAATAAAATAAGATTTTAATTGTATTTAAATAAAAATAGAGCTAAAATTGCGGTTGTCTGCGAGTCATACTGTCAGCTTACCTACTACAGATTTTTCTGTAGTACCTGACAGTACTGTTAAATGCTGTTAAATTAATTACCAACTAAGCTCAATTTTGTCTATTTCGTTTAAATTACGATACCTCGCGTTTGCTTGGTTTTTTCTTACTTTCTACCACTTGCTGATAATTTTACATTATTATGGTAGCATATTTTTTTACGGTTACTCTATTGGTAGTCTGTCAATTGTGCGACAAAAGTTGATGCGAGAGGGAGAAAAAAATGTTGTGTCCTACCTGTATCTTTTGCAACTTCAAATTCTGTGAAAAGGCTTCCCCGATGAAAAAAAATTGTGAATTTTTGGCACAACCTTGATTTGTATGGTAAGTTTCTGGTATCTGATACAACTTTGCCTAATAGCTGTAAAAAACATAATTAGCTCAATAGTAGTTATTTCTAACATGCAGAATTCAAAATTATAGACTGTGTTAACCAAGTGTAATAAAACATTGGTAAAATACCGACTAACATCATTTTAAAAATAGAATTGCGTACTAAACAAAATGATGTAATGTACAGAATGGCAACCAACAGTTTTGTTTTTTTTATCTCCAGCAAAAGGAACTAAGATGTAATCATTCATTAAACTTCGATTACCCATGTGCTTACTTTGGGCACTTTACGGATGTTCTAGATCAGTCGATCACCGCTTCTGCATGTTATTAAGTAACCAGTGCCTAGCAACACCAATGTTGTGCACTACACCTAAGTAAGTACGTCTACTAAAATGAAAGTCAGGCACTCGTGCTAAGGCTTCTTGGTTATGAGCATATAACGTAGGTACTGTAAAATTATGTTTGGATATGGTTATTTAGTCAGCCACATGTTGATTTTTAGTCGATTCAGCCCTTTTGTGAAATTGTAGTTGTTTTGTTTCTCATTGATTTGTCAGGTAAAGTTAAGTTATCGATTTAGGCAGATTGTATATTTCCACTAATTTCCTTGTTTTCTGTACCTGTCTATCTAGTATGTTAAATTCTTGATAAAATATATTTTATACCTACTAAACACATGAAGTCGTAAATAATTCATGAATATACAAAACACATATGGTGTTATATCACACGCAAGCACATTCACTTACCAGTTTATATCGTCCTTCATGGTGAAATTATAATCACTTAAAATCGTAAAACACTCATAAAATCGTAGTTCAAATATGTTCACAAATACGAAAAGAATTTGCGAGTTAAGTCTTCATTAACAAGCATCGATTGTATGTATAGCACCAAAAGGCCGGTTTGTTTTCTGGTTTCGTGTAAAGTACATCATAACATTGTGAATGAAAGCGGAGCGATCGATAATGCGTGTGTTGGGGGCGACTACAGGGAGCGGGCGAAGCGCCGACCGCGGACAGACTGCGCGTGTTGTCGGCGGCAGCGCCCAGGCAGCATCGCACCGCGCCGCGCGCCGCCCGCACGGCACGCTCGCCGCCGCGCCGCACGCCGCCGCGACTGACGTCAACAACATTCAATTGACATTGGAGACCTTGTATTCGTCAATCAACAGGAGCGGATAAGCTCACCTATGACACAGTACCTACCTACATAAGTGGTCAAACATTTTCCTTCCCACCAATTCGAACGAACATTTTTAGTTATAAGGTACCATAATAAAGCTAGCGACATAAAGTTTGCTATTTTATGCAGTTTTAGGTTAGGCCTATTCGACGACACAAGTCTCTACATTGATCGTTTACATAAAAAGGTAACCTACATTTGAGATAAGAGGTCAAATTGAATTAAATATTACTAAAATTGTTAGGTTTCGGGGTTAGATAAGTTATTTGTTGGTACCGTATTCCCACTTATATGTACAACTAATTATAATCACTAATGAGAGGATTTTATTACACACAAGTACCCAGGTAAACATTTTCAATTGAGAATTAGATCTACACCCAATTTAGATTCTGACTAATTATAAGAGCTTTTAATCAAACATGAATAAAATTAATGCACAATTATGCACATTCCTAGATGGGATTATAGTTTTAATTCAATCGATACTTTGTATGATTGACCAGGAATACCTAGGTAGCCTTCACGTAGAGATTGCATTAACCTTTAGGAGGATAACTCAGGTACCTAATCATCAATTTGTAAAGCTTGAGAGTTGACATACTTGCTCTACTTTGATTGGACAGTTTCTAGGTTTTTACGAGTAATTATTAATATACGATAAATTTATTAATATACGCAATAAGTAGACAACTTTAGTATTAATTTTTTAGGCCAAAACTTTATTTGTTAGTAGGCCTTGCCCGCAACTTCGTCCGCGATTTAAATTTATAAATGTTTTTTATTTTATATACTGATTGAAAATAAAACAAACACAAATTTTAAGTAAAGCTTACCGTAATATATTAGTGAAAACCGTACCCAAATCGATTAAGCCGTTTCTGAGATTACCGCGCAGAAACAAACACATGTTTCTAACAATAATTGTTTAGGGTTCCATGCGTTGATGAAGGCCCCTATAATAGTGTTTTTCATATATCTTCCATGCACAAACAGCGATCAGTTACATTTTTATTATATGTAGAGATTGCTATGGTTAAATTTCGTCATTGGTTTAATTAGTGCAGCGATTGTCACTTTTACGCGGGCATTATAAAATACCGTCATCATCTTATCTTTGCCCGGTTTTCTTCTTTATCGGAAGCAAATTTTGAACAGATTCGATGGATTGCAGCTAGCTGAAAATCACCGTGGCATGATAAGATAACAGTAATCTACTAGCCACATTATGGTTATGCAAATAATAGCTACGTTGCAAAAAACGGAATCCTGCCCTACGTATTTCACCTTCAAAGTTCTGAGACCGGTTTTTATTTTATAAGAAGTACTAGTAGTAGCTATTATGTTATAGAAGGTGTATAATGAGGAAACGTTAGAACAGTAGATAAACATCTAACATGTATCTAGGTTCAAGTTTTTTCCGCATTCAAGGTACCGACTTAAATGCCTCAGTTTTTTTTACTAAGCTTTTTTGTCTCTGTTGGGAGCTGCAAATCGCAAGAGTACCTATACAATTTTGCTCATTTTCTTTGATGTATAATTTGAGGCCTGGATTCACATTACCCGCGATTTGGTACGGGTTTGGCCAAAAGCCAGGTTCTCATTGCAGAAAAGTTAGAAGAAGGAAATATCTAAATACTTGGAAATCAATTGAGAGCACGGTTTTATAGAATGACACTTGTTTAATGAAATTATCCTATAATGAATATGATGATTTGGTTATTTATTTTTATGTTTTTTTCTCTTAAGCTATAAACTAAAATGGATAATAGTATCCTATGTGCCGTTAAAGGCCTTGAGGCGGCGTACGATGCAGCTCCAGAGAGCAGTATATGAGTCCAGACATATCTTAGTTAGACCACTAATTTGATGGTCTACATACAGCTACAGCTAGTACTTATATGTCGTCTGTGAAATAAAATATTTGTCAATCTCAACCCGTAGCTTTTAGTTATGAACCGTAATCTCGCACTGATATTGCGATATGTGACACACGGATTTTTTTATGTTGGCTAGGTCAATGCCAAGAACACAAGATAAGGAAAGTAACGATACAAACATTGATGTTGTTATGATTAGTTTGTCGGCCCTGTCAGCATACTACAGCACGTCAAGTGCGAGATTATTCGTAAGCTAACCGTTTACTTTTTAGTCCACGTATTTAGACATTCTGTATGGGGAATTGAACGTTTTAAGTACCATCCGCTAGAGGCGCTTTTCAATTCTCCACACAAAATGTCTAAATACGTACCCCCAAATTTGTAGACGTTTTATAACTTTATCAAACGTCATAAAGTGTTGTGCACAAGAGTTTTGCTTTGCGCAGTACTATGTCACGTTTGATAAAGTTATAAAATGTTTATAATTTTGGGGGATAGACCACAAACTATACAGTTAGCTTACGAATGATCGCGCACTTGACGTAAAGAGTATATTGTAGAATCCTGACAATAGAGCCGAGTAAAGAGGTATTCCCGGCAGGCTACAGTATAGACGTGGTATAGACAGTAGTATGCTGACAGGTTTGATAAGCCTATTCTTTATCCGGACAGTTCGCAAATTCGTATTACGTAGCAGCGCTAGTGGGTATACGTATGCAACTAATATGCCACTTTTGTTATGCTCGCTAGTATATTACAATAATCAGCTTATACGGGCACGCACATTATGCATCATTAAGATATGATCACGGTCTGTATCAGTATGTCGTATGGATATGTTATCAACGATGATCATTGCTGCAATATGAACTGGGATTTATTGCCGGATTTATTATGCCAGTGACTGTGCCGCCCATTAGCTACCTGACCCTGTCTCTGCGAAATAAATTACGAAGAGCAGTATGGTAAGCAGGACCATCTAACGTCACCGAGAAAACATGCTGTCACTGTCATACTTATTTATGAAATATGTGCTGTGAGAGGGATGGAAGGCGTTACGTTACCAAAACGGTACGTAAAAAGGATTGTGCTTTGAGGTACTGGAACCTAATACGGACATACTTACCTACGTTCAACGTGCTGGTAGAGCCCGGAGAGCAGGACTAACTAGAAGAGCAAACCCTTGAACGAAATTATTATGATGATATCTTCAATCTCAAAACATAGTCTCGTGAAAAGAAAACAATTACCTTGAAACGTAATGCCACGTGATCGGAATGGACACCTGCCCTCTCAAATCAGTTTACGTTGGTTATGATAACTACGGCACGCGATAAAATGTATGCACTTACACGCCTCTCAGCTTCAGTATGTAAGTATATGCACTTACAATAACATTTACGGTGCTATTAGGTTTTAGCCCGACTTTGCTCATAGATATATCACTTTAATATCAATAGTACCTATATAATATAAGAATGTTGCCAAACGAACACAGCAGTTGTACGGCCCAAACCATGCAACGCTTATGAGTATCCGTACAATTAAAGCGGGCCGTGTAACAGTATATATAAATGTAATATAATTTTTGGATCTTTTGTCTGTGTATTCGCGCGCTCCGGAAAATTTAAATACGTGACGAATGTTAGTGAAACTTGGCATGTTGATAGCTTATAATCCGAGTACACCTATGACAATTTTATACCGGGTAAAGGCCTATCTACTCATTCTCGCTGGACAGCCAAATGACTGATCGCAAAATCCACATAGGTAATAAGCTGATATTAATTCAATGAAACTTGGCACGGTCGCAATAGCAAAATCTAGAAGAATTTTGGTCCTGGAAAATGGAAGGGTTCCTCCGGATTAGCTGAAATACTAAAGTCGACACCTACGAAGTAGCAACATTTTTTACAATTTTTGTCTGTCTGTCTGTTTGTTCCGGGTAATCTCTGAAATGGCTGGACCGATTTTGACGGGACTTTCACTGGCAGATAGCTGATGTAACAAGGAGTAACTTAGGCTACTTTTATTTTAGAAAAAAAATAGGATCTCACGAAAAAAAATTAAAACCAATGTTGCAGCGCAGCGCCTGATTAAGTTTGATAGCAACAACCTGCAATGCGTCCCGCGGGCTCAGAATGGGCGAGCAGGCTGTTGTCAACGGTTGTCTTTGTTAAATACCACGCGGACGAAGTCGCGGGCAACAGCTAGTTACACAATATGTATTAGCAATTATTGCATTGTACCGAGGTATAGGATCGAAGGTACCTACAATTGTGTCAACAAATTTGTTGGGTTTTTATTGTATTTCCAGCGAAATGTATGTTTGTTTAGGTTCCACAGCATGTGCGAGGTGCTTAGCCGGCGCATGTGTCGATATCTCTGTTACGTTGAGTCATCGAAACATTGACACCGACTGCGAACCTTTGCGCGAATCGTGTTCAATAAAATTCATAGTTTAAAACTCGGTTTGTATGGTTCATACAGAATACGTGCCTATCAACTATCAGACGAAGAGTGCCTAATAGTAACTAGTAGACTTGCGTACTTTCGCGTTTTATCTGAAAATTCAATGTTTATAACGCACGTCATTTTCGCTACTTGTTCCTATATGAATATGATCTTAATCTTTCTCCCACATCTTGTAAAACCCTACACACAGGTACACTTGATTCGACACTCAATACAATTTACTTTATTTTAAAACAATTACCACGTCAAGTGTGAGATTATTCGTAAGCTAACCGTATACTCTATAGTGTACGTACTTAGGTAGGTATTTAGACATTTTCAATGGAGAATTGAACAGCAACTCTAGCGGGCGGTTTTTTAAACATTCAATTCTCCAAAATATCTAAATAAATACGTAGACTATAAAGTACCTAATTGGTTCGCTTACGAATAATCTCGCACTTGACGTGCTGATATTTGTACACGTTTGCGTTTGTTATTTAACGTGCCCTCTGACTGAAGCACGGAATAACGCACTAAGACATCGTATCTTTAGGTAGGTATCTAGTGTTCTGCTAATCGCATCAGCTTTCGAGTATAATTGAAAAATAATTCAGAAAGAGGCCTTATGGAGCTTTGATTTATTAGTTAACATTTTCACAAAATTGAAAACGGCTGAAACAATCTAAGTACTGTGGTTTATTCATTTTGGAGCTACAATGCCACAGACATACAAAGGCATAAATAACACTTACAACGCACCTATTTGCGTTTACAACATTGCTTTATTTATTTAAACAGCTGTTGCCCCAGTTCCACAGTTCAAGTTATTCCGTTACGCCAAAATCAGGTCTCACCGTTTGCCTTCCTGCACTATGAATATGAGCGGCGGACGTGATAATTAGAAACGGCCGAATGACCCGTTACATTTCCTAAAACACGCCTGTAAACAGATGCACCAGATGTGTGTCATACAAAGCCATATTAGCATAGGATCCCTATAAAACATGAGCACATCACTCGACGTTCGATAAACAGGGATTAGCTGTTGGAACGGTTAAGATCACAAAAACGCTCTACAAAGGAAAATCATGTTTATTTCTAAGCTACTATGTTTTTTATTCCTTATTTACGTTATTGTTGTCGAAGCGAAACCGTTAGACGGCTCTAAGTCATCTGTAGCTCGAGCTGACAATGTTGAAGAAGTGATGGTAGGAGCAGAGTCTCAAAATCCGTTTTTACCGCGCTTCGCTATGAAGAAACTGCGAGAGCGGAACGAGAAGGCTCGCGCTCAGAGGAACCATTTGGCACATAGGAGAACTAATACACCGGCGCGGGCCCCGTGTCCCCAACGGTACTATGTGAGTAGATATTTGCCATTACCTTAAATATAACTTTATAATGCTAAAATCAAGTGACTTGTACTTACTTATTAGGTCGTCCATAATTATTAGAGATGCGCCGAACATGATTTTTTAAGCCAAATTGAATACCGAACATTATTCGGTCCAGTACTTACCGAACCGAATCATGGGTTACATTTACCCTCAGTTTCAATGCTCCAATTGTACGCTGTGTTTATATAGCCGACTAGGTAGTATGTTTAGTTCAATTAGAGCCACAGATTAATTTTCTTAGTAGAATGTGTAGTAAGGATTTGGAACTTAAATAAATGTTGATTAGACTATTTTTTAGGTAAAAATCGGTTAATATTCTGCTGAATACTGAACATATTAAATCTTGCCATATAACCGAATATTCGGCGCATCCTTAATAATTATTTACCTATTCAGAATATTAGTTCAGATTTGCGACATTTAGCTAAAAGGAAATCATACGCGGTATGTATCGACTATGCTTCCTAGAAAACTTCAAAAAATCTGTTTATTTACTCAAATCATATTTTCATAACAGACACCTTTCTTCGACCTACATTGTTCGTAATATAAGCCCATGTTACTAACAATACTTCATATTGCATCTATGTTCACCAAGTAAAATATACCTATAACTACGCTTTTTTTCAGAAGAAATGAAGACGCAAATTTGTATCATTATATTAGTGGGTCTGGCTGGTGTGTTTGCGAGTCCTGTTTCAGAAGAAAATTGCGATAATAAGAAAGCAATATCAGTAAACCCAGAACACAGTGAATCAGTAACAAAACATGTAGAAGATACACAGTTGGACAAAAGCGAACCTGAACAAAAGAAAACAGTGATAAAGGAAGAACCTGATATCTCCGTAGATTCCACTGAAAAATATGTCGGCGGTGAAGTGGAGATTGTCATTCAAGAACAATTAACTGACGAAGAAGATGATGCGTTACCAGCACAGAGTGATATCTTTGATGATGTACCTTTTGCGAGTAATCTCATGTCGCTTAACATCAATGACGAGATAATGGAGACTGCCAAAGGGTTCCCTCCGATAAGGATAGTCAAGCGGAAGCAATACCCACGTCGGAGGTTCGCGCATCGTCGTGGTTATTTCAGAAGGTACCCTCACAAGAAATTCCACTATTATCCATACTATGCATTTTATAGCCCGAGCTCTCTAAGATTTTATTAGTTCATGTCATTTGATTAGTAGCGTAATAAGTAATTGTAGGGAACTTAATTTATTTATTGTGAATTCTTATTTATTTTAAGTATCAAATAAAAAGTGATATGGTTTCCCATGTAATTGATTATTTTATTTCTATAAAACTATAAGCATAAGTGCCTTATTAATTAAATCGATTGAAATCATCATTATATTCATATTTACAATGATCATAATAATATATATATATATATTTCTGCATTTTTCAACTGCATCTCTTAAATTAGGAAAAACATTGTACACTATTGTAAGTTGTATTACACTCATGGCAGTAGTTTTAGGTGAGCGGTTCCCTTCCCTTTCTACCGATACATCGACTCGCGCTGTCTAAACAAAATATAATAGTATGACACAAATATATTAATCGATAACTAAAATATTTTTAAATCACACCATATTTTCATACATCCTATAATAATATCCCATACGAAACACATTATAAATAACCTCCACACGTGAATTAAAATTAAAAAATTAACGATTATAACTTAAATAATAAATATCATATTACACGAGGTACAGGCGCGGACTTGGGACCCATTTAAGGTTGAATATCGTACAGCAAATACATACCATAAGGGTACTATTTTGATTGACGTTACTAGGAGCAACTGCCCTCAGATATGACGATATACGACCCTATTGCATTATATGTGTCATTGAAAATATTGAAATGGGTCCCATATTGATGTTCGTAACCGTACCGTCGCCGGTACTGTGTGTCGAGTACGTCACGCGGTGTATAGTCCGGGAGGGTGGCGGCGCGGGCGGCGCTCGCACTCATTTGCCGGGCCCCACGAGAGCCTCGTCCATGAGCTCGTCGTCGGTGATGCAGGGCGAGTTGGAGTGCGGCGAGGGCGCCACCAGCGGCGACGGCGCCGGGCTCTTGGCCAGCTGCAGCGCCAGCGCCGGCGACGCGGGGTAAACGGGCCGCACCGCCACCATGCCCGACACCTTGCTGCCCGACGACGACGAGAAGTCCAGCAGCATCTCGGCCGCCTCCTGCGGCGTGGTGGCGCCGCTGCGGGCCACCGCGCCGCTCGCCGGCGGCTTCATGCATGAGTCCGCGCCCTTGCGGTCCTCCGAACTGCCCTTGGGGGCCGGAAACCCCTTCGCCATATCCGTTTTGAAGTCCAGCGGCATCATTGGAAAGGATGCCGGGTAGCCGTCCTTCGAGTCGTCCTTGCTTCGCTGCGGACTCCCCCCCTTCGTGATGCCGTCCGCCGCGGCCTTCGAGAACTCCAGGGGCCTATCGGAGAGGTCGCCCTTGGGCGGCGGTACGGTCTTGAGGCTCACGCCACCCACGTTGAGCAGCGGTTTGGGCACGTTTAAAGGATACGTAGATTTTTGTAAAGAATCCGCGTTTCGAGCGTTCGGGCTGTCGAAGTGCGGAAATGGATATTTATTTTGGTCCAGAGTCCGAGCGAAATCGTTGACCATATTTCGGGTGTCGAACTGGGAAGCCGGGCTGTTCTTATCCGGTGTGTTTTGTTTTGGTAATTTCGGTATTTGAAACTTACTCGTGTCGAGAGGCTTTATCAAGTTTTCGACGATAAAATTAGCCTCTTTCGAGGATTTGAATCTGTCGCCATCTATTTCGTCCCTGGAACTGCTCGGACTAGAGTGTCGGTCGTTTCTAGAGGAAAATATAGATTTTTCCGAATTGCTCATAAGCTTAGTTCTGGCTTTCTCTCGTTCTCTATCTCTGATTATTTTAGTTAGGTCATTACTGCTACTCTTAGGTGAACCGGAACTAGATTTGGATGCGGATTTCGATAAGTTAATACCCGCGTTGCTGCTGCTGGATGATTTGGAGTAAGGCACTTTGGGCATACTGGGATTGTTCGCTCCGGACGAGTCTGAGGGGCTCAAGTTCGCTTTAGGCGGCGTGGAGCCCGGCGTGATGCTGCCCGACTTGGACGATTGCATCACTTGAGTTTTCTTGGACGCCGGCCCGCTTATGACTCCCGGCTTGAGCCCAGTGTGGGTTTTGGGAGAACCTTGACTGGGCGGAGTGAGCTGGGGCGACGATTGTTTACTAGAACTTGAACTACTGTAATTTAATTTAGAGCTACCGCTTGAAGAATCTTTCGACCTTGTTTTATTTATTGTTATCTTCATGCCATCCGAGCTGGGCTTCACCATATACTCTTGGTTTTTGCTTTCGCTAGCTTTACCGCTTCCGGTCATACCTTTAGAATCGGAAAATTTATTAGAACTACTTGAGGAGCTGGATTTGGGGCTCGCTTCGGAGTCCGTGCCGCAATGCTGTGCGGACTTGAGCTTGTCTATCACAGCGCTGAGAGAGCCCTTTCTGTTGCGGGCTTGGCTCGGGGCGTTGGACTTGTTGACCTCCACGTTGGGCGGGGAGATCAGCGGCTCGGCGACAGCACTATCACAGGTCACGGGGGTTATTTCTAATTGTTTCAATTTCAATGGGTTTTTTAACTTGGGACTACTCCTACCGGAATTGGAAAAAGACAAACCGGAATGTTTCTTTTCTTTGTCCCTCGATGTTACAGAGCTGGATCCATAGCTGTCTTTTGAAATCTTTTTACTCAGGTCGTACCCTGTCGTTCCGGATTTCCCTGATGGTGAGCCGCTCGCCGCCGATTTAAGCGCTGACATACTCGGCTTTCCCGAGCCCGAGGAGCTGTGCTTAGGCGAGGAGATGTGGTTTTTTGGACTCGAGTAACCGGATAAATGTTTGGGGCTGTTTTGTACCGGCGAATGTCGCGGGCTGCTGTGGTGGCTGGACGTTCCCGACGGTTTCCCCATCCCTTTCACGGTGCTAGGACTGAGCGACTTGGTTATCGATACAGACCTGCCGTGCGTTGGACTGGGGCTAAATTTTCTAATAAGAGAGTTTGGGGACGTCGGCCTTAAAGGGGACCCATCTGTGGGCTTTATGCTGACAGAGACTGGCTTCGTTAATGGGTCTTGTTTGGGTGGAACTTTCTCTGGGGGCCCCATAGAGTCGTCTCTTCTCCGTTTCTTTTTCTTTTCTTTGCTGCGTTCCTCTGATTTGCTCGATTTCTTTTCGGATCGGATTCGGTCGTCAAGAGACTTCATTTGCGATGATGTTATCGGTGTGATAGTGATGGAGCTGGGCAGCGCGGCCGGTGCGGCTGCTGTGATAGGGATTATCTCAATGCCCGGACGTCGGTCCAGACAGAGCATCGAAGACAAACTGGACCCCGACCCTGGGTTCGCTGGGTTCGATGAACTAGAGCCTATCGGAGTGATGCTCACAGAAGAAGGCATGTACGATTTACCTTCAGTCAAGTCCAACAGCAGGGACGACGAGCTCCTGCCAGATCTTATTTCTGAATCTTTACTTTTGAGCTTTTGCCTTTTGTGATCGGACTTGTGAAAAGAATTCCTGTAACAATAGAAATGTACTGGTTAATTTGCAAGTAGTGAATGGTCGGATCCAGACCCACCTCGTCGTCGTCGTTTGCCTCGGGAGAGCGTTGTCATCTGTCACTAACCTCAATGTCAGCCCGCGCGAGGCATGTGCACGAGGCAGCCTCGCGAGGCTGAAGGTCGGTCTGAATCCGCCCAATGGTTGAAGAGTTCTAATACTTAGATTATTGAAGGTGAACGCACGTTTCGATTGTTTGAATAGTCCTATGCGACTTCGCGCACCTAGCCGCGCAGGGGGCGGCATGTCAGAGGCATTCGGCAGAATTCGGCGCGAGCTAAACGCTCAGCCTTAACACGTATTCTTTTTCGTTTTGACAATTTGAAAACACATCGTAGGTAGTATATGCGCCTAGCTAGGGGAAAAGAAACCGATTCAACATATTACAGGAAAAAATAACAGTTATAGCGATAACGAAATAACTAAAATAATAAATTCTAATTTCTGTTAGCGGCATTAGGCGCTAATGCCATATTGCCATGGAATATCCAGATTAAGAATAGAATTTCCGTCACTAACCGAGGTGTCGTAGAAGGTGAATAGATCTCATCTGAAGAGAAGCAAAACTAGTAATCAGAATTATTCCGTCTGTAACACGCGATACAGCCTCCGTATATGGAGCACTTCCCTCATTATGGCACTATTTGAATCATCTTCCTTAGATGGTACAGGACTTCCAATAACAAAATCTCTTTCAAGTGATGAGCAACTAAGAATACTGACGATAGATTATTTTATAAATTAATAAAGTAATGTTGGTACTCAAATAAATCATGTTGTTTCAAATGGTCTTAACGATATTCTTCGAGACAAACTAAACCTTATTGAACATTCATATTATAGCATATCAACAAATCTTCCTAGGTCGAAAACCCAACGCCTACTCCCTACCCCATCAAATAACATAGGCGTGATAGTATAGTATTCTAGAACAGTTTATATATATAGTATTCTAGAAATGTATGAAGAGAATCGACAAACCTGATTATATCCTCAACGTCTCCATCGTTTGAATTGTCCATATCAGAGTGTCTAATGTCCGGGCCGGCCAAAGCGTCGGTCGCGTCCAGGGCCGACAGCTCGACGTCGGACGGGAACTCGTTTTGCGACACCGACGACTCCCGACCTTCGATATCCTCGTTGGTCGAATTACTATTAACAGTGTTGTCATCCTCGTTGACATATTCATCGGAATTGTCGCTCTCGCTGTCCGTGTCCATCATTTCAGTGATAGCCGGTTTGCCTTTCTTCTGGCTCGAAGACCAGAGCTCGTCAGATTTTCTCTTCTTGGGCTTTCGTTCTTCGTGCTGTTTGGTGTCACTAGTCGAGTCGTGACATATGGCGGATAGATGGTGCTGATGCTCGGAGAGGTAGTTGCCTGGCGACAGAAACAATTATTGTGGTTGGCTTTAGCAAGGCGAATTAGCGAATTGGTGAGATTAGATTTGGGTGCATTTTTCATGGGTTTTAAATGCAAGCGTAGAAATTATTAAGTTTAAATAAAACAGACACCTATTTATCAGAAATAAACTCACTGGGACATAGATTTGGCTTGCAGATGTTGTTGAACAGAGACGAGAGCCAGGAAAACAAATTTATATTTTTATCCTATCGGGGTCATTACTGCCTCTAAGGTCTTTTCGCATAGCAATGTTTAGATTTAGCGCGCAACTTTCTAAATGCCATATCCTTGTAACTTAGAAATGAAAAATGTGAGGTGGTAAGGTATTCGATACTCTATACCTAAATTGATTCAAATCCATACAGGCGTTCTTGCAGGATCCTCAAACACATTTTCACGCCAAACGCAGAAACAAATGTCCCAAGTGCGTGCGGATGATCACACGTGAACTTTGGCGGTTTTTTTTAAATATTACTATACAATTCTGGGTCAGATGTTTCCTTATTTTAAATGAAGGCTGAATAGCATGATAAAATTTCTAAAGTCACAGTTTTACGATTCAAAACGCCTCTACGACCGACCTCTCTTAACTTGACACCCAAATGTAGAGCCGATTTGTGGAGTCCCTACCCATCGCCATGCCAATGATGAATGCACTAGCCAACTTGCCTTTTGGCATGCCAATTTGTAGGGGCCCTACAAATTGGGGCTACAGATTGGGTTTCAAGTTGTGAGAGGCCGATCGTAGAGGCGTTTTGGATCGTAAAACTGGCTTTAGAAATTGTATCATGTTATTCAGCCTACATTTAAAATAAAGAAACATCTGACCCTGAATTGTATAATAATATTTCGATCAAGATGTACCATTCAAGAAAATAATATTGGTATCTTACTTCCCTGGTGCGGGTGGGTGAGGCTGGCGGGGTAGAGCGGGCGCGCGTGCGGCGCGGGGTCGGGCTGGGCGCGGCCGCCGCCCGGGTCGAGCCCGGCCAGGCCGCAGCTAAAATTTGGCTCCAGCGCCGAGTACCCGCCGTTCATGTGCTTGCTGGCCGCCTCGCCCTCCCATATCTTTATCAGCGACCTGGGGGAACACGTTTCTTTGAGTTGCATTAAATGCGTAATGGCGGCGTTCACACTGTCAGTATTATAACATGTATCATGCAAATCATGATTCATAGATTCAAAATACAAAAGTTTTAACATTTTTCTGACATCTGGCATTTACGGAATATTTTTTTTTTTTGGGTCGTGGGTCAAACATTGGACAATCTCACACTACGTACCTATCTGGCCATTCGTTCTTTACCGTTCATTCTCTTGCGTGTCTTAGCTTACGACGTTGACATTGGCAGAATCGTATTGGGCCTAGTCTCAATAGATAAAGGCCAAAAGTAAAGAAAAAAGTGGTCTACACGGTCGGGTGGATTCAATGTTATATCACGCTGCAATAAGTGTGCCTACATTAAGGGTCGATCGCAGACAAAGCGACGCGGAATTTTTGGCGGATTGGTCAGAGTTTTGGTGGGAGGCAAGTCACAACAATGATCGTTGTTCATATTTATTTACTGGTCGAAGCATTAGGGTCTCATCGTATTGCGGTACTATACCGTAACACTAAGCACAAGCGGCATTAGGGATAGGTGTGGCCCGGACGTTAGCGTAAAGAGTTAACAAGAGTGGTTGCGTGTAACCTGAGCGTGATGGGTATGGAGTGCGTCTTCTGCAGCACCCTGGTGACGTACTCGTCGAGGTGGTCGGGCTTGTGGTCGTGCAGCGCGCACAGCGCGGCGCGCGGCGCGGCCGGGTCGGCCAGCTCCAGCTCCAGCGTGGCCAGGCTGCCGTCCAGCGGGTGCTCCAGCGACACCGAGATGTGCTGCCACGACAGCGCCGACACCTCCACCATCACCACGCTCTCCAGGTCCACGCCTGGAACATCGACGCCTGCATTTTTACGCAGGTATGCTATAAAATAAATCATTTTTTGCCAGTGTCGCACAAACGTAACGTTTTTCTTTACCCCCCTCCCCTCTCCCCCCCTAGTAAAACGTAAAGTCTCTACGCGACCGTTCTGAAGGGTTAAAACAATGTTACGTAACGCGTACTTCAAACCCAGCCACTGTAACGCATCGTAACGTTTCAGAAGACCCCCCCCAAATTCGTTACGGAATACTTTAACGCTCTCTTATTTTAAATAATTCGGAATCGACATCGGAAACGGATTTGAAACTTTCCGATGTTGGTGTCGCTCCCGACGAGCTTTCCGACGTAAACTTTTTGAAAAAACGATTTGGTATTGTCATTGAGATACATCGAAAATAATCAAATTCGGAAATTTTAATAGCGATTGCGGTATTCCAGTTCGGAAGTTTTCGATTCCGTTTCCGATATCGATTTCGAATGGTTTAAAACAGGGGTTCCCAAACTTATTTTGTCTACTGTCCACTTTGAGAATGAATTATTTTTTAGCGCCCCCAATTTATCACCTACTTAAAAACCACTATAAATTCAAATTAAATTAATTATTGTAAGCCTCTACACAACGCCACCATTTTTTTCTGGGTCTCTTACCGCCCCCCTTTAGGCCTGCGGCGCCCTCAAGGGGGCGTTATCGCCCGCTTTGGGAAAGGCTGAATTAGAGGAACTCATCAATAAATATGGCAGCTAACGAACTTTTTGTTTTAACATCCGAATGTACCAGAATAGTATGTGTCTAGATTTGATTGAATGTTGCAGTCAGCATTCATTGAATTAGGCGTTTTATAGATAACCCCCACTGTATTTGGAAGCCCCATTTTTTTCTGGGTCTCTTACCGCCCTTTAGGCCTGCAGGGCCTTCAAGGGGGCGTAAGGGTGGGAAAGGCTGGTTTAGAATAGCCCCGCTGACCTTGCTTGCCCTGCGCGCGCACGCAGCTGGCGATGAGCGTGTTGAAGAGCGCCTGCTGGCGCAGCGCGGCCAGCAGCGGCGGCGCGTGCGCGGGGTGCGTGAAGGGCACGCTGCGCACCACGCAGCCCGCCAGCCCGCGCCGCTCGCACACGAAGTAGCACTGCGTGTGCTCCGGCAGGTTCTGGTACAGTTCATACAATCATTGTTACACCATGTGCTTCCCACCATCATTTTGCATCTGTGAAGTTTGTTAAGCTACGCACAATAAGATTTCAGGTGACATGGGGTTTGAAGGACTTTTTGGTGGGGAGTTGAAGTTGAAAGTTTATCAATTTTCTTTTATTTTATGATAATAGTGTTTCTGTGATATAATGTGTAATATTAGTGGGTTTTTAACAATTATGTGTTGACGTTCAAGAGTGAAGGAAATTAAATTCAAACAGTATTGCTTGACTTTTCGGGTTCTCCTATGATGTCTGGCAAATTTTCAGACCACAGATTTACTGATAGGGGGAGGGGATTCATTTCATTATCATTATCATCATCATCATCAACATCATTATTATATTTATATTTAAAATAACGATGAAAAATTTTACTTGACACTGGCAAAAACTGCACTATTTTGCAGCCAATTGCCAAGATAAAAAAATAAGAAGAGAGGGTTTGAAAGTGTCGCGGGAGGAGATCTTGGAGGACTTGGCTGCGGTCGCTTAGCAACGCAGTAGCGTCAGTCGTGCCTTTCGTTTTGAATCAGTGTGTTTTGTCTTACTCGTATTGTGGGGTTTGAGAGTACTTTTGGGGTTAATTATAATTAAAACTGAATTAAAGATGCTTCTTCTCAAGGTTCTCTATTCGTACGTTTTTTAATGAAATATCATAGATTAAGTATATCTACTGTTCTTATTGTCTATGGTTATTACCTCCTATGCATGGGCGTCCATGCAGAATGGACTAATATAATATGTCGTGTTCACACCTCTGTTTTCAGGAATAATGGCTTCATCAACTTAAAAACAAATGCATATTTTGTAAAAAAAAATACTACATACCACAAACAGTCCTTTACTGAGATTCAACTCGACATTTTTCCCTGGAGCTAGATTGTTGTACGCCTGTTGAGCGATGAGGCCCAGCATTGGCTTCGCGTTGGCCCAATCACCGGCCACCTCCACCTTATGAACATCATCTTTATCATGAAGGCGTCATAATATCGTATTCCCATCCGAGCCATTAAACTACTGAGGCAAGTCAACCTCTAATACAAGTATTTTAGCTAAATATTTGTATTTATTTTTGCCCGCGGTTCCGCACGTACCGTTATAAAACATAGCTTATGACACTCAGGAATACTGTAAATTTCGATCAGTGAAAGATTATTCAGAATCGGATCTGTAGTACTAGATTTTGATGATTTTAACGCTTCGGTACAGATTTGTTATATTAAAAAAATACATGACATATAATGAAAAAAAAATATGTTCCATAATTTTAAAGATTAAAGTTTGATAAAAGCAATAGTTGGAAGTGGGTGCTCTTTCTCTGTCGCACGCGCGCAGTATTATAACGGTGACATTACCTGTATGTAGTTCTGTGCTATTTTCGTTTGTGACACTTGTAGTAATCGTAAATCCTAAATTATTATAACTTTAAGTAAAAAAAAATAAGTCGAATACTCTATTGCTCACCTCGGTCGTGGCGTATATGAGTTTGGCAAGTCCAGAGCACAGCGGCGTGGGTTGAGACAGCTTTAACGTGAAACAGGCCGGCAACATTGCGCTGTTTTGTGGGACCAATTGGGCGTACACAGGAACATTTCTAGAACAAAAATGTGTACAGTTATAAAGACTTATTATTATTTATTCTGTGGTTAGATAAGATTTCACAAGTCGAATTTTGATTTAAGTAAAAAAAATCAGCCTACCCTTTTCCAGTGCGCTGGCCATTCGATATTATAGGTGATAACTGCAGCTTATTGGGTGCGGCGCCCTCGAGTAGTACCGTGGCCGAATGCCCCACAGGCGTGTGGGAGGGCGCCACCAGAGACGCGAGACCGCTCGATCCCGAAGGCTTGCCTACTGTCAGGAGCTCTGTTGTTAGTGGTTGGAGGCCCTTTTCCTTGTCTAGCAGTTCGTATGGCGATACGAAGTAGGTGAGACGCATCGCGTGACCTAGGAAAAATATAATATGAAGATAATAATATATATTACATATAATATAATAGAACATATATATTAGTTGATTTTTTTTTTTGTTTTTTTTTTTACATTGACGATTGATTTTTTATATTACAGATGACAATTACAGCTTCACTGGATGTGTAATAACCAATGAGCAGCTAACAAGCTATAAATTTGGCAATGTTTCTTACCCCCTCTTCTCTTCTGCAAAAAGCCAATAGGACTCTTGTGAACCTGCGCCCATGGGTCTTTGATGAAACTCTGGAGCTGCCTTAATGTCCACATGTCTTCTTCTAGGCTCTGGAGTGAGCTGAATGCTTTACATTTCACCTGAAACACAAACAATAATCAGGTGACTAACTGAGCTAAATAGTAGTATTCTACTATCACCGATAAGGATTCCTGCTACAAGACTAGTCGTCCAATATTTTCATGCAGTTGGTATAGAGGCCAAAACGATTCCAAAGATATATACCTGCCGCGACGGCCAATTAACTGAACGACGATCGCATGTCGTTAAGACCTAAGAATTTGGAGTATACTTCAGATTTTATATGCACTTACTTTCTTCTCAGCATTTAGCTGGTAAACAGCTGTGAGCCCCTCCAACTGTGCTGTGAAGTCAGCGAAATCTCCGCGCGATATACACGCCACCAACTCTTCACAACTTTGTTGCTCAATCTGTGAGACAGGAAAGCGAAAGTACCAAAAATATTTTAAAACTATCACCAAACATTACATCTGCGGGGTAATTTTAGACCATTCGAAAACAATATCGGAAACGGAATCGAAAACATCCAAGCTGGATTATCACAATCACTATAAAATTTTCCGAATTTGATTATCTTCGATGTATCTTGATGACAATACCAAATAGTTTTTTGAAAAAGTTTCCGTCGGAAAGCTCGTTGGGAGCGACACCAACATCGGAGAGTTTCAAATCCGTTTCCGATGTCGAATGTGAATGATTTAAAATAACCCACCTGTTGTCTATTTTGCCACAAACATAGTAGTGTATAGTACATCTATATAAATTATTTGCCAGCCCATTGGATTAAGCATGTTAAATAGTGTGTAGTGTGTGTGTAATCTTACTTTTCCTTCATGATGAATTTTGACATCCTTGACTGCTCCAGAAGACTCTACAAGTATTTCCAGGTAAAACATATCCGATGATATGAAGAGATTCACTCCTGACGTTCCCACTACAAACTTTAATCTGGAAAGAATGGTTAATAACAAGTTCAATAGAATTATAGGCAATATGTTATCTGTATAACCTACTGATACAAAAAAGAAAGGCATAACACAAGTTTGATGCCTTTGTCAGTCTATCTTTATATATGCAAAGTGGATGAACAGATGTCAACATAGTTATTCTGTTAGATAGCTAGTTATCACAGATATGATTCTTCAGTTTGTTCCGTTGATATTGGATTTAGCATTTTCAAGACACAAGGAAAGCTCTTGAATCAACAATTTTTACAATGGATAAGCATGTTTGATGGTATTTTAAATGTTCTACTTCTGAGCAAAGGCCTACCTTTACTTTATCATGCATATCTTGTCTGTGCAGCTAAAAAAATAACTTGAAATACAAACCCGAGCTGTCTGGATAAGCACTCAAGCCTCTCGATAAGGCTCTGGAGTGAACTGACTTTGATACAGTGCTGCAAGCTGTCTAGGCACTTCTGTAAGATCATGCGGTCTGTGCTGTCCACACCCCATCTTTTGTCCTGCACACCACAGTATAAATACAGACAATTAAAAATAACATTCAATATTAAATTTTATATATTAATAATACATAGGTCTACATTTCTAATAGTGTTCTATGGTAGGTAATTTGTTTTAAAAATATTTTTATCTAATATTTATTATAAAAAATGGATAAATGGGCTGACCTGACCCAAGAATGTTATGTGAATCATGGACTTAGTAAACCACTTAATAAAGTGTCGCATAATAAATATACGCAACTTACTAGTAGAGCCATCCGAACACCTTTAGATGTCTCTGTTAAGTTTTTAAACTGTGATGTTTTAGATCGGAGTTTCTCCATAAGAATCTCCTTCTGGAGTTCCTTGGATTTGTCGATCAAGCCGTTTGCGGACACCATAGCTAGAGCATTGCCGTCCGTCATTTTTAACAAACTTTAAATGTAGCAGATGCAATTACAACAACATATACAAAATTATGATAACACGGGAACAATCACAGAACATCTGATATTTATCTATATTATGAAACACTTTTTTG
Source organism: Pheosia gnoma (assembly GCA_905404115.1). Taxonomy (NCBI): domain Eukaryota; kingdom Metazoa; phylum Arthropoda; class Insecta; order Lepidoptera; family Notodontidae; genus Pheosia; species Pheosia gnoma. The sequence continues at coordinate 5,932,766 of FR989907.1, forward strand.
CCTTGTTCATTATTTATATATACGTTTGTCTTTGGTTACTTGAGCAGGTTAATTATCTTGTTTATAGAAAAATATCTATTGACGACTTTGTTTTATTTCGATATTTTAATTAATTCGTTCACAGAGCGAGCAAACTGTCATTTTCACGCGATGCCATTTGCTATAATACTAACAAATTTTGTGTGTACGATAATGACAACTCAAAGATGCCGTATCGCCTTTCAGCATACCGAATAATGCATGTAAAAAAAAGAGACAACATTTTTTTACTGTCAAGATTTGACAGTAAGTAAAAACATAACACAGGCGGCTAATACCTAGAAATGCCATGCAAACTATAGGTTCCGAAACGTGCTAATATCGCTGACAGCGTTCACGTTGATATTTTGCGTTCCGATTTGTAAATTGCGCTTATGACGGTTGAATTCTGTCAATGATTCGGAACGCTTATCAGAGCGGTCGGTGTTTATTCATAACCTCATAAAAACAAAAATCGTTAATTTTCTCGACACCAACTCTCCCTGTCGTATTACTCTGGGGTGAGCATTAAAGAAATTATTCGCCCATTAGGCTCGTCGTCTATATTAACTTCTTCTTTCTTTACGAAATGAAATGCGATGAAATACAATCGAATAAGATTAAATATTATGGCCACACCCACAAATTAGTGGGTATTGTGCCAGTGTAAAGTATTTAATGGCGATATCAAAATAAATAAATGCACATTATGAATAAAAAATGGATGATGACATGAAATGATGAAAATGTCGAATCCTATATTAACTTGAATAATCATGGAATTTCAGTCCTCCCGTGACCATGGTTGCTGTAAAGCAGCCGAAACGTCGGGAACGTAAAAACATAATGTACATGCGATAAAATCTGTAAAATTAGTTTTATTTCAATTGAATAATCGTGTTACAAAAACGCTGATACAAAACAACACAAATGTCACTTTTTAGTTTGACAGCGGCGTTCTCCTCTCGGTGATTTTGGTTTGGAGCATAGGCGCTGATATTGCAAGATGGTGGATATAATGACGTCATCCATGACGAAACACGGGATATCATAGTCGGGCTCACGGTGATTTGGAACGGGTGTGGGGCGATGATATCGATCTTAGCGCATCTCGGAATGCAACCTATGACTATGACTGTGTTAAAAAAACTATAACTGCGATCGCATTTTATGATAATATCAATAGGAATACGAATTCATTCATAATTAGTTTGCTCGCAGTATTCCATATAAAAAATCGATAATTTAAACCTAAGTCAATGCGAGAAGTAAGCTTAATAATATTATAATGTAATACTAATACACATAGACCAGTGAAGCGGTGATAGCCCAGTTGGTAGAACGCTTGCCTCGGTAACAAGGCTCGCAGGTTCAAACTCCGGCTCGCACCTCTCGGATTTCTGGATTTCATGTGCGAATCCCATTTACAACCTTGATTATCACTCAACGGTGAAGGAAAGCACCGTGAGGAAACCTGCATGTCTGAAAAATCTCCCGGAATGGTCGTGTGAAGTCCGCCAACACGCCCTGGGCCAGCGTGGTGAATTATGGTAATCCCCCTTGCAATGAAGGAAAGCAAGTGCCCAACAGTGGGACATTAAAAAGGGATAAACTTATAATAATATTTTTTTACACATATATCTATGTAATTTGACAACCTGATTGTCACAGTTGGTAACGAGGGTCCCGGGTTTCAATCCCGGTAAAGGCAACCTTTGCGAGATGAGCACAAACATTAGTACCCGACCAGATTTAATAAAAGGCCAAGTAGTGAGTGAGTGAATAATAATTTTATATATGTATATAACTAGGGTCTATTTACACATACCATGTGATCGGTATGCCCCTGTACCCGAGTTCGAATCCAGTTGCTTTGTGTGATGAGCAAGAATAAGTATTAGTATCCGAGTCATGTATATTTAATATGTATATAAATATAACATTCACCTACTGGAAATTGGGTTCGCCTCCAGTGTCCATAATACAAGAGTTACTTACTTTGAGACTGTACGGTTGGTGAGCTGATGTCAGGTAGGTTATAATTTACTTACTTTTAAGTAACAATAACCGCTTTGATCATGTTGGTTCATTTCAAATTTAACATCCCGATTCCATTGCCCATAGCCCCCATAGTCGCTTTATTGGTCAATTTCAGTATTGATGGCAGATTGCGTGCGATGCGGTCGTAACGATTTCAATTGGTGACGTTTATGTGACTCTGTTATTGAGATTTCTTGTTATTTATTAGGAGTCTATTTAGATAGGTATAATAGTAAGTATCTAATTATATTTAATTTGGTACCGGTGGAGACATTAGAACTGTCTACTTCCTAAAGCTGTGAACAGTAGCGGGTTACGTAAGCCAGTGCGGTGGGTCTGTAGTAAATGCGCGGGCCTATAATAAGAACTACATCTTTATATTGGACGGTAGATTAGGTGATACTTATAACATACTATGTCTACCTATCTTACTTGATGTTTTTTTTTTCGCACAGTCGCGATTCCCTAAGGCGCGGGGCCCGTATTATTTGATAGCTTTTTTACGTGGCTTATTGGCACTGGCTGAAATATTCTTGCACCCTTAACTTTGTAAGGGTTTTGTAAGGGTGAAATAATTCACCCTTTTGTATGGGTCAATTTAATTCCGTTCAAGCTGTAGACTGGCCAGCTTAAGTTTTATTAAATTTAAAATGGTTTATTAGGGCTGTTTAAAAGGCCTTAGTAGGTATCTACTTAAGACTTAAAATTTATCGACCTTACTATCAATTTGCCATTGCTTTAATATTCAATCCATAAAATGCACTTTATGTTTTATACATTTGATTTGAAAGTGGGCCTGGAGCACGATAGCATCCATTCTATATTTCATTGGGACGGGATATAGACATACTTAGACGAAATGTGGTTGCGTCAACAATGTACAATTTATGTGTAGTTATCTACCCTTTAAGGAATACATGATGGTAGGAGGTATTCCAATTTTTTTAGAACCAGATTCATTTATTTTATATTCATTCCATTATTGAAATGGAAGTTGTTAAAATAAAAAAAAAACGCCCAATAGGCATCGAGCATGTTATCCCATTCGCATCCCTGCACTCGTCCGGAGCAAGGTATAACAAGTGGTCCAGTCCTTCAAGGTTCATATAGACACTAGAAGAGACCATATACCTACATAAAATTTGTTCGCAGGGACGAGTATCCTAAGTAGGTGGTGGTGCCCTAGTAGTAGTATTCGCAAGACATCCTCCTTATTCCTAGTTATATAGTTTTTACTAACTAGGCTACGATAAACAGTATCCGCAAATAAAGACATCCACTGCTGGAAATTATATATCATCAAGATTCGACTGTCTTCATTTGTTACATATCGTGCATTTATTGCAAAAAAAGTTTCGTACCTATTTACTTTTTAAATTGATCGGAGTAGATAATATTAATACGTGTTTGTATTTTTTTTTATCTATATACGTATTAATATTACAAACTGTTTAGTTTAAAAAGCTATCAATGTAAGAAACATCTCAACGGGAAAACTATAAGAAATAAAATATCTAGTTTCTGTATGTCTTTCCATTGCGCTATGTGCGTAACAAGGTGCCTGTCAGCTGCAGTGGTTTAAAATGCATTTTTTTGCTCTGTAGTAGTGCAGTGTATGTTTCCCTCGACGCTGCCATAACGGTACGTACCCATAATAGAAGCATTGCTTGGTTTCGGTACCGTACCTACAGATATATAGTTTGCCTGGCTAATTATTATGGTACGGAGAATTAATTAAATTTTAAGTTTAACATATAATCTCTTTTGATGTAAGTACACAGCGTAAGAACAAACTACGAAGATTAATTTACAGTGCCTCTGTTGTCTTTTGCTTTAACTTTGATTGATAGGTACTTATTCGTGGTTGCTTCAAAATTCAAGGATGCCTCCACAATTAAACCACATGAGATGTAAGTTACTGTGGAAGGAAATGGCTGTAGGTAGGTATATAAGATCGGTCTATTTAATTGGAATTTAATTCTTGATATGTATCTACAATTTACTTGAATTGAGCCTGTACATAACTAATATTCCGTTGGTAAGTGCCTAGAAAGTATCAAAGTTTGCCCAATTAGTATTTAGATTAAGTACATCCTTAAACCTCCGAACTCCGAACTATTTACTTATAGTAGGTATTTGTTACATCGCCTATATATTATTTAAGAAGGTAGATACAACGTAAGTAGTAAGTACCTATTATATTTTCGTGTGAGGCGACACTACCTATATTGATTGAATTACCTCTCGAAGCACTAACTCAGTCTGATATTCTTTTTATTTTTTGTTTAAATTAAATTGTATCTATGAGTGTGTGTTTATCAATAGTTATTCTATGTACTTGTTAGGTCCAGTTATCATTTTAAATAATGAACAATCAATGAAACAAAAAACATTAACTTTTGCGCCTATTTGATTTGTATGTGCTTTTCACATTTCATTAGTGTTCAGTTCAACGATCTTATTGTTATTTTAACGGCAGATAATGAAAGGTAGTATCGTTGATAAATGAACAAAGATGGTGATGTTGGTAGTATGTATGTACACATAATTTAACGTTATTATGACCGCTTTCTTATATGTTTCGTTTTGATAAGGAAAATCTAATTAGATCTAAATTGCACAGGAATATTTTCCGACATTTGAGTGTGTTAATTATTAAGGACATATAAATAATGGGTTCGAATTCCATTATTTTAAGTGTCAGTGTACACTGTTATCAGTGCTAAGAGATTTCTCTTGGGGTAGTACTTCCGGGACCTTGCACTTTGGATATTTCCGTTTCCATTTAGCTCAGATCGTTTGGTCAGAGGCCTTAACGTTTCTTTATTAATGAAATAATAGCTACCTGTAAAACTTGAATATGCATAAGTAGGTACATATTTTACTAAGTTGCTTACTTGTTTTTGATATTTGAAAGTTATGTATGTAAGGGTAACATGTATACTTTAATTCACTAATGAAGTTGTAAGTAACATCTACATATATATTTACATGAGTAAGCATTGTTGCGACATGTAATTTTGTACTCGAATAGGTAAGTTATCTTTTCCATGTCAAATCGGGTACCTATTTGTTGTAAACAAAAATAAATTGATCTAAATATTGATATTGAGGTAAGGATGCCAGGACACACAAAAAATAACCAGGCGGTTTTTATTATAGAGTTTTCTTTTCTTTACTACAGAGAAGTTACTTAATAAGAACCTGTACCACCTACCTACCGGTACCTGTAGCAGTACTTAATAAGAATCAGGTTAGTACTCGTAGCTTCCTAGTAAGTATATATACTTATTTACTAATTTAACTAACATCCATTCCAACACATTTCATACTTGGCATTAAACATACGCGTGTGATTTTTATCTATCGACTAATATTTAACTACTTATCATCGGCTAATATTCAACTACTTATCTACTAAAGTAGTTGAAATGCTGTGGTTCCTTTGGCTTACCTGAAACTCCGTCTAACGTTATATATAAGTAACTAACTAACTAACTAAATATCATTCACCTATAGCTACACAACATGCAAACTGTAGTTGAGACATGTACGAGATTGATATATGAATAATTTCGCAGTAGGTAGGCATAGGCTGTTGCTATGACAATGTACCAAATGCATGGCTACGCATATCCTTAGCGAGTGGGCATTTAATACGAATCGTGGTGTCTATACTGCGACGGGTCCAAAACAATAGAGCCATCGATTGAATCCATCAAGAGCATCGAGCTTGTTGTGCGAATTAACAATTGTTCAAGGGAGTAATACCTAATTAGGTATACAGCAATATGGAAGTAGGTATAATATGCACATACTAGGTAGGTTAGGTATGTACCTCGTAGGTATGACTACAAAGGCTTGAATCTTAAACACAAATGTATTCTGTGGAAAGGAATATCAAGAACACGAAACAATTGGGCATTTCATCGCTCAACTAGTGGAGCATTTCTTTCCTGAATGAGCGAGGAAATGCGGCCTACTAAACAAATCGGCTTGGTTTTTGGGGCTTCAATGTGTTGCTCGTGACACTCCGTCTGTATTACTTCTTCGTCTAAGGACTTACGAAGTTTTTTATATAGGGTAACTTTATTGTAGATGACTTTTGAGTTTCGATGGATGGATTAAGAATACTATTCTAGCTGAAGATATTCTACCACTGTTAGACTCAGACATTGCTAAAGCCACCACCGGGAAAGTGTACCTACAGGCACTGGGTTTTTTTTACGTAACTAGGTACGTGTTTATACGCAAAGCTTATATTATAAAGTTACGTTCGTCTGGCAACATAAGAGAATACGTTTACAAAGTTACTTAAGGATGCGGAAGAATACAATTTCTATTAGACTCGTAAAGGAAAACCATATAAAATATTCTTAAACGCTTATGCTGAGGGCATTTTGTATGCAAATGTACGAGAGCCAACTAAACATGTAAAAACAGCGGCTAGCCCACAAAGTCAGCGCCCGTGTCATAAATGAAAATCTCGTAAAATTGAGAAAAAGTGTTAGCTAATCAGAGTTATGATTGAGGTTTAGTTTATCATCAAGATTTCTATATAAATAAATCAAAACCTAAACATCATAGCCTAGCATGCGTTTACCTTCATGTGATCTATATAAGCACATACTTGAAACCTCCCGAGCAGCGGCTATCAATCATAAAATCAGCGTTAAGATTGGATTTGGACTTTCATAAGCCCACTCTACAAATCGCCTCCAAGACTCTCTCAACTTTCAAGAATGTACAGCTTTCAACTTTGAATCGAAACGTCGAATGCAAACTTGCAAATAAGTCAGATGATGATTGGATGATGACAAATACGAGCAAATTTTCAGTCAAATTCAGATTTCAGATCGGGTAAATGGATTAGTTTTATAATTTGTTAAGATTCAAAAACCTAGACATGTCTATGACATGTTAGTAGTGGGTATAATATATTCACAACTAGCTGTCCCGGCGGACTTCGTACCGCCTCAGAATAAAATGAATGAGAAACTTAATTATCTTTTTTTTTTTTTTGTGATTTTTCTCAAGTTATTCTGCTATTCGGGGCGGAGACAAATTAAAAAATCAAAGATAACATATGTTATATAATTTCCTAAATAGAGTCCAAGCAAAAAATATGGATCACGCAATGGACAACTATTTAAAAATGATAAGTAGATAACTCTCTCGACATGTGCGTAATGGACATTAAAATTTCAAACGACTCGATGACACATCACGAATGCTTTTGAAACAAAAAGCCCGCAAATTAAAATCTATCCAGCAAATGGAACGATGTCATTTTAATAAAATGCAAATTGTGGGACCAGGCAAATGGTGCTTTTAATACTAATGAAATAAGTTCACGGTAGAGAAGCCTTTGCCGGTCTTATTTAATATTTATATAGATTGCTACTCATTGACCAACTCATATATAGGTATATTACGTATGTATGAGACTCTTATCATCTTAATTAATATTGCTTATATACTGATAAGGGAAGATTTCTGTATCATATTCAATGCTCTACCTATGTGGAGACCTACCTACCGTGTGGTAGGATTATAGATAAACATCGATTTTGATTCATTTTCTTTCTTATAACATGACCCACGCTATTTTCCCGATGTGTAAATCTTTTTATATAGTAGGCATACAATCTTGTTATTCACTCATTTAATAAATCCACCCAAGTCCTATAATCGCGTTAAAGATGAACAACTTTGTCGGGATGACCCAATAAAGTTGTAAACAATATTATCATAATCTTTGCCCTTTTCTGTACTTTAAATCTTAGTTTAAGAATACTTACCATCAATACTCGATATTTAATTTACTTACTTTAATATTAATGACTATAGCCGTATTACACCCACATACATTACCATAGAGTTAGTTTAGTTTATTAGTTCTCTTAAATTGATTTAAGGGGTAGATATATTCAAGTACTTACAGTTAAGCTACTCTTGGGAAAAGCTCGGCTCTGATTATGTAATAGGTAAGTTTATAATCTAACATAGGTACATAGTACATATTACATCGATCATATGTACGTATGAACGCTATTAATGAGTACTTACCTAAGTAATTATTCATAGCCGTTCAGGCGCATGAGTTCTGTTTAACATATGAGTAACGAAAATACAATTTCAGATAGAGTGTACATGATTAAAATCCGTCCTACGAGCAATTAGCAACCGTTTAATATTTTTATTTATTATTTGCTATGTAAACTGAAAGCAGTGGAATGCAGCTGCATTGAATGATCACACGTGATACATTACACTCGTTCCTCTAATAATCTTCTCTATCATTTAAGTTTGCCACGAAGAACTGAATCTTGTATCAAAACTATATGTATCGTGAAGAAGTAGGGGAGTCAGAGTTTCTTTACACATTCTTTACCGTAGGAAAAATATGTATACTTAAGCATATAAATTAAAATAAATACATGCACGATTTTTCTACGATTCAAATAAATAAAAATCGTTACAAAACACGTAATTTATGGGTGCATCGCGTATTATAAATAACGAAAAATTAACATCCAAAAATGTTGGCCTATACTGATTACTTGGGATACACGCGGTCGTAAAAGCGCAACCGTTCTTGATACATTACTGCGATGCCAGTGAAATGGATAGCTATCCTCACTTAACTATCTTTAGATATGTCACTTTTTGTTAATGCCTAAACCACCGAACACCCACTGACAAGTGAGTCCGGTATACGGAGCAACTTCTCGGTTCAACCGAGGTGGTTGAATGTGTTTGTTTGTTTACCGTGCGAACTCGAAAAGTTTTAAATCGAGTGTGGCTCGACGGTGGCTATTTGTCACAGTTTAGATTGTTGAGTTAGATTGCGTTCCAACACAACGCAAACTTTAATTACTTAGAAACATTAGTCATCGCAATTTGTCGCCGCACCTCGCCTTTATGAGCCGTTTCGTGGACTTTGATTCACTTAATCTTTCGTTCACTTAGCGAGTACGTTCATAGGTACGTATGTAATGTTGTGGAAGTCGTATGATAATGGTGAATGAATAGGTTTTTTTTAAGATAGGCAGGAAAATTGATCTCTTATGGCGTCCTAACTGCATCCCACTGTTTCTCGTGAGAAATGGATGTCAAAGCGTCTCGAATGCGTGGTACCAACATGTATAAATTGAAACCAAACAGCTTGGACCTATTAGTAACTTGTCCCGGATTTTAGTGGAATGTACTAGTTAATTATTTGTTTATCAAATTATGAAGCGCTCTGAAAGTTCTATAGCAAATGTTTGCGCTTACTTGTCCCAGTCCCAGTGAGATTAAGATATATGAATACCACGTCTGACAAGAACATATTTATGTATATTACCCTATAAGTAAACTGAAATATGAATTGTGTTTGGCTTTTCCTTCAATAATTTTATCCTTCGATAGATAGGTAGAAAAAGAAAGTATTAACATCCATAATAATTTATTTTATAAATAATTTATGAAAATGAGTTGGAACAATAATTATAACAGTTATAGGTACATACATCTGGTACATATGGAACGTAATTTTACAGGTAGGTATAATACTTATTTAGATTTATCGTAAAATTGTCCGATAATACTGATTAACATTTTCATAATAATCTGAACGTTTCTCTCCTTAGCGGGTATTTCAACGCCTACTATGTAGATTGTAGGCATGAAGGCTACATGTCGCCTCTGAATTGAAGGATATATGGCCTTTACTTCAAAGACAAAGTCACTTAACAAACTTTAGGATAGATCTGTAGCTTCCCTGGCCCACAAATTAGCTTACAAGTACAAGTTCGAACAGTTACAAATACCTATCTAAACTTTATGTTTTTTTAGGTTAGTAAGTTAAGTAATGTATAGTTATAGTTTACTGAGTATTTATTAATATCATAGATTTTTACAATACTTACCACTTATCAAGTATAAGTATATACGCTAACAATAATAAAGGAATCGAGTATCAATAACTTAATTCTAAAAAAATCTTTGCTAAAAGTCGTCTTTGAGATCTCATTATAACTTTCTTATTCGTATAATAAATAACTAGACTACTTTGAATTTCAAAAAAAGTCAAATAATACATTAAAGTTAAAATTATTCAAGATGGTTTAATTAAGGACGGTAGGTTGCGTTGTTATTTGGTGTTAGTACCAAAAATAATGTATATTATGGATGTGAGGGTTTATACATATATGGGTGATTATCCCAGTCTCAAAAATACCCAAAAAGTCCCTATATTCAATCTGAACCCTATTTGAATCCTGGTTAGCTTAATTTGTTTTATTTTACTTCGGAATACATATACAATCTGATATATCGTAGATAAAATATATTTCACTTAATAGTTTTCTTCACGGTGGCCCTGGAGATCTGCACTAAGTCTTGAGATGCCTCTTAACACGAGGCTTAAAATAGGACACGCTGTACCATGGGGAATCCCATTGACCGTTGGGAGCCGATGGGGAACAAGGAGAGGTCGATCTCGTCCATGGGATGCTCAGGCAGGTCTCTCTTCTGATCGTCGTTTGTCCTGAAACAAAGAGAATGTTATTACTTAACTCCGGATTGAAGCTGCCCAGAAGCCAACAAATAATCTAATAAATAATGTATTATAATTGATAGAAATAGGCGATACTTGGCGGAAATCCATTGTTAAACTAATGGGGGAAGAGGGGCACATTGACATTGACCCTCGGCTTGTCAACTTTTTCAATTATAAATCAAACAAATTGATCAATACTCGAACTTCTCTATGTCAGTCGACAATATGTCTGTCATGAGTGTCGGGACCCTAATTAATATGCAATTCTCCACGAAGTGAAACGAACCTAAAAAAGTATTCGACACGTGTTTCGCCTCTAAACGAAGCATCCTCAGGACGGCTGGAGTACGAATGAGCTTAAATAATTTATTATATCAAAACTCAACTCAACCCTACTGTCTAAAAATGAAGGTGAATGATTGTATGGTGAAATATTATATATTTTACATAAGGAGATTATGGTGAGCTCAAAGGACTGCAAGACATATGTGACAAATTTAAATATACTTTATTTAACTGATCGGCAAATCTTACCTAAGAAAATCACTTTGTGGGTAGCCGGATCTGTTCAGAATGTTGAAGCGTTTGGTAGCGTAGGGGAACGGCATCGAAGAACGGTCGATCTCGTCAAAGTTCCTCTTCACAAATGTATCCAAACCAGACCTGGGAAGTGAAAAGTTTTTATAGCGCACGCAATTTTAATGCAATTTACCAAATAACTGAGTATATTGTAGGCATAACGTTAAAGTAAATTAAACAACAATTTCATACTGGCTACACTGAAGTCGTTTAAGAGTCCCCTGTAAGCACGGTGTATTCTCGCCGCGAAATGACTCCTAGCCCGCTTCGTTTTGTTGCCATTTCACTTAGAGAGAGATAGAGCCCTAAAAATGCGATAGCGCTAGCGCAAGTAATAAAGTGAAGTGCCTAACCAGAAGATATAAATACAGCTCAAACAATTTTCAGTTCTCACATTTATAATTAATCTCCTAAACTGTACCTACCAATTCTGCTTTCAGCAAATAAGTAAAAAAAAATATCATTAAAAGGAACCTAAGTAAAGGACATCAGAACTAATTCAATTATAGTTACATGTTGAACTCCACCTCGATGTTAAGTAAGTAATAATATATTATGTACGACCAAAAGTTTTCAGTCCGCTCGCTGAAGTTGACAAATATTCAGCGCGGCTTCTGAAACTATGCTTGTTACTTAACAAGCTTAAAATCCTTATGTTATAATGTGTCTTAAGTAAATACTGTTTATATACACTGTAATAATAGTGTTAAATATATATAAGCAGTTGACCCCAGTAGGTGGCTAACATAACGTTAAAATTCTTAAAAAAGGTATCTACGTGTTGGACCCATGTCCCCGCGTAGGCCTTCCAAAGATCCGGGTATAGCCCGTGTGGAGAGAGATGTAAACTATTGTATTTTTTTATAATATTGTAAAACAGTAAACTGACAATTGATAAAAAATTTAACATTGATTATTTACTATGTTCTTAAAAATAAATGTTAAATTATAAAAAAAGCGATTTTCAAGTTACAAGTATTGGGATAAGCATAAATATTAAATTGGGAATAGCTTATTTAGATCGCGGGTAGCCGCAACATAAACACAACTGAAATTAGTAACTAACTTTAAGTTAAACATTAACTATGGATTTAAAAATTAAAATTAATTTGCCTTAATAACAATGGTCACTTTACTCAAGCAAACACGAAACAAAAACAGTAGGTACTTACTTATGTACTTAAATTGACGATAACCCAAATAAATCTACCTGCTGAATTACAGTCATGACCCTTTCCCGAACCCAATATGCATTAAAGAATCGATTAAAAGATGCTCGCGTAAACGTAAGGATAGATATGATCCAATATGACGGTTTGAACTATAACATCCTTCGTAATTTCATATTCGCGCGATCTTCGCAATAAAGCTACTTTTATTTCTATTGATGTCTACCTGTTCGAAGCAGAGACACGTTACTTAAATACTTACGACCTTATCATATTAGTTTAATAATATTTCACGCTGTTTGGCTGGCTGACAAAATGCATCAACAGGTAGAAGAAGACCAGAATAAGGCATAGAGAATTTACTATTAGAAGTACTTACTTGTAATTCTATTTGTGAGAATAAAGGAAAAAATTATAATTGATAATGTTTTTAATTCTGAAGGCCTGATTCTGCCAATAACTTCACTCAAGAACAATTCAGGAGGTCTGATACGACATCTTAAATATGAAGCATATAAATAAATAGAAATGTTCGCCTTACCGGTCGATTTCGTCGAAGTTGCGCTTGGGTAGTCCATCTCCGTAATATCTGACGTACTCGGCGGGCGCAAGCGACCACGGCTCGCGTCTGCCTCCGTAAGGACTGGGGCCAAGCACTCATTTCAAATTCATTTACCAATATGTGTTACACATGCTTAGGGAGTAACCCAAGTTACTTTTTCATGGAGCCCCACACTTTATTATTTTTAGTGTTAAGCCCGTGTCACACGTATCTCCTCCAACGAACAAACTGAAATTATCCACCAGTACCATCTCTAACTGGAAGGAAATTTCAGTTGGTGTGTTGTACCTAGGTTCAGTTAGTGGATGTGTACTACGGCTACCTAGCCTAGTCTCGTACATTGAGTTAATCAGATCGCAGCAATTTTAGTTACTGCTCTCTGTTTCTTTCGCGAGTTTTAAATTCATTGCCTGTTCCGCTACCATTTTGGAAATTCAGTAACCATATATAAGGTGTAACAAAAATAGTGGAACATAATTTTTGTAGATGAATCAGTAAGTTATATGGATCACCGTGATGTTTAAAATATTTGTGTAAATCAGTATGGAGTGTATTTTTTTTTACTTCTAGTAATTTGATTTATTTCTTTGGAAATGTTATCTTTACAACCTATTGCTGGGCTTGTTAAAATAATGTGCACTATGCTTGTCACACCTTGTATAGGTATACAGAAAACTTTTTTATATAAAGCTACAAGCAAGCCGTGTCACTGGGAACTTGAAGATAGTGCTGAGTGTGTTCTTTGTTAATATTAGCGCTCGATACTAACTGGCTTACTATATACTACTCATGTTAGTAATCGGTCTCGTTGAGTAGCTACATGTGAGAAGGGCCTTAGTTTACCTCTTGTGAGATGTACTTGGGTAAAAATAAATATAAAGGTCGCGCACGTTCATACATTCCATTCCATATTAAAAGTAGGTACATTAGAGTATGAATATTCTATGCCTCGCGACGGGTGGTTAACAATTTTCTCGGGAACCCACTGATAGAAAGCCCCTGATTGACTTTTGATTGTAATCACAATAACATGGCTAATGTTATTGAACGATGCAACTTTCCTAACTTGTGAATCTTACGCTGCTGCCACACCTGCGATTAATGCCGTTAATTATCGCGTTGATTGACACAATAAATAGATTTTAACGCGTTTATTAATGGCATCAGTCGCAGGTGTAGCTCGGCCATTAAAACTATACAATTAATGTTTTGCTCACCTGGCAAGATCGAAATGCCTAGAAATGAGGTATGGCACATAACCAGAGCGTCTGATGTCTCGCACTTCTCGGACCAGTTTGCTGCCGCCCATATGCTCCAGGCTTCTAGTCTTGTGACCTATTTGTGACGTTATAATATATATAAGGACATCCACTATTAATTAATTACATTTACTTGCATATTTAAAATAATCTTACCTGTTGGAAAAACAAAATGTAGCAACATTTATTAAACACATCACACCACTGTATCAGTTGGTTCTTATAGTTCCAGGTATGAAAAGGCATTTGTATGGGTTGCAAAGTATTTATTTTACAACATTAACACTGAATGATAAACAATGACATTTTTCAATAAAACTACCAAGCTATCACATTTTATACGTTGTACGATTTGAGAAAATGTTAGCATGGGTAGATTGACTAAAATGGTGGGTTAGATTTGTTCAAACAAAGTTACCACCGCCGAGGGAATCCAGGTTGCGTACAAAATTGCCTCCCCCCAAAGAATCCAAGTTCCTCTTAACGAGATTGGGTCCGCCGAGCTGATCGAGGTTTTTCTTCACAAAGTTGCTACCGCCTATAGAGTCCAGGTTCCTCACAAAATTGCCTCCACCAATAGAGTCCAAGTTACGAACAAAGTTGTCGCCCCCGAGGGTATCGATGAACCTGGAGTACAGCTTCTTGCCGCTTTCAACTTCTCTTCCAAGGAGGGTTGAACCACCGATTCCATTTAAGTTTCTGCCGAGAAGGCCGGACCCTCCGAGACCATTGTTCAAATTTCTGCCTAGGAGCGATGAGCCTCCGAGGCCGTGGTTGTTTCTACTTCCATACTCTAAGTCTCTACCAAGAAGAGTGCTGCCGCCAATTCCGTTCAGGTTCCTACCCAATAGAGAGCTACCTCCGAGACCGTTTGTGTTTCGTCCGAGGAGAGTATTTCCGCCGATCCCGTTCAAGTTACGACCCTCGTTCCTATTCTCATATCGAACAAGAAAGCGTAGGAAATCTTCAAGCTCTTCCCTTTGTTTATATTCTGCAACAATTTTAGGATAGGATTTTCTTGAATATAATAAAAATGTTAAATAGATAGGATACTTATTCAAGTGCATTTACAGAAAACGTGTACTCACCGCCTAATGTGAAAACATATAACACAGTGAACAAAAGCTTCGTGATATACTTCTGTGCATTGACGTACTCTGTGACTGTGCATTGCTCCATAACCTGAACCGTATTCGTGCACAAATATGATTTATTAACAAACTCAGTGCAAGTTCTGACTTTTATTAAATGCGAGAAAAGTGCGCGAGAAAAGGAACAAAAAATAAAATATTTATTTTTTGTTCCATAAGTGATGTGCAATGTGAAACCTTGGACCTGGGTGCTGAAGTGTTACATAAGTAATTATGATTTTCAATACTTATATCAGTTTTACTTTATTTTTAAAGTATTGTAGGTAGATAATTTGAGAACAAAAAGTGCAGAAGAATGTTATGTTAGATGTGGCTGGGTTTTAAAACACGATTAATATTTATATTAGGTGAAAGTTCCAGGAGGTTCGTTTAGTTGTGTTGATTGTTTACATTTTCCTCATTTTGTGGGTAACATTGTAATTACATTTAAAAAAAATGTATTTTCGTACCATTGTAAAGGAATAAGAAACTTAATACCAAGGTACTTATAAATTTGGAAGAATTTTACTAGAATATCTATGTGGTATTATATTTCCCCGATAGTGTAAAGCAGTCCTAATCCAATATTGATAGTGTTTCTCACCCTTTCGTTTGTTTAAATTAAGTTTATGTGCCAGATAACGTGTCACCGTGTTAGCATTCTGTGCGCGTTCAAATGTAATATTGAATAATGGTGAAAATTGTGTGTGCATATCTGTCAATGTGGCGCTGGATCGGCTTACCGGCATCGTAGCCTTCCGCTGAGCTGTGCTCGCTTGCTGCCACGTCTTGGTCCTGACAAAACAATCAATGTATCAATACAACAGAATGGAAAGAACAAGCGAAACAATTATAAAGCTAAGGAATATCTTATAGTAAAAGAGATGCTATTGTCTTTGAAAACAAATCGACGTACTTAATATCTTTTTGTTTTTGTAGTTAATGAGAAAATTTCAATTCACTAAGTAGGTACACAAGGTTGCCTTGCGTTTAGCTAAGGTATCGTTTTAGGCGGCAAAGGGCGGTTTGTTTTACGTTCAGAACTCGATATTCTACTTTCAAATGTTTCAAAATATTCAAACATTTGTTTCGAACCCGAAATGACGAGTGCCTGATTGGAGGCTTATAATGCTATTATTTCTCTTGGCGAAGCTACCACACAGAATGTTGTTGTACTGATTAATATTCTATCGGTGGTGTAATTGTAGGATTGTACGCCCGACTCGTCGCGTCAAATGAAACGAAATTAGGACAAATTCGTTCAATTTTATATCAAATTGTTTAAATTACGAAATAGGCTTTTAGGGAATTGTGGCTTTTTTACGGTTCAACAGTTTGATTAAGTGAGTTCAGTGGGCATCAAGTGGCCAGTTAGGCATTTTCCAATTCCGACTGTCAATATATTGCGAAATTAGCACAGCCCGTTTTTGTAAAGTGGTTTTTAAAATGAATAGGTACTTATGTATTGGGTTGTATGGTTTTCAAATTCATATTTATAGGTAAGTACTTACAACACGTAGTAACTAAAAATACACGTATATTCAGGTACCTAACTAATTGATAAAATTTGTTACTTTTGAATTAGTAGTTGTTAAGTAGTAAATATATGTAATATATATATATATAAGATATTTGGGTCATTTTATTTCATAATGAATCACAGCAAAGAAAATATCTACAGAAATCGTTACATAATAGTTTAAATAAAAACCTTGCTTGACAACCATTGGATTCTAACAAAGAAAACGCGAGCAGCGAACCAACCCCACGTAAAAAATAAAAGCCTATTTTATTCAGAGCGCGAATATTTTGTTTCAGCAAACGTAGAAAAATATTGTGAAAAAACTAGTAAAACAATACGCTCTAGGGGAAAATATAAATACGATTCGGTTTATATCTTTGTTGATGTCGTGCGGCTCATTTTGAGGTACTTTGGTAACTCTACCTCCGAATACTAAAACGCTACTAAATTTTTTAAGTCATATTAACATATGTTTTATCCTCCAACACATATGAGGGTATTTACAAGTTTGAAGCCCTCTATTTAATAGAAATCAGTTCAGCTGTATGAAAATGACAATGCAGTATAGAAATTTTATACAAAAATCATTCCATTTAAAAAGTATGAAATAAAAACGTTAGGTGATAGGCATAAAAAAATTAATACTCTTTCCCGTATGAGCACTACAAATCAGTCAAAATAGATTTTTTTTATATAAAGTATTAGAGTTGCATTTGAGTTTTCGACCGTTTGTACAGGAATATAGCCCTATTGTGGCAGATAGCAAGGCATCTGTATAACATTTATGTTTCGTTTTCTACCTGATGAGGATCAGCGCTGCAGCAGACAAGTAAGGCGGCCGCGGCCACGGCCAGCGCTCCACCTGCACCTCGCATCATTGTACCTGTACACCACATTTCACATACAATCAAAAGCCCTTATACCCTAGCGTTCAAAGTGCTTCTCGACCCGATTAACACACTTACATGCATTCAACTTATTTGACAAAACATATATGGACCATCTGTAAAATAAGTTTTGGATAGGGTTTATCAATTATCGCCCGCACGCTTTTAAGTGTTTAACAACTCTGAGCTTGTATGTGTTTGCTTTGTTTGAAACACATTTTCTATGAGAAATTTAGCTAACATAAACGTGTAATACATATTCAAGATGGATGGTACAAGCTGCCGTAAGTTATTTTAGAGTAACTTAAAGTGTTGCGGTTAGGTCAGAATCAAGCCGAACTTTGATGAGAGGAATTCAATTCAAGTTTGAGTAGCTCACAACGTGCCGGGCTAACTATCCTTTATCTTCTATGTTATTGTATACTATCTAATATTCAATACATTCATAATAATATTGCGTATATATTTGTTTCATCCGTTAACAGATAACGAATAAGTAATCTTCTAAATTACGTGTCACGGTGTTTGTCCGCTATGGACTCCTAAACTACTAAACCGATTTAAATAAAATTTTGCACACTCTGTGCAGTTTTATCCAATTTGAAAAATAGGAAGATAGTTTATATCTCAATGTACAATCGCAAATATTTAACTATAAAAATATTTCCTAGAAATAATGTATATGGCAAAACAACGTTCGTCGGGTCTAATCCTAGTCCTAAGTCCTAATCATTAAGATGATCTACATCTTTCAGAACCTACATTCTAATATATCTTCCTTATTAGAGTTAGTTAACATTTTTTAATTAAAATTAGTAACGTGCAACAATACATTACCCGTAGTAAAGGTACCGTTAAGCCCCTCTAAGCAAAGCTTGAGCTGGAGTGGGCTCGCGTCAATAGTTTAATTGCCAGCCAAAATCCCTAGTTTATGAGGGCACCCCTTCTAACAACAATTCTATTGACGTATATGTAATTTCGTTTCGAGATACATATTAAAAAAATGTATGGTATCACGCAGAGCGCATCAAGCACTCTCAAACCAAGCAACGATTTAAGATATGGGTACTGGGACTCGGGGTGATCTCTGTATACAGAGTAATGTGACCTTTGAACCTGCGGTGTGATTATGTGAAGTGAGAATTCGATGTCGATTTAAATTTTTTTTGTTCCCAACAAAATAACAATACATATAAATAATCTGACTTCTCAAAATGATTACAAATGCACAGGTTCACAGAATCAGTATACTCTTTCTGAATCTTCTTGTATAATCTAACTAGCTATTGTGCTTAAATAAATAGGTTACGTAATTATAAACATGAATAAGTAAGAAGTACTTAATAATGTTCAGTCTACAAACAATCAAAAACACAAGTGAGTAGGTACCTAATTAAGCTATGTGGCTGCCCAGAGGAGACTTTAATCACCAAGCATTATATTCTGCGTTACCTCAGGCGCGAATTTACGAGCTAGCTTCATAAATTAGAAAATGTAACATATTTTATAATTTTAATCATCTGTTATTTCAGCTACACGAGTTTTTTAATGATATTTATGCCTGCTCCCGCAACCCTATGAGACTATAATTATATACAACACAGCCAGATTGTAATTTTTTTTAGTTCTCCAAAAAGTCATATCTCTTTTTTCCCTTGCCTCTACAATCAGATAGAATCGCGACCTGATATGATCCAGAAAAGTACTCAGTAGCCGTGTCTTTTATTATAGGATCAGGATTTTGTATATATCACCTATAACCATAATGTTACTAAATTCAACAAAAAAATTGAATTCAACTAAAAATTTAACTTTTAGCTCGTACAAAAAAATGTATATCCCGCGTGTGTTGCGGCGCGCTTACACACTTCGACATGTTTTATAGTCTCCATGACTTATTCATTCCCAATCTGTCTTATCTTCCAAATGTTAAATGTAGAGTCTAATATCTGTCCCTTGGGCACTAATCTCCGGTTATCGTCAACAGTCGTACAAGACAAAGGAGGTTCGGGCTATATTATTTACAAGTCTATCGAAAAATGGATTGGTTTCACGGCATCCCAGATTCACGATGTTTCAAGCAAATAATATAAAGAGCGAGCGAGTATGAAATCAATCTGACGCGTTCTTATACATTCCTTGGTATAATAAATACGTAACATATATATGCATGAAATGCAATAATGTAATATTGCCTCGGTGGCTTTCAGTTGAGCTATGAACGAGTCACGATTCTAACGATATGTCGTTTTATTAAATCTAAGTGTGGAATATTAATATAGTTTGATGCCATATAGTTGTAGCTAGTTTAAAACATTTTTACTGTTTTATCACTTGTGCCTGCTTTAAAGGAAATAATCAGTAACAACATTGCATCAAGAATGAAATTAACTTATGCTAAATAATAAAATTCTAATATTAACTTTTGTGATTTACCCTCTCCTGTCTGTGTAACATGTGGATTTTTATAAAAGGCAATTTGCGAGGCAAAATAGCGAAAAATATTTTGTCAGAATAATTATTTACTTAATAAGACATCAACGCACACTAAGTCCGAATAGACTTGTTGCATTTTACTAAACAAATTTCTATGTAATATCTAAACATCAGGCATGTCTATCCCACACATATTAAGTAATAACACTTATGTCTATGGTGTTATAGCTATAGGCCCCACACATTAGTAGACCCAAGCAATCCTAACATATTGTTATTAGTACATTGCTGGCATGCTAAAAATGATCATATTAAGCCTTTTTCAAAAGAATATAACTACAGTCATGAAATCCCGTATTCCTTAACTGGGTTGTAGAAAATGATACACGTGCAAGCAATCAAGGCTCCGATTCCTTTGGAGCAATTTTTAATCTAAATATAGATATAGCCCAATCATACCCGCATTCTAATAGAGATTGGTATATTATTTATTTATAGGTAACAAGAAGTATAGTGCGACCATTGTTGGTAATATTTTTAACGCATATATAGAAAAAACCTACTCCCAATGCAAGGGAGATTTTTGGGTATCAAAAACAAAGCATATACCTAGGTATAAGTCCCATTTTTGTATGGATAACGGACATTCGGAGGAAAGGTATTTTTCAATAGATGACTAGTAAATATTTATTTTATTTTATTCTGAATATATCTTCGAATTATGACTCTTATTGACGAAACTTAGTACGTTGTACAAGTTAATATATTGTCTCAAGAAGTACGCGTAGGTACACATAATGGTAGGTTCCTACGTGAGGATTACTTTGTCCCGAATTACGGAACTTAAGTAATATGACATTAAATGTATTCCTTTGATAGGATTACAAGCAATTAGTAAGCCCTTAATCAAACTTGCAGAAGGCACATAATACAATTATATTTATTGGAAATATTTGCTATAATTTAGTATATATGTATACAGAAATATCGTTCAATATAACGACCTGATTAGCGCAGTCAGTAATGATCCTGCGTTCTGTATCTCGGGTCCCGGTTCAAATCCTGGTAGGGACTAACTTTGAGTTAGCACGAATATTTATACCCGAGTCATGGATGTTTAATATCCATACAAGTAGTATATACTGGTTTCGCCCCCAGACCATTGTACGCTACCCATAATACAAGCATTACTTAGTGTGGGACCGTATAGTTGGTGTGTTCGACTTGCGATATTATTATTAATTATTACATACACACACAGTACATGGAGAGATGGTACCCAATGAAAATAAATGTTCTATGCAATAATCAATTATTACAATGAATATGGGGACGAAGGCGCTTACGAAGGCGTCTAAAAATTGAGATTATTTTCATTTTAAAACCTTTAACGACTTTTGCATCAGAATGTTAACACTACCAGTTCCCAGTATTTTAGATGTTTTCATAGTAATTCTTAATTGAAATAGTAGGTAATAGCGATATTGATGCATGCGTGAAAAGATTAAAAAACTTATAAAAAAGAAAAAAATTATACTAGAATTGATTTTAGGTTTGTTGAATATAATTAATGAGGAATGTCGGAAAAATATAAAATAATCCAAAAAAATTGTTACATAAAACATATTTATATATTTTATGAAATATAAAAAGTAATATATTTTTACGAACCTGGGATGTTCTGTATTGAAGGATGAGAACGGTACTCAGTGGCGGTGGTTGTGGTGCGTTGTGCCGCTTGAAGCGAAGCCTCCGGCTTATATATTGGTGGGCGCCTAGGCGCGGGCGGGCCGGCTATCTGGGCGGGCGGCAGGCGGCCCGATGCAACAGATACGCGATAATATTTAGTTAGATCACTTAATTTAAAGTATGATAGAAGATTTTAAAATTATGATGTATATGTAATTAATCTTTTTTCTAGTTGAATATTTTCGTTTTCATTAAAAAAAAAGCTAATATTTGAGCTTTGACATCTAATCAGTGGAGTTAATAACTTATTTGACGAGGTAAACATTTTCTCCTGCCTCGTAGATTGAAGAAAACATAGTAGAAATAATTTATAAAAAACAAACATCATTTCTAAATATCAACCTAAACAAACTGTACCTACCTCGCTAGTAACGAAAAAAAATCATAAGTACAATGAAAATAAAAACCATATATAACATAGAAAAAACCAAAATGCCCCAAAAAAACTGTTCCTACCTACCTACTTTTCCTATATCCATATGAGTATGTATAAGGTCTATTACATATAAATATTCTACGATTAATAATACGGTGTCCTATTCGTCTCGTACATTGAATATTTTTGAAAAAATATAATCGCAGAGGGCATTATTTTCGATACGGTCTGTTTGCGCATCAATGGAAATCTACTGGACTGATGTTGATGAAAATTGGCACGGGAATATAGCTCTTATAGCCCAAGTCAACACACAGAATATTATTTATTCCGGGAAATGGAAGGGTTCCCCGGGACAGGCTAAATACTAAAACCCATAAATAATAGTATTGCGTTTATAATATAGACAACATTTATTTACGTAGATTATGCAGGTAACGTTTTGAATGTTCAGCGTAGGGCGAAAGTTCAAAAGAGACTAAATTGAATTTAAGTAGTTTCGCATGAGCACAAACTTTACCTAACACGGTTAAATAGGTACATTACTTGACCGAAACTTTATTTAGCCTGCTGGACATTCTGGCATCATACTACTTGCTCGTTGTATTTGCCTATCATTATAAGCTTCAATCAATTTAAATATTAAGTAGTATCGGTACTACCAATCCGATAAGTAAATTTAGTTCCATTATCTCGATGTGAAGTAGGTTTTAAAACCTTACTTTTCTAAAACAAGGAAAACAATCTTACGCCGTAGAGTTGGTACTTTTGTAGCTTTAGCGCGTCATGAAAAATCATTAAAAGTTTATGTTTAGTAAAAACCCAGTCCTCTTAGTTAAAACAAGTTGGGAGATAATGATTTTTAACTGTCCTAAAAGTTCGAGGCAAAGTAGGGATTGTACAACGATATTATTTTATTACTCAAGGAAAATTAGATTTTTCCTGATTTCAGTACAAAAGCGTTGTATTTTTCATAACATTTTCAAAGAGAAACGGGTAGGCTGTGGGTAATTAGGGTTATTATAATTTCATTATGTGTATTTCGAAAAGCAATTTAGGGCAAGTTTCGGCAGTCGTCCTAGACCAACAGGCACTCGGCACAATTTACCCTTACCTCAAAGATGTGTTTATCAAGTGGAACTGCTTAGAAATTATAAGCATCATCTATTCAAGCTTTAACTTATATCTTCATGTGCCTGTACTGTATCCGTAAAGTGATATCATGAGGGCCATTAAATTCCACAGTTCAACAATGTTTCAGGCTCAGGTAACTTTTCAGGATGCGGTATGGTTACATTATAATCTTATATTGCTCGTTATCATGTAAGGAGTAAGCCGTCCAGCTTATTTATATATCAGGATCATAATCAAAGACTCTGTAAGGAGGTTGGTATAGGTACATTTAGGTTGATATATCTACAACGCCTTTTTGCCTAATATTTGAAACATTACACTGGCTTTGCAGTGTGTTTTAAATACACTAGGTATACTTAACTAAGTACGACAACTAGTGACTGTATTTTTTTTTTAATTATTTCTAAATAGCGGCTTGTATGACATACCTACTATGTAAAGTAAATATTACCTATATATATAACAAAAAGCGTAGGCATCTCCTCTTTTTTATTTCACAGTGACTAATCTGTCACGTATAAAATTAAGTGTTACTTCGTGTGTAATTTCCATACTTCCCTTCGCGTTCGCGTCGCCGCGTCGGTCACTCGCGGTTGTTTTGTCAACATTAGCAAGTCTTTGAGTGTCTGCGCGTATGCTGGGCACGGTCGCCTCATCTTTATTAACAGTGGGATATTTTTGTTTAATATTTACATCACGGTGTGACCCGCCTCTTAATTGACGGTATGGCTCTTGATGAGATCTCTTGCTTAATGATCCTGCGTAGAGCACTATGTCGCCTTGTGGGAATGCGTATAACTTTATTGTATTGTTAATATATGTGTTATCAGGAGTTAATTTAATGGATAAAGTCCTGCCATTTTGTGGATTGGGCCATTTCCCGCCCCCCAGCGAAAGATTTGACATTGATATATCAATTGTAAATTCAAGTTAATATACTTAACATCAGTTGACAGTCAGTTCATGCGCTGTGATATATATCAATGGTGACATCTACAGTAACGACCACACCAGGCCATATCACGAAAATATCATTTCAAAAATCCGCAGAGACGGGAATCGAACCTGCAACCACCCAGTTCTGTACCGGTCTGTCACTGTCTCTGCAGCAAGTGTACTACACTAACGTCGTCGGTAATTTATTTTTAATTAACTGTAGAGTAAGGGAACTTCTAATGTAATCGTAACGTCATCGAGAAAACATGCTGTCACTGTCATACTTAGGTTTTTATGATAGCAGTGGTGCGAGAGAGATGGGAGATGCTGACGATACCGAAACGATGCGTAAAAAAATCTGCCTGAGCTACTGTGTGGATCGCAAGGAGGATTCACTTTGTCGAGTTAAAAAATGGGAATTCATTTTAATCTTTTATCATAATAATAGCCGGATCTTATTACAAATAAAGATATTTTAGTCCGTTTTCGTATAAAATATCTGCATGACACATTATTATAGCGTCGGAATCGGCAGTAAATCAGTGCTTTTTCGCTCTCATTCTGTCGTAGTGCCATTCTATACGGCAATTTTAATAATTAATACATTGACGCGTTACATGAGTAGCTAGTCTTCGTATTGGGTGACAGACGATGACGAAAAAGAAGCAGTGATAATCAACTTGGAATAATATATCTAACAAGGGTCGTAGATTAAGTATCCTACTCGTATTTCTAGGATAAAGAAGTAAAGAAGTGAAGTCGGTGCCAAAAAATCTACTGAGTCGAGTATTGCCGGTCTGCGCCAAAGACTATACCTACAAATTGGTCCGCGCATCTCGTTACTGGAGTTACATTTGCTATTCTTCGTCGGTTGTTTATTTGGCACCGACTTCAGATTAGTTAAATATTTGATTTAGTTAAACAAGGTAGATTTCAAGATTAGATTATTTTTGGCTTTTTAGTTTTTTGAAGACGGTTTTTATTTTGTTAAAAAGTTTTTTATTTTACACTTTTTAGTGGATATATTTACTATTCTTTGTCACTAAAAAGATTTTTATATCAATAATTTTACTGTATAATAGGTATACCAAATACAACATCATCGCGAGATAAATATAGATTGAAAGAAATCAAGAATAACAAAAACCATTGAATCAATCTCGCTGAATTTTAAAATGGTATACCTTATTCTGTAAAAAAAAGAATAATCCAAATCGGAACATCCACGAAAAAGTTTTATTCATAGCCAAAGTGCATCCCATAACAATTTCATAAAGCCCAAACACGGCTTGGATACATTATTTTATTACAATGTTCCGGTTCCTCCTGGGTTTATCATCAGATCAGTTCGAAGGTACCATATTCATCAGAACCATTTCTTTAAATTTGCTTTGTCATAGTCGCTTAACGATCATCATCGAGATTATCTGGGCGCAACCCGTGAAATACGTATCACTGACAAGTTCCGGTGGCCATTTGTGGTCTTCTTTATCACTTTCACTTCAGCAAATGATACTTTCTGAATGCAAATGCTTGACTTCTTGATGAAAATACCAAAATTGCTATAGGTTTGCCTATAAAATTTGAGGAGTCCTCTCAATTCCTCATGGATCCCATGATCAGAACCATTTTTTGAAAAAAATGGGACCAATCTGTAAGCATATCCTTTCATATAAAAAAATAATTTTCCAAATCGGTTCATAAATGACGGAGATCTGAGGTAACAAACATAAAAAAAAAAAAAAAAAAAAAAATACAACCGAATTGAGAACCTCCTCCTTTTTTTTGAAGTCGGTTAAAAATAGTGTGTAATCCGTTTTGTTTTTCCATGCATACTCTTTAATCAATTCTATGCGATAACAAATAGTACTGACCCAAGATTTTTTTTTCCTTATATCATTATTATTGCTAAGCAATGCTATACTTACAATTTTCTATATTATATACGGAGGTGTGCAGGGTAATTTTCTTTGTGTTCGTGAATGGCCAAATCCGAAACTAGAGGGAATATCGAAAAATGCTTAAAGCACTCTCTAGACCGATTTTGATGAAAATTTAAACTGCATCATTAGTCTTTTGAAAAAATAATTTCTCTAGCCAGCCTAGGTGTCATGCGTATGTCATTATTTTGGCTAGCGACGCCCCCGTCCCAATGACATACGGAAATAATATAAATAGGATAAATAATATAAATACGGAAAAAATATAAAATAAGGAAAATGCATTTTTATAAATGATTAATATTTCGAGAGTCCTTTAAGCATAGTTTCAGATTTGGTCATCCACGCCCACTCATAAAATTAATTTCAGTATATAAAAAAATAAGTGAATTGTTGTGCGCATGCCCACGAAGGTTTCAGCGCATTCCCAAAGCATGATAAAAGTTTTTATAATATAGCCAGACGAACACACCATCTATACGGTCCCACGCTAAGCAACGCTTGTATTATGGATACCGTAAAATGTACTGAGGGTGAACTCAATATAGAATACTTAGGTATATAAATATTACCTACTAAACATCCATGACCTGGGTCCAAACAATCGTGCCCATCACACAAAGTTTGTCCCTACCAGGATTCAAACTGGGGACCCTCGGCACAGAAAGCAGGATCACTACCAACTGCGCTAGTCAGGCCGCAATAAAGAAGAAGGCCGTCACTGAATATCGTTAAAAATAAATAGTGAATAATTCAACAGTAAATTATAAAGGTTGAATGCTTTTATTAGCTACCTAGGCATATATTTATATAATCTTTAACATAAAGATGGTTCTCACATAGTTTAGCAACAGATAAACTAGGTCTTTCATAAGGTCGTCTGGTCATTATAGTCTAAAATGCGCACCTATTATTGATCTAGACTCGTAGGCAGTGGAAATCGATAATATTAAGAAGGTCAGCGATGTTTTTCACGGTATGATCATGACGAATGACGCGGTGTATGTGTCGCAGCCGGATTGTAGAATCCGCTTTTTTACAAAACGGCTAGGTGCTTTACAAAACGGCTATGTGCTTTACAAAACGTCTCAGTTCTGTAAAACGGCTGGTTAACGCTTACGCGCTTTGTAAATCGTTTTTGATCATTAATGCTTCATCATTCGACAGTATGACACTATCCCTAACATAACCCTAAACTAATCTTGTGAAATGGCTAGGTCGACGGAGTCCCGCTTCGCAGGGCTCCTATTTCTAGGTGTAAGATGACGAGGAACCTAGCACGAATAGAATGACAAGGGGCTAAGTTTCGAACCTAAACTAGCCAAGTCATGGTGCCCCGAATTCCAGAACTCGCTTCGCTAGCTCACGCGTGCTGTTGAGCAGTCCGAACCCGTTAATAATTAAATCACCGTATTACAACTCGGCTGAATGTAAAAAAACGCAGCATTACAAAATGGCGCACGCTAACCAGCTTTACAGAACTGAGTCGTTTTGTATAGCGCCTAACCGTTTTGCAAAAGAGCGGATTCAACAATCCGGCTGCAACATATGCAATTTGTGGCCATTCCATTATCTAGAGTGCTCTTGAGAGCTATAATAACCACTCGAAGCGGAATGAAGTGCGCTGACGATACAAATCTGACCGCACGTACCTCATCATGCTACCGTGTGACGGCACAAGCGATATGCTAACACCATATCACTAGCTTTTATATGATTAGCAATGGCGATTCTACTTGTATCTGCAAAGTAAATAGGTACCTATATAGTTCATTGAATATGTCAACGCGACTAAATTTGGTCCATTTCCGCGCATATGTGCCATGCGGAGTGCTGTTTCATCTATAATTATAATAAGACTATACGTAACTTGGTCGTAAGCCTGCATGAATTAAAAGTGACATTGCATTCAATAGGTCCGACGCCGACTCTGATTTTTTTGGAATGTTTGTCTGTCCGTACACCTACTGAATGACTGTAGCTGAATATAACACTGTTTTATTTTCAATTACATCACTTTATAAATAAACAAATAAAAAAAATACAACCGAATTGAGCACCTCCTCCTTTTTGAAGTCGGTTAAATATGGCAATGTCTGTGACAAGTCGCGTCAACAACCCGGGCTGTTAAAACATTCAATTAGGTATATAGTTATCTTGATTTTTATATTAAACATGTATAGTGCTATCATTATAAGGGAATTAACAATGATTACCTTAAAACTACAGCTGCAGTTACAATATTAAAGTCAAATAGTGTTCCAGCTAATAAACCGCCTTGTATATGCCTATAGAGCTTCCAAATACAGTGGGATCGTTAGCATGAAACGCTTAATTCAATGAATGCTGACTGCAACATTCAATCAAATCGAGACACCTACTATTCTGGTACATTCGGACGTTAAAACAAAAAGTTCGTTAGCTGCCATATTTATTGACTAGTTCCTCTAATTCAGCCTTACCAAAGTGGGCGATAACGCCCCCTTGTGGGCGCTGCAGGCCTAAAGGGCGGCGGTAAGAGACCCAGAAAAAAAATGGGGCCGTTGTGTAGAGGCTTACAATAATTAATTTAATTTGAAGTTATAGTGGTTTTTAAGTAGGTGAATAAATGGGGGCGCTAAAAAATAATTCATTCTCAAAGTGCGAACCCCTACTCTAATTCACTCAGTCCTATGATTTTCATTTGTCACTATGTATCTATGTACAATTATAGGCACTCACATACCTACCTTACCAATGCCAATATAACATTAATTAAGATGTGAAAATATTATTTTTCAAAATAAGAAACACGCTTATAATATCAATTGAGATATGATTGACAGCCCCCATGAGTGAGAAATAAAATGTAGGTCACCTACATTTTACCAAAAAATCATTTAACGTGTTTCTTTTGTATTATTGTCTACATAATGAGGCGGAGTGTCGCCAGTATAAAAGCAATTTAGGGACCAAATACCAATGCCCGAGTTTGGGTGCACTGCATCTCTGTTTACAGCTGTCTACCCCTGCGGAGATTACAGGCGTGATAAAGCTTATATTTATTTATTTAAGTATATCTTTTGTTGATTTTGATTATATGAAAGTGACCATAAATGATAATCAAATATTAGTTGAAGTGAAAGTAGGTAATTTTTATTTAGGTATAAGGAACTCTTGAATCAAAACAAAACATTGATTGTCGATTGTTTATTTATCGATACCACAATATAAAGATAAGGGTTGATGTGAATAAGTGAGTAGCGCATGCCGAACTCCATACGTAGCATTCAATAAGTTGATTCTATTTTTTTAATTTTTCACAATAAAACTGGGCTTTTGAGTAATTACTCCATCGGACAAAGGATTAAACAGTAGTCAATCATTGTGAGATAAATCCTTTATTATATGTATACGAAATCCTCTTTATATGGGTATATTTATCAATATTTCTCTCATGAAACAAATATTACATGTTTTTACGAGTAAATTAATATTTTGGTAACTTCTAATTAGATCTTGTCTCTTGGGTACTATGTTGATTCTTACAACCTACATAAGATACACGAAGTGCGTATTACACTACAGATAATCTACATAATGCGATCAAAATCGTGGTTTTTCCCAAAACTTGGTGACAACAGAGTGCTAGATCCGTTGGAAATTGGAAAAGTTGATTAATGAATCCCCATTGAGGCTGTCACAACATCTGCGGATTGATTGCGGGCCAGCACCATCCCTCTCGAGTCTCGAACTAAGAACATCGACGCTTAGTAAGAACTCTACGAATTCCGATGAGGCGTCTCATAAGGGCTCTACTACGCACTCGCATCACGTTTTCAAAAGCAATTTCACAATTGTTTTTCGTGTTGGAATTAGTAATTTAGGTATGTGAAATGGTTTAAACAGTGTGTAGTATATTATGCTGATAATAAGTTGGGATCATCACGAGCTGTATTCCAACTTCGAGGTGCCGTGGTGCTCCCAGTTTAACATATTTACTTCCTGAAGTAGATACTTAACATACTGTGAGATAAGTCGACTTACTTGTCCGCAAACAGGTACCTAAAACATAAAATAATTAATACTATCGACTTTTAATTTTTATTTTCCAAAATGGTTGATTAGGTACTACTTACTTAATACATACCTACTTAAATTTTATGTGACGATAGCTTGTGGGTCTTTCGGCAATGAAATCTTGAATTGTAACAGCACGATTAAATATATAGTGATCATGCTTATGGCCTGTAAACATGATATTATATAGAACCATTAATAATAAAATAAATAATGTTAAAATCAGTGGCAGGACATACCAGGATATAGGTATACTGAGCTTTCCCCAATATTAGGACTTCAAAAAGGGTAAATTTAATGTTATTACGAGCAAAGAAATGAAAACAAGATTGTTTTGTGAATAACCCATATATAAATACTTATTTTAAAATCGAGATACAGACATTCCGTATACAAGTGGCTCATCCTTGCTGACATAACAGGCACTTACACTTCAATTTTGTCTGATATTTGGAGCTCGGGTAACTTGGTAACTTATGTAGCGTTCAACCATCCTATTAGTGTCATACCTTCGCTTTTGTTAACGCCAGTCTGACTCGGAATGTCAATGAACGCCTACTCGAGTTGTAAATGTGTTTTAAACGAGTCCATGTGCTTGAATTTATCTCTTTTTATCCTCGACATTATTAATTTATGTAAGTAGGAAAAGCTTCAGTCTTGTTTATTGCATCAATTCACTGCAGTGGACTGATGGGAGATAATTAAGGGTAGATATAGGTACTTATAACGAATGAGTAACTATTGTAACTAGAAGGTAAGTTGTTGGTTTCCATTATAACCTATAGAATTAATGATTAATCGAGCTTCCCTGGAAGCGAAGTTCGATCATGATTATACGAAGAATTCGTCCGAATAGATTAGCATAATTTGACTTGTAGTACCGCGCAGAGTTCGCCATTCAAATCACATTTTTGAGGGTAGAAAAGAAAAAATATACATAATGTCACCAACTTCACTTGTCCGGCCGCTACGATTAGCATCTCATTTAGTTTAGAGATAGGAATACTTCACGATCTATGGGGTTGTATCAGTAATATACATTATGGGAGGGAGGGATGCTAATCTATTCGGACGAATTCTTCGTATAATCATGATCGAACTTCGCTTCCAGGGAAGCTCGATTAATCATTAATTATACTCGAATTCGTCCTCTAGATTAGCATAATTTGACTTGTAGACCTTTAGAGCTTATCGTGAAGTATTAGTGAAATAGGTATGAGCATATACGTGTATATATATATGCACTTAATAAAATACCTAATTCTTTTTTAATCAACAATTATATTTAATTTTTAACCAAAAAGATTTAATTTATAACTATCACCAGAAAATTATAATATCTTATTATTATTATTAACTTGGTAAACACATTTGTTTATAATTCACATTTATTTGCGATGATGGCTTGTGCGAAACTATTGAGGTTTCGAGGTCCATGTTCTATCGTATTTAGGCAAATGGGGATGTAACCAAAATATGCCCATGAAAAATCTTTTTATCATTTCCTCCTGCCCAAGCTGATCATTCAGAATCAATGACAATGCAGATCGGCACGTGTTGAGTGTACCATACCGGCCACCTTCATTATATGATTTTGTTAAAAAATCTAAGACATTAGAGCTAGAAGCATTATATACATCAATTTTAGATTGCGAACAATATAAGTGCCATTTTAGGTATACATCGTATTGCTTAAGTATATTAGGTGCAAATGATGCTAACATAATGTTTAATGCGCAAGAGGGTATGTTCCTACGTAGTAATGCGGACCCGATAATACTGCGACAGCCAGAGTAAGTTGGGTGTGCATCATTTTTCTGCTGGAATAAGGGGAGACAATTATATTTTCGTGTGGTTTAAACATTAATATTTCAGACACTACCAGGGTCTTAAATAATGGGTACCAAGGTTGGGTAGGCCAAACTGGTACTACTACAATGCCTTGGGCTTTATCTGAAATTATTTTCCGTAACGTTTTAAGAATCATTGAAAATGGTGGAAATGCGTAAAAAAAATATGGTGTCCAACTGATTGTAAATGCATTTATCGCATAAGCACCTGGATCGCGATGCCACGATACATACTGATCACACTTTGCGTTGATTCTAGTCGCGAATAGATCTATATCCGGATGGCCAAATATATTTTGAATCCTATGAAAACCATTATGTGATATCTCCCATTCAATATCAGGGTGTATGCGTCTAGATTCCGCATCCGCTTCTTTATTGTCTGAAGATTTTACATACGAAGCGAATACGAACAAGTTTCTTAGTTCACACCACTGCCATAATTGTTTTGTTATATCTGTAAGGTGAGGGTATTGGATTCCACCCATACGGTTGATGTATGATATGGCAGTCGTATTGTCGATACGTAATAAAATCTGGCATGAGGATAAATGTTTAGCAAACACTTCAATACCAAAAAATGCAGCTTTAATTTCCAGATAATTAATGTGCCGTTTACGTTCGTCTAAACTCCACATTCCGCTAGCTCTATTATTACCGCACGCGACTCCCCACCCCGTTGTTGAGGCATCTGAGAAAATTTCCAATACGTACGTGTCATCTCTGATTTTTGTACATGACACTTGAATTGCATTATGCCACCACGTTAAATCCGGAATGATTTCGTCAGGAATAATCATATATTGGTCATAATTTTCATTATTGTTTTTTAAATTTAAGTATTTGATTCGTTCAAATAACTTTGTATAAAGATAACCATATTCGATGGCTGGACAGGCTGAGACTAACAAACCAACAAAGGAAGCAAAATCTCTAATTTTACAACGTTTTGTTGAAAAAAAATGATTAATTTTAGTTGCAATGCGATTCACTTTGTCAGAAGGTAGGCTAACTTGGAGATTTTTTGAATCTATGATAAAGCCAAGAAATAAGCAGCGTTTGCTTGGAGTGATGCTGCTCTTGTTTTCATTTATAATGAATCCAAGTGATGTTAAAAGTGTTCTAGTTTGATGCACATTATCTAAACATTGCTCATAAGATGGAGCGATCAGGCACCAGTCATCCAAATAATTTGTAGAAAGATAACCTGTGGATCGTAACAAACGGGCGATAGGTTTCATAATTTTAGTAAAAACATATGGCGCTGTGCTAAGGCCAAAGGGTAGCACATTAAATTCGTAAATGTTATTATTCCATTGGAAACGTAAGTATTTTTTACATCTAGAGTGTATCTTTATTAAAAAGTATGCATTCTTAAGGTCAAGTTTGGCCATATAGAAATTTTCAGAAACTAATTTTAAAGTGGTTCGAAAATCTTCAATTTTAAAATGTTTGGTGTCTATAAATTTATTTAATTGTTTTAAATTTAGTATAAATCTCATAGTACCATTTGGTTTTGGGATGAGAAAAAAACTGGACAAGAATTGTCCATCACACGGTTGACACTCGGATATCGCCCCCATAGTTAACAATTCTGTAACAGCGTCAGTAATATTATGATATTCTACACTAGAATATGTTTGTACCGCAGGAATATTGTCCTGAAACACAGGTCGAACAAAAGGGATAACATATCCTTGTATATATGAGAGAACCATTGGATCATTTGTAATGATACGCCATTGATTCAGGAAAAATGATAATCTACCAGCATAGTGTACCGGTTTTTCTATGGTCGTGTGCGAGGTGCACGCTGATTCTGCGACGACCTGAAGGAGTAGCGCTGGGTCTTCGCTGACGATGCTGCAGGCGTTGCTGGAGCTGACTCCTTGGTCCTCATTGGCTGCCTGCGAGCTGGATGAGGACTCTTCCAGTTTTTTGATGTGTTCGACAGTTTTTGAAGCAGGACTAATTTTCAATTCAGCGCCAGATTTGTTAATTACTTTTGCAATTTTAATTGCATCTGATACATTTTTACCAAACAATAAATTTTTAACTTTTGTATTTTGCATTAACTGTTCTTTTAACTCTGGTTTAACACAAGACAGAACGTAGTTACGTCTAGTTATTGTGTCAGCATGCTGGCAGTCACATAGTAAACGACCGGAGTCCATTATTAAACGGAGTAAGTCTGCGTTTTTATCTTTGGAACTTGCTTTAATGGATGTATTTTGAGTGGTATCACCATCATTTTTGTTTCCAGTGATGTGTTCCATAACAGGATCATCGTAATGTACGATAGGGACAACCAATGTTTCGCCTTCTATAAGAGAGCAAACATTTTTTATCATTATACTACGGCACGAAACAGTCCCAAAAACTGTCCACATTACCAGTAAAATGTAATCACCATTGTGGGTAGTCTTTTTGATGAAGAAATAGCCCCAAAAACTATCCACATCATCATAATACGGCACGAAACAGCCCCAAAGACTGTCCACATTACCATTAGAATATAGCCACCCTTGTGGGTAGATTTTTTAATGAAGAGATAGCCCCAAAAACGATCCACATCATCTTAATACGGCACGAAACAGCCCCAAAGACTGTCCACATTACCATTAGAATATAGCCACCCTTGTGGGTAGATTTTTTAATGAAGAGATAGCCCCAAAAACTATCCACATCATCATAATACGGCACGAAACAGCCCCAAAGACTGTCCACATTACCATTAGAATATAGCCACCCTTGTGGGTAGATTTTTTAATGAAGAGATAGCCCCAAAAACTATCCACATCATCACAATAGGGTACGAAACAGTCCCAAAAACTGTCCACATTACCATTAGATTAACATTGCACGTCGTAGGTACCTTCTGGTTCTGAAAGTCGTGCCGGCGAGTCCCGCGACGCAGATGATGATTCACTTGAAGATAGAATTCGTCGACGTTTATTTCTTTTCACGCGATGTAATTCATTTTCTATTAATTTTATTTTGTTGTATAACTTTTCTATTTTCTTGTCGTTCTTCCTTTTCGACATTTTAACCTAACTATCCTTTGTATTTCACTTAGTTAAAACGTGTGGAATGGCGAAGCACTGAAACGCGAATGAGATGCTAATCGTAGCGGCCGGACAAGTGAAGTTGGTGACATTATGTATATTTTTTCTTTTCTACCCTCAAAAATGTGATTTGAATGGCGAACTCTGCGCGGTACTACAAGTCAAATTATGCTAATCTAGAGGACGAATTCGAGTATAATGAGTAATTATCTAGTTCGCTTTTATAACACTGATAAACACGAATTTATCTTAGACTTATTGAGGTATAAGAACTCTCACATCAATTAATTGAAAATTGATTGCTGACTCTTATTAGTTAGTTGTTTTATTCAATAGATTTAAACATTGTAGTTGTGGACATAGTTTTTTTTATTTTATGTGTGCGTGAGTGCGTGTGTTTACACGCTAGACCAGAGTTTTTTAGCCTTCGCGCAGTTATAGCGCACACCGTGTGCTGTCTGAATATTCTTAATAACCGCCTTTAGCTCATTTTCATATGGCATTATATAGTCCAGCACAACGGATTGCGCTAGCGTTCAAACGACTTTTTTTAATGTAAGCAGATAGTATAGTCCCCGATAGTACGTTTGAATACTAATCTATTAGATACTTACCGATGTAAGCAGCTCTCTATTGACATGTGCGTATCCTTTTAGGCTGACGACAGCCGGGTTCATCTCGATAGCTTGGATAAAGTGGTCGATCTGTGGTGCAAACGAAACGATACAAACAACAGACTAGCAAATGCGCACTTGAGACCAACGGGCAAGTTCCTGACCAGCTTAGACCGTAGGTATAGGAAAAGCCGAGAACTTAGAAACGCTTCATTTTTCCTGCCACTTTGTTTGCTAAGATAAAAACCATTCCAGCGAGGATTCTTTCGGATACGTCCAAGGCCCGCATAATTTGCAAAATCAAAACTTACTATAGGACTCAATGCCTGCGAGTTTGAGAAGTAATGTCTTATGGCTTAGATCTGTAGGCTAAGCATGAACTGCTATGTAATCGTAACGTCAGCAAGAAAACATGCTATCACTGTCACACTTATTTATTAAGCCTGTGGTGTGTGAAGGATGGAAGACGATACCAAAACGGTACGTAAATAGGTTTGGGCTTGAGGTACAGTATCTCGGTTTATACGATTTAAGTTGCAAGTAGCCAGCCAACTTAGAATCAATTCGTGAACTACTTCGGCAACTTGCCTAACTGCCAACTTGTGAACTTACCATGCGCTTTACATAAAGCGAGTCAATTTTAACTTGAATCGTGTAATCTGGGTCAGGCATATTGGATAAGTACTGTGTCAACATATGATTTTTAAAAACAATTTATTAGATACTTGCCTCCTTCTGGGTTGGCCTGTCAACAGCCAGCACATCAATCGATAGTAATGTGTCTTGGACGCCAGCAGCGACCTGCAAGAATTTATCAAAAAGTTGGACATTAGATAAACTAATATTATAAATTATTTATCTTTTAGTTCAGTTGTAAAACTCTCAAAATTACTTTAAAAGTATACGGTCTACTAAACCTCGCGAATATATTTTGATCGGGGTCCCAAAGATGGAAATCGATTTTCGCTAAGTGCAAAGTGATACCCAACCCTACCTAATTTAACTTTATTTGACAAATGATTCAGAGACCCAAGCATTCGTGAACTAATGATCTCAGACATGAAAGATTACTCAAAGCAGAATAGCTATGTTCTTCTTACTACTTTTAACTAGCCTATTAACTTATTGTCGACCATATAAGCGCAGTTAGTAATGACCCTGCTTCCTGGGCCGAGGGACCCAGGTTCGAATCCTGATACGGACAAACTTTGTGTGATGAGCGCGAATGTTTGTACCCGAGTCATGGATGTTCAGTATCTATATAACTATTATATACTGAGTTCGCCCTCAGTCCATTGTACGGTACCCATAATAGACGCGTTGCTTATTGTGGGACCACCATATATGTAGTGTGTTCGTCTGGCGATATGAGTATAATTATTAAATGCTGGGCAAATGCCTCCTCTAGACCACCTTTAAACCCAAACATGGTGTAATTATGGCCACGTTTTATCCGTAAAGGCATCCCAATTGGTTACACCTTCTTCCCTTCCATTGGACGCAGCCTTACCTACCTTTGCGGGTCCATGCATACCTACTATACCAGGATTGGTATTGTAGGTAGGTATGCTACGATTAAAAATTACCGTTAGTGTAGATTTGTGGGAGCAGTCAGCGAATATGAAGAGTAATGTAGAGCAGTATGCGGCGTCCACGAACAGGCCCATCTCCTTGAAGCTGAACCCGAACCCGTGATCAACGATCTCTGATAGAGCACCGTACACCGCTATCGTAATGTTGGTGAACCTGAGCACACAATCAGCGCTGAACTATTGTCTTGTTTGCTTTTCTGTGTGTTTCCACTATTTCTTGTTGTTATGTTCATTGTTATTCCATTCTATTACATTTTGTAAGTACCCACTTACATAATAAAAATACTGATTTCTTATATTGAATATTATTTTAATTTTATGGTGCTGTGAAGCAACCGAAACGTCAGGTACGTAAAAACATAAAATAAACGCGACGAAATCCGAAAAAATAGTTTTATTTCAATACTTCATAATATGAATTTCGAAATGTAAATATATTTCGCCCACCGCATTTACTTTTTCATTTCATTCACTAGTTCCCTTCTAAAGAATAGATATAAGAATATGTCATTGGTATGTAAAGAACATCCCCTTCAGTCTTTACCATTAAACTAGAATATTTACACGTCGAAGTGCTTTTCTTGGAACTCTTCTAAATTTCAAACGTGTTAGTACATACGCACGAGATTTTTAAAAAAGCGGGCGACACCCTGCACATTAGTTACATACATAAAAGTTTGAAGGTACCAACGCGCAGGCCAGATTACATTATATACCTCCGTCTGATATTTAGGTAACCGAGTAACCTTATTCACGACACTCACATGAAGAGGCAGTACGTGGAATAAGTTCGCGCGTACGCGTTTCCCAATGACTGCAGCAGCTCCGAAAGATTGAGCCACAGGTAACGATACCGGGATATCAGTTTGGCCGAGCATTCTATTTCCACGTCCTGAACACGAAACAAAAATTAGACCCTTAAAAACTAATTAGATTCAGAAAGGGCAGTGGCGTATTAAGCCTTTAGTTATGTGAGTCATGGCGCGGCGTAGCGGGCTGCCATCGCGCTCATCGCTCTCATCTTTCTCTCACCTTTTATATTCATTACCTTTCGTTAATTTATAGGGCGGTAAACCTCATAATACGCCACTGAGAAGAGATTACCATCATAGGATTAGCCTAATACGAGTATACCGTGCAGCAGCTTCTGACTTCACATAATGATTACAAATTCACTAAAGAAGCGCCCCGGTCCAAGGCTTAGTGTTTCTGAATCACTTGTATAGTTATTTACTACACTTACCCTGCGAAAGCATTTAGAAAGACTCTGCGATGCGATTTTAATGGCTTTGCAATTAATGTACCACAGCGCACAATTCATGTTGATCATGGTAATTATATGATAGTAAGCTGTCGTATGCCTTAGTAGGAATCCGTCCAGTAACACGCAAAGGCTGAGCAGAAAACAGACAGCGAGGAGCAAGCAGCCCACGCTAATGATGACGATGGATGTCTTCAAGTTGGGGAACTGGAGGTTTTCACCAGTGACACGGTAATATCTAACCTGTAAATGGACACGATAGGATGTGTGTTTACTTCACAGAATTACGTAATGAGTTAGTAATATAATTTGATGTAATAAAAGAGGTGGTTGCAAGATTGGATTGAGGAGGTAATCTCCGGAACTACTAATCCGCGTGCTATATAGGCTATGTTTTATCAACGCGCCGCGGGCAGAAGCTAGTTTATTAAATAAGAAATAAAAGGCACACACAAGTACCCTATTATAAACTTCGATTTTATATTTAAACCATGACTAGGTACATCAAACAACACATCATACATACTTACATTATCACGACAGAAAGACTTATAGCACTGATACATAGAACAAGAATTACCTACATACTATGGAATAAACTTACTTGAAATTTGCCCCAATTCGTCTTATAGATAGCGACTTGGTGAGCCACTCCCCAACCCACAAAGGGGATCCAGAAATGTGGGACGAGGAAAACGACGAAAAGGATCGCATAAATGTAGTCGTCGAATCGTCGGATCGAGCGCAGCATCATGATGCGCTCGTAGCCGACCACGAGGACTACCACCGTGGCGGCCATGTAGAAACACACGGCGTATATTGTGGCTGATGACTTCCAGCTGAAAGTTATTGTACCTGAAACATAACACTAGGGCTATATGGCCTAAATCAGTGATAGCCATGTGGGTAAAACGCTTGCCTCGGTAACGAGGATCGCATGTTCAAATCCCCGCTCATACCTCTGGGATTTTTGGATTTCATGTGCGTATCTCATTTTCAACCATGATCATCACTTGGTAAACGGTGAGGATACCTGCATGAGAGAACCCCTCGGAAGACGTGTGAAGTCCGCCAACCCGCACTGGGCCAGCGTGGTGGACTATGGCCTAATCCCCCCTGGCATTGATGGGAGGCCCGTGCCCAACAGTGGAACATTCAAAGGGCTGGTATTATTATTATATATATGGCTTAACCTTGTGGCAATTTCTAGCTGCAAATGTATGGCCGTCGAATTGTGGTGACTATAACATTGTAGGAAGAGAGTATTACTATAAATTTGAACAGTTGACAGCAAGATACAAATAGACCCTCTTAGGAACAGTAGTTTATGAAGAGATCCGTAGACGAACTGGAGTAACCGACATAGTGGAAGTCGTTGGGGGAGGCCTATGTCCAGCAGTGGACGTGTATATCGGCTGATAGATAGATAGATAGGAACAGTAGCTTTTAGGACAGGTAGGTAAATACTAGGGTGCAAAATAATACAGCGCCTAGGTATAACGTGATTTTAGGATGTAACTCACCGGGTCGTGAGCGAGTTATGGGCATGACAGCGAGCGCTCGGAACAACACCAGTAGAAGCTTGTGGTCCCTGTAGAACTGGTCGTGAGTCTCGCACGTATCTCCATCCTGGGATGACAGTTGGTCTCGCTGCTCTTGTTCCTATGAGGACAATTCAATGAAATCCTATTCCAAGAAGTTTATACATGTTTATAAGAGGTCATAACAATTCAGCTAGTTGTTGTGCTAGCTAGTTATGGAGACATCACCTACGCCCAGGGGTCTTAGTACAAGTTTTGACGTTAAAAAAACTATATCGATCGAACATTTTCATACATTTCACATCAGCACCCGAAACGTGCAAGTTGAACTAAAAAAGTAGGTAGGTAATTAAATAAGCATATGTTTTATGTACGCACTTACATAATCTCTTTGAGTTTTTTCATATAATGTTTTATTCCGTTGAACGTGTTTCATATCATCTTGGAGGAGAGAATTGTTGATGCCTTCGTCGAACAGATGGTCCGGTATCATCATCATCTTTTCGTATCGACGTTGAAAATACACAGTTGAAAAGTTAATATGGTAGAAGAGCAAGCCTCCTAATGCTAGTACATGTAAACCGAAGTGATGTGATGGATGATCGGTGAGCTTAACACCGAGACATTATCGAACAGTAAACAAGCCCTGTAAATATCATTAAATTTTAAAGCAAACGACGCCGTCGCTCTTTGCATACCAATGACACGGTGAAACTGAAATACTTGCTGAAGGCCGCCGGACGCCGCCGCCGTTCGTGAAATAATGGACTGCCCTTACCCTTAAAAGATATATAAGTAGACACTACCCACATTTAAAGCTAAAACCTCCGTAAAGCCATATAGCTTAAAAGTTGCTACGAACGGCACTTCTTCGCACCCAATCTGTTCGACCAATTTGAAAGGATGAGGATTTGAGGGATTTGGCATGTCTAGAGGCAAGTTGGGTAGTCATTGATACGCCAATTGGTAGGGGCCAAACACACCGGCCCTAAGTTTGGGTGCCAAGTTGTATCGTTCGTATATAGAGGCCTTTAATCAGTCTGTTGGGTGGTCGGAATTAACCGGTTCGAAGTGATTGTTCAGCTAGCTTTTATA
Organism: Pheosia gnoma; assembly: GCA_905404115.1. Taxonomy (NCBI): domain Eukaryota; kingdom Metazoa; phylum Arthropoda; class Insecta; order Lepidoptera; family Notodontidae; genus Pheosia; species Pheosia gnoma. The sequence goes on from FR989907.1 coordinate 5,974,125, forward strand.
TATTTTATGTATATATCGCATAGTGAAAAGCCAGTTTTAAGGTTTTAGTACCGTGTATACACTAGTGTACCGTCGCCCGATATTGCCAAGGACAAGGATGCTGTAAAATTAAAATCTTGCTTTCTCCCGTAGCGTATAATATAAAAATATCACAGATATTTAGTTTCACATTATAGTTACGCAAGATAACAAAGTATTAGCAATTTACATACATACTGATTATATTGAAATTTCATATTTTTTTATGTGTGTTCGACGTTTTGAAACAAACTATCTTAAAATTGTTAAGTACTTAGTGCATAAACTTACTCAATAATACTGCTAGCGAAAGACTATAGAGCCTAGAGTATTAGTAACGCACTTACACAGATAATAAATTAGGTTTCAAAACATGATTCATTAATCGTTTTTTTTTCTTTTACAACACACAAAAAAAATCGCAAATATATTAAAATTAATGATCCCAACATTACGGTAAGTAAATATACAACAGATAAATCTAACAGTACGGTCGCGAACATTAACATGGGACCCATTTCCTATATATTTTAATTAATAGGGTACGATATCTGTATATCTGAGAGCAGTTGCTCCTAGTAACGTCAGTCAAAATAGTACCTCTTATGGTATACGTTTGCCGTACGATATTCAACCTTAAATGGGTCGCAAATTAGTGTCCGCGACTGTACATTTATTAATAAATAGAAAATTATACAAAATTATACGCTCCAAAAATGATTAAATACTTGATCACTGTTTTTGCTTCAAGAAAAATGATGTTAGAAATTGTAATAAATTAGCTAAGACTTAAGCTTAGCTAGTTGTGCCATCAGATCCTTGTCGGCGTCTGTAGTCGACGCACCAACCTTGTTACGCGCCACTGATGGGGCGTTAGCCATCTGAGAAAATAAACATGTGGGAGTGAGCGAGAGGTATTTAGTGTGGAAGCAAGAGAGGTGACGTAGGAGCAGTGTCTCCAACCATGCCGTAATTACGGTAGATCTACCGTAATTTTTCTAGGTCTACCACCTACCGTAGACATGTTATTACGGTGACACATTCTACCGTAATTTCGTCCGTGTCCTTATTTCTATAATGACAACACTCGATTTAGCAAAATATTACTAGTTTATAACGGCAACATTGCATTGGGGACGCGTAACGTAAAAAAAAAGGGTTATTCTGCTGCTTCAGTTTGGAAGAAGCAGCAGAATGACCTTTTTTTTTTACGTTACGCATCCCCAATGTTTGGGTATTTTTATTGTATCATTTTGGAGAAAAATAAGCAACACTGGTCTGCCGTAATTTACCACCATCTACCGTATTTTTAGACCAGGCAACACCGTAATTTTGACAAAGAGGGTTGGAGGCACTGCGTAGGAGTGAGTGATGGGAAGCGTGGATGCGGGTTGGAGAAATAGTGTTCTACGGACAGAGATATAGGACACTATATATCTGTCTCGCACACTCACATCTAATTACGTATTTCCATTAAATATTTTCGTAAACGTTCCATGTTCGCTAACACGCACTGGGCCGCCGTGGTAGACAATGACTATGAGTCCTATGCCCCCACGCTTTGAGGGGCAGTGTGCCGGTTATAATGGCAAAAGGCTCGCCTCTTATTAATGATTTTACATATGCAGATCATTAAGGTCTACATATTACAAAAAAAAAAAAAATATCAGCCCTTTTAATGTACCATTGTTGGGCAAGGGCCCCCATCAATGCGAGGGGATTAGGTCATAGTCAACCACACTGACCCAGTGCGGGTTGGCGGACTTCACATCGCCTTTCGACAGATACTCAAATGCAGGATTCCTCACGATGGTTTTTCTTCACCGTTTAGCAAGTGATAATCATGGTTGAAAATGAGATTCGCACATGAAATCCCAGAGGTGAGAGCCGGGGTTTGAACCAGCCATCCTCGTTACCCAAGCCAAGTTGGTAAAAAGCATCCCTCGCTTTCTACCTGCTATCACTGCTTTAAGCATATTACTATTATAATAAAATATGTAAGCCATTTACCTTTCCACTAATTTCGATGCCAATTTCATCGAGTACTTGGTTAACAATCCCCTCGGTTTCCTCTTCATCTCCAGACTCACCCATGATGTCGTCCAGAGTGTCTGAAACTGTACACAGGGTCAATGAGTATCATAAAAGTTGGTATTATACAGCATAATATGAAATGAAAAGCGTCAGGTTATCGTAAATATTTAGTTTTCGAGTAGGTACTATCTGAGATTTCCGCTTACACCAAACAGGTTGGCACGCATTTGGGTGAGACTTAGTTGAGTTTGTATTTGCCGTAGTATGTTTCGAGGCGGAGCGCGGGATAATAGGGTTATTGGAGTTAAGGAGGAAGCATTGATACACCTGATCTGGCAGATGTTTTTTATTATTTGGCAAATGTTTCAGCCATAGGTATTTATTAGTGGCCAGTAACTTACTCATTTCATCAGTCATGTCCATCCTAGCATTAGCCTGCTTGAATGCCTCCATGTCCTTGGCGATCTGGTGTGGGTTCATAACTTTGTTCATGTTGCCTATAGTCTTAGCAGTGGTGCCCATTGCCCCAGCTATTGCGATATTCGCACCCATTGCTTTGTTTTGTATCTGTACACTTTGAATCTGTAATTTAATAAGTAGGATTTTTTTTTCATAAATCTTTGTTTGTATAAGCGTGGATGTACTATAAATCTTGGTTTCTAAACCAATCAGAAGATGTGACACTTTCTGTTAAAATAATACATTTGAGAGCAATACCATCAGTCACGTCTATCTTTTTTTAATATAAAGGATTGGTAAATAGTAGATTAATTCAATAAGATATAACCTATTATACCCTATTGAGATAGTCTTTTAGAACTCTCTACAATTCAACGGTTTTAAAATAGTAACAAAATATATATTACCTTACTGTTAGCTGCATAAAATCTATTCTTTTGTTTCCTGAGCTGCACCAACTGTTTTGCTAATATTTTACACCCCTCATTGTTGCCTTCTTTTGCCATCTTTTTTATATCCATTTCCTGTAGAACACAATCTTATCTTCTATCATAAAAGTATGATATTAACTTTATAAATATCTCCAGACAAACTCATAATTGTACTAAATGTATGGTACCAACTAGCACAACAAAGTAGTGTTACATTGGAATCACATACTAGTAATATTGTCATCTAGAAATGAATGTTATATGGACTGCAAATATTCTCATTTATTAAACTTACCAGTTTCTTCTCTTCCCTTTCAAGAGCTGCCTTGTCTCTGTCCAAATCTCGAGTGGCCTTGCGAAGCTCTCGATCATTTTGCCTTTGCTGTTCTAAAGAAAACCAAAAAAATCCTTGTTAACGAGACAACTTTGAGGCATATTTCTAACGTCCTGTGAGCCGAAGGGCCTAATAATAATTTGTTGTTAAGAAATTTTATAAATTTATTTCAAGTCAACTGTGTTTATGGTAGCTTCTGGAAAATTAAATATTTATCTAGGAAACTATTTTACGCGTGAATGAAGGTTGTCGTCATCGCTGATCTACTGTTCGAGTTAGTTTTGGAGATGTAATTCATAATCAATTTACCTTTAACAGTTGGTGGCTTTCCGAAGAAGAAATCCATAATATAGACTTCAGTAGATAGTAATAGTTTTATTTATTTTTTATAATACGTAGGTAGGCTTTTACAGTTTTTTTTATCAACAAACAATCCAACCAACAAAATGATTCATTTGTTGACAATTTCATTTATTATGACAGTGACAGTCAGCTGAGTCACTCTTTCTTTCTTTCTTTTTCTTTTTTTTTTAATTTGGCATCACCTAAGGTATTTTGCCAGTGTCAAGTAATATAAATTATTTCTGTTTTTGAATATATGCACTAGCCCAAAGGCTAGGCCCAAGTAAAATACCCCCCCCATCCCTCAATCAGTAAAGTGATGGATACATTACCGAAAGATTTTTCATGGATTTTTTGTGAGAAACTGAAAAGCCAGGTTTCGTCACTCTGTTTCAATTACCTACACTTGTGCACTTTACCGAACCCATAATGGTTAATATTCCACTTATATCACTCACTATAACTCGCAGGAACACTAGTTTTAGAAATTAAAACATAACTGACGCCATGACTTTTCAGTTTCCCGCCAAAATGCCAGCTGAGTCACTCAATTGTCGACTTTACGTATAGAGATGGGTAAAACCACGCCTTGCCACTACGTCGACATTGGCAGAATCGCGTTGAGCCTGACTCAATGGAAAAAGGACATTAGAGGTAAAAAAAAAAAAAACATGCCTTTGGCGGGAAAACGAACCGTGAGTTGTCAACTGTTTTTTCATTTTGTTGGTGTACCTATTTCTTTGGAAAATTATGTGTTATATTAGTGGGATATTAACCATTGTGTGTTTATAAATTTACTCGAGTGAAGGAAATTAAAATAAGTATTCTATGGCTAGCTAATGGAACAGTCAACTTATATTGCAAAAGTAACTCATTTGTAGCAGATTGCGAACGTTAAATGCAGAATTAAAGTCGTGTATGAAATGCAAATGTAACATCAAGCAAGTAGGTACCTAACTGCCTATAATGGCTGCCTCAAGAACAGTTATTTTTCTGTCCGAAAAACTAGTATAACTAAGATCAGTAATCACCACTCTACTGGTAGGAATGGAGATGGGTATTTAGGCTCGTCATCCGTCACACTCACACGACAGAATTCATAATTAAACGTGGTGACAGCACATGTTTTCAGACCCATTCTAACCTGTTTTCTCGATGATGTAACGTACAGAATAACGTAACTGCTGGTAACGATTATAATATTCAGTAGAATCCCTATCAAACTTCACGTGTTTCATGCGTCTATTAACGCTCGAGTGGAATTAGAAATAAATATAATAAGGAAAGCTTAATAATAATATCTATTATTGTAGTACATAAGTATATATTTTCGAGATTAAAATCGAATAAGTACAAATTAAATAAGTCACTTCATTTTTATTAAAACACTCAAAAATTACAGATAGGTATATGACAGATACTAAAACACAAAGATAGGGGTACATACTGAAATCAGTAAGTAAATCATAGAAAATAAATGATTAAAAATACCATTGTAACCACATTGGTACTTATTTATAATGAATTTCATAAGTCGGTACAAATTCATAGAAATTCAAATCTCTTTTGATTTTATTACAAAGTATTTTTCATAAGTGTGTTGTAATATTATTGTAAATTGACTACATACTCACTGGACAATATAATGGACTTTTATGAATTTAGGAGAAATGTTAGGTAGGTATCTACATTTGATTCCGACACAGAAACAACAGTTAACTATACTCGATAAACACATAGGTATACAAACGAAAAAAACGGGACAAACATAAATCCAATAAATAATCTTACATTGTAAAAACACTGAATTAACGTTATTTTAGGTAAGTAGGTACTAAATGGATGTGGTCTAAATAACTAACCATTTATTTAAGTCAATTATAAAATCCATAATCTGAAAACTAAAAAACGAGTGTAGGTATTTTAATAATGTTGAATAAAAAAATTAACGCTATTTGGAGGTGATGAATCACAGCTTAAAATTAAAATTAACACAAATTATTATGATAAATATAGTTTACTGAGAGATTCACCACGACCATTTAGGTGTGGAAGGCGCAAAGGACCACTTGTCTGGGAGGCCGACGTAGGTTGAGTTTACGAATTGACTTGAAGACCACTCGAACGGTTTGACTGCATCTTTGTTGAGCAACTCCATCTTTTCCTCCATGGCTTCCTCTTGTTGTTGTATCACGAGGTCTCTGATCTCGAGACTATTAAGCTCGGGTTTTTCGTTAAGCAAATTTGTGTAAATAGGCGCTTGATTGCCCTTATTTAGGGGTGTTTTGACGGTCTTTATTTCTGTGTATGGTGGGCTGGATATCGCGACGAATTCCAAGGTCGACTCGTTAAGAATTCCTGATAAATAGGAAAGAATACAATAAGTTTAAGGGTCAAAAATATAGGCATAATTAGGAGTGTTGACCATAATATACCCACCACTGACAACCTTAGTGTCAATCACTCCAAAAGGCTCCTTATACTGGTTGACGATATCGCCGCGCACTCCCACGACGGACCAGTATCCTATTTCGCCGAGTATACAGTCCAGCTCAGAGGTGCACTGGCTCGTCTCATTGCCCCTCCCTATTGCTGTCACATTGTTCTGCCTCATCAACTTTAAAATGCTGTCGAGAGAAGTCGCGTTCTTGTACCCTCGCTTGAAGATCACCGCTCGTGGCGAATCTGACTCTGAGAATATTGAACCGTGCAGCTCTTTCATCTTGTTCACTTGTGTAATTTCAATTACATCCTGAAAAAGTAAGTGAATACTAAGTTAGTAATAGGGACCCTACACAAGAGTAGAGAATTTTTGTCGATATCAAAGCCAATAGTATTGCAAAGAGGATGACAATAATCTATCACAATCTATCCCAAATTTGAACTAACCTTGAAGAATGGCAGCCCATATGTGGCCCAGTAACCTTGCTCCAGGAACGCGTCAGACATGTCTTTGGAGTGCGTGAGGCCAGGGACCTGCTCGATCAGGGCTAACAGACCTTTCGCGTGGCTGATGTTGTTACGATACACAACGATGTGCCTCACGTCCCTGTTAGTTGGAAAAATATATTTACTATTTAATGTAATTATATACATGATGGAATTTTTAACCGCACCAGGAGGAAATGTACTCTAAATACTGGAGATAGCATATTTTAATCAATGGAAACATACCTTTATTTGTGAAAATACTTATGATCGACCATATCGATTGATGCCATAAAACCGGATAAATATTACCGGGTAATTTAGCCAGTTTAATTCTTGAGTTTGAGACTTTCGTTAACTCGCTTGCTACAAGCGAGTTATCGAAAATCTTTGAATGCAGATTTGTTTTGTTTTTAAATAAAAGAATGTTCCCTTATAATCAAATTTGCCACCGGGTAAGTAATTAGTGAGAGGAGAGACTAGGTGCTTTGTGCTTCAAGCATGGTCTTCTCATAATTTGGCTTGGTCTGATACTGAGATTGAATGTTTCCATGCATTAATCAGTAAAGCTGCATGTTTCTGCTGGGGCGCTGCTGTGATGCTATGCACATAATCGATCACTTGATAACCTCCATAGTTAGAAATAGCCTACAACAGTTCGATAACTTGTATCAGGAACTTACTTGTTCACAGTGCTCTCAGTGACTATTTCATTTGGAAGTGTTTTCGGTGTCCTGTGCGCCAGCGTGTGCAGACGATCGAACTTGTTGAAGTCCACCACTAACCACTGCTTGCTCGCTGTACCGGAGTTGCTCCTCGCTATGATGTGGCCCCACGAGCTTACGTTCGATGCTAGGTGGTTAGCTGCTGTCACTCGAGGTCCTAAAGGAACCTGAAAAGTTAATTAAAATAAGTTTGAGTTATTTTGGGATAAGTGTGGTAGGTCTGGTAGGTAACTCCTTTATTTATGTTTTACTAGCGTTAACATTTATGCCCGACCTTTTTCCATTTGTACTTCTTTTCAGGCAGTTCGCTTCTGTATTGAATGTAGGCATAGGTATTGAAGCGGCATATAGGTACTTGTGTCATTATGACCGTAATCCTGTCATCGCTAGCTTAGTGCGGGGGCGTCTATATCCCTCCTTGGGAAGCAAGAGAGATACTTACTTCTTCAGTAATGTTGACTTTCTTCCAAAGCTTGTTATTATAATTCCTCAAAGCGGTGCCTGTGATAGCCAACCTATGGTTTTCGCCCTTCACTACGTAGAACTCGTCCTGGCTGGTAATCGAACCGGGGTATCCAGAGAACTCCACAGATGTTCCAGGAACAAACTTAGAATCTTTTAACGTGAGGTGATAGTTTAGTTTGTATCTTTTCAGGATTCGGGTCATTGTAGTGTATCTAAAAATAAATTGGGCTAATTAGGAGACTAGGTACAGAAAATTATATGATTCGTGTTATGTGTGTATGAATAGCGAACGCGCAGTAAGTAGGTCGCTTGCAATAGTGTGAAACCAACCAGCTAAAGCGCGAGACAGATCATACTACGACGAGACGAGACGTAGTGTTTATACCTGTTGGGCTATTGGCCACGTGCAGCGAGCGTGCGTAACATTCATGCGTTTGCGCACATAAATATAGTTACATAAGATTGTAATGCGTCACACATAACTATGTATTTAAAACCATATTTATACCTTCCTGCAGCATTTTGAGCAACATACAGCTTCTTCGTAGGTGTTCCATCTTTTGCAGTATCATTGACCACCCTCAAAAAGGCACTAGACAAATCTGGTAGTGTTTCCAATACGTCGTTGTCTATTGTGATGTTCAGTTTTCGTTGGATCTCACTCGCTTCTGCAATGGAATTCAGCCAGTACAGGTCTGAAATGTCCGTTTCGTAGTCCTTCATGCTTCGTTCGACACCATGCTTCCAACCAGTAAAAATGCCGTTGATTTGGGTGTAGTGTAGCGATACCTGCAAAGAGAGCGTGATAATTATTATTATCCCTACTATACCTACTACATAAAAGTGAAAGTGTGATTGGTTGTTGGTGAGTTTTAAAGAGAAAAACTGTTCAACGGATTTGAAATGAATTTGACAAAAAGGTAGGTTATATACAGGCACGGATATAGGATTGTTTAGAGGGGGCCAATTTCTTTTGGGGTGGGAGATTTTTGATTGATTTAACCTATCATTCATAAAAATAATTACTTTCAACTTAAAATAAATGAGTCCAGGGAAATGCACTCATTTCCCCGGACTCACTACTGAAAGTACTACAATACTATATGACACGTAGATTTTTAAATATATTATTGGGGCCACGTAGCTATATGTAAAACATTGCAATGAAGATGGTCTTGTTATTGTAGACTCTAGACTAATTCTGCCTGGACAAGCTACGGTCATTTTCGCATGGCAATACCCGACTCTAGTCGTGCGACTAACTACAGCCCTGAACACTACCGTTAAGCAAAAGAGGTTACATACACCTTACTGGTGAATATGCCCTCTGGTCAATTACTCGTTGGAAGGGTCCTTACATGATGCCAAAACGAATCCACACAAACGCGTTCAGATGAGCGTGACTTCCATATATCGACGGACTTTTCCAGAGCATCCCTAAGCTTATTGCACTGTTTCTCCACAGGCTGGCCGTCGCACTTCGCTCTGATGGTGTTCTCTAGGTGCGAGTGTATTAACGACCAGGTGAGGGCACCCTCGACGATACCGGCGGCGTATGCTTGTATCTCGTCCGAGTATGAGCCGTCGGTTTCGACTTCCAGGAGCGACCAGCTGTAATATTAAAAAAAGAAGATGTAACAGCGACTCGGACAAGGAGGAGATTGGCTGAATAATTGGCAGAGATAGATTATAAGCGGTGATGAATTTGGATTCGGACCTACCTAGTTTTGATATCAGATTTAACAAGGTTTCAGCAGTCTGCTCTATACTCGGACTGTTAAGACGTGCTTGCATAGTTTTAAGGAATATAAATAAGCTCATATCATAACATACTGAACAGTGTGGATAGCGTCGATATCATAATTTTAATATGCGATCGTTACCCTATCGTATCCATGTCCATTCTAAAATATGCGCGCGCTACTCCTTTAGGTATGTCTGCCAGGTTGTTGCTCTGGCCCCAGTATTCGATGCGATAGCCGGTTTTAACTGAATAAAATACGGTGGCTGCGTATGTTCCATCTTCTTGAATTCTGAAAAATAATGAAACATCGTTTTATTGCATAGCCGATCTAATAATTTCGGTAAAAACTACAAGTGAGAACATCTCTATTATACTTAAGTATGTATTTCAGTTGTTAGCTGTTAGTTTGGTAATCAAGTTTTACTTAATTTTAACAACCCTTGTGTGTTATCTATAGCGCTACATTTCCATCATCACAACTTCCGATTTGATAAGAATAAAGCAGGTTCTGAGTACCTTCATGTAATTACAGCTGCGTATAGACACGACAGGTTACTATATTTGTAACGCCATTCGCAACCGCGATTATCGCTAACCAATGGTAGCAAGGATTTTTCCATCATTGCAAAACGATAAATAGATACATATTGTTCCGATAACCAGCTGCCTTAGGAATATAATAATTCTTCCTTATCCATATAGGCAAGTAAGTAGGCAGGTATCTCCTACAAGTCTTACATTCCGTAGAGATCTCCCATGTATGGTTATTATTAAAAAGTCGAGAAACACCAACCTACCTTTCAATTTGCCCAACAAATAGCGCCAGTATCGCCAAAATCCCAAGAATGCCAAGTACGTAGGAGCTTATCTTCGTCTGCAGCCAAGAGGCACCGACGACCTTCAGAATCTTGCTCATTTTCAATTTGTTAATTAAAATAAATATATAAATAAAGTTATAAGATGAAGAAGATGTTGAGAAACTTAATAACAATGAAGTGACAGTGCGTGTAGGTGACTTTCTCCAGCGGGAGGGTGACCATCAAAGTGACGGTGGTGAGGCCAGGTGTTCACGGTACAACAGATGCTCCGATGGTTGGTCTCGGAGTCGGCATTGGGTACAGCTCGTCTGTCTGTTATTGTTGCGGTGATTTATCACCGGGTCTTGCGACTTTTCCTTTTTACCCTGTAACAAGAAAATTATTATTTTAACATACCTATTGAATTCAATGATAATTCGTTTTATGCGTAATAACAGAGACACATAACAGTACCGGTCCTACAGTTTTGAAATTCATAGACACTGTCAATTTTGAAAATGAAATAGTGATTGAAATAAAACTAACTTTGAGGATTTTATGGCATTTATATTATGTTTTTTTACGTTCCCGTTATTCGTGTAAATATAAGAAATTGGTATGAAATAGTGATGATTTATTTCTTTTATTTACGAATACTCCACATTGAAATAAAACTAATTTTAAACTATGACACTAGGATGTCAAACACCTCAGTTCTCCCGTGTCCATGGTTGCTGTAAAGCAGCCGAAACGTCGGGAACGTAGAACATATAAAATAAACGTTATAAAATCCGTAAAATTTGTGTTACTTCAATAGTAATGATTGTGACTTTTTTAGCAGTATTTAGATATATTCATTTTCTCTCCTCTGTGATATGAATATACCCAACCACAATTAGGCAGACCATCATAGCCCACCAATCTAATCGCATAATGTTTATGTAACTACGTAAAGAATACTGATCACGCTAAGGTTTTGTTAAATCGATACATCTACGTTACTAAACATGGTCATACACTGTATGTAGATAAAGAGTTTAAGGTCAAAGCTCAATGCACTACCAAGCAATAATTCATCTCGCAACCAATTAGCGGGACGGAAGCGAATAAGGAAAAGCGTGTTTATTTCTTAACCGTTATGGATGCCATTTAATAGGCCGAATTAATTATTGTAAAATGAATAAAATGAACTACTTTATTTGTATACTATTTGGAACGTAGGTACTCAAATAACGATCAAGTGATCAAATGTCATAATACATTCGCTAATAAAGCGGCACATTTCCGCTAGAGACGCGGTTTTGAAATGTATGAAAATATTCGATCACTCGATCGATCTTTCATTAACCATGTTAAAACTTGTACTAAGGCGCTAATAGTACAAAGGTTGTTTGTATATTGGGTTTTGGCTTAAATGAAACGACGAGATAGGAATAGCTACATTCTTGAAAACATTATCAACGAAAACTTAGCTTAATATTGTCTAGCAGTCTAGCTAATACGCACGATAGGTTACTGTGATTTTAAATACCACCACACAACTATCACTCGCGTACAACAACAAACACACCTTGTTGTTGAAGATGTTTAAAAGTTTTCCGAACAGAAGGAACGCTGATAACATAATATACTTACTAGAATATTATCTAGGTACCTACTAAATATTATATATCTTATTTTGTAGTCACAGGATCACTTAACCACACGGTAATATTGTGTTCAATCGTATGTTCTCTTAATGACGACTGAAACGTGAGCACCAGTAGTCAGGTATGGACCGCGTTATCATTATACCAATAGAAGATACTTTAATGATTAAAGATTGCGCTCTCTCCTTATCTATAATAGTATGTAATTAGCTTAACTAAAATTGGAATAGTTCATAAATAAAATTGATGATATTTTATGGCAGACGCGCCTAGAATTAAGGAGCATAGGAATATTTGTAATTTAAGATAGATAGGCATTAAAAATAATAACGATTTTGAAAACAGTCGAGTGAGACAGTGTCAAAGATGTAAGAATGACAACGGGGTCCGGAAGTACAGGGAGATTAGATGATAATTTGGTCACCCATCTATGGTCCTCAATGGAATCCATTCTGCGTTTTATTCAGCTTGGCTACGTATGCCCTACACATGTTAGCTAAGCATGCTAAGACATTTTATATAATAAAAAAATAACGCCCACCGTATGCGGGATCATGCCCTTTTAAATATCCTTTTAACAGAAAAGCCCAGGATAATATAACATGCAATTATTTTTTAAAGCAATAATGTTACTTACAATATCAGATTTTGTTGCGAAGCGCACTTTAGTATTTTAATTCACATATAAAACTATTGGATACCTACTTACAATAATATACAATTCACGGACTGCAGTTTACGCACTAATTTGTAGGTAACTATAGTATAAAATATCAATAGTTTATGATGCTATTGAAATTTGAGTATATTTTTTTATAGACGCATCACTAACATATTTTAGGTAAGGCATTTCGAAATGGAGCTAGGCACAAATTCAGCATGACCTGTGCATGCTAGCAAACGTGAATTTGCAACAATCGGCTGAACCTGGAATCATACACTACGCAACACTTACACGTGCAGTTAGACATACGACTAATAATAACTCAACTATAAGTAGGTATCTAAACCATCTGGTTACGTTACTAATTAGGTATTTCAAATTAATCGTATCGATTTGAGATTCGTTCGCTTGTTACAATGGGCAGCGAGAAACGTCCGCCATACCAAACGATCTGTGTCCGACAGCATTTTTATAGTTCAGAATAAAGATGAGCAGGATTGCGGAAATTATGCAGGTTGTACTTAGATGCGGAAAATTAACAGAGATAAGTAATAATAATGATGATGTTCTGTGCGAATTTACTTGCCAAGTCCCAGGGGGCGCTTCAGTGAACCTTGGTTCTATACTCAGGGGCGGATTGAGGAGGCATGGCTGCAATTGCACGTAGCAGAGTATCCGCCCATGAATAGTACGGTCATTATAAAACTGTAGTGGTTTACCGAATTAACAATAATAGGTATTTTCTTTCTCCGATGACAGCTGTTAGTAATTTATAGAGCTGGAAGTAACACAGTTTTCTTCCTGCATCCGTTAGCTTACTTGAAGACATATATTTCTCAGTGAAAATGGATCATTCGTGTATGATTTATAACTACATAATTACCTATATTCTGAGAAAAAGATAATTAAGCTCGACAACGTCGATATTGAGGCCACAAATGTAATTCAGTATTTGTTTTTTTTTTCCTGTTCTATTTATTTTCAAACCCGTAGATGTATCAGCAGGCAGCGTCATAGCATAGAGATTGACTGAACATAAATATTTATTTTTAATATTTGACGCAAGTTACAGTTTACAGTACAGACATTCGATTATTTTTATTTGAAATTAGAACAAATTGAAGCTTAGAATATTGATTTCATATGTTGGCCTAAAACATTTTACGAAGCCCTATGAATTAGAATAATTACGGAATAAGGTACCTATGTGTAAAATTGAAGTTTAAGAATAAATGTGAAAATAACGAAATAATCTCCCTTTGATTGGCGCAATTTTTCTATTTGTTATCATCTTTTCAATTTTTTCTTTTCATCTTTTATGTAGGTATAATCAACAAAAACTCACGGGTCAGTCGTTGTTTGATGGGATATGGGATGTGGCGGATGACAAAAAAAATGATGTGTTAGAATCACATGAAAGTATAAATGGTACGTACTCAATATAGGCATATCATAAACGTATATTGGGTCATATTTCATACAATTTGACCCAATATACGCAAACATACCTACCTACTTATGCACACATCAGTCTCGCCCAAATTCATAGAAATTTGTAATCATATGTAACAGCATTACAAAGCGATTTTCTTCGGACAAATGATTTTAATGCCATTGTAAATGGCTGTGTCCAGTCCGGGCGCTGCTGTCATCTGTCGCATGCGTGATTGCCTCGCGAGGTTGCGCGGCTGGATAGAATAAGTAATGTATGAAAACTTCTTTGCAACATCTAACTTTATCTGCGATATGTATAAATATTGTATGTAAGTACCGATAATGATGATGAATTACTTACGATAACGAGAAATTAATTGGTGCTATATACAGCACTGCCAACCCATTGCCAAAGACTAATTAATCTTGTTTACTAAATTTTGTAAAGGTACTAAATTGCTTACAAAATTTTATAAATCTTAATAACTCGTTGGGTATAGATACTTATGTCAATTCAGTATACATATTTACGCGGATGCGCGTGCGCGTGCAACGCAACGCTTCCGCACTTTGTCCTTACCTTGCAACACAATCTGACGCGACTCTACCGGCTACTGAGCGCCCGCGCCATGGCAACCAGACAACGAGTCCTATTCCATCGCAGTTCCTATTACACAATTAGATAATACCTAATCCAGGCACATAAACCTCATACAAAGGGATATGTAAGCAGATTAAACGATTTATCTACAATTCGGTACTCTGTCGACTTACCCGAGATCCGTGAGAGGACGTTATACGATGCTCACGGCCAAGGAAATAGGCGAAGAAAATGCTTTACTTAGCAGCAAATAAAACTGCAACTCCGTGTAACGGTAAAGATGGTACAGAAATAAGAGCAACGCCTAATCGTAAGCGAGTTATTCTGGTAACACTCTGTGAATTTGTTACTTTATTATAAATAAATATTAGTACTGAATTCACAAAACTACACGTTCGGCGAACACGTAAACACATTGAAAGTAAATCAATACGGTCTGCTGGAGCAGTATATACCTATGCTCGGTTTGATGATTTTTATGGTGATGCTCTACCGGGATATATTTACGCTCGTTCCCCCGTCTATTTGAAAGGCATGTACCATCCCCATAATCAGAAAAAAAGATATGGTTTGCAAATAAATTAGCGCTATTACTTTGGGACCCATGTCTGGTGGAGGCTTTTACCTCCCTCAAAGTGTTTGCTGGTATTCGCTCTCTACCCTGTCCGGGGTGTAGGTAATCTGTATTGGGACTTTTTGAAACCCCTTGTCAGAGTGTTCTGCCGCCGCCCATGAATATGGGTTTGTCTTTGGGTTGATCATCGATCTGGTTTTGCCAGATTTTTCTGGCGTCGGGGCCATAATAGATCGTTTCAAAGTGCGGAGATGCTCTTGGAGTTATTTGCACACCTCCCTAGCTGCTTTTAAAGCATAGGTTAGGGGCAACGCATAGCGATCTTCTCATCTCGTTCAATGAAGCTGTGGCCACATATGACCAGAAGGAAGTTCTTGCTAGAGCACGGCGCAGAGTGCAAAAGGTGGTGAACGCAATAGCGTTAGCGATCACTATATTTGGCTATATTGTTATTTATTGTGTAGCATTATAATATAGTCTATAATATCGAATACCCAATTAAATAATGATATCAAACAATCAATTTAGTTCACAGAAAATCTAACTTTATCAAATAATTTTATGAATAGCATTGATTTATCCGCTCTTCTTGCAGTAAGATCACATACTAGCTAAAAATCATTTTTCAGAATAAATCGTTTGCAAAACTAGATCTATTTTAATTGCTTTTAAATAAGAGATAGGTTTGTTTTTAAATGCAATTTTCGACTAAATACTTAATACTCCACTTTTAAGATAATTTTGTTTATCTAGAGTCATTTGACGTAGCGCCGAGGCTCATGTTGGTTCTCTAACCAAATAGTGAATGGCTCTACTTGTCAAAACCTTTTGTAAATTTAGGATTTTTATCTAAATTTTAGTAAGTATATACAAACTTATTAATATAAAACGTAATTGTTTTAAATGTATCCATATATTTGCTGACTACACATCCAATATTGTATTAGCACCGCTGAAACACGATTTGCGTCATACTCAATATTCGCGTTCTCAATCCGATCATGAAAGATGGCGATCAATATGGATAAATGTATCTAGGTAATCGATTCGTGGTACTGTGCCGAATGGTAAAGCTATCGCGCTATTTCTGTACACAAAAATACTTCTGTTTAGGTAGTAGGTAGGAGTAAGCTAGGTACAAACGTTACTCGCGTAGCCTAAATACTTTAGCAAATAACAAATAATCAGAGATGTCAAGAATATTAATTGCGTAATGCAAGCTTCGAGTGAGAGTTTTTTACTGCATAGTGTATTCGTCAATTTGTATGACAAATTGAATAGCGCCTCTAGGGGACTATGTTCAACTGTTAACTTTCCATAAATGGCCAAATATGTAGATTATTAAGTCTATACGGTTAGGTATCGAATAAACCCGCACTTGGCGTACTAATGTGTATGTACTAATGAACGTTTTAAATATCGATAAATAATAACGACAGCACACAGTACATCACTAACTATGGTTTAACCTCTATCGACCCCAAAGCGAATTCGCACACGACCGGAAATTCCAGTCTGGATGAAAAAAAGTCCCGCCTATAGTTAACCGGTATATCCACAATATACCTAGCACTCTCGGTGAAAAATAAACGTTTATAAGATTTGGTTAGTAATGGTTTAATATAGTATAAATTGAAGTATAATGTGTTGTAGGTACCTATTTATTTTAGGCAACGATTCATGTGGTACCATTAGGTACTTACATTACAAAAAACTAAAGACTCACATACGTATAGGTATATATTTATAAACAAAACTAAATAATTTAAAATATAAATTCGGTAAATCAATGGACAATGATAGTCTCTACATGTAATATTTACTGTGTGCGCGAACTTTCTCTACTATTCTATGACCTGTAATCATGGTATAATGTGGAATGGCCAAGATAATGCGAGGACTTTCTAGTTAACCACGATTCCACAAACACATTGGTATCTACTTAATGTTGATCTCACTTTCAATAAACAATATAGCAAAACATAACGTTCTATTAACCCGAATTTTCGCATCGATAAATAGCCGTATTCGAAGTGAGCTTGATTAAAAAAAATGGCTGCTGTTTTGGGTACTACGCCCTACTAATATTATATTAATTGTGAGTTTGTTTGTATATCCAAAATAAGTATTGATCTCATTATAGTAGATCGTTATTCAAATTTTTTCTATTTAGAATGGAAATTCCATCTGGTTTTGGTTTTTTCTAAAAACGAAGATGTAGGTTTATTTTAGTGTAGTTATTACTTTACTAAGCCTACCTTCAATTTATATCTAGCGATAATCATATAAAATGTGATTTAAATATTAACTGACAATGTCTTAGTTTATAAAAAATACTAAATTCGAGCAAATATTTCAAAAGGTAGGGTTACTCGTTATTTATGGGTCACTTATTCTTGTCTACACTTTTTAATATTCCGCAATATTTAAGCGGGAACATCGCTACATTTTTTTTCTGTGGTAGGTATTGTTGATCTTATTAACTAAATATAATCACGGAACGGCCTGAGCAAATTGCTCTAGTTTCTCTTTTATTTTCTCGTATAAGCCGGCGCGGGCGGCGACGGTGAATGCTCTTTTCTTGCTGCACATTGTGTCAAGTGAATGCACCCGCTACTTTATATGGATACCATTAAGGAGCAATGACCCCGCCTGCATCACTGCGTAGCCCTAATGTATGCCATGCCATATATCAACGATATTTTTATCGATCCTAAAAGCATCAAACGTATGTATCGATGGATCGATTCATATTGCGCAGTACAATATTTTACTGTGCAATAAGAATTAAGTCAATTTGAAAAAAAAATCTCACGAGTAAATCCCATCACAATTGTCATTTTGAAGGGATTTTTTTTTATCGATATCGTAATTCTGACTTCCCATAATGATTATAAATGCGCTAAATAAACTCAGGTTCCAACCTTAGTATACCCTTTCTGAATCATTCGGTATTTTACCTATTTTTATTTAGCTAAATAGGCAAATGTTACAGATTCAAATGACATATCGTGTCTAAATAGACGATAAAGACATGTAAAGTTCTCGTGCACCAAACACTGTTTTATTGAACATTTTCCAATAGCATTCACGAAACAATGGCCACTTTGCTTCCGTGTGAATTAACAGACGCACAATAACAAACATCCCACGACGCGACGTCGTGTGTGGGACGTAATGAATAATATCGACAATTGAAGACTATTTACCACCACCCTACTAACTATTATGAGGTGCTACCCATGTCTTTGATACAGGAAAATACTTCAATAGCTATGTATGTCGCAGCCGAATTGTAGAATCCGCTTTTTTACAAAAACAGCTAGCCGCTCTACAAAATAGGGGTGGTATTAATCTTATTTCCAATCAGGATATCGAACTGCCTGGCAATTTTATATTTTTAATAAATAATACATACTTACCTATTCCAATATTTTTTTTTCTAAAATTGTTGGACTAAATTAAAAATACAAACTGAGACAATGTACTATGTATCGGGCATATCGCTAACATGATACAGATGACATGTTTACAGCCGGGGAGTGAACTGCCTGGCTATAAGAGCTCATAATACGCCCCAGGGTTATTTTGTAATGCGGCTTATTGACGTTCATTCAGCAGGAATTTCTTAGCAATACGTTCATCAAAAGGGCGGCTAACGATTAGCAACTTTGTAATTTGATTTAGATTCTTAATTCTTAATTATCCGATATAATTACTATAAAAAATTTACTGCGAAACGCTCTAATTCTGCGGCGTACCGTTTTAGCCGTATTACAATTCGGCTGCATATCAATACACTGCAGTATAAAACGACCCTGTTTTATAAAGTGGCTAGACGTTTTGTAAAACCGCGGATTCAACAATTTGGCTGTGACATATACAAACTGATTCAGAAAGGGTTAATCCTTGAATCTGCTCTTCTTTGGCGGACATTTATTCATTAAGTAAGTGAAGTCAGAGTTTCGATTCGACAATTTTATTTATAAACAAAATTTGACTCACAAAGTCAATACAGAATTTTTTTTGGGAACATTTTTTTAACGACATCTATATACTGATCGACATCTATGACTGAAAGATATGCAGTTTCAAGACATAGGTGCAAGGCACCCTGAATATAATGTAGACACTTTAGTGACTACATAATATATGTTTATATATATGACCCAATTTAAAAAATGATAAGAATCCAGTTAATACTTACAGCGTGAGTGGTGGGACCACAAACACAAAATGTCGGCGTTCTCAACCCATCGGGATAGTACACTTCTGGGGACGGTGGCGGACGATCGACCTCTGATCTAGACCGCTACAGATCTGTAACAACACACATTCATACATTTACATATAAATATATCGCCAGACGAGCACACCGACTATACGGTCCCGCACTAAGCAACACTTGTATTGTGGGTACCGTACAATGGACTGGGGGCGAACCCAGTATATATTACTTATATAAATATTAAACATCCATGACTTGGGAACAAACATTCGCGCTCCTCACACAAAGTTTTTCCCTACCAGGATTCGAACCTGGTACCTTCCGCACTGAAAGCAGGGTCACTACCAACTGCGCTAATCAGGCCGTCAGATTATAGACCTTTCTAAATTATAATACATAAGTTTTGTTAGACAAATGTAAAGCTAAAGATTTTGATGGATTTAATATGCGTTTAAATATTTGATGCCCCTTCAAAACAACAGTCAAGATTTTTAAACCGTGAGAACATTCCATCACCTCTATCCTTCAACGCCCCAAACTTTTTTGCTCTACAGGTAGTTGACCTCGGAGTGAGGAGCTGGCCCTATTGAAGTCACACCTCTATAGGGCCGACTCGGCCGATAGACAGATATGATACATTGTCAGTCTATAGTCAATAATATTGCGGCTCCATAATCTATAATTTGAAAGGATCGCCGCACTATTGGAGATTTTACATTGATTACGTAATGTCTCTACTACTTGAGAATGTTAAAGTTTGTTCGTCAATAAAAGGTTATTAAAATCTGAAATAGTACCCAAACATTCCTCTGGAATTACAAGTCATAGTAGTCTAGAGTCCATCCAAATAGAACAAAAAAGAATCGAGAGCATAGCAAAGTTCAAAGTCTCGTCTCTGTCAATGAAACCTGTTCGAGTTTATTGTCATGACAATCGCTTAATAATCAACAGTCGGGTGTCGTTCGGCGGCGGTCAACTGACACTAGAGTAGGTAATGACTGAAGGTGATCACCTGTTACCATAAACAATAGTCTGCGACTGAGACGCGAGATGAGATTAATGGTTACCGGCGCGCGGGCGCTTCTAGGTGGCCCAAGTGTGATACGCAAGACTGTATATTATTAAATAATCGCTAGTTATACCTATTGTCATCCTTTCTATAGACTAGAAGATGGGTAGTAGACCTTCATCTACCATCTTTCTATTTAACTAATATTGTAAAATTTGTTAAAAAAAAAACAAATACGCGAACAAGTCAAATCGTTGGCGCATGCTAAATAGCTTTTCTTCAATGACACACGTCGAGACATAATTTGGCGAGCCAGACAGACATATTGTGAATTAATTATAGATTGTATGATCTTTTACATTTAAAATACAATACACGATAATTGTAATCTTGGGCCATTCGAGAATTAAATTTTAAGCGTGGTATAAAGCAACATGTCAACTTTTTTGGAATGAATGAAATTTACGGGGACCCGGGCATTATCATTTTATAGCCTGGTTAAAGAAAAGGCCGCGATTCATTCGGGTTTAGTAAAGTAGGTATTTAATAGCTTTTATACCTACATTTTGGCACCGTCTGGCAGACGTCGCGAATCGCCCCCGCACTACGCGACCGTAGTACGTACTTTGTCACGAGATTTAAGACTTTAGTCACCAAGATACAGGAAATATTTCCCGAACGGATGATAACAGCTATGACGTAAGTTTGTACGACAAAATTTAATATACCTACTGTCTACAACATAGCTACCGCAGTTGTAGTATGCCTAACTAACCGAAAATCGGAAATAGAAACATAAGCGAGATTTAAATTATTGATAGCTAGTAGAGTATACACATAGTTTTCAACTATATAAGAATATATATTTATTTAGAGAGAGAGTGAATTATAGAGAGAAATTTGTAAAGTTGAACATTTTTATATTTAGGAAGGTTCTTACAAAACCAAATACTTATAGGTTAACGTGATGATGGTTTTTTTCGCACCAGTCAATAAAACCAAGAAAAATGTTTATGTCAAAATTCTATCCAAGATTTCCGTTGAATGACACGTTTGAACCAAGTCCAGCACTTTTACACTTTTATCAGCTATAAACAAGTGTAAATGAATAGAATATTTAGATCCCTCAATTAATCAAATCACTTACTAAAAATATTATGTGACGAAAAGGATTATTGCCTTAATATTTCCCCAGATATAGTCCGTGGATATACAACACCTGCACAGAATAGACCTGTGAAATTCCTCTCCCGCTTTTGTTACTGATTAGAATAACACAAATGAATTAACGTCACGTAAGACGATTGTCGCACGTAAAACGTACTAGGTATAGAGGTGCGTCATATGTGCTAAGAGTGATTGATAGTCGGTTAGTCGCAATTTATGTGTAGCGTTTCCTTCTTCCAATCAATTTGTGATTTTCTTGCGAGTCGTTGGCTTGTAGAAATAGGAATAACTGACTCGTAGAATACCTGTATTAAAAATATTTGCAAGAGAGAGAGAGAGATGAGAGTGAGTGTTTTGTTAGTAATTATCCAGCGAATATCAATCTTGAATATTCAAATATTTAGAACACGATGATACAACTGAGCTCAATAATAGTCAACATACCTACTTTGTATGATAAACATTAATTAATTTTCTTCATAATAAATAACAATATGTACCTACTTGTAAAGAAAGTCATGTCACAATACAAGATTTTATATCAGAGTAAAGTTTCAGTCAATACAACATGAAAAAAACAATAATATTTTTTGCCAGCAAAATTACAGAAACTTATCTACGTATAAATAGACGACGCGTATGTGTAGATAAAGTATTGGTACCTATAGTTAAAGTATGGGTAGGTATATATTACAACACAACACGTGTTATTTTCAATTAGTTCTTATCAATTATGTTGGATGAAAGCGGGAAATCAATGACATAAAATAAAACATTTCCATTTTTAAACATGTTGCATAGTTCGTGAATAAAAACGGTTTAAAACTGCAGTTATGTTCAATTTAAGGACGTTTAAATTTCAATCCGACGAGATAATTATTTCCCCAAATTTGCCCAAATGTAAGTTTTACTTAATTAACTGTTCTGCATTAACTATTTAGGTATGTTCTGAAAACAATGATATCAATGGAAAATCTATGGCACCTAAAAAAACTCTTGGAACTTCTGCCTGCTGACAATATGATGACATCAATGATGATGTCATAAATCATATAAAGGAATGAGGGCCTTCCGTGACTTTATGAGACAAATCAATAATCAAAATTGACAAGTGTTGAAAAGTATCTATAAAACGATCGTCCTGCCGTCTTCTTCTTCTTTCTTTCTTTACGAAATGAAATGCAATGAAATAAAATGGATATGAGATGTATTGTTCCAAAATAACCTTGGCAACAAAAATGTCCGTCACGTGATAATGCCGACATTGACAATACCGTCGCCAAACTATGGTAAAGCTTGGGAGAGGCCATCCATCTTCATGAAGGTTATCATCTATCAATAAAATGGTTGGAGTAAGTTGAGCCAATGTATTCCAACTCGGGCTATTACTTTATGCTCTACATGATCTCAATCTGAAAAATGCGCTCTGTGATGTTATTTCTATATCCGAGAACCAGGACATTATAATATTGAAGCAATATTTGGATACAACAATTGCATTGGAATTTTCCTGGTCCCTACAATAATTAGAATATTATGATACCTAGTAGAATCTAGGTCCAGCAATGTAGAGACATGAAAATATACTATCTGTTAAAGTAAGTCATGATAACTCTATGCATTCGTAAAACCCATGAGTAGGCGAACTCTATATACGCTCTATTTACCGGAATGGCTAATCTTATCACATAGCAACGAGACCGATAGTAAGTAAGTAATATGGAATTCATTTTAGCATAGCGAACGAGCTCATTATGAAAAAACATAAAGGTATTAACAGTAATATAATTTTATTTCATTCAAGGCGGACTCAAACTGTTTCCTGCATAAATTTGCATACATTTATTTGCCAACGAATTTACGAGAACTCTGGGTTTATTATCTGTGGCCTCAAATATACCTATTTGAACTATCTGTCTGACTATCATTTTAGCACCATTGAGCACCATTAACTACAGATGCCGGGTGTTAGTACTGTAACATGGTCTAAATATAACCACCACGTGTTGATTTGGGGACATTGTTCGGATGTATTCGGTTCTCAAGCCATTTTGGGGTCAAATGCCGAACCACTAGACTACAATGTGAAACAAATGAATCAAATATTGGTTGACACTTGTGGCTCGATTGACATCTTATTTGTAAATGATCTATCGGAACATTCTGAAGATCTCCAGATATCGCTTCAAGTGTTGAAGGAATACGTTTGAACACTAGCTGCAAAGGTCGTGAGCAAAGTTGGTCCGATTCGTGGAGAGAAAGTTAATGCTTCGCGTTAAGCCTTGCAAATTATGAATACTGAACATTATCATTATCAATTTTCTCGGGAAAGTAATCACCATGCAGAAACAGAGATAACGTACAATAAATTGTGCAATACACTTCCAATGACTACCTAATTAGTAACTCCTAATAAGGGTGAAATGATTGCTGTACTTACGATTTCATCGATTTTCCTCTCGAATTTCAGAAATTAACCTTTGACGTGGTTACAAGCAAAGCGACTACATTTGAGAAGGCACTTTTAAGGGCTTTCGTGCGAACTACAATGAGCCCTGTAGCAACACGACCGCTCGTTATTACATCGATATGACGAGTGTGGCTGGGTCGAGTTGGCGACGGTGCTGGCTGGCCGCGCGTGTCATCGTGCCGCAAGCGACAAGCGCAAGCGCTGCTCAAGAGGAAGGAAGATTACACACTCGTACTATACCTACATAATTATATACACATACCCATTGTAAGGCAGGGACGTACCTATGTCTTTGAACAAATATCAATCAATTATCAGAGCCTATTCACGTTCTAGAAAATATGCTTCAAATTGTAAATGCAATCAGACTCTACTTGGTACTTTTTTCAATACGTTTCATTTGCTACAACTAACGCCATCTCTGAGATAAATATAATATAATGTGCTTACTAGCGCGATATCTACCTTGTGATAAAAAGTCCGCCTGTCGCAGTTAGACAGATTCTTAGTACGTTTAAAATGAAATAGGTGGCGTTACGTGTATTTTTTTTTTATTAACCGGCGAAAAAAAAACAGATGAGGTTATCAATTCGACGAGTATATTTTGTTACATTATATATGTACATATTATATTACTCGAAAACCTACCTATAGTTAACAAAATAAATATTCAATTACGTAATAGCCGTCAAGAAAAAGCAGTTGATATTTGCTCCGTGTTTTCCTGGTACAAATTTGCACACTAGGTTAGCAGGCGGACAGCACCTAAGTACATATCTAAGCCTTTGGTATCATATCGTAACCTTAGAATCTAGAATTTGAACTTAAATCGTGTTTTCCGCAATATTTAGTGAATACTATCTAATAAGATAACCAGTTCCACGATACTCCCTCTCCTTGATTGACTTGAAGACCGTGATCAGTTTAATCTTCAACTGCTAATTTAAATTTTATTAATGTGTCAATAAATTAATTTGTTGTACTACCTAGCACCTACACAGGGCCCCAAGTCTGCTAACACAATCGACTCATAATCGAACAGCAACCGCATAGTAACTGTCACTTTTGACAGATATTGTATGGGATATCTGTCAAAAGTGACAGTTATCGATTGTGTTAGCAGACTTGGGGCTCAGGTTGATTCAGAAAGGGTATATCTGCAAAGCTAAGCCTTCAACCCGCACTTATGTAGCACATTTGTAATCACTAAGTATGAGAAGGAATGTTAATATGCAAAATTTAAAGAAAAAGGCTCACAAAAAATCTCAATTGTTTTATGCTGGGTACAACATTTTTTTTTTTAAACCAAAATGAACCGCACCTATTGGGTACAAGGGTAAAAACCATAAGTTATGAAAGATTGGGAACGTAAATTCTACATGCATTTTTACAGACAAGACGCCATTTAAAAAATAAATTAAAAGTGATGCCTATCTAAGTAGGTACCTAATAGATGAATAAATATCGCCAATCGAACACGCTAACTGTATATGGTCGTGAGTGAACTAAGCAACGCTTGTAATATGGGTACCGTATAAAGGGCTGAGGGTGGATCCGAGTCCAATAATACCCAGGGCACTGTTACCTTATGTATAAGACCAAAACATAAGAGTGTCTCAAAGTTTTAAATCAAAAACTACCAGACTCTTGCGCTTTGGTCGTGGTCTTGCGAAAATGCGAGACTAAGACTTGGGCAACACTAGGTAGGTACTACTTTGGGGTACACTAAGTAGGTACTACTTTGGGCAACACTTGGTAGGTACTACATGCACACTTGCGTAGATTTTTTTTTGGATTTCTTCATAGAATATAGAATGATCAGCACACCTGAGGCGCGATTGTGTTGGGTGTGCAGGGAGATGGTCTCCCGGTCTCCCCCATCTCTTTCCACCCATCGCGCACTTTAGCATTCTCGTACCCACCGTCTAGACTCTAGACATGCTTATATTGGGGAAAAAAATCATCAATCTAATCCACTGACATTCCAACGGATCATGGAATTTAGGCAACAATTCGTGCGTGCCTACATTATGAAGGTATTGTCGTGTCGAGTTCAGAGACCTTGGGGTGTTACGTAGTTTCCCGGCCGCGACCTGCCCCAAAGCTTGCGATGTGATGGCACACCGTCACAGCTGTGCGGGTCAATGAACTTACGTTATACCAATTTACCTAATAACTGCCTGCGTGCAGTGTGCTTGCTATCTTGCTGTCATATTTTTATCACGATACCATACTTATCGTCGAATACTCAAATTTAAGGGCTGAATGTTCACGTCCCATGATAATATGCAAGATAACGATAGCTCAAACAGGAAAGTAAAATCTACTTAAATACTTGAGTAGCGATTGAGCGAGGATCTTCTTAGTTGAGGTCGCGTTCCGATCCTGTAGTAGAGTTAAGAAAAAAATGTAAAATGACAATTTGTAAGTGCCCCCATAGGCCTATACGAAATAAATTTGATTGAGCATTCGGCGTACTGAAGAAGTTAAGAACACTTTTTCTCCACCACAAATAAATCTGGAAAATGGATGGGATCAATTCGGGATAGCCAAATTGTACCTCGAAATCCACCGACAGTATTTGAGGATGTCATTAAAACAACATGTAGGATATTTTTTGTATGTTTTCCTATAATAATAATATGTATGCCTAATATAATATGTAGCTTTAAAAACTGTACTTAAAATACACATGCAGATTTGATTACAGAAACTTGGTATTGCGGATCGCCATGAAAACATGTATGTAGGTACATACATATATGAATATGAACGAAACAAAAGAAATCGTAGCTAGTACCAAGTTTATGGCGATCAGTGGTGTCTGCCCAGATATGGTATACAAGCGTGACTAACTTTACATATGTAGTATAGTATTGTACCTATTATAAATCTATGACGTTGTCGCTTATCTTGTTTCGATTACGTGTCCTAATAATGTTATGTACGTAAACATCGATAACGATAAATAATCTTCAATTAATGTAATTCGCTGTTTCACATTTTAGGGACATACTTATTACTTTTATTAGCAAAGCTTTTTTTAAGCGTCATTATAATATTAAATATAATTTCACAGACTTGTTAGAATATTCAGATAACAAACGGCGTGCGCTACAAGTGAAGCCTAAAAAAACTCCGAAAAACTATGTCCAGAACTTCTTAGTCTATTTCCTGGGCAAAAAGTTTTGTAGGTATGTGATAACATTTACCATTACAAAATATGTATTGAAAAAGTGGCTTCACTTTGCTATTGGAAACGTTACGTCTGAACTTCTAAACAATCCTGTGTCTAATTCAACATCCTTTTACCCTGGACATTCCGTGAAGGAATAAAGTACCTATATGAGAATATATTTCGTTAAATAATACCTCCAAAGGTTTTGGTAGGTAGGTAAGTACTTAAAGTATGTGACAAAGTTAATGAGCCTCTGATAAAATGCGTAGGTAGGTACACGGCAAGTCATTGATTTGATTCTTCTTACGCATGCCACAGTTCTCATTTCAAAGAAGCTATTTTGAGCATGTTTTGAGCATCGCAAAATTGGTCTAATTTGCCTGTATTGTGTAGAGAGAGCTCTCTATGTAGGCGACTAAAGATATTTTTGTAGGTAATGTACCCACTAGCTCGTACCCCCCACTTCGTTTTCCTGAATAAATCAAGTAGGTACCTATGAGAGAATTCTAATCAATAGTACCTCGATAAACAGAAATACGTATGGAACCATTGATTAAGTATATTTTATAGCAATCAATGCATGTAACATTACGCAGGTATAGGTAGTACTATACTTGGTATAAATAGGTAGGTACCTACTTCGTGTAGTGCTAGGTGTAACGCGTGAGCTTAGACGAAGAAATAATATTTTATTGACGAAGTATCGCGAATAACATACCTATTTATTGACGCACAAAAACCAAGCCGATATTTTGTATTGATTTCTTATATTTACGCGAAAACTACAATTATACTTTTATTTCAAAGCCGATATTTTGTGTTGGACACGCGAATTCGTGAGTACTTAAGGACGTCATTCGCGTGTATTACACAAATTGACTTCGATTTTTGTGCTTCAAGATTTTATTCGCGACACTGAGATTAAAACGTGAACCCTATGTGCTAAATAATAATCATTAGCAGATAGGTGTCCTGTCACATGCCTCCCTGTCGAAAATATGCACAACGATTACAATATATGGTGATTAATTTTGGATTTAGACAAAATTAAAGATTGTATGAATAACTTTAAATATATTATTTATTTATGAAAATAAAATAAACCAACTGAAACCTTCAAGAGGTGCTTCGAGTGTCTGAAACAGAAAATTAATATTAATAAGATTTTATGTTTCTTATGTCTGTAGGTACCGACACATGAATAGCTCATGTGATAGCGGCGCTCGGCGAATTTTACAGGCCTCACTCCGATCATTATGCCATTTGGTTACCTTCAGAATTCACAAGATCTAGCGTGAATACGTACATCGTGAATTCATATTGGCTATCTATCCAGAAATAGGTTGAATCTTCTGTTCATTTACAAAATTTCAATTTATAAATGCAATACTTTTGGCTTTTCATACATCGTTATAGCTAAGTAACGGCTAATTGATTTAATTTCCATAATTATTTTCAACGCATGCAAAATATGGTTACGTCAGAGATTAAACTGCAATCATCTCATACAAATTTTCACAGACGCAATCAAACTTTACGGGCATTAGAAAGGAATCGAGATTTCTTTTGTTTTATTAAATCCGATTTAGATCTCGTGTAGAAATTCCGGAAAATAAAACGAAGATAAATAACAAACAGCTCCCAACTGAGTGAACTATTAACAGACCGGTAGTACCTACCAAGTGGCGCAATCAGTCTCCGAGAATTCCACTAATAAACAACAGCCATAAGGCTTTGGCTGGGGGTCACGCACTGGAAAGCCATATCTGGACTAATTTATCTGTGTGCTTGGGCGACAGACAGCGTCGGGTATGAACCAGAAGTGTGCAGACGATGAGCGGTATAATATGCGTGGGTAGGGCAGTATAAGAATAACTTTACATGTTCTGGGGTAGTGACCTGTGTCGTGCTCCGGGCAGTACTTGATGGTGTGTGCGCGGTCGCCGGTGGCGCCGCAGCGCGGGCAGCGGAACGAACGCAACACAGGGCATTGCACCCGGCCTCGTCCGTCCCTTAATGTGTGGGACGTGTACCAGTATAGGGACTTCCCGTTGTTCTTACAGAATACACATTCCTGAAATAAAAGTACTTAAATGAATAGTGATGGCATACGGCCTGGCACGTGGGCGCTTAGTATGAGTTCGGTTTAGACCTCAAATAGACTTATTAAAGATGGAAAACATGGTTGCGCGGTGCGAGCGAAGCCGCGGGCAAGAGATATATTATAAAATTCTTTAAACTAAATTTTAACCGGTAGTCGTAGAGATTTAAAATCTGGAGGATAGGTACCTACATTCTTGGAGTAGGATCAAAATTTGTACAAATGAAGATTTTTTTTAAGGTAGGATCGGGCAAAGTAAAATAGTAGTAATATAATAAATTTAATAGAAATAGTAATGACATGAAAAATATTAGTAGTAACTTAGACATCTTCATACCTATTTCATTAAATAAAATATAGATTTAGTACGTACGTATTTATACTAAGTAGCGTTAGGAAGAATAAACTGAATTAATAATAGGTGTCATTAAAGACTCTGCGTAGTAAAACGACCTTGTTTCTATTTATATTTATGAACCAACATTAATTAATTGCCAATGTGACGAACTACAGTGTAAATACCCACTTAATTATAATTTCAGAATTAAGGAACATTTGGTCTTTAACGGCATTCATTATAATAATAAACGTGCTAATTCAATGATATTATACCTGTTGAGTGCCTTTTAAGCGTTTGTAAGTGTATACATAGAACTGAAAGGACTCGTGAAACGGAATAAATTAATTTTCACGATAAAATACATAAGTGGCGAATTTCCAGATAGAGGTTAGAGATTTGATTGGTGTCCGGCGGCCCGGCTTTGTAAGCATTTTCAATTGATTAATATTTGTAGCGTATTGATCGCAGTTACAGATAGACATTGAAGTCCCTAATTTTGGGGACATAGTATTGTATACTAGCTATAAAAGATTATTTAGAAAGTGTTCATACTAACCTGTAAGTAAATCTGCGCTTTTTAAGCACATTTGTAATCATTGTGTGAAGTTAGAATTTCACCATTATGTTGAGAACAAAATGAACTCGTAAGTTGATATTTTTGACGACTCACAGGGACTAATCGTTTACGTGAATAAAAAATATTCTGATTCTGAATTTGATACTTAATATATGTATCTGTGCATACTCATAATTCATATAGAGAGGGGTAATACCGAATTAAAATCTCTTTTTTTATTCGAGCGATTTTTCCCCTCAGGCAATTACGACAGACAGTGTTTCTAACTGGAATTTCCCTTATAAATTACCGTGGTTTTCCGCGTGGCCATCCTCTGCTTGCGGAGCATATCCGCGTACGCCATGAACAGCTCTAGTTTGTCTGGTGTCAGCGACAAAAGTGCAGTCTCGTGCTCCGAGACCATGTTTTCGAATCCCCCGAACGAAGACGAGGGGACAGCCTCTGAAGAAAAAAAAACTACATATAATATACTTTGCATCTTTCCTTTTTCAAACTCAATTCATAAACTTTAGAATAATATATATCTAATGCATTATGTAGCAGACCTTGGATGGTTTTACAGTAGGTATGGGCACGGGCGCGGGCGGCCCGCCCGAGCGACGAGCGATCGATCGAGCGGACCCCGCCGCCTTCCTTAACCAATGGGGTGATTAATAAACGAAGTCTACTAAAATAGATAAAGGTTTAACAAACAACGTGTAAAATATTTTACCAGATGAAATCTGTAAGTTATATGGATCACGTTGATATCTATACATATAAATAAAATTGTAGTGTCTGTTTGTAATATTAAAATAACCGCTTTTTACTAAGTGCATTTGGATGTATACACGTTACCTATACCGAAACAATTTTTTTTACAGTTTTTGTCTGTCTGTCTGTCTGTCTGTCTGTCTGTCTGTCTGTCTGTCTGTCTGTCTGTCGGTCCGTCCGTCCGTCCGTCCGTCCGTCCGTCCGTCCGTCCGTCCGTCCGTCCGTCCGTCCGTCCGTCCGTCCGTCCGTCCGTCCGTCCGTCCGTCCGTCCGTCCGTCCGTCCGTCCGTCCGTCCGTCCGTCTGTTTGTTCCGGCTAATCTCTGAAATGGCTGGACCGATTTTGACGGGACTTTCACTGGCAGATAGCTGATGTAACAAGGAGTAACTTAGGCTACTTTTATTTTAGAAAAAAAATAGGATCTCACGAAAAAAAATTAAAACCAATGTTGCAGCGCAGCGCCTGATTAAGTTTGAGAGCAACAACCTGCAATGCGTCCCGCGGGCTCAGAATGGGCGAGCAGGCTGTTGTCAACGGTTGTCTTTGTTAAATACCACGCGGGCGAAGTCGCGGGCAACAGCTAGTATAAAATAATTGTGTAAATTATTTTTAGCAAGGCTAGCCATTAACCATTAGCCATGCGCTCAGTACAGGGTGTAACTTTTTAAATGTCTAATCATTTGATTTATTTCATTCGGAACGTTATCTTTACAACCTGGCCCTTTTAAAATATTTTACACTATTATTGTTAGACCTTATATAAGGTAAAATTAAATTTCAGAAGTTCATTTTGGTTGAATTTTAAACCCTCGGAATGAAAAATGTGACTGTGGTACAATTATATTTTTGAGAGGTCTATTGCTGAAGAAATTAAATTTTCCTTGCGGTAGGTACTCTACAGTACTCTCTTCCCTCCAATATGGTTGAGGAGAGCAATGGCTGCTCCTCAAGTTATGCTGTTTGTGGGGACTCTTTTCTATGACATCTTTTTTAAATTATTATTATAATTTTTTTGCTTGAAAGGCATCACACCAAAGCAATTATTTTCCAATCTACCTTTCTCCATATTATTATAAATGGGAGTATACATGCACATCTCACTAAACGGTTGGCTATGTTGTTGACCATTTGGCTTCCTAGTTAAATGATTCTGAGGGAGTTCTGTTCTAACCTACAATAATGAGTTAAGCACTGCTTGAGTATTTATTTATTACTTAGCATCGTGGCTAGGTTGCTGTCTCCTTACATAGCGTTGATTTTGATTTTGAATGTACCTACAACAATCTATTTTTAAATGAGTAACGACTGAGTTTCTTGATGGTTCTAATCACTGAAACCAACATTCCGATGCGGTATCTTCTGACTATTCGTAAATGCTATTTTTGGCATACATGTTTTTTTTTCTAACAACGAAACCTTTACTATACAGATAACTATAAGTAGGTACTTCTTTACTCTTTAGGCTGGCCTTAGGAAAAGAGTGTGCGTAGGTAGTATAATTCGAACATAAAAGGTATGGGGTATAATAGGTAGTAGCACGAAAATTGAAATATACGAACGGTTATATATATATATATATATACTATATATACCTTCAGCTTCTGTAACAACATCCTCTTGTCTATTCGTAGGTTCGGTAGTAGCATTGTGTTTAGTATCCACGGTGACCTGAGCTTCCAAAACAGCGGGGTCCAACTTAACAGCTTCCAATGCATCTGAAAATTAACACGAGGCCTTAGAAGTTGAGTACAACGATTAGAACCAATACGGACCCGGTACAACGCATTGTAGTTTTACCGATTGGGAATCAATGCATTTTGTGAACTGAGACAGCGGTTCGAGGCGACCACACAGCCCTACGATGTAATCCATGGCGTAGGTTTACGATAATATATAACTCGTCCGATAAAGCACAGAACACAAGAATGATGACATCTCTCTACCTCAAATTACAATTAAATACAATCGTCAGTCAGATAGTCAGATAGTCATAGAATCAAAAAGATCTAATTTTATGAAGATGATAATAGAGATAATATATTATACAATATTCCACATATTTTACACTGAAACGTTTAAATATCTAGATTTTTGTTTCATGTATTAGTAAGTATATAAAATGTTAAAAATGGCTGCTATTTATTATAATGCAAAAATAACACAAATTTGCTTCCATGCTTACCGGTTTTGCCAAAACAATGACCGGCGCATAAAGGATTCTGAAAAAAAAGAACGCAAAACATCGTATGTATAGTAAGCCACCATTATAAATTGTTCATCAATATTTTTTAAGTAGGTACATGTGTGTGTGTGTGTGCTGAGCTGAGATCGTTTTTCCTGTTTTTCGTCAATTAACAAAATCATTGCACCCACAAAAAAGTTATGTAAATTACCTGCCCAATTCAATTTTATATCATATACTTATCAAAGGTGGAACACTCATGTCGTTTTTTTTTAATATTACTTAGCAAGTTTTCTTTATCGTCTCGACTGTAATTTCTACTGCCCCGTCGACTAATTATTATCACTTACTTTAGTTGCAGGTGCAGTGCATGGAATCGTTTCGGTGTATGTATCAACTGTGTGAGATGATCCGCACGCCATTGGTGATTTTAAATCCATGTTCAAGCTACTAGTGAAATTAGTATGTGCTTTGATAAAATGAAGAAACCTCTTTAAAATTAGCAAGATGGTCGCGTAAGATAACCAAACAGGTGACGTTTAGAATATTAACGATGGATTTCTAAATCAGTAAAAAAGTGGGTAGACGTGATTTTTACGAAAGGCGATTTTATTGTTTATGGATAATTTATTAAGGCGACCTTAATTTTATTTAAAAAATAAATGAAATAACTTTAATCTTGATTACATTTACTTATAAGTAACAAATAACTACAGTGCAAACGTCAACAACAAATAAATAAAATTGGAGTGTCTGTTTGTAATATTAAAATAACCGCTTTTTACTAAGTGCAGTTGGGTGTATACGCGGTACATATGCCAAAACATTTTTTTTTACAATTTTTGTCTGTCTGTCTGTCTGCTTGTTCCGGCTAATCTCTGAAATGGCTGCACCGATTTTGACGGGACTTCCACTGGCAGATAACTGATGTAATAAGGAGTAACTTAGGCTACATTTATTTTAGAAAAAAAAAAACCCCAACCCCGCCAACGACTTAATATCACAGGTCGCGCGGGCTAAGAACGTGCGAGCGGGCTATTGCTTAACGGTTGTGTCTTTGTTAAATACCACGCGGACGAAGTCGCGGGTAACAGCTAGTTCTAAATAAAACTAAGCAAGCAAATTCCACATGACATGTTTGAACATTAAATTGGCATTTACTGTAACATTATTGTCGTCCTTGCCGAGTTTCCGGTTAGACAAGTCGACACGGACGATGTCGCGACAGCCTTTTATGACGATGACTTCGGATCGAAAATATTAGACACGTGGTCATTAAGCCCCGGCGTTCACTGACGAGACAGCGTGGCTTAGATTTGTCTTATCACATTGAATATGACATTATGGTTGAATATTCAAAATCAATCGTCGTGGTCGTCGATACAAAAATAAAGCGGAATGTTTGGGATGCCGCATCGGCAGCTCTCAAGATGTTGCCTAAGGTTTCCTTTAGTGTACTTGCAATCATAGAAGTTGATCTTCTTAATTCTATGCTTGCAAGGATGCCGCACATCCCTCGCTGTGCCTTCCTCTAATATAATAGTTTTGTAATCTGAGGATTGTGCTACACGTCTAATTCGTTACACCATAAGTTAAGCTGTGGCTACTTTACGTTCATATTAACGCATACAGTTCTCAATTTCGACAAATATTAACCGCGAGTTTGCACCAAGATCATGTTATTTTTTAAACTTGTCTTATGAGACAAGTTAACTAGACATTACGAATGAACTTCTGCAACTCAAAATTATGGGCAACATCCAGGAACCGCGAGTATTTCTGAGCTATTCCGTTACGCGAGCTACGGCTAAGCTGGCAGCATTAAAAGCTGGAGAGGTTAAGGCATGTACAGAAGAGAGAAAGAGAGAGAGTAAGAAGACTCCCGGAAACTTGACAAACTTAATCACATTTATAGTTTCAAACATGTTTCGTGTAACACATGTTGTTTCTCAATGCAAACACAATTCGACACGACTCGAACTTGAGTTTGCCGACAATGCTCGGTTACGCTCAAATATAGCTAAAACGATATTGATAAATTTAATGCAAAATTTAGTATGAACGATTATGTTAACATCTTTCTTGTCTAAAGAACATGTCTGTTTTGACAGAAAGGAAATCTTTCTTTGAAGTTGTTACTGTTTTCTCAGATTTATGATGTCTTTGAAGTGATAGATCCCTACCTATTAAAAGTGGAAATGGAAGGAAATACCTTCTTACTAACTTGTTCAACTTGACATTTATATCTCGACTTTAGCTTAACTTTGTATAAGTATTGAAATGAAACTAATCTTAAGGATTTTATCGCGATTTATTTTTTATTCTACGTTCCCGACGTTTCGGCTGCTTAAGATTAGTTTCATTTCAATGTGTAGTATTCGCGTAAATATAAGAAATCAATATTTGTATAAGTATATTCTACTGACCATTATCGGTTTAAGGAATAAAAAATGGAGAATCTAAAACGAAAAGGTCAAATCTAAATAATACAGTTTAAATGAAGGTTAATTAAAATAATTTACATCGAAAATAAACACATGTGCCGTTCTCTGATTAGGCCTTGAATAGTAAACTAATGAAGATTTGACTTGAATACTCAATTCCCAGTCAAATACCTAAGTCCTGTTTTGAGCTCATGTAGTAAACACTAATTAATAACATGTACAAACTTCGTGATTTCCTTATACATGTCCTATGTGTTTGTTTTAGATATTTCAACCGTGATCTCCGAATAGACTTCTTGCATCTCACTGATCAGACTTACGTCAAACTCACCAGTGTATAACTGTCCAAAAAGATAGAGCAACAAAAAAGGCCAATTGGGACATCTCGCCGTTATCTCATTTTTTGT
Source organism: Pheosia gnoma (assembly GCA_905404115.1). Classification (NCBI taxonomy): domain Eukaryota; kingdom Metazoa; phylum Arthropoda; class Insecta; order Lepidoptera; family Notodontidae; genus Pheosia; species Pheosia gnoma. Next base: position 6,010,179 of record FR989907.1, read on the forward strand.
ATGCACACCTTACATTTGAGTCGCGTTTGAGTATTCGGCGGTGTTTTTGTCTCACCTCGTCAATTTTTTTGAGTGCTCAGATTATGAAATAGCTTGTGGGTGGAAGTCTTGGAACGTGACACTTTATTAAAAAAAAGACGTCGCGTTAAATGTTGAAAGATATCATAGGGTTGGCTAGATTCGACATTATTTTACCAATTTTTTTATTGAGGGGTATTTATTTACTATAAACTATGTACAATAGTTATTTATTTATGGGCTAAATAAAATAAGGGTAGATGTATCTTCATATACGGTACCTATAGGTAGGTTTGGTCGGTAGGAGGTAGGTAGGTACCTCCTTGCAATTCGATGACCATGTGATGCAATAAATCATTTTCGCACCTACATACTTAGCTTTAAGAACTAAAATGACGTTTATAAAAACGTTACATGACGGTCGTAGAACGTGTACATTATGTGATTTTATTGCTTTTCCACCTCCTTGTAACATACGGTACGACTGATAAGAACTGCTGCTTGCATTTATCGTTTGGTTATACCTATGTTACATTATAAAATCTGAGAACACATTATTGTGAGACGTGGAAAATTTATAGACGCACCGTACATTATACCTACAAGTATGTACCTGTAGGTATAAGAGTTGGCAGACGTGCACTTCAGTCCAGCCACATTTTGTGGACGTTATATTTGATAGCAGTGCAATAAGGGACGAGCTATTGCCGTGGTACGTTTATACAGGGCACACTCCCCTCCATGCGAAGGGGATTGTATCTTAAGTCCTTAACCCTGGCCCAGGGCAGATTAGAAAACTTATCCAGGTAATAAAATAAAAACCTACCAAAAGTCTCCAGGTTATAATTACACGCTCGGCTTAAAATACAAATACAAAAAACTCACAATCGTGTGCTGTTTTTATCTCCTGGAAGCCAAAAATTTACCAAGGTCGTGGCTTGATAACACTATAGACGTTTGTAAGAACATCAGTCATCATAAGTACAATGAGTGCCAGTGGTGTTAGATAATATTAGGGTAGGTCGCGCATGAGCAAAGGTGATACACTAGCTGTTAGCTATACTTTACGAGATAATAACAGATTGCGCCTAAATTTTTATTGAATTGGTAGTTTCATTTTTTTATCTGTAAGTGTAAACTATAGCTTTCGACCGCGACTCCGCCCACGCAACTATCACGCAGAAATTCACAGTCACCCACTTGAAGCTAATTCTAAAAGACAGCCGATTTGATTGAGTACCTGATGATATTTTTTTAATAAAAGAAACGGTGCAGTAATTTTTAAAACAAATTAAAAAAAATGTAAAAAGGTAGGTATAGAAGAGTTTGTACGGTTCAGCGGTATAACGAATGCGTTTATAGTAGGCAACTAAAGTGTAAGATGTTGACGTATGCCACAACTGTACCTACCCATGCAATTATTCAAGGCTGTTCTGAACAGTTTTTATTTTCCATATATTGTTATTATTAATATTAAACTGACCACCTGATTAGCGCAGTTGGTAGTGACCCTGCTTTCTGCGCCGAGGGTTCCGGGTTCGAATCCTGAAAGGCACAAGCATTGTGTGATGGGCATGAATGTTTAATATCTACATACGTATTATATACCGAGTTCGCCCTCAGTCCATTAGTACGGTATTGTACATAATACAAGCGTTGTTTAGTGTGGGAACGTATAGTTGGTGTCTTCATCTGGCGATATTATAAATTAAAAATAAATTAGGTAATTAATTATCTAAATTAAAATCAGGCTGATTTCAAAATGCAAATTATATATTATTAATAATCATTATGTGCATATCTAGCTACTGAAGTCCCAATACCTATACTCACCCAAAAATAAGATGAATATACCTATATTATGAAATCGGCCGACAAGTGCGTGTCGGGTTGCACATAATTCCTATACAACGGAAAAAGATTTTGTTGCCCAAACAATACCACTAATTGAATGCTACAAACAGACATACAAATGACCGAAAAGACCGAAAACGCTACTGAAGTTATACTTACTCGCTTAGGTATCTGTTGAGACATCATTAACTGGCATTTTTGGACGACGGCGCGCGGCGGCGGCAGGTAAAAGTTAAGTAGAGGGCTCACCATAACTATTTACCTGATGCGACTCAAATCAGGACCTCATTGATCTACTGCGCAAGTATGTACCAACAGACTTGATCAAATCAGGACCTCATTGATCTACAGCGCAATTATGTACCAACAGACTGGATCAAATCAGGACAACATAGATCTACAGCGCAAGTATATACCAACGGACATGATTGAAGTGACATAATGTTCCAATTGAGGTCCCGATTTCCCGAGGACAGTACTCAAAGTACTTCTATATACCTACCTTCGGAATAGCCAAAATAATTAAGCCCACGCGTACAAAGTCGCGGGAATACATAGCTAGTAGTAAATAAAAACAAACTCTTCGCCGGCACGTGTATCCCATATTAAATACGGGATCGTAGGTAATGGATACAAGTCTGGTGAAAGCCGATCGATACTAGAATGTCTCTATCGGGAACTTATACTCCCTTTCAAGTTAAGATAATTTTCGTTTGTAGAGCACAGGGTATATACGGAGTATAAGACTGTAAGCCATGCATCAAAAACACGGCACTGCTAATGGGGGTTGAACTGTTAGGCAAAATCGATGGATACACGTGTGAAACCGCAGGCAAAAGCTAGTTCTAAGATCCTATTTAAATAAAGATGAAATCGAACGGTATTACTGTTTTTCGACTTGTTATTAAAAATTATGAGGTATTAAAGTTCTACCTATTTTATTGATTTCTTATATTTACGCGAATACTACACATTGAAATAAAACTATTTTTAAGGATTTTATCGCGTTTATTTTTTTTTGCAAGAACCATTGCAAGACCTCAAGACACAATGAGCTCTTTCTGCGTAGATCGGACCGCAAGTAACAACTAAATATGAGGGTACCCCCATCAAACTATGACACTAGGACATCAACCACCTCAGTCCTCCCGTGACTTTGGTTGCTGTAAAGCAGCCGAAACGTCGGGAACGTAAAAACATAAAATAAACGCGATAAAATCCTTAAGATAGTTTTATTTCAATTCTACCTACTTTTATAAGTATTTGAGTTTATCGTAGAAATTCATGCCAAAAAGAATACCGGATTACAGTAACAATACAAATTGGCTTCTTACTTAAAATATGTAGGTACCTATTTTAACTCAGATGAAATTGCTAATTTTGAATGTATTATTGCAAAATTTACAGCCAGACTGGGAAATTTGATTTTCGTGTGAACTGCACAGATACAGAGCTGTAGAGTCAGAGCTAAGTATTGCCATGCAAAACTGAACTTAAAGTGGGCAGACAGTAATGTCTCCAATACCTACCTGCCTACTATATCTGAATGCTAATGTCGTCGAGGCGCCGGCCGCGGTCACATGCATTATACATTACATTGTGCATTCTGCGGAGAACTCAAAATCGCAAAACAATCCACAAGACTAGCTTCGGAACGAAAACAGCGCAACAGGTACTTTCCTCTGAACTATTTATTATACAGAGTGATCCAGAAAGGAGAGATATACAAACCTTTGAACCTTAAATCGGAATTTTGATACGTTGATTTTATATCAAATAAATTTAGGTTAGCTAAAAAGAAGCAGTGATAGCCAAGTTGGTAGAACGCTTGCCTCGGTAACGAGGATTCCAGGTTCAAACCCCGGCTCGCACCTCTGGGGTTTTTCAAGTGCGAATCTCATTTTCAACCATGATTATCACTTGCTAAAACGGTGAAGGAAAACATCGTGAGGAAACCTGCATGTCTGAGAGAACCCCTCGAAAGATGTGTGAAGTCCGCCAATCCGCACTGGGCCAGCGTGGTGGACTATGGCCTAATCCCCCCTCGCATTGAGGGGAGGCCCGTGCCCAGCAGTGGGACATTAAAAAAAGGGCTGGAATTATTAAAATTATTATTATAAATTTAGCTCCCAACAAAACGACAATTGTAATTTTTGAGAGCAATTTTTTTTATATTGTCTTGTCGACTCTCTCCTGCCGCTAAGGTACCGCTAAGTAAGTAAGTCTATTTTATTTACAGCGCTGTCGCCAACGCCATTATGGATAGACAGAAGAGTTTTTTTTATTAACTTTTATGTATTATATTAACATTTAGGGACAAATTATTTCAACGTAAACGTATACGTATGCAACATTTACGTTTATTAAATTAAATGTTTTCGCAATTCAAACTCATTTGGTATACATAGGTAGACTGATATTTATACTATGATAAAAATATGCTACTCGAGTTATACTCTTTCGTGACGACTCGTAGCGTGATTGGCCAAAGACGTTGTGCGGCATCTTCGACCAAGCTGTGTCATTTTATAGAAAACGGTTAATTCTATTGAAGATAATCGCGACATAGTCTTGGGCCATAGCGCCGACAGACAATACCTTGCGTAGTATATTTTTATACCATGCAGTGTTGCCAGATGTGATTTTCTATTTATACCCAAATTTGAAATTATTTTTCTCCAAAATGATACAATTTGCTTGAGCTTTACCCAAAGGCAAAAAGTTAATAATATCGGCTTAGCTTTTTGCCTTTTTCTTATTTTTTCCTTGAAACACTGAATTCCAAACTGAAGCAGCAGAATTACCTTTTTTTTTTACGTTACGCATCCCCAGTGCTTGGGTATTTTTTTCTCCAAATTTTTCTCCAAGAATTTCATTTCTCCAAAATTTCTCCAGAGCCAAAATTTTTACCCAGAATTGCGAAAAATATATATACCCAATCGGGCAGCACTGATACCATGGCTTTGAATATGTATCAAGTAGTCTGAATTGGTGTAGTGCGTTAATGCTTGTCATATTTCGAAAGTGTAGTCGAAAACGAGGCGGGATGTCGTTTAGCCTAACCCTGACATGGCAAAATAACTCCCAAGGTATCTCCGTTCACCAATATAGATAATTAGTCGTGTCTATGTTCATGCAAATTGTGCTCTAGAAATTAGATTTTATATCAGGCTGCATAAGAGAAATGTTGCGTAGCGCTAACTCAGTTAAAACATGTTCGGTAAACCCGTCCGTTGGAATATTGATTTCTTATATTTTGGCGAATACTACACATTGAAAGAAAACTAATTTAACGGATTTTATCGAGTTTATTTTATGTTTTTACCATGGTCACGGGAGGATTATTCGTTGCTGTAAAGCAGCCGAAACGTCGGAAACGTAAAAACACGTAAAATAAACGCGAAAAAATCCGTTAAATTAGTTTTATTTCAACATCGGTTGGAACTTATTTAATCTAAAACCTATCGAGGTTATACCGATTAGCTAGTTTCGCGTTAGTTTAACATACACCTTGGATACATGCAAACCTGTCCGTACCTTGGGTACGTACTTGTATTTAATTTTAAAATGTACCTGTGCCTGAACTTTGTATGTGTTCACTTTGGTTTATTGACTATCTCATGGACGCCCATCTATTACTCGAGCCTCGTATTCCCAGATTGACGCGGTATATACAAAATTATTCAGAAAGGGTATATTAAAACTTAGACCTGCGCATCTTTAGCACATTTGTAATCATTATCTGAAGTCAGAATTAATTTTGTTCCCAACAAAATGGTAATTGTGAGAGCTATTAACCAGCATATTCAGTAGTTTCCCCGAGGCATACCGACAAGAGACAAAATATCCAAATATCACGAATTAGGCTTCTGGTGGGTTATTTTAAATCATTCGGAATCGATATCGGATACGGATTTGAAACTTTCCGATGTTGGTGTCGCTCCCGACGAGCTTTCCGACGGAAACTTTTTGAAAAAACGATTATGTATAGCAATCGACAAACATCGAAGGTAATCAAATTCGGAAATTTTAATAGCCATTACGGTAATCCAGTTCGGAAGTTGTCGATTCCGTTGCCGACATCGATTTCGAATGGTTTAAAATAACACCGCTGTATCGGGATTCCAACTACAATACTTTTTTCAATAATATAGATTAATTAAATTATTTCTATACAACAACTTAGTTCTTTTGTTTTTTCTTTCTTTTATCATCTCATCGTTCAGTGATAGGCACACAATAATCACAAATTCACCATTCATATTCGGTTTATAAGTACGTAATAGTTATTAGGTATCTTGTTAGGTTGGGGGTCGAGCCACCTTCGTCCGTAGGAGTATTAAGTCCCCTCGAGATACCCTACACGTGACCCTGGGTGGTGCCAACTAGGTGACAACTCTACTGGTGGTAGGCTTCGGCCGTGGTTAGTCACCACCCACTGAACAAAGCCATGTCGCCAAGCGGCCTAGCCGTGTTCCGGCATGATGTTCGGTGTTGCCATACATGGATGATGGATCAGATCAGTTGCGCTGCATGTGCCTAGTGAATGTAGCGTCTCGATCTACTGCCGCCTTCCTACCTAGGCAAGTATGCTCCATCGTAGATCTCATCGTCACTTACCATCAGGTGAGATCGAGATCAAATACTTGCCTATAAATGTATTAAAAAAAAAGTGTTAATTTAATTTAGGTACTTAAACATAATTGTATTTAAGTCAACACTGATTAAACCGAGGTCTTATCAAGAATTAAAATGTGTCAACGTCACAACAAAATGAAATTAATCCATAATATAGGCATTTATTTTATTAATAGTTATAATTATTACTCTTCGCTATAACCAGCCATATTTAAGAATAAAATATCATATAGGTACAAGGTATAACAAAAATAGTGTAAAACAAATGATCATTTGATCACAATCCTGGTAGGGACAAACTTTGTGTGATGAGCACGAATGTCCGTACCCAAGTCATTGATGTTTAATATCTATATAAGTAATATATACCGGCTTTGCCCCCAGTCCATTGTGCGGTTCCCATAATACAAGCGTTGCTAAGTGTGGGACCGTATAGTTAGTGGTGGTGGTAGTGGTGTCTGGCGATATTTATTTAGTCATGTATGTAGGAATGGAACGTAAATAGTATGCATGGAATTGAACGTAAATATTATGCAAGGAATGGAACGTAAGTGTTTGTGTGAAAAGAAAGGATGGATAAAAAAAGGGGAGACAGAGGAAGCAAGGAAGTACGTTGAGGACGGTGTGAAGTTTTTTTAAAGGTTTAATAACTAAGGAGTTTTACGCAATGTAAACAACCTGAGACTACATTTATGTAGAAAATATACCTAATATGGAGTTTGATTTTCTACCCCCAGAAAATACGCCAAACAGTCATCTTTGGTGGCTATCTTCTCTTAGGCGAGTTGAGGAAAAAAAAAGCCATTTATTTTTAAATTCATCCCAGTCTGGTCAAAATGCTACTTGTTAACTGACATTATTGTACCATGGCATAATTTAAGTCTTATTTATGTATGCAATTATATAATAAGTAGATATATACTTACTTATATGACGACCTGATTAGCGCAGTTGGTAGTAAAGTAACTCTACTTTCTGCGCCGAGGGTCTTGGGTTCGAATCCTGGTAGGGACAAACTTTGTGTGATGAGCACGAATGTTGTATCTACTTATTATATTATTGCATAATTATATCGTTTATGTTTATGTATGTGTACTATTATTATATGTACTAATGTTTTTGCATATAAATACAATCTGACGTGTTCCACTACTAAGTAGATGTAGCAAGTTTGTAGAAGGACGAGAGCACAAGCGCTCGCGTGCGCTGCAACGTGACCGGTGATTCCATTCAACGCTCGAACCAGTTACTATGGGATATACATACACGTCACATTCAACTGCACCCAACAATGTGGGACAGCGATCACAGAACAACGACTTCTATACAAATAAATAAAATTGGAGTGTCTGGTTGTAATATTAAAATAACCGCTTTTTACTAAGTGCATTTGGATGTATACACGGTACATATACCAAAACAACGTTCGGTAGTCGGTCTGTCTGTTTGTTTCGGCTAATCTCTGAAATAGGTAGACCGATTTTGACGGTACTTTCACTGGCAGATACCTGATGTAACAAGGAGTAACTTGGGCTACTTTTATTTTAGTTTTTGTTTTGTTAAATACCACGTGGATGAAGTCGCGGGTAACAGCTAGTAATAAGGTAAAATTAAATTGTTCACTGTAAATCACTAACATTATTTATTACTTATTTATAATAGGTATTATACTAGGTAAAATTACTATAATATTATAAAGTGGTAAAGTATGTTCTGATGTAGGTATTAATCCGCGGATCTACAGATCCGATTTTGAAAATTCTTTCATTTATGGAAAACTTAATTATTCCTAGGCTACCTATGTCTCATCAATGTACCGCGGGTGAAGCCGCGAGCAGAAGCTTGTGCATTATAAAAGGTTACAATTTCGAAATGTTCAATCTCTAATAATATACATCTTTCAATGATTCTTATCATTTATATTGTTAGGTAAACTCATGTAATACAAGTTCGTCAGTTTTCAAGCGGTTATTAAATACCGAAAGGACTCCCTTCCTTCCTACTCCTTTCCTTCAAATGAAGAGTCATTGTAAACCACAGTTGTAAACTGATTGTAACCTTATAAATTTAGATAAATTAAACTTGTAGTCTACACGTACCTATAGGAAGCACGATAAACGCCCTGGAAACATTGTTGATCCCACAAAACACGAAAGACGCAATGACGTCGGTACCCACCTATCAATACTCTATTACAATATCCGGCCATAAATATTGCACATCGGCAATAGAAAAAACATCGGCTTTGTAGAGCGTCATCTCTTTCACTCTTGCCTCTAGCCGCTAGTCCCTTTCTAAAGGTCGACGTGCAATATTTACGGCCGGGTGCTGTACCAGCGTGGTCCTTAACAAATCAATAAAATCACGATATTAGATAAGTTTAAGTATTTTTTGTATCAGTCTTTAGTTACGACGCAAATTGAACGAGCAACAATGGCCGGTACGTCGACCTGAAGGGCCAAAAAAAGGGGATAACGCCTAGCAACCGTTGGTCGGTATCTCATCGATTTTTCTAAATTATTTTCTCGGTGCGCAGACGCCAAAAAACTAACTGAAAATGTTGGCTGCTTGTTTTATACATTTCCGTATACCTACTGTTTGTTCCAGAACGCTATTATACTCGTACTACGGTAAAGAAGGAGGCTGATGTTCCATGCGATGACGTGTCATTCTGATTTTTGTCGCATGAGTTAAATTAACTACTGATAGGTATTTCTAAAAACCGCTATGGGTTGTCAACTTTAGGTAATCTGGAAACAATGTGATGTTGTATACAACACGGGGTGACTTTGATGTCCTAGTCTTCGGAGGTTGTCGCAAGCGCAGCCTGCTGAGCACGAGGTTCTGGATTTGACTCCACGGGTTGTGCATAGCTATTTGGATTTGGCCGTCTAAAGCAAGGGTATTTACTCTCATACCCTCAACACATAGTTACCCTCGTTTAAGAGAGATGACGAAGTATACTGCTACTTCCTACTAGTAAGTGATTTGAAATGTCTATTAAGTATGAAATTATGTAGGTACTAAGTAGTTTACGTGTAATTAAAAGCCAACTAGGTATTTAATTTGTTAGTATACTTGGTCCGGAATGATATGAATCATTGTAATGGACAATCCTTATAGCTAATAGTGTTCATCGCACCAGCACCTCAGTCCTCCAAAATGGAAAGCTTTCCTTCGGGTTAACACCGGTCGTCACCCTAATGTAGCTATAATATGAGCACAACCATTAGGAAAACCTATTCCTTCGTTGCACCACTGCGGTAGATCTTGACTCAGACTCATTCATTTTCGTTCTTTACATGTACTGAATACCCAGTTGTGTCAAACGAAACTCACATCGATGGGCTATAGGTATCGAAGTACATACTTAAAATAGGCCGCACTAAAGAGAACAAGTTTGTAGAAGGCTGCAAGTTTCACTCGAAGTAAGTTCTTATGGAGCGTTGAGCACTACATGATTCGGACTCTTTTGTCTAGTAGTTATACCTATCTCCCATATTACATATATCAAATGAGTCCTAATAACCTATAGCGTATTCAGGGTGGCGTATTGGTACTGCGCCCATTTTCGGTGGCTGCATGCACAATCCACATGGTAGGTTGGCCTGGTTGGCCAAATAAAGGTCAACATTTTAAGGCTAGATGTGATTACCCTTGCTGGTCCATCATGTAGTGTGTAGTGTGTAGTAGTGTAACATACTTTAACAGATGAATCAGTAATATGGATCATGTTGATGTATTAAATAATTGTGTACATATGATTGTTTTGTTTTTAACCGACTTCAAAAAAAAGGAGGAGACTTCAGATTAGTTAAATATTTGATTAAGTTAAACAAGGTAGATTTCAAGATTAGATTATTATTGGCTTTTTAGTTTTTTGAAGACGGTTTTTATTTTGTTAAAAAGTTTTTTTTAAATAAGGCGATCTCAGTACGAGGTATACTTTTTGAAATGTTTAATAATTTCATTGACATTTTTTGGGAACAACTTTATAACTCTGTTAAAAGATTGACTTCCATTATTGTTACACCATATATAATCGTAAATATACCTACTGTTATTTTTTAAATAGCCGTGTGAAGATCGCCACAACGCACTGGCCCAGCCTGGTGGAATCCCCTTGGCATTGTGGAGAAATATCAAGTTCCATGCTAATAGATTCACCACCTATTGTATGGGGAGCAAATATCATCGGTGGGTGAAAAGTTGACTACACACTACAACTCTCCTTCCTCCACCCATCCTCTTTGGAGATAGGAGGCCTACTTATGGTGTATGTACTATTATCACGTTTCTAGGGCCTTCTATAGTACCATCCTCGTCAATTCACGCGTCTATCTACAACTCGTAGGTAGGCCACCAGTCACCTAACAAGTGCGGGCAAACTTTTCGATCGAGTATCAATTTTGGTAGTAGAATCGCGACTAATCGTCACAACTCACAAGGTCACAGACTTGCCGTCACCCTGGCGACCGGCTGCGCGTGCCAGCCAAGGGCGCTATAGAAGCTCCGAGCCTTCCGTTACCATGAACCACTCGCTCGAATCTCGCTTATTGCCTTAATTTACTTAAAATGATAATAACTTGTTGCTTATTTCCATATCAGTGTCACAGTCTTCTCTGACCTTTAATTTGAACTCGAATTTGCAATTATATTGCATTCACATATATCTTTATCTCTAATGTGTTCGCCTGAGTAGTTTGGTATCTATACATCTTCTATACATATAAATAAAATTGGAGTGTCTGTTTGTAATATTAAAATAACCGCTTTTTACTAAGTGCATTTGGATGTATACACGTTACCTATACCGAAACAACTTTTTTTACAATTTTTGTCTGTCTGTTTGTTCCGGCTAATCTCTGAAATGGCTGGACCGATTTTGACGGGACTTTCACTGGCAGATAGCTGATGTAACAAGGAGTAACTTAGGCTACTTTTTCTTTTAGAAAAAAACATAGGATCTCACGAAAAAAAATTAAAACCAATGTTGCAGCGCAGCGCCTGATTAAGTTTGATAGCAACAACCTGCAATGCGTCCCGCGGGCTCAGAATGGGCGAGCAGGCTGTTGTCAACAGTCAACGGTTGTCTTTGTTAAATACCACGCGGCCGTAGTCGCGGGCAACAGCTAGTTTTATATAAGGCTTAACAGAGTAGTATAAAATATTTTACCAGATGAATCAGTCGTTATATGGATCACGTTGGTGTATAAAATAATTGTGTAAATGATGTTTGATTTTTTTTAAACAAGGCGATCCAGTGTATGCATGTGTCGATCGTTCAATTTAAGCGATCTGGATCAATACTGATCCGTTGTCAAAACGAACCGGTTCGTACGACCCGATCAATTGATCGATTGGTTCAGTTCCGGATAGGAATGTAATCGATTGATTGATTTCATTTCGGAAACCAGATTATAGTGTCAGATCCGATCCGATTGATCAATAACCGCAGGTCGCCGGGTCACTATATTTTTAAGGTTATAAAATTCATGATATTACGATACTACGTAATTTGCCAATTCCAAAAATAAACCTTAATGACGTTAATTTAAGGTAGACATACGAATTCGTAGTAATTTGCAGTAATGCATTTTTCTTAGGGGCGGTCACACAAATTACAACTCTCTGTAATATGTAGCCATATTACAGAGCCGTCGTTCCATTAACTTGAAGAGGCGAGGATATATCAGTTTTCTTTCTTGCCACCACGTAATTGGGTTTTCTGTTCTTTCTAGTAGTGGTTCGTGTAAATATTTGTCAGTTTCAAATTATAGAAAATAAACTTAGTAGTAGAAGATAAACTTAGTGCATGCTTGCCCTAAATTTACCTTCACCAAAATAACATTCGTTAGATCCTTTCTCCATAAATAATATGTTAGTATAAGTTTAGTATAGTATATATTTTAGGTATTATAGGTAAATATATAACTTTTTACCGGTTTCAAAAACACGACACGACATCAATGACCGCAGGTCGCCGGGTTACTAAATTGACGAGTAGTGCAATTGATTTGAAAACAATGAAATTGCAGATCGTTTTAACTATTTACTATTTTTATTTTAAGCTTTATTTCCAAGAAAATAAAATTCATGATTCTAGGATACTACATTCGCCAATTCCAAAAATAAACCTTAGGTTAGTTAATATAAGGTAGATTATTTCGTTGTAATTTACAGCCAATAATGCATTTTTCTTTGGGGCGGTCACACCGCGATCGGCTGTGGCTCGCTCTCTAAATCTCGCTAAATTCGAATGAACGAATCGTATTCGCCGCGGCGACCCGATCATTCGCGTGGTTCTCGCGAACCGGATCATTTGATTCGGTCAATCGCGAACGACTCAAGGCTAATCCAGTGGCGTTTGGCCATGCGCTCAGTACAGGTGTATTTTTTTAAATGACTAATAATTTGATTTATTCCTTTGGGAATGTTATCTTTATAACCTACAGTTGGCCCTGTTAAGATATTTTACACTGTTATTGTTACACCTTATATATTAATTATATGCAGGTATTTACTTTTTAATCACCTTAATAAATACTTACCTATTAATCTGTATATATGTTTTAAGGTGCCTACCTACTTATCTACCTACGAATTTTGATTAGCTAAACGAAATATACAGAATGTCAGAAAATTATGAAATAAAGTCTCAGGGGATAAATGTAAATAAATACCTACGTTCTCATAAAACCAAACAAGTTTCACCAAGGAATATAGGTACTTACTTATATTGAATTACAATAAAAAATAACATACAAACATTGAAAAACACTGTTTGTTTGCAAATTTTCGACAACCCTACGGTGTAATGTAAACTTTATGTATGTATGTGTATGAACCCCGCCGCACCACCTGAAAGCCCCTACTCTCTCTTTGTTCTGTAAATCATTTCTCGATGTAGAACCCTACCTACAACGAGTTCATGTAGTATTTTGAACACGCGCCCTGCGTCGTTGCCGCGCCTGCCTGTTGCTAGGCAACAACACAGATCGCTTCAGCAACTTTCAGCTCTCCCAGACGGCTGCAACCATCGATCCCAATACCGAACGGCCTAAGTATAACGCTTCACTAAACAAATTTAAACCTTATTTGAGTTACAACATGATATAAATTAACAACATTACCATTTCAATTAGATTTAACACTTTGATATTTGATACAGAAAACTCTACTCTATGACTGTTGATTTTAAGATTCATTTTCGATTGTAGTATAATTGAATGTCAACACAGTTATCTAGATAACCTAGGTGCTACAATGTGGAATGCAAGTCCATTAGGTAATACAGTTAGTGGCAGTAGAATCCCGTCGTTAGTGCGTAGAACACTTAATAACTTAAGTAGGAACTTAGGAGAGTAGAGAGAGAGAGAGAGAGAGTACCTACATACTCTGTCAACGATACAAATACTCGCACGAACATGCGATGCGAATTAATCGCGTGATTGAAATACTATAGGTACCACAGATCACGAGAGATATGCCGTGCGGTTCAAAATGTATGGGAACTCGCTGTCTCCGTTTTGTTCCCCACCACTCGCCACAAAACACATGCAATTACATAAAACCAACCAATACGAAGTCTCACACACACACGCGTGCCAATAATTCGGTGCGTGCTGCGTGTCGTGGCCGCATACAGCGGCCGAACCACGCGACGCACCAGTTTATTCAAAGTATCGTTAGACGATCTATCCATTGCCGCGTACATTCACTCAGTAGCGAACATAGGTGGTACTTAAAGAGCCATGTATTTTGTACAAAAATAAAAAAGTCGTTGTGCTACATGAAAACTAAAATAACATAATAAAGGCATTAAATATTTTTTGATTTGTTGTTTTTAATGATTTTAAAGACGTATAAATAAAATACTTAATACTGGCTGGTGAAATGAGATTCCATCTTTCGCGTAGTTCACTTGGCTGCTAGTATTTTTGCACACAACCACGGAATAACGCGGCATTTAAAAAAAAAAGTTAGAGCTCCGATACCGACGTGCAGTTGCAGTCGACTGACGGCGAAAACTCTATGTTAGCCTAATTTTCGCTAAATGTGAGCGCAAGCCCACCGCTTTCATAACATATCTCCTCTCATATATCTGTGATAGGTACCAATAATAAGAACTGTTCGCGTGCGCATCCATCAGGACAACGCGTAGCACTATGGTCTATGTTATAAAAAATATACTGTACTATCATTCCAAGGGGAGTTAGATGGGTTTGATTGAGAATTATATAGCCAGCGCATGGGACAATATTTACTTTAGCTCTAAATCTAAGGAACAAAAGTATATGATAGGATGAGGTATCTACCCTCTATGCACTACGTCGTCGGAGAAAACAGACCTAGTTCAATAAAATGTGATGAATAAGTATTTTTACACTAGTGCCATTTAGTTAGTACATTGTCACCGAACCGATCGCATGTTTCCGTACCTACATTATCAATTAAATTGCACGTTTACACTCTAGGGGCCATGTTCTTAAATACCTATAAGTACCTATGGAATGATTCCATAATTCGATCGGTTTTCAATACTGACTAAACTCATACTAAGCACCCGGCAACGGTATTTTGCAGCGAGTATTTGCTAATGATAATGGTAGATTATTGCTGGACGCCTCCGTAAATAGGTACCTAACTACGTGGTTAGGTAAAAGATACATAACTACCTAAGCATTTACTTGACCCAGAGACGTAGAACAATATAGTAAGAGCGCTGATAAATAGGTAGGTACCTACCTACCTAGGTAACGGCACAAAAAATACAATACCTAGTCGTGACGGCGAAGTCATTATCGATGGTTGAATTCCATTTAATGTTTCATGAACGAATTTGCTATGTATTTATTTTTCGCTATTATTAGGTGCACCTGGGTAAGTAGCTAAGGTACCTACATAACAACGAACAATGGTTCTGGGAAACATGGCAATCTGGGCTTATCTCAGTTACTACGATGGAAGTTTACGGTTTTCATTTACTAAACCACGTAACTTGGGCGCATGGAATATTGAAACGAAATTGGCCGTCAAGTAAGTGTAATCATTCCAGCCCCAGATTGTAATATTTGATTTGTGGTTCCAGTTGTAGGTCTTATAAGGACATGAGTTCGGTTAACATTCGGCACATTAACCGGATCATCGGGCGAATTCCGAACATGTAAAAACGTGCTGAAGATGCCGAATAATTACCGAATATTCGGTGCATCCTTAGTATCTAAAGTTGGTCCCACGTTAGTTGGTACAATATTTATATTCAGGATTCAATGTATAGTCACGACCAAGCTGGTGATATTGATAAATACCTACTCGCCTACATCATGCCAAATCATTTCGTCTGGAGGGAAGTTTACCATCAATACAGTACGGACTGTTGGTACGGAGCGGACAAAATCCGTAGTCCGGACCCGTACCAAGTTCTATCGTCTTATACTACCATAATAACTACGCCAGTACTTCGAACTCTAGCTATAATTATTTTTTCTTGGAAACCAAAACGTAGGTACCTATAACGGCTTCGCCCCTTTCGTAGCCCTTCGTAGTTGGCAATATACCAACACATAAGGAAACATACAGTGTAAATATCATTGATGCGGACTAGCTATATAGTGTATGTCTCAGTACAGTGACTCAGCTTTTTGTTAATAAGATAAAAAAGATTTTGCTACACTATTCTGAATTTTAGTTTATCTAATTTAATAAATATCTAATTTAAGTTCCTTGATTAATAACAAGAATTCTGAATGACTGAGCGACCCGAAACGGAGACCCCCAAAATGGGAGCGACTTGACTTGTAGACCTCGATAATGGCAGTAGTATCTATCGCCTCTATTATTTTGGATTCAAGTTCCATCGGCAAAATAGAGTTGCACTTCAGTGCATTACATAAAATAAAATAATAGCGCCAGTTTCCAATTATCTATGGATGGTGTGAGATTACGTGTTTCTAGTACAGTGCTTTAGTAGTTGTAAGCTTTACGAGTCGTACTGTTTCGGGATGTTGGACCGTTAAAGTTGTGGACGCAATAGCTTATACAGAGACAGGAGATCACGTGACTGACCTAGCCGATGGTACGTCCAGCTTCGAGAATCTTCTATTTAAAAAATGCACCATGTAGTGAGGAGCGGTAAGATCAGTATTGACGAGCAACGCTCGCAACTGCTGCTGCGCTGCCAACAACGTTGAGCAGTCATAATAAGAACGATAATTATAGATACAATTACAATTTATATACCACCTCATTAAAGTAGGTTAGTGTCAACCAGCTTTGTTCAATTCACAAACAAAACATTGTGTTAGAGTTGGTATCGAATATACCTTCTTCCAGTTATGTTATGAATAAGTGTTAAAATAGTAATGCATCATTCATGCACACGTTAAGATCGCCAACGGCTAACAGACTCAGCTCTTTCTAGGTCGATGACCGAGCAATGTCACCTTTAGCACCTAATGACAACAAGATTATAAACCGCGCCTCCCTCAGGCCACTGACAGGGTCGCTCACCCACGACGTCCCCTCTTATCTAAGTGGATATAATATGGTTGTAGACACATTCTTGTTTTTATGATAGTTTATTTATGCTTAGTAATATGATATCACGTGATCGCAAAGTGCAAACATCAACTGCAGGGTGTGTTAAATTAGCCTTCTGTCTTTACCTATGGCTACCTATTCAATGTAGTTTTACTTACTCACGTCATTTAGGCTTTAAATTTGTTTTTTCCGTTAAATCACTTAGGTATACCTTATACCTATTATATTTTTAATCAACATACAAATTTAAAATAAAGGTAACAATTTGTTATTATATGTTTATTAGATTTGAAATAGATACAGCTGTACATTAATAGTAGGTAGGTATTTCAAATAATTAGTGAACGATCCTATTATCTATGCCCGTAGCTGTTTTCTTTACTGTACCAGGTGCTTATCCATACTTACTGCATACCTAACCAAAAGGTACGTTCACATACCTACAAACCACATTGATAATGAAATCGACACTACGCTACACGTTTCTGTAACACATAATTTATAACTAAAATTATTTACTCTTATGTAAATGGATACCTGCTTTACTAACTAATTTATATTCAAAAAGGTCGCGAATGTTATAACCGCTTCTTCTTCATTAGATTAGAATACAGCATATATTCTTATAATAACGTAACAACATGCAAGCGAACCTGAACAAAGGATACGAGATTAATTATTAGGTTGACCAAGATATTTCGATGTCTATATCGCATGCAATAGAGTCCTCGATTGCATGGCAACAAAGCAATATCGTATATACATGGTTAGCTGTACGGGCATTGTGTTGTGTTCGACTGTTTCGGAGGGCACCTTCAAACGATGCCGTTGACCGTGGTCAGGGACGCGCGGGCCCTGACCGTGCCGCGCCATTCGCCGGAACATTCCGAGCTTGGCCCAAATCGTGCTGACGTAATGTTGCCGCATGCCGCATGCCGCCGCCCGCTCCGGAGACGAGTTCTATTGTAGTTAGGCACCTTGCATGTGAATGATGAACATTTGTTCAAATATTGGTGTTTCCTACCACACGAATTGAAAAAACTCACACATCGTGTAGGTCGGTAGGTATTTTAATTCATATGCATCGCCTTGGAAACGTGAACGATAAGACCGCAATTTAACTATGTATACATTTTAAAAACCCCGGTTAGTTGCAAATTAGATATTTAAACTGTGTTCGCTGTGGCCTGGCTCAAATACCATGGATCGCATCTTACACAGTAGGTACATTTATAGATATAACAATCTGGAATATGTATTCTGTGCCAAATTTTCCGCTATTCGTACTGTACATCGATACCGACTCGACGCCCACGCACTGCACTGATTTCGTTTGCTTTTGCGTGGCATTAATAATCTGTTAATACGTTTGTCGGATGGTCCCGGAGAGATGGGCAAATTAGGTAATGGGCGCTTGAAAATCGAGATCGTCGCCAAGGGAGGCCGAGGAAACGCTCTAGCGTGAAGACTGAGATGCATCCCGAAAAGGTTGGACAGAGATGAGACGACAAAGAAACATGGAGGGAGGTCATTGACAGCAGCGATGTAGATAAAAACAGGTTATATGAAGGTAAAATGCATAGAAAATTAAAAGTATCCAGCCTTATATTTTCACAATTTCAAAACTACACCGATCCTAGTGCAATAAGATCCCTTGGAGGACCCGTTGGTGAATGAAACCTGACCTACCCAATAATTCATGTATGTACACACCTACCTAGTAACTTATAATTAATCATTATTTAGCTGGTACTTATACGATAAAAAATCTTCAGAAGATGCTCGATAGTGGTTGGTGTAACGCAAATGTTGGTAAAAACCTAACCTACGCTAGATAATGGTGGATAAGGCAAGAAATTTGTCAAGGTCAGGTAGGTACTCAACTAAAGGCTACTTTAAGAAAAAACAAAATCATACACGTAACATTTGTTTTATTATTACATCAAATAATATCAATGTAACATGAATTTATCTGCACAAACATTACTTACTTAGATACTTAACACGATAACTAGGTATATATGTACAATGAATAGCATAAAGTAATTATCAAATAATGCATTTGGGATGTCATCCCTTCAGATCATAGCTCATCATAGCTCATACCATATCCATCTTCCTCTTATAATTCTAAATAATTCGTTTTCAACAATTTGACATTACTTCCATTTTCCCTAAACATGCTCTATCTATTATGTCACAACTCACAACCCTTGAAACCTTTCTATATCAATAAACAACTAATGCCCGGTTCCTACGTAAAAAAAAATTCGCTTTAGTGTTGTTTTTTTAAGGTGAGATCGTCATACGATTGACCCGTCGACGTATTGAATAATCTGAGACATTTTGAATTATATAGGTAACCAGTATGTTTTTTGTACTTAAATGTAATCATGACATCCTAGGATTGACCACTTAAAATATATTGCAATATAATTGTTAGACATTGATACAATTAAAACATTCACAAAATTGAACATTTAATAAATCCAAAGACGACATCGTTACAAAAAGTGTTAATATATATTAGGGGAACTGTCCCAAATCCAATAAAGATGATGACTCGTCTACAAAATCGTGTTAGGTTATTTTGCAACAAACAGATATTTATCTATAAAGCCTGATTAAGAAAGGGTATAAGGTATATATATTCTTCTTCTTTCTTTACGAAATGAGATGCGATGAAATAAAATGGATATGAATATGGCCTCACCCGCAACTTAGCGGGTATTTTGCCAGTGTCAAGTAATTAATAGCAATATTAAATTCAATAAATACACATTATAAATAAAATAATGGATGTGACATGATGAAATGAAAATGGCGTCTATATATATTAGTAAGCATTGAACCTGCGCTTGTTTAGCGTCATTTGTCATTATGTGAAGTCAAAATATAGATAAGTCAGTGTAAAAAAAAAATCCAGTAAAATGACAACTGTGATTTTTTTTTACTTATGAGTAAAGGACCAGGATTGAAGGTGTTTTTAACGTATCTTTCTTAAAAAATACACATAAAGAAGCGCAGGTTCAAAGCTTATATGCCTTTTCTGAACATTCAGATTGCATCATATGTATACACGTGTACGTCATAACTTTACTTTTAAAATTTGTGTAGTAAGCGTCTTGTCCGACATTATCTAAATATGTACCTACTTATTTATATACCCATTTTTGCACTAGTTGCAAAAAACTTATCGCAATTTGCCTTGGCTTCCATTTGACCCTGTAAAATGAGACGCTGGTTTACACAGCTGCGCTGCTAATATTCATGATAATATTTCGCATCTTTCTTTACAACAAGAAAGTGCCTATTCCTACAGTTGTTATGAACAAAACTAAGTAAAAATATTTAGAAATATCAAAAAAAAAACAGGCTGCTACGTTCTAAGTATATTCAAGTAGGTATTATTAGGTCGTTGCTATCGGGAACAGCTAATAAAATAGTTTTTTTAATCATTCGGCAGTATTTTTGGACTAGTTGTTGCTCGTCAACTGACAACTTTGTTTTTAGCACTGACCTCTATGGTATACATCGCTGGACTAATCATAAGCCCGGTTATCGTGTGCCTATTTGATTTTCGCCATTTTGGCGCTGATAGCGGCAGTGAGGGGGAATGGAACTAATAATAGAGATGGGACAGTGATGTGATACATCGATAAAAATGTTCAAATGTTCAAAATCACTTTATAAACACGGAGACAATGTAAACAAAACAACGGCCATTTGCATTTTACGTCAGATTTAGTTCCTTTCCCCCTCGCTGGGGGCGCTTCAAATAGGCACAATAGATAGCTGTCATTTTAAAGGATATCATTAGTCTAGCGTACTTGTATCATGGACGTCAGTGGTTTTTAGAAGAGACCACAGACTCGTTTAGGAATTCAGACGTAACTTTGCCACTAGCAATGTGAAGTTACCTTTTGAATGCATTTGTCGTAGTAAATGTTATCACATAAAAAAACTTTTTGCCTTGTAACTCTGGTCCAGTTTGTATAGACTAAGAATTTCTGGACATATTTTTTTATATGTGTGAGTGCGTGTGCTTACATGCTAGACCAGTTTTTTTAAGCTTCACTTGTATTGTAGCGCACGCCGTGTGTTGTCTGAATATTCTAACATGTCTGAGTATGTGACAAAATTAATAAACCCTTAACAAAAATAAGCAACTATTATTTCAATTGTAGGTACCCTAACTCAAATATTAGTTACATAAAAATTAATAATTTACTAATCAAATGAATCACCTTTGGGGTAGGTACTACAAGCTCTTTCTAAACAACTTAATATCAGCATTAGTCGACGATCATCAAATACAAATTTACCATGAAACTAAGTTTGCGAAGATACCTACTTATGTAAAGAATTAAAATAATTGCAAAAGAAATGAAAATTTATAAAATGCCATAAGATACAATACCCTTTTGAAAATTATGAAGCGCGGTGGTGTCCGATACAGAGCCCCCTAATACGGACCACGTGAAATAACCATTTTTTACTTATAAACCAGTGATTCGATCATATTATAACATGATTATAACTAATATTGTCGCTGACACAAATAGGTAAGCATGTGTCTACGTCGACGGGTGACCCAGCCCCCAGCCACATAAAGATAACTAACCTATCCACTCACTACTTCAGTCAGGGCCTGGAACCCGGTAAGCTTATGAACGGGCTTTAATACGGTTTTTGAACGACTTAACTGCAGTCATATTTGACTTATCATTACCCAATAACAGGAAGTAAATTACAATGATGAAACAAACGTAAGTTTGGATTCGGCTATGTAAAACGCAAAACCCGATAAAACAACTTCAAAAAGGCTTCCCATATAACAAACACCTGTCTTTCATAGAGAAAGTTTGATTGTCTTTTAGAATTTCGATTAAAAACCCTTTATAAGGTAAAGTTTAGTTATGGTTTCAGAAAATCTTGTCAATTCAGCTACATAGAAAACTCGCTTTTATTCAGTCCACACATTTTATATCTAACTGCATATCATACTAGTCTTTGCTGTATATTCGAGGAACATGAGAGTCCACAAGAAAATAATGTAAAGAATTTTTTTTTTAATCTATTATTAAACTGTTCCATGGTTGAGCTTCATTCAGGCGTGGTCCCTCTAGTATACCTGTCTTTACATACCAAATTTTATCTATACAGATTACAGGTGTTAAAATTTGGGCATGTGATTTTTACTAAAAATTATGTCTATGACAGAAGAACAACTATTTGAACTGTATGAACAACTAGATACGTAATATAGTGTCAAATTAATGGTTGGTACCCACCTCTTTAGTGAAAAACTGTAACCAGTTTGATATAATTTATTATGTTTAAGGTAGGCATTTAGGTATTATTGGTATATTAAGTACAACCCATTGCTCCAAGAATTTATTTAGGCAAGTTATTTATTTGAACACTTTTCTATTTTGAATACCTCTGGCAAATATCAGTATGTATTTATAAAGCTGATAATATCCATGTATGTACTTATTGTATATCAAGTCCAATTTATACAGTTCACTGAGAACCCTGGTTCAACCATTTGTTTTCTCATATAAACTCACTTGCCCCATTCTTATGTAAACTAACATGTAACTATACAGGGGCTTCAGTGGTTACATGAGGATTTAATATTATTTCATATGAATATTTTATATGATTACTAATGAGTTCATTTGAGAATAACTCATAGTTGAAGTCTTGCACTTCTGTTAGAATTGTTACATCAACAAGGTTGGGTTGGTCACATACTAAACACCTATGTATGAAGATTTAAACAATACAATTTCTAGAACTCAGAAAGCAATCTTAGGAATAGTAATCACAAATCCTATTTAAAGAGCAACCTCCTCCAAACCGCTGTGTCTTTTCAAACATTCACTATTGTCATCACAGTCTATTATTCTCCTTTTCCTAGAGTCAAACCTCACACCGGTGTCTTGGACCACTTTTTCACTACTTTGAATTGCTGAAATTATGTTTTCTTTAGATGGTGGCACTAGTTTCAGCTCATCAGTATTTTCACTGACTGATGGTGGCTCAACAAGGTGCATAACAATACGCTCCAACCGCTTTGGATGCTCCACTAGTGCTTCATCAGCACTAGCCACCTCAGTTTGGTGCTTGTCTACATCTACAATCACTGAATATTTTCGTTTCATTTCCTCCATCATTCTACGTCCATAGTCCTCCCCAATAACACTGTTTACACACACAAAACTTTGAACTTTTTTTGTTTCTCTATCTATTTCGAGGAAACCTCGTGTTCTCATGTATATGAAATGACCTGAACGTGACATTAACCTGTAGTATGACTCACCAAATTCTCTACTCTCATCATACATTTGTCTCAACACACAAATTACCCAACGAACATCTTCTTTATGCATGAACACAAAAGCTGATGTTCCAGTTACTTCATCAGTCATATAGCCAATAGCCAAAGATATACTCTGATCGCATTGAACAATACGTCCATCTATTAAATGTCTTGTCCAATATTCCGAATATGCAGTAGGGGGCAAGATTCGAGCCGGCATGGCACTAGAAAGCACATGAATCATACCAACAAAGACAAAGTCATTCCCACTGGATGAAAATGTTCTATTGGTTCTGACTCTCTGTCTTCTTATTATTTGTTCATCTTGAACTCCATTGGCTGTAGCTTTATCAGACCGCCTGAGCACCCCATCTAAGCGGCAGCGTTCATATCTGGCTGGGTCTGACCGTGCACCAGCTCTCATTATACGTAAATGGAAATTGTGATGTTGTTCAGACAGTCTGAGGTCACCAGCTGTCTGCAATTCTGGAGGATAAATGTGGTGACGAAGAATGTCTTTATCTTCGGGATGAATGTAATTATAGAAATCTTGACCTAGTAGATCCACATGGCAATATCCTAGTTTTTCCTGAACATTGGGGGACATAATGAATATGCGCCCGCGACACGTTATAGCAAACATTACACCGCCTATAAGGTCAAAAAACTTCAAGAATGCTGGGGACCAAGTCTCAAGGTGACAGCATTTTATTGTATCACCGAACACATGCTCATTCCGCAACTTGTTCGCAGCTAATCGCAGCACACTTGTCTTATCAACTTTACGCTGCGAGTGCATTATGTCCGACAATAGCGACATCATGAGGCTGATTTGGGAGTTATATTGACTTCTCCGTTGCTTCTCTGCTATGATACGCATTTCCCGATCGCTGGCCTTGGCCGTGGGCATTTCTGGTGAACGCGATTCCGAGGAAGAGTCGCCGCAGTTGGACGGCAGCATGGTGTAGCTCAATTCCGGCGTTGGTACGCCCGCAGTTACACCAAAGTCCGCCGATTGAGCCGTCAGCCCTATTTGACCAGTAATCGCCGTGTGTATTCCAAGCTGTGTACTTGCTCCACCCGGAGACGTCATTGTGACGACCGATATTACTGTTCACAAAGTATGTCCTTGTTTGATATCATTACAATCTAATAACCTTACGATGATAGGGATCACAGAGTCATAAATATGTTTCACAGAACATGCTTGTGCATTTAAAATCATGTTATCACTATATCAGGATTTCATCACAGTATAATTTTTTGGTTCTCAAGTCAATGCTCAGATATTATAACTCGACTCGCGTACGGCGCACACGACTGACTGCCTACGTGCTGTCGCTCCGCGAGCGATTGAGTGAGCGGTCCCACTCACTCATTCGCTCTCTGACAGCTATCTTGCACAGTTGACAGCGACAGCTGAGCTATGCTCTCCGACCAGTCGTGCAAACACCTAATTGAAAAAAATAACTTTAGAAGGTTGCGCAAGAAAACTGGAAAATAGTTTAAGGTGGAAGCACAGGTCAGGGCGCGAAATTCAAAATTTCAATGGTTTTTATTTTTTTACGAAAAATTTGGACATCTTTACGATGTAATTTAGTTTTTTTGCGATATTAGCATTCTGCATTGGATGTCTCGATGTATTAAGTTTGCTTAAAAAAATACCTAAAGTGATACAACACCATAAAGTTAGTAAAAGTAGCGGTTTTTACAAACCTTACCAAAATTGTTTAGGGGTAGTAAGGGAAAACAGACTTTAAGCATTTTTATTTTGCAGTCATTGCACGAAACGATCGTAAAAAAATGTAAGAAAAAAAATCAATCATTGTATAAGGCCAAGCCTCCAAAACCAAGGGAACGCAAAAAAGTATAATAAACGCGATAAAATCCGTAAGATTCGTTTTATTTCAATTCACCTGTATTATTCATTTATATTTTTTCTTATTTCAAAAATATGATAAGAAATGTATTTGTTTATAAAAATTTGCCACATCATCATCAAGATTGTCTATAAATATGTAGTAGAAAAGGAACCAGGCCCAAAAAGCTACTCTTTTAGAAATCCAATAGAGTTTGCACCACTGAATGACCGAGCGAGCGAACGAAATGAAATGAGATGAAATTTCGATTGAAAACTCGAAGTCCTAGGAAACCCCGTGGGAAACTTCAGTTATTTAGCCAGCTATTCCATGGGTAAGTAATATTTTAGTGTATCCTGATGCATTGGGTACCCTTTGAACAACAGAAGCTCGCCAAACGACTTATTCGAGCCTTGCAGATAGCGCATTGTAAACAGGCTGGGCCCATAAAATTCATTCAATGAGCTTAAGTGGTTCAAGGGGATTCTTATTCGTTGAGATTTCCCAAAACTTTCTTGAACTTGAACTTTCTTTATGAAGAGGTTTTCCAAGTTTCCTTGGTTTTGAATCGAAAATAAAAAAACCGATCTTTGTCTATAAAGGACAGGTGTGTGTTATATGAGAAACCCTTTCGAACAGGTTTTATAGGCGTTTAACTAAGCCAAATCACATACTTACCTCGTGTTATAGGAAAACCCTTTCATTATAAGTCCAATTTGACAGCAATCAAGTCGTTCAAAAACCCAATCAATATTCTCTCTTAGACTTTCCGGTACCAGGCCCTGTACACATCAACAATGTACAAAAGCTGAGTATCCAGAGCCGTAAAAGAAAAGAAAAGAAGCAGTACACAAATTCAATTATTGTTTTTCGTTTGCTGTTGCTTATGAAATGAATATCGCGAATGTTGTTTTGTTTGGCGATCGCGCTAGTGAGTGCGTCGTGCTCTTATACATATAAACTGAGAGGTGCTCTTATAGTATTGTCTAACGGAGAGACTTATATTTATTTTAAAAAGTAGACCGATCTAATTAACCGGTTCGTGTTGGAACTTTTAGTTTTTTAATTGAATGCGAGTTGACGATGTTCTTAAAATTAATAATAACCAGTTTATACTGTTTAAATTATGTGTTATCTCAAGATGGTAAGTTACATTTATTGAAATCACTTCAAAAAAACTTACGCAAATGACTATCATATAGGTATTTTATTAAGTACATAAACTTAATTGGTATTTGTTTATTTCGTGGCAAGAAAGCTTATTTTGATGATTCAGAATTTTACACTGTTTTTCACCAACCTAGTAAAATTCACACATGTAGTAAGTTCGCTTTTTATTTACATATAAATGATAGTCAATAAGATAAGTACCATAAATAGATATAAAGGTTATATAAATTTAATAAAGAAATATTTAAATAAATATGTATAACTATAAAATTAATTACATATAACATTATGTTGGATAATTTTGGTCCCAGAAAATGGAAGAATTAAGAAGCACATATCTAAAATTTAAAAAAAAAACAGCAAAACCCAGGTATACAAAGTAACATGTACTTATAGCTAATTTAAAGTTTTATAATTATTTTAAACATTTCATTATATTTATATGACAGCTTTAGATATTTTTTCACATAGCTATCCAACCAGTGTGATATTTTTTTTTAATTTGTCTGATAATGGGAACTAATACATTCTAATCCTGAATTTAATTAACTTTAAAAATATATGGTATTATCTAATAAACTGAAGTAGCTCCATATTAAAAATACAAAAAAGGTTACATTTTAATTGCTGAAAATAATAATTTATCTGCTTTCTAGTAGTTTCTATAATTATAAGATAAGAATACTGAATTTATTTATATAAATAAGATTTTAAGGACATTGAAACATTGCTTTATGCTTCTATTCTATTAGTCTGGCTGGACGAAAACAGACTCACTACATAACTAAATACTTACATACATATTAGCATGCCATTGAGATATCTGCATGTGCTTATAGATAGAATTTGCCCTATGACTTATGACGCGATAGGTATAGCAAATAAATATATGATTTTGCATAATGAAGCATAATAATGTTGAGTTAATTATACCTACCTACATTATTTTAATGCTTATATCGACAAATAGTTGTTGCAACAGAAATGTTATTAATATTAGTATTGTATATGAATGGAATGTTATTATTAAACTTATTATGCCCATGACTTTGTTCATGCAGAACTTCTATGTTGAATACACATCTTCAAGAGCAGGAAATTCCACAACTTGATGTCTAGTGTGCCTATTTTGTGTATTCAATAACCCATAGGAAAGAATACAAGATAAAAAGTATCTTTAATACTAATTCAGGATATTGGGAAATCACCTTCTTAAATTGCATTGGATTTTGAGATATATATTTTTTTGTCCATTTCCCTTTCTGCAATTCAGTCAGACTGTCAAAAAACCAGACAACCTCTTCACTCTTATTATATACTAGCTGTTGCCCGCGACTTCGTCCGCGTGGTATTTAACAAAGACTCAACCGTTGGCAACAGCCTGCTCGCGTTCTGATCCCGCGGGACGCGTTGCAGGTTGTTGCTATCAAACTTAATCAGGCGCAGCGCTGCAACATTGGTTTTAATTTTTTTTCGAGAGATCCTATTTTTTTTTCTAAAATAAAAGTAGCCTAAGTTACTCCTTGTTACATCAGCTATCTGCCAGTGAAATTCCCGTCAAAATCGGTCCAGCCATTTCAGAGATTACCCGGAACAAACAGACAGACAGACAGACAAAAATTGTAAAAAATTTTGTTTCGGTATAGGTAACGTGTATACATCCAAATGCACTTAGTAAAAAGCGGTTATTTTAATATTACAAACAGACACTCCAATTTTATTTATATGTATAGAAGTGTGATTAAAAAGGGGTGAAATACTAACTTTTAAAAATGCGCTTCATTAGCGCGTTATTAAGCATTATCTGAGCTGTGAGTGCGAGGTCGCGGCTTTCGATGATAGATCAGACTCGCTTGTCGTTTTTTTTTTGTGAGCAATAACATTTTTTTTCGAGGATTAGTATACCTTTTCTGAATCACTGTGTTTATATGTATACACTATATATAGATTAATAAATGTGTGCTTAAAATTCTCTAGTTGGCGATAGGTGTGTCACCAAAGACCCAGGGGCAGAAGGGACATGCACAGTGGTCTCAGAATGTGAACCAGCTATGAAGTAAGTGACCAAGCCTCAATTTCATATTTATTTTTCAAAATAACTTCCTCTTTAAAAGTTCCTTGTTAGTCTAGTCATAAGACTGGTCGGCCGATCGTGTGGCCGTAGTTCCGATTTCTAGGTTGAGAAACGTGTTAAGTTAGTGTTGTTTTAACCTCTACCCGTTAAGCTAGGTATAGGGTAGAAGATACATATTTTCACATATATCCCACTGGTTAGGACGGCTCTTCCCTCAAAGCAAGGTGGATTCGATCCAGGCATAGTTCACCACTGGCTCATCGCGGACTAGCGGACTTCAAATGTCTTTAGAACACTGGTTATGATAGGTGGTCTCAGACGGGCAAGTTACGTCACAAATCACCGTTTAGCACGCACATTAAAATCGAAAAAACCCCGAGATTTGAACCATGGACTTGCGCTGATTTCACGGTGAGTGTTCGACCACAGTGACTACTATAGTCATTACATTACAATCTGATAAATTAGCATGAGAATAAAAAAAATACGGCGATGGTAATGTGTGAATTCCGAAACTTCGATTTTCGTAATTGCCAACCCATAGGTATACCTATTTGGATACCCGTAATAACAATAAAAATAATCTAAAAATGTCCATACTTACAAAACATAAAACCATGAAAATTATGTGTATTATGAACATATTATTTCAATGTCTACAATACTTATGACTCAATATTCAAGATATATTGAAACTTACTTACCAAAGGTCACTAATAATTTACCGAATCAGTGTAGAATTGGTATTAACAAAATTATTCCACGAGTATTCTGCTTTGTAGGGCCATAAGAATAAAGAAATACAATGAATTCAAGAGATGTGGCTTCACCGGGTTCGAAGAAGTTGTGTGCTGTCCTCAGACCACTACCAAGTTTGGTAAGTATGTTTTTATTTTCATTCATTAATTAACACACATGCGCTTGTATCTCAAGGTTACACAGAGTCTATATTTTTGCCACATGCTACGATCCTGACACCCCTTTTTCGCCTCTTCCACATTCATAGATCTTTCAATGACTGTCGTCAACCCAGAATATGAGTTATAGAAAATACTACGTAATTATCTGGTCATAACAGCTTCTCTTTGAGCGAATTATTCGAACATGCGCTACTAATTCCACAATAATGCATAATCATCTTTCATCCGTTCTCACTGCATGTCCTAATCACCTCAGCATTATTTCCCTTGCACGACCCCAACCCACTACATCTCCCTTGAGGTGCTATTGGGTTAATTGCGTGCTATAATTATCACCAATTAACGATGAACTGGAAAAAAATAATCGCACCACCTATTAAAATACACGCTAGCTCATCTCACCGAAATACCATCCAACCATGCAACACCGTTTTTAAATTCAAAAAAATGAAATACCTTGCTTATTAAATTGTTGTCACGACATAATCCTTCTACGTACATCGTTTCACAAAGTCAATATACACTTCGCTGGTCAGGACGAGAAACAGTTCTCGTCTCATGAATGAGGGTAATTTTTACTTATTATTCGTGATATGTATTTTATGATTTAATAGCACCATGGACCAAATAAGATAGGACTGACAATCGCCATACAAAACTGCGTAGCTTCGTTGTTTAGTTTTCTATGTCACCATGGAGGTCGCTGTGAGTCTCAATTCATGATTTTATGAACGCGTAACCTCAAACTGAACCTTTCGGAGCCGCCCCGCCTGGCTGGAAAATCTTCCCTTTTCCGCTAAAGAACATTATACTGCTATAAGAAGGTGTTGTAACACAATATCCTGCAGCTCGGATATTATGTAACTCTTGTTGCTATATTTGTTATTTGAAATCTAACTACGCCAGAAGCGCTATCGCCGGCGGGAAGCTGGAAGGTTTAATGTAGGGTAGTCCTTCACAAAGTGGACCGATAAAATCACACGTGTCACAGGAAGCCAATACTTTGTTTCAGGACCTGGAGACCCTAAAATAACTCAAAGGATTACTGAAAAAGGTCAGTTTTATTACAGTTTTCATGTTGCAACGATTCGTTGCTTGTTATGTTACGAGTTGTTGTTATGCTCGTATATAACTATACGCATGTATAATAATTCAAGATTAACATATTATATGCTTCAATCTTATATAGGATAGTTGTGATGTATATTTATAAACGAAGTTCCCATGTTTTTTTTGTTGAAAATGAATCTAGCTAAGCAAGTATAAGATAATAATTTTATTTAATTTTTTTTAGAATGTACCAAAATCATCGCATCAAGTATACCCGCATTGGATCTGCATATATTGGGCGGTGAATTGTCATCGCTCGGGGAATTTCCGCACATGGTAATTAATCAGGAATATTATAATTATTGCTTTTGAAATTATGTGCTGTTTAGTCATTATACATAGGGATTATCCATTATATAATGGGGATTTCCAAAGACCATAATTTATAAGTATAAGACTGCAGCTTGGTCTCGTCTAGTCAATAGTCGTAGGATACTTTATTTCCGAGGGTTCGCCATTCTCGGAATTGTTGTCTTGCTATCTGTTACTTAGGTACTGTCCTCGTGAAAACCGAGCATAACATCGATACTTAATTATCAAGCATGGTCAATAGATTATAACCTTTTTTTACGTGGGTAAATCTTCACGGGTACCCGCAAGCCCCAAGGGAGGCAAGCGGGTTATGTCGAACTCTTACCGACTAAAACCCCACGGTAGAATGGGTCAACAATAGTCAACATATAGCGTATTTTAGGACAGAAAGTATCCTATATGTTGGCTGCATCAGTCTGGATGGGGTCCTGCGGGCTAACCAAGAAACTGTATCTGATATAATCTACTTGGACTTGAATGAAACTTGTCATGGTAGTAGGTTAAAATACGATAACATCTAGAATAACGTTTATTCCGGGATACGGAAGTGTTCTCCGGGATAGCGATTAAAGTCCATATACACGTACATCATTATGCGCACAGCTAGTTCTTCAACATATATAAGTAGTATGAATTAAAAAAGTGGTTTTTCCTGCTAAATTACCGGTCTTGTTAGTTTCACGATATACCTACCTACACATACGAAATCAACAAATTCAATTCTGCAAAACAATAAAACTGATATTTGTTTGCTGCAAGCATCCGTGGGTTATTTTGCTTACAGCACAACATTTTTTTTTTAGAATATTGTAGTTTATTATCTACTCTAGTAGGTACCTATAGCACAATACATTTGGTGTTATATCGTCATATATGACGCAACGTTTATTTTGACACTTGAAAATGAACTTTGTTTTTACATTATAAGGCAACAATATTCTAAGTGGAAGCGAAATTCTTGCAAAAGTCGTAGAAAAACCCATTACACCATTAAGCATAGTGTTAAGGCGCATCCTTAATTTAGTAACCGGCACATACTAATCCTAACTGCGGGCGGGACATCACTACTAATTTTCTGCAATCATCATGGACGCCACCGCGAAGCAAACTATATTTCATAACTTGGGCTCGCTCGCCTGTCCCATGTAGTAAGCTTTTAGGGTCAGCCCGGTCACCGGTAGAGTTGCGGCCAAGCAACTAGTTTGATGACAATTACAAGTTAACTTTCCTGATGAAATATTTTTTTAAAATCATTGTATCGAAATTCTACCTACATACCTGACAGAAGCTCAAGTTCAAAGGTTAGTTAGTTATTCCCTTTCTTGATCATTCTGTATATCGATTGGATTGCTGTCACAGCTGGGATCAGTTTCGGATTAGGAACCAGCGACGTAATAAATGCGAATATAACAGTTAATTTCAAGAAACAGTAAGCTAACTGTTCTTCTATCTGCATGTACCTTATAATAGGTAAGTAGGTACCTATAATACAAATGTAACGGTGCGAGGCTTCATTCATATAGAATACTTTAAAAAAAATCTACAGCTAGTACTTAGCGCACGTTATAATTACTGATATAAAGGTCAAAACCCCAGTTTATAAGGTCTTTGATCTTACTCTGCAATCATACCAATAAGGTTGAATTTAAGTATAACCAAAAAATATAGTTAATGAGCTGACCCATCAAAATAAACGACGACGAATTTGTTATCTTCTTTCTTTACAAAATGAAATGCGATGAAATAAAATTAATATGGCCTCACCCACAACTTATTGGGTATTTTGCCATTGTCAAGTAACAAATAGCAATAACATATTCAATTAATACACTTCTATATCCTATATATATAAAATAAAGTCGTTTTAGTTACACCATCAATAAAACAAGAACGGGTGGGCCGTTATTTATGATCTTGGATTTTATTTTATTTGTTGTGACAATTAAAAAAGCTCCCAACAATAAAATGTCATGTGATTTTCTGAGTGCAAATGTTTTTTTTTCTTAATTGAGTTCGATATTTGTGACTTAACATAATGATTAAAAATTCACTAAAGAAGCGCATGTTCAAATTATATTATACCTCTCTGAATCACGCTGTATATATAGTACTAGAACACTTACATTTAAATTGAATTCGTTACTGGGCAGTCTGTAGATTCAAAAAAGTCTAATCGACATGTGCATTTTTATTGTTGTATGTGTGTCTGTTTGCTCGAACATCACGAAAACTAGCACACTAATGGCAACTATGGGTTAATCTATGCTTAGATTCAATTTCAAACGATAGTGTAAATAATTGATAGTATTATGGTCTTAGCGTGATCGATATGACCATTGGGCTACAGACCAAGATCGATGTTCGCACGGGCTTAGCTATAGACAAAATCTAGTGGTTAGCTACTTATTCGGTTTGTTTTTTTTTGTAGCTACTATCAGATGATGAAATAGTGTAGACTTAGGAATCGCGAACAACATATTTGAATTAAAAAAAAGCAAGTCAATTGGCTAGTATACGTGTTGCAGCCATATGTCGTGTACATATGGCATTTCGCGTGTACATAAACAAATCGCCTCGGTTGTGCTTAAATATGTTGTTCGCGACACTCCGTCTATATTATTTCTTCGTCTGAGTAGCTGTTATAAATATTGCAGGTGGCGTTGGGATTCGATCGCGGGAACGGCTACGAATTTAATTGCGGCGGGTCTGTGCTGTCAGCCAATTATGTTCTGACTGCGGCGCACTGTGTCGACAACCTGGAAGGGTAACGTACCTATGTGTACAGTGTTGCCAGATGTGATTTTCTATTTATACCCAAATTTGAAATTATTTTTCTCCAAAATGATACAATTTGCTTGAGTTTTAACCAAAGGCAAAAAGTTAATAATATCGGCTTAGCTTTTTGCCTTTTTCTTATTTTTTCCTTGAAATACTGTTCTAATTTCCAAACTGAAGCAGCGGAATGACCTTTTTTTTTTTTTTTTTTACGTTACGTATCCCCACTGAGCGAGATGGTTTAACGCGTGCGTTCGTAACATGCGTTGTGGTCATCCTACAGGTAATCCCACTGAAACTAAAAATTACCCAAAATTCTCCATGGTATTTTTTTTTCTCCACATTTTTCTCCAAGAATTTCATGTCTCCAAAATTTCTCCAGAGCCAAAATTTTTACCCACAATTGCGAAAAAAATACCCAATCTGGCAACACTGTATGTGTATTTCCCCACCCAATGTACCGTACTTCTCAAGCAAATTATTAAAGATTATATTATATCCTCAATAGAAAGTGTTTAGTGCAAAGGGAACGGGATTTAAACTCTGGCATTCAAAATGCAAAGCTCGGTAGATTTCATGAATAAAATTATAATGAAACTTTATTGGGGTAAAAAAACACTGCAAGCGTCCCGGGTCGGTATCCTAGTGTGGGCAAACTTTATGTGTTAAAAAAAGTTTGCTCACTAAAATCAAAACAAAATGTATTTTTTGAAATAGACATTATTGAAGTTCAGTCCGTGATGAAGCGCAGATTCAAAGCTTAGTATACCCTTTCTGAATCGCCCTGTATAAGTATTATCTTGTAATATATAGGGGTCTTATCTTAGTATTTTACATAACATGCATAAAAATAAATAATCGCTATTTATAATTAGTTACCGTGTGTTTTATGTTATTTCAATAACATGATGTATGTTTGATGGAAATTAGTTCTGCCGTCTCAAGGCACACGTGATAAGGGCACTGACAAGTTCCTTTACATCTCAAACTTTCAACACTTCATTTATTACTTGCCTACAGGGTACAGCAGTTATAGCCAAGTTGGTAGAACGCTTGCCTCGGTAACGAGGATCGCAGGCTCAACCCCCGGCTCGCTCCTCTGGGATTTCTGGATTTCATGTGCTAATCTCATTTTCAACCACGATTATCACTTGCTAAACGGTTAAGGAAAACATCGTGAGGACACCTGCATGTCTGAGAGAACCCCTCGAAAGATGTGTGAAGTCCACCAACCCGCACTGGGCCAGCGTGGTGGACTATGGCCTAATCCCCCTCGCATTGAGGGCTATAAAGGGCTGGTATTGTTTATTATTATTATACAGGCTACATAATAATTCATGCCCGAGAAAACATTGTCAATATTCGAGTAATGAAGGCTGGCGTAGTGAACGAAAACCTATGTTTCCCTAATCTCCAGTGCAGTGCTTATGCTTAGTAGTGGGAAAGTAAACGGTTCATTTATGTCAAGTATTTATTTTAATAAGTTTGTATCTCATTTAAGCATACCGC
The DNA here is from genome assembly GCA_905404115.1 of Pheosia gnoma. Classification (NCBI taxonomy): domain Eukaryota; kingdom Metazoa; phylum Arthropoda; class Insecta; order Lepidoptera; family Notodontidae; genus Pheosia; species Pheosia gnoma. Next base: position 6,045,288 of record FR989907.1, read on the forward strand.
CCACCATAGTGCGCGCCGGAGTCATCGAGATCGCTGGCAACGAGTGGAGCGAAGACACCGACATTAGAATAGCCGAAATCAAAATAAACCCAAAGTATACCAGAAAGGAGAAATATCATGACCTAGCTCTGCTGAGGTGAGACTATAATTTTGAACCTTAACATAATGATGGTACGTTTCAAATTGCTTGTTTTTCACAAGTAACAATTTTATTTCTATTTTATCCTCATCTTCTTACATAGTTGTTGAAAACATGTTATTCGGCTTGCTTTTTTTATTATTATAAAAAACATGTTTTGCATTGTTGTTTACGATTCTTTATACATACATACTACCTTATATATCAATATTGAATTAACATTAAGTCGTACGATAAGAGTGTAACATCCTCTTGAAAAAGATAACATCCACATGTTGTCGGTAACATTTGTTGACTTTAAGTCATACGAATATTAAATATGTATATATATATAATGTAAAGTTGAGATAGGACGGGGGGGGGGGGGGGGGTAATCTCCGGAATGTTTGATCCTACTTTGAAAATTATTTTACTGATATAAAGCTATACATTATCCCTGAGTACTGAGTGGTAAGCTGGTTTTAAATGTAGGTAGCCCGTAGCACAAAATGATAACGTTTCTTATAATCAAAAAACAATTATGGCTACATAACTGGCTGCTAGGTTATAAGTAATGGTGAGTGTCGGGTCAGGTTTATATTAAACATTAACTTTTTCCGAAGGCTGGCGAAACCTTTGCAGTTCTCAAGTAATTTGAACGCCGTGTGTCTCGAGACGAGCAGCGAGGATCCAAAAATACCGCTCACTATAACTGGTTGGGGGAAAACGAGTAATACAAGTATGTATATTAACACAATCCAACATTTATTCGTAACTAGACAGCATCAGTACCATTAAAATAATGGTTCTTGATGCAAACTTTGACCTCATAGGGGTCAAATTTCCAAAAATCCCTCATTAGGAAGGCGTTGCGGACTCCTACCATAATCAGCACATATCTAATTACTATCAGCAGCTGGTGACCCACGGCTCTTTAGGTGGGTGTACTAAAAGGCCGTTTTATAAGACTATTAGCAGTATAGCACTGGCATGAGCGATCAGATGTGTGGAGAGGTGTGCTTCGCCTTCTCACGAAGTTACTTAAGTCATTATGCCTTTTAAGACTTCCACCCCTGAGACATATTTTTTTTTCTAGCAGGATATCGAGTTGCCAAGTAATTTTATATTTTAACTCTAAAATACATAATATTCCCATTAAAAACTGTCTTCTTCACTAATGTTGTCGGTCAAAATTATAACGACACAGAAACAAACTAATAACTAGCGGCAACTGTCGTTAACATGATACAGATAACAAGTTTAAGGCCGGGATGTGAAGTGGCCGGCAATAAGATCCATAATACGCCCCTGGAGCATATAGATCTAACAATCCCTCTTTGGACAGCCAACTAAGGCAAGCCAGAGCTGACTTTATCCCGGGACTCGCCGAGGGTCAGACCTCGGTGTCTTCATTGGACACCACTGTAGATCCTGGCTTACAGGATCACATATTGTAGCAGTGGTGGGAGTGTGTGGCGGGCCTAGTCCCATTAAAAAAAAAGCCAGAGCTGAGAGTCGGGTCCCCGTCGGCTTCCACTCGGCACACGAAGACACGCCGAGGAGGGGACCCGAACGACTCTGGGACAGTCGGGTCCGTGGTGTCGCTACTAACCATCAGCTTGCCACGAGCTGGCTGCGGCTTTATTATTATTATATTGCAGGGGACACCAAGAGCACTATGCTGCTGAAGGCGAACGTGACCGCGGTGGCGCGCGACACGTGCGGCGAGTCCTACACGCAGTGGCGCCGCCTGCCCGTCGGCATCTCGCCCGACCAGCTCTGCGCCGGCGACCCCGAGGGCTTGCGCGACACCTGCCAGGTAACAAACACTACAAGTAGAGAGCGTTCAAGTATCAAGTATTACGTATGACGGCCTGATTAGCGCAGTGGTAGTGACTCTGCTTTCTGCGCCGAGGGTCCCGGGTTCGAATCCTGGTAGGGACACAAGCTTTGTGTGATGAGCACCAATGTTTGTTCCTGAGTCATGGATGTTTAATATGCATATAAGTATTGTATACTGAGTTCGCCCTCTGTCCATTGTACGGTACCCATAACACAAGTGTTAGGCTGTGTCCCCAGTCTGCAAACTGTCAGCGGCCGACTGAGTTAGCGGCGTATCGGTTTAGTACGCCCTTCCATATATTTAAAATGGAGTGTTCACAGTTTGCTAGTTTGCGCTCACTCTACGCAGTTTGCTGTGTTGCGCGCGCCGATTGATTCAGTGAGCGGCCAACTAACAGCAAAACCGGTTCCAGTCGGCGGCGGCGATATGCTTGTTCGCCGGGCGTAGTGAGTCCGTTTGCCGCAAACTGTCAGTTCTGACAGTTGACAATGAAAATTCAGTCGGTCGGTCGACCTAAATAAGCGGCTAACACAACAGTTTGCTTGCGACGCACGCAAATTGATCTGAGTTTGCAGCTTACTCGAATTTCAGTTCGCCACAAATTTGCGGCTCACTCAGTCGGCCGCTGACAGTTTGCCGACTGGGGACACAGCCTAAAGCTTAAAGTGGGACTGTATAGTTGGTGTGTTCGTATGGCGATATTTATTTATTATATATTTTTGTTCAGGGTGACTCGGGCGGTCCTCTAGTGGCCACCTCGCTGGACGGGCAGAACACGCTAGTGGGCGTGACGTCATTCGGACGCGGCTGCGGCTCGCCCATCCCCGGCGTCTACACCCGCGTCAGCCGCTACCTCGACTGGATAGAGAGCGTCGTTTGGCCCAACTAAACACCACTGTAACGACTAAGGGCATTCGCTCACATACTACACGCCTATCAAGTTATTTAAATAAAAAAATGCAATATTAGATGTCACTATCAACTAAGCGTTGCCATGGCAACAATTAAGTACCGATTGCCGTAATAATGTAAAAAGTATGGCGTTAATTTTTTTATGAAATTTTTATCTTCGCATGTAACATTTCAGTTTCTGTCTGGTTGTCATTTTATATTATATTAATGGTGTGTTCAATACACGGGCACATAATATGGGTGAACAATATCCAGGTTCTTGAAAATCTTTTCTGGTTTATGAGAATTTCTTTGTGCATTTAATGATGGAAATAACTCTTTTAGATTGGTTGGAACTAGGAAACCAGCTCGTGTGGTCGCCCAGACGATTGTGTTCACAGACTCCAGTCACATCTAACAATTGGTTGTATATTGTATCGTATTGCATTGCCTTTTTGACACATGGTAACTTGATAGCTTAGCGATTCCTATAGCTTGATTCGTTGGACGCACTAATCATGTAAAGTGATATTTTTTTTTTAATTAGAAAAAAAAAAATGAGTAACTTGTCGAATTTATACATTGTGATTTATGATAAGTGTTTTTTTGGATCTGTTTAGCTGTAAGCACCTATTCTATTTATGTATGTAAGTGCATTAAAAGTTTAATCATGTGCCATTTACTTATTAAATGCTAGACACTTTTATACTCGACCACTTATTTAATTTTAAGTTAAGCATAAGTAAAAAAATGTAAAAGTAAAGAAAGATCTTGTCATATTTTTATTATTGTACTATAATATATATTTATATTATATATATATATATTCTAGCTGCCCGGCGATCAAATCTCAGAATCAAATGTATGAGAAAATGAATTTATTGGTTCTATGAAAAATTTAAACAAATCTATCCCACGGGAATCATACATTTTACTGGGATAAAAAGTAGCCTATGTGCTATTCCAGACTATAATCTATCTCTGTGCCAAATTTCATCCAGATCCCATTGGCCGTTCTGGCGTTATTAAGTAACAAACATCCATCCATCCATCCAAACTTTCACATTTATAATATTCAAAAGTAACGAAATCGGAACTAATTGTGCTTTTAGCACAATTTTCTATATTATTACTTGATGTAGACCATGTGTAACATCATTATAAAACCTGAGTGGGTTTTATATCATCCATTTTATTATGTTTCCTCCTTTCACAAGTGTTACTAGTCAAATATGAACAATGCTCTCTAACCTTGTGTATGACTATTATTTACATAAATATTATTATAAATTATTTTTTATCTGAATAAATGTTTTATTTTCGTAGATTTTTTTTTCAAAACCATTCATCAGCGCCTATCTATTACTGTAGAAAGACCTATATGAGTACCTATATGGCTATTCAAGATTATTTATTGAATACGCCTTACAAGGCCCATCGCACCGACCGGCCTGGCACGATAACATTTTATGTGTCAATAATAAAATAATAGGCGCACTGTTTACATTACACAGAGGAAGCATTGTATAATTCAGAAGTAGTAGAATAAACAAATTATGTTGCTTGGCCCTTAGTATTTACCGAGTTTTGAACGTAGGGATATAAATAGCGATTGAATGATAGAATGTTTGTTCCCTATGTATGCTATCATAAGTAACATAAGTATAGAAGAATGACAGAGCTGTATTTCATTTACAACAGAGTTTGTTTAATGTTGTAATCGGGCGTTCACGCTGTAGAGCAACATAATAGCCGTCTCTTGGAATGATTCGAACACTCAGTATTCTCAGAGATATAAACCACTAAAATCACGGTGGTATATATGGCTTCATCACGCAATGAAACGTACGTATTATCCAAAGAGTATGGATTTTAATATAGGGCGTATTATCTATCAGTTAAATTGTATAGTCTGGTGCGTATTTTGTTAAGTATTTTAATAGCAATAAAAAATTAAAACAACATAAGGGATGATGATGATGGGTGGGAAAAATACATAAGTACTTATTTTCTGAATGGTACACATTTGTAGAACATAATTGAAGAGTTACTTTCGAAATATTATTGGCACTTGGTGCAATAGCTGCATACCAAAGAGTATATAATCACTACGTCTGCATACATAGCATTGAGTAGGTACTACCCTAACACGAATAGCGCAGAAGAACGCAATACACGAGTAAATATAAACCTTATCACTATAGAAATTCAGTGAATTATAAATATGACACCCGAAGTAGACATCATTCGGGGAACTCCACTTTAAATCGCGCGGTGTTGCCACATTTAAATATTGTTTAGTTCGTGGGGTAAATTTTGTTCACTTCTGAATGCGCGGCTATAATACGAACACGGAGTTACTACGGGCTATCAAAATATTTTAAAATCTAGGTTTTCGAAATATCGATGACCCAGATATTGTTGCAGTTTTCTGTCTGAGTTTGGTAATTTCGTATAATGGCTTACTCATTCAAAGCCAGGGCTGGGTAAATATACTTCTAGGTGTGGTTCTTGTGGTTCACAAATAGGTCATAACGATATGCTTATTTTATACATAAATAAAGGTATATAAAGTGTTTGATTTTTCGGTGAAAAAGTAAGAAAGTACCGTTTCATCGCGGATTTGTAGTGTTATTTTATTAAATTTTAAATAATTTGATTATTTTTTTCGGGAATATGACCTTTATAGTTTATCGATGGATTAATTTGTATTATTTCTTCGTCTGAGTCTGGGGATTACAAAAAATGTAGTGGCAGCACTCCACAGACTAACTACATCCTCCCTCCCAACCAAACCGCAGTCTCTTTGTCACGTTCGTTCGCGGTTCGCAGTTATTTCAGAAAACCCTTCGAGTTAGGTCCTCCTATATTATAATATCTAAAGGTGTTAATAAATATAGTTCAGTGTATGTTAAAAAGAAGATATTCGTAAGTACAATTTTCTGTATTATTTCAAGGATTAAAATTCTGTAAATGATCTTTACAAGGAGTACACAAGTAGGGTTTCATTTCCATACCTATTACCATCCCGCTTAGGTTTTGTTGCTATTTATATAAAGCCTGTCGTATTGCAGCTTCATACTCTAAAAATGCAAAAACGGGCGTAAGCGCGCCATTGTATGCCATGAGAAAGTTTTCTAGCTCGAGAGATTTACTAAATTTCCTGTAAGTTTTTTTATTCATGGAATTTCGTTAGTTTTTTTTTGCACAATACCTATAGTGATACATCAACTTTATAACGTGTATAAGTCTTCTTCTTTTTTACGCAATGAAATGGATATGAATATAGCCTTACCCACAACTTAGTGGATATTTAACCAATGTCGAGGATTTAAAGCGGTATCAAATCCAATAAATACACATTTATAAATAAAAAATTGATGATGACATGAAAAGATGAAAATGGCGAATCTTGTATAGGTCTAATATAAGTAAAATTGTGCTAAAATAACAATCGAATATGTATGGTTAGAAATATAATTCGCAATGATACTAAATAAAACAACATTTTAAACATTCTCTATTATATTTCGGTAGTGAAAAAAAAAGTTCTCCAAAAAGTCCGGTAACTTGTCAGTAAAGTATCCGCAACTTTACTGATATGATTAGGGGGGGGGGGGGGGGGGTTATTAGGCCTAGTCTACGGATTAGGCCTCCATACAAGCTCCCATATTTGATATTAAAAATAAACATTCCAATTTGAGGTTATCACATATTTTGCGCACTTTACATTTGATTTACCAGCCATGGTGAAAATACAACACAAATGCGTAATATCTCACAAACCTAATGAGTCTGGTCTTTAAAATAAACTAATCTAAAATGAACAACAATACAAGCGTCAATTTCGCATTGGAGTCTCTGTCACATATTATTCATGTAACACACACAACACAAAAAGCGTAGGTTGATATTATGATGATAGTGACTTCCATACAACAGTCCTTAGCCACTCGTATATCAGTCAACGGAATGCGATGTGATTGAGTGTGTGAACGTTTTGAGTAATTTTGTTGTGTTGTGAACTCATCAGACCACCTTGTAAACAGCTAATCCAAAATAATTATTTTTCAGGTTAATAGGTGTAGACATGGATGAAGATGACCCAATGCCAGGTAAATATTTTTTTAAATATTTTCTTAATTGGACAACTCTGTGAGTGAGTACTTACCTATTCCAACTAACCGAGCTTACGAGCATTACTACGATGTTGTTAAAATAAAGCTTCTTGAGTACCTAGCTATAACTACCGAATTTGGTAGGTGAGTTATACAGTGCTTTCTTTAACACACTCGAAAATATTGTTTTTAAATCGACAAAAGACCCACTTAACTTCGTAATAAGTGCCTGCATAGGTAAGTACACAATGTGTGCTTGAGATTTTCACTATATAGGTATTTAGAATAGAATCCGTAAGATTGGTAGTACTTACTAGGGCTTTTGTATTCCAGGTAATATGGAGTAATTTATTTTTATTTCCGGCTACCCGGGAATTATCGAATTTCTAAATAAAAATAAGTTCTTGGAAATTTAGGCATACATTGCTGAATAGTGTTTAATTTTATTTTTTCAACACACTTGCTCGTAAAGTGGGCCTTATCTCATCGCATTTAGGTTTATAATGCAGTGCCTCTTTTTACTATGCGTGATAAAAAAACGTGTTTTAGGTATAGATAAGTGCCTAAACATAGTAGGGATTTAATATTTTTTTTCCATACAAGTGTATTTAAAAACGTATGAAATTTGTCACGCGAGAGCATCGGTTATTACCTGTGGTTATTACACTCTCGCCTCCATTACGCCCTAAGCTAAGCCTAAATGATAATTAAAGTTTGCTTTGCTTTTAAGTAGTATTTTCAATGAAAGAAGCTTTCAAACCATTTCGTTCAGGGACTAATCGGTCGTTTTCGTCTGTCTAATACTCAAAATATTCATTTCAAAAATTCCCGGGTACCCGGGTTATCCGGCGAAGTTTTTCCGCGTCCAAAAACGTTCGTATTCCCGGGTACCTTGGATCAAAACCCTAGTACTTACCTACTTAGGAAAGATTTTTATTTTGTTTGGATTAATTTACATTCCGCTAGTAGGTAGGTACTTACTTAAAATAATAAAATATAAGGATTAGTCATAGGTATTTAATTATAAACAATTAATCAATTTGCGCGCACTCGCCGTACCTACAAATAGGTATTTGTTTGTATTGTATTGTGATTTATACGGTTATAGTACACTATACAGACCGCGAGCATGCCTACATGACAGGATACACAATTATTTTATACAACGTGAGCCATGTAACGCACTGATTCGTCTGTAAAAATATTTTGCACTATGTTTGTTACACCTTATATAGACAGAAGATTTAAATAAAAAAATAATACTGTTAGTTGGTAAGCGCATCACCTTCGAGTTGAATAAGGTTTTGAGGGAAAGAAAACATGAAAAAGTTGGCTGGAAATTGGAAAATTCGCGAAACGGGAAGACTAGTAGTTATTATACGTTATATGTAGGTTTGGGGTACATATAAATATCCCACTAATATTATAAATGTGAAAGTTTGGATGGATGGATGGATGTATGTTTGTTACTCAATCACGGCTGAACGGATCTGGATGAAATTTGGCACAGCTAGATTAAAGTCTAGAATAGCACATAGGCTACTGTTTATCCCGGTAAAATGTATGGTTCCCGTGGGATAGACATACTTTTTAATCGCGGGTAACACCGCTGGCCGCAGCTAGTAGTATAGGTACATATATATAGGATTTTTTTTTGAGGATCGGTATTCTGTAACAAGTGTACCTATTATATACACATCCCAAGATGTGTTACATACACGTTGTTCACATCGATAATATTTCAGGGCCTTCCGGACGGGACAGAAGTAAGCAAAGGAGGCCTTATCCGCGCGGTGGGAACTCAAGGCGCGGGAGCCCTCGTGCCCATAGTAGCCACACGCGAAACACTATCCACCAGCCGAGAAATACTGGATATAGACAACATGGACATCATGTACAAAATGATAACAATAGAGGTATGCTATTACCATGGTATAAAAACATTATACGTCGGCTATTCTCTTCTGTGACAACTAGATCACGTAATTGGCCCTAGAACATCTTCGAATAATGAGCGGTGTTAATTCTAATGAAGATGTCACTGTCAATAGCAGTATTGATTGTGATGTACTCTTCGGCCATCGTCGGAAGATATCCTGGAGTAGGATCTTTTTACACCATGCCAGTAACTTTACCATCTACTCCTTCTCCTTTAGCAAGTGGTCTCAAAATAGAGCCATTTTTTCCAGTGTCGAATATAACTACTGGATCGTTATTTTAAGTATACAGTACCGTTGATGATGATGGTGGTGGTGGTGGTGTCGATGACGATGCTGATGACGGAATGATTCCCCTACCCCTGTCTGTAATGCTGTGGATACTTTAATGAGTATTTGCGGGACTTGGAAATCTTGGCCCAAGATGTCCGTTAAAATCGAACAGTTCTCCGAGGACTCTTGGAAGAACTTGAACTGAGCATGTTTGGTTCTCTCGGGCATCAAATCTGGTAATCAAGAGATGTATGTGTACCTAATATGTACTTACCTTCAAGGTATACACTTTTCTACGAACAGTCGCGTCCACCCTCTTTATCGGGATACCTACCTTCTCATCGTCTCTTATCGGGACGACTCGCTTTCTTTTGTTTATTTTTAGGTCTTCGGCAACACTTTGGGAGGTCTGGAGAACCTGCCCGTAATCAAAGTTCTGCTAATCGGTTCCCGGTTCTAGTATCCGGAGGCCGTGCAGACAGTCATCAGCAACGGCGTCACAATGATTCTGGAATAAAAAGGATTGGGTTCAGAACGATAGAGGAAATTGCACGCTCAGATGTCAAAGACATTTTAATATCAATCAATCGGAGAAAAGAGGCACTGTTCCAATTCTTTCAAGAACAAATAGAGAGACCCGACTTGTTTGTACTGATAATGGAAATGTTATCAAAAGCGTCGCAATCGTCATTCACAGAATTAAAATGCCATTTGATGTTACAAGTTTGTAATTCAAACATTATTAATAGTTTACGAGGATACCTGATGGAATTACCTTATGCAGCAAATAAATCTTCAAACAATTTATATTGGAATAATCAAACAGAATTTTGGATGAATTATATAACATTTTGTGAATGTATTTTTGCCACGTGTCCTTCTACTGCCCTTAGAAAGTGCAGATCGTTAATAGAAAATGTACCCAAAGCGTGTTTAGATGGTTTATCTCAAAGACATGATTTTACCTTACCAGAAGAATGTGTTATAAGATTTAACGAATTGAAGGAAAAGTTAACAGCTTATGAAAATGAGGTAAGAATCATTATTGGCTGTATAATACATGCAACTGCCGCAATTGATTAATCCATTCATTATTCCGACGGTTAGTAAGTATAGGTCCTAATTTAAAATATCTATCTATTATAATTATGTAGGTAGGTAAATACCTACAGGGGTGCTTTAAGTCCCTATAATATAATATACCGTTCATACAAGGTTTTAGCCCAAGCTGGTGCTTTTATTGTTGCAAGCTGTTGTCTCATTTTTATCAAAATAAATGTTCCCATTTCTATTAATTACTACTTCTAATTGCAATGTCACTACAAATCACCATATTTTTTGGAGAAATTATACATTTTGCAATATATTAGGAGTTTACCATAGATATACACACAACATTATGGTTACTTATGATTGTAGCCATTACTTAAAAAAAATAAACAAACTGGCGATGAGGAGCCTCCGGAGGACTTCCGAGAGCTGAGTATAGTGCCGACCCGGGAGGACTTGCTGGAGACGAGGCCTTTCTTGAGACCCAATATAGTGGACGGCGGGTACCGAGACGTGGAACACTACCTGGATGTCCAGTTCAGGCTGCTGAGGGAAGATTGCTTTGGACCAATTAGAGATGGAATAAGTAAGCCAATAAAAAAATTGAAATTAGGCAATTTCGTTAGGCATGTGAATAACACAGTATTCTATTCCTACTATATGTTTCAGTAATACGCAGTGCGTGTATAACACACACAACACACAACACACTAAGCATCGCTTGTATTATGGGGTACCGTCAAATGGACTGAGGGCGAACTCGGTATATAATACTTATATCGATATTATTAAACATCCTTGACATGAGTACAAACACTCGTGCTCATCTACACAAAAATTGCCCCAACCGGGATTCGAACCCGGGACCCTCGGCACGAAAAGCAGGGTCACTACCAACTGCGCTAATCAGGTCTTCAGATAATTTGATAGTTTCCTGAAGCTTAAAACTGTTCGAGATTTCACCCGCTTACTTAAGAATCCTTTTTTCACAGATCAATATGTAGCTGATCCTAATAAGAAAAAATACGATAATATTCGGTGAGTTGCTTTTTTATAAGCTTGTACACAAATTCCCTACATCGTAAGCATTGTGAACACCAAGCTCTGTGTCGTGTTAGATATGTTATTACGTGTTTTACAGATTAGCTCGAATACGACGATGGGGTAAACGACTGTCTCTCGTCTTACTCAAGCTAATACTTTATTATAATAAGAAATAATCTACTAACTATGTTATAATTTCGTAAGAAGCCTGTGGTGCGACGATAATAATTATAAGTGTCCTCGCACAAGTACAGGTAACGATAGGCGTACCTAGTTGAGCCCAAGCTATGGTATGCCACAACTTGAAAAGCGTATGTGTTGCAGTCCAGGGTTCGAATCCTGGTAGGGGCAAACTATGTGTAATGAACACGAATAAGTATTTGTATCCCAGTTACATAGATGTTTAATATATTTAAATCTAAATATTATATTTATGTACTGGGATCGACCCCAGTTCATTGTACGGTACTCAAAAGACAAGTGTTGGTTAGTTTGGGACTGTACACAGTGATCGTCTGGTGATATTATCATTCATCTTTAGTTAGTGTATAATTTTTTGCTTTTTTCAGCATCTTCCATAATGTGAAATTTGTAGAGCCCTATATTTCTCAAACGAGGGTTGGTTCGATAGTACAAATCGACGTGAGCAAAAACAGAAACTTTGGACGCATTAATTGGGCACACAACAAGAGGTTCCTGTTTGGGTCATTGGTGCTGTTCACTAAAGACAAATGTGTCAGCTTCATGGCCGCGACTATTCTTGATCGCGATGTTAAGTCCTTATCAGAAGGCAGGGTGAGAAATTCCATAAATATTATTTCAAAATTCTTGTATCAGCCGTGCATAATTGGGAAGGACTCGTCGGACTCCTGAACATTTTATAATTAACTAGAGTATATTGTATACCTTGTAATGTAATGGTACCTATGTTTGGAAATTTATGGTTGGTTAGTATGGAACCAAAATGATTGTTGTTAAGCGCTGTTCAGTTATATTAATTTAATTGATGATAATTTCAGTTACGCTTCCCACTATTTGATGTTTACCTACCTGTAATGCATGTTCACGTAATTTTACTTATGGCTTGTTACAGATATCTGTTGCTATTATTGACAAAGCATTCGATGACAGAATTTACAATGACGATGCATACACCATGATAGAGAGCGAGGTTTACTTCGAGCCCTATCTTCACGCGATGAAGGTTTTGCATGACCCCTCCTTTCCGGGAGACTTGGCGATGCAAAAATACATTGTAAAAGTAGATGTGAGTTGACCCTTTATTTATTCCTATATCTTTTGTTATATCTACATCTCAAGAAAAAAATAACATAGTAGTACTTACTACCTTTTAAATAAAATCCAATACACTATGGGTTCTAAAATATTATAACAGGGGATTGAATGCATAATTAATCATTATTATCTTTATTTGTAATATTTAATGTTTTCAGCCCGCACCTAATCACCCTGTGTATTTAACTGATGACACGGAATTTGTAATTAATGACACTCAACAAACTATAGAAGAAGAAGAAGAAGAAGAAAAACAACTAGCCGAGAAAAATGAATTAATTAAAGAACGAAGAAAACGTTATTCTCCAAAACAAATTGAATCTTTAATAGGACTTGATGAAGAGGTAGTTGAGCTCAATGCTGAAAAAAGTGCCCATATCTTGAAATTTTCCGTTTTACGTAACGAAACATGGCCCACTGCAGATCAATTGAATTTTAATGAAAGCCAATATGAGGCCTATCGTTTAGCGCTCACACACGAGTTTGCTGTCATTCAAGGCCCGCCAGGCACGGGGAAAACATATCTTGGAATAAACATTGCAAAAACTTTGTTAAGAAACATTAAGGCTGACGGAAATTGCCTTATGCTAGTAATATGCTACACAAATCACGCTTTGGACCAATTTCTGGAATCGATCTTGAAAATTACTAAATCTGTAACACGTATCGGTGGTCAGTCTCGTAACAAAGCTATGGAGGAAATTAATTTGAACAACATAAGGCGTCAATTAAAGTATCACCCTGCTCACCAGTTGTGTAATCAGCAAAGGTTCACTTTAAGAGACTCAATTAGCAGCTTTCAAAGAACCCTGATATTGTTGGATGTTCTCAATAATGGAGTTATCAGTTACAATAGCATTAAAGATGATGTAAGAGAAATAAGGTCACTTGGGGAATATTATCACAGAAATAAAATTGCTACAAATGATCCGTTAAGTCACTGGTTGTTTGAAAACAATTCCGAGTACATTTCTGATTTCAAAGCTTGTGTATCAGAATACGAGACTGTCGAGGAGCAGGGTACTGACGATAATGACGACTATCTACTTAGGTTAAGAACAGAAATGATCTTGGACAATACAAATATATTTGATAGAGATCCAGATTCAACGCCACAATTGACCGCTTCATTTTCATTAAATGATGCAAAATCGAAGCTAAGGGATTTAGTTTTGAAATTCAAACAAAGTCAAGCATATGATGAACAATATAGTCTGTGCCAAGAAATACAATACCTTAACTCAAAAATAAATTTATTTAATGTAAGTGTTTTCTGTATCATTTTGATTTAGTGGTTCAAATGCGGCTTGTAACACCTCCGCCCTGATTTCATTTGCATTATCTGCCTGTTGCAGGACATGTTAACGCATCGCAACCGAGAAGTCAGATTTCATATAACGGATAGAACTAACTTCACTTCGATCTCGCCACAGAATCGCTGGTGTTTGTACTTTACGTGGGTAAAAAACAAACTTAATGACGTGAAAGCGGAGCTAGACCGATTACAGGTAACTTAATTACTGCTCTTTTATTTCATTTAGGTGATTATGTAATTATGTCCAGTAGTACATTGTTGTCATGTGAGGTCGGCGAAGTCAACGCATCGCAAACGTTAAAATCGGAAACTTCATCGCGCGCAGTACTAGAGGCGTTGAGGTTTTCTGTTTACTGTCAATGCGCCTTACTCATCAATGATTTGAACTCCCAGGACGACAAAGCCACAGAACAGATACAGCGTTTTGTGTTACGTGCTTCGTTCCGCGTTCATTGAAATGTATGAAATAATAACCGCCTGCTGTTTATGCGAGTGCCATGAAACCCATTACATACATTACAATAAAGCAATACGGATTACGCTTTAAACGTACGTACGAACGTAACGGTCCTACTTACCCACCTACTCTTTAGGTCACATCTGATACCATTGTATTCATTAGCGAAAAAATCCTGCGACTTTCATTAAATGTTTTATAGACAATTGTTTCAAACCACGTGACGGCGTACGAAGAAGCTAGAATGATAATGGATGTGAAATTACTTGAAAAGACAAAAGTCATAGGTATGACCACGAGTGGGGCAGCGAGAATGCGGAAGTTATTGCAAACAATATCACCGACCGTAGGTAAGAAAGTTAATTCGCTCTCATCTCAACGCACACAGGTATAACGTGGAGTACCTACGATACATGAGCAAAATGACATATCGATTTAAAAAAAAATACCAGTACGTCGAGCGTGAGTTTATTCGTAATTAGCTAGCTGCTCGTATACTTAATGACTACCTAATAGGGACGCGCCGAATATTCGGAAATTATTCGGCGTAATTTTATATGTACGATATTCGGACGAATATACGGCTAATGTAACGAATATTAACCGGTTTTAAAAATACCTACAAGATTGTTTAAAAATATTAGTAAAAAATAATGAGTCTGTAGGGATCGCACACAAAAAATGCTTTCGACCTCTACACAATCGTTCAGTTAATATTTGACTCATTAACCGAATATTTAGCCGAATACCGAACACATAAAATTATGCCGAATAGTCGGCGTATCTTGCATATCTACGTTTTCGACTTCTTGAATGTGAAAATCAAATCATTTATTTCGTATAGGCCTACGGGGGCACTTGCCAATTGTCTTTTAGATTTTTTTCTTAACTCCAATCGGATTGGAATGGCAAATAGATTTTTTTAGACAACTCCCTACCGTCTGCTAGAGGCGTTGTTCGATTTGCTATACATATATGTATAGACAAATATGCAGTATATTTTTGAAAAGCCTCTCTTGAAGCTCTGTAACGCATTAAGTTTCTCCATGGATGTGACTGGTTGATGCCTCTGCATTATATTTCTTGTCATCCTATTTTATGTCCCACTCCTGAGGAAAGACCTTTCTCTAATAGCTCCAGCCTTGTGCTATTTCCGCTCAAATCATACTTCAAACTTTTTTGTATCTTCGCCAGTAATCGTCGAAGAAGCCGCGGAAGTATTGGAACAGCACATTATCACCTCGCTCACCAAGTCTTGCCAGCATCTCATCCTGATTGGTAAGCAGTAAGGAACACTAGTGAGGTTGGGAGTCACACCCTCGCGTTAAAATAAAGCCACACATTGATGGGTCAGAGGCTAGAAGATGACCTCAGTTTAGGACACTGCGTAGCTGTAATGTGCTTTTTGCAGGTGATCACCAACAGTTGAGACCATCAGCGTCGCATATGAAACTAGCGAAGAAATTCAACTTGGAGGTTTCGCTTTTTGAGCGCATGATCACCAACGGGATACACAGCCGACGGCTCAACGTGCAGCACCGCATGCGCCCTGAGATCGCGCAGCTTATCTCGCCGCACATATACTCGGACTTGGAGAATCACCCTTCGGTAGAAAGTTTCGAAGACATACGTGGGATGTCCAACAATGTTTTCTTCTTCACACATAATTATAAAGAAGAGGTCAGTTGAAATCATTTGTAATTGAACTGTTTTATTTATTTAGGTCTTACCTACCACTTGAAAACTGTACTACTTAAAAATAGTCACGCTTTTACAGGTCAAAATGTCGTCTGTTCATGACCAAGTTCGAGGACCAAAATCCCATCCGTCTATATCTTGAACGGGTAAAATTTTAGTCTCCTAATATCTGACTGAATAATTTAAGTACCCATATTTTGGCGTTCTTTAATTTTATAGAATCAAGTAGACGAGAATATGATCAGATTATTATTCCTGACCGTACTTTCGGGCGCAACTGTACCCATGCGCAAGCGTCGCTTCCAATGCTAGTTTTACCTGACGCGACCGTACGTACGTTCTTTTCAGGAAATTAATGAAAACATGAGTCGGTCAAACCACAAAGAAGCTGATATGGTTCTTGGGTTGGCAAATTACATTGTACAGCAAGGATACACTGCTGAGGACGTGACTATTCTCGCTGGCTACTCGGGCCAAATGTTCTACATGAAAAATGTGCGTATATATTTTACAACTACTTATACGAAACAAACAATTCGAAATAATCACTACCTGCTAGTTAATATTTATTACTGATAATGGTACAGTATGAGCTGAATAATACAATTTAAAGTAATCCCGTTTGCCTTATTCAGCTATTCAAAAAGGTAGCTATTATATATAAAAAGGTGACCATTTCTTTTTCAGGAACTAAAATCGTACGTTTACTTGTCCGGTGTTAAGATAACCGTAGTCGACAATTACCAAGGCGAGGAATCAAAAATAATTCTACTATCACTTGTGAGGAACAACGATGAAAATAAGATTGGATTTTTGGGAACAGAAAACAGAATTTGTGTAGCATTATCGAGAGCAAAAGAAGGTTAATAATTTTATGAAGCTTTTAATTCAGTACAATATTTCAAAAAGATTAGCCCTTAAATTTATAGAAAGCTATAATGTTAAATTCCAGGATTCTATATATTCGGCAACATGAATATGCTTAAACAGAATTCGCCGCTATGGCAGAAAATAGCCATCACATTGGAAAACAACAATTCGCTGGGAGCGAGTTTGAAAGTTAAATGTCAAAATCATCCTGAACAAATAACGGACGTAAGTACACAACCTTGTGTATTTAAAAATTGCATAAAACGATATAATATAGACAAACATAGGAACACTTACTTTGGAAAATTGGTCAAATTTTGTATTTATTTTTACAGATTTCGACGCCCGAAGATTTCTCTAAAGTACCCGAAGGAGGCTGTCTCTTAATGTGCAACTTCCAATACAATTGCGGGCACGTGTGCAAACTATTCTGCCACGGATATGATCGTGAACACGTGACCACAAAATGTACCATGAAATGCGAAAGGCAAGTGCTTACTCTATCTCGTTATTTTCGTGTATCTTAACTAAAAACTTCAGTAGGCTAAAAGCGTATTCAAACTAGAGCAACAAGATATATTCTACCCTTGAAACTACTTCCTAAACTATTATTTTGCAATGGCAAGTGGTAGGTATAGCACAGATTTAGGTAATTCTGATAACATTTAGTTCATCTCGTCTTTGTTCACAAATAGTGAATAATTCGGCGCTAATATTCTTTATCCTTACTAGTAGAAGTTTAATTCGTACAGTAGGACAGGCGAAGGAATCAATCCATACTGCCAATTCTGATGTTGTCAATGTCATTAGTATTTTCTTGATTATCCTTACTAGAAAAGGTTGTTAGATTAGGTAGTTATTTCCCGCTCTGTGGTAGTTCTAATTTTCATCTATCCAACTGGCTTTTGTTTCTGCTCATCGCTGTACTCTTCTTTTTTTATAAAAAGTAGTGTTATTTATGCCAGTATGTAGTAAATTCTTCATTGTTGTTAAAATAACCCATGTTCATAATAAAAACGACGATAAAGATGTTTATGATAAAATTAATCCCCCTATCTACGCCTAGCTGCGAATACTTTACTGAACATTTACCCGAGATCTTGGGGAGTAATTCAAAAGTCAAGTTATACTGCTTACTTAATTTAAAATTTCCTTCATTTGTGCGCGTTTATGAACACATTGGTTAATATCCCAATAATATTAAACATTGTCTATCAACGAAACATATTTTTTTGAAAATTACCTATCCGTTCAACTTCCCGCCTACCAACAACCAAACATCAGATTAAGTTTATATTTCAAGAGTCCTCTGCGATCTTCAACACGTGTGCCCATTAAAATGTCGGGAAACTTGTGAGCCGTGCAAAGTCCTTTTGCTGAAGACTCTTCCGTGTGGCCACGATATGAACGTGTACTGTCATCGCGAGCCCGAAGACCCTGCTAACAAGTGTACCACCATGATAGACGTTACACTACCCGACTGCGGACACGCGGTATGTTGATTAAATATACATTACGCCTGTATCCACCGAAGGGACCGACAGAGATGCTCCATTGTACACCCAAATTTCACCTATGTTATTAGTCCCCACCACGACCAATGTATATCACGCCCTATATTGCCATTACCACCCGCGATGCCAGACAGCTGTTAAAAAAAGCAAATACAAACTTCACGACCCAGGAATGGAACCTAGGAGCTCATTATGCGCAGGCCACGATGCGTCTACTATAGATAATAACAAGATAGCTCTCGCAGCAGTCTAAACTATTGTTTGTCACGTCAAACAATCCTGACAATTATTGATCTCTTCATTAAAATTAGCCTCAGTATAATCTTGCTTTAATAAACTATGTTGTTACTGCAGACTCAGAAAGCTTGTTTCGTGAATATAAAACAAGTGAAGTGTGTGGAGCGCTGCGTGAATCGATTAGAAAAATGTGGGCACGTCTGCCTCCGCCGATGTCACGTCACTGATGACCCTGAACACGTAAAGGTGAGTATCGCTAGCCATCGTCCTAGCTTATTTTTTTTTTAATTCATTTAGATTGTCTTCAGCCCACCCCTGCTTTGAAATATTATATTCCTACCGATATTTATACGGTGGGACAATCATTTTCCCTCCCTAGTATGGCAAATAGTTGCTTAACTTGGCACATGCCTTTATAGATTATGATAGCCATTTTTTCTATATACATTACTAGTAAAGCTGCATGTTACCGATAGAGGCGCAATTGTTAGAAACAATTTTATAACAATTTAAAGAAGACTTATCGGTATATTTACTACCAACCCGGCCAGACGGCAGATCTGTAACTTCAATATATATCTATCTTGATCTACTGGTGGTAGGCTTCGGCCGTGGCTAGTCACCACCCACTGAACAAAGCCATGTCGCCAAGCGGCCTAGCCGTGTTCCGGCATGATGTTCGGTGCTGCCATTCATGGATGGCGGGTCAGATCAGTTGCGCTGCATGTGCCTAGTGAATGTAGCGTCTCTATCTACTGCCGCCTTCCTACCTAGGCAAGTATGATCCATCGTAGATCTCATCGTCACTTACCATCAGGTGAGATCGAGATCAAATACTTGCCTATAATGTAATAAAAAAAATAAAAAAAATTATAACAATTTAAAGAAGACTTATTGGTATATTTACTACCAACCCGGCCAGACGGCAGATCTGTAACTTCAATATATAAGTATCTATCTTGATCTACCTCTCACTGAGCAGATCCTACCTACGTCCTTAGGTATACTAAAGAAAGTTCGTTTATACCTACTCGTTATAATTACAGTACCAATGTGGGAAAGCATGTGCTCGAGCCAAAAAAGGATGCCAGGCTGATTTGATAGGAGAGCGTGGTGACCATCAGTGTCAGAAAAAATGCCACGAAGATTGCGATGATTGCAATGTGCAGGTAACGCCAATAATTTATTTATTATGTCGGTGATAATTGATGACAATTGGTAGTAAGACATGGTCGCTAGCTGGGCTTCAAGAGCGAAGCGTGGAGATTCTCTATGCTATAGAATCGGAAGTGTGCAAATCCGTAGATGAACTGGAATCACCGAGAGCTTGAAACATGGCGAAGTTGAAGGCAGTGGGCGAGGCATTAGCTTGTAAACCCAAATGCCATTAGGGCAGAAATGTTCTAGAATGGTTACCATGCGTCTGATGCAGATGGTAGTGTTGGACGGTCCCCCACACGTATACCGATAACCTCCAGCTCAGCTCAGAAATCCGGCGGATGCGAAGTTAAAAGAACCCAAGATGTGTGGAAGTTTTTGGGAGAATACACTAAAAAATAATGCATATCACAATTGAGTTCAGAAATAAGTGCCTTTTTTCGTGGAAAGTCCTAAATGGATCCCCTGGTATGTGGGAGTCGTGGCTAAGGCCTCAGCCTCGAATTTAGCGGGCAGCGGGGCGGCGGCGGCGGCGGCGCGGGAGCGGCAGGATCTTATGCGTAAAATCAAATGGACCCGTTCTCGAAAACAGCGGCGCGGGGCGAACAAAGAGCGCCGCTCCCGCGCCGCCGCCGCCGCTGCCCCGCTGCCCGCTAAATTCGAGGCTGAGGCCTAAGAGCCTTATACCCTCTAAATACCCAATGTGTGCCATCATCCGCCTTTGGAAGGGCGCCACGGGAACGCAAAAGAATGCACCCGACGCGAGCAATAAGTCCGTTACCAAGCCAATGCGTTACCAAGCCAATCTTGGGTTCATGTGTAGGGTTTTCTTGTATCATAATGACTTATTTCAATCAGGTCTTGAAGAAAAGATCAAACTGTAAGCACGCAGAGCGGGTTGCTTGCTGCAAGAATATTGACGAGATTCCGTGCAAAATGAAATGCGCCCGCACTATGTCTTGCGGACATTTCTGTAAAAAGAAATGTTCCGAAGACTGTGGCGGTTGCATTCAAATGGTGAGCTTTAATATTATTTAATGTAAGATTGCTACACACTAAATACACTCACTTATTTCTAAGTATCGCAAGTACCTAGCAATCATTTTTTATTTTTGGTATTCCAGTACTAGGTACCTAGTAATATAGTACCTATTTTAATCAATTTAAAATTATTTTCTTTTTGAAATAAAAGTAATTTTAAGGATTTTATCGCGTTTATTTTTTTTTATGTTCCCGACGTTTCGGCTGCTTTACAGCAACCATGGTCACGGGAGGACTGAGGTGTTAGATGCCCTAGTATTATAGTTAGAACTGGGATACCCTCATATTTAGTTGTTATTTGCGATCTCCGCAGAAAGTGCTCACTGTGTCTTGAGGTCTTGCATTGGTGCGCTTGGTTAGTGCCAATTTTCTGGTCTGGTCTAACACCTCAGTCTTCCCGTGACGATGGTTGCTGTAAAGCAGCCGAAACGTCGGGAACGTAAAAACATAAAATAAACGTGATAAAATCCTTAAAATTAGTTTTATTTCAATGTGTAGTAGTATTCGCGTAAATATAAGAAATCAATATTTGTTATTTTGGTTTTAAATAATGACAATACATCTAGGTCGTGAAACCATTACCAAATTGCCAACACAAAATCAAGATTGAATGTTCCAAAGAACCGACTAGTGACCTCTGCACAGCTAAATGTGAACGAAAACTTGATTGTGGACATCCCTGCACCGACTTGTGTGGGAAGACGTGCGATGTCACCAAGTGCAAGAAACTTTTGAGTCATGAGTTCGAGTCTCCTTGCGGGCACAAAGTTAAGCTTCCATGCAATATTTCTTCGTCCCTCGCTAAAGGTATGGCATATTGTAATCTATGTATATTTGTATTCATTATAGGAAGTCAGAATTTCGAAGTCAAATAAAAAAAAAATTTCGCCAGGAAATCACTACTACCATTTTAAAAATATGAAGGAAGAGTGACCCACCACTGACCCTCTGCTATCAACTATTCCAATGATAAACCTAATAAGTTATTCGATAATTAAAGCAGCTAATAAAACGGAACTCCTCTAAGATGTTAATCAAGAAACTGTTGGTCATGAGTATCGTTAATTACATTTTGTCATTTATCATCCCACTAATATTATAAATGTGAAAGTTTGGATGGATGGATGGATGTTTGTTACCCAATCACGCCAGAACGGCTGAACGGATCTAGATGAAATTTGGCACAGATATAGACAATAGTCTGGAATAGCACATAGGCTATTTTTATCCCGGTAAAATGTATGGTTCCCGTGGGATAGATTTGTTTTAATTTTTCATACTTTTTAATCGCGGGTAACATCGCGGGGCGCAGCTAGTAGATATATATGGTATAGATATAGGTCATAGGTACACAGCAAAAGAGGTACACTTCTAAAGGGTGTCACGAAAGATGTTATTTTATGAGAAGCCTGTAAACAATAATTGGTATTTAAAGGTGAATTAAAACCGGAGGTGTTACTGAAATACTGCAAGGCGCCATGCGGCGCGGAGCTGGCGTGCAAGCACCTGTGCGGCGGCACGTGCGCGACCTGCCACCAGGGCCGGCTGCACGCGCCCTGCCAGCAGCCCTGCAACCAGGACAACATCTGTGGACATCAGTAAGATACCAGGCCCTCATCCATACAACCATCGCGTACCAACTACCCTACTACGATTACAACACGCGAAATAGCATTCGTTGATATGCAAGTGGCATCGATTCGATAGGATCGCGCGTAAGGAGACAAAAGGGTAGGGAGTAGGGACTCGATCATCGGGCGTGAAAAAAGATATAAAGAGCTGTTACGAAGTGCGGGATAACTTGACGTATTCAGGAGGATAAAACTAGATTTTATTAAGAGTTTGGAGTGACATACAGAATGTATGAAGTAACTGCTATTAGTTATTCTGAGTTCCTAATAATCGATATCAACACTTTTTTTGGAATTGCCTATTTTTTCTTTATTAGATGCCAGGAGCCATGCAACCAGCTGTGCCCGCCGTGTGAAAAGGTCTGCGAAGTGAAATGTGCCCACTCGCATTGCAGCAAGTTGTGCGGCGCGCCGTGCGTGCCCTGCACGGTGAGGGTCATAATATGTCGTAATAGTAAAGATTGGTCGTGCCAATCTACTAATAATAGTCCGAAATTCA
The DNA here is from genome assembly GCA_905404115.1 of Pheosia gnoma. NCBI lineage: Eukaryota > Metazoa > Arthropoda > Insecta > Lepidoptera > Notodontidae > Pheosia > Pheosia gnoma. Next base: position 6,068,278 of record FR989907.1, read on the forward strand.
GTCACGGTGATAAATTTGAATAGATATTGTATTGAAATAAACTTTTTTCTGATTTTATCGCGTTAATTTTATGTTTTTACGTGGAGATAGTAGTCAATTATGTGGGAGATATTAGCTCACTCGCTCACTCTTCATTCACTCTCGTATTTCAAACACAATCGGAGACGGATTAGGATTGAACGGGTTTTACATGCCCTCCGAGACATGAGCAAGTGATAATCATGGTTGAAAATTAGAACCGCACATGAACTCAAGAAATCTCAGTGTAAGATATTGTATGGGATATCTGTCAAAAGTGACAGTTACTATGCAGTTGCTGTTCGATTATGAATCGATTGTGCTAGCAGACTTGGGGCCCTGTAGTTTCGTTATCTAGCTGCATAGTTGGTCCGCAGGAGAAGTGCGACCGGCGCTGCATCCACGGGCGCTGCGCGCGGCGCTGCGGCGAGGCGTGCGCGCGCGCGGCGTGCGACGCGCGCTGCCCGCGCCGCCTCGCCTGCGGCCACGCGTGCCGCGGCCTGTGCGGCGAGCCCTGCCCCGACATCTGCCGCCTCTGCCGCCCCGAGCAGTTCCCCAGGACCTTCCTCGGCGACGAGTTCGGAGACGACGACAAGTACGTTATATACGATTACGATTGCGCACGTTCATTAGCTGTATTTGTACGAACCCCGGACTAAATAGGACAGTTTTCGTACTAGTAGTAGTTGTATCCCTCCGCTACGGCCAAAGCCGAGAGAAACTTTCGTGCGTTTCGTGGGTTGATCAAATAACCAATCATTTGTTAATAATCGTAATATCAACCCGTGTCCTGATTTTTCGAGCCGCTTTTATCTAGATTGCGAAATAAAAAAATAACATTATCTATTCCTGTTGCTTCCCTTAGATTCATTTTACTTCAAGACTGCGGCCATATTCTGGAAATCAACGATATGGAAAACCTTATGAAGGGTGACAAAGAGAGTATACAGATACGTAAATGCCCTTTCTGCCGGACCCCCATCATTAACACCAATAGATACAAGGATCAAGTGAATGCCATGTTCAAAAATGAGATTAATCCTATAAAAGAACGAGTGTACGGCACAAAAGACGCAATAAAGAAGAAATGCGAAGAGTTGGTCGCAAAATATAACTCCTTCGTTTCGAAGTATAGGATAATTGCTAAAAAGTATGGTAAGTATTTGCATATGGGTGCCAGCAGCGCCCCAAGCGGAACTATTTCATAGTTGCAACCTCACTGGGCGCCGCAGGAGGGTCGTAAACACAGATATATTAGAGGAGATATGTTATGAAAGCGGTGGGCTTGCGCTCACCTTATGCCAAAATTACGCTAACATAGAGTTTTCGCCGTCAGTCGACTGCAACTGCACGTCGGTATCGGAGCTCTAACTTTTTTTTTAAATGCCGTGTTATTCCGTGGTTGTGTGCTAAAATACTAGCAGCAAAGTGAACTACGCGAAAGATGGAATCTCATTTCACCAGCCAGTATTAAGTATTTTATTTATTCGTCTTTAAAATCATTAAAAACAACAAATCAAAAAATATTTAATGCCTTTATTATGTTATTTTAGTTTTCATGTAGCACAACGACTTTTTTATTTTTGTACAAAATACATGGCTCTTTAAGTACCACCTATGTTCGCTACTGAGTGAATGTACGAGGCAATGGATAGATCGTCTAACGATACTTTGAATAAACTGGTGCGTCGCGTGGTACGGCCGCTGTATACGGCGACGACGCAGCACGCACCGAAGAAACTTCGTATTGGTTGGTTTTAGCGAGTGGTGGGAAACAAAACGGAGACAGCGAGTTCCCATACATTTTGAATCGCACGGCATATCTCTCGTGATCTGTGGTCGTAAACCATGCAAAATTATAATATAAAAAATACTTAGGTACCTACCTCAACAATTAATGTTCATGATTTTCTTGCAGACGATTTTTCTACAGCGTTTCGTAGCTATACTTCAGTAATGAAATTACGTCACAAGGCTTCTCTATTACAATTGGAAATGATGTCTATGTACTTAAATATATTTGAAATGGTATCTGAATGCTGTCATAAATATGCAGTAATGAATATAACAGAATTGAAAGATGAATTTGAGCAGCCGCTCAAAATTATATGCAAAACGCTCGTCACGAATGAAAAAAAAATATCTACAGTTAAAATAAGTCAACAGCAACAGAAAGATATCGGAAACGAGATAAAACGAATGGACGCCATTGTACAACTTGCTAAACTGCTTAACCTTTCTACACATATAACAAAAGGAGCTGATTTATTAGACTGTATCAATAGAGCGAAATCAACTGTACTGTCATTGTCTGTATTTCAAGAAAATGAAGCTCTAGAAACTCTGCAGTCTTTACAGAAGCTAGTGAAGGCGAGTGGCATCGTGTCTAAGCGGGAACGAGAGTTGATTGTGAAGGCCATAGGTATGAAAGCTGGGCATTGGTACAAGTGTCCCAATGGACATTTTTATGTGATCGGCGAATGTGGAGGTGCTAATCAGGTGAGCAAGTGTGCTGACTGCGGGGTGGCGGTCGGCGGCACCAGCCACCGACTACTAGATAACAACGCCCACGCACCAGAAATGGACGGTTCACGATTTGCTGCGTGGTCGCAGGAATACAACAACATGGCAAACTTTAATCTAGATTAACAAACTTATAGGCACGCTAACGTATAGATATCACACATTACATTTTATAGATCACTGTCGGAAAGAGTAGATAGGTAATACATCAACTACCTATCCTTCATTAATATATTGAAGGTTAGGTAGTTATCCTTAAAGTAATTTAACTATGACATGAAGGAATACTTATAGCCGCTAGCTATATACGGGCTGTACCATCGAGATGGGTCAGTACGGGGACCTCCGAAATTATAAGAGATAGAAAAATTAGTTCTAAGGAACCATGTCGTCGATTTTAGATATAAGAAACGGCAATCATAAATGACTAATACATAAATCGGGAATCGAGCCCGGTCATTTTGATAAAATGACAATTGTTATTTGTGTAGCAAATTGTTAGTTCCTCGGGTGACCGAAAGGGGCGCCCTACAATTTGCCATACAAATATTTTACGTAGACTAGTGACCGTGAAACACATGGTAGAGCTACGAATAAATAAACATAGCTCGTTGTGGTAGAGACGGAATATTTAACAAATTGCGCGATAATTCTAATTTTTGGCATTTTTTTTTACACTTGTGATGATCAGCCGTGAGCGGCAGTAAGTAAAGAAAAAAAAAACCTAATCAGCCTATTGGACAGGTTGCCCATGCGTAGTCAATATAGACTTTTGCAGAAAGTTTTATTAATAATCGCTTGTAATGAATAGCTACTTATGTCAAATAAATATTTTTCGCTATGAACTTCTTTATTATTTTTCTATATCCCGCCACGTACTATCTGCTGGACTCATTCTAGGTGAACTTCAAAAGTCAAGTTAATCTATTTTATTTTAATTTCCTTCACTCGTGCACATTATGAACACATCCCACAAATATTAAACACTATTTATCAAAGAAACACATTTTTTGGGAAATAAAATCTACCATGTCGATTTTTCAACTTCCCGCCAATCACCCAACCAGGATTGCATTCAACAGTCTAGTCTCTGGGGCTCAATAGCCTCAACTCAACAAGGCGTAGATAGAGAATGATTCTCTTCTCTATCGACGCAACATAGTCTTTCTCTATCTACGGAACAAGGTAAATCTTAAAGCTGCCAGACATAATTTTCTATTTCTACCCATATTTGAAATTATTTTTTTCCAAAACGATACAATTTGAAATATTACCCAAAGGCAAAAATATATCAATATCGATTAATTAACCTAATGAGTAATTGCTAAATATGATTAGTATTTTGCCTATATATTTTTTTAATCAAAATACTGTTTTGTTTTTAAAACAGTATTTTGATACACAAAATAACCTAACAAACATAACTGTTTAAAACGGGTGCGCGAGTAATCTAATCTATACCATCTAATAAATCATCTAATAAAATAATCCATCTAATCTATACAAATAAATAAAAATATTGGAGTGTCTGTTTGTAATATTAAAATAACCGCTTTTTACTAAGTGCATTCGGATGTATACATGATACCTATATCAAAACAACATTTTTTACAATTTTTGTCTGTCTGTCTGCCTTTCTGTCTGTTTGTTCCGGGTAATCTCTGAAATGCCTGGACCGATTTTGACGGGACTTTCACCGGCAGATAGCTGATGTAACAAGGAGTAACTTAGGCTACTTTTATTTTAGAAAAAAACATAGGATCTCACGCAAAAAAGTAAAGTTTCAGCGTTGCGCTTGATTAAGTTTGATAGCAACAACCTGAAATGCGTCCCGCGGGCTCAGAACGCGCGAGCAGGCTGTTGCCAACGGTTGTCTTTGTTAAATACCATGCGAACGAAGTCGCGGGTAACAGTTATAATAATTCCAGCCCTTTTTTTTAATGTCCCACTGCTGGGCACGGGCCTCCCCTCAATGCGAGGGGGGATTAGGCCATAGTCCACCACGCTGTCCCAGTGCGGATTGGCGGACTTCACACATCTTTCGAGGGGTTCTCTCAGATATGCAGGTTTCCTCACGATGTTTTCCTTCACTGTTTTAGCTAGTTCATGGTTGAAAATGAGATTTGCACTTGAAAAATTCCAGAGGTGCGAGCCGGGGTTTGAACCTGCAATCCTCGTTACCGAGGCAAGCGTTCTACCAACTTGGCTATCACTACTTTAGGGTAACAGTACATAAATATAAATGTGTTCAGTTATAGCCTACGGTTAGACTCTGAAACTAAATAAATATCTAAAATTCTACATGATTTTTTTGTCTTCTCCAAAATTTATCTAAGAGCCAAATTTTTACCCCGAATTGCGAAAAAAGTACACAATCTGGTAACCCTGGTAAAACTAACGGAAAAAAAAGACAACCGCCTTTGGTTCGCTGTCTGTCAATGTCAAATATATTTGGTCGGCCTCGCAACTGTCTATTAGCACTCAGCATTGACATATATTGCGTTACCTAATTACAGACGAAATTACTTGAATATTGAATAACCTGGTTATTGTTTCTATTATACGGTATTAAATTATAACCATGCATCAAGATAGTGAGGAGGAAAACCAGCAAGAAGGGCCTGTTGACAATGCTTGGGCAATGAAAATACCGAAATTTACACCTGACGACAACCCACATGGTCTTTTAGAAGAAAGTAAATTTGCGACTCTATTTCCTAAATACCGGGAACAATATTTAAAAGAATGTTGGCCGCTTGTTCAAAAAGTGTTAAAAGAACATTACATAGTAGCCGAACTCGACCTCATCGAAGGTAGCATAACCGTAAAAACAACCAGGAAAACATGGGATCCGTACATAATCATTAAAGCCAGGGATTTGATGAAACTTTTATCGAGAAGTGTACCATTTGAACAAGCTGTAAGAGTACTGGAAGATGAAATTGGGTGTGATATAATTAAAATTAACTCCTTTGCTAGCAAGAAGGAAACATTCTTGAAAAGGCGCCAGCGGCTCATCGGTCCCAATGGAGTAACACTAAAATCCATAGAGTTATTGACAGAGTGCTATGTGCTTGTGCAAGGAAATACTGTGTCTGCAGTTGGCCCATACAAGGGCTTAGTTCAGGTTAGGCGTATAGTAGAAGATACAATGAAGAATATTCATCCAATGTATAACATAAAAAGCTTAATGATCAAAAGAGAATTACTGAAAGATCCAAGATTAAAAAGTGAAAGTTGGGATCGGTTTTTGCCAACATTCAAGAGTAAAAATGTGCCTAGGAAGCAACCTAAGAAGAAAGTTAACAAGAAGCCTTACACTCCATTCCCACCAGCACAGCCTGAAAGTAAAATTGATAAAGAACTTGCTACTGGAGAATACTTCCTCAAAGATGAACAGAAGAAAGCCAAACATCATCATGAGAAAGAAGAAAAACAAGCTCAAGCGAAGCGTACAAGAGAAGAACAACGCCAGAAAGATTTTGTACCACCGGAAGAGAAGGATCACATTGGTCCCACAAATATAGAAACTACAGTAGACATAAGTCAATTGAAGTCTAAGATGAAAAAGTTTTCTAAACAACAAAAAGGACTAATAAAGAAAAATAGTGAATCTTGAATTGTGTAATGATATTTGCATTGAATTCAAACATAATTTTACAGCTTCCAAATTTTGGAATACTAATCTTTCTGCATTTAGAAGACAATTATATTTCATTATAAGGCAATAAAATATATTATTGTACTAAATGTTACAAATATACAACAGGCATCATGCCTTATCTCTTTATTTTCATCAATTTCAATTCTGGGACTAAATTGTTTTTATGGATATATTCTTTTCCATTCATATATGGTTGTAATACTTTTGGTATGTACACTTTCCCTTTGGGGTCTTGATGTGTTTCCATTAATGCTATTAACATCCTTGGTACAGCACATGCGGTGCCGTTTAATGTATGTACATACATTTCTTTATCATCATGATGGTATTGAATATTCAATCGTCTGGATTGATAATCAGTGCAGTTGCTACAGCTTGATACTTCCCCATAGTTTTTACGTCCTGGCATCCAAGCTTCAAAGTCATATTTTCTGTAATATAAACAAATATTTACTATAGATCTTTACCTGTTGCTTTCTGACCCTCGTTACTAATATTTATGCATATATATGGCCAATATAGCAGTTGCAGTTGTAATGTATTAGTAGACAAGTTAATCAAATTTACTTTTCTTCAGTTATAATAAACCAAGGAGCTAGTGTTTACCTATAAGCTGGTGCTCCAAGTTCATGGGGTGGCATATCAAGTACTCTCATATTGAAACCCAGCGGTGTGAACAATTCTTCCTGGGTACTTCTCAAGGATTCCAACATATCATCTGATTGTTTAGGTGTGGTGACTGCGAACATTTCTACTTTTGTGAATTGATGAACCCTACAAAATGTGTAAATGGTAAAGTTATAGGTGTGATCTCAGATATAAGATAAACAGGGTATCTCAGCAAGCATTCATTAGATTACTGAGTGGTCTCTTTGTAACTTAGTTTAGGACAATTCAATTTATATTATGTATTTATTTTTCTTTTACTAAGCATTGTCCACTCCACTGTCAATTAACTTCCAAGAATCACATTCTACATGCAAGAACAGAGATAACATCACCCTAAACCTGACTCTTCTTAATCACTTTAGTACCTGTAAATGCCCCTTTCCTCAATCAAGTTTGATGTTTCAGCTCTGTAACATCTACTCACTGCTGCTAATTTCAAAGGAAGTTGTTTTTCGGTGTATTTTGAATTCATCAAGAGACCAGCAATAGACATTTCAGCTGTTCCAGACAGATATAGATCAGGACCGTGGTGGTGGGGGTCCAAGGAGTAAATCTGAAAATGATTATTACTGACTTGCCATTGTTCAGACTCTTCTCAGATGAAAATCCGACATCCCCTGCACAACCAAGGGGTGTATGCCATGAACTCCTATTCCCACCCAATTCATGTTACTACCTGTTAACTAGTGTGTTCTAATACATATAAATAATATTGCCACAAATACACCACATGTACAGTCCCACAAGACAAAGCAATGCTTGTATTATGGGTACAGTAAAATGGACTGGTGAACCTAGTATATAATACTTATATAGATATTAGTCATCCATGACTCATGTACAAATATTCATGCTTATCACACAGTTTGTCCCTACCGGGATTCGAACCTGGGACCCTCTGCACAGACAGCAGGACAGCACCAACTGAGATAATCAGGTCTTCTTATAATGAACGACTTCCCACTACAAATGTTATTTCTGTCTACATTGTAATCAAAATAATATCTTCATAATATCAAACTACAAGACTGTTCTATTCATGAGATACTGTAATTTACTATATTACTTATAACATCTTACGAATATTTCTATCTATACCTATCCTAACATGGATAAATACTTTTTTTTTAAATACATATTTATTAACATAAGCTAATGTTGAATGAAAATAGAAAATACCTGCGTACGATCACTGTTTACAGTCATGCCGCAACTCTCCAGAATATTTCTTGGCAATATATCAGGTACAGACACTAATTGATAGTCTTTTTCGAGTAATTTGCTGACAGTGTACTTTATCAATGCCTCTTCCAACTCTGCCAATTCCCCCAAGAAATAGTAACTCTTGTGGCCACATGTGTACCCTAATTTGTCTGTCCTCATCAAATTCAAACGCCTTGTTATATCACTGAACTCCAGTGGGCTATGGCTACCAAAATCTCTTTTCTCATTTATCTCGTAAAGAATTTCTGGTTCAGTATTTCCAGCGACTGAAGGGTGAGTTTTATTAGGAAGAAGACTGAGTTCTTTATATAAATTCTCTTTAACGTTATTGTATGAAACATCGGTAGTGGGAATTGACTTTAAATTGTCATGTACCAGTAACACACGATTTATATCACCTATGCCTTTTCTGATATTTATGTTGCGAGTGATTTCGGCAGCATTTTTAGGATTACAATAATAATTTATGTCAATATTTGGCAGATACACCGACGAATACCACCTTAAATTAATTAGTTTACGAATCTTAAGTAAATTAACTGACATAGTTTATTAGAATTAATGTATTAGAAATATTTTATAATTCGATAATATTTAATGTTTTCATTTGTAAAATGATATTTTTTTTCTTGTTGGCATCACACGTTTGTGTATATTGCCAGTGTCAAGTAATATGAATTATTTCAGTTTTCGAGCATATGCACATTGCACAGGCCCAAGTAAAATCCCTCAATCAGTAAAGAGATGGATACTTTACTATATAGGAATTCTTCTTCTTCTTTGTTTACGAAATGAAGTGCGAGGAAATAAAATGGATATGAATCGCAATATAGGTCTTGGATAGTAGGTTCATCATAGAGGTTACAGCTGTTAAGTAGTACAATAACGTTCATAGAAGTTTTACAGGCTCACCACCACCCAGTTCCGAGCCCTGTCACCCCACTTCACTTTTTAAAACCTTATGGCTTCCATCGTGCTTAGTCTATGACGAATTAGCGGATTTATTTGGCGCTATTTTAACTGTCACTCACTGACAACTTGATTGGTTAGTTATATACCCATATAATTTTACAAAAGCATTAAATAATTATGAATTCATAATTCGTACCACACAACTAACGACAACACTAATTTTGATAGTTTAACATTATATGACTGGCTGTGCAAAATAATACTTGATATGCCCGTAAAAAAGCGTAATGTATGCAGTCCCCAGCAAAAAGATGCCCAAAATAATGTCGTCAAGAATAAACCGAACTCACCCTCTCAAACGTAAGTACCTGGTGTCCTTCAAACGAAGACTGAGAAGCACTCAGGATGCCTTTCCAAACGTTTTGTAAATTTTGGTAGGTTACTTAGGTGCTACTTAGGCCATAGCTAGGCCATCCACTACTGTACACTGTATAATAATTTGTAAATCTACCTTATTATATTTGGTCATATAAGACACAATGTACGATGTTCATAAGTAAATGAAAAGAAAAGTGATCATGATATTATTCACAATAATTACAAAAAAAAAACAAATATTTACAAACTGAAATTACAAATTGAACTATAGAGCCGTTGTAGGTTACTACTATCTATTTTGTTACTACATCATTTTCAGATCCAATCGAAGATCCCCACGAAATAGCCACCAGCTGAAAATTACTAATATGTTCTCATTGAAAAGGAGCAGGAGTCCTATTGATGAGAAAATACAACCAGTAAGTTAGTTAGTTACGATACACATTTGTTTAGCCAATTGCACCGTTATTGATTTGGTTGTAACTGTTTTTTTTTCTTTCTATGCTCAACTCTGATCACCTTTCAAATGTCTAAACTGCCACCTACAGCATTATTTTTAATATTGGACCATTGTTTAATTCTTTTGGCACAGCTGCCTATCCCTGACAGCAGACACTTAAGGAGAATTATATGCTTCATCAATTCTTGCCAAGGGAAGGTACATTATGTTAGAAGAAGCTTGGTGTCCCTTCCCAGGTGATTGTGGTAAAAGATTCAAAACGGGGTCAGTAGTTTTTGAAATTAGTGCACTAAAGAAAATAGCACTTGGGGTCCCAAAATTCGAAAGGCACTTCCAGTCATACCATAAAATGCACAATTTAATACTGTGGACCTCATATTGATCTCATTGGAATAGCATTCTAATTCTACTAAAATCTTTGGGATATATATCTGGACTAACTCTTCAAGTGGTTTATCTCATGATAAAGTCGGTAAATAATCATTAATTTAATTTACTTACAGAAAAAGTTGAAATTGGATGACAAAGAAAGTGAAATATCTTTTACAAGTGGAGATACTAAAAATGGAACTTATAATGAAAATTATATTAAAATGGACAATAAAAATGAAATTGTATGTGAAGATATTTGCCAAAGCTCCATAGGAGACTGCAGTAACAGTGAAGAAGTCAATGATGTACATGGTATCAATAAAGAAACAGATAAAAGCATAGACAACAGCCCAGATAATGGTGAAATGCAAAACAATAACACCAACAATAATATTAAGGTTTCTTCAGATACAGAAAAATGTCCTATTTGTGGTCAGTTTTTAAATAATTCTGACTTAATATATTATCAAGGACACCCACAGGATGCTGTGGAAGAATATGTTGCATTGACCAATGAGAAATTAGTTTTAGCATCAGGTGAATATTAAGATACATTTATTTTCTACCTATTAAAATGCTGTTGCAGCATCTCATCACATCACAAACAAGAATGGTCAGTTAGCCAGTTCAGTGAGCCCCTACCAGGATGGTAGGAATTATTGTCTGGACCATAGACAGTGGTTTCTTTACATTGTCATTCTTGGCCTTTCTTGTACATTTTCATATACATATAATATCATGGGCATATTTGCAAAATGACAATCTTCAGTCTGACCTATGCCTTGGCTTTATTTATAAACATTTTAAGCAGCAATGCTATTTTATTTGGACTGCTAATCATCCCAAAAATTGTAATTAAAAATAATTAATATCGCCAGGTGAAACACCAACTGTCCAGTCCCTAACTAAGCAATGCTGTATTATGGGTATCATACAATGGACTGGTGGCAATCCCATTATGTATATAATACTTATATAGATATTACACATCCATGACTCGGGTACAAACATTAATTGTGCTCATGACTCAAAGTTTCCCTATCTCGATTGTTCGGCACAGAATGCAGGGGCACTCCCAACTGTGAAACTGTAAAGCATTTGTCTGAATGATGTGTGTACTAGAATACATGGGGCCCAGAATTATGTCAAGTATACACTTTTTTATATACTCATTACTTCTTTATTATATCCAGGTGATGACGGCGACATCATGGAGCGACCACAAACTAACATTACAAGTTTTTCTATTTTCGATGAGCAGGGCCATCTGTGTCCCATAGATGGTGGTCTTGTCGAAAGTGACGTACGAATTTATATGTCTGGCTATTTAAAATCTGTATGCACTGAATCATCAGATATTGATGAGGAGTCAGTTCCAGTGAAAGATGTAGGACCCATTATTGAATGGTAAGTGTTTATTTTACTTGAGGTGCTGTAGATATTTATTTTAAGAGCCAGGCCTTAGGTACAACAAGAACCCTCTTGCAACTAAACTCAGAGCATATTATCTATTACGAAAATAATTATTAATTGCATGTATGATTTAGTGGATTGTCTCATCAAGCTCAAAGCATGAGTTTTTTTAGATTAATACACTCATGAATTTACAGGTTTATTCATGGCTTTGATGGTGGAAACAGGAATTGTATCACATTGTCAACAGAATTTGGGGAATATAATTTAATGAAACCCAGTGAAGCATACACACCTCTCATGAACAACTTATATGAGAAGATATGGTTGAGCAAAGTTGTGGTTGAATATTTGGAAGAATATCATTATCTTCAACCTTCATATGAAGAACTGCTACAGATAATAAGGGAGGCATCTATTCCAGAACTAAATGACAGGAAGATGACAGAAGAAATGCTTCATAAGCATGCCCAATTTGTATGTGACCAGGTTGTTAGTTTAGAGGCGGATGAAGATGACGAACCTCTGATCACTCTGCCGTGTATTAGAGAACTGATCAAATTAATGGGTATTAAATTTGGTAAACGCAAGATTCGCACCAAAATAGATTACAAAAAGGTAGACAAGAAGTCTTGGACAAAAGCTACTACAACTCCTTTAGTGAGGAAAACATTTGAGAGCTTTTTCACAAATCAATTAGACAAGACGAACCACGAGTTAGTGTTGAGACGCAAACGTTGCGGTGTTTGCGAAGCATGTCAACTACCGGATTGCGGCGAATGTAACGCGTGTCGAGCCATGGCCAAGTTCGGTGGTCATGGGCGGACGAAAAAAGCATGCGTGAGAAGATTCTGCCCTAATATGGCGGTAGAACAAGCAGAGGACTCGGAGCCAGATGACGAAGAGGAATATCAACAAATGGTAGAAAAAAAACAGCACGATAAGATCGATGACGCGGTCCCTGTAAAATTGACAGGCTCAAATAGTCGAAAAATAAAGTGGATAGGTGAACCTGTAAAAGCTGATGCTACCAAAATTTATTACGATAAAGTCGAAATCGATGGTTCCGAGCTATGTAATGGGGAGTTTGTGATGGTAGAGACGTCGCAACCAAACATTCCCGCGTTAGTCGCCCGAGTAGTATATATGTGGAAGGAAATCAACAATCCCATCTTGGGTTATTTTCATGCAGAAGTATTCATAAGGTCATCAGATACAGTTTTGGGGGAAGTCAGCGATCCGAGAGAAGTGTTTTTAGGAGACCGTTGCTGTCATGGTGCTCCTCTGTCTTCTATATTGAGAAAAGCTTATGTAGAAAAAAAAGATATACCTCAGGATTGGTTTAAATTAGGTGGCAAAGAAGTTAATGAGATGCATTCTGAAGATGATGGTAAAACTTATTTTTATAATAAATATTATGAAAGATTTACTGCGCGCTTTGAAGATCTTCCAGTCGATCCAGTCTGCCCTAATGAACTAAGAAAACATAGATTCTGCCCTTCGTGTGAACGTAAAACAAGGAGAGATGCTAAAAATATACCAAAAGTGGCTGGAAAATTATCAGAAAAATCTGCTGCAGTACCAGAATCCAATAGAACAGAATGGACTATAGTCAAATGGCAGGATTATGATTATAAGAAAGGATGTGGAGTGTTCCTAAAACCTGGTACATTCAAATTGAAAAATAACCTCACAATACTTAACAATAATATGAAACAGAAATTAGAAAAAGTAGATGAAGATGTATACACTGAATATTATAGAAAGAGTGATAACAATTTGAGAGGGTCCAATATAGATACTGAAGAACCATTCTGTGTTGGATATATTGCAGCAGTAACAGCCGCTGGAGATGGACCCTTGGTTGTACCTCAAGACATCTATCTAAAAGTAAACATATTATACAGACCCGAGAACACGACCAGTCGGTTTCCGCAACATGAGGACATGAATCTTGTTTATTGGAGCAATGAAGTCTGTGAAGTTTCATTTTCCACTGTAGTGGGGCCGTGTCATTTGATTTATGAACAAAATGTCCCACAACATGATTCACTGTCAGAGTGGTTGGAAAGAGACCCTAGTAGATTTTACTTCAGAATGGCCTTCGACAAAATTTCGGGTGAATTTGTCGATGTACCGCAACATGCTATGAACGTTGGTCGGACCGATAAAGGTAAAGACAAGGGTAAAGGTAAAGGCAAATCAAGTAAACCTGTGGAGGTTAATAAGTTAGAGGAAGTTAAAGTGAGACCACTGAGGACATTGGATGTATTCGCTGGGTGCGGTGGTTTGTCCGACGGCCTACACCAGGCCGGTATTGCGGACTGCAAATGGGCTATTGAAAATCTGGAAGCTGCCGCCCACGCCTATGCGCTTAATAATAAAAGCTGCACAGTTTTTAATGAAGACTGTAATGCTTTGTTAAAAGAGGCAATATCTGGTGCTACACATAGCGCTAGCGGATTGCGTCTTCCGATGCAAGGAGAAGTAGAGCTGCTGTGCGGCGGACCGCCCTGCCAGGGCTTCTCAGGGATGAACAGATTCAATTCCAGAGAGTATTCCAATTTTAAGAATTCTTTAGTAGCCTCATATCTATCATACTGCGATTACTACAGGCCGAAATATTTCATTTTAGAAAACGTCCGTAATTTTGTTGCTTTCAAAAAGGGTATGGTTTTAAAACTTACGTTGCGTTCGTTACTGAACATGGGATACCAGTGCACATTCGGTATTCTGCAGGCGGGCAATTATGGGGTGCCGCAAACTCGCAGGCGGTTGATTATACTGGCGGCCGCGCCCGGGTACAGGCTGCCTCAGTACCCGGAGCCCACGCACGTGTTCAGCAGGCGCGCCTGCTCCTTGACCACGACCATAGACGGCAAACGATTTGCGACCAACATCCACTGGGACGAGTCGGCACCGCGACGGACGTGCACCATACGAGACGCGATGAGCGACCTACCGCAAATATGCAACGGCGCCAACAAAATCGAAATTGACTATGGCTCCATGGCTGAGAGTTATTTCCAGCGGCTGGTGCGAAGCAAGGACGAGAACACGAAACTGCGCGACCACATCTGCAAGAACATGGCCCCTCTCATCCAGGCTAGGATATGTAGGATTCCCACCACGCCGGGATCCGATTGGAGGGATCTCCCGAACATATCCGTGACCTTATCTGATGGAACTAAATGCAAGGTAAGAACGTAACATACTAATATAGACTATACAACAAATCGGTCTGCACGTAGTCTATGTACTCATGGATGTAAAAAGGATGACAACTTTGAGAGCGAGATAGTAAAATTCATACGCATGTGAAAGAAAGGAATGGATATATTTTGTCTCAATTTCCAATTTTTGTTTGTTTTGCATGAATAAGTTGCATACAGTTTTCTTTATTTGATGCCTATATCACATTTCTGCTCCACGCACGGCCACGCCGTAGTATTGGTATATCTACAAGCATATAATGTAAAGTCGCGTCCCCAGCGCGTATTTTTCGAGACATTCAACCAAAACCCATACACAATTTATTTCATTTCATCAGATGATTGTATTCTACGCCTCTACCCGCGCGGGGGAAAATGTTAAGATGTTTTTGTAAAGTGTGTTGAGGGAGACGATCACTGGAGTCTCGGCATAAGCCCTGAGCGAATGCTGTGATGTGTGTGTAGGTGCTGCAGTACCGGTACGACGACAAGCGCAGCGGGCGAGCGCGCGGCGTGTGCGCGTGCGCGGCGGGCGGCGCGTGCGCGCCCGCCGACAAGCAGGAGAACACGCTGCTGCCCTGGTGCCTGCCGCACACCGGCAACCGCCACAACAACTGGGCGGGACTCTATGGTGCATACCTCTTTTTGATATTTTTTATTAATGTAAACCATTTAGTACAGTACTTATGAATCGTCAAAAGTTACAAAATGCTAGGCTACTACTTTACCACCCATTCGGAATGCTGCTACCATAGAGAAGAACGGGCAAGAAACATATATTAAAACGATCTTTTACACTTTTGAGCAGTACATTGTTATAACCACAGATATATTAGAGGAGATATGTTATGAAAGCGGTGGGCTTGCGCTCACCTTTAGCCAAAATTACGCTAACATAGAGTTTTCGCCGTCAGTCGACTGCAACTGCACGTCGGTATCGGAGCTCTAACTTTTTTTTTAAATGCCGTGTTATTCCGTGGTTGTGTGCTAAAATACTAGCAGCAAAGTGAACTACGCGAAAGATAGAATCTCATTTCACCAGCCAGTATTAAGTATTTTATTTATTCGTCTTTAAAATCATTAAAAACAACAAATCAAAAAATATTTAATGCCTTTATTATGTTATTTTAGTTTTCATGTAACACAACGACTTTTTTATTTTTGTACAAAATACATGGCTCTTTAAGTACCACCTATGTTCGCTACTGAGTGAATGTACGAGGCAATGGATAGATCGTCTAACGATACTTTGAATAAACTGGTGCGTCGCGTGGTACGGCCGCTGTATACGGCGACGACGCAGCACGCACCGAAGAGACTTCGTATTGGTTGGTTTTAGCGAGTGGTAGGAAACAAAACGGAGACAGCGAGTTCCCATACATTTTGAATCGCACGGCATATCTCTCGTGATCTGTGGTTATAACTATGTGAGAACAATGTAGGAACGGCTAGACAGGATTTAGCAGCTGGTAAAAAAGTACTAAGTATAAAATTACAAGCTAATGGCTACATGGTTCCCACATTTACAAATTACTTATAAACGAAAGGGTTATGATTTTAGCAGTCTTTGTATGCGTAGCGCCTAAACTACTGAGCTGATTTTGATAAATGAGGTGTCAATCGTTACGTTAATTTGTTTCGGGTCGCTCATCGGGTCTGGTCGACATAGGCTACCTTTTATACAAACAAAAATATGACGGAAATTACATGTTATATCGAAAAAAGTGGGGGTCTCTGAAATATAGTTTTTGCTATTGTTTGGAGTGCGATAACAAATTATTTTCAATATCTAGTTATGTCTAGCTAATCATGACCTAGGTCCCAAGTTGACTAAGCTAATCGAATCAATTGAATGGTAATTGCGTTGAAATTCACTATTGATAGTTTTCTCATACCGATTGTTTTTATTGATATTTAATACTAGCTATTCTCTTCGTCATTGGGGGGGGGGGGGGGGGGGGGGGGGGGGGTTGCCATAGTCACACAAGGTGGACCGATGATATCACACGCGTCGCAGGAAGCCGGTGGATGCGAGTGGCGGGGGACGGTGATGTGTGGAAGTCGTTGGGGGAGGCCTATGTCCAGCAGTGGACGTCTATCGGCTGATAGATTTGATTATTCTCTTCGTCGGGCGTCAGATTAGGGGTCGTGAGTCTATGTCCGAGGAAGATTGTATTTTTGGGTTGTATTGCAACCGCGCCGCTGGCTCGGGCACGGTTGATCTGGTCGCGGTGATGTAGCTGGAACGGTTGTGGGCGCAGGTCGCGTGTGCTGGGACGGGTACTTCAGCACGACGGTGACGGACCCCGAGCCGATGGGCAAGCAGGGCCGCGTGCTGCACCCGGCGCAGCACCGCGTGGTGTCGGTGCGCGAGTGCGCGCGCTCGCAGGGCTTCCGCGACGCGTACGTGTTCGCCGGCTCCGTGCAGGACAAGCACAGACAGGTAACCCTATCCACATAAGCTTTCCTGATTAGCGCAGTTGGTGGTGACTCTGCTTTCTGCGCCGAGGGTCCCGGGTTCGAATCCTGGTAGGGACAAGCTTTGTGTGATGAGCACGAATGTTTGTACCCGAGTCATGGGTGTTTAATATGTATATAAGTATTATATACTGAGTTCGCCCTCAGTCCATTGTACGGTACCCATAACACAAGCGTTGCTTAATGTGGGACCGTATAGTTGGTGTGTTCGTATGGCGATATTTATTTATTTCAACCTTCATTCTTACTCCCTATTTAATAGTGTGATTCAGAAAGGGTACGCTACCTAGCTATAGCAGTAGTATGTAATGCTACATCAGCAACATCAGCTTATTCTGTGATAGCAGTGGCGAGCAAATATTCTGGGCGTCAACGTTATACCTACGCGTTTTTTCGTAACTAGCAGGTTATACAAAATTTACTCCAGAAATACATTGACAACATTGGCTTTGTGAAATTATTCAACTGGAAATTTGTTTCCAGGTCGGCAATGCCGTGCCACCCCCACTGGGTGCAGCCCTGGGCAGGGAGATAATAAAAGCATTAACTGCGAGTCTGGCGTGATGGAATAGAGAAGAAACTGCTTTAGTAGATTGGGACGTAATACATTATCATATCATAAACATATGATGATATCTAAGACTATATATACTGGGTGTAAGGGTATAACGAAAACTTTAGGGAAAGGTTACGGGTTACAAATGTTGTTATATTTGAGCGCGCAATGTATCGCAAACCACGCGTTCGCAACAAAACGGTCCGCGCGATATCCGACTCGGTGAGTGACGAGCGCGCCCGAACGTATGGAGTTTTAATTTACATGGTATTTTAGGACTAAATTAGTCATTGGTTTGTTTTAATTTTATAATCACGATGAGATACTTCTATTATAATTACAAGCTAAAATAAATTCTTAAATACTACCACATTACGTATAATTTGATGAATAGATCGACGGAAAATTCCTGATCTGGGGGTCTGGAATGAATAGAATCCATGGTATCAGCTTTCGTTACGAAGCCACTTACATCCTGTATATAACACGGTTGTTTGTACCAGAGTCGTGGATGTTTAATATCTATGTAAGTATTATATACTGAGTTCGCCCTTAGTCCATTGTACGGTACCCATAATACAAGCTTTGCTTAGTGTGGGACCGTATAGTTTGTGTGTTCGCCTGGCGATATTATTTGTTTAAGATTATTTCATTGATATGCGATAGTGTAATTAGCCTGAAACTACGACGATATTGTTATAATAATATAGGATTTATAATGTTATTAGTATTATTACCCTTATTGGTGAAAACTAAATCGTGTTCTGAAGCAATTTATTTTTTATATAGGTATTTAATAAAAATAAGGGTTATTGAAAATAATTCTTTTATTTTCTCAAAGCGTCTTTAGTTTTACGTTTTACATTTTTAACTAAAATACTCAATTCGGCATCCTCTTTAGATCTCTTAGGTCGATGATCGTCAATTGGCGTGTCCGCTGGCCTTCGCCTCAATTTTTCTTGAATAAGCTTTTCCATGTTCTTAGTTTTCTTGAAATTAGGATCGCTTGGATCAATATTATATAGATGCGAATTGTAGAGTGCAGAAAATCGGTCATCAGAAACATTTATATCAAAATCTGGTACAGATTGCTTTTGCTCATTCATTTTCTCTTTAAGTTTCTTTTTCCTTTTAGATTTCTTAGTGCTTTCGGCTTCTTGAATCTTTTTAAGGCTGAAATGCGCTTTTCCATCATCTTCATCATCCAACAGTAACTCTAATTCGGCTTTTGTCTTTTCATCTTGCTGTTTGTCATCGTCATCGTCGTTATCCTTGTTCTTATTCACCTTTTTAGCTTTTTTGAATTCTGGTTTATTAAATTCCTCTGCGAAATAGGGATCATTCATATCAATATCCGAAGGCACATCTGACATGCTAGCCTCTGAATTAGGTTCACCATCTTCAGGTTCTGTCTTCTCTTTATTTTTTAGCTTTCTTTGTTTTTTCTTATCCTTTCTTTTCTTCATTAACTTCTCAAAAGGCGTTAAATTTTTGTCATCTGTAATGAATAAAAATGTGTTGAAAAAACTTCTATCATATGAAATACACAGTTAAAACACGGCCATGTTCACCTTTCTTTACTAACCTTCATTTATTTTCTTTTTGACCAACTCGTCGGCTTTGTCTTTAATCCCCAATCCCCATGTTATTTCCATTTCCATATCTTTGTTCTTTTTTGTGTCTTCTTTATTCTCAATATCCTCAAGAAGTTTCTTATATTTTAGTATTGGATCTTCATCCTCATTTTCTGATGCTGGTATATCTTCTTCAATTATGTGCTCATCTAAAAATAAGTAAATAAGCATAAAAAAGCATAAAAATTATCTACTTTACTACTAAGGATAATTGAAATAAAACAAATTTTAAATTAAATCCAAAACCAAGCGCACCATTGCAAGACCTCGACACTGTGAGTTCTTTCTGCGTAGATCGGACCACAAGCAACTAAATATGAGGGTACCCCGGTCAAACTATGACACTAGGACGTCAACCACCTCAGACCGCCCGTGACCATGGTTGCTGTAAAGCAGCCGAAACGTCGGGAACGTAAAAATCATAATATAAACGATAAAATCCTTAAAATTAGTTTTATTTCAATGTGTAGTATTCGCGTAAATATAAGAGATCAATATACTGAGGATAATACTATTTGAGATACCTTCACTTTCACTGCTCGATGCCAGGTACTCCTTAAGATCCAAATCATCAATTTTCCCGTTTAATGCACTTTTAATAGTTTCAGCACGATTTGGGTTGGTAGTGTCCCACGTGAGCTCAACCTTGGCCTGCTGGAGCGCCGTTGTTGTAAATAATCGTGGTTTGTATTTCGTCAAATCTGGTAGCTTAGTGCACATTTCACGCGGCTCCTGTTTGGGAAAATAATATAAGAGTTCCCTTTTAGATAATGTGTTATATTAGAGGGCAAACACCTCCTCTTTACTACAATAGAGGACCCTGTCTTGAGCTTGTTGTGGCCACGTTTTACCCGTAAAGATGCCTAAATCGTTGTACCATATTAGTCCCAGTCGTGGCATATCGACTTCGGCGTCTCTCCCAGTGATGCAATATTCCACCTTAGCGAGTCTATTCACACTATGTGTTCTCTAGACAGCCAACATTGCTTGTCTAGCCTATATCCTAAACCACATGCTGATGATCACGGTTTAGATGCGAATGCTTATCATATCAATTTTGACTATACAGGATGCTCATTTTTCCTTAGTTTTGTAAGATACAAAGGTAAGGCTGCCAGCAAATGGGCGCAGTGACGGTTGCAAATATTGAGCATGCCTATCTTACACCTAACTTCAAGGAATGACAATGATGTGGTTACACACCTCATCAAAAGTGACATCGTCAGGAATGAACCTCATGTCAAGTCGCGTGGCGCTGCTTTCATACTCCATGCCGTCGCATTCGCTGTACAACTTGTCCGCCGTTGTCACGGAATCGCATTCTACTACCGCGTAGAAATATTTCAGTCTATTTAATTGATATCTACGTAGTTTTTCCATGTGATACGACGAACCTATAAAAAAACAAGTACAAAATTAAGTCCCTATATATAAAAACTAGCTACTGCCGCGGATACGCTCGCAGTATCTCATTGAAACAACCTATAGCACTCTGGGGTAATATAGTTTTAAATTAGTGAAAGATTTATGATCTGACCAATTTGGCTATTTAAATTTATACTTTAAAACGGCCGAACCTTCCTCATTGTCCTCCTTGTCATTCGAGTCTTCGAGCTTCTGTTCCGTCAACTCAATAGGTCCCCGCACTTCTTCCTCCTGCATTCTTTTTAACCCATATTCAGACGGATATATCTACAAAGTAGTTTATGTTATGTGAACAAAAAATGATAACACCAGTACAGGTTTAGAGCGTATGAAAAATGGTTTATACCCAACAGTAAATTGTTAGTAATATCAAATTATGCTAATGATATAAAACAAAATACTCAAATAACAGATTATTATTAAGTATTTGGTTACAGACAGAAACACCATCCCCTTTTAATATAATCATGACAGGGAAATTACTTAAATATTTTTTTCAAGTCCACAAAGGACATTGGAGTTATACCTAACTATTTTAGCAAGTGCATACTAACCAATATTTTGTGTATAATGCCACCAGCAGGTACAAATGAATTCAGAAGCACCATAAGATCAGCTGCTTTAATGTTGTCCCAGTCCATATTGCATATTGCAATTCTGTGTGGAAAGTATTTGGTGAGGAGTTATTTTGAAGTATATTTTATCAAAGTTTTTATTTTTCATGGACCTTTTAATTTTTATAAATAATTATTGTATAAAAATGTAGTTATACAATTTCATATGATGGGAAGTTCAGAAATATCCATATGATTTACAATAAATAAGAGCCCTAAATCTGAAAAGAAAATAAACTTGATATACTACTTTTGACAGTTCCCATATGAGAACTGTCAAGATGGGCAATTACTATGTCATTATCTTTTCATAGCTATTTAATTGTGTTAGCACACCTTGTGCCCAGCGATCATGCTCATGAATGAGTCAATGAGTATTTATCAACACATCAACTAATCATTATTGCAAAATACCTTCTGGTGGACTCATCTGTAGTTTCAGCATCTGCATCAAGTGCTCCCCACTCATGTTCCAATTCACTGTCCTCTTCAGCTTCACTGCTCTCCTCGTCTGAAGAACTGTCCGTCAGCAAAACACCTATAATTGATAACACAAAAATTCTGTAAGTAGTAAGGGCTTTCAGTGAGGACAGTGGTGTATACCAGGCAGTAGCGCTACTCAAAATATAAACATAGAAATTATAAATTATTATACAAGAGACTATAATCTATCTCTGTGCCAAATTTCATCCAGATCCGTTCACCATTCTGGAGTGATTGAGTAACAAACATCCACAAACTTTCACATTTATAATATTAGTGGGATTGAGTCAGTAGTAGGTATACTAATATTGAATTTAATTATGTACTAATTATTTTTTTGAAATATACTACATCACATCAAAGATATTAATTATTAAAGTAGAAATAACAAGTAGTGGTTTGCCCTTTCTGTAATATGCACCCTAACTTATGGTGGTGATCTCACAAGCACAAGGCAATTTAGCATTTCATCATGTTCTATTTCAGATGAAATTAAATTTTCAAATGTCAGTACTATAGTCATTGTTTAGGGTTCTATACCAAAATGGTAAAAACAGAACACTTATGGTGTGATTACATACATCAGTCTATCTGTTCATTACCATATTATTATTAATAGTAATACATAAATTATATTATTATGCAATAAAAACAGTTAACAATCCAATTACCTTCACCACGGGCATAATCAATTTCTAAATCCAGTAACTTCTTCTTAACTTTTTTATTTAAATCTCCACGAACCAATTTATCATTATCAGACTTCGGTTTTTCATTCTCGTTATCGTCATCACTTGGCAGACGCCTTACAAACCGTCCTGAGGTATCACCCTTTTCAGAATTATCATCAGCAGGAACATGGCTAGCCTCTTCATCTGAACTGCTGCCTTCATCAGATTCTTCTAATTCGTAATACTTTCTCAAATTCTCAGTAGAAGTTTCATTAACCGGCCGTCCACGTTTGTCCACTGTATATTTTACTTTGAATTTTTCATCATTAAACATAGACTGAAACCGTTTGTCAATTTTAACCTTCTTCTCATGTTTTGGTATTTGCCTGTATCGAGGATCGTTTAAGTATTTGGTGAATCGGCTGTCTTTTAATATATCCATTTTGAAACGAGAGATTTTTTAGCATTGATATGTAATCTAGAGTACAACCACGACAACAGACTGCAGACAACACCAACACAAAATAAGTCATAACCTAAAAAACACGAAATATCCGAGATTATTTAAGGTTATAAAAAAAAATAGAACTTTTAAATTTGACGGCCCTGGGTACTAGCCATTTAAAACCTGTAAGTAGTAATTTGATAGAGAAGTCCATGCATCGATAGAGGTATATACGTCTTTTTACTAGGTAACGGTTACGTTTCTTTCACCATGTATTGTATGTAAGATAAAATATAAGACACAACATACATAATCGTAACATAATGCCGTCCCATAGAATAGATCAATGTGAAGAAAATAATAATTGAACTGTTTGATGTGCACGAGTGGAGGAAATAAAAGAAAATAAAATAGTATACTTGACTTTTTTCGTTATCAAAGATATCCGGGCAATGTTTAGTACTGTATCTACAGCTTTATGGATAGTGGTCGGAGATTAATTCCATCATCATTATCGTCATTGACGCAATCATTATTAACAGGGGTAATTTTAATTAAAACAACGATGAAATAATTTACTCGATAGTGCCATTTAGGCACTATTTTGTAGCCGAATGCAAACCTAAAGAAGAAGGCGTTGGTTGGGACGAGTTCCTCGATTTGACATACTGTCATTTTTTTATCACAGCTGATCAATGACGAATAAAATAAAACTGATTACGGGCTATGGGGCTACGGCTCTGTCTGTTGCGTGCCCCACAATGTGCTCGCTAAGTCAGTAAGTGAATTAAACAAGACATTAAGTGAATAATTATACGTACATATATAAATTTGTTATTTGTGATAATAAGTACTATATCTACTAAACCATGAATAGTATTGGAGAAGAGTGTACAGAATTGAAGAAAAAATATGACGACTGCTTTAATAGTTGGTTCTCCGAGCGATTTTTAAAAGGTGACCATGATGATTCAATATGCGCTGGAATCTTTAAAGTCTACCAGGATTGTGTCAAGGTAACTAGTATTTTAAAGCTCTATATACCTAACTAGCTTCTGCCGTGGCTCCGCCCGCGGTACCTCGATAACACATAGCCTATAGCACTTAGAGCGATAATGTAGCTTTGTATAAGTGAATTTTAGAATCAGATCATTCCAAAGATTAATCCCTACATCCAAAGCTTACCTCTTTATAATATTATTAGTAATTATAGATTAATATAAATATTTGTAATATAATATAATTAAATTGTGGAATATATTTTACCTACCTATTTTACATCAGGTTGTCTGATAAAACCCTTGGATCACTAACAAGATTATTGGGCATATTTTCAATATATAAATTCAATGAACTATATCTTATGTAAGATGTACCTATTAGATTTGATAGATCTATTTTTTTTCTAAAACATGACCTTATTTTGGTTTCAGAATGCAATGAAACAACAGAATATTGATTTCAAGGAAATTGACAAGGATGTGTTAGGTACAGAGAATGAGTACAAAGCTCCACCATCTGGAAGTAGCAGTTGACGGAACTATATAATTTTAAGTGCATTCAAATTAGCTACATGCTGGAAGAAACAATGGAATAGTTAGCAGATAACATTAGAATGTGAAAAAATTACATTACAAGTTTTCATGAAGGATGCCAATGAACTCACTCAGGCTATTATCATATTGTTCCATTGGCTCATTAATTTATATTTTTCATATCAGTGCTGAAGTCACTGGCCCTATCAATATATTTTCATTATTCCTATTTAAATGTGCTTAGGTTGGCATCAACATAGGTACTATCATAAATGTACTCACTGCCTAATAAAGACATTAGTCATTTTAATGATACATTTACACTTGGTGGTTTTGGTGGGAAGACATTAATGCCACTGACAGTACACACATATTATGTTAATATATTAATGAAAAGATTTTTACCATTTTATGTATGTATACCATAAAAGTAATGATATTTTGCACATGTAGAGGTTTAATTTTTCAAAGATAAATCTGCTTGCTTGCATTAACATGTAGTACCTGTAAAGTTTTTATAGTAATAGCATAATAGGTTACTTTTAGTTGAACTACAATTTGTGAAAGTAAAATATTTAAAAATCAGTGATTGTGCATTATTTATTAGCCATGTCAACAAGTGTTAGAGGTTAATATACAGGTTGCATCTCTGGGATTTTCAGATTTTATATGAGAATCTTATTTTCAACTATCTGTTGCCCGTGACTTTGTCCGCATCTTTAAGTTGATATAACTTTATTTATTTACGAACTGATTGAAATAAAATCAACACTATTTTATGTGAGGCTTACCACAATAAATTAGTGGAAACTGCACCCAAATCGGTTAAGCCGTACCTGGGATTAGGGGGAGCCTTACCCTATAATCACGCTCTTAATGGTAAAGATAAAAATAGTTTGAACACTTGCATGCAAAGGTGCGAACCTCCACTGAGCTAGTAGGGTTGACCCTCTATGCCTCAAAATCTCCTCACATTGGAGTGAGTGAGATGTGTGGTATAAAGGGAATAGGCTCATCCCATTTTCCATTGGGACCACTTGGGCACCAGCAAAATATAGGTGCTCTATAGTGCACCTTCAGTAATTACAGGCATGATAGTGTTTTTTTTCAATTGAATACATTGGCAGCTTAGATAATAGGTGTTTTATTCAATTACAAATGTTAATTATTATAGAGGCTTAGTCCTTACAGCTATACCCTATTTTCAATATTTTATCTCACACAATTTGTATGTGCACTCTAACAGATAAGGTTTATCACGAAATTGTGAAACAGGTCCAAAATATTGTTAGATAGTTTATCTTTGGCTGGTATCCCTAGGTCTGTAGACAAGTCCTCGACTCTTCATCTCTCTTATGACACCAGCAGGTAACCGGCCAGACACTGATATTGCATACACTCCTTTACAGAACCTACCTGTGAAAAGAAGGATACAAATAATATAATATTGATATTTTTGTTATAAATCATGAATATTTAGCTTAATAGCATACAACTTTTCTACTTTAAAAAACCATGTTAGCCATCAAATTTAGTGAAGAACTAGCTGTTGCCCGCGACTTCGTCCGCGTGGTATTTAACAAAGACAACCGTTGACAACAGCCTGCTCGCGTGTTCTTAGCCCGCGGGACGCATTGCAGGTTGTTGCTATCAAACTTAATCAGGCGCTTCGCTGCAACATTGGTTTTAATTTTTTTTCGTGAGATCCTATTTTTTTTTCTAAAATAAAAGTAGCCTAAGTAACTCCTTGTTACATCAGCTATCTGCCAGTGAAAGTCCGGTCAAAATCGGTCCAGCCATTTCAGAGATTAGCCGGAACAAACAGACAGACAGACAGACAGACAAAAAATTTAAAAAATGTTGTTTCGGTATAGGTAACGTGTATACATCCAAATGCACTTAGTAAAAAGCAGTTATTTTAATATTACAAACAGACACTCCAATTTTATTTATATGTATAGATAATAAAGAAAGAGGAACAAGCAAGTTTTACCAGTCAGTGTGCCCTCTAACATCAACCATTCTCATCAACAAGTAATATTCAGACTTTAACAGTAATTCAATGGATATTAATCTATAAGAAAAACTGAGATACAATGTGCCTCTGTTTTGTCTTATATAGGTCTGTTTCATTGGTTGGCTGTTGATCTGGTTGTATAGATGGATAAGGTCTAAATATTTACCAAAATTTCATCTAAGACCTTTAAAGTTTTTATTTTTATGAGATTTCACTTACTTATGCGTTGCCATTTGCATACCCAGCTGTCCTCAGGGCTCATCACTGCAATCATCCTGAAAAACAATATTTTGCGCTCAAATACCTGTATATCATAGTCATTATCATATGTCTCGTAGATACATACTTAGTCTAGCACTATATATTGAATCAACCCTATACATGTGCCATTCAAATGATCGTATCCTGAAGGAGACTAGAGGCAGCCACTGATAGTACATGATTATGTATAGTGATAATATCTGCTGTAGTGATTGATAAGCAGTGTCCAACTGCTAACCTACCAATAGCAAGATATTGTACTATGTACTGTGTTCTATATCTCACTGGGATTCCATGGTCACTTTCTAAGTAGTATCACCAAACATAACAAGAATAGCTTGGAAGAAAACTGCAACAGATCATTGCAAAACATCACTTGTTTTGTTGATACTGCTGGCAATATTACCATAGGAACCAACAAATAAGAATATTAGGGTAGTTTACTTGGTTGGTATAAGCATCCATGTGCATCACACTGATGTGACAATTAAATAAATAAATAAAAATATTTTCTTTTTTCTTGGCAAAGTAATAAGTATAAAAGCCATATGTCTACTTCTTACCCATCAAAATTATTACTAGTACAGTCATATACGTTATCTTTATTATTCTTCATGCGAAGAAACTCGTCACAGTTGTCGCAACCATCATATTCAAACTGGTCGAAGGTCTGGAAAATTATAACAACATTGTGACAAAGTATATAAGTATTACTAGACTTTGGTCTTTCTGAGCTATTGTTCCATTCAAAGAAAGAAACTTACCTTTATTAGGGAACATACTAAACACGCTCGCAAACCTCTAAGGTCTTTGGGCACAGTTTCAAGTGACATGCTTCTTTATTTATCAAACCTACTCCTATAGTATAATGTAAAACTAGATCTCTACACGAAATTAACAGCGTGGTTTAGTTATTTTCGTCTTGATTCAGTAAATACAGTTCATTTATTTGGAATATCTATGCGTTCACAGAAGGATGTTTGCGTTCTATTATTAATAATAATAGGATTGTCAGAATGACAAGCCATGCGCCATGTCACTTTACTTTATTTTTTTTATTTTTTTGACAGTTCTCATTATGTGTATTGGTATCAACGTTTGTGTATTTTTCCAGTATCAAGTTAAAAAGTCTCATTTTATGGTTTACTTTAGCATTGTATATGAAATCAGTTGTGGGGAAAAGCTTTAAATGTGTGGGGCCTCTTTAATAATATGTACAAATCACCACGGCCCGGTACGCGGTGAGCCGGGGTTTGATTGGATTATTGAACGTCTGAACTGCTGTCAGATTTGAATTATGGTTGCTCAGTCACTGTGCTTACCCTTTTAAAGGGTTTTCCTATAACACTATTTGTCCGAGCCCTGCAAATCACAAATTCCCATGGGATAAATCAACGTGCGGCTAGGCCGTATCATGAGCTATGTCTAAGGACGGGCACACAAGATTTGTTCGAGCCATGATCGAGCGCCGCTCGAAATAATAATTACATTGACATCCAGCAATCTTCTAGATACTAGACGACCACAGAACCCTAGCAGAGTCAAAGCTCGGGTGTAAATTTTGACACTATCACTGCCCCCCACTTCGTAAGCGTGGGGTTTGATTACATGTAACGGGTAAAATGGCGAGACAGTGTTCTCGGCCGAGTAAACAAGAGCACTGTCTCGCTTTTTTACAAAGTATCCATTTTTTTTACCATCGTATCAATGAATAATGATACGAGAGATACAAAAATGGCGGCTTCAGCGTCTTTGTCAAAATAAAAAGTACCTATGCAGCGACCTTTTTCTTCTAATAATATTCAATGTGGGTACATACAGATACGGCCAAGTTACACTGTCTCCTAATATCTCGGATACAAACATGTGATTCAAACCTGGACTCTGGGTACAGAAAGCAGTTTCACTATAAACTGTGCCATGAGGACTCTATTTTTTAAAACCCCTATAATATCATCATTATGATAATGTTTATTTCCTGTTTTACGTACCTACCTACTTCAGTCCATACATCACCACATAAATGTTTTGCTCCAAATTGTTAGATATCACCTTGCCTGTACGGATAAATTTTAAACTCGTTTCCTTGCCTAGTTTGTTTAAATTCCATGCAATACGCGTTCAGTCAGACGGCCAAGATAAAAAAATAGGTATAGGTAGGTACGTATCTAACTTATATTGATAACCACGAATAACGCTAATTAGCTTTTTGCTGTTGGAGAGTTATTACCTACCTACCAACAATTCTTAATTACGCAGTAATAATAAGCAGATTTCCATGGCGCGATATACGACGACGTCGCCGTCCGCGCAGCTGCTCGGCTGACGTCAAAGATCGAGGGCTCTCCGCTGACCTATCATATCAACCGTTCATTCACAGATCTATACTACGAATAATCGAATAATAAATAACCCTTCAGCAATGTTTTATCGAGAACTGAAACGTGTGGAAAACAAACTAAACAATGAAATTATGTAGGTAGTAGGTATATTTGTAGGTGTAAACGTACTGCAATAGGAGTGCGCGAAGATTTTCTTACAACGTTACTAAAAATCCCTATTCGGTTCGGTACACTACTATCAATGAGGCGTGTCCAAAGGTATTCGACCGACGGAAAATCATAACGTGTTTGACTACTCTTATCTCAAAGCGGCGGCGCGTTGGCCGTTGGGGCAAGGCGTAGGCAACGTGGGCCAGCCTATGGTCTTGCAGCCCGAGGTGGGGCCTCGTGCCTCTAAAGTTCCATTACAACAGAAAGTAAAAAGTAGGTATGACCGTATCAGTCACCTATTAAAAATCAGCATCTGGAATATCGCTCAAAATGCGTTCCCATTTAAATCCTTTCCTTATACATTTTAATATTTCCAGTTATTTCCATGTTTAAGCAGGTAGGTAGTTACTGTTTGAAATTCAAATTTAGTGTTGAACTATTGATATTTTACAAATTGAAACCAGCTATCGGCTGAATACTTTTTCAGCCTATGGTTTGTGCGTTCCATTTATTTTTTACATAATTTTAACTTACTACCACTTTGGTGGCTAACATATTTGCCGATGTTTTTTAGTTTGGAAATGACAATGACCAGGTCACTCTGGGCTATGTGGTATGTGGAGTAAACATGAAATATTTACATTATTTGCAGTATTTCACTATTATCTTCTTTTTCTTTTCAAAATAAGTAGACAAGTTTTTTTAATACTAGTGCGTGCGTAAAAAATACACTACTTGCTAGGTAGTACTAATTACTAGGACATTAAAATATATATTACGCTAAGTATAGTGTAAACAAGTAAGTTTACAAGTGAGGGGTGTTTACAATTAAATTATACCCAATATGCAACACCATGTATTAAATGTACTCATTGATTAATTAAGTACGTAAGTAGGTAATTAATAGGTAGGTAAGGGTAAAAAGGTATTGTTTTTTTACACAGGTGAAATCAAAATCACTGGCAACCTTTTAAACCATTACTTATTAACGCACCATTTAAAATCAATTGAAATAAACCTGAAAATAAAACAGAGTCAACATTAATGACGGCTCATGTGACTAAATAAGTGACAAAAAATTCGCCATTTTCATCTTTTTATATCATCATACATTTTTTTATTTTAATGTGTTATTATTGAATTTGATATCCCTATTAAATACTTGACACTAGCAAAACACCCGCTAATTTGTTGGTGAGGCCATATTTCATCTTATTCCATTGCATTTCACAGTACATATTTCATTTCGTAAAGAAAGAAGTAAAAAAATTATTAAAAAAACATTAATGGGAAGCTCCATCACTTATTATTTTTAAATCATCCTCAAGTTACAATAATGAAAAACAGTCGGTTTATATCAAACACAGATTTATTTCAAATTAATTTTGGTTAGTATAAAGTTATAGTTTGAAATATTGCCAACGATTTCGATTTCAGCCTGTATAAGTATAATTCGATTCGATAATCATACGTACCGAGCCTGGGGGCATTTAAGCCTCACTGAACCCAGGCGGCGCCTGCGCGGGTTCAGACAATTCGCATCATGTTATATTTATACGAATTCATTTCATTTGAATTTACGGTACACGTAAATGCTATTTAAAGACATTCGAGAAAGGTACTTAATATTTATTAAAAACTCTTGTCTCAAAGTAGGGACATAGTGGATTTGGTTATGTATTGGTGTTATTGTGGCCTTTTACGCACAGGGCCGTATTACGTCATGATGTATAGGCACAGGGTAGTATAGTATTTTCACCGGTTTATTCACTAATCGCGGGATAAAAGTACCTATTCTAGACATATGTTGACCATGAATGAAGTATACTAAGTATAAACACACAGAACAGGCAAAAATTAATAGGTAAATCACGAATAAAATTAAATTTAGGTAAGGTTAGTTTAAGGTTTAAATTTATTACAACTACCTACCTACACTAGGGCCGTGGTGCCCCTGGGTGGCACCTACATTACCTATACTAATGGATAATCCGGTACTGTTTACATTTCTACGCACATTTTTTTTACGTAGCGTTACGTTAACGTAAGCATTATCCGTCCCGTTCACACCACAGGTTAACATAAATCAACTTTTCCAAATATAAACTAAACAAGTTTGATCAATAATTAAAGAAGCCAGCAACACCGAACTCCTCTAAGATGTTAGTCCAGAAACTATTTATCACGAGTGACGGGACCCCAAATAAAATGTAATTCTCCGCGAAAAGCGAATCTAAAAAAGTATTCGATACGTGTAGGCGAAATGCGTATCGAATATTTTTTTTTTAGCTTCGTTTCGCGCTTGCTTTATTATCATATTAAGCCAAGATATAATATAAAGAAGATAAGTATACTTATCTACTGTGCAAGTAGTTAAATACTAGTTTAATTGTAATAGTTTGCGTACATATTATATGCCATTCATAATATTATTACGTCTTTCAAGAAGTTCATCGTATAATTATATCTCTCACTAGAATTGATTGCGTATAATTTAATAGTAAATCGTAAAACAGTCTACGTATATGTCTTATGTAGATGCTGCGATCGTACGAGTATGATGCAATAAAATTGAGATGATACGAGTAGAACAAAATGATAAAAAAATCACAATCACTTAAATGTTACAAAAAGAAATCTCTCCTGGCGCAGTTCGATATATAATAAAAAAAAAACTTTTTAACATAAGCCGTCTTCAAAAAACTAAAAAGTAAAAATATCATCTAAACCAAAATCTACCTTGTTTAACCAAATCACATATTTAACGAATGTGAAGTTGGTGCTTGGTTGGTGCTAGATGTTGGTGGTTCATAAATGACGGAGTTCTGAGGAAACAAACATAAATAAATACAATCGAATTGAGAGCATCCTCCTTTTAACTAAGTCGGTTAAAAAATCTCAGCCCGGTGATAATTAAAAATGCTCCTTGACTTAGTACGCCTCTTGGCAAAACCTCTTTTTAACTTCTAATGCACTCTCTCCCGTATAAAGAAGGATCAACACGGCAGGCAATGACTTCGTCGCATTTGGACATCTCGTCGCGCAGACATCGTCGTAGACTTCATGAGGTACTACGTCTCGCTTGTGAAACCATGTCGCGCAAACCAAGTAGGTGTCGTCTGGGCCGGCTATAAGTAGCACGCAGCCCGGTGATAAGTCATTCCCGGTCCGGATTTGAATGGGTGGTTGCCTGCGGCATTGCATCTTCAGACGTCTTCCATTCTACCATCATATGACAGTCGTAACGTTCTTAATTATGTCATCACTGATCAAAGAAGCGATCAGTTATCATAGGCCGCCAAAGACAGTACACTATAGATACTATTTTTAAATTGGTATGTGTGCTATTTATTACACCATAATATAAAACTGCTTTGAAATCTCAAGCAAATATCATTATTATAAATATAAGTATCGTACGAGTATACTGAGTTCGCCCTCAGTCCATTGTGCGGTACCCATAATACCATAATACAGACGTCGTTTAGTGCGGGACCGTATAAGTAGTTGGTGTGTTCGTCTGGCGATATTTATGTATTTATTTATATATAGATGATTTTGTTTGAAACTAGCTAAGAATTCCCTTTTCCTCGAGAAGATATTATACTTCTGCTAGTTGTCGAAATCCAATGGCATTTGACTAGTTCTATTCTATGTTCTACCTGGTATACTAAATGTATGACTCCAGACTCCATCCTCCAAAATCCTTAACTTATCCTGGTAAAATGATGGCAAATTATAGATATTATAGAGGGCGTCCTTGTTATTAAAATTAGGATGATTATCACTTTCATATACATCTCTAGGTGGGCTGAACATACACGAATATCAGTAATGCGGTTGCGGTCGCCAGCGCCCGCGCCGCCCTGCAGTCTGCGATCGTTTTACAATGAACACGTGAATTCTATTTTGATAACTAGGACCAGCGTATCTCAATTTATAAGGTCAAACTAATTTAATTTTGGACGCTTTTAAATTTATTTCTTACTAACTATCGAATTTGAATTTCGGGTATGTTTAATTGCTCTGAGAATACCTCCCATCGAATAGTTATCTTGCAATAATTGCCTTGTTCTAATATAGTAATGTTATATTAAACCTAGGCAAGGAAAATATTATTACGTCTATGTAACTAGAGTAAATCTTGAGGGTTAAGAGCCCCGACAGAAACGCTCCCGGGCGTGTCTGCGTTCTTCAAAATGTATGTACTCTATGCATAGATGCGCCTGCCGCGCTACCTGCATTTCGCGCGGGCGCTGTGTAAGTAATCCATAGCTTATAAAGAACGTGGAACGTGTACGCTCTTCTGTGTTTTTGAGTTCTGTAAGCCCAAACAGACAGAGAGCATTCAGCGTTTGCGTTCCAACTCCTGCGTTCCGCGTTCTTGGAAATATTATTTGACCACCTGCTGGTTGCACGGGAGCTACACCCATACATTGGGCTATAATTGTGAATTTTATAATATGTAAGCCAGTCCCGTTGATCGGACTAGTCTCACATTTAAATAACTCATTATGTAAGCAATAATTAAACAGTCTTATTTTGATAGAGCGTTGAACCCAGCCAGCCCTCCGAGCGACTGCCAAAACGACATGTTTCTGGGTCGACAACGTAGTTCGTTTGCCAGACACTGTTTTGAACAGCTGACGAAACTTTACTTCATTACTGATTGTGTTTCATCTGTGGTTTCATCATTTTATTTTACATAGATGAATTATATGATTTTACATAATCAAGATCCTAGTGGATGAACCGTTGCACCCTTTACTCAGTCAGAGCATTTATTGATTGCAACGTGTTCTATTAGAAGAATTTATATTTCTAAATATGACTGCTGCATCTACTACGGTAAATAAGTAGGTAGAATTACTTAACTACTAGTAACGTTAATGGCATTTATTTAACATTAGCTGTAGGTTTTTTCAGGACCAACATGTAGATGCTTCTCGTTTACTAATTTAAGAAGCGATCCCTTGCATCCGGTATAGAATAATTCTCATTGAAATAAAGCATCAGATTTGTTTGGATATTAAAAAAAAACTTTCAAAGTTATGACTTCTTAAAAGAAAATAACTCACGCGTTTCAAGCTCGATTGTATTTCGGTCCCATAACATAAAACCACGGCGCTGTAGCATTGTTACCTAAACATTTAAGACCATAACTAACTTTAGTGCTTGAACTTCGGCGCTCCTGTTTGTTGCTGGGCAAAAGTTGAGCGAAACAAATACTCGTGTTTGTAGCTTTTTTTTTGTTAGGAAATATAAGAAGTATACCTAATATTAAAAATATATGGAGTGTGGAATACAACACATTGAAGCACAGAAAACCAAGCCGATTTGATTTGTAGTAAACGCGAATTTGTGTGTACATACGTAAGGACGCAATTTGCGTGTACTACACAAATCGGCTTAGTTTATTGTGCGTCAATATCGTGATCGCGTCACTGCGTCTATATTATTCTTTCGTCTGAGGTTGGACGCGATAAATTGTTTTATTACATACATGTACTGCTAGCTATAGCTTTACCTCCGACTTCGTAGGTACCTACGCGAATTTGTTTACTAACAAACCCGAATATACATTTAATAATCCGGGATAAAAAGTATCATCTAAAATTTAGTTTTTTGGTTGGTACTTTCGTCATAATAAAAAGAAGGTACTTATAATTGCATCCGGTTGTAAATTAACACCCTCTAATTTATTGACAGTTTTGTTTCATTTTCACAGCAATTTTCTTCTGAAAAAATATTTGTAAAACTTCTTCGGGGACCAGAAGGTATACAGGTGGGCAATAAATAATTCATCACCTCGATTCAGTGTACCGAATACCGTGAAGTTATTTGCACTCGGTACCGCCGGCGCAGGCGCTGACTCACGCGTCCTGACGATCGCAGACATGCTAACAGACACACACGTAAATCACCAGCTTAACATACCTACCACCCGTCCCAAAGAATTTCTCTTTCCCTGATCTGTATATTGTCCTGTTGTTTGTGAAACCGGTCCGTCTGACTACGTGTTCTCTTTTTCGTGGAATCATAAATTGGGATTTGTTTGGGTGCGTTTTTGAAGGCCTAATTTAATTACCGCGAGACTTGGCAGTCGGCCAGGCCCTGACGACGTGCGAAGTGCGCCAGCCCGCCAAGCGACAGGAGCCCTTGCCACCTGTCCAACTCCGACTTCGAACAGTTTTGATCTAACAGCTTATTACGACGCAGAGGTGTAAAGAAAACGAACACCTAAAGACACTTTTAGGATAATTGTAGCCGGTTACGACGAGACGCGGCGGCACCGTGCGTATGCGCACGTGCGCTTTACATTCGCCCTACACTTATCCCGTACGTCCATAATAACGAACTGATTCGTCTATTTCTAGTTTTGGCCGGTATCGTCGAGAAATGCTTCGTCGTTCGATAGCGGTAAATCAGACCAGTTTAGTTTTAATACATAATGTATGATTAGGAAATGTAACGTTTTGTTGACCCCTTTATTTCAGGCGCGTGGCAAAGTTTAACAGGAAAACGGCAAATAAACACATGAACTTTTGTAAATGCTGAGACATTTTCACAATGTGACATCAACCCACAATTGTGGGATTTATTATTTTATTGGCGGCCGCAAAATTACACTAGAATAGAAAATAAGTAGGTACTTAACTATCAGAGTAGAGAATACTACAAAGGAAGTACCTACCTACACCTACGGATTTCACTGGGGTGCTTCAAGTGCCATATGATTCTGCTCATTCACCTTATATCTGTACCTAATTGTGGCATTATGCTGAGCTGAGTCCTATTAGGGTCATAAAACTAAAGTTTGTCTGATCAGAATCAGAATATTTTATATTCTCGTAGACCATTAAGTACAGTACATAATGAATCGTCAAAAGTTATAAAATACTATGCTACTACTTTACCACCCTCTTCTTCTTATTTACTTTTGTTCTTTACTAGCTAGTTGGGTTGCCTAATAAATGTTTTCTTTCTTTCATTCTAATTGATGATTTAGCGAAATTCCAGAACAAGTTGTGCACTCCATTGCACCTCATAACGTCGCTGGCACATGCATCGACTATTATTGGAGCTGGCTATTCACGGAATATCGGCTTTTCCAAGGCCGTGAAGACCAAGGTCCGGAGCCGGAGCCAAACTGTGGATGCTTGCGATGAAACTCGTTCACAAAATAATGCGATACACGGAAAAGCAATGCTCGGAACGTCTGAGCATTTTATTATGATGTACTTTTAGGTAAGTACATAGAATTCATAAAATCAAATTCTTTGGGTAGGTATATTTATTGATTATAGAGGTGCTTAAGTAATGTATGCAAGTGAGAGTGTGTAAGTGCTAAGTATCTAAACTGATACGTATGCCTATACTTACTATAGAAATGCCACGTAGTGGACAGTTAACCAAATAATAATGTATCTCATCCGCTACTTTTGTGTAAAGAGCATGAACTAGACCGTCCAAAAATAAATGGTGTGTATGACACATAATTATCTAATCTAACTCGTGGAATTTTCACATAATTTAATTTATGCCCCGAAACCCGTCCGCAAAATCCAGCATTCCATAATCTGCTAGGAATTTAATGAATTGATTTACGGAATCGGATACCACGTGTATCCAATTTCGAGGATCGCACCACATGACACATTAACAGGACTAACCGTGGTGGCAGTCTGTGGCATGGCAATGGTTCCGTTTTTATAGTTTTGCTATGGAACTCTGTAAAGGATTGGTTTCGTGTTTACTCCAATCAATTTTTCTCACTGAATTTGTTATCAGCCGGCAAAGCGATTTTAATCTCTATCCGGAATTTCAAATCGGCCAGACCAGTCTAGTGGGTATATAAAGTCATGTCTCTACCCTTATGCGGCCTCTATCCGCCAAATATAAAATAATGTCGCCAATTGTTAATGGTTACTGAATCATCGCCCTGATAAGAGAGAGTAGGTATAGCGTGATTAATATTTTAAGGTCATAGGGTCTAAAGTGTAACCACTTATTTCGTCATAATTTTTCCTATCTATCTTACCCTCCGATAAAAGCTGAATGAGGTTTTATTTCCGATTTTTTATGTCTTTTTGATACATAGTTTGTTTTCATGTCATTTTTAAGTTTTTTTTTTTATTTTTCTGTTGTAAATATTTAGTGAGATTATATAATAAAGTTTGAATTTCCGAAATAATATCTATACTTATTTGAAAGCAAGCTCTACATTCCCATACAAATCCTGTCGGTACCCGAATGCTCAAAACTAAAAGTCGGTTGATTATAAATATACCTTCATGAAAATATACCTTCAGATACAGTTCGTATGCCTATAATTGTATGAATCTGGCATGCGTTGATGTATGTAGATGATTGTATTTGAGGTAAGTAGCAGTTAAATATGTACCTATAGGTACTCACTTAGTTATTATTATCTATGAAATGCGGTCCACCTGATCACAGGAAGCGCCTGTTGTGTCGTTTCTTTTGGGGGTTACTCCAAAAATATCCATTGACAACTGAAAAATGACTGCCGATGATTGAGTCGATGACGGGGATTTGAGGATTAAAGTCCAGAAATCCCGATAGATGCGGCAAATCAATGGGAATTTGTCGAAATTTTATCCACAAGGCCCCATTGATTGCAGACCAAGATGAAAATAGGGGTTTGTGTATAAAAAAATCACAAATCCACATCCGATGGGGTAAGTCAATGGGGACTTGCGGAAATTTCACGCATAAATCCTCATTAGTTGCTGATTGAGCGCAGTGATGGCGATTTTTTGACAAATATAATATTTACTAATAAATCCAGACCGAACCTGACGACGCGATATCAGCATCAGTTTTGTGGTGCTTTGATATTTGTTTTCTATGAATTTCTTGCATTCAGGAAATGAATCACCAAATTTCGTTGGAACCATGTCCACAGAGCTACAAGTAAAACAGTATTTAAAGTTAATTTTAGCGCAGCTCATGGTGTAGTGTAGAATGATGCAACTGTTAGTGTGTTTGTCGTCAGGGCATGGGCGAGCGAGCCCTGACCGCGGATGCAAATTGCTTGCATTTTATACAGGTAGATAGATGTATTTATTTACCTATCCATTTCACCGCTCATCCATGAAGTAGGTAAGTACCTAAGACGTCGAGACAACTAGATACCCAAATATCTGTATCTAAGTATCCGAAATCTACTCAGTCTTGTACTTGCGTTTCTTTACCGTATTTGTAATCAAATATTTTTCACAATAGTTAACTTTAGTTGGGAAAAATGTTTTAATCGACTTATAGAAATTCTAACTTCACAATTGTGTTTACAAATGTGCCAAAGAAGCCCAGGTTCCAGCCTTGGCGTATACCCTTTCGGTATCACTCTGTATAATTTTCTATTTCGCACAAGTTACTATTTTCTTACCGGCGTGCATGTTCAGCAGTATTATGGCCAATTGGAATAGCTAGCGCGTTTAATAGCCTACCTATATCGGGGACACTTAAATTTAT
This sequence comes from Pheosia gnoma, assembly GCA_905404115.1. NCBI lineage: Eukaryota > Metazoa > Arthropoda > Insecta > Lepidoptera > Notodontidae > Pheosia > Pheosia gnoma. The sequence goes on from FR989907.1 coordinate 6,107,232, forward strand.
TTTCGCATGAAAATAGCAATACTAGGTCTAGTGCGACGGTTTTCTACTGCTACGGAGTGTATACCTGTATCGCTCAACCGAAATTGTACTTGACTGGGCAGAAAGTAAATTCTCCTAATAACACACCAACGTTTAGCTGATGGTACTGTACTCAATCATTTTTTTATCTTAGACAACATTGAAATATTTTTTTTTTTTACTTGAAGAAAACGCGCTGAAAGTGCCACCGAGCGTGTATGAACATAAAGTCCAGAGTCCACACACATCGTGGACCACGGCAGGGTGTGCATCGCGGCGGGGGGTGAGCGGGCGCCTCGGTGTACGCAATGAACGACGATAGTGAACTTTGTGTGGAAAAGTGGATACAAATACAACTTCGGTCTCTTGAAATAGGTATTATGTATACAACAAAATTTGTGTTGAAGTTGATTGAATATCGATATAACCGATGTGCGCTAGCAAGCCTGGTAATTTAATAATTTAAAATTTAAGAACTCCGGAAATAAAGTTTATCTTGACTCAGTCGACGTTTGTTCAAAACTTCTACTTTTATTCCAGGAAGACATCAATAAACTCAAGTGCTGGGATTTTGTGAATGCACTTTACAATAATCGCGCAATGTTTACCGAACCGCTCCGCGTGCGTAGGTCATCATCACTTAGCTCCATTCATGTCAGTTTAATCATTACTACGATAGATAAGCGCATTTTGTTGTAGAAATCTCTGGCGAGGTGGTGAGGAGGCGGCCGCGGGGCCTCTTGTTTCACCCACCGTTGGTACTTATAACGGCGCGCCTGCCCGCCGACGCCACTCCGCCCCGTACACTCACAGCGCGCACAAAACGCACACAATTTTTTTTTCGCAAGTCTACATCGTTAACTCGTGTAACCACCATGAAGCCGGTACTACTAGTGCTGGTCTCCCTGTGCGTATTCGCCGCCGCTATGGTCCCCAGACATAGGGTGAGTAGATTTGTAACAGTTCCTAGGTGCAAACATGAAATTCAGCATATTTCTGTGAAACTTTCGATTTAAGGATTTGTTTGTGTGCAAGTTTCAAGAAGTCGCGCTCGTTAATATTAGTAATATAGTCAGTGGCGTAGTTACCCTTGGGCCATGCCAGCCATGGCCCGGGGCGGCAGACTCCCCGGGGCGGCGCAAGCCGGTCCTCGCGCTCAGCTTTTGCCACCTTTCATATTCATTACCCATCTTTCGTTAATTGATGGGGCGGCAAACCTCACAGGCCCAGGGCTCTTAGCCCCGGGGCGCACAATCTTATAATACGCCACTGAATGTAGTTACAGAAACAAGATGTGCGATTGGATGGCTTGTTTTGCTTTTAAATCATACCTAATTTGGACATTGAAATATACTTATTGGATACTTAAGCAAGTTATAAGTATTTTTATTCGCATACTCGCCATATCTAAGTGTTGATGAGAGGACATCGTCATTCTATTGTTTACTTATTACATGCATTACAAATGTATTGCGTAGTGCCTACTTTAACCCCCAAATACTCCAACGCATCTCAAATTTTAGGGCTGCTTAATTTTAACGAGTCCAGATAACGTCGGAGCGTTTCAAACGTATAAATATTTCGGGGGCGATTAAGTAGAGATACCTACTACGCAGTTATACTAACTAACTAAGCCATTGATGGGATATGGATAGTCATACAGTGTCGGTACATAGTGGATTATGGCCTAAAGCCATAAATCCTCCTCGTTGAGGGTTAGTCCGTTTTACACAGTATTTTATTCTTCTCGTCGAGTCGACATGTCACTAGGTCTATTTTATTTGTCCAGAAATTAGCCCCTTAATATTATTTTTTTAAATATGTACTCTAATATTCACGCGATAAATCTGTAAAATTCGTTCTATTTCAATGTACTTATATTCTTAAATAACTTATATTTTACCTTTATTCTACAATTGTGCTCCCTTATAATGTTATAATAATACTTCTCACGTACCTAATTCTCAGCGGGTAAGTATTTAGGGTATATAACAAATACAGTGTTTAATTTTAAAACCTAGTATAGTAGTATGCGTATGCCCTATAGGATATACCTACCGATCATGTTGATTTGATATACTTATAAAAAAAATGTGGAAATGATTCTTGATTGTTTTTCAAGAAGTTTACGAAGCCTTAGTACCTACTAGTAATACTTTTAAATCTATTCAATAACAATCTTAAATATGACGGACTGACAAGACAGCATATAGCCTAAGCCAGTGAACCAAGAGAATTAAGACATATTTCTTTGAAAAAACATGTGTCGAGATCTTAGTACATAATCATGCAGTAAATCAAGATGTTACAGTTGTGAAACGCTCAGCCCTTTTTTACCAGAATCGGTGTACAAGAATGTGAACTGTGTAAATTTTTTAGAGCCTAATCGGTAAGCATAACATGAAAAATATTGCTAAATAAGTACATAAATTAAATTCCCAATTTATTCTAATATTATGGCGAACTTTTCAGTGGATAGAAAACAAAACCATTTGCTCATGTATATAGGTATTTTATATGGAGGGCGTAACATTAATAGTACGTTTAAACGGGGATGAATTCCACTTCTTGTATCTTATTTTATAAGCACGGTCTCCGCGGACGCAAAAGTGAATAACGTGCGTTCGCGTGGTCATAATATTATTATAAACAGTACCTAGTATGATTTGAGCAAAGATAATGCATCTTGATTGTTTGCGTTGCCTCTTCATCGGTTCACTGGTTTTGCTGTAATATAAACATTATGATCGATTACTCGTACCTAACAACATCGACTATAGAAGAGCAAGCTAAATACTCGTATACTTTAGCTCAGTTTATTTCTTCCGATAATTGCGTAGTATGAAGCGTTGTTATTGTCATTAGGTACTTACACATTGTTGTGTTACGTTGTACTGACTGAAACATTATTTTAGATGCGTTTAAAAAAGAATAAAAAAACGTAGTTACGTAGAAAATGACACTCTACGAAACGATGATGGTCGTGTTCTAGGAAAAAGTTTTTATTTGTAAACATGAGTACATCTACGTCACGGACGCGTCTCGCCGCCACTGCGCAAAAAGCCCTTGTAAAAATAAGTTTTAACCATTAGTATTTTTCAGACGAAATGTTGTAATGGTTAAAAATAAGGTGTACGCCCCGTCTCCACTGCGTCTCACTGGTGGGGCTGTCGATAATGCCTTGGTTTTAAAAGGGCTGGGCTATATTTTAGGGAACTATGGGCTGTAGTAGTTATTGAGAAAAAATATTTATTAATCTTCAAGGTAGGACTGAATTTATTATAATTAAAACACCTCAGACATTTACACTATCGGGGATGTTAGAAATATCGTCAAATTCTCTCTCAACGTCTCAACGTTTCAAATATAGGTTGCATAATAGGAACCACAGAAATACCTGAATAAGTAAGTAGGCGAAAGATTCTTATGGCGTGATTAGGTTTGCAATTGGTTAAAAGATGAAAATACCCTGCAAAGCAGTTGCTTTATACAGTAGTGTTTCATTGTTTTTAATTGTGGAGGTGGTCGAAATAAAATACAACTATAATTTGTAGGTAAACATAAATTAGGCGCGTGTCTGGATTTCGAAATCGTAACTCAATAATAGCTGATCAACAATTGCGTTGTTGACATTGTGGACTTACGTACCTACTACTTACGTTGTAGGAATGGTCGGTTCTTATAGTAAACACGCTTTTTGTAAATCTGTTTACAATCAAACAACAGATTGCATAATGATATTTCATAATGGATGACGCTATTGCATCGACAAGACTTATAGGTATAGATAGACCAACTGCTGCCGGCTCATTTGGTGCCGTAGCTTTGCCAGGATTAGTGACGGAGAACTGTTATTTATAATATACTCTCTCTACATACTTACCCCCGAATTTATAGACGTTTTATAACTTTATCAAACGTCATATATTACTGCGCAAAGCATAACTTTTGTGCGCAGTATTATATGCCGTTTGATATAGTTTTAAAACGTCTCTAAATTCGGGGGTTAGAATATTCAGTGCCAAAAAAACTTAGGCTTAACATTTTGTTTAAATGGTAGACCTGAGTTGTTTTGGGGCTAATATTTAGCGTAAGCCGTGTGTTGTCTGATTATTTTAACAAAAGTCTGTGACGCTTTGATGATTTAATAGAAGGTTAATTAATGTAAGTTTTTAATGAACTTGTCACGATTGGAAAATAAATGGATTTGCTAGTAACGTAACATAATTGTATATATTTCACAAACTGGCAAGCTCGTTGATGGCCTACCCGCAATTGGAAGCTCTTGCGATATTGTGACGAGTACTTAGACCTACCCACGTATGCCAGGTTGTTCTGTTTTCATCCTATGACGCTCATCCTATACCAGGGGTTACCAAACTTATTTTGTCTACTGCCCACTTTGAGAATGAATATTTTTTTAACGCCCCCATTTTATCACCTACTTAGAAACCACTATTAAATCAAATTAAATTAATTATTGTAAGCCTCTACACAATGCCCCCATTTTTTTTCTGGATATCTTACCACCCCCCAAGGCCTGCAGCGCCCACAAGGGGGCGTTATCGCCCACTTTGGGAAAGGCTGTCCTATACTATCATTATTAGAAATGGAAAAGAATAATAATAGAATGAGTTGTCATAAGATGAAAACGGAACAACCCCCATGCTCACATATGTAATCTAGTTTCCCCTGCCCAACCCGCCGCGGAATAATCTGAGCTACCCCTGTAATGCCCTGTAGGTACTTTCTTGCTAAGTACGATATTTTTTAATGCCGGAAAATGAAAGAGTTCTCACGAGATAGTAGGAAAACGAAAGTCCACGCGTACGCTAAAATTCCAGTACGTAGGTGTAGGTACGTACTGGCGGAGGAGATTAAAATATTCCATTAATAAAATATGAACTACTAATTGCGCATGTCAATGAGACGGACAAGAAACTCTGACCTAAATATGTACTACCTACTTATTTGTAGGTACTGCTCTAAAATTTGAAAGATCTCTTTTAATAGATCAACCACGGAGTTCCTTCCCTGTGCTTCTCAATTGGAACGGCATTCTGAACGGGTGGTAAAGTTGTAACTAAGCATTTTGTAAAAAAATTGGCGATTTATAAGTACTGTACGTGGTTTACATGAATAACAAAAATATTCTGATTCTAATACAATTTCAGCGGGTTTGTGTAAACAATACAATAAGTCAACGACCGAATACCAAAGGCCGAAAGTTGCTTCCTGTTTATATACGAAATACGAGCCATGTTCCACGTGATAGTTACGTATTAGTCATAAATCGGCCATAGGCCGTCTGTGCGCTACACGGAATTTTGCCGTCCGAAATCGGATGTAAGATTTCCGTTCGTTTGCCGGCAATAAAACTGATGTTTTGCTTGTGAGCTTGTCAGTCATAACTCGAACCGATTATTCTAACCTAGATCAATGCATTCATGATTTTTTTCCCACTCTTTCGTTCTTTCTTTGTACGAATACCGATCGCGGACGTAGCGCACAAGCAAAAATACGTTTAGTATACGTCAAAAAAGCAGCCCGGAATGGGGAAATATAAAACGCCGGACAGTAAATTACAGATAAGTATACAAAATGTATTTGTATTTGTACACTTCGTTCGCGATCGGTATTCGTATAGGGAAGAATGAAAGAGAAAACAGATACACTAAGCAAGACGGGGTAAGACAGAGAAAGAAATTTCTTGAATGCAATGATCTGTAATCAGTCCGAGTTTTGACGGACAATAGCACAAGCGAAACATCCAGATTTATTATCGGCAAATCAGTGAAGATTTCACATCCGATCACGGATAGTATAATTCCGTTTAGTGCACGAACGCCTATTCGATTCATTCATGGTAGTGGGCGCGTGCCGGCCGACCCCGAGTGCGCGTCGCATACGCTCAAGGGCGTACGCACGCACGAATAATCATACGATGATGTCCGGTAGGGCTTCCTATTGGCTAGGAAATAGGTATAATAACCTCATAGATATTGTCCTTACGCGTGTAGTTATGTACACACAGATTTTATGGCTGCGAGGTTTTGTTAGATTCAATGTAGGTATGTGTCAGCGTTGCCAGTTTTTTTATTTGCCAAGTCGGGATTTTGGAACTTTTTGAGTGAAAACGCGGGATTCTTTCGTCGAAAGCGGGACATAGTAAAAAAACGTATATAATCGGAGGTTTTCAAATATTTATCATTTTATTTGAATTAAAATTACGTTTACGTGAAAATAGATAGCAAAAATAGCCATAGAAAAAGTAATTCTATGAAAATATAATATTTTAAATCAGATTTACCCTATCGTTAAATAGTTGAGTCTTATTCGTTTTCAGATTAAAAAATAAAACCAGTAATAAAAATCAAGTTAGGATGGTCGAGTTATCTCCGAAAAGCGGGACTGAGCCTATCCCGCGCGGGACATTTAATTTTGATTAAAAAATCGGGACGTCCCGCCAAAATCGGGACGTCTGGCAACGCTGGTATGTGTCCATATTCTAAAATGAGATCTTTAACAAAACGGCGGCGGCGGAGCTCTATAAAATATTCTCTTTCGTGACATCTACCCCTAGGACACGTGATTGGCCCAAGACTATCAGCCTTCTTTGATCAATGAGCGGTGTTAATTCTATTGAAGATGTCAAGGTATAATATGATACATTGAAGAAGATAGCAATACTGGTCGTGGTGTAGCCTTGGGCCATCGACGGAAGAAAATACCTCGCGTAGCACAATTTTATATCATGATCAGACTCTGAACCAGAAAGCACACTTGCCCGTACCAAACTAAATGGCCTAAATTATGCGGCGCTAGCGTCACGCGCCGCCAGCATCGCCGAACATTTGTCATACCTTCAAGCGAACGTCGCGAATTGATGAAATAGTACAATGATGTTATCCAAGTTAACATAGAAAATCAGCAGCCAAAGTAAATGCGTTGCTCATCTTGGCTCACCCCCACCCATGTATATATACGACAAATGACTCGCCTATAATTAAGTACTCAAGTTTGTGTTCAGTCCACGATTGACCCTCGAAAACAAAGCTGACGTCACAACTCACGACTCGAGTGCTACAATGCACATTGACGCAGTAGGTAGGATGGATTTGATAACTTAATTGCCCTTTGAGTGGTTGAGACAATGTTATCTGTCACTCGGTTCGATAAAAATGACTGTATTGTGTATATTAGGAGAGTGCTTTTTTCCCTCCTTACTAAATATCATTTACTTAAGTATTTAATATTGTGAATCGTATCAATCAACTCAACTCGTCATCTCGCGGACGGCTCCGCCCGATAGTTATTTTATTTTGTTATCTTTATTTCATTTCTGTACCTATTTCATTAGTAATTACGAGTACGCATGACTCGTGCCCCTTTTAACTGGTCTGTTAATCAGTGTCTGATTAAATTTATAATGAATCGTTAGCTTTTAGTCGTAATTCTGTGTATCAGTACGAACTCATGATAATTAAAATGTATTTTTAAGATATAGGCTTGGCTTGCGGCTCCGCCCGCGCTACTATTGATTCTTACTCTGCTGCTTAACCATCAACGGTCATAGCGTAATTATGCTATGTACTTATGTCGAACCATACGCTATCCAATAGTGAGACCCCGACGAAATCAGTTCATTTGATTTTTCTATGCTTAAACAAACACTGACACAGACAAGAATTCTGAAAACACTTGTTTTGGACTCAAAAGAGATATTCAATTACCAATTATTTTTATATTTTCATTGATTTTATTTAACCGAATTTTGAAGGAGCGATGTCCTCCACTACAAGTATTATCATGCTTACCAGAGTTCCTCTCATTTGTATAGTTTTTAACGCATATAATTATGTAGATATTTTATTAAATTTCAGCAAGCGTCGGACACCGAGGAGCATCATCCGACGGAGTCTGCGCATACCGAAAGTGGTGCAGACGCCTTAAAGACGATATGCGCGGCCACCACTCCATGCGCGTGGTCAACATACAATCCAGTCAGCAAAATATTAGACTTTACGATCAATAATACATAGTACGTTTAAATAATAGTAATAATTTTACCCTTTCTGTATGTTCCCTCGTGACCTGTGCGATGTAGCTAAGTCATGGTATTCTACACGTTATCTGACGTTTCTAGCAGTTGATCCACAACCATTGACACTGAAGTGAGATTCCATCGTGACTACATTAAAGTTTTAGCAGAATAGCCAATCTGTCACAGTCGTAATGGAACCTTAATAGTGTGTCGCTGGAATGGCAATTGTGTGTAATTTTATTTATATTATTATAAATAATAATTCCAACCCTTTTTTTTATGTCCCACTGCTGGGCATGGGCCTCCCCTCAATGCAAGGGGGATTGGGCCATAGTTCACCACGCTGGCCCAGTGCGGGTTGGTGGACTTCACACATCTTTCGAGGGGTTCTCTTAGACATGCAGGCTTCCTCACGATGTTTTCCTTCACCGCTTAGCAAGTGATAATCGTGGTTGAAAATGAGATTCGCACATGAAATCCAGAACTCCCAGAGGTGCGAGCCGGGATTGGAACCTGCGATCCTCGTTACCGAGTCAAGCGGTCTATCCACATGGGATATTTATTTATTTATTATTATTTGTTTACAGTTGCACGTGCGGCGAGGGCTTGTTGTGTCAGGTCGACGAGGATGACGTTTCGTCGAGCGCCTTCGTGTACCGGTGTAGCTCGCCGAAGCCGCAGCTGGAGAGCTAGCCGCTCTGGACACGACCACATCTCCTGACCATACCCACCTCATAGGAAAAACTGGACATTAACACTTTCGCTTGGAGCCGCACAACAATCTCGCCGAGAACATACTAAAGACCGCAGTGCGACAACGAGGATACCTACGCTGCTACAACAATAGATGAGAACCATGTCCTCAAAATTCTCGCGATTGATGCACTCAGACGTTGGCTGTATAGTCATCACATAGGTACCCGAGGATTGTGATAAAATATCGCGAAATCCAATTCGACGAGTTTGTATAATTGCTTCATAATACTAATATAGGTAGATTACATATAAGTTCCTACTGATTTTCTGTGGAAGAAAAAGACTTGAAATTATTATGCGATCGAGCCAGAGTTCGTTAGTACCTACATAGTATACCTACTGAGTGTTTTGTACTTATTATGGATAACGATCGCATTTATTTGCGAAACAAATCTAATAACAGCATTTTATTATAAAGAAAATCATTTTAGTTTATTTACACTATGTGTACAACGATGATAGAAATTAAAACGAGAATAGAATAACTTACTACTTACCTACCTAATTAACATTTACAAAAAAGTGTAAAAAATTTGGTCCATGCGGTACCCAAGATGTTGGACGAATTTTCTTGCAGAATAGCCAAATCTTGGATCGCCGGTTGTGTCGACCAATCTTTTGATAGATTTTAATATAAAATCTAGGGCGCTTGGACCCCATGGAAAGTAGAGCTGGAGAGAGATAAAGGGCAACCTAAATAATTATTCAGCTAGCGCTCTTATTTAAAAAAAAACGCATTCCGAATAAATTAATTGGGTAGATTTTAACGTAATATGAAACGCGTCGATTTTTTCAATGATGTTATAAATATCTTGATGTGGGTAGGTAAGTAGGTATATCCCAGATTTAATTTTAATACTGCTCTACTATATAAAGATTAACAAAAGTACCCACTTATTTATGTATAGTCCCTAAATCGAAAAGTAGGTACTACCAGTAGGTTCTCGCAAGTTTTATATATTATTATGCGTTGTTTAGGAGATGGACGAGGTCACCAATTTTTAAAGTTCCTAATTTTTATATTTTTTTATAACTCTTACTTAATTCATAGCGTAATTTAATTCTTAAATGAACATTAGGTCGTAGTTTTTGTAACACCTTTATCATAAATGACATAATAACGTTGTATTAGATTAATGTAGAATTATTTTTGATGATGAGATGGTTAATTAGTGATTGAATCGTATTAAGAGATAATGAATGGTAAATAAAGCCTTCTTAATAGAAATTCACTTTTATTTTTACAGCCTGGTAACAACCTATAATCCCCATGACACCCAATATGAGGTACTTGTATAATAACAGTCAATACTACAATATGCCCTTAAATTAACTGAAGTTATAATAAATTCACAATGGCATTGGGTAGGCAAACGATTTTTTAGAGGAAAGTGCTTTTTAATACCGTTTGTATATGGACTAAACCTTAATAAAAATATTAAGGATTATGTAAAATGTAATGTACATATGTAACATGATTATTTCATCTGAACTGCACCACGAGGTTCGCTTATTACAGCTGCCCAGTGCCACATTACATGCGTCTACACCCGGCCTAAGAGTTCTTAAAACTAAAAATGAACACTGCACCCCGACAAACCATACACAAGAAAAACAAAACAAGAACGCCATACGTGAGTAATGGTAAGTAGGTACCTACTATGCACTATTATTACCTAGCCGTAGCTTGCATCGAGAACAACACATTCCATAGATCGGAACACGATAAGAAACTAATGTTTAACTACCTCCAAGTAACTCATTTATAATGCCAAAGATCGATATTTAACAGTAAATTGATTCGGCAAATCATACCAACATAAACTTTGTTTACATTCAAACTTATTTCGAGTATAGATTGCGTAAAATCCAATCCCTAATCAATACGAATGGAACATTTTATAAATGAGGGTAGTCAATGTTTTGTTGCGTCGAGGATCGAGTTGAATAGACATTTCGTACTTGTACAAAAGTATGTATGTATATGTAATGCAAGCCAATTAGTATAAATTGCGCATCTGCGGCTTGACGAGCCCTTTCCATCGTCGTCGGCTGCAACACAACGCATTTCAATAGGTATCAGTATTTGAGTTTTACTTTTAAATTAAATTCGTTATGGAATCAGTGTCGGCTAACAGTGCGGAGGAACAGAAATCGATTTATACTTTAGCCGGCGAAGCAAACGTCACCACCTCTGTGAGTATGGTCTATATAATAATGTAAATAAGTACCTGATCGGTAATTCGGTAACTGGCTATCCGTTTTACCCGACTGCCCCAGAAGGAGGGGTAATGTTTTTAATTGTAAGCTGCGTACGGTTCAACCAATACTTATAATAGTCAGAATTTTAAATGAACCTTAATCTATACAAACGTTGATAGCCATGTTGGTAGATCGCTTGCCGCGGTAACGAGGATCGCGGGTTCAAGCCCCGGCTCGTACCTCTTGGATTTTTGGATTTTGTGTGCGAATCTCCTTTTCAACAATGATTATCACTTGTTAAACGGTGAAGGAAAACATCGTGAGGAAACCTGCATGTCTTCGAGAATCCCACGAAAGACGTGTGAAGTCTGCCAACCCGCTCTGGGCCAGCATGGTGGACTATGACCTAATCCCTCGCATTGATGGAAGGCCCGTGCCCAACAGTGCTCGTATGATAATTATAATTATATATAGCGTCAAAGTCCCCCATAATGCCCTCGCACTGATTGAACGAACTTTCCAATATCGACATAATTAATCTGCAGATAATTAATGCGCGCAATTAATTAATTAATACGCATACACAATTTTTCTTAAAAAAATCTGACAGTGACTTAATTTTTTTTATGACGATACGTAATCGTAACGTCGCGTCGTCGGGAGAACATGCTGCCACTGTCATACTTATTTATTAAATCAGTGGTGCGAGAGGAATGGAAGACGCTGACGCTACCGAAACGCTACGTAAAAACAATGCCACGTAACGATAGTAATAACGCTAACCAGCAGTTTACCCCAGCAGTTGGCTTACATAACATTAACATTCTCCAAAAGGGCCTCTACGTGTTGGACCCATGTCTCCGCGCAAGCCTTTCAAAGATCCGGGTATAGCCCGTGTGGAGAGAGACTAACCAAACGAATAATCCTAAGTATGTGTACTAGTATATAGTGATTAACAAAGCTCGAGTTACAGGATAGCTACAATTTTGGCGACAAGACGTCTGGTAGTGCTCCGGAGGGGACGACGTTGTCTTCTATTCTGGCTGGAGCCGGCGGCAACGAGATGTTGAACAGGGGCTCGCAGCAAGAGCCTCGGGTTGCAGATTGTGGTAAGAGAGACTATCTAGTCGCTATAGCGAATTTTAAGTATACTAGCAATGTGAGGTTATCAAGGTTTGACCAGCTGCTAAAGTCTGCTTAGCCGTTCCTACATTGTTCTCACATACCTATAACAATGTACCTACTACTCAAAAATGTAAAAGATCTGTTTAAAAAAAAGCAATCATGCAGTTTCTTGCCCGTTCTTCTCCATAGGAACGGCATTCCGAACGGGTGGTAAAGTAGTAGCTTAGCATTTTGTAACTTTTGACGATTCATAAGTACTGTACTTAATGGTCTACGTGAATAAAAAATATTGTAATTCTGATTCTGAAAGTCCAGTAGTGCTATACTGTAACGACAATCTCATATCTCACGCGTGAGTCGAAAAGTGAATTTTAGTATTTAAATTTACAAAAAAAAAATACATTTTACCCGAGAATACACGCGTGAGATGAGATTGTCATTTAATCTCGTACTCACGCGTGATTCCGGGGGTAAAAGGTTATGAGATTGTTGATACAGAATGGCACTAAAGTTGTATGTTGGCTTTTCCCCTAACATAGGCAAAAGTACTTACAATCAACAAATATTATTTCTTCTTACCCACATTACGTCAATAATATCAATTAATCGCGTCATATTTACGTAAGGCTTGATGCAGAATGCTCGAACACGATTCAAATTTGAGTGCCGCTTATGATGATGCAAGAAATCCTAACTTACGAAGACGACGTCTCATATTGTTAAGGATTACTTTTTTTAGAGTAGCTATTATTTGAGAATCTTAAGAATCGCGAACCTATGATTCTAGATGGTGTGATCCGAATCGTTATTGCTGTATCTTGATCCAGATTTATGGTGTGAATAGCGCCATTGTTTGCTAATGTTACGTCTTATCTACAGCACCTTCTGTCGCCGATATGGAGGAATTGCTAACGAACATTCGTTTAAACGGCAGCGATATGTTCAGCGACGACACAAGTCTGAATAATTACTTTACCGGTAAACTTTAATTACTTAATATTTTTCTTTACAAGGTGCAACTTTTTTTTAAACAAAACTGGCTAATTGCGTCCCTGATTATCCGCACGCAGTTAATCTGCATACTTACTTATTAATAATCCAAAAAGTATTACCAGATGACGATGAGATGATCATGGTGCCTCCTATATTTATTTACAGGATATCTGTACAACCGTTACAAAGCAATTAAAATCGCAAATAAACTACCGATTTCAAATTTGGTTGAACTCTATGCCATATAAATGTGCAGATTATGTAGTATTTGTTCGCTTACGAATAACTCTAAGATCTGTATACATAAATTGGTTTTAAAACCTCTTTGCGATTGCAGGTTACTCGAGACCGGAGTCTGCATCGACCCCTTCGACCGGTGCTTGGCAAGATAATTCGCTGAATAATTCCAGAAATGCTGAAACAATGGACACGTTCGATTTTCTTGTTAAAAGTTAGTACTTATATTGACTTATTTAAGATTATTATTTGCTTCCGTCTGCCTGAAGTCCGGCTGGTGACCACATTTCGTCCTTTCAAATGTTATTCATGAAATTTGCTGTGAGTAACGTAACACGATTATATTAATTCAATTTAAAGCCAAGCCTGGCTCCACACCTTTCTATCCGATCCTAACTATCGGAGTATGTCTATGGCAATCGTTCTAATGGACGTCCGAATTCATCCCATAATAAAGCTCTTGTCTAAAAGATTAAGTATAAAAAAGAGTATAATATTTTTCAGGCCTATGGTCTGCTAACAAGTACGTGTCGATGTTGACCTGCGAGCAGCTGAGCATGCTGCGCTCTATTCGTCCCAGCCTGCTGTACACGTTCCTGCAGGAGGTGGCCAAAGCTCGCAGCGACAGGCGTTCGCGCCGGACTTTACCGAACGTAAGTTTTGACTCCAATAAAATACTACTACGACACACATTTTGCAGCCATGGTCATTCATTTTAAGTACGCGATACGTCACGGCAAAGTATTCATTGGATTGCCAAGAAAAGTTCAAGGATCCTTCGGGATGCCAAACTATTCTATGCCATGCCGAAGGATGCCACGGAATACTGTACTTCTTCTATCAGCGTTCTTGAACTCGTCGCTTGCTACGCATTGTGAAGTGAGCACGCCGAGGAATCGTCTCACATCCACCCTTCTCTCCTGCCGAGGCGTGCCGAAGTATGCCACGTCATACCAAATATATTAAGTCTCCTTGTGAAGATCTTAACGAAATATGCATGTTAAGTTATTAAAACGAGATTCATAATCCTTTACCGTGCCAAACCGTGTGAGTAGTTAAATCCTTTGCCGCGCCAAGCTGTGTAGTGAGCGCAGACTTTTGTCGGAGCGCCGTATTTTGCGAGCATGGTGTTATGAATGTTTCTTTCTTTCATAGGAGTGTGCGTTTTGCAAGAACAACGGCGAGAATGAGGAGTGCTACTCGACTCACGCCCTTAAGGACTGGCGCGGGCGCGTGCTGTGCCCGGTGCTACGCGCCTTCTGCTGCCCGCGCTGCGGTGCCACCGGCGACCGCGCGCACACCATCAAGTACTGCCCCGAGCCGGCCGACACAGGTCACTTGAACACTCATTTCTTTTGATCTCCGAACGATTCGATTAGGCTCATATTCGGTACCCTTCCAATTGGCATGTCAATGACGAGCCAACCTGTCTATTACTACTATTCAAATTGTGTTGTTCGTAGGTAAGGCGCCTCATTGCTAGGGACGATGAATGCTGGAATAAATGGATAAGACTTCTGCGCCTTGAAATATTGGTTGTCAGATTAGCGTTGAATCGTTTGAAAAATGTTGACGTTCTCTAGGGTCGTGCCCTGTTCTTCTATTCCTCAGTCTGGTATTTATATTATAATTTTGGTCGCCAGGTCTGTCGTCTCGTCGGCGCGTGCCGCCGTCGACATCGTTATTGCTGGGCGGAGGCGCAGGCGGCGCAGGTGCGCGTGCGCATGGCGCCGCGCCCGCCACCTCGCCGGCCACCACGCCCAACCACGCGCTCTCCTACTCTGCGCTCTGGTCCAACTTCAACATGAACTGAGCCTTATGCATATGACATACACCCTGTAATACTTAAACGGCCGAGCGCCGCTTTGAATTAGTAGGACTTGTGCCCAGACTGATTTTAGTATCTGTCTGGCATGTCAGTCCAACCAAGTTAAGAGTTTTAGTTTAAGGGCTTCTACACGGTTGTATAAACCATGGAGCTATAAGAATGATAGTGGCCGTGCGACATTTTTTTTTTCTTATAGCTCTGTCCCATTGTGTTTGGTTGTTCATCCGTCCGTTTGGAAGCCCTTTTAAGGGTACAGCGACGCTATCGTCAGTCTGTTATGTTAACGTCACTTTTTGATTCGTGTATACGCGACCGAGGTATGTTCAGATTTACGCCCGTTTTGGTCGACTCGTTATTCCATAACTCCCAAATGGGCACATTTTATTTTCCTGTATTTTTTTTAATGTCTATGCTCATCATTCGTTTATACGTTGACCATGGATATTGTTTTCTGTTACGATTTATTTCTAATATTTCGTAGTAGGAAGACTTTATTCCCTCTGAGATAGCGTTCGTTTTGCTATTTACATAGAAAATTGAACAAGTGTTATTCTCTGTGCACGCGGGTCGTGCTCCGTTAAACATCTAAACGAATGGTGTTGGATACAATTGATATTTATTTTCAATACCCTTTTTCATTGGTGTCTACTATTCCCTTGCCTATATGTTATCAAATCATAAAAGCTAATGAAAAATTTTAATCAATAATACTTATAATATTCACGGCATTGTTTTCCACTTGCAACTTTGTAAATTGTAATGAAATAAATAATAATACTGTTTCATTATTATAATCGATTGTAATGCAATTATTGGTCTACGATATTGTTAACGTTGGCAAAATATTATAAATTAATTTCGTAATTAAAGGTATTCAACATGGACGAATCGACCACCCAACAGAGATACGAAGCTATAAAAAAATTAGATTCACAGCAACTGCCTCTTTTTTAAATAGCTTTGTCCCTTTATTGGGCGGTTGGTCCGACCGTGTAGGAGCCTTACAAATGAACCAATGAAAAAATAAACTTTCCACATACAAGTAATAAATATTATATATAAGGTACCTTTATTACTAAGTTTTGTTACGATTTACTTTCAAATATATTCTTTTGAGCATTTAAATCTTTTATTTTGATTGCCATGGAGATAGAAAGAGTAGCACCTTTGCCCCGTATAATGGAGAGTTCGGTAAGTAAACGACAAGTAGGTTCTAAGTAAATCATTAAAACTCTAATAATTCTCTCAATATTTTATTTTAATACAACTATTAGGTGATAGATTAACAGTATAACAAGAGTATTGTGTTTTATCATATTATTAAAAAGTACATTTTTGTTACAAACAACGAATGCGGTGTAGTTCATTAAACAACGTGCCTTTTAGGCGATGGCACTCTAGTGACATTACGAAGTATGCTAGAATAAGATTCTTATACGTGATGATTCAGAGAGCGTATGCTAAACTTTAAAAGTGCGCTTCTTTACTTTTATAATCATTATTTGAAGTCAGAATTTAGATTTGTCAAATATAAAAAAAAGAATATTAACAAAAAAAGTGTTTTTTTAATTGTGATGTCGAAATTCTGACATTACACAATGACTACTAATGCGCTATGGAAGCGCGAGTTTAATTCGTAGTATAACCTTTCTGAATCACGCTGTATATTGATACTTGTAAACACGATATGTCACGGGATTATTCAAAACCAGTAAAGATTAAATGATGTTTATTTTTGGTTTGTACGAAATATTTTACACATTTCTACATAATAATATTATATAGTCGATTTTTATTATTTTAAACAATAGGAAAATATTTATATATATATTTAAAATACAATAAATTCGTTCCAATATCCAATTGGAATAAGGAGTATGCAAGTACTCGTTCGATGCTTGGGTGATCGACATCTGATTAATAGTTTTTAGGCTAAAACATATGACATTCATTATTACAGTATAACATCTAACAAGCATTAACAGTATAATATACGACTTAGAACTATATAGGTAAATTCATCAAAACAGTACTGGATGTCGTTCTAGGGAAGAAACGGTGCCGACTTACCGTGCGGAGCTAACTTTTCGTCAAACACTTTATTTAATAACTCAAATACTTACTTATTATTTTCATACTATATCATTAAAACATAATTCGAAGAGTGATTTATGGTTTTAGATAAACAGGATGATTCAGAAAGGGTATACTAAGTCTGGACCCGCGCTTCTTTAGCGCATTTTTATTCATTGCGTTAAGTCACAATTACAATATATTACGAAAAAAAAGAAACGATTCTTCGCAAAAAATCACAATTGCCATTTTGTTTGGCAACATTTTTTTTCAAATCGACTTATCGCAATTCGGACTTCACATAATGAATACAAAGGTGCTAACAAGCGCGAGCATAAAGGCTAGCATAACGTTTCTGAATAATAATATCGCCAGACGAACTATACGGTCCCACACTAAGCGACGCTTGTATAAAGGATACCGTACAATAGACTGTGGGCGAACCCAGTATATAATACTTATATGCATACTAAACATCCATGACTCGGGTGCAACCATTCGCGCACATCACACACAAAGTTTGTCCCGACCAGGATTCGAGCCCGGTACACTCAGCGTAGTAGACAGGGTCACTAGCAACTGAGCTAATATATAATATAATATGAGCCTGTATACATAAGTCTTAATATTCGGCTACATAATAAAGGAGTTCAGCATAGAGTATAGTCCTTACAAAAGGAGGCAAGTTGAGGATATCGCAATCGCATTGGCAAGTGACAACATTAAGATAGGTACTTACTTATTATAAAAACAAAATGTAAAAAATATATCAATAATGAATAAGCTTCGTTTGAGATTCTTAACTGAGCCGAATTAATTAATTAAAACAATAGTAAGGTACGTTATATTAAATGCGAAAACATTTGGAATGATTTGTTAGTAATTTTTATTGAAGGAATGTTCTTAATTCGCAATTTATAGAAATATAATATATAGTTCAATAAGGAACCTTTTTAGGCCAGAAATGTTCATACATCTCAGGTAATATTTTATCCTACCGTAATCAATATAAAACCAATACATTAAATCTTTGGTTTGCTAAAATAAAATCACACCACCCTTTGTAATATGGCTCTTAATTAATATTTGATACCTACTTGCAGTATTTCAAAGTTCATTAGCAAATGATGAAGAAACGCGATGCGTGGCCACCAAAGTTGTGCAAAAGTATATCACAAGACAATGTATAGTATAGACAACGACAGTATTGAATGGATTTGTATGTGTTCTTCTTTATTCTTAGGTTGGTAATCGGCTGCAAAATGGTGCCATTTTTGCCAGTGTCGAGTATTCCTTGATAATAGTTATAAAATTAAAAGTACCCCTTGTTGATAATATTAACAAAATTGACAACTTCACGATTCAACTTCCCGCCAAAGAGTCCCTCGTACGAGTTTAATCTAGTGATCGAAGTATGTGACCTGTATAATGTCACTATGCGTGGACCTGATTGCTTGGGCGAAAATTGAGGCTGCCGCGAGCCACATGTATCCAAGACAACTTCGGGAGCCTCGTTCATTCGGTAAACGGCTATACGTGATACAAATTAGTGATAATTTCACAAATTTTCTTACAAGAATGTCCTTTCACGCACAGATTTGGTGGGCATGCAGTTTACCTACCTATCTTTAGAGCTTCTATTATCTAAATAACTGTTTTTTTTTGGGTTAACATTATGTAATGTTAGGAAAGTACGTACTTTCTTTACATGGATTAAAAAATATCACTAAATATTTTATACGTACTACAATTTCCTTTCCATTCTACAATAACTATGCTAATTTTAACTAATTATTATTATGTTACTCAATATAACAAAATGGAAGAGACCTTAATAAAGCGTAAGATTTGTCACCGTTTACAATTGTGAAGTTCATTGGATATACAATTTTATGTGTATATTATATTTGGCAGCTCAAAGCACAAGCCTCGTACAAAATTACAGAGATCAGATATATATAATACGTCACCGGGACAACAGAAAAAGGAACGGACATCTATACTAATATTATAAATGTGAAAGTTTGGATGGATGGATAGATGGATGGATGTTTGTTACTCTTTCACGCCCGAACGGCTGAACGGATCTGGATGAAATTTGGCACAGAGATAGATTATAGTCTGGAATAGCACATAAGCTACTTTTTATCCCGGTAAATAGTATGGTTCCCGTGGGATAGATGTTTTAATTTTTCATACTTTTTATCGCGGGTAACACCGCCGGGCGCAGCTTGTATTGTATAACAATGTTAGAAATGTTCCATTAAATTGAAAAATTTCGAAATCTAAAACGAAAATAGCGACGTCTATACACATGTATTTATGTTAACGCATATTCAAAAAATATAAGGGATTCATAAAAAAATAAAAACTTCTTCGTGAGACTTCCTGTCTAGATTGTATATACTACAGCAATGCCCGATTGCTTTACCCAGCGATTATAAATCTATAACCCATAGATGTAACGAAATTGACAGCTTCGGACCATAACAAATTGCTAATTACCAAACGCATGTGAAGGAAAGATACAGATACATCTTCTGTCCTCGTCACTGTGGCCGGTTTTTTTTTATTTGTCAACTAGTCGTTGCATTATCTTTTTTCAAATAGCGTTCAAGGAAAGTCCTATAAGTATATTGCTATTTCATTAACGGTTACGTAATGCTGTTATGAAGTAGTTTTACCATTGGGACAATAATGAATGGCGAAATTAAAATCTGAAATGTAGTTTTACCGATGACGGATAGTAAATAACTTATAGGAACCGGGCATCAATGGTGACCGACGCGGACCGAGCGGACCAACACGCCCCAATGCGGCCCGACGCGGTCCGGTGAGCTACCACAGCCATCGCCGACGACCGCCGGGCTCGCTGCGTCATTCACTCGGTTGCTCACCTGAATTGGGGTAGTGTAATATAATTTTAAGTATTTTTGCTGTATTAACTCTTAAGTAATACTTATTATTTTCACATAGGTACATTGAAATAATAGATAAAATTTGATATGTGTTATGTAGATGTTTGTACTTTTTTAGTAACTTCCTAAATGACTTTACTGTTAGCAAACGTAAAATATAAATCATATAATTATCATAAAAATAAAATAGTTAACAACAAAATTTTAATTGTACAGAAGAAAAACAAAATGGAAAAATTGACAGTTAAAGATTAATTGTGACGTTAAGCCAAGTAAAATACTGCCCTCGTAATAAAAAAAATACAGTAATGGTAATTTTGACGAATTTCTGTTTTTATCAAAAACAGCATCAGAGGTCTAAACTAAACAGTAATTCATGTAATATTTTACATATTCAGTAACAAAAGATTTAGCTTTGATAACAGCTAGAGTAGAGCTTAAAAAAATATTAAACCGCATTTTTCTCGAAACCGCCATATTGTGTGTACTGCATTTGCTATTACAAGGGCAGATTATAAGTGCGTGGGCCTACCTTCGTTGTTGTTGTGCCTGGCCCTCACGAGCCGCTCGGGGTGCGAGTGGGCTAGTTGCGTGTAATCGCGGAACACTTCGTTGTACGTGTCGTCCGACGACATCTCGCTCGAACGCATCTCCTCGTTCAGCTTCGTCAGCCGTAATCTGACAAACACACATACGAACACATATACTCTTCAGACCCCACCATTAAATCGCAGCGAGACCGAATTAAAAAGCGATGGCAGGAATTACTTTCGCGTTTGATAAACAGAGACGGAGAGAGTGCTCGTGCGCTTAGATTACAACGTCGAATCAAATGTTATTTAGAAGAAAAAAACTATCAAATAACTATCAAATATGCCAATATGGATGGATATGGACCTCGAGAACTACTTATTAAAGCAAATATCTAAGAAATTTTAGAGCTGGCCGAGATTTGACCAAAAAGTGTAAGAACCTTGGTTCTCACACTTATCAGTTTTGATTTTTATCAAGATTTTTTTATTAACCCCCGTTTCAAAACAATTTTAAGATGAGTTCAAGAGGGTTCAAATAACAAACCCTTAACTGACATAGATACCGCGATCTAGATCGATGAAATAGTTATATGAGGTGTAACAAAAATAATGTAAAATATTCTATGAGGCGAGCCAGTAACGTTTCACCGCGCACTTACGTGCTGGTGTTAGTCTTAAAATGTCTAATAGTTTGATTAATATTTTTGGGAATATGAACCTACCAATGGATCTCTTAAAATACGTTACTCTATAATTGTTACAACTTTTCTTTAAAAAAAAAAATTTGTTAGATATCATTTGTGTGTGATACTTACAGAGTGACTATGTCCGCGTTGGCATGATTCACGGCAATATCGAGGGGCGTTTGCCCGTTGTTGTCTACTATCGACTGGTCCGCGCGGTACCTCAGTAGCAGGCAGACCTGTAGAATGAGTAATTTTATTTCCAAGACTAGTAGGGTAAGCAGGAACTCTTAATATAATCGTAACGTCTCCGAAAAAGCAAGCTGTCACTGTCATACTTATTTATTAAGTGTGTGGTGTGAATGAGTGCGAATTTGCCGCCCTCTTATTTTTGCTATTCATTATAAAAAATTTGGAGCATAGTAACGACAAAAAAATACAAAATAATTTTTTTTTTACTTAATTTTTTTTCTCTAACCGCCTCCTGTGAAATGCCGCCCCTGGCAAAGTGCCGCCTGGTGCGGACCGCACCATCCGCCCCCCCCATGCTACGCCACTGCTTATCCTGCTTGAGCCTCTGTACATAACGACTTACGGTACCCATCCGTGAATATTGCGACGATATAGAGTGGTGTCTCTGTCACTCATATATCTGGTAGTCTATTTGTAAAACCGATGTGTAATATGTATATACGGTTACTGTAGACATATTGGTGGTAAAGCTACTGAGCGCAAGGAGCGATCATCGCTTTCATGAATAGTACTGCCGAAAAGGAACCTAACTCAGCATTTTGAATAAGGTATTATAATTTAGTAGGTAAATACATTGCTTTTATGTTGCACTGTACTTTTCTTCTACCAAAGTCTTCCTAATTTCATCAATTCCAATATTGGTTGATGACGCAACTTATAGATAGATAACTTTTTATTGTCATATACCCTGAAGGAAAAAGAAATTGTCACTTTATTGTGACGCGGTTAAAGTCCTAGTTTACTTGAACGAGATTATACCTGTCCGGTGTGACCCGCTTCTGTGGCGAGGTGCAACGGCGTCTTGCCGTCTTCGTCTTGCAAGTTCATCTTGCTACCGTTAAGGAGAAGAAACGAGCATGCCATCACGGAACCCTGATTTTATAATAGAAATTATTTTATGAATATTTTAAAGGATCATATTATGTTCACAAACCTGTATGTAGATTATAATAATAATACGTAATTAATTATTATAAGAACTAGGAACCTTCTAAAATTGGCAGATAAACGTATTTAGACATCCAGCAATCAAATTTGAAGAATATAAGAAATATAATAAGAACATCATCATCAATCAAATCATCAATCATTATCATGAAAAATATATTATCATCGGTCCATTTTTGGAGGAGGAAATGAGGAATACTAAATTATATTTTCATTGATATTACAAAGGAATAATTAGCTCGAGCTGAAGCAACTTTTCTCGCGCTCTTTTCGGGGAAATTTAAGAAAGGTCGACAGCAAAGTTTTCAGTAATACTTAATCTTGAAATGTGTTGCCGAGCGCGTTTCGTGTTAGTGTGTGTTGTGTAGGTGATGCGTGTGTGCGACTCACGCTGAGCACGGCGGCGTGCAGCGGCGTGCGCGCGCGGCGCGTGGGCGCGAGGGCGTCGGCGCCGGCGCCGGCCGCCAGCGCCGCGCGCATCACGGCCACGTTGTGCGCGCGCGCCGCCGCGTGCAGCACGCCCGTCGCCGACAGCCGCGATATGTCCTCCGCCGCTGGAATGGCAATACTTTAGTTACCTCCCTGCCACCATTGAAATAAACGTCCCTCTGGATCAGCCTTTCCCAAAGTGGGCGACAACGCCCCCTTGTAGGCGCTGCTGGCCTGAAGGGGGCGGTAAGAGACCCAGAAAAACAATGGGACCGTTGTGTAGAGGCTTACAATAATTAATTTAATTTGAAGTTATAGTGGTTTTTAAGTAGGCGAAAAAATGGGGGCGCTAAAAATAATTTATTCTCAAAATGGGCAGTAGACAAAATAAGTTTGGGAACCCCTGCTCTAGATAATATCAAATCAGTACAATGATTATGTGCCGCTTGCACAGTGCGCGGGGAGCGGAACGCGCAGCGTCCGACCCTAAGAAAGAACAAGATAGATAGTCAATGTCTTGTTTACGCTGCTTGGGCAAGTCTATTAGTGGACTTGCCTATATGCAGAAAAAACTATTGAAATAGCCTTTAATACTCAAGACTGGGGTGCCCTTAGTACATAAATATTTCGATCTAGATCAGACTGGTTAAGTAAGACAACTTTAATTTCTCCTACGTAGTGGGCTAGTCTCCGTTCAGTTTGGCCGCCGTAACCGAAATTCGCTAAAGAGAACTATTATTGTGGTGTGTGAATTGTATAGTTCTCACCGAGGTCGTCGCTGTCCTCACCCTCAGTGGAGTCGTGGTCGGAGGGCAGGCTGAGGTCCACGCCGCGCTCGCTGGCCAGCTCCGTGCCGATCAGCAGCACTGGACTCCCTGAGGACTTGCTCGAGCTCTCCGACACTGGGATATAATAATTTAAATTAATACGTATAATATTACTAGTAGTTCCCACAACTTCATACTTGTTTCTTGGCATTCCTGAATAACCCTAACACTGTCCGGGATAGTCCACCACGCTGGCCCAGTGCAGGTTGGCAGACTTCACACATCTTTCGATGAGTTTTCTTAGACATGCACGTTTCCTCACGATGTTTTTCTTTAACGTTTAGCAAGTGATAATCATTTTCTAGCTAACGATTCGATTCTAGCGACTCACTCGAGAGAACTTTCTACCAAGCTATAACTGCTTTTTTGTAACAATATCCAAGGGTATAATCATGTCGTCACAAAAGTCTTACCGCTCGTGCTACTATTAGCGTCGCTCTTTTCGTCAGTGATAGTTTCCGGCACGGCGGGCGGCGCACGTACTCTGTAACAGAATATATTTTTATACTTCGATCAATCGTTTTAACTTCACTTCTTCCCCGATTACGATTGGCACAAACATATTTTTTTATTTTTTATTAATGTATTCCGAAGCAGGTCATATAAATACAAGCCCGCTGAGTTTCTTGCCAGATCTTCTCAGTTGAGGTCGCGTTCCGATCCGGTTGTAGAGTTAAGGAAAAAAAATGTAATGACAATTTGTAAGTGCCCCCGTAGGCCTATACGAAATAAACGATTTGACTTTGACTTTGAATAGTCAAAAGATACCACCGGTTCAAAATGTGGTAATAACCCTGCTTTCTGTACCGAGGGTTCGAGTTTCCGTAGGCAAGCTATGTAAGATGAGCATGAATAATGGTACCCGAGACAGGGGAGTTTAATATCCATGTAAATACCCGCGCCTCCACTCGGGTTGTCTTTAAGGACTTAATGCAGCCTTTATGCCGTAGAATACTGATATTAAGTTAGTAATAAAAAATACCTAACTCCATTCAGGACGTTTCCGCGTGATTTTAATCAAACATTTTAACAGTAATCAACGAACTAGGTACCTAAAATGCCTGAAACAATAACAAACAAACCCGAAGTTTGCCTGAAGTTTACCGAAAAATTTCGAAAGCATCCGAATATACCCGAACGTATATCCCCCACGTACCTGCGGCGCGCTCGGCGCACGGACCAGCGGCGGCCGGCGGCCAGCGGCGACGCGGGGCCCGCGCCCGCCGCCGCCGCCGCCACGCTCACCAGCTGCTTCACGAACGACAGGGACACGTACTTCGCCCGGATCCACGCCTCGCGCACACATCTGGACAATTCCAATGACAGATATTTCAGACTTATAGCTTTACCCACAACGAAGATACAGGGGGCTTAAAAGTGCCGTGAGTTGCTTTGAAAAAAGGATGGTACGGCCGTGCCCCAAGATTATATTAAAATTTTCTGCGACGTACCAATAAATGAATGTGATTGCGCTTGGTCAGGGAGCGAAATTCAAAATATCGACGATTGTCATTTTTTTTACGAATAATTGGAACATGAGCCGGTTGTAAGTGTATTGTTTGCGTCTTTTTGAATTTGACCTATTATTACTATTTACTTTATATTAAATAAAATTCATAACACGTACTGACACACAACGCACAGCCAAAACCAGTAGACCTAGAAATTTGAAATTTGGGGGACATAAGTATTTCTCGAGTACCCTGGAAGTGCAAAAAGGAATCCGGCCTCTATGAGGATCCAATTGGAGGTCAGTTTGTATGAAGAAATTATATTTTCAAGTTACGATGTCTAGTTAATTGATAAAAATACATACGTTTCACAGTCCGGAGTGGCCCTCGTAATAGTTGTACCCTCGGTATTTGCTTCGTAGATTTGATTCACCGTTTTATTACCCAGTTCCGCCATCACCTGAGACGAAACGCACTTTGTAAATGGCAACGAAATAGAAAAGAACTTTAGGATAAGCAGGAACTCCTAATGGTAACGTAATCTATAAAGCATGCTATCACTGTCGCACATATTTATTAAATCTATAGTGTGAGCGGGGTGGAACTCGCTTCCGTAATCGCATTAGCGTCAATTCTATTATCGACAAATTATGATAACACGACTAAAAATATTGCTGTCCTGCTCATACTTGCTCTTATATTATTTCGGTGACAATACACTAAAATATGTCGAAGTTTACTTCGTGCAACACTGTGCATTTTTTACCTTTATTATGTCCGGTTCCCAGTCATCTAAAGTAAGAGATCTGACTTTACTGACGTGCACCCCCAGGGAGCGGTGTATACCAGAACATTCTAGAATAAAAAACAATAGTTAATAAAATAATACATCAAATCATCAGACTCACTACTTCGGTAATGAGTTTTATAATTATATGCATTATTTTATTGGCACTCAAACGGCAAAGAGGCTCTAAAATAATCTACTAAGTTACCTATACACAGGGTTATGCCGAGGTTGATGCTCGCCCACCGAGGGTTAGGGCTGCCGCAGTCGCAGCAGTAGTTGTTACCAGGAATGCTTAGAAGTTGTTCCCATATTCTGCAATGCGTTTCATATTTTAATTCTTGTTATTTTTTTAATATTACTTACACCACTAGAAGTAATTTTTTTCGCCATTGTAGCCCCACTCACCTGATTTTCCTCATACCGACGTGTGCCACACTGTGTCTGTCCGAGGGTCTGTCGTCAGGCACTAGAACGAGCTGCGAGTCTGGGTTCTCGCGGCTCTGGCCCTGCTGTATGGCGGAGCGGATGCCGTTCTGCAGGGCGGCTATCCAGCTGCTTAGCATCTCCTCCGAGTCCGCTTGGAGCATGTGACTCCTGGGAAGAGAATCTTTGCGATATCATCTAACACCTGGTTGGTTTGTCTGCTGGTTATAAGTTGTAGCCTACGGAACGTAAGCCTCCATCACAAGACATTGTTCAAATATGTCCAATATGTGTGTTGATATAAGTGCACAAATCTACAAGTGAAGGAAATTAAAATGAAATAGTATAGCTTGCCTTTTCAAGTTCACAAGATGTCTGGTAAATTTCCAGTAATGTATCCACAGCTTTACTGATAATAGTAGGGTATTATTTTCATCATCATCATCGTCATTGACATCACCATTATCAACAGGGGTACATCGGGTACTTATAATTTTATAACAATCATCAAGAAATACTCGACACTGGCAAAATGGCTCTATTTAGTAGCCGATTGCCGACCTTAAAAAAAGAAGAAGAATATCCACTCACTTAGAAGGAGACAGCACTTCGAAACAGTACCGCCGCTCGCCATCGTGCACTGGTTTGACAGTGCACAGTCTGAGGTCTTCCTCCATGACGGTCACGTTTAACTCGCCAGTCCTCTTCCTGAGACGCAAGTAATTAATAACTAATTGCTAGATAAACATTATTTAAATCAAACAAAATTAACACAAAGGGAGTTTAGATTATTAGGTACGCCGCAAACTAAAGTGTCTTGCAATTTCACCTTAGACGACCTGATTAGCGCAGTTGGTAGCGACTGTAATTTCTGCACCGAGTGTTCGAAGCCAGGTAGGTACGAACTTAATGCGATGAGCGCGAATGTTTGTACCCGAGTCATGGATGTTCAATATATATGTATTCGAGTTCGCCCTCAGTTCATTGTACGGTACCCATAATACCAAGTGTCTGGTGATATTATTATTATTTCGTATCATGGATATAAATTTCTTATGTTTAACAGTTAACCTCGTTGGTTCAAATTAAAGTTCAGACAGAGATAAACTTCTTAGGAATTTAAGTGTCTCAGTAGTTACCTATCTAGTTCATAATACAAAACTAACAGAACCGTTCATAATAGGACCCCAGTGAGAAACCGCACATAAGATTCACAAATTCTATACTGGATAAATATTTCGTTTTACCTGACGCACGCATGCATGACACTTTTTTCATTATCAAAGAAAACGGACAAATAAAACAGCAATAATTAACATTCCTCCGCTTCCCTAATCAGAAAACAAACAAATCACAATAAAAATATTCAATTCATGAAGGTATGACGTCATATGACATGCATATTTATATTCAACCTTCGATCACGAACGCAGCGATTTGAATAAACACTCACCTATACACGAGACGATTGTCGTACAGATAGAACCATCTCCTGTTCCACGTTTTGAACGCGTTCGATGTCCTTTTGAACAAGTAACCTTGCATTCGAGGCAAGTTCTTTATGCAGGGTGTGCTCAGAAGGCCATCTTTGCAGTCTCCCTCGGCATCGTTCGCCTTACAGCTGGGTAGCACAGTGTCTTTACTGTTCACTATTGTATGACGGTTCTCCATCTCCTTGTCAAGTGTTCTTGTGTCGCTACGCATTGTTATAACCTGAAATTGTGTAAAGCTATTAAAAGGATTATTCTTTTGAATATTTTGTAACAATAAACATACTGAGATGTTGTGTTGTTATGTAGGTGCCTAATTAAATAGTGTTACATTGGCTGAATTTAATGAATATGTGCGTTTCACTTTTTTATGTTCAACTGGGCGGCATATGCCTCTTTTTTATGGTGGCATAAGTCGCCCTATTGCCAATAAATGTGTTTCTAAATTGCACCGTCTTCTTCTCGGCCTATCTTGACGTCAGCGACGTTAATATTAAATTGTATACAGTCCAAGTGTATTAACTATAATTGAAATCATAATTCTCGCGGCTTCATACCTCATCCGCAGTTGTCTTCAGAAATTGCTCCAAATCTTCGGACAAGTCAGCACCTTGATGGTAGTATGTGCAGCATGCTTGCAAGTACGACAGGAACTGAAGCAAGGCGGATAAATAATCATCAGTATTTTTTTTTAAATTACACATTCCATTATTATAATTCTATGGAGCTTTAGAATCAATAACAATAACATGTACGGTGCGTGCTGTTAGGTTAGCTATTCAAAGAAAATCATTGTCAACAACGGTACTTCTATCTTCAGCTGATTATTCTTCTATCGTCAGCTGATTATTACCGCCTTACCGATTTAGTCTAGAACTATATTGTATATAGGTACTGTTAAATCGGTGTGCGAAATATTACTCCCACAATGAGTTTAAATTGTGTATAATAAATAAAAATACGATAGATAGGTACTGCCTTTCCATTAAAGTATGTCCTAATTGATAAGTTTTAATTTATTTCATATATTTTTATTTAATTTATAACTTGCATAAGTTTTTTTTATCTCTATTAGTTTATAGTACATCTTACTTTTTTAGACAAGCAGGATTTATAGTATTTTTATTTATTATACACATTTTATACACATTGTGTGATTAATATTTCGCACAGCGATTTAACGGTACCTATATTATAATATGGTACTTTTATTTGTAACTTGCATAAGTTTTTCTTCTCTATATCTTATATTTTGGGAGCTTATGACCAAAACTAGTTAAGCATCATCGATCATGCCGCATGATATTCTTTTATTTTTTTATGGATAATGAACTGAATATAAGCTACGTAATATGTTACAGCGTAAGCTCTTGTATTTTTTTTTATTATAAACCACGTTATTGGCAGAGTGAAGTTCAATCGAAGTATCCAGTAGTGAAAGTGCGTCGATTTTGTAGAAGTATCTTCGTGTTATGCAAACTGTAAGAACAAACTATAATGCCCTAGTTTGAATAGAGAGCGAATGTGTATTTATGTAAAGTCATATTTATACGTCACAACACTTTTTTCAACTTTTTATGAGGCCGAACAAATAGCTTATCACACGTAATCAATGCGGTTATTCCTTTAATTCATATCTTCTGTATGACATTTTACATGACATATTATACAGGCTGACGCAGAGAGGGTAAACTAAGCCTTGAACTTCCGATTCCTTAGCATTTGTAATCATTATTTAAATTCAGAATTTCGACAAGTCGATTTAAAAAAAAAACAATTCTGTTCCCAACGAAATGACTTTATGAAGATTTTTTTGTACCGAAATATCATAATTATTACAAATGCGCGAAAGAAGCGCAGTTTAAGGCTTATACGCTTTCAGAATCAACCTGTATACAGATTCTACGGGCTGTTATACTTCATTCTACAAGTGTAACCTTGTAATGTATCTAAATAATATACAGCGTTAATGAGGTTTCTTATTCTGAAGGACGTTCTACATGAAAAGGTATTTTCTCATCAATTATTCAATAGAGGCGAATGAAAACCACCTTTTGTTCTATAAATTAGACCATAAATCCTAATCGTTGTTAAACAATTAGTCATGTAGGTGTTTTATCAAATTCTGATACGATTGTTGGTTTATATTTTCTGTAATGAGTCAATGAGTATAATTATGCGACTTCTTGGAACTATGTGATTCCACAGACTTGTTAAAATAATCAGACAACGCACGGCGTAAGTACGCTAAAAGTGAAGCCTAAAAAACTCAGGTCTACCATTTAAACAACATAACTAGACCAGAGATTTTCAGGCTTCATTTTTCAGGCCATGCTTGAAATATTATTTAATGCCACTTTTGAAACCGAAATAAAAATATGTAATATTTATATATTGCATGCAAATGAAATCTCACCATATTTAAAAATACACATACTTATTTTCTAAGATCATCTGCGCTAAATCAATATTTATATTCAATGTCAACCGTACCTAATCTATTTAATATTTAAAATGTATAATCACCTGCAAAACAACTCAGCGCAACGACCGAGCTACGAGCCCGGCCTACAAAGACGACAATCGTGCAATTTGTCACGGAACCGACCGAGTGTGAAAACGGTTATTTTTTACAAAAAAATAAAACACTTTGGACACCTTCTGCAACACAATACGTAACTGTCGTCTGAAGACGCCACCGCCGGATTAGTTCGACTACTCCAACGGCCTTGCGAACGGTACAGGTGTATTGCGAAACCGCTTGTAGCAATTGATAACTTAGTCAATCGGTGCTAATGATTAACCACATGTTAAAGATATTGTATTTTTTTTTAAAGATAAGCGATATGAATACCTAGTACTGAAACATAAGTATTTTATAATACCTACATTTTATAAGCCCTGTTTATAACCTACTTACACAGGGGAGATTTTAAGGGCTGCTTTATTATATACGTGTAGATAAATTCGCTTGAACGGTGAAAGAAAACATCGCGAGGAAACCTGCATATCTAAGAGAACCTCTCGAATTACGTGTGAAGTCCACCAACCCGCACTGGGACAGCGTGGTGGACTAGGGCCTTACCCCATCGCATATATGGGAGGCCCGTGGCGAAAAAATTGCTGGTATTATTATTTTAATTATAAACTAGTTTGATAGCAAGCAAACTCACATAAATAACAGAAAAAGTTACTGATTCAGATTACATATGCGCACATTAAATTCGTAACTGCGTTCTGTTTTCTAAACGTAACCTTATAAAATAGTAGCACGTTGTATGGTGTAAACAAAACGTATGCGTCATAATATTTTTAATTAAAATGCGTAACAAGCCAGGCGCGGCGCAAGTCGGTTAGTACGGAGTTCTCACGACATGTGATCATGAATTGTTGTTGAATTGCGATTGTGCGAGTATAAAGGAAGATATTGTAACTAATAATCACATAATTACTTACCTTCAAATAGTTAGGTATGTGTATGTAGGTAGGTTAAGTAGGCATAAGTTGCAATCAAAACTCTTAACCCGTCGATACTACTTTTGCCCAATGGTGCTGGTTAAAAGTAGTTTTAACTGGTTATATAAGTCACAACTCTTATAAAGTCGAAGAAGTTCGATAACCTAACCAAAGGTTAGGTTGTTATTTTCCAATAATTAGGGTAGGACCAATTTAATTATTAAAAAAAAAACAAACGTAACTTTACCTAGCCTATAAATACTGTTGACTGCAAATTTGCGGTTAAAAGTTGTTTTGACTATGAGCGTACATCAAAACCGTCTTTATACGTAAATTTGCAGTCAAAAGCACCATTAACCAATGATTTTCAGTCAAAACTACACACACTGGATATACACATACATACCTACATCGCACTTATACTGAGACATGATTGTTATCATGTTATTTTTATAGTTCATCATAGAAGTAAACCAGCCGGTGATCTATATTAAAGTCGGTGAAGAAATTGTAGCAAATTTACGAATAGTAATCAGGAAAATAATAAAATATCATATAACGATGATAGTTACCTAGATCTAGAAAGTGTTAACATCAAATAGCTAGACACCAACACAAAATGAGGATACGAGGGCAATCTCGAAGCGACGAAACCGCTCGTCGCAGAAAATTCCACATTCTTGTATAATGACCCCTAGAGACATGTATCTAGGCTGTTACTAAGTCGTGTCTGTGCAGAGTATTTTACGACTAACATAATATCGTGTGTCATTAAAATTTATTCTTCGAAACAGAAGCAGAGTCCGCCATTTTTTTTTTTGTAATTTATGTCCGTCTGAATGCGCCATACGGATTTATATGAAATTTGTCCTAGCGCGACGTTAGCTCGTGGCCCAGGTCAACGTATACAATACTTAATGAGAAATCAATAGGGTTCGTCCAGGATGGTAAAAAGAAACCAGCCGTACGATTTTGTGGATACGCTTGTCATATAAATTTGTGTAGATTTATATAACAACTACCACTATATATCCTCCACATAATCACATTTAAAATATCAACGCAACTTTATTTTTGAGACTAAAATGTGGAGAAAAGAAAGTAGGTGCACCTTTATACATGGATATTTTAAGGACTTTACGACGCGGCGATTCGCGGTCGACCGTGCCGTTGTTAGTATAATTGGGCATTGGGGGCAGGCGCTATGAATAGACGCGCGCAAAACTCGCGACATGAGGTTATTAACCCATTGTCCGGGAATGGAACAACAGTATTGTCTTCCTATTGATTTTACACCGAGATGTGTGGCTAATAAAGTTGTTTGTTTAGCGACATTACTAGAAATAGCTTAATATCAGAATAACATTAATTGACAATGAATACATGAACAAAAAAACAATAGTTCGGTGCTAATGAATAAAATCGGTTCTAAAAATGAGTCTATTTTTAAACAAAAATGTTTATGTTTATATAAAGATAATTGATTGACACGTTTTGATGCAACTTTGTGCGCAAATACAGACGTCACATTTGAATAACGTTAAGGACTTCGTAAGTCGGTACTTTGTTAACACAAAATGGGTCTTAGAATTATACAGGGTGATTAAGAAAGGGTATACTACCCTTGAACCAGCACTTCTTTAGCGCATCTGTAATCATTATGTAAAGTCAGAATTTCAATGACAAATAAAAAAAAAACAATTTGCTCTCAAAAAACACAATTGTCATTTTGTTGTGAACTAAAATTATTATACTGTAGTATAACATTTTACTATCATGCAACAAATAATTGTACCTTCCCTGTCCCTCTCTACCCACAGCACAGAGGTAAGGTAAATGTGTATGTTGTTGGGTATTTAGTTAGCGGGAGACGCAACATAAGAATATACTTTGTTATTCTGAGAATTTTCCCTTGCAAAATTTAGGCTCACACAAGACACCTTATTTCATAAAGGCCACTACATAAAAAAAAACACCAAAAATATAGTCCAACTATTTGCAGTTGTTTATAAATCAAATATAACAGTGTGTACTCACAGTGGCAAGTATTTCGTGGCGTTTCCTCGCCTGCAACATCGTGATCTTCTGAACATGGTCGAGGGCCGTGTGACGAAAACAAGACCGAGTGGCCAGCAAGAGATTCATGACCTCCTCCACTTCCATCAATTTGTGACGAGACACCTAAGTAGTACAAAAATAATTGAATATGTATATCGCAATGAGAAAAACACACCAGGAACAAAACATTTTAAATTTAAGTACCAAGTTTCATTTAAAATGTGTTAATTAGACATCAAGATACATTTTTTTAAATATATCACATAGGTATCCATTAATTTCCCAAATTGAAAAGTATCCTACAAATATTTTAACTTCAGTTATTAATGCTATCACTTTGACATGTTTATGTTTAATCAAAATCCATGCAAACAATCCTTTAGTCGCTTACAACATGGTCATTGGCAGAATCGTATTGGGCCTAGTCTCAATAGATAAAGGCCAAAATGAAAAAAAATACCTCTAGTCAGTTTATCAGAAAAAATATCATATACTTAAGAATTTTATATGTATACTAGCTGACCCGGCAAACATTGTTAGCCATACAAAATAAATTGAGATATAAACTATCCTATCTTTCAAGTTGAATAAAACTGCACACAGTGCGCAAAATTTTATTAAAATCGGTTTAGTAGTTTTAGGAGTCCATAATTTATATATATTAAGATTTAATAACAACTTGCATATACTAACCGGAGAGGAAGATGGAAATGTATTATGTATTTACCTGTGAATTTCTATTTAAAGCAGTGTCCAGATCATTTGAGATTTTTTCAAAATGACTTTTACTTTCCTTAACACCTTTGATATCACTGCAACAATATTATTGAATTGAGATAATTGAATGTGTGCAAAGGAAGTGGGGTGTCTGCGTTATTACCGCTATCAACTTATTGTGTACCGCAATATTGAATACATTTTATATTATTTGCTGTGGTACATGTTCATTTTTAATAAAAGATTGTAAAATAATTTTCGAATTAAAATACATGATTTCATAGTTATTTGCTAACTTTGATAAAGCAGGTGTTTGTTGAGGGAGTGGAGCTGGGCTGTTGCACATATGCTCACTTGTGGTGTGAATTCATATTACACTACAATGCATAGGTACATTCCTTCTTTCCTGAACATAAATTTTAAGCATCGGTTTTTATTAATATTATTGGAGTTATGTATTTCGAAAAAAAATTCCAATGTTAGTCATCTTGAGGCATAAATTATATGACTATGCAAAAAAAAAAAAATATTTTCTTATTCTCTTAGAATGTTTACTAAACTGGTAAACAGGACTAGAGAAACCCCTTAATTTATTGAAGTTTCAATTAATCCGATTTTTTTTTTGTAAAATTGCCCTAGTAAACAATAAAATAGCTTACACTTTAATAAAAGCAGTGAGATTCTTCAACACAGTCCTAGAAACTTGATCCAGGAGTATGGAGTGGAACTTGCTCATCTCCTGAAGAGCATGTATCATTCTGTTGAGAGTGGCCATCACTGGAGGGTCCTCGGAGAAGTTCCCCGTTAAATCCCATAGTGCATTTGTAAATGTGCTAAAAGAAATAAAGATGGAAAATGTTTATTATTGTTTTCCATGCTTACATACTTATTATCCAGGCTGACTGAAAATTATAATATTGTGTATACTACACATATACGCAATGGAGTAGTATATTGCATAAATATTGAATACTACATTTATTTTTAAAGTAACCTGATAATACAGTAACTATTTATGATCCTGCTTATTGAGATTATCATTTCACAAATGAAGTTGGTAAATAAAATAAATGCTATTATTGGTAAACCTATTTTATCATAATAATTATTATTAATTTTTCTATTAATTATTTTTTGAAAATGAGTAATACTTGCTAAATGGTGAAAGAAAACATCATGAGACAACTGCACATCTGACTGCCTTTACTGTGAGCTAGCATGGTGGACTATAGCCTGAATCTTCATTAATTGGTAGGCCTATGGCCAGCAGTGGGACATTTTAAAGGGCTATTTATTATTTACCATTAATTATTTTCCCTTAAAGAATTATACTATAACCATATATGTTTTTTATGGTGATCTTTATAAAATTATGTAAGAAACAGTTTTAAGACCATCATTATAATTGAATTTTATTGTAGTAATTGAATTAACAAATATGTGTTTTTCTACAATTTCTCATATCATATACAAGTTGTAGCATTTTGTAGCTATTTTGATGATTCATAAATACTAAGTGTACTTAATGGTTTACATGAATAAAAAATATTCTGATTCTGATTCTCATCAAAAAACAAGATAATGGTTATGTGTTATCTTTATTGCACAAACTTAATCATTTACCATATTGATACAATATTAAAAAGTATCAATCCCCATAATAGTATAATAAATGATAAAATTAATATAATTATCTGTCAGATAAAATAGCTAATTTCCATACTTACTATTTTCGTTATTTAGACTCTTGACAACTAAGACATTTTAGGCATTCTCAACAAAAATAGCATCCGTAACAATACTTATAAAACAGAAATCAGCGTAATCCTTACCCTCTATGACTCATGTATATTTTGCCAGACTCTATCATAACAGAGCATGCTTTGAGAACCTTATCAAGTTTTTGTTCCAATGCATCGATGCTGGCTTCCTCCGTTTCCAGCTGCTCTCTACAAAAACAAATAGGATACATTGCGACAATATTAATTAAACACGCACAACACGTACAAATTTTCACTTTCTATGAATAACTTTCATTATTACGTTAGGTACCTAAATTTCGGAGAATCTCGGAGGCATTCATCGAAATCAATTAAAGGCTTCATCATTTCAACACGATCTAAAAGCTAACACTATAGCGTTTGGCCAAATATTAGAATTTTATTTCATTTCTATCAATTTTCAATACAAAAAGAACCATTTACTATTCTAAAATAAATGACACTGACAGATAGAAATTTAACAATTGACTGACAGACTACCGTCATCAACTGACCGGACTGACGATAGATCAAAGCGTCAAACGTCATGTACTTCTTCTTTCTTTACGAAATGAAATGCGATGAAATAAAATGGATATGAAAATGGCCTCACCCACAACTTAGCGGGTATTTTTCCAATGTCAAGTAAAAAATAATTTCAAATTTGAGTAGAAATAGGAAATCACATCTGGCCACTGATCTCTATGTATACATCAAAGAGTATATAATCACTACGTTTTAGTATACATCGCGTACTTGTATCATGGACGTCAGTGCATCTGGCACACTTTATCTGGGAACACTCAGTGTTGCCAGATTGGGTATTTTTTTCGCAATTCTGGGTAAAAATTTTGGCTCTGGAGAAATTTAGGAGAAATGAATTTCTTGGAGAAAAATTTGGAGAAAAAAATACGCATGGGTATAAGTAACGTAAAAAAAAAGGTCATTCTGCTGCTTCAGTTAGAACAGTATTTCAAGGAAAAAATAAGAAAAAGGCAAAAAGCTAAGCCGATATTATTAACTTTTTGCCTTTGGGTAAAACCCAAGCAAATTGTATCATTTTGGAGAAAAATAATTTCAAATTTGGGTATAAATAGAAAATCACATCTGGCAACACTGTTTTTCTCATATAATATACTAGTTCTTCTCTTGACTTGTAAATGAAACTTGTCAAACAAGAATATTTACTGTTGGAATTAAATTTAATCTCGCTAAAAGTGTATAGAAAATGGCAGAAACTAATAATAATGAAAGAAAATATGGCCACTTGATAACCGTAATTTTATGTACTTCGGCGATACCTTTGTCAATGTCTTTTTGGATTATTAATTTAATATCTACAAAATTTATTACGAATCATGAGGGCTTCGATGGTAAGTGTACCACATTATTTTTTACAAAGTCAATAATTAAGTACTTTGTCATTCAAATTCAACAACTTGTAAATTTTACGTGTATTGTAGATTCTCAAATATTGAGTAAATAAAATATTGAATTTGAAATTTAAAAAAAGTACGTTAAAATAAAATATAACATCGCCAGATGAACGCTTCAACTATACGGTCCCACACTAAGCAACGCTTGTATTATGATGGCAATAAATAGGTCTATTCCATAAGTTTAAGTAAATTTAATGTTATCATATTTTTTTGTATTTCAGAGCCGGTAGTAATATCACCAGCTCGTTGGCTGGCATGTTGTCTTATACCACTTGGTTTTGCGGTGCATGCATTCAGAAGAAACAAGGTTACTCTTAGTGGAGCCATAGTCGGTGGCATCATTGCTTTTATTCTCACCCTGAGCAACTACTCCTTTTTATCATGTCTCATTGCATTTTTTCTATCATCATCAAAAGCAACAAATGTGCAGAGTCACATAAAAAGAAAACTAGAAGCCGACTTCAAAGAAGGTATGTAAAAAAACTACATTAGTATTCATATTTACTTACCTAATTATTTGACCCTGGTATCACAAAACTGTCCCAAATTTTCATAAAAAAATAAACACACCTCTTATCACACCTTAAGTGAGGCCATTATTCATGTGGGACCCAGTATCAAAAGCAAAAGAAAACACACTTTTGCTGTTGCTCATTTGTTTCTCTCACTCATTTTGTTGCTTGTATATCCCTTGCCTACTTTAATATTTTTTTAACTTTATATTTTAGGAGGCCAAAGGAGTTGGGTCCAAGCTGTGTGTAATGCCGGCATGGCTACCCAATTAGCACTGTTGTACTTACTTGATGTTGGTGCATCAGAGAGACCTATAGACTTCATTAAAGATTACAGAGCATCTTGGCTCTCTGTTGGAGTACTCGGTAAGTAAATATATTGCAAATTCTTTATGATATTATCTAAGTATCTTTGTTGCAGTAACAAAATATCTACAATATTCTTAATTTTGGCTTTATCCATTTAGTAGTCACTGTACCTACCTATAAAAGACTGTGTAATACAAATGCTACTCAAGAGCTTAACGCCTATTTCTTAAACGGAACTTTAAAAACTGACAAACAAACCTAATAATGATTTTTAAAATACCCAGTCAATGAGACCCCATTTAAAGTAGTAAGTACGTAAAAATAAAATTGTTACCGTTATCACTTGCCATATACCAGCGGCACCTTACACTAGGTATTTTTTCCCCACATTTTAATACACAACTTTACCTGTAACAAATATCTATAAATATGCCAATTTTCAGCATTATAGCCCTAATATAATGAATGTGACCTTGACTATGTTCCTAGTTTTACTATGGACATCTAAAAACAGTTTGAAGTCACTTTAGAAACAGGCCAATTGTACCTATGCCGGGTAACACGCAAGCTATGGTGCCGTAGGAGTGGCAAAATGGACACTGATTAGGTACTAACATATTACTTAGCCTATGAATAGATTGCAAGAAACAATGTTGTATTTATTTGCAGTTGAATTCAGCCTGACATTAGGTAGGTATTTGTTAAATTAACTTTAATAACATAATAACAGTGTCGGTTTTAGCTCCTGATCTAGTTAACCTGCGACTGTCGTAATTAATTTAGTACCTTGTTCGCTAGTAGTACCTAGTACTTAAGGAAAATATGATGGGGGGTGTTTCTAGCCAATAGTTATATATAAAAGGGGAAACTTTAATAGTGTAAAATATTCTAACAAGTACATCAGTACGTTATAAAGAAGACATTCTCAAAGAAATAAATCAAATTATTTGAAACTTCAAAATAGCACCACATACTGAGTGCGCCGCCGCGCCGCGCCGGTGCCACGCTACTGGTTGCTATTTTTATAAAAAGCACATTTATTTTATACAGTAGCAACATGATCGGTAGGACCTACTTCTTCGACCCTTAAAATATATTACACGATTTTTGTTACACCCATATTATATTTAAACCGTATGCGGTATACAATTTGAAACGTTAGGTTGTTTTTGTTTTGATAAGTAGGTAAGTATTATTAAGATTATTTATGTATAAAAAATAATAAAAAAATATTTCATGATATGACATCTTTCTCGGTGATTGACGATTGTACCGCACAAGTGCATAGCTCTACGTTTATTGTTCTGAAGGGTTGTACTGCATTTTTTTATAAAACCTGCTAGCTACTGTATGTACCTAATGTTGAAATTCTGCTTGATGATCTATACATATAAATAAAATTGGAGTGTCTGTTTGTAATATTAAAATAACCGCTTTTTACTAAGTGCATTTGGATGTATACACGTTACCTATACCGAAACAACATTTTTTTAAATTTTTGTCTGTCTGTCTGTCTGTCTGTTTGTTTGTTCCGGCTAATCTCTAAAATGGCTGGACCGATTTTGACGGGACTTTAACTGGCTGATAGCTGATGTAACAAGGAGTAACTTAGGTTAATTTTTTTTTAGAAAAAAAAAGTAGGATCTCACGAAAAAATGCGCAGCGCCTGATTAAGTTTGATAGCAACAACCTGCAATGCGTCCCGCGGGCTCAGAATGGGCGAGCAGGCTGTTGTCAACGGTTCTCTTTGTTAAATACCACGCGGACGAAGTCGCGGGCAACAGCTAGTTTGTAATAATAACGTAGTCTTTTGCGGTAATGGCTGATGTTTTAATTGTTTTATTTAACTCATCTAAGGTTCTGATCGCGTGCCGCGTTCGCTAATATTGTATTAACTACTCGCGTAATGGCGAGGTTTTTGCTATGTGCATTGTTTTATTACTGGTATTATTGGTAAAAAAAAAATCATCACTTTACGTCTCACGCAAAAGGGTTGTAACTAAATAACAGTTTATCAGTAGGTAACTTTCAACCTATCTGTATTTATTTTTTATCTTATAATACTGGCCAAATAATGGTTGCACTAGTGTAGTACTAGTACTTGATTCATTCTAAATCGTGACGAACTACTCGTTTACCGCATAAAATATTTTATTTCATTTTTATCAGACTTCAAACAGTGGGTGCATTTTAATGAACATCCAATGTGCATCCATTGAACATGCTTATTTCTTTACAGGTGTATTTGCATGTGCCAATGGCGACACTTGGGCCTCAGAGTTGGGGACTGTTTATTCACACTCTGATCCGATTCTAATCACTTCATTTAAAAGAGTGCCCAAGGGAACTAATGGAGGCATCAGTTTTATGGGACTAGTGTTTAGTATGTTGGGAGGGCTATTTGTTGGCGTTACACAATACCTAACTCTCTTTTATTTCTCCGATAAATCCATGTGGGCCTATGCTCCGCCACAATGGCCCTTGATAGTATTTGGCGCCATCGGCGGACTAGTTGGGAGCCTCATCGATTCCATATTGGGAGCAACGATGCAATTCTCGGGTGTGTATATAAGTTACCAAGTACAAAGTGCTTACATAAGTAGAAACCTATACTTAAGGTTAAATAAAAAAGAGACTATTATATTATATATATATAGTTACACAATAGCTAAGTACTTATAAAATCGTGTATTTCAGTGTTACTAAAAGTAATAATGAAGTGTTTATGGGTTTATTTGACGATGACCTAATTATAAAAACTGTA
The DNA here is from genome assembly GCA_905404115.1 of Pheosia gnoma. Lineage (NCBI taxonomy): Eukaryota > Metazoa > Arthropoda > Insecta > Lepidoptera > Notodontidae > Pheosia > Pheosia gnoma. The sequence continues at coordinate 6,148,267 of FR989907.1, forward strand.
TAGGTATCTACTAATTTGGTAGGTTTTATTTTGTCTCTTATTTTATTTTGTCTGTTTCCAGGTTTGGATGAAGATGGAAAAATAGCGGCACATTCGAGTCTCGCAATAAAACATATCAGCGGAAGAAACATTTTGGATAACAATAGTGTCAACCTTCTTGCAACTGTGCTCACAGGCCTACTGCTACCGACAGCCTCCGATAGTTTATGGCCTTCCTTCTGATACTTACTATAAATATTATGTGGCTACTAAATTCACTTAAATCTAAACCACTTTATTAGTGATCGACATAAAACAAAATCGATTATTGCAACCTCAGACGGACAAATTCGTCTGACACTGCAAAACACTGATAGATAGACATGACAACCAAAAATAAATTCTATTGTAGGAATCTGTTAGTGCACTGCAATTTAATGCAAGCACAAGCGATTTTATATCTTACCATCAGAGTCTATAGTCGACTACATAAGTCTAATGAGTCGCAGTTTTGTATATAATGTTATGCGATGCTTCCCGTCCCAAATGTGCGCGAGCTCTTATAATACGAACGAAAAAAAATTAAGTGGAGGTACGCTCATAATCACTAGGTATCTACTAGCGGTGCCAGTTTTTTTTTTGCCAAGTCGGGATTTTGGAACTTTTTGAGTGAAAACGCGGGATTCTTTCGTCGAAAGCGGGACATAGTAAAAAAAAACGTATATAATCAGAAGATTTCAAATATTTATCTTTTTATTTGAATTAAAATTACGTTTACGTGACAATAGATGGCAAAAATAGCCATAGAAAATGTATATTTCAATAAAAATATATTTTAAATCAGATTTACCCTATCGTTAAATAGTTGAGTCTTATTCGTCTTCAGAATAATAAAAAAAACAGTAATCAAAATCAAGTTAGGTTGGTCGAGTTATCTCCGAAAAGCGGGACTGAGCCTATCCCTCGCGGGACATTTAATTTTCATTTAAAAATCGGGACGTCCCGCCAAAATCGGGACGTCTGGCAACGCTGGTATCTACTTAGTTATAATCTCAAATAATATTTGTTTTGTTTTTCTGATATCAAAGTTATTGGCTATTACAGTGTAATAAACGCAAGTAGTGTGGAGAGAGGGACTGGACTGTGCTCTTTCTCTGTCACACCTGCTTAATTATAGCGGTGACGTCATAACTGACGTTGACTGAATATCCCGCAAGAATGGCTGAACTGATTTGAATGAAATTTGGTACCTGCAGAGATAAGTTATGATCTGGAATAACATATAGGCTATCTTTATTCGAAGTGCTCAAATGGGGGAAAATTAATTATTTTGAGTAATATTAGAGGAATCATTAAGTTGACAACACATGTCAAACGTCTATTTAGCGCTTGATTTGTGCATAAAGCCAATATCAAGGAATTATTTGATTTATATCATATTTTATATATTACGGGTAGTTTAATGTAAATACCTAATTTTTGGAAGAGGATTTTTGGGTTTTTTAATAATTTTCTGTCGGTTTAGGGTTTTTTTCTGTTCATTACGGGTATTTGCCGTTAGTTACGAGTATTTTGGATTTAACTGTAGTTTCGGGTATTTTGGGTAGTTTATATTTAAGGCTATTTTTTAGTATGTCAGGCATTTTCACCTTTTTTATAGTTTCGGATATCCGTGTATGGCTGCTCTGTCGTCGGCCAGAATTTGACTTTTTTGATCTGAGTGTAATATTATTTCTTAGTATATATATTTATATACAAGTTGGTACACGTGGAAGTAGATACTTAATTTTGTAAGAGATTTAATATTTTTTTATGTTATTTTATAAATAGTCGGCGCATTAAAGTACTATGTACAAAAGTTACAGTGGGTTTATTATTGAACCTACTCAGGCGCAGAAATAATACAGACGGCGTGTCGCAAATAACATATTGAAACACGAAAATCTAAGCCGATCTATATAGCAAGTATACGCGAAGTACATCCTTACGTACATGCGGATTTGCGTGTTCACAAATTGGCTTGGTTTTTTGTGCTTCGCGACTTTCCGCCTATATTACTTCTTCGACTAAGTGAACCGTGCCTCTAGCTAGGCTAGTAAGTATATGTACTTCAAACTCTTTGTATTCAGGTTGACTTTCACTTTATCCTAGTTTGGCTGATTACCGATATTTACACGGAGCGATTGCCATTTACCCTGTGAGACCCCAGTAGTCACTGGGTGGGGAAGGAGTTTACAGGCTCCTGCTGACTGTCCCTAATGACTGGCAGGACTGGTCTTTAGGTACTTAAATATGTTAGAGCGAAAACCGGGACCGCCAGCTCAACGTGCCCTTCGAAACATGGAGGACCTTAGAAGTTATAATTCGGTTACCCATAATATCCGAGGTCAGACTGAATCAATTGCCAATCTATGCGGCATTTTTACGACAAACGCTAAGCGGCGAACGGTGCTTATAATCTTACAACAGTTAACGAAAAATGTAGACCCTAGTAAAGTAGCTCTATTTTGTAGCCGATTGCAAACGAAAAAAAATAAGAAGTATAAGCAACGTAAGCAAGCAGGACTTGAAGCCTATAAATAAACGGATTGTAATTGGGTTTTTGAACGACTTCACTACTGTCAGATTTGACTTATGATTAGGTACCCATTCACTTGGCCTAGTATTGGAATGGGCTTTCATATAACACATGGTAAGTTTATTATTCGGGTATGTCTAAATGCAACCCCAAACTCCATATAATCCGTTTGAAAGGGTTTCCCATATAATGTACACCTGTCTTTCAAAGACAAAGTTCGTTTGTTTAAAAAAAAAACAGAAAACCGTTGTTAAACCATTTCATAAGGGATAGTTACATTTGTAAGTCAGTCATTCGATGAGTTAGTAACATTTCAAGGTATCCCGATGGACAAGAATCCTCTTGAACGAATTAAGCTCATTGAACCACTTGACGCGGCTGTGTGTATAAGTAAATAAAACTTTTTGGATGGAACATACAATGGAACGGAACGTTGTGTGTCAAATGACATGGCCCAAATGTCAAAGTCAAGCAAAAGTCTGATTTGTTGGTTGAATGAATTGCGTTGGTTTCCTTTGTTTACGAATAAACTAAATAATTTTGTTGCGATTGTGACTCATAAATATATTGTTGTTTATTGTGCTATAACACAGTTATATGTTACCTCATCGATTCGTCTTATTTCTTGATACATAACGCAATCAAAACGTGCGTGTCTTATTATCGTTCAAGTATTGTTTAGGAATGGTGTTATAATATTTTAACCATGTCACTGGTAGAAGAAAGCCCAATCATCAATTATGACATTGAACATGATATTACGAGTAGTCACCGTAATCTTATTGAAACAGACCGAGGTAAGTTGACTCAGTTTGGGTATCCTAGAAGATTCTGCTACCAATGTTCTATTTTACTTGTTAGCTATGACCACTATAGGTCATGCATGACTCAAATAAAATGGAACAGTGCATAGCTTAAAAATATCAAATGCAGCTAATGGTTTGTCTTGTTTTTACAAGATCAAAGTAACACAATCATATTAGCTCTTTATGTCTAAAATACTGTCTTTGAGATGCCTTCACAAGATGGGAGCCTCAAAGAGGTATTCAGGTTATGGACTACCATGCTAACAATTATATTATCAATGCTTTTGTAGTTAATTATATTATAAAATGATTTTTTTTAGTTGAGGAAACAACAGGATGGATCAAATGCCGGACAGTACTTGGCATCATGGGCTTCCTGGGCTTTGCCAGTGTGTATGCTATGAGGGTCAATCTATCAGTAGCCATTGTTGCTATGGTGAATACTACAAATCACATCCAGAAAAATACCACTGTAGATGTCTGTCCGGCTACATTGCCTGACAACAGTACTGTACCACAGGTTGGTTTTAGCATATTAGAATTTGTTACATGACTTCAAGTTCTCTCAAAGAGTCAGTGAAATAATATACATATTGTTGGTAGGGGTAGGGGGGAACCTATGCCTAGCCAAAGACCTTCATAAACTTGTAAATTTTTAATTTGTTGAATTTGGTAAATTGAAGGTGATGTAGAAAGAATCTTGCCCATTCTTATCAATGTGACTGGCATTGCTTATAGGTGGTAGTCTTATTTTAACATTATTTTGTTTATTTTTTTTTAGAGTGAGAGTATTTACTTTAATTGTTAATATAAAAAAAATCTTGATTCTACCTTTCTGTCTGTTTGAATTTGAATATCTCTTACTTTCAGATACCCGGTGAATTTAATTGGACCAAACAACAACAGGCTATAGTATTAGGTTCATTTTTCTATGGATATGTACTCACACAGGTAAAAATATAACATATTTACAGGCAACACAATCATTCCTTAACAAAATAGTCATATTAGTACCAGATATAAGTCACACATATGTTAATTTTAAGGTGCCAGGTGGGAGAATAGCAGAAATGTATGGAGGAAAACTAGTATATGGTTTAGGAATATTGTTCACAGCAATATTCACTATACTCAGCCCGATTGCAGCATATACTCACATCAATTTTTTTATTGCTGTCCGAGCCCTGGCAGGGTTTGCCGAGGGTGTTACTTACCCAGCAATGCATGCTATGTTAGCCAGGTGGATCCCACCTTTAGAGAGATCTAAGTTTGCGGCGTATGTTTATGCTGGTAAGTAAAAGATACACTATGCTATGTAGGGCTTCATAAGTATATGTATTCCGTTTGTCAACAAGATAAAAATGCATTCTAAAATAATTTGAAGTTTTCAAAGTTGTCAATTAATTTTTAATTTAGTTCGGAATCTTGGTCGCCATCAGGTCTGGACGCTATGGGTCACGCCATCTGCAACTTTGTAATACTTAAAGCTATGTTAGTCACTCTAGTTTATCTATGGATGATCTGTTTAATTTATTGAGTTAGGTTTATGACAAGCAACATACTTCTTCTGACCGATTGATGAATGAATGGTATCATCATTTCAAAATGAGCACTAATTTGACATGTAATTTTATCAATTTTCAGGTTCCAACATAGGCACAGTGATCACATTACCTATATCAGGCTGGCTCTGCACTCTTGAGTTTGGTGGTGGTTGGCCCCTCTGTTTCTACATATTCGGAGGTCTGGGCGTGGTGTGGTTTGTGTTGTGGTTGTTCTTGATCTACGACACGCCGCAGAGACACCCGAGGATATGTCCCAAAGAGATCGAATATATAGAATGGTCTATTGGACCTCAGGTAAGATTTGCATATGTTTTATGTTTATAACAGTTGACAGTTGTTATATGGCGCATTTCAAAAGCTGGGTCAGGAAAGGCCACCGCTAACATGTGGATACTGGTCCACTGCCCCACTGGATGTAGGCAATGATGTCAATTATATTGCATCTATGCCATAAGTCAGATTGAGGTAGACTGATGAAGCTTATTGTCTGATACCACACAAACCTAACCTGGCCCAGCATGTGAATGTCCGGTTAGGGGTCTGCATATAGGTTGAGTATCAATAGATCGAACAAGTATACATGGATCTGTGAATAAAATAAAATAATACTTCTGTCTATCTTTTAGGAATTATTATTAAAGTATTTTTATTGAGATCAATCTATCGGCGAAATGTGGGTGCACTGCAGTGTACCTCTGCCTACCCCTTCTAGGATTACATGCGTGATGTTTTTTTTTTTATAATTCTAGTTCTACTCATTTTTTTACTGACCTACTTTTAATTGAAAGTAGACCTATTTATTTCAGTAAAATTGGTAATGTTTCCATTACATAATAATTAATGCAGCTTAAAAATGTGATCACGAATGTAAAGTATGTATCTATTTGCACAGCTATCTATCAGAATATGGGGCGCATACATGACTCACATTGTGACTTCACAGATGTTTTTAAACTCACCCGCAACTGACAACACATTGAAATGTATAATTATTTATATTTCCTTCTATTAGTAGCAAACCTTTTGTTGATAATTTCAGCCCACCTAATAGCATTAAACATTAGTAGTAAGTACTTCTAAAGTTTACGATCAGTATCAGGAAATATCAAACTTAGCTTGCAGTGTTCTTACGAATAGATATTTCACTCCGCAAAGAAATTAAAAAAAAGACGCGACTGCTTCTACAAAGCAATACAGTGCACTTCAGCACACAGACCGCTGCATTTTATGCATTAAAAAAATATTATTGCGCTTCCCTTTTTCTCGCGTAATTATCTCTCGCAAGCTCATTGCGGCCCCGTTTATCGGGTACAGCGTACAGCTCTAGGTATTTATCACAGTAGGATATCGATGAGTGACCGATGCGTGACACTGATACCGAGATTTAGATCGATAAACAACACTGAAATGTAATTATGCAATAAGAAAACATAATCTATTGGAGTATACTAAGTGCGCCAATGCCACATTAACTCACTTTATCTATAGAAATAAATAAAATTGGGTGTCTGTTTGTAATATATAATACTAAGTGCATTTGGATGTATACACGGTACATATACCAAAACAACATTTTTTACAATTTTTGTCTGTCTGTCTGTTTGTTCCGGCTAATCTCTGAAATGGCTCAGAACGCGCGAGCGGGCTATTGCTAACGGTTCTGTTTTTGTTAAATACCACGCGGACGAAGTCGCGGGTAACAGCTAGTTTAATCATAGAGCGTCTACCAATGGCACAATTTGACTCACGATCGGTAAGGCCAACTTGCCTTTTGACATAATAATTGGTCCCGTAGTGATTGGAAGCCAAATTGTGCTGTTCGTACATAATAAACTTAATTTTCCCACAACAGCATGAAGACAAACCCAATATGTCGATCCCGTGGCTCAAGTTTCTGAAGTGCGTCCCGTTGTGGGCGATTCTCATAGCGCAGTGCGGCCAAGCGTGGGTGTTCTACACTCAGTTCACGGAATTGCCCACCTATATGAGCAATATATTGCATTTTGATATTGTCTCTGTAAGTATTTTACACACACATTTGTTATTTATTGTAATTTGCACTGGACTGGGTGTTACCGGGATCGGGTACTGTACGGTACGGTACTGATAATACAAATCATTGTACAGGCGTTGCTTGGTTTGGGACCACACAATTGGTGTATTTATATGATGATATTTATTTATTTATGCAAATAACAATTAAATTATTGAATGTGTCCATACATTTACTCGTAAATCTACGTTTTACCGCAAGGGGCGCAGCTGTGAATGAATGGAAACATTTGAAACGAAGGGCTCAGACGGACAGTCCTTCCTATTGTAATCGCAATGTTATCGAGAAAGCCTGCTGTCACTGTCTCGCTTGTGTATGAAATTTGTAGTGTAAGCGGGATAGAGAACGCTTACGCTATCGTAACGCTACGTCAAGAGATTGTGCTTGATTGAGGCACTGGTCGTGTCTCCCTCGCGCATCCCTCACCATCACATATGAAGAGCTGCGTCTACGTACATCATATAAAATTATACTCATTTCAGAACTCAAGGCTAAGTGCCCTACCGTATTTGACAGCCTGGATCGGTGGTATAGTGCTGTGTATATTCGCCGACTGGCTGCTGGCTAAAGGGTTGATTAATAGACTCAACAGCATGAAACTATGGAATACAGTATGTGAGTATACTAATGCAAAAATAAACATCGCACGTAGTAAGAGATTAAAATTTTAAAAAAATCTATACAAATAAATAAAATTGGAGTGTCTGTTTGTAATATAAAAATAGCCGCTTTTTACTAAATGCATTTGGATGTATACACGGTACATATACCAAAACAATATTTTTTACATTTTTTTGTCTCTGTCTGTCTGTCTGTTTCGGCTAATCTCTGAAACGGCTGGACCGATTTTGGCGGGACTTTCACTGGCATATAGCTGATGTAACAAGGAGCAACTTAGGCAACTTTTTTTTTAGAAAAACTTTTTTGTTAAATACCACCACGCGGACGAAGTCGCGGGTAACAGATAGTGTTAAAACAAACCTGCAGGTTTTATGGTATTGTCATTAGTGTTTGTTGAACAGCCGCGTTCGCGCCGGCGTTCGGTTTGCTCGGCATCGCGTGGGCGGGCTGCGATCGCGTGACCGTCATGTTCCTGCTAAGCATCGCCTCGGCGTTCGGCGGCGCCGCGTACGCTGGTTAGTATATACATCTATACAAATAAATAAAATTGGAGTGTCTGTTTGTAATATTAAAACAACCGCATTTTTGCTAAGTGCATTTGGATGTATACACGGTAATATCATGATGGTCACAGCTTATCTTTACATGTCTGCGTAATATCATGATGGTCACAGGTACGATGGGAAACCTACACGTCTGAGAATCCAGCCAGATCCTCGCACCCCTGGGGTTTTCGAATTTTAATGTGCAAATCTAATTTTCAATAATAATAATCACTTGCTGTACGGTGAACTAAACATCGTGATGAAACCTGCACGTCCGTCGAAAATCGCACGAAGATCACCAAATTACATTACGTAAATCTTTCTCATGTTGAGGAGAAGTGTGTCCATTATAATGGCAATAGGTCCGTCCCTATTACATTGAGACTGAATACCGTCAGCGCAATGTGGGTGCACTAATGCCTACCCCTTCGGGGATTACAGCAGGATGGTGTATTATCCCACTAATATTATAAATGTGGATGTTTGGATGGATGGATGTTTGTTACTCAATCACGCCAAAACGGCTGAACGGATCTGGATGAAATTTGGCACAGAGATAGATTATAGTCTGGAATACCACATAGGCTACTTTTTATCCCGGTAAAATGTATGGCTCACGTGGGATAGGTTTGTTATAATTTTTCATAGAGCAAAGGATTGACATGATTTTTTGCATAGATAGTGGTAGTTTAGGGGTCAGAAAATGACATAGGCTAATTTTTATCCCGGAAAAATGCACAGTTCCTATGGGATAGCATACAGGAACCGTGTTTTTTTTAAACTTAACTTTTTAATCGCGGGTAACACCGCGGGGCGCAGCTAGTTGTATATAATTTCGATACTATTGATATTTATTTGTAAGTATAATAATTCTCCCGCAGGCAATCAAATGAACCACATCGACCTGTCGCCGCAGTTCGCGGGCACCATGTACGGCATAACGAACGCGGCGAGCAACATATGCGGGTTCATGGCTCCGTACGTCGTTGGAAGTATCGTGAAGTCCGATCAGGTAATACACTAATCACTATAGCTTTATGTGATTTTTATTTTTATTGCTCGCCAAAAATTACTAGTGAAAAAATGTGGCAAACAATTTTGGTTTTGATTATTTTCTCGTTTATAACCAATCATAGGTGTTATTTTATTCTTTTGATATCCCAGTTCACTTTCAGTTCAGTAGTTCCCGGTAGGGGCAACCTTTGTGGTCAAGGATGTTTCGTGTCTATATAAGTGATTATATGTATTCTTGGATCGCCACCAGTATATTGTACGGTACTCGTAATACAAGCGTTGCTTTTAGTTTGGGACCGTACAGTTGGTGTGTTTGTCTGACGAGATTTAGTTATTACTAGCTGTTACCCGCGACTTCGTCCGCATGGTATTTAACAAAGACAACCGTTAGCAATAGCCCGCTCGCGCGACCGGCAGCCTTTGTGATATTAAGTCGTTGGCGGGGGTTGGGGGGGGGGGGGGGGGGGGGGTTCTAAAATAAAAGTAGCCTAAGTTAGCCATTTCAGAGATTAGCCGGAACAAACAGACAGACAGACAAATTAAAAAAAAATGTTGTTTCGGTATATGTACCGTGTATACTTTAATATTACAAACAGACATTTATTTGTATAGATTTATCACATTCTGTACAAATTGCAACTGTTGCAGGACACGCTGGGGCAATGGCGCGAGGTGTTCTACTATGCGGCGGCAATCGACCTCGGCGCTAATCTTTTCTATTTATTCTTTGCGAGCACAGAAGAGCAGGTAAATAAAACAATATTATCAATAAATAATATCGGCGTTATCGTTAGTGTACGTTAAACGTGCTTTTCTGATGAATAGAACTACACAATATACTATGGTAGTCTATACTGTAAAAATCACAATTGTCATTTAGTTTTTCGGCGAGTAAGTATTTTTTTTGAATTGTCATCGAAGTGGTGACTCCACATAATTATGCCTAAAAGAGCACAAGTTCAAATGGTTGTATACCCTTTCTGAATTACTCTGTATTTGGGCCACCCAATCTAAGGTACGACCAAGTCGCGTTCCGATCTATCGGACGTTTTTATAATCTAAGCCACGACGTCGTCTTTTTTATCTCTTAACATGTGTATCCTAAATTATGCCTATATGTGTATCACTCATAGTGTGTTAATTGTATAATGTGTTTAGGATTGGTCCCGGCCCGACGACGACGATTTGACGGCGCCAGCGCCGGTCGAAAGCATCCTGTTCCCCGAGTCATAGGATTCGCCTCGCGAGGGCCGCTGCGCGCGGGACACTGCCGTGTAGCAAAGTGCAATAGCTCAAACAAAATCACTTGCATTGCCTCTGAATACTTGCAGGATTGTAAGAATGTGTTTGTTGATAGACCATACATGAAACACACACACACACACACACACACACACACACACACACACACACACACACACACACACACACACACACACACACACACACACACACACACACACACACACACACACACACACCATACTCCCATACTCACCTACAATTTATAATGCAACTTCCCCCCCCCCCCATTTCTTTCTTGGCCAAAAGCCTGCGCATTTGGTTGTACCCCAAGCGCCTGGCAGAACAACAACCGAATTGAGAACCTCCTTCTTTTTGAAGTCGGTTAAAAATGAGAATAATATCGCCAGACGAACACACCAACTATACGGTCCCACACTAAGCAACGCTTGTATTATGGGTACCGTACAACACTATACTTAATGTTAAATTAAATATGTGTTGTATGATTTGTTAAGGTCGCTCTTCAACACGAATCATATTGTATCTCATAATGTTATGAGACACTTTAAGAAAATATTGATTTGCAATAAAAGCAAAATCTTTTCCGTCTCAAGCAGCTGTTCTTACTTCTTACGGACATCTTTTCAGAAATATCTACGCCAATTTCTGGACCATTCAGTCTGAATTGTTTATTTTTTAATACCCACTGTCTTGTTTTAAATAACCGTTTTTATTTTTTTATTTTAATATAGCCACAACATTTTCTTTACATTATTGAATAGTGAACTTGTGCTTTTAAACAACCAAAGGCGTAAAAAGTATAGTTATTACACAACCATAGTTTTTTTTAGATAACTATTATAACTAACCAATTCTTAGTTAAAAAGTTGCGTTACCGTAGCGAATGTTTGTTCTGTGTCATTGAAATCAGGTATTAGTAAGGCCAAAATGTTTTATTTACTGATGTTGTTCACGAAATTCTTGAATATGTCAAAACAATTACAATAAAATCGAAAAAGCATGCTGTCGCCGTCATTCACATCTATAAAACCCGTGGTGTGAGCGCGATGGAAGACACGTTACCGTAATGTTAGGTAAAAATATTTTACATGACTCACTGAACAGTTCTGTCCTCAAGCACAATCATTATTACGTACCGTTTCCGTAATGTCTTCCATCCCTCTCACACCACAGACTTCATGAATAATAATGACAGTGACAGCATGCCTTGATGATGATATTACGATAACATTACAAGTTCCTGCTTACCCTGTCGAGCGAGCGTTCGTCTCGTTCGTGTGATAAATAAAATCAGTATCCAATTAATTTGAAACTACAAGTTTCGTATCTAGCAAATAATTAGCAAATTTTATATTCTTATAAGGCCCGTTGAACTAAGTTCAAAAGCGAGCCCTAATAGTGTGATTATCTGTTGGTAGCTCAATTCAATTGCAATGCAGCGATGTACGGTACTACCGGGGACTTTACCAAGGAACATTTTTGTTCAAACGGTACAGGGATTTGAGAGATTTTATCGTATTTGTACACCGATCGATTGTTTCCATGTAGCGGCGAAGCTGCACGTTTCCGTCAGGGGCGCTGCTGCACAATTTATGGAAATATTTGATCCTGCAATTGGTATGTTGTTAAATGTCAAAGATGAAAAATGTGTGTGTCAAAGCTGTACCGCTAGAATATAGCGAATTATTGACATACGAAAATGACCTTAACGTGTCCAGGCAGTATTATCCTCAATAGTACCTGCATACAGACAATTTACTCTTACTAAGTAAGGTGTAAATCGACCAAAGTTGGCGTCTGACTTCTCATCGTCTTTTGTTAAAATACCTTGTATATCAAGAGGAATGCCGTAGTAAGTATATAAGGGTCTGTACACATTGAAGAATTCACACGGGGACAAATAGCATTACGTAATGCATGCGTGCATCTCGGGAGCCTTGGCGCGTACGCCAATGTGTACCGGCCGTAATTTTAAAGTCAGGACGTTCGTGTACCAATGTTTAGAGTTAATCATTTAAAAACCAGTTTATTTAGACACGTATTCCTGACATGTCTGGTTTCTGTTAGTCTGTACTGTACTATAAATCATTCCGAAATACCAATTTGCTTACGTGTAGGTACAATATTTTACAAAGATAATGAAGTATCAGTATTTTATTGTGTGATGATTTTGTTTTCCAATACGAAAATATTTTATTACGATGTTATTTTCATGTTCAATTTACTTATTAACATACAATAGGGTAGATGACTGTTATTGAAAATATACTATCTCGTATATTTTTTATATTGAAACATAAGTAATATTTATTTTATGACATGCTGTGATAGGATTTTTGAAACTTAATTACAAATTATGGAGAGAGAGAAGGTTCGCGTTCTTACTCTGTCGCTAACTTCGGGCGTTGACGTCACATCTTTGTAGCTCTGTACTGTTTCCGCTGTTCGTAATAGAAAGCATTAAGCATCTATAGCTTGGTCGTTATTAGAAATATTTCGAAAATGGTTTCACTGTAGTAATCAAATACCTAAAAGTTATAAAATAAAAAATACTTATTTTGAGTATTTTATCGCGTTTATTTTCTGTTTTTACATCCAGTCCTGCCGTGACCATGGTTGCTGTAAAGCAGCCGAAACGTCGGGAACGTAAAAACAGAAAATAAACGCGATAAATAAATACCTCAAAATAAGTTTCATTTCAATAAAAAAAATCTAATACCCTGTCATTAACGCACACACTTGAGTAATGTTTAAGTCATATTATAATTTTTCTCGACATTATGTATATTAGAATCTCATGATAGCATTTTTCATTCCCAGTTACTATGTACCTATACCTAGTACTTAACGTGAAAATAAATTATCATGTAAAACGGTTCGCTCTAACTCGCAACATGAATGTAAATATAATTATTATGTAAGAACTTATATACGACGTTATTTTTGTAGACGCCAAATAAATTTTACAGAAATAATGTGTTTGTTTGAATTTTTAGCTTTAGTTTCTGCGGGTCCTAATTGTTCCACATCGATTACGAGAAAATTATATCTCGCGGGTAATATGTTAAGGCATCTCTGCGAGCCGTGTGAGATGAGTAACATTATTTTTCATTATTTTTTGATTCCATTGCGGTTTCGTGTCTGACGACGTTTAAATTGCAGTGTAGAGCGGGGGGTGTATTACGATTCTTATTTCCAGGCAATGCATATGGACAACAAACCAAGCCAATTTGTGTAGTACCCACAAATTCGTGTGGACGCAAAGTCGTCATTCGCGGGTAAAACACAAATTGGCTTGGCTTTTTGGGCTTTAATATGTTGTTTGCGAAACTCTATTTATATCTTTCTGTCTGAAAAATCGACCTGAAAATCGTCATACATGTCGTTAGCGACGTACTTAAGTTCCTCCTAGGCAGCAATTTGTCTCAATCTGTAATTGCAATTTTGACCAACAATATTTGAAAACAACATAATGAGTTTTTTTTATTATGGTCAGTACATATTAAAGAGTTCAAATATAAAATTGATAGTCACCTCAGTAATGTTTGGAAATTGGAAATGAGAGATCGTAATACGCCCCCAGAGCGTTGGCTTGGACATCGAAAAAAGTATTTTTTTACATAACATTTTAGTAATAATAGAGGTTGGTGCTTGTGAAAATCATCAGCAATCTTGACACTACGGCGACGTGTCTGCCCGTGGCCGGAGTCACGTAATAACAGTCTGGAAGCTCGAACGTCAATACTAATATTTGTTTACGCCCCGAAGTAAGGTTTTGGTCGGGATGCGAACGTTTATCTTATAACGAGGTGTGCTCCTCATATAATTATGACAGTCGTCAATTTTCGGGTGTTTGTTACATCAGGGCAGGTGCTACGGTGCTGCATGATTGGTGGCCGTTGACAAACGATGCGTTAGAATTTAAGGCGAAATTTGCTTTGTAATATCTTATACTTGGTCTATACGTATTACAAAGAGGAATTCTTGTCTTCTCCAGTGGTGAAATAATGTTGCAATGATCACTAAAGTGAACGTAAAACTAAATAGCCTAATGCAAATTAGTTCCAGCAGGTTTAGTTAGCGCATGGCAGATACAGAAGGCGGCAATACTGATAGACCGTTTTTTACAGATAATTGATTTGTTTGGTAAGGTGGGTTACCTGAACAGATTTTTTAAAATTATTCGATTAGAGATGTTGTTTTTTTAGAATCTGTGGGTTCTAATACAACGTTACTATAATGATGCTATTACATCGGTGCATTTAATTTACAGGCGCTTGGCCCTTAAACCTTTCTAAACTTTCTTTAAAGTTAGACAATTTTGTTTGGCTAAAAAAACACAACAGTTAAAATAGTTATTTTAATGTACAAGGAATCCTTTCAGCTGGGCTTTCTGGTAATAAAAGAGTTCTCAACAAAAGCCCGTTTATTGGCAAACCCTTGCAATTATGGCTAACAAAGTATCATTGTCGTGTTGGACGCGTGTTTGCCAACATTTCGGCCGGCTTTGTCCTTTTGTCGATTTCGCCTCAACCCGTCAATTTGTGCGCGAAGTCCCGAAGGACGATCAGCGATAAACTTGAAGAAAAACTTTACGAGCCGCCAAAGGCATTGAAAGGGCAGCTAACAAAACTTAACGGCCGATATTTATGGTGGTGGGCTGTTTAAAAACATTTTTTTTATCGTAAAACAATCGATAGTTGGGTTGCGTTTCGCTGCGGGTGAAAGAGTATAACGGTTCTGGGGCCTGAGTATAATGATGGTGGTTCGCCGATGTTAACGTTATAATTATATTTACTTTATTGATTGCAAAATACCTTCAACTAAGTTATATACATCAAAGTTAACCTACCTATAGAATAGAGTCTGAACCATATGTACAAAAAGGCGCGGATATCATTTCCAATATGTCTAAATATAAATTTCCGTACAGATAGAAATTTATATAAAAAATAACTAAAAATACCTATTCATTTGTTCCGGGTCCCCCCTTAAGTGGATCACTACGGAATAACATTAAATAAAACGAAGAAAAAATAGTACACCGGATCGCCCAGGGGATCCGTTGGTAGATCAGTCCGGAATCACAAATTTCATTTAGGAGGTATATTTATTACAACGTAGCGTGTAGGTAGAATATTTTCACAGAAGACATGGTGTAGGATTTTGAGCACATTTAAATAAATATTGATTCCTACTAGGTCAATACCGAATGAGCTCATTGTACAGTACTGTGCTATAAACGTACACGATTTTCAGACAATTATCAACTGCATACATATCGCCAAAAGATTCGTTACGCTGGTAAATTCAAGCGAGACTTTTAAGAAAATTAATTATAGAGCGGTTCCGAAAAACCGTTCGGTAGCAATAAAACTTGCGTTGTCAGCGACAAAAGGGTTTCGGTCTATGGGTAACCTTCCTCGAACCGCGGGAGCTAAGAACAAATAAACGGGCTGGCGAACGTACGCGTCGCCAACCGGAGCCAATCGCGTATCCTCCGATATAATAGGCGGGAGAATGAAACACGAAGCTCATAATGAGCTCGGACGCAGCTTTGTTCAGCACAGAATGGGCCTCAAATGTCACCGAGATAGGTGTATTAACGTCAGAAAGTTGTACGTCATTAAGTATTGTAGCGTCCGCACCATTCCAAATTGCTTTTATGATCCTCTTGCGTACCTTACTCAATTCAGTACTACCTATCTAAAGAAATTGTGGGCGTAACGAATATAACATGTCGGTGTACCTCATCCTAATTGTTGCTTAAAGTATGACTACATATAAATATTTTTGTATTAGGTGTTTACTAATAAAGTCGACCTTAATCGTCAAAATAGAGCTTGAAGGGCTGGTGTGTAGGTTACGGAGATTCATTATATTTTATGTAATTTTATGACGGCTAACCATTATTTCACAGGCTACATCCGTTAAAACAAACGATGTTTTAACCAACTGTAATTAGGCATCCCCATCGCGCTCCTAAGATAAAAACGTTAAATAGTAGATAAGTAAATAAAATGAAAATAAAAAATAAACGATGCACCCCGGGGCTTCTACAATTTTTTTAAATCTCAGTACCATTAATAATTATTACGGGAACCAGTGATAGCGAAGATGGTAAAACGCTCGCCTGGGCAACGAGGGTCGCAGGTACAAACCCCAGCTCACGTCTCTGGGATTTTTGGATATCATGTCCGAATCTCATTTTCAACCATGATTATCACTCGCACGTGCCTCGGAGAGCACGTTATACTCTGCACGTAAAGCCGTCAGTCCTGCGCCTATTCCCTCTCCGTCGTGTCGGATTGCCGTCCCATCGGAGCATGAGAATGAGTATAATAGACAGTGCACCTGTGCTGGCGTACACATTTGTGAACTATCCGTTGAGCTGAATCGTCCCGACCGCAATTCGGTCCGGAGGACTATTATTATTATGGGAACCACAGATCATGGGAACCAACCTACATAATAGTTTAACGCAATTAATCCGGTACGTAATAGCAAATTCTCAAAATGAGGTTTGCTAGGTCCATAATGGCTCTAACTTAATTTTTAAACGCCTAAGATGAGGTTAAGATATACCAGGATTTTTTTGGGTCACTAAAAAATGAAAGCAAAAGAGAATTACCTAACGGTTTTAAACATAAACGACCATAACACGTTTAACGAAGTCCCAACAAAGAAATGTTTTGCTCTATTTTGAGACCATAATATTATTAGTAAAATAGAGCAACCTTTTGTCTACGGACGTTTTATGGTGACCGTCACCAGACCACTGTTTTAATGAAAGGAAGTTTTTTTTTTAATAAAAAATATTAGGACCGTTAATTGTAACAGTTTTTGTTTTGTACAAAACATGTTATTTTCTATGAATTTTCAAAATAACAAGAACTTGGAACGGTATATTTTAGGCAAAAAATATTGTTTAATATTTTTCGTGATTTTTGTTGAATGTTTTAATAAGGTACGTGTTTTGCTTTCTTGTAAATTGGTAGGTATATAAAGATGAGGAAAATTTAATGTAATGTGTCTTCTTAAAAACTTATTTTATGGCTGTATGTAACTACATATTTCATATCATAATCTATGTTGCCTTTTAAAAGGGCGACGCAAAACATTACCTTTTATAGACGCCTTAATTAGATATTCTCAAAGTTAGTTGTTGCGGAAAGACTACTAATTAAATGCCGCACACACAGATTAATATACAGTATTACAAAATACGACTTAGTTTAGCGCGACCATTCGTGCAACTAAGGCGGCCTGATTTAGCATAAGTATTGGCGGATTTACAGGTTCCTTGCAAGTTTCTACCCGACAACGGTCATACCTAATTGGTGTATGGGAACTGGATATGCATAGAACTACAAGCTATGTGACATTTTTGTTTTATATAATCGCCCAATGAACACACAAACCGCATGCTTCCATAATAAGCAAGCATATAGTAAGGGCCGAGCGGCCTACACTCAAACCACTAGACCAAGTTATCACATTATTTTTTATCTTTCTACTTAACTTAATCTTCAAAGAAACTTATAACTATATACATTTTACTCCTTAAGACTTTGTCTCTCCTTGCTCTTTTCACATCTATTACACCTGTACGTAGAAAAGGTTCGGGAAAAGTCTATTCTATGCTAACCTCTCTCAGGACTCAAAACTTAGTATCTTCTTTGAACACGAATCTAGATCATCATATACGAAGTATAACAGTAACATTTGTGTGTAAAGACCAAATAATCTCCTAGAATAATACTCGTATCATCAAAATATGTATACGAGACAATCGTTCAGCCTTCACTAGTGCGGTCTACATATTCCCTATTTACAGCGGTTAAAATCACCAGCCAACATTTCTTAGACACTAATTAGTTCTGTGCATTCCTGGCGACGATATACAATAGTGAATTTGAATAAAGATGTCAAGCGTGTGGGACAATGAAGGCGGGTGGGCCAACCTTTGCATATGCAAAACAGAGGTTGAGCGAGGTTCGGCGTCGGCTCGGGCGCTTTGATCCCGCGCTCGGTAGACGCGGCCAAATTTATGCCGCGTGTCAATACATTAGAGGAGTGCGGCGTCTCGACTGATGTCAGCGTCGCTGTGTTTGAATAATAAGCGTGCGTGTCCATTGTATTGTAGCGTGGGTGAGTAACGAAATGGGCATTACGATGTCCGTAATGCAGTAGAATCTCTTCAACTAGTATGCTTTCAGTCTAGACATTGTTTTTTGGTTTGTAGACCAAGCAGTTCGGTGACCCGCCTAGTTGGCTACCAATTTCAGACTAATTTGAAGCGCTAAGACCGTCTGCATTCGTATAAACTCCAACAGGTAGCGTTACCTTTTTTTGTAGTGATATTATTGCATTCGTCAAGCTCAGTCTGTTTTCAAATATCCTCTTCACCTACTTGAAAGAGTAGAATCTACCTTTCTAAAGGGCACGCCACTTATGGTAAGGCTAAGGCCGGATCCATCGCCCATCAGAGGGAAAAATGTTGCGGTGCGTCTTATTTTTATTGTAGCTAGCTCTATCTCTCTCTGTTGCGTGGTTGTTCCAACTGCATTGAAAACGTTTAAGCACTCTAACGTGAAACATCTCCCCTGAAGAGCTAAAGACTCTAAGTCTCCCGCGGTTTGCCTTTAAGTCAAACCTAAGTAGGCAAACGTGTTTTTACGTTCTAGTGACGCGATGACGCCACTATTATTTATGCCTTGATTACACGTAACGAGCAGTCGGCCGAGAACACTATCTCAGCACTTTACTCGTTACGTGTAATGCATTAGATTACCGGTAGACAATGGACAAATGCCCTCATAATGCGGAGGCACGTGAAAGGCCGCAGCGTGCCGCCACCGTGCGGTCGCGTGCCCGCGCGTTCCGTACAGCCGCCGGCTCGTAGACCATGGACCACGAGCGAGCGCGACTCACGACAGTCGCGCGCCGACTGCGCTGCAACACGGACGTATTTCCACATCGCTCAGTGAACACGCGATGCAGTGACTGTTTTGTGAAGTTTAGTGTAATAACAATATGGTGACGGGTATCGCGGGCAGCCCGCAGCAGGCGGCCAACACTGCGGTGGTAGTGGGCGGCAACATGAGCCCGCCGGGGGCGCAGACCGAGCAGAAGAAGTCGGGTGATAATAGAAGGGTGAGTTTTAAGGGTCTTTAATTATTATTTTAGATTTATTAATATATTTTTACGTGTAAATATATGTAGATACTAAAGATATATTTTATCCAAACCTTATAACGATTGACGGTATAGTTTTAATCACGATATCCATTTAAAAAAAATGTGATAAAATAAATATTTTGACGTCAAACATATTCATCAAATAAAGACATCAACGCGCATAGTGTTTGGTGTCAAAATTATGCTGCTTATTAATATAGTTTTTATTTTTTTACGTAATTATTTGTGCTGCTTATTTATATATAAACTAGCTGACTCGGCAAACGTTGTTTTGCCATATAAAATAAATTGAGATATGAACTATCCTATCTTTCAAGTTGGATAAAACTGCACACAGTGTGCAAAATTTTATTAAAATCGCTTTAGTAGTTTAGGAGTTCATAGCGGACAAACACCGTGACACGTAATTTATATATATTAAGATAATCATTGATCTATTATTAATTATACCTCTCGAGTCCTGATACAGTTTTCATTGATATTTCAATAATTTGTTACGAAGAAAATCCCCATTCAACCTGGTGATTGATGTAGTAGGATGTGGTCATCATGCCTACTTATAAATTATACAGTCACCTGCTCGAAACTCTTGCTACAGAAGCTTGATATATTCGTGCTGAAAGAGTTAAGTGTACTTGCGCGAAGCCGGTGCATCGCGGCCGTGTTAGCGGCTCGTCGCGAACTCTGCCAAGTGATGAATCACGAGTTCGTGATACCGACGCGACGTGCAAACTATCACTATGTACCTACTAATCATACTGTTTCGATACGCCTTATTATGTAGAGACATGATAGAGTTACCTCCAAATACTGAAACTTAACCCTTAGTAGCCTGATTTACGAAAGTGATTTATTTTGAATATTACTTAATGTTTAATTTTACTGTGTTTAATAATAATGATATTTGATTTTTTTTTAATTTCGTTGGAAAGAATATTATACAACAGTAAAATACGTACAGCCAACCTATAAAAAAAAACTAATAGTAATGTGAACATTCGGTTTAAAAGATTGGTATCAAAATTGAAACTCTAGGCTAATAAGGGTTAAATCCGAAAGCTAAGTTAAGTATGTATCCACATCATAATGCTGAGTCTAGATTTTTATTGACAGCACTATAATCACAAAAACTATCTCATTAGGTGATCTATGTTTTTTTACTGCTCTTTTCTAATCTTAGTAATTTATTTAAAATATTTATAAATATACTGAGGCACTAGCTATAATTCTATCATCAATTATCAGGGTTTTTACGCAGATTTTTCCTTTGCAATGACGATGAAATTGCAAAGCTATTTTTTTAATAGAGTAGGTGAGTCTTATCACCGTTCTTCAATCGATAGCTCTCGATACTCAAATCTTGAAGTCCTACTCAAGTTTTTGAGACATATCATTGTCATGTTTGCATGCGTTTGCGACGTTAAAATTAAAAGCTCACAAGTTTAATTTGCATCTGACCAATAATAATAATAGATCTACATTAGTAGGTATTGCAGTTGACTCGTAATATTCCATTAAACCGCAATAGGATCATGGCATTGTTTAGCCTACGTAGAGTAATTTAACAACAAATACACAGTCATGGCAGCCACCCACATCATATCCATGTTATCAGCCTCGCTATGAATACATACGCACTCGCCAGCAAAACATAATAATAGGGATGTCATGTTTTGTAAATTACAATGTAGATGTGTTGCTACGACAAATCTTAAAGTTATTTTTTTGTCTTAGTTATTATACGAGTATGACCCTCTAGAATTCCAGTCTTCGGACTAGTTAATAACTGTTAAAGATGACTCCGTTGGTAATGTTGTAGTATTACACCTTTATTTACTCTTGAATAAGTTAAGATATCATCTTGCCCATTGTTCAAGTCGTTAATATTTTTGTATATACAAATTGGTATCTCGTACTGTAGAGCCTGGCTTACAGGAGTAGCAGTGGTGGGAGAGGGTGGCGGACCTAGTCCCTTAAAAAAAACAAATTGGTGTTAACTGTTTCTATAATATGTACTTCATAGTTCACGTAAGCAAAACCAACTACCTATAGGTATATGTACCTAAAATTAGTAAACGTAAGTATACGTGCCAGCCCTACTGGGCAGTGCGGGTAGACAGTAGGAGCTGCTCGCGGCGTGAGTCAAGGCGGCGCGGGCGGCGCGGGCGCGGCGGGCGGGCGGCGAGTGGGCCGCGCGCGGCGTCGTGTCGCGCCGCGTGGGCGACGCTTGCGACGCGCCGTGGGCTAATTGCCGTGGGAACGAGCATCGCGCCGTCCCTCGCCCACTACCCACGAGCTAGCCCACATTGGAGTAGACATATTATCTATAATTTAATTTTGTAAGTAGGATGTGCAACATGCATCCTTACCTAACAGCGAGTGGTCAATCTATTGAACAATCATTCGTTTGTGGAGCTCGAATATGAGTAATCATTGCGTATTTGTAATGGAGAATCAAATATATTGGTTTATATAATGAATCTATATTATATATACGTTTTTATATATACCTACCGATATCATACATAAGTATTGATGATTAGCAGGTACTGTTATATACAAGACTGTTTTTCTAATGAAGTGTCATTAATTTATAAAACAATAGTAGAGCAATGTGAATTGTAAATGTAATATTTTTTTTCCATGTAAATAACTATTGTACATAATTTATAGTAATAAATAAACACTTTACTTATGACAAAGGATATACTAAACCAATTGTAAACGGAAAATGAAAAGTCCTACAAATTCCCAGTAACCTGTAGACGCTTGTTGCACCCTACTCGCGCCGCCCACGCGGCCTCTGTGCCGCCGCCCGCATGGACGCGTCTGCAGCAAAATGAATCATAGAATACTACGATGCATATTCGCTGCCAACCTCAATGAAATTACAACCAATTTCAGTCTATTCTAGTCCTTTGTTTAGATACAAATAATTTGAAAACCTTTCATTAAAAACCGTTTTTTTTTATGAATGAATAACGTAATTACGGATTTTCCTTATGTTACCAAATAGTAGAGCCATATTTTAGAAAATCATTGCTAGAGCCACTCAAAATAGTGGGACTAATGAATTAATAGCTATCGATGTTAATTACAAAAAATCTACTTCTACTCTGACAATAACGACAAGCTTATTATATATAGTCAAACGATAAATTAATCTGGTCTGTGATGTAACCATTCCCTATTAATCATATTCACTACAAGACACATGTAACATGCGGTGGATGGATGCTGAAGTGTAGGTAATTACACGCCATGTCTGCCCGTCAGCGGACGCTTCATCGACTATAGGAAGCTATTTCCATATCAACAGCTAATCATTTACGGAACGACAGACCGATTGACAATCTTTTGCACAATAATAATAAAGTCGTGGTTTTCTAATTTAGCCGACAGACATTCGACTTTATGATACTGGTGTGCAGCTATTAAGGAACAGGCGATCCATCATGGTACGATAAACATCGTCGTTGGCGTGAGATAAGTCGGCGGCGGGCGGTGGCACCCACGCGCCGCGCGCCTCCTACACAGACCTAACTCGGCAAGATAAGGCTTAATGATTTTATCGTTCACGGAAGGCTAATAGGGACGGACGTGTAGGAATGAAGTTGTGTGTCTACCAACCGCTAAATGTGACCGACTTATAAGACACGGAGCTTAGGAAAATATATGGACCGTTAGCTGACAGTATATCATGTTCACTTCACATCACTTACTAAAACATTATTGGAAGCCATAATTCATCTTTTTTTGTCGATGATTTTGGCAAAAAACACGCGAGTCAAGACAAAACCTATCTCCCGGATTATGTCGCACCGAGTCGCTCTCTCTCTTTCGTAATTATTACGAGGGAAAAAGACAAAATCGATTGATCTCACATTTTGTCTGATGTCACAACCGGCTGTGCTACTAGTGCACAGATTAAAAAGGCTTATTATCTTTTTCTTTTTTTTTTGAAAAATATGAAATAACACCGGCTTGTTGTACGATATTCAACCTTAAACAGGTCTCAAATTAACGTTCCTGGCTAGTTTTATACAGGTGATTCCGGATGCGTATACTAAGCCTTGAACCTGGGCATCTTCAGCTCATTTTTATAAACACTATTTAAAGTCAGAAATATGATATTAACTCAAAAAAATTGTTCGCAAAATATCACAGTTGTCATTTTGTTGGGCCCAAAATATTATTTTTATACGTCATATTCAAATTCTGACTTCTGGTTACAAATGCGCTAAAAAGCCCAGGTACAAAGCTTAGTACACCCTTTCTGAATCACTCTGTATAATCATTCAGATACTTAGAACTGTTTGATCTTCACATCAATTCTTCAGCACTTTTACCGATTAATAATTTTACGAGTCATAACTGTCGTTGTTAAACACAACAGTCGTAATAAATTCAATGTGACGTCACATCTAGATTAGTTAACTCTCGATGATTAGATCCAGCGCGCGTGCCGGAAGCTCGGCGTCCGCTCCCACGCTTTGGCACGCGTCGCGCGCCGCGCGCCCGCGCCGCCCGACACAAGCCAACACCACTGGCGCTCGCCAAGCACAGCTCACATTTGCCAACTGCCAAGTACTCACGGAACGTGACGACGCGGCCGCGCCGATCCCAGCGTCCGACCTATGAGCATTCCGTAAGGGATATTTTGAGAATTCCGCGAATAATACGTTAAATGATAGCGCGATAACGTAATTTTGGATTGCGCGGGACGCAGCTTATAGCTCCCTAATGAATAATATAATATCTTAGGAAATTCGAAAAAAAACATCAGTAGGTACTTACAATTGTTGTGGACGGTAATGGTCAAAGCTAAAGGTCAAATGTTGTTAGATTTACAAAATCTGATGTAATACCTAGGAATATAATTTAATTACACCATTAAATAAATTGGATAATTATGTTAAGAAGGCGGTCAGGCCGCAGCTGATCTAGCCGACACCATTTAAATGATTAAGGCGTCGTAATGATAGATGCATAATGATAATGATTCAAGTCTGTCTTCCTGATTGCTGTCAGTCTAAAGTTAGCGGAACTTCAAACATTTCAAGGACCTCACCTAACCAGCCTGTTAATGCACCTATAATAACACCACAAGTGCTTGAGACTATCCTATTTACTATCTACTAGGTTCCTATTTACTATTCACGCCAATATCAAATGAGTAAAACAGCCAAAGTTCTGTTTACCTACCTATTAATGCAGACGATAGATCAATAATGAATTGTAAATCGCCTTTGAAGAAGGTCAACGAGGACATCAAATGGAAACGCACCCGCATCGCTATTTATCGCTAGCATTTGGGTTGCATCGCTGACGCGGCGCGGCGCGGCGCTGCGGGGGCGGCAGTGCGGCGGGCGGCGCTGTCAAACGACGAGATCAAGCCGATACGAATGTGTAATGAACACTGGGCGGATGCCAGACACTGTAAAATAGCTATCTGTCCGACTAATGGTTCACACACATAAAGTTACATACCCACAACTGGTTTTCCAGACGGAAAAAAATCCGCCACCAATTGGTTTGGTGATTGTTGTAACATCGCGACTTTGTTCAGGGGCTTCGATAGAACATTGGCTGATGACTTCCAACGGCAGGGTTTCATGTGTGGCTGTTCGGGAGAAATTGGTAGAAAATATGTTTTTTATAATTCCCCTGAACTGCCAGTGCGCCTCTTATAAAGACGAGATCTACTTAGCTCTAGCTACTACAGCTCTCTGATTTGTTGACACAGGGTTCGATAGGTATCCGAGTTGGGGTTGCCTAAACATATCACTTTTTATCTGGCAATGTTTTCCCAAGGATTAAGAATAATTGTACTTCACAATACGATTTCGTTCCAGAACATAGCGTGAATCAAGTGTCTGTTATATTATAGTGAATATAAAATGATGAGCTGCTCACAGCGACGTACTTGTTCGTGTGGGTCGTTTGTGACTATTCGCCTTTAGTTAACTTCAATCAATTGAGGTCGGACGCGCTAAAGTGACATACATAGACAGATTTTATGAATTGTATCTGCAGTCATGCCTTACACCTTTATTATATACTAGTTGCGCCCGGCGGTGTTACCCGCGATAAAAAGTATGAAAAATTAAAACATCTATCCCACGGGAACCATACATTTTACCGGGATAAAAAGTAGCCTATGTGCTATTCCAGACTATAATCTATCTCTGTGCCAAATTTCATCCAGATCCGTTCAGCCGTTCGGGCGTGAAAGAGTAACAAACATCCATCCATCCATCCATCCAAACTTTCACATTTATAATATTAGTATAGATATATAGATGGATAAAAATAATTATTAAGTACAATATTTTGTCGTCTTGAATATTGCCAAAACGGTTTTCACAGTCTACTTAATAGTAACCATGTTATGTGCAATTACATACGGATTCTCTTGTGTGTGTGTTCCTTCATTAAGTATATCTAAATACCTAAGTATATCTCCAATAAAAAGCAACAGTGTCAGACAGTAGGTATACATGCTTCAATTAGTCATGATTTTGTTAACCGACTTCAAAAAGGAGGAGGTTCTCAATTCGGTTGTATTTTTTTTTTTTTTTTTTTTTTAATGTTTGTTACCTCATATCTCCGTCATTTATGAACCGATTTGGAAAATTATTTTTTTATATGAAAGGATATGTTTACAGATTGGTCCCATTTTTTTCAAAAAAATGTTCTGATCATGGGATCCATGAGGAATTGAGAGGACTCCTCAAATTTTATAGGCATACCGATAGCAATTTTGGTATTTTCATCAAGAAGTCAAGCATTTGCATTCAGAAAGTATCATTTGCTGAAGTGGAAGTGATGAAGAAGGCCACAAATGGCCACCGGAACTTGTCAGTGATACGTATTTCACGGGTTGCGCCAAGATAATCTCGATTATTGGTATACCTATTATCCAGTAAAAAGATTGATATACAAATCTTTTTAGTGACAAAGAATAGTAAATATATCCACTAAAAAGTTTAAAATAAAAAACTTTTTAACAAAATAAAAACCGTCTTCAAAAAACTAAAAAGCAAAAAATAATCTAATCTTGAAATCTACCTTGTCTAACCACATCAAATATTTAACTAATCTGAAGTCGGTGCCAAATAAACAACCGACGAAGAAAAACAAAAGTATACTCAGTAACGAGATGCGCGGACCAATTTGTAGGTATAGTCTTTGGCGCAGACCGGCAATACTCGACTCAGTTGTTTGTTTGGCACCGACTTCAGATTAGTTAAATATTTGATGTGGTTAGACAAGGTAGATTTCAAGATTAGATTATTTTTTGCTTTTTAGTTTTTTGAAGACGGTTTTTATTTTGTTAAAAAGTTTTTTATTAAAAAAATAATAACATAATTCTGACCGACACGTCAGATTATGACGATGAGATGTGGTTGAATAGTTGAGCCAAGCAATGTTTTGTATGTAGTGTGGAATTATTTCGTGTCGAGTATACATTTTTTGAATAATATAAATTAGAAATACCGGACTAGCCGGATGGCTCGTCTCGTCTCTGGCAGGGGTGTCATCTCACCAATAGTGAAAAAAATATTTAATGCTGTAGACATATTTTTCAATAAGCGTTTTTATTCAGCAACGTTACTATGCAATCTGACCATCATTTATTCAGCATTTAGGCTCAGAAGCCAAGTATCTTTTCTATTCCAACACTTCTGTTGTTTGTAGTTATCTTCTAACACCTTTTTTATACTTTCCAACCAATAGATTAGACCTATAGATCGGTATGTCCTATACAGATGGTTTATTCTCAAGCACTTCGGTCGCATGCTTCTACATACAGCCGACATGTCTGGTAAATGGTAAATAAGAAGAAAAATACAAAGCACAGCGCGTAGTTATTTTATCATGTGCTGAATATTGGCTGAAATATAGTAATTAGCGGCAACCTTATCGCCAGACCAGCCGATACCTATCCCTGGCGTCGCGTGTCGCGTCCGTCCCGGCGCCGCGAACTAAATCCGCTTCGCACGCGTTGCCAAACGTTACGTAAACCGGCACGCCTCGTGTTTGATATTCTACCTATAAATCCGTAGTACTAGTATGCTTGCATCGCGTTCCCTATGAGTCTGTGATGCGTTGTAATTCAATTTATCGGGTCGTAGTAACTACGACTCTAAAAAGACAGTCATGTGTAACCAAAACTGACGTCAAAATTCCCCATTTGAAATTGACATAAAATGAAATTAAGATCTGAGGAAGCTCAGGTCAGGGCGCGAAATTCAAAATGTCAATGGTTTTCATTTTTTTACGAAAAATTTGGACATCTTTACGATGTAATTTAGTTTTTTGCGATATTAGCATTCTGCATTGGATGTCTCGATGTATTAAGTTTGCTTAAAAAAATACCTAAAGCGATACAACACCATAAAGTAGCGGTTTTTACTAACTTTATGGTGTTGTATAACTTTAGGTATTTTTTAAGCAAACTTAATACATCGAGACATCCAATTCCACCTTAATACGAATTATATTTTTTTTTTATTCGAATGCTATTTCATGTCTTGTATACCTTATAGTTATAGTGGATGGATCTATTGAATACACATGCTTTGATTGATTGATACAGTATAGGTAAATGTACCCTACTATACACCTGTTGTGCCATATTGCAACCTCACGTTTATCAGTCATCGCTTTTGACTGCAAACGTCATTATCAGTGTCAATATTGTCACTGAAACGCTGCACGGGATGGTAGATAGTGCTTTGTTTTCGGTCATTGGCTTGCATTCATTGTTAAACCTACGTATCGTTGTATTATATACAATGTAGGTAGATAACTATGTTCCGAAAATAAAATGCGTATCCATCCATATTTTCATAAAATTTGAGAGAATAATCAGCTCAAAATTTATTGTTTAAAAATTGGAATAAAATACAGAATTTGAAGCAACGTGTGTGAATTGAAATAGGCTGATTGTAATCATAGTTGTGCCAACGACAAGCAACAGTGGAAAAAAGAGGGAAATAATATCGGCTGCTGACTCAAACGTGAGTGTGGTGAAGGCGCCAGTATCCGGCCGTGGCGGCTGTCTGTGTCTACATCTAACTGCCAGACGACGCGTGACAACTCTCCGCGGAACGTAGTCAAAATATTGTCGTCTATAAAATCAAATAAACATGAGTCCCTTTTTTAAACAGATAATAAAATAAAAAAATATTTTAAATTTATTTTTACATACTTAAATAAGTGTACAGAAACATAGTAGCATAACAAATCATTAATTGCATGTACCATGCCAACATTCACGGCCCGCTTTGAACTCGCGGCCCGGAAGTGGGGTCGCGTGCCGGAAGGCGCCGACCATTTCCCGCCCTCTTCACTGTAAACGCCTATCGCCTCATTTTATATTTTACTAGCCTTGCTCCGCGGTTTCATCCATTTTCTGTTATACTATTTAATAAGATAATTAGATTACTGTGCTTTTTCAGTTTAAGTAAAATTATGATTATATTAATTAGCCCACGAAATTCCTCAAACTACGAGTTGTCTAAATTGAATGCGTATTTCCTATAAACTTCTACGCCAAATGAATCTACATATTTATGATATTTTTACAAAAACTATCTACACTAAAATAGTTTGTGTAAAAATACCATCATTAGCAACTTATATATTGTATCAGTGACGCGGTGTTTATTGACACGTTCACGTATTAGGTTGTATATGTAAGCTACGTCGATGGCGCCGAATTTAGGGTTATCAGTCAATCTAAA
The DNA here is from genome assembly GCA_905404115.1 of Pheosia gnoma. Classification (NCBI taxonomy): domain Eukaryota; kingdom Metazoa; phylum Arthropoda; class Insecta; order Lepidoptera; family Notodontidae; genus Pheosia; species Pheosia gnoma. Next base: position 6,177,647 of record FR989907.1, read on the forward strand.
TTAGCATCTTCTTGTTTAAACTTTTACATGGTACGCTTGTAGGTACATCATGCAACCCTAGCGAATACTATTAGTAAGTTTAACTTTATATGTCACTTGGAGAATTAGAAAAAAACTACTATTGAAATAAGGCGTTTCTATCCGAATAAATGTCCTTTATGATACTGAGAAAATGTAGTTTGCAAAACTAATACGTTGTCGTCAGAGGCACAGCGCGATCGATTAAACACACACTCAAACTATTATGAGAAATGTAAAAACTATAGGTCCAGACACAGTTATTCATATTGAATGACAACCCTAGTCCGTGTAGTATATCACGTCGCATCGTTTGTCACGTGTTAGCGGCACGCGTGTCGCTGCGTCACGACGCGCCGCCAACAGTGACCTTCACCTTGAGCTGCACGCGCACGCGCCCCGCCGCGACGGCGTGTAACGCGAGATTAATGGCATTTTTTGTCACGCGCCTTACTTGGTATCACCAAATGATAGGCGTCTAACAATGTTGTTTATTCTAGCGCGAACAGTAATCCCAGTAAATCCCAGACCAGGGTCAATTGCAAAATGTTCTAAATATCCAAAATTTGCTTTATATAAGTATGTAGCTCTAATTAGCTCTCTCTATAGTAGTTCTGGCTACTCCGTAGGCTACAGGTGTGACTATATGTAAGTTTCTATCCCTAGCTAGCCTTACTCGCTATCAACACAATAGCGACTGCACTGGATTCCTTATTTCTCACACCAAATTAACATACCACGAGTAAATGAAATGCATAGAACTTGAAAACTCGTTCAAGCATTTTTATAGCCTTCACCTTGTACGGAACATTTAGTTCCTACACGTGTAAATGGATGTAAATGTACCTATTTCCAATAGCCCAAGGATGTCTGCCTGTAAATATCCACTTAACATTATTGAGTTCACAAGTGTGAATATTTTTTGTGATGTGTTGCGATATATTCTTAATTTATAATTATATTAATGGCAACAACTTAAATCCCACTAGAGGAATCCGCTGTCGTAGGGGCTAGTATATTGACACAAAATAGACCTTAGTTAATCCTTATCGATAATTATTTGTAGGTGAGCGTTTTAATGTGGTTTCAATTCCCGATGGTTTATCTTCCTCCCGGTCTTTTGAAAGGATTTAGGGGCGTAGATCGTACGTAAAGACTTTGTATCATAATTGTTGTAGCGATATCGATGTAGTTATTTTTATTGTTTTTATTTGTATTGTTACAGAGCAACAAGCCGATAATGGAGAAAAGGCGTCGAGCGCGCATCAACAACTGTTTGAACGAACTTAAGGCGCTCATTCTGGATGCCATGAGGAAGGACGTTAGTATATTGGAGACTTTTATTTGCTAGACACGAGTGCAGTTTTTTTTTTCTTTAAAAATGATAACTACAGTAATTTGTACATATCGGACAAACATTACCTCGTTAAAATATATTCATCTGTTTTGGAGAAAGAATACTACATACATTCGAAACTCCACGGTAAAAATATTTTAGTAGTCCAGAGACGCTGAATTTTATAATCACACCATACATTTTGTGTCGAAAATTACATGAAAATTGCTGCTTCAATACATCGGTAGAGTCGAAAGTTTACAAATTACTCATAAATTCTTAATTTGTTGCAGCCAGCAAGACACTCGAAGTTGGAGAAGGCTGACATCTTGGAGATGACGGTCAAACATCTGGAGGGGCTTCGGTCTGAAGGTGCCGGGTCCCCTGATCGGTTCAGAGCAGGGTACAGGCACTGTTTGTCTGAAGTGGCGAAGTTCCAAGGTTTGGAGCCAACGCTGCGGAAGCGGCTCGTGCGCCACTTGGAGGGATGCGTCAACACACCGGGGGCGAGGCCCGCGGGGGCCCCGACGCCGCCGTCGGACGCTGAGGATGTACCTGCTAATCATTCAACCATCTTTATTTCTGGTGAGTACTAATTTTACTTTTATTATAAATGTTAGTTACTGTCTTTTGTCTAAGATTAAAACATGATATTCTTTATTCTACATATATAAATAAATTGTTTAAAAGTTAGAACGAAGAGCGCGCAATTACAGCCAAAAAGATTCGAATATATAGAGGAAAATTAACTATAATCTGGAATAAAACCATGGCTCATTTTATCCTTGTAGGTAGTAGGTATGTGGGGATAACCGTTGGGTAAATGCTCGTTAAAAATGTTTAGGAAATAAAGCACGTTGTCTTAGAAGATAAATAGCGAATGAATCCTCTCTCTTAGCTCACATAGATACCAACATCGACAAACATCACCAACATTGGCAGAGGCGGCCCTCTGAAGCATTACGCTTTCCAGTATTTTCTCTAACAACAACATATCTTTACAGCCGGACCGGGGTCAGGCGTGCGCCTAGTGCCAACGAGACTGCCAAACGGTGACCTCGCGCTGGTCCTACCAGCGGGCATCAACACGAACAACCTCGGTACTGTGCCCACTCTGGTACCACTATCACCACCAGACGCCTCATCATCCACCTCCTCGGAACCCCGGTGCTATTCACCAGCGAGCTCCGGTTGGGGCAGCCCCCCGCCACTCGCGGAAGACCCCGCGCCCCTCGCCCTCGTCACAAGGAAACAACCGCCTGAAGAGAAACCCTGGAGACCGTGGTGACGACACCTCCCATTCCTTACGTGCTACTGTGATATTGTACATATTAGTATGTCAAGTTTGACAGAATATAGTTCCTAGAATAGTTTATATGCTACCGGGTATGGGAGTTGAATTAATATGGTCAGTTTTGTGTGTGATAGTGAATAGTTATTATAGAAGTTTACTTGAAGGTGCGATGCGTAGAAGTCAGAGTTCAGCGAATACCACCTATAAGTGCGATGCGAAGTATATTTATCCTTTTCACATTTAAACAAACTTATAAAAGAAATGTATGATTGGAAGGAGATAGCAGATAAAGCTGAACATGTATTGCCCTGAACTACAGAATGTTTTAATAATCGAGTTGGATGGGGACTCCTTGAAGAGTCATGTCCCGCATTCCACGTCTTCTGGTTAGTGCCGACGATGAATGTGTTGTTATCTACCTTTTAAAATAAAAGCTTTTATTATATAAGTAGGATACTTTGTAAATTTCTGAGTTGACATCTGAGGCAGTATTTCATTTATCATATAGAAAATTATTAATGTAATATCATAACATAATTTTGCCCCCATTTTTATAAGAAAGTTTTCGTCCAATTACATTGGTATTACAAAACATTTTCCGTAGTAATTTGATTAAGACTTCTATACATTTGGGGTTAGTGTATAGGTGCCATTTAATCGTTCATCTTACAATAGGTTTGCTATAAGCTTTTTTTACAGATATATGTGAGTTTTATATATTTAATAAGCGCATCGTTTTCATATTTGCATTGTAATCGATAGGAATTAATTCTGTGTGCCTTAAACAGCAAAATCGTATTTGTCTTCCATATGCATAAACATAGCGTTATAAGTGGTTAAATATTAGCCACCGTTTATTTTGTCGGTTAAATGTATAGTGGATTTTACTGTAATAGAAACTCTCACTCACTGTTTAATATGGTTTATTTTAAAAAACTCAGGCAAATTTCTACAAGTTTTAATCAATTTTAAATCGCATCTCCGCCCTACGACCTGAGTTTCCGCCGCAAAGCTGCGCGTTTTCGCTATAGGCGCTGCTGTGCAATCTTTTATCGATCGGTTTTCAGATGCTGACGAAACTTTTAAGACATGACTATTTAGGATTAATCTTTCAAGCCGAAATCGCATAGTTTATAATATTGAAATTAAACTTATTTTACAGATTTTATAGCGATTATTTTATGTTTTACGTTCCGGACGTTTGGGCTGATTTACAGCAACCATGGTCACGGGTGCACTGGTCAGTCACGAGACATTCCTCCCGTAACCATGGTTGCTGTAAATCAACCGAAACGTTGGGAACGTAAACACATAAAATAAACGCGATAAAATCTGTAAAATATGTTTTATTTCAATGTGTAGTATTCGCGTAAATATAAGAAATCACTAGTTTATAATATTTGTTACCGAAACAAACCAGTAGTCGCTGTAGTCTTCCTTTCCAGTTACCGTTTGTGAACAGTTAAACACAACATTATACATTAGCTGGAGGTAATCCTGATGTAATAATAATGACTAACTAATTTACGATAATTATGAAAATACTTGTGAAACAGGCTTTTATTTTATAGATATAAGGAATAATTATATGAATGCACATAATTATTGTATTTTTATATGAATGTGGAGTAAACGAGTTACAAAAGTCGCCGTCTCGATGTAAATTATTAAGAAAATAACGTGATACTATTTAAGATTGTAATATAAGATGATGTACCTAAAAGAAATATGCCATTAATTTAGTAATAAAACATTTAATATGGGAGTTTTTGTTTACTTGCTACATCCATCCATTAGACGATAGACGTCCACAGCTGGACCAGCCCCCCCCCCCCCCCTCCCGAATGACTTCTACACATCTCGGTCCCCCGAAACTCGCATCCACCGGTTTCCTGCGACGCGTGTAATATCAGTTCACCTTCTGGAGAGCCATCCTACTCTACGTCGTCCGGCTCGTGGTCGCCATTCTAGAACCGTAATACATGGCGAAGTTCATATATGAATTCAATTTTGTCGCAGTAATATCTACAATGTACTGTGACGTTACGTGTTCGACTACTCGTAAACATTAATTCGTGGACCATTTAAGGTTGAATATCGTACAGCAAATGTATACCTTAAAATACAAAAAAATATATATACCTCGACTTACAAATATAACAAAAAAATATTTTACATATAAAAGGGCAGGAGTAAGAGTACTATTTTGACTGGCGTTACTAGGGGTAATGATCTCTCTTAGATGTGACGACATGCAGATAAACGACCTTATTGCCTTATAAATGTCATTGAAAATATGAAGGAAATGGATACCATATTGATAATTGCGACCGTACATTGATTATAGTACTAGTGATGTCTTTTCGGAGTCGGTAATATAAGGGAATCCAACTAGAGTAAGCGACATGGCTCTATGAATTTCACAGTTGTACGGGAACTTGCATAGCTCGAAGAACCGATGTAGGGCAGAAAGGTTCTAGAATGGCGACCACGAATCCGAATACGATGCTCTCCTTCATGGTGGACCGATGATATCACACGCGTCGCAGGAAGCCGGTGGATGCGGCGGAGGACAGTGATGTGTGGAAGTCATTGGAGAAAGCCTATGTCCGGTAGTGGACGTCTTCTGGCTTATGGAGAGATAGATTAATGAGATACGATGTATTCTAGAATTGAAATTAAAAAGTTGTGATGACGACGTAGAGAAAAAATATTTTTGTTCCTACACGCACAAAAGAAACGATACAATTACAAGAAATAATACAAAGAGTAGCGTGCTGGTGCAGACCCAATACCTATTGGTCCCCATTTCAGCGTAAGCTGCGGCAGATATAATATACAACAGATTTTTCAAATCATACAGAAACTTTTAAGTTAGTTAATATGCACTGAGGCATTACAAATCTTAATGTTATTTGTAATACCACGTGTGAGTATGTATAGGGACTAGCTCACAACACTAGTACTCTATAAACACACTGATTCAGTAAATTCCTTATCACCTTTCGGAGAAGTACACTGGTGTCGGCTTCCTGGGTGGCCGAGTCAAGCTAATTCATCAACGCCGGTTTAATTACATATTTACGACCGTCGTTTATTTTAGCCGACACCAACAGCAGAGAAAATGATATTGTGTTCACTAATATTTAGGTGCTATCGGGAGAACCTTGCCTGGACACACTGTAAATTTTAATTGACAATAATTATTCGTTGGCCATATCGCGAGCTAAGCTAACTAAGGCTTACTAAGCTTGGCTCACGTAGCTCCGATGTCTTTTCATACGTTGGTTCACAACGTGATGTAGTTCTCAGTGTGAACTGAATTATGAAATTAGCTTAACTGAGCGAGCTAACTCACACAATGTAAGCTATGAAGGCTAGCTAACCCGACGATCCCCGAGAAGCTAGGACTAATGAATAACGTCGCCCTCCTGCCTCTCTTCATCCCCGCCTGTGGCTACGTCCTTAGTTTATGGTGTGAATTATTTTTAAATTTGGCTTCCCGAAAAGCCGCGTACTGACTTAAACCGCCACCTCGCGAAGCTACTTTTCTTCGCCCTGTCGATACGCGTAATATGTGTGTAATACTTGGCGACGGATTTCCATTGAATCTTTAGATAGGCAATATATATCTTCCTTGATTAACTTCCCTCCCGCTTTTGGGCAGAAATTACAGGGTGGCCACGTCTCGCCGGGTGGTCAGACTAATTCGTCAATGTTCCTGCAATTATCCTCGTATGTTTGCACTGTCCCGGACACTAATGGCTGGGCACGGGAGGAGTTATTGCGCAGGCGCATGGCAGCCGCAATTTACCACAATCACGGAACAATTTGTTTAGACACACATTTCATATCAAACGGGTAGTTCCTTGAAACTGAAGAGCAGTTATTAAGAAGAAGATAGGTACCTATACAGTGAAAGTACATGGCTTACGTACATTACAATTCGTATGGTTAGTTAAAGACCTCAGCACGTCAAGTGCGAGATTATTCGTAAGCTTACCGTGTAATATATAATCTACATATTTAGACATTATGTATGGAGAATTGAACAGCGACTCTAGCAGATGGTATTTAAAACTTTCAATTCTCCATACAAAATGTCTAAATGCGTAGACTATAAAGTATACGGTTAGCTTACGAATAATCTCGCACTTGACGTTCAGTATAGCACTTTATTTAGTATAGATACATATGTAACGAGTATGCTGGAAACTATCAACATCAACTAAGGCTATTAAATATTCTAAAAACATATTTTTTTATTAAGTCACCTGCTCATTATATTTGAATTGCGAAAGGAGACTCCGCTCCTCTGATTATGTCCATTACGTAGCTCATTTAAATTCATAACTCGATAGCCGTACAGGCAGGTAATGTTTATGATATCGACCTCTAACGACGAAAGTAATTGAAATTTGATTTTATTTCGCCGTCATCTTCCGAGCCACCCAAGTGGTCGATCCACCTTAGGCATTGTGTTTGGGTATCTTAAAATAAACAACAATATAATTTTAGTCCATTACTGTATACGCGTAATATAACATGTAACAATAATAGTGTAAAATGTTTTAAGAAACCCAATGGCAGTTTATAAAGTTAACATTCCCAAAGAAATAAATCGAAATTATAAAAATATCACTACATGCTAGAAGTGCGCAGTAAAACATTACTGATGTCCTTTGTTTAAAAATCGAACATCATTTACTTATTTACGCATTTATTTTATTTATAAATACACAAACAATTTTTTATTTATCTATTTATTTATTTATTTAATCAAAAAACACAAAACAGTTTATGCTACACCTAACGCGAATTAGTAAAATAAAGCGACCCATTTGGATGCTCTCGCTTGAGAGCGATATATGAAATCGCATTAAATTCACGCACATACATTATCGATTAAAATACAAGTTTTATTTTTTATCGACCGTCATTTGGAGAGCTATTAGTACATGGCTTTATTACCTATCATTCAAACCGGGATCGAGTGTAGGCATCGAGATGCATATAAATTGGGGCTGTCAGGCGGATCGGCTCGGGTCCGCGCGGACTGACTGACGGCTCCTCGTTACCGAAAGGTCATTGCTTGCTCATTGCCATTGTTTTTTCATCTCTTTGTATTTGTCTCGGCACGACGAGTTGTCTGAGGCTAATTAATCAGTGTTATGACGCGTGACGCGAGCAAATGAGCGAGAGAGTATGGCGTCTGCATGCATGCAAATTACGCTACTCGGTGGTCATCGTGTATTCTTTAAGTGTTAATTGAAATGGCCAATTTACATGTCCGTCGCGATATTGTTAATGGAATTTATAGAAAAACATGTAGCTGTTAAAATTTTAAAGATATAAAATTGTGTATGGAATTATTTTAATTGTAAATTATTTATTACATTTTAATGATGCATATATCCATGCTGATTATTATTTTAAATTAAATTTGTGCCCTGCATTGCATGGTGCTATTGAAGTAAGCTCGAGTGATCTCTATTTTCGAAAGTACATTTGTATAAAACGTTGGACGTCTGAATCTACTTTATTAGACTATTGTCAAGTTTGTCTGGCGGTGGTCCGGATTATACTCCTTTTTGCTGACGACCTTCTCGGCCAGTATGTGGTCAGTGAAGCTATGTCGGTGGTCGAATTCTGCAAACTTTTTGAAATCCATTCTAAGTTCAAAAAAGTTGAAATGTAGTTGAAAGTCAGTCGTTCGAAATTCGAAAGTTGAAGATCGCCAACTCACACTGCTAGGCCAGAGTGATGGACTGTGCCCCGAATGTCCTTCGCATGAAGGGTGTGTACGCCCGGTATAATGACAATAGGCTCGCTTCCAATTACTTTGGGATCAACTACCTACCATCGGTGAAATGTAGGCTCAGTGCAGTAGTCCTCAGCCTAACTTTTCAGGTTTCGATGATGTTCTTCTCTTACCTACCATCCGTAGTAACGTCTGTACCTACTGTTCTGTCAGTGTAACTATATATCTATTGCTTCACAAAAAGGTACTTAGGTATAACACGCTCCTTTGGGTAAAAGCAAAAGTTTACTTAACGAATGAAATAAAACTAATTTTACGGATTTTATCGCGTTTATATTATGTTTTTTTACGTTCCCGACGTTTCGGCTGCTTTGTCGTATTCGCGTAAATATAAGAAATCAATATGTTCACTTAACGAATTAAGTATATTTTATTTAATCACTTATATCGTTCGTTTACATTAAAATGTTCATATGTTTCTGTATACTTACCATCACTGATTTAAAGACAAATACAACCAACATGACTTTTAGTTAATCAACTCAAAAATATATCTCACAGTAACTTTATGTATTTGTTCCAAAAACCGCAGGTGCACTTAGATAATGATGATTTCAGGTTCGGCTTATTAAATGTTGTATTTTCCCTTTCAGCTTTTTAATAAAGCAATTCGGTTAAATAACACAGTTTTGGGCTAGCTGGGTGGCCTCATTTGGGAGCTTTTAATGATGGCAATTTGTACCAACCCAATCGACCACCTCCGGTTCGAATTGTAATTTTTGTAAATATGAGATTGCGAAGGTAAATATTGTATTGAAACCCCGTGTCGGATTCTTTACGATAAATATGGTAAGTTAATATATTCAGATAATTAGGAATTATTTTTTTATTTTTGGGGTCGAGTCACCTTCGTCCGTAGGAGAATTAAGTACCCTCGAGATACCCTACACGTGACCCTGGGTGGTGCCAACCAGGTGACAACTCTACTGGTGGTAGGCTTCGGCCGTGGCTAGTCACCACCCACTGAACAAAGCCATGTCGCCAAGCGGCCTAGCCGTGTTCCGGCATGATGTTCGGTGTTGCCATTCATGGATGGCGGGTCAGATCAGTTGCGCTGCATGTGCCTCTATCTACTGCCGCCTTCCTACCTAGGCAAGTATGCTCCATCGTAGATCTCATCGTCACTTACCATCAGGTGAGATCGAGATCAAATACTTGCCTATAATGTAATAAAAAAAAAGAAAAAAAAAAGAGGCGGCATTTAACTCATCGCTGGTAGCTAAGCGACTTTTTATCAAATTGGATTATAATATACTAGCTGCGCCCCGTGGTGTTACCCGCGATTTAAATGTACGTCATTTTTACCGGGATAAAAGTAGCCTATGTGCTATTTCAGACTATAATCTATCTCTGTGCCAAATTTCATCCAGATCCGTTCAGCCGATCTGGCGTGATTGAGTAACAAACATCCATCCATCCAAACTTTCAGATTTATAATATTAGTGTGATATATATTTTGTAACACCCACTCTATACAGACATGGTATCCTTATTGTAGACATAACATTAGACATTAGAGAAGATAAAAAAGCGAACGTGGAAATATGTCCGATTAGATTTTATTCTAATGCGTTGCAAACAAAAAATATGCCAAGCATAGCGGTTGGTGGTCTGCTGCTGGCCTCAGGGTTGTTTACATCGTGAATAGTGATCACGTGTCAAGAATGAGAAACACAAAAAAGTAAAGGTCTCTCACCACCCACGGCGGCGGGAGCGGGACGCACGTGCGGTCAAGTTTATTTGACAAGATGCGAGGACCTCAACCCTCACGTGTCAAATAATACATTGGAATTCCTATGAATGACTTTAATTCTTTAGTTTAATCTGCCATCGACTGCGCATACTAAACTAAAATATAAGGATAATAAAGTAAAAAAAAAACCTCGATCAGAGTTTATACAAACATAAAAACAAAATGAATCTATTAATTTCCAAAACTGATTACTAAGTATATGTTCCATGCGAGGGGGATTAGATTGCAGTCTAAGTCCACCACGCGGGGCTGAAGGAGACTGTAAGACTACGTAAGAAATAGGCTGGGTATAATGCAAATATATTTGTAACTATATACTTGACAATAAACAGTTGACAATCGTAAAGGCACTTCACATACCGAAAACAAAAATACCAACGAGTTTAAAAAAACATTAAAAAAACCTACGTATTAACATGTAGATATAATCACGAGTGCTCAAAGCGTGGGCAGATACTTTTCAGATCGATTCGTTTCGAGCATGCCTTCAATATGTCCAATCACGATTATAAAGAAAGAATCGCTCATTCGGAGCGTACATTAATCGTTTCAATTATTGCGACCGATCGGACGGTAGCCATCCCTTCAAATTAATTGAATTGATCAACCAATTGAATTTAGCGCACTTCAGTTTTTGTTCGCATTGCCGCGTGCGACAAGCGGTTACATACCGATACTGTCTTGTCGCTTGACAAATAATTGTTTTAATTGGACTCGCGATTATATTGAGGCTGCGAGTAAATAGATAAACTCTTGGTAGATATAGGTTTACTACGTAATTGTTATAAATACATGATTAATACCTTGATACCTGTTTGCATGTGTTAAAAGTCAAAGTCAAAGTCAAATCACTTATTTCGTATAGGCCTACGGAGGCACTTAAAAATTGCATTAACATTGTTTTTCTTAACTCTTTATACGACTATCGGGTAGATTGCTTGCTGTACTTAATTCGTATTATATTTATCACAAAATAAACAAAAATATGTCGTAAAAGCGACCATTATAAAAATAGAACATATACAAGCTGATACAGGAAGGGTATACTTTCTTTTGAAGCTGTGCGTTTTAGTGCATTTGTAATCATTATGCCAATCCGATTGTATTAATATTATATTCCGATATGTCGTGTTTTTTTTAAATAGTTGTTGCCAACATAATAAAAATTGTGATATTTTGGGAATAATTTAATTTTTTAAATAATAATTTATCGGAATTCTGACTTTATATAATGATTATAAACGCGCGAAAAAAACTATACGCTTTCTGTATTACCCTGCAGAGGATTGGCCAATAAAAATCTGCATTTACTTACTTAGTTGTTAATTATCTGCTTTAATTACTTAATAAATTATCTAAATATAGATTTGCCCATTATATTTTTATAGTGTATGAAATATAGGCCACATGTTTTAATGACACGTTAGCGAACAAACATAGTCTTAATTGTGCTGAATACAATGTAAAAAAGTAAGTTTAGTCCAAAAGAAGTATAAAATTTCCGTCTGTCGATCTATTTGTATGTTCTCATCTCTGAAACTACTGAACAGATTCCGGTTTGGTCTTAAATTCTAGCAATTGAACTCAAGGGTTGGAAATACCCGAAGCAAACATCGCTATATAGTTGGTACTTTTTCGGGGTTGGAATATCGTGATGTTATATCTATATGGTGAGTATGGAATTAGGTATTCATAAATAGTAATTACAGAATTAATTATCAATATATATATAAAACAAAGTCGTGTTATTTACACCATTTATAACTCAAGAAAGGGTGAGCCGATTTTTATGATCTTTTATTTTTTCATTTTATCTCTGCCCCGAATGGCATGGGAAATAATCCCATAACAAATATAATTAAAAAGTAATCATTTCATTCTGAGGTGATACAAAGTTTGCCGGGACAGCTAATATAATAATATTATTAAATCGCCAGACGAACACACCAACTATACGGTCCTACACTAAGCAACATTTGTAGTAGGTACGGGTAAAGATCTAGGGCGATCCTAGTATAAAACTATAACTATAACTTAAATATTTGTGCTCATCACATAAAGGTTGTTGATACCAGGATTCGAACTCGGGACACGTAGCACAGAATGCAGGGTCACTACCCACTGAGCTAATCAGGTCGCCAACCAAAAATGGTGGATACGGTATTGACCTTAATAATGTTCGCGTGGCTGGCTGCGCGTGCGCCGGCCGCGGTAGGACGGACTTGTCACGAGCTGCGGTTCCAATTGGTAATTATACGAATGTTCCTACATGGAGCGAGGGCCTGCCGAGACAGCCTACATACAGTGCCCGACAACATACCTGTGTGTCCGAAACTGGAGCTACCGTTAACATTGTTAAAAGCTATTTTCGAAAATCATATAGGTACAGTTTAATCAATTTTTAATAGCATTACAAATCATATTCCGGAATTAAAGTCTTACTTCTGTAATGGCATGGTAAATAGAATAAAACCTTCTGTAAATGAGGTAAAGTATTTTTTACGATTTTTTCACGCCCAGCGCCGCTGTAAAAACGTGTGAAAAGGCGTATCAAGGATGGTACATCATTAATAATTCGTAAGTATATGGTAGAACGAGGTATGCTTTCTTGGAAGATAATAATAGGTACCTACTTCAGTGTTGGAAACGGGGAAGCGTAGAGCAATAAACAAATAGACAAATTAAATACAAAGAAGGAACTTAGTTTTTATTAGAGTTCCAAAGTGTCATTTTATTAGGAACAAGTTTGCTGACTTATATTGAATTTTATTTATATTGTTTTCATTATTGTAGAATATTGTAGACGGCCATACTAAGCCATGGGACTCTATGTACCTACGAAACCGTAAAATTAACTATAGAATGAACTGAAACTTAATCAGTATCCATAAAAAAAGATATTTTAAAAGGCTGCTCCAATTTACTCCCACAGAACAATGTTAACAGATAAATTCGCAATCATTTTACTGATACATGTACCGATCTATTTTCAGTTTGCAAAAATAAGCGTTGCATTATCCGTGGTTGCTGCGCGTAGGTGCTACTTAGCCCTCAAGGTGGTGCGGCCGACTTCGTGACTTACCGCCGCGCGCCGCCAATAAGAAATAAAACGCCCATGCCCGCGCCGAGCGCCTTAAAAATGTTAAAATAAATAAAATGCACACGTCTCGGCTTATCTGCGTGCGCGCATAGCCGAGGAAAGCTAAGGGTGCGCGCCTACTGAGCTCTAAGACACATTATTATTTCAAAACCATATTGACTGTATTTACTATAAAAAAATATTTTACTTAACATTTTCGCTTTTATTGCTTGTGCTACGTTACAATAGCTTCACAGGTTTATGTGGATAAAATGTTATATGATAGTAAAGTTTATCTCCAGGATAACAGTGTTCTGATTATGATAATGGATATTTCCATATTTTCGATGCGTTATACAAGGCATAATAATTGTCTATACTTACCGTGTGTGCGTCGCGGCTGCGTGGCGTGTGCCCACGGCAGGTGCACCGGCGCCGGCGCACGACCGGTTGGCACTTACTGCAGTACTGCACAGAATGCGTACACTACCTACTGCATTGTCACTATCAACTATAGTATATTTGTGGATCTAGGTATAATGTGTTCCTTATGGTTGACATCAGATCTGCTTATTTATGTAAAATAAAGGCTTAGAAAAAATTGGTACCGACATAAGAATAGTAAAAAAAAATCTCAATATTTAAAAAAAATACATTTTCAAGAACGTTGATCTGATTCATGAAAACCTTAATTCCTACCAAATACAGAATCCAAACGTATCATTGAACATCAATCTGGTAAATTAATTTAAAAAAAACTCCCATTTCGAATGTCCAATAATGGAGCCGATAATAAGCCAATTTATTTTAATACAAAGTTTTTTTTTTTCAATAAAAAATGATTTCAATTCTGATGCTCGTATATTTTAAACCATAGGCAGGAGTACATGGTTCTCTATCCTTCCCGACTTGACTGTATAACATTAAATTCCAGTTTTTATATTCGAATACTATTACCCGCGGTCACATTCCGTGTTAAGTGTGTGTAATTATGTTGTCCCACCATCATATAAATTGCCATTAAAGCATTTTTATTTAGAATCGGTGCGGTTGTCCTTTATCTCCGAGTACCGAATCAATTCGCGGTGTGAACTAATATGGGTTAAGCGAGTGACTTGCAACTTGCCTCAAAGCTTTTTATGTGTATGAGTAGGGGCGATTTTAACGGGCCATCGTACAAGTAATCTGGGAAAATAACAAGATTTATAGGTATCGATAATGTTCACGTGCTACATCTATACATCTCTACTCTATACATATAAATAAAATTGGAGTGTCTGTTTGTAATATTAAAATAAGCGCTTTTTACTAAGTGCATTTGGATGTATACACGTTACCTATACCGAAACAACATTTTTTACAATTTTTGTCTGTCTGTCCGTCTGTCTGTCCGTCTGTCTGTCTGTCTGTCTGTCTGTCTGTCTGTTTGTTCCGGCTAATCTCTGAAATGGCTGGACCGATTTTGACGGGACTTTCACTGGCAGATAGCTGATGTAACAAGGAGTAACTTAGGCTACTTTTATTTTAGAAAAAAACATAGGATCTCACGAAAAAAAATTAAAACCAATGTTGCAGCGCAGCGCCTGATTAAGTTTGATAGCAACAACCTGCAATGCGTCCCGCGGGCTCAGAATGGGCGAGCAGGCTGTTGTCAACGGTTGTCTTTGTTAAATACCACGCGGACGAAGTCGCGGGCAACAGCTAGTCAAAAATAACTTCGGTCGTATCAAATCGAGTTTCAGTTCCTATAGTATATAAGCATTTTATTTTTTGGACTTTTTTAGGGGTAGTCGAAGAGAAAGGTTATCAATTTTGTTTTATTTTGTGGAAAAAGTGTGTTTCTTTGAAATATAATGTGTAACTTTGGTGGCATATTAATCATTATGTGTTCATAAACTTGCACGAGTGTAGGAAAATAGAACTAAATAGTAAAACATGACTTTTCCAGTTCTCCCAAGAAGTCCGGTAATTTGTCAGTAAAGTATTCACAACTTTACTGATAGGGTTAGGGGGGTTTATGGTGTAGTCTACGGATTAGGCCTGCATATAATCCCCCATGTCAGATTATAAAAAAAAAACATTCCACATGACGTTGGCAAAATACCTACCCAAAGGTGGGGAGGCCATTTTCTAAAAAAAAAGAGTATTTTATTTAGTAGGTATGTGTAAGCATGCGTAGTAAAGCTGTTAGAATTTCATCCAATCGAGAAACCTATAGGTACTATGTGAGCAAATAAAAAGTATTCAAGTCAAGAAACCAGAATGTGACCGCATCCTCTTCAAAGGGTTTAGCGGCCGTCTAATAATTACTGTATGGTTAAATTAATTTCCACGACGATTATTACTGTCACTATAAAAACTCTCATTAAAGATAAAAAGTGACAATGTCAAGCCGTATATAAGGCCACGCCGACGCCCTTTAAGGCCGTTTGTACACTATGTTAAATACTGATTTTATGACCAATAGCAAGAAATTCGAGTAAATAATTTCCTTTACAATTACTTTTTAAAACTACCATACATGTCCGTAGCCTAATCAAAATATACTTTTATAGTTACTAGAAATTTCATATAATACTGAATCACTTATTAAACGTAGGTACCTAACACCAATTTTGTAGATTTGAAAGTCGAGCATACATTGGTAATAAAATGGATTAAGCCCATATAGGTTTTAAAGGACGCGTGCGTATATAAATGTATCTGGATTTTTATATCCACAAACGTGGATCGTTTTCGGATATTATCGGAATAGTGCACAAAGGGCATAAATCCGCCAATCCGGTTTCAGAAGCGTCGACCTCTCGGCCCCCTTTGTTTTTTTCTTCGCAAAACTGTCTTATTTACGCTAATTAAGTGAAGAATAAGTTCGTGACTAGTACTGGGTGCAGTGGGAGGAATCGTGACGGACCCAGCTTGCTCTTTGTCATAAAAGCTTTTTGTTTTAACTCAGACGTGGTCAGAAGGCGAAGGTATTAATGGCTTGTAATACTTTTGTATCTATCTACCTATATATGCTATTATTAAGCTGTTACTGGAATTTTGGTGTATATTGAAGACGCTGAAAAAAAATGTGCAATCAGCTATTTGAATGTCGCTGATTTTAAAACAATTGTTGTATCCGTTTGTTCGAGTATCACGGAATAATTATTAGACCAATTTCAAGATTGAAGAAATATTGAAGGCAAAACATAGGGTACATTATAATCAGGCTAGGACCAATGAGCAGCATTGCCAACAGGAAAAATCCTGTTTGTCAAAATGACACATAATTATGTGGTAGGTTATAAAATAAAAAAAAACGGTGGGGTACCCAATTTTTTATTTTATTTTACCTTGTTAAGTAAGTGCTTAGATAATCTTCTTATTCATAGCTATGGGTGGGGCGGGCCATGCTGATGCATGTATCGCGAAGTCCCAAGTCCCAACGTCTTTGATGTGCGGTGCGCACTTTTTATTTCTTCTTACTCAGGACACTTGTGGTAAATCATTGTTATTGTATTAATACATTAATATCTACCATTGGGTGAGAGAGGCCATTTAAAAAAGAAATACGAATTCTTTCTTTCTTTGCAAAAGAAAAAGTCTTTTTTATTTTAACATTTCGTCGCTCTTGATCTAGAGTTGTCGTCTGGAGGATCCTCTCCTTATTTATATTGGCTACATAACTGCAATTTGTCGGAATATCATTAAAATTACTTGGCTTTATTACCGAGGTCTCAGTAATGGTCAATTTACAGCAATCTGACGTGACTTATGGTGTCGCGGTGAACCTTATTACAGTTATTATCAGCCGGGGGCTCACACGAATTACAGAATAACAGGCACCAGTAATGAGCCACTCGATTTTTCCACATCGACACCGCATTCCCCCGGGGATAGTTCATATATCACGGTGTTCGTTCACGACGACCCATATATGTTACATGCATATTACAACTTACTGCAGCATGGTCACAATTGTAGTGCTCGAATCACGCAAGGAGGAAATTTTGCATGTTGAGTCGAATGTTTGTACCCGAGTCATTACCGTTGATATATTTATAAGTATTTATATCGTTCCCGTCCCGTGTCCCAAGTTGGTAGAATGCTTGCTTCGGTAACGAGGATCGCAGGTTTAAACCCCGGCTCGCACCCTGGGATTTCTGGATTTCATGTGCGAATCTCATTTTTAATCATGATTATCACTTGCTAAACGGTGAAGCAAAACATCGCCAGGAAACCTGCATGTCTGGGAGAACCCCTCGCAAGACGCGTGAAGTCCGCCAACCTGCACTGGGCCAGCGTGGTGGACTATGGCCTAATCCCCCTCGCATTCAGGAGAGGCCTGTGCCCAACAGTGGGACATAAAAAAGGGCTGGTATTATTATTATTTATATCGTTGGTAAGTACATAATATATAAAATGGAAGCAAACTTTTTATGAACGTGTGTAGATAATTAGGAACTAATTTCTAAACACACATACCTACTTTACGTAGTTTTGGTGCAGTTATGTCGTTAAGTAGCACATTGTCGAAGTCACATGCTTATACATGACCATTTCACTTTCACAACGGCCGGGCATTAAGTAACGAAGCGTTTTCCAATGCATCTCTACATTACCCCTACTGTTTACGTGTATACAGATGGATGTAACGAAATGAGGAAATGGACTGTAAATGTTTATCATCATTATTGCAACAGATTTTTTTATTGTTATAAATATCTGATTTGAAGAATAAATTAAATTATCCTTAAGATGATGTATGTTAATGATGTAACAAATGAATTAAATATATATACAAATAGCATGGCATTTTAACGAGGAGACCAACATAAACTGGTACACGTTACGTGCCATGAATATTTAATTAAATATTTGTATCCTTGATCATTCTGAATCGTACCCTCTCGCTTTATGTGCCATAATTTACTGAAGAGACATAACGTTTAATCTTAATGCGTTCAAATCAAATTACGAGAAGTCGTAAGTGCTTACGAATTAATAAACAATTTATTGGTTGTTGGAACTACAGAAACTTGGTGGTAAATTCCAATTGGTATTCATGTTTATTACTTAAATGCATATTACATATTCTATAATACGAAGACGGGCATAGAGTAGAGATTGCACCAAGTGCCTATATTGAAATTATAGAAATCATTTACGTCGAAAGTCATCGGTTGCAATTGTTGTAATTTTGGAGCGCTCAATGTATCGTAAACAACGCGATCATTGCACAACGTTCCGTGCGATACCAGACTTGTGAGAGTGACCAGCGCGCTCGAGCTTATCGCTTTTTAAATTGGATTGCAGTTTTAGGTCTAAATGAAATTTTGATCTATGTAAAACTTTGATAATTGTTAAATACAAATTGCTATACTAACATAACATAGTGATTTGTATATGTCAATTAATTTATTATGCTTAAATAGACCAACTATCAGCATTTCTTCTTCAAAAGCCAAGTTAATTATTTGGAGAACTTGGTACCTTGGTATGAGATTTGTTTATGATGACATTGCAACGAAATACTATACAGAAATTGACTTAAATGTGTCAATACTTTAGGCCCAGGTCGTGACGATATAAGTGAGAAACCGGTAACTCTGTATACCAGCATTTTATTCTTAATCAATCCCTAAACTGCTTTACATTTCTATAAAATACTGTCATTAGCAGAAATATTTTCATAGCCGAAAGGGTGATAAATATATCCAAGTCATTGTAAGTAAAAAGTGTTGACCACGTAAAAAAAAAAGGAATAAGTGTTGAATTAGTCGATGAAGAAGGAATTATTCTAAAAAAACATGCGCCCGGTCACATTGCTACCGCATAATAATATACTGCCGTAATGAGCGGGTGCAAGCTTTGTAATAACACGGTGGGCTTGTCCGTCTGTAATCTGTGTCGATATTGGTTTGCTTTAGGTCTCGTTCTCAACCCAAAATATTTTATCTGAAGTGGTTATTTTTTTTATTAGGTTTATCAACAGGTTATAGGGTTTACATTCATAGAAGTATTAAATATAAATGATTTGTCTAATGCACAACTAATGACTATTACGAAAGAGAGAACAGATAAATAACAAACCAAGAGTCATTGATTTCTTATATTTACGCGAATACTACACATTGAAATGAAACTAATCTTACGGATTTTATCGCGCTTATTTAATGTTTTACGTTCCCGACATTTTCGCTGCTTTACAGCAACCATAGTCACAGGAAGACCAAGGTGTTTCACGTACTAGAGTCAAACGTCGGGAACGTAATATAGATAAGCTGTCGTTTATTTCTGCGATCAATAAAATCCTTTCACGTAAAATGCTAACACTTCCTTTAAGAGATGTCTACTCAAACATATCAATCAATACCAAGTACAAAGTAGTTTGAACGGGCGGCGTGACTGAAGAGTCCTCACGTATCACCACACGTGCGATGATCTTTGTAGTATGACTAGTTTAACGAAGATCTAGAATGTTGAGGAGATGTTAAGAATAGAGGGGTCTTTGTGGAATGGTATGTAAGAGGATTTAAGAGGCGGCAGGGTCTAATTCTCGGTGTGCGCAGCGCGTCACGACTCGTCAGCTGCGCGTGCGCCGCACCGACGGACGCGAGCGGTAGGC
Organism: Pheosia gnoma; assembly: GCA_905404115.1. Lineage (NCBI taxonomy): Eukaryota > Metazoa > Arthropoda > Insecta > Lepidoptera > Notodontidae > Pheosia > Pheosia gnoma. The sequence goes on from FR989907.1 coordinate 6,197,558, forward strand.
GAGCTGCGCACGACCGTGCATAAATTAGAAATGACGTCCGTCGCGGATAATGTTCCCAGTTATTATGTAAGAGATTTAGGGACATACATGGTAATTTTCTGGCTTTAAAATTCATGTTCTCATTAAACTACCTTTATGTGGCTTTAGCTACCTTCTGTCGTTTGACATTAGAGCCAGTGCTGTCGTATCGCTTCCTCGCATTTAAAAAAATATAATTATTAAGTAGAATAAATATTTACGGTGAAGACCTTAGAACTTTTCAATAATGTGTCGTTTCAGAGATTACAGTTTCACACATAGAAATTTGAGATTATCCAATAATATTGGAACTCATGGAAGCACTACTCACCACCGCAACGGATGAATACATGACAGTGATGTTAAGAAATGCCGCGTAGAGATGCTGCACGCTTTGCAAATAGTGAAGTTATAGGGGAACCAAATTGATACCCCTCATCGCGATAATTGCGTATACTCTGTGGAATTTGAAGATTGATTGTAAGATATCGTATCTAATTATGTATACTTTGAATTTGTAATTTAAGTTTCTACTTAATCGCAGCGGCAAACTCAAACAGGATCTCAATGGGTGGCACAAATAAATTCAGGGATCGATATGATTTCTGAGAATTGTAGTGCGATATACTATGTTTTATATAGGTTATAGAGAGCTTTACCAAAAATATGGTGCAATTTGGCCGTCAACTATCTTTTGTTCAGTAAGCCTGGTATGTTGAGGTACCTGTACATTCCTATATGGTCTTAAAGCAGGTAACGTGCACGTAAAGCGTGTCTCTATAATAAAGAGTAAGTCCCACGAGTCGGGCGGAGGGAGAGCCTCCCAGCGCGACCGCGACGACCTCTCGGCGCAGACGAGGCATCGCATCTCACACACCCGAACGATGTTATGTACTAAGGCAAATTAATTACTACTTTTCAATACTGATTGCTTATTTTATCGACGAGGCATTTCAACAACAGCTCGCAGTTACTTTTAAGCACTGCATTTTTAATTTAATTTTGTTTTTTTTTTTATCTTTACAATAGTTTGACTAAGTTGCATAAATATAAACTATAACTCACTAACTAATATGAAACGACGAGAAAGATACACATCTCAATTAGTCATTGTTTTGTTTTCATTGTATTGTGCACAAAAAAACATTACATTAATTAACAATAAGAAAATAATAATTTTAATAAAAATTACATATTGAGATAAAAGTTATTTTACAGATTTTATCGCGTTTATGTTAATGTGTAGTATATGCGTAAATATAAAAAAAACAATATACAAAAATAACATATATTATGATACATAAAAGGAGTTTTTACGATTTATGTAATCGCAGAGGAAAATAGTAGAAAGTAATTGGATATTATCATTGCCTCATCAAATCCGTTTTATCAATCACCCATTACTACAAACACCCGTCGGTCTTCACATCATAACTCAAAGACACCATCTTGTCTTGTCATACGTCCAGTTTTAACAGCACGCGTGCGCGCCCCGGTCGCGCGCAAGTCGCGGGCGGCGCGTGCCTGGGAACCGGCGGCGCGCGCGCGTTCTCACGGCCTCGATGACCCGCGCAAGCCTTACCATGTACACCCCTCCTCTCCCCTCGCCCCCTCTACCCCGCCTACCTTCCTACCTAACCCCCCATGCCGGGCAAGTCGTGCCACACCGAAACTGCCTTTCTTTGCGCCTACGCTTGTGTGTGTAATCTAATGCCTAACGCTCGCCGGCGATGATTTATTAATATTTATATGACTAATGATATCGTAAAAGTAATAGATAAATCAATTTTGACTTAAGAAGTTTTTTATGTTCTTTTATTTTAGAATACTCGTTGTAACTTGGGGTGATTGTTTTTGTTTGCTTGGTGTGACTTTTGCGTAGATCCTTCTTCCTGTTCTATAACATTTCAATGCATCTTATCGGCTTAGTTGTAATTCCTTATTTATTTTCTTTTTAATTTTCTTTCACAAATATTTTTTGCCCCAAACCTACTGGAATGGAGGGAGGGGATAAGAGGTTGCTTCTTCTTCATATTAAATTATAAAACTAGTACAAGATTCATAATAATTGAGTGGGGTCTAGTCATTTCTGCACATATAAATAACTAGCAAGGAGAACAGATGTGGAACAAGAGGTTGCATGCAAATGTTGCTATAAACGCTTTCTAGAACGATAGGCAATGCATATTCGAAGTTTAAATACTAATACCGGTACACTTGCGTAGCAAAAATCCGTAACAAATAGTATGTTAAAAGAATTCTCCTGTACAAAGATAATGTAGCTCATAATGAACCCCTATCACGAGTACACGCTGTGCGCATGTACTTTTGTAGTAACTCAACAAAAGCTGTTTCTTTTTTGGATTCTGCCTGTATTGTTCGACCCGATTCAGCCTCCGATTTTAGTTACTAATCGTATCCCAATTTGACGAAAATCAGGGAGCAGTAGAGCTGGGTGCATATCACCTATAGTGCCAATTTGTACCTCGATAGATGTATATGTATAACCAAATTTGGCCTGCCGGAAATATTAGTATTCGCAGGTACAATCTTACCCAACTTACCGCTTACTCTGTTTTAGGTTAATTTAATATTTGATATACCTACCTACTACTCACCCATACAGCTTAAGGATTTATTATTATCACGACTGTAATCCCTGAAATGATAGGCAGAGATGCTTTGCAGTGCACTCACATTTTGATAATGGTATCAGTGTAGTAAGGCACGCCTCATGCCATTGCACTGGGCACATGGAAATTTCGGCTATAGTCCACCAAGCTGGCTCTGTGCGGGTTGGCGAACTACACGTCTTTCTAATAATATACAGGTTTCCTGAGAAATTATAGTTAACGGCAGTGACCGTATGCGATTTGATATAATATATGGTTGGAAATTCGAAAAGAATCGTGTCCTGTGGAAGGCGGGACTTCGAAAGAATGCAACACAAGTTCCCACGAGAGCGTGGAGTGTGTGTTACCGGATAATAGGTACACGGCACTGATGCCTCCAAGGTTTTTGTACCTTACGTAATAAGAACCAAGACTCTCTCATACATTAAACTATGACCAGAGTAAATTGTTGCTGAATTATGAAAAATATAAATATACTTTACTGCCAAGCCAATATATACGTAAGTAAGGAGGGCTCTAAGCTTCTGGCTTATGACCATCTCATAGTCCAAGCCATGTTAACACCGATTATCATCAAAGAAAGGTGGGTCTCTATTATCCCATAGTGTAACACCCGAATTTATAGAGGAGATATAACTTTATCAAACATCATATAGTACTACAAACGAAAACTCTTGTGCGCAGTATTATATGACGTTCGATATAGTTATGGAACATCTATAAATGGGGGGGGGGGGTAACGCTATGTCAACATCGATTGTCATAAAGTGAAGATTGATGACTAACTTTTTTTTTAAACCCACTCTTTTTAAATATATTTTTTAATCTAGAATTTGATTTATAATACACGCATAATTATGAAACACCAATTCATTATTTTTATTTTTTAAGAGTTATAATACCTAACGTTTGAAATTGTTTAAAAATGTTTTATTCCGCTCCTCAATTTTCAAGATATTCTGTACATTAATGGGTGGCTAAATAATACCTTTGTGCGTCAGGCCTTTGCATAAAAAACCCAAATGATGAATAAACATGAATAGAAGAACAAAACGTTGTAAACCGACGGCAACATACAGTGGTGTGGTAATCCAGGGTCATCGCGCACTTATCTCGGCGAAGGTACGTTAAGGTGCGCGTGCGCAGCCGACGTGATTCCGCGCAGCTTATTCAGGTAAGGTCACCATAAATAGCGGGGCCCTTGGACAACCATCATTTGGAATGATTTGAGTATAAAGGAGGTGTAATCAATTTTGATTACATTATTAAAAAAATACCATTGATGGTAGGCTCGCGATTGCTTAATGCTCATATCACACATTCAAATGTTCTGGTAAAGAGTTGATAGGCAAGGTCTAAGATGTATGTTTAATCTTCGATGATGTGGAGTGAAGATGGTGATGCAGGAAAACAACACTTTCGTAAGGTCCTCTAATATTGTGTTTCGTCACAAGTAATGTACAAAAATGTATGAAACAATGTGGTTGAGTTGAGTTTAGAGAATTATAATAAAATAAACAATACAGGGTCAGAGTCAAAACGTTTTTTTTTGTAGTGTTTCCATACCACCCACTAGCTTTACCCGTGGATTCAGACATGAAGATTTCGACGACAACTCGAGTGCCACTCTGGATATTCAGGATTCTCTGCCAGACAACCATCCTATCGCCTAAAATATTTATCATGGTGTATTTTGGTAATGGTAAAATAGAGTCACTTTTTAAAATCCGGTTTGAATGATTTGATATAGCGGGCCTACCAGACGGCGATGGTCGCGCGCCGCACGCACCGGCGCGGGCGCAGAATACAGATGCAATCTGTTTGTTTTATGCGCCCTCGGTCGGTTTCAAACCCTTGCTGACTTTGATTGTATTATGACACATTCGTGGTGCTAAACAAGCGAGACTGGGAGATACCTTAGAGATCACTCAAAAGTAAACTCGCGTTATTAGGTACCTACCATACTATACAGTAGATCTTGTAAGAAGGTTGTTGTTATTATAGGATAAACTTATAATTACAACTGGATTACCTGACTGATGTGTGATTTGGGTTATAATCATCCAAGTTTGTTTTCTTAGGAGCATCGAAGAAGCTGCCTGCTTTAGAAACATCCATTTTCAGCGAATAAAAAATAAATGTCTTCGATATTTACTTGTTTCATTAAAACCATGAACATCAAGGATTTACATAAACAGCATTCGTGACGTGTGGAAATGCAACAATAAGTAACCATGAAACGTCGTTAACAGTCGGCTCACGTACATCGTGTCTTCATCTGCATCGTACGTATGAACCGTTTAATTCACTTGAGATCATGAACGTGATGCATAATGCCGTTCCCGAAATCAATTCTTTACGAAGAATTTATCGAGCACAATGAATTCACATTGACGTATACAGGCAACATTATTTTTGATTGTGGGATATATATTCTTGAAGACTTTTGGTTTAATTGGCATCTTTAGGTGATCGGTCCAACTAGTGTTAACAGTCGAAAACTAAGAACACAATACTCGTATATTTTCAGTTTAAGTACAATCGCAGGGAAGCGTTAAGATGCTCGATTTTGCCATTTCCCTAAGCAAATTTGGAGATTTTGAGTAGCATAATTAATTGATCGTCTTAAAATTTATTTTATGTGACTTAAGTAAGAAGTTATGAAAGAAGGCATGAAGCAAGGAAATTGTAGTTGTTGGGTAAGGATATATCAGACATGATAGCTAATGCCGCAGCTACCTTAATATAACCATTAAATCTGCAATACAAACAAACTCTTACTGCAATGCTTGTTTATTCGTAACACAAATACGAAGGAAGCAAATATGTCTACCACAATCGCGTAGGTATCTGTTAAGTCACGTGGGGGGCTCGTGCGTACAAGATCAAGATATAAACAAAAAATAACACCCAGGCGAGATTAAGCGGGACCTGCAAAAACCAGCTACCTGCGCCTCGCGTCATTTTGGGAGACCTTATTATAAGGATGCCGCCGTGTCCGCGTCTAAAATGATGAAGCCTCTGAAGAGAGAGATAAACAATACGAAGTACTGAAGAAGGAAAGAAATACGACTCGAAATGCCCTTCTAATACAAGGGTTATGTCAAAAGGTTGGTAGTCGAAACAAGTTATTTAAATTCGGTTGTTGTCTGGAGGCCGCTACGCCTACGCGGCGCGTCTCCCGCGGGCGGGCTGAGTGTTGCCCTTAATTCTTTTTTTTAATGAGAGGGATAGGAATAAATTATTCACATAAACCTCACGAGGTCTTGGGGTATGCGTGTGACCAATAAAGTAATCATTCGGATGGTCGAGCCAATTACGGCTGCGCTTATTCGTTAGCGATCGAAACGTAAAAAAAATATTGATAGTGCATTAGCATCGTAAATCGTTGCACGAGGAGTGCGCGCGCGCTCTCCAAAAGTTCAAAACTGGATACTAGAAACAATTATTTTACAAGATCATTGAACAGCTAGCCTGCAGTATATTGTAGTACACTGCACGCAAGCTGTTTATTCAGTATCTGAGTTTGTATTCCAAATGAGATGGTAATTTAACTCTAACTGCGTCTGATCTTACTTCACGTACCTACCGGCGGACTGGACAATCGTCGTTTGTTTCGGACTAAGCCTTTCCATATAACGACAAGTTAAGTGGCCTCAGTCGTGGTTATCCTATAAATGGATATGCAAATGGAACATTTCGAACGAGCTATTTTCGCGACAATGATTGACTTTTAAATGGATATACGGGCCCGCAGTATCGGCATGTGTGATGGCTCACGGCGCGCGTCGGGTACACTCGGAGACGGTCACGTAGCGGACTCGTCCCCAATTACTCATATAGCCGACTCAGAAAACGTGCGACACGTCGGTTTTTTTACCAAAAAAGGGTCGCCGCGTTCCGTTTTCACAAAGAGTAGCCTCTGGTTAAGGCAATTTGTTTTGGATTGTGTGCGGCGCAGATGAATGGGTCCGGCGGCGGCGGTGGCATGCGCACGCGGCCCCGCTCTGCATACTGATGAGCCGTGCCGCCCCGCCGGCCTTCGAGCCTCTAAGATACGGGGGTTCCAATTATTTTAGTCTCATCTCATCTATTGTTGCAATCCGAGATTGTATAGGCCTCTGCCATGGATTGCTTTCTGAATACATGAGCCAGCAGGTTTAAAATAAAACAACATTATTAGGTATGTATTTAAAAAAGGATCCAAGCTGACCGTTGATTAATCTTGCATTTTTCAGTTCGCCCTTAATAGTTACGAGATTAAAGCGCGCGCAATTTAATCTCATTGTGCGAAGAGGTTATTTAATACGACCGGTTGTTAGAGGTGAAAAATAAGAATCAAGTGAGCGTTTTCAAAAATCGATTAAGAGAGACTCGATTAAGCATCCGAGTTTTTGTGTCGGTGAGTTCCCCTCGTGGCGCTATTGTGCGCGCCGCGGCCAGTTAAAATGTTTGCATACGCCGCAATAAAGCAATCCACGGTAAATAATTATATTACCGCCGGCACCTTTTTGTTGGTGACCGTAACGCCATAATTATTTCCATTCAACTATACTGTCAACTCAAGCAATGCATAAGGGGCCATCCATAAATTACGTCACACGAATTTCATGAATTTTTGACCCCTCCCCCGTCCTTGTCACAACTGGTCACATTTGAGAGACCCCCCTACCTAGTGTGATGTCACATATTTTGCAATTTTACATTTTGAAATTTATGAAATTAAAACAGCAGTGTTCCGAAATTGTTTTTATTTCCATTTAATTTTTTTGGAACGAAGTTCCTTATCGCACGTTACGAAAGGGGGCTAGACGGAAAAAAATCAGACGAAAAATTAAGACGAAAAATTAAGACGAAAAATTAAGATGAAAAGTTGTAACGAGCTATTGTAAGCTTTTTTATAAATGAAAGTATAGTTTACTATATAAAACCCAAAAACATAACGATACCTAGTTCAAAAACATGCCAGCGACATCTATCGCTGACTTACAAACTAAACATAAATAATATTTATATTTATTTTTGTCATTTTTTTATATTGTAAACTATACTATAAAATTACTTCTAGAGCCGGTGCACTTCGACTCAGTGGGTTCAAATTCGACGAATAAAATGGACTCATGGATGATAATGAAACAATTCTCGTACGACCCTTTTTTCTCAACCTTACTCCAGTTCCTATGTAAAGGCCGATTATAAACATGATTATTTGTAAGCCGTGCGGCGTGCGTATGTTTCTCTGTCGGTCTCTCTCTCTCTCTTATAGAAAGCAAGCCAGATATTTTCGTTTCGTCTTTCTATTTCGCATTGAACAGTGTGGTGTCGCGAAGATTATATTTGTTGAGTGTATACAGGTTTTTTTGTACATAATAAATAATAAAGGAACCTCGTTCCATCCGGGTGTCCCTTGACACCTCTCAAGTTTTTTTTTCAATAAAATAAATAGTTGTAATACTTAGATATAAAATATTATATTTTAAAAAAATGTGATGTCACAAAATTTGGTACCCCTCCCCGCCCCTTGTCACACAATGTCACACTTCGTCGACCCCCTCCCTCCCCCTTAACGTGTGACGTAATTTATGGATGGCCCCTAATACGATATATCTTGCGCATGGTGCGCTGCGACTTCGCCGCGCGAGATTAATGCGTCGAGTCGAGTTGCACATCGCGATAACCTTTAAAGCGTATTCTTTCTTAATGGCTTTATTGAAAAAGTCAACAAATATCAGTTAAATCTGCTATAAAGATAATTCATATGAGCTTGGCTGCGACACGCCCACCGACGCGATTTAATTACAAAATCAATAATCGAATGGCGGAGGCGAGTTAAATGATTGTCTCTGGATACGACGCCGCTATATCGGTGTGCGTGCATCGGCCGCTTCTCTGCTTCCAATAAAAATACCGTAACGTCACATCGATACCTACAGTGAGGGAAGACAGCGAGAGGGAGGCACATCATTTATTTTGCCTTATGGTAGAATAAGGCTCGTATAATAGGTACCCTATAAGACGCAGGTTACACGATCAGTATTTTATTAGTTTAAGCTTCTTCTAGGAATAGTGATTAGTAATATTGATTGTGTAACACAATTTTTGTCGAACTGATGAGTAAGGATTGCAATAAAAGTTCTGATTCTGATCCTGAATATTTTTAAAAATGTTCGTTGATGCGGTGGTGATTGATGAAACAGGAATAATGATTGTGTTTCCATCCATAAAAAAACATTCCATAGAATAGACAAATTTGTTAAACGGTAGCGAAAATCGCAGGTTCAAACCTCAGCTAGCGCCTCTGGGATTTTTGAATGTTCGAATCTAATTTTCAAACATGATTTGAACATCGTGAGAAAACCTGCACCTTAGCCCTCCTCATAAGACGTGGGAAGTCCGCTAATTCGCTCTGGCTCAGGATAATAGCAATAATCCGGTATTCATTGTTTGTTTACGGTACCTACCTAAATAATTTGATTCGTTTTCTAATTGAGTATCTTGGAATTTTGTAATGCGGAGATACTTAGTTTATATCGTCCATTTTGCATTAACTATCCGTCGTTACCTCGAAGTAACAAAAACGCGTCCGCTGTTCTCGCGCGCCCTCCCGCCGTCATTAAAAACACATCAGCGTCACATAAATTATTTTATTAAATGTCAATTCACACCTTTGCCCCGGGCCGAGCGTGTGGACCTTGCTCGTAGGATATTGTAGGATTTAAAATAAATACATAAAAATATCGCATGCCAATATTTCGTTATTCGGAGCCAACAGCTTCTAAAAGCAGTACAATTTGACTCCCGATAGGGTAAGCCTATCGGTACCCAGTTTGGTGGTCTGTGGCGCCCTAACAATTATCATGTCAATGACTGCCCCATTTTTGTAATGACATGTCAATTGGAAGGGCTCACTTTGTTTTTATGATATTACAACATTTAAGGACCATTTCCCAGCAACATTGTAAGAGCCTGTGCATGAAAACAAAGCTCTTTTGTAAACCAATTAGTTTCCAACGCGGTGGGCACTCACTCGTCTTCGCTCAGACATGATTGACTTGCCGTCGTAAATCTTAGCAACGACCTTCGCACTCACGTCGGTGGTCTTTTAGCATAGTTAGTTTTAACCAACTTCAAAAAGGAAGAGTTCTCAATTGGTCTTTGCATTGTTACTAGAAAGGTTCTAATACACATATCACGATAACTTGAGTTTGTTTACAGATTTTACAGTGTGGCTGTAGTAATTAGTTATGTGTGAAGTACTTTATTCAGATGTATTAATTACTCAAATCATAGTAACAGTTGTTCTACTGAACACATTACATTATGTTTATAACTAAGAAAATTCGGCATAAAATAACGCGGTGGTTTATTTCTTTATTTGGATATATTCCTAACTATAAGATATATATTTTTTCCGATATAAATTGTTCCCTGTGGCTAGCGTGGCGAGCGTTTCTCATTATGAGGGATGAGAGGTTATTGAAATCAAGCAAGCTGTCTAGGTGCTTTATGAAATTGACTAAAAAACGCTAATATCATCTGAAACTATGCAAAGACTAGTTATGGCCCTATAAACATAGATCGTATATCATTTGCACGCTTCTAGCATAATAAAAAAGTTACATGAACTACCTAACATTAGAATGTTGCGTCCACAATAATTCATTGTTGCGTATCTAAACAAAAATTGATTGAAATCCGTAACATCCCTGTCACTAATAGACGCGCTCGCAGTCACAGTTGCTATCAAAAACTTAAGCAACGAAAGTGTGCTGCGCTATTGCTTTATTACTATATTTTATGGGAGCGGTAATTACCGCGGTAGCTTACCTGTCTCTGTACCAGCCGCTTGATTTATGTTGTGGCGTAGGCGACTAAATGGACATTCTACAAAATCACTAGAACTCTCTCATTAGTAAGCTTTCGGGGAACATATGACAGTCGTTTCGTTAAAATATCGGTAAGCAGACAAGGCAAAACAAATGGGAGAAGGGTGGGTAATTAGAAGAGATAAAATTATGAAACGAAACTTTTACCTGAAGTTTCCTCTGAAACAACAACTTGGCCTAGTGAATTGAGCTTAGGTCGCTCCACTAACTATACCAGGGGGTTGTGGGTCCGATTGCCTTCTGGGCAAATTAAGAAAATATTATTTTCGTAATTTGGCCTGGTTCAGTTGGTACTGGGAGCCTTCGATCCATTGATGTACGACCAAGCAAGCAAGCGTTGCTTAGTTTGTGACCCTACATTTGGTGATATCTACATAACATTGTTTTTTTTAATAAATTACCCTTTACATAACTCTTTCTTGTACACTGCAATGTTGCTACAGAATAATATTTGTAGTCACTGTACCAAAAAAATAACAATTCTAATATTTTAATGTCTTGAAGTAGGTAATTTTCTCTTCACACTAAGTTAGTTGAGACCACTTAGTTATGTTGGGGAACTTTATTGATACCTATGACTATTTATTTTAAATAATTATTTCACAAATTGGAAGGTTTCAATAAAGTCCGTTTCAATAACATTGTTGTAACATTACGTCATAAACTGATCGCATGTTATTTGAGATGGTATAAACGCGCTATGCTTTGACAGGCAGTAACCACTACAATTTGCGATGCCAATGTTGGGACATCTTGCCGGTAATTGTAGTATTTTGTGTCGGTAACAGGTCTGTCAAAGGCTGTGAGGTGTTGTACTTACTGGCGGCAAATAATTTATTGTGAAATACGAGTGACCGAAATTTCAAATACCCTTAGTCTTAGTACCTCAGTAGTTAAAAACAGGCTGATTCAGAAACGGTATACTAACCTTTGAACCTGCGGTGCTTTAGCGTATTTGTAATAATTATTTGAACGTCGGGAACGTAAAATACATAAAATAAACGCGATTTTGTGGATTTTCCACAAAATTTATTTTATTTCAATCATTATGTGAAGTCAGAATTTCGATTTGTCGATTTATAAAAGAGGTTGTTTCCAACATAAAGACAATTGTGATTTTTTGTGAGCATTCTTTTTTTAAATTGACCTATCGTAATTCTGTCTTAATATACTGATTACTAATGCGCTAAAGTAGCGCACATTCAAGGGTTATTTATTGTACCTAGTCTTAAATACTCTGTATAGTGAGATACTTACTCCAATCATGATTAGTCTTTACGTTTAGCAATAAAAGGTCATGTAAAAAATACTTACCTGAGCGATGCTGGAATACAAGGATAATTAACAAAGAAAACCTCCCGAGAAATCGTTAGAATTACGACATACTTCACTACATCGAGCAGCCAATAAAATGTAATTACACACACACACAATAGAATCTCTTAATCAATGCATTTCACGCAAATTAAGAGCCGGTGTCCAATGATCTGTATATAGACGAACAAACTGTTAATTATAGATGTAATTACGTTCGTTAATTATGTTATTAACGGGTAATGAACAAGCGAGGCTGCGAGGCAGCAGCGGTGCACAAAGCGAATGAAATTAAAGGTGATAATTACAACTTTGTGAAGGCTAGTTTTAAGAACAACACAAGTTAGTTACAAGAAGTTTAATTTAAAACATGGTGTATGTAATATTGCAACTGATTACATAGTTCTGTAAATAAAAATATAGAGCAAAAACAATAGCAATAAACATGAAGCATGTTGATTCATAAAATACAAGAGGTCACCAAGACAAAAGTTTCTTTGAGTTGACTGTGGGTGGTCCCCAATACCTAACATATTTTACCGATCTTATAATCAATTAGAGTAAATATTATGGAGATTAACCTTTACAAAGTTTCTTCCATTTACTCTATATTCGGTTAAATTTTTACTAATTTACAGTTATTCCTGTTACCTTAAAAAGTTCTTATCACAAGACAATACGTAAGAACCGCTGTCTGTCATGTCAGATTTCACGATCTGATTCATAGAATCATGATACTTTATCGTTGCTGAAATGTATAAAAACTATTGTTTAATTTTTTGTTCGGCGTTAATAGGCTTGCTATCGCAAAGTGGTCATCGATAGAGGATAGGGTTGCCACCTAAATGCACCTTGCGATATATTAGTTAAATGATCAAATTGAAATCACGGCACAGATGGATTGCTCAGAAGTTTGTAAGTATGCTAAAGGGTTAACCAAAATGTTGGTTTTCATTGGCGATTCTTCTAATAAATATTGGTATATTTTTTGATCTAAGACACGTTAATACATTGTAAAAATTAAAAAGGCGTCGCGGTATAATTTCGAACCAAGGCTCAGAATTACAGCTCAAGTAGGTTTAATGCTGATTGTTCCACGTTCCAACGTTCAAGCACATTTTGGTGCAGTTGTGTACGTACTAAGGCTATCTGAGATATGTTGGATGAAGTAACCACCTAGGAATAGTTGTGTGCCAACCCTAATCAGACATATCCCGTGTAATCTCTGCGCGGTGGGCCAGTGGTGCGCGGGCGCTGCTCGGCGTGACAGAATCGATTTGTTCATTGTCCAGTAGCGCTAACGATTCGTTACGGGAACAATAAGTGCCACTGTTGACTACAGTTTAAACAAAGATTAAATCTTTCATTATTTTTGAAATAGTATCGGCCATTTTAATTGTCTAGTAGTCTGGCTCACTTTAAAAAACATTCTGATTAGTAAATAATCTAAATCAGTTTAGCAGATCAATTAAATTGAATGATTGAAAATACAATATTTAAAATCCTTCAGTTTAAGATTAAGTCCTAAGTCTAGGACTTTTTTATGTCCCCACTACCGAGTTCGGTATATATCAGCGTGTGCGCTGTATGAAGATTTTTGTTAAAAAGTGCTCTAAGGGTTCTGGGCACTTTTACCAGTTTTTTTATTAGTTTGTTTCTCAAAAACACGAAATAAGGTAATGATAACCGAACGCTATATTCCACAAAATAACCCATCAATACATTCAAAAACTAAACCTCGAATTCCTTTTACAAATGTTAACTTTTATGACAGGTTGTATTCACGTCACCGAGACCTCGCTCATCTCGATGCGGTGCAATCGGGCTGGCGTCGTATAGACCAAACCAAAGTCGTATAGACCCATAGGGCTGCTGCCGGTGATGGGAAAGATCCTGGAAAAACTCGTGGTCGGGAGGTTGAAACATCATCTGGTCCCCAGGATGAGTACTCGCCAGTACGGTTTCATGCCCCAGAGAAGCACCGAGGACGCCCTCTATGCCCTAATGAAACACATTCGCGAAAAGCTAAAACAGAAGAAACTCATAGCCGTAGTGTCACTAGACATAGAGGGCGCCTTCGATAACGCCTGGTGGCCAGCCATACGAGTCCGACTGGCTGAGGAGAAATGTCCAACAAACGTGAGGAAAATTATGGACAGCTACCTCCACAACAGAATAGTCCACGTTAGATACGCCGGGGAAGAACATACAAGGAAAACGACGAAAGGATGTGTACAAGGGTCAATTGGAGGCCCAATTATGTGGAACCTTCTACTTGATCCACTCCTCAGGGGTCTGGAGCACCGAGGTGACTACAGTCAGGCTTTTGCCGACGACGTCGTCTTAGTATTCGATGGGGACAGAGCGATAGACGTGCAGAGGCAGGCCAATGCCGCTCTCGACTATGTTCAGAGGTGGGGTGCCAAGAACAAGCTTAAGTTTGCACCGCATAAAACTGTGGCGATGTTAGTCACAAACAAACTAAAACACGACACACCACACCTGAACATGGGCGGGATCGGCATTGGACTGTCTCAAGAGATAAAAGTACTAGGCCTCACAATCGACAACAAGCTGACATTTAACACACACGTAGCCAACACTTGTCAAAAGGTCATAAATATATACAAGCAGCTATCTAGAGCCGCCAAAGTCCAGTGGGGTCTTGGACCCGAAATAGTCAAAACAATATACATGGCGGTTATCGAACCGATAGTGCTTTATGCGGCGGGAGCATGGGCACCAGCGGCAAACAAGTTGGGCACCAGGAAAAGGCTAAACGCGCTGCAACGCGGGTTCGCGCAAAAAGTCACTAAGGCATATAGGACCGTCTCCCTGAACTCGGCCCTGGTACTCGCTGGGATACTTCCCTTGGACCTAAGGATTAAGGAAGCAGCCCTTCTCTATGAAATAAAGAAAGGCTTCTCCCAGCGAGTGGTGGGAGACCGAGAAGTGGAGAGACCTACGCCCTTCGTAGAAATAGCGCACCCTGCAACCCGAGGAGCGCTGCAGTTCAAATGCCTGATGGACGGTGCAGAACTGGCCCAGTATACCAACCTTGGCCGAGACATATTCACGGACGGCAGCAAGATCGAAGGCAAGGTCGGCGCGGCGCTGTCCATTTGGGACGGCGGCGCGGAGACCAAAACCCGAAGACTAAAACTGGAGCCGTTCTGCACCGTATATCAGGCGGAACTCTTAGCCCTCGTGGAAGCGACAAAGATGGCCCTAGAAAGTCCGACAGCTGATTGCAGCATTTTCAGCGACTCAAGATCAGCCCTCGAAACTATAGCCTCGGGCACCTCTCCTCATCCCCTAGCAAATATCATTCATGCAAATCTAAGAGCCAGTATTGCACACGGCAAAATAGTAAAATTATTTTGGGTGAAGGCTCATGCGGGTTTGGAGGGGAATGAGAGGGCAGATGAGCTCGCTAAGAGTGCTGCAATCAACTTGAAGACGAGGCCTAACTATGACTCGTGCCCGGTTTCATTCGTCAAGCGACAAATCCGCAAGGACTCGCTCGACGAATGGAACCGCAGATATCAAAATGGAACCACGGCGGCAATTACCAGAATGTTCTTCCCGGACGCAATAGAAGCACACAGTGCCATCAGACATGTGCAACTCACCAGCGTGATCACGCAGGTGCTGACGGGGCACGGTGGGTTCTCCGAGTACTTGCATCGCTTCAAGTGTAAGGAGGACCCATCGTGCATCTGCGAACCAGGTGTGAGCGAGTCGGTTGCACATGTGCTGCTCGATTGTCCGGTTTACGCTCCCCAGAGACTCGCACTGGAAATGTCATTAGACATAGAGCTTAAAGCGGACAATCTGAGCAGCATAATAGCAAACAAAAGGACTAGGGAGGCCCTTCTCTCCTACTGCGGGAGGCTGGCAGCCAGTGTCATAAACAGGAACAAAAACTAAAATGGAAAGAGGTAAACTGTACGAATATTATCATAATATTCGGAGCAGCACCTATAACATCATAAAACTGTGCACTGGTGGGCAGAATCTCGCAGTGGACAGAGGGGAACCTCCCAGTCAAAGGACGTAACAAAATAAAAATAAAATTGTATATAATAATAATATGATAAGAATAGGACTGTACAATAGACTGTATAATAAAATGATAAGAAGTAATAATATGATAAGAATAAGACTGTATAAATGACCGTAAATAGAATAGATCAATATATAATAAGAGTAGAATAAAGAAACAATGTAATAGAATTAAGGAATAGCTATTAGAATATGTACATAAATAAAAAATCTTTGTGTATTAAACTTATTGGAATAAGAAACACTGTAAGAAATAGAATATGTACATAAATAAAAAAAAAAAAAAGTTTTGTGTATTAGACTTATTGGAATAAGAAATATTGTAAGAAATAGAATAGATAGAATAAGGACTCTGACCGCCATGTCAGAGGAGCTCGAATAAAAAAAAAAAAAAAAAAAAAAAAAAAAAAAAAAAAAAATCGGGCTGGCGAGCCGCGCTATCACTGGCATCGATTCAATTAGCGGCAAAACAATGGACGCCGGAGCTCCGGACCGCGACACCGGCCGCTTGACTGTGACCGTGCCAATCCGCTGCCTAAACTAATGCCGCAGCCAAATTGTGAGGTTCCGGAATCAATTGCCTTACTGTGAACTATTAATGCGACTCAAAACAGGACCTTAATTTATCTAACTCGCAATATTCTACCAACGGAATTGTTAAAGGCGCCAGGACCCTGGGGACGCCTTAGGCGCAAAGAAAAATAACTCACTTTTCTATATTTTGATTGCGTGTGGATAGTATATAAAAGACCTAAAATTTCTTAAAAAAATATCTAAAGCAATGTAATTCCCCAAAGTTTGTGATAACAGCTCTAATTTAGTTTATGATTTGAGTCGCATTAACTTCAAGAATACACGTATACAACACTCAACAATCTACAGAACATAACCTGAAAATGTTGGGCTATCACTGTAATATATCTGTACCGATGACCAAATTTTCTTGTCCCTTTACATACCGTTACAATGGAAATAATTATATAATTTTGCGCGCAGACAAAAGAACGCCGCGCCAATAAATCCGTGAGAAGGAGTCTTATTTCAAAGGTCGGCAAGAAAACACGGTCATCAATACGGCTTGTATGCCAGAATTTACCGACACACCGTTTCGTAACGATGGCAAAGAGGTTTTAATCCCGGTGTTTGGCGCGTGGGCAACACGCTTCACACGCACCAGAAACTGATTTTAAAAGGCTATAAATGATATGTTGCTTACAACATTAATTGAACTGTGACTAGCATAGGCTAATCGCACTTCTAATATAGTTACTGCTATATGCTACTAAAAGCAGTAATGGCCAAGTTGGTAGAACGCTCGCCTCGGTAACGAGGATCGCAGGTTCAAACTCCGGCTCGCACCTCTGGGATTTCTGGATTTCATGTGCGAATCTCATTTTCAACCATGATTATCACTTGCTAAACGGTGAAGGAAACCTGCATGTCTGAGAGAACCCCTTAAAAGACGTGTGAAGTCCGCCAACCCGCACTGGGCCAGCGTGGTTGACTATGGCCTAATCCCCCTCACATTAAGGGGAGGTCCGTGCCCAACAGTGGGACATTAAAAGAGCTGGTATTATTTATTACTAGCTGTTATCCGCGACTTCGTCCGCGTGGTATTTAACAAGAAAGTTTTTCTAAATTGAAAGTAGCCTAAGTTACTCCTTGTTACATCAGCTATCTCCCAGTGAAAGGCCCGTCAAAATCGGTCCAGTCATTTCGGAGATTAGCCGAAACAAACAGACAGGCAGACAAAAATTGTAAACAATGATGTTTTGGTATATGTACCGTGTATACATCCAAATGCACTTAGTAAAAAGCGGTTATTTTAATATTACAAACAGACACTCCAATTTTATTTATTTGTATAGATTTATATACTACCTATATTATGAGTGACTTATAAAAGCGAGTCAGACTAAAAATATATGGTACTTATCATCGCGTGATGATCTTATGTGAAAAATACGTGTGGAACACCGCCTTAACTGCATGTAAGCTCACATTAAGCTCTGTCATGTGCGACTCGTGGCATGTATTTTTGTGGCCTCTTACATTCGAGGACAACTTGTAAAGATATTTTTATTGCTGTGTTATGCTTGTTTATATCGTAAGTAATGGTGATAAATGCAGAAGGATTTTAAGTTTTATCCGTCGTGTTCTCAAGAGATGTTTTGTTCGCAATCCTTAATCGTCTTGGTGACGGTTTAATGTAATTTGTATCTTATCTGTGGCTTTGTTGCGTCAAATATGGGCTAAATTGCAGTGAAAGACTGCATTTCCTGGTGATTTGAGCCTTTCAAAAGTGTTTCGAGGTTTATTAATTAGATTTTTAGGTTGTTAAAATGCGAATAATATAATCTTGGGATAATAGACAATAACATTTATTATTATTGCTGGTGAGTTCTACTGTAATTTTGAATGTACGTTAAAATTATTTGAAAAAAGAATAATAAGTAATTGAAACGATACAGGATACATCTAAAAGATTAAAAGTTCGACGTTTAAAAATAACTGTACATAAAAAAACGTTTGCACACAATTGACAGCACAACCTCCATGGTTTTAACATTTTGCAAAAAAAAAAAACATTTGTATCGTGTCATTATGCTCATTAATCTACCCACCAATGTTGTCAGAAACGAAGATAAGCTGGCATAATCAGACGTGAGCATTAAGGCGCGTCGCGTTATCTTCGAATGGCTTAACATTTCAATTAAGGGCACGATTAAGAAATTAAAGGTAATGAGTGGCCGATTCTGAGGTGCCGATTACGGCCGCTCGGCCGGGGGATTAACGACGCAAAGAGTGCGTAATTACCACCGTTTGAAGCGCGAACAAATCGTTCCGCGAATAGAAGTGTAGAGTAATAGTTAGTTAATGGTCGATTGTTCAATAGTCCAATAAATTGTATTCTCCCAGTTTGACATTTTGACAGATATTCCCTTGAAAAACCGTCATAATGTAAACATTATTAGGAGAATCGGCACTTAGTAATGTTTTGAACTTAGATGTCCGATAAAGTTTATTGTTCATGTTTGATATTTTGATAGATATTCTCCGGCACTAAGTATTTTTTTGAGCATAGAATTTTTTTTGGATATTTCATTCGGTTGGCAAAATAATAGCCAGATTTATGATGACTGGACATAAGATTAACTCAGTTGAACCTTTTCTGCCATCAGCATCAGCTGTCGATTATTTACTTCAGATACAATGTGGTTAAAATATATTTTTTTTATTATTAATTTTAGTCTTAGCAGAAGACTTACGCAGAAGTCCCTGTTGCTGGGACTGCAACAGGGACTTCTGCGTTCTACGTTCTGCATTCCGCGTTCTTTAAAATCTTCCTATGGGTTGATGGTTCCCAGGTTTCAGGCATAGTATACCTTTTATGAAACAGCCTGTATATGGACGTCTCATTAAGGTGACATCTATAGAGTATGTACGCAACGCAGATTATATTTACGGTGACTGCAAGAGAGCAGCGTCATTATACAAATATACTGTTAGAAGTCCCACTCGCACGATGCAGATCGATCGCAAGGGAAACAAAATCGCAACAGTTTTAATGCAGCTACTAAAAATGCTTTATAATTGCTACTAGCTGTCGCGGCGAATTTCATACCACCTCAGAACAAATTTACGAGAAAATGAATTATCTTCATTTATTTTTTTGTGTTTTATTCTCATGTTTTAATAGTTATTCTGCCATTCGGGATGTAGGCAAAGTTAATAATTCAAAGAACATAAAATTGGGCCAACCTGATCTAGTTATAAATGGTGTAAGTTACTCGAGTTTGTTTAATATATATAGATTTACACTGACAAAAACAAAACGCATGATAATATCTAAATTATTTTGATTCATACGAACACAAACTCGATAGTTAAACATTCTAAAATCTGAACAGTATTCATTAAAATTATCAGCTTTATCAATAACTAACTACTACGGTTATGATACTATAGTAAGGTATTCTAAGAAAAAGGTATCTAGCAATTGAAATACTGTAAATTAATTGTACATTGACTATGTTCTGTAAAGCATTGTCCGACATCGTTACGACCCTCGTACGCGCCGACACTACGCGTAATTGGAACTAACTTATCTCTGGCGCTTAAAAGAAGTTTATCGATTCGCTATCGACTTCGATACGGTCGGATAATATTTACGTGATATTGTTACAACAATAATATTTCGTTATTTCAGATTACGTTGGCTATACTGTTTTGTGAGTGCCGCCCAAACTGTACGGTTCAATAATTAAATATAAATTAATCCTTCCAAAAATCTTATAATCACCCACTCGAGTATTCTATAAGAACTTACATCAAAAATAGACTTACTTCAAATTCATAGAAAGTTTTTTTCTGATTTGTTATACAATTATAAATGAATTGAAACTTCTGTTAATTTGAGTATTATTATTTGTCCCCGTATCCTATACGTGTTCAGTATTCCATATTGATTGGCCTCTGAGACTGAAATTCGGTCAGGAGGACTATTATTATTAAACTTTATCGATCGATCGAGATGCTATCCTCACACCGGCCTCTCTACATGGATATTCTCCAAAAACCGTTGCAAAGAGCTCCCACAAGCGCATAAGTAGGGCTACCATACAAGACGACAGCGCGTTCACGTCGAACAAAGAATGATATAAGAAATAATTACGCCCATTGATCGCGGCTCATTAAAATGAACCAATGGGCGTAGGCGGCGCGCGCGCACCGCCAGGTACAAAAGAAATATGGCGCGGGCAGACGCAATTTGCCTCCGCGCCGCCGATTGTACTCGTTTATCGGTATTCCAATTGTGCTACCGATGCATTCAATTAGGATTAACGAAACGGCTATATATGCGAAGGAAATGAACGAGAACTGTAGCAATTAATTCCTTGCTGTGTTCCATTTCTACAAGATGAACGATCTATGTATTTACTTTGGGTATAAAGTTATTTATTTTTATCTCAAAGCTTTTAGATTAAAAGCAGAACGGCCTCTCTCTGCACTAAGCTATCAGTAAATGTTATGGTTGAACGTTATTATCGCAAATGGGAACAGCTTTGCAAATACGTAATTTAACCCCAAATGTATAGAAGCGTTATTGATTTCCAAACGGTACATATTATGCAATGTATTTTTAGACGAAAAATACTGTGTGATACTATTGTAACCGCAAGGCAACTTTCAATATATTTAGAGGTTCATTCAAAGCTAATTCTGAAGGCAAAATTCGTTTTAATTAAGGCTTTAGTAAAGAAAGGTGATTTGTCAAATTTATATTCCAACTCCATGAAAAATATAATTACTAACTTTAATACATAGTACTCAACAAAAATAACATCACTTGATGTCGTCATAGATGATTGAAGTTTGAGCGTCAATGTCTGCGGTCATGTGATAACAAATAGGTATATATAACAAAAATGTTATATTTAACTGGTTTCAGTGTTCTTATACCGTAAACTATCGAAAAAAATATTTAACAATAAACTAATAATCAATGGGTTTCCCTTTTGGTCGCGCTCGTTGATGTCTTCTATTTAGAAAAGCAAACATGACAATACTATCACAGTTGTGTGAAGCTTCTCGAGTGATATTAACATTTCTATTATCATACATATATAGCATAGATCTAGGACATCCTATATATATGATAATGTAATTCAGATTTATGATTGATTGATTACAGTTTACTATAGTTTCACATTTGTATTTTGTCTGTTTTGTTTGTATCAATGATCCCATATATAGTCCAAGACATAATGACGATATAATTTTAACCACCTAATTAAAACCGATCTTAAGTAATGATGTAACATATAATGTTCGCAATTATTATCATCAGGTTATGATAAATATTCTCTAAAAGTGCATAAAGGCAATAATTATCTACTATTTCCTCCGCAAAAACAACTCCCTGAAATTCTTAACTTATCTCATTTTTTGGTGCGATTAAAAGTATTTCGGCGAGAACAGGCTTGCGAGAGGCCATGCTTCAGGCACGTCTCATTAACTCGGTCGTTATTCACGCACCGCCATCTTGATTCGCGTCAATTTGCGGGTCGCGTGAGACACATGAGTACGACCATGGTATAAGAATATGCTACGCCTCAAAAATTATTTTATCCCAGAGACAGTGATATAGTATACGTATGTCGAGTTTTGTGCCCTTTTTACAAGAGGCTGGGATATTGTCTTCTGTAACAAATAGGTCACGTGACTGACCCAAGACTACGTCAGCAGCCATCTTCAACCAATTAGTTGTGTTAATTCTATTGAAGATGTCAATTAATGGCAGCACTGATCGGAACTGGTCGTTCGGCTATCGTCGAATGAGAGTACCTGGCGATACATATATTCATACCATGAGTGCGGCCGACGATCGGTGCGCACGCGTCGCCCCACGCCGTATGTTGTCAACGGTACTTGCTGATGATTATTATTAACAGAGGATATTAAATTTATAAAGCTTTGCAACAAATTATCACCTTGGTTGGTTACTGCCACAGGTAACGAGAGGGCTGGCTCTGTCGTCACCCAAAAAATCAGCATGATAATACAGAGAGCAGATTTAACCCTGGGTAATACTGGCATGGAGATGGCCACTTTGATCTTACACGTGACTATCCTAGCCATGTACTACATAGGGAAGTATTTTAATTCTTAGGTATATTCCTAGGTATACCATAGATGTTTTAATTCATAACCTATATTAATTATATCGTACTTTAAATATCAATATATTTAAATGCTTAGTTATAATACACCATCAGGACTGTTGTCCCCGAAGGAGTAGGCAGAGGTGCACTCAATTGTACCCATACATTTAGTCGATGGCATTTGATCCCGTTGTAATAGGGGCGATGCTTTTATCAGACACAATTAATATGAAGAGGATTCGGGCCATCCAATGCTGGCCTAGTGTAGTACATTGGAGAACTTCAGAAATCAGTCGGAACACGTAATCTTTTTCTCATGATGTTTATCTTCACACCGAAATTGTACGGTTTCAAACTAAACAAATCTTGGATTACGGATACTATACAATGGACTGGCGGCGATCCCAGTATTTCATTGATATTAAACATGACTTGAGTACAAACATTCGTGCTCATTATATAGGTAAAGCTTGCAATGCAAGACGTTCGGTATACAAACCATTGTACCTACTGTGTTAATGGCATCGTCAAGATGGCAAACGATAATTATATTCAATATTATTCTGCCTGATTAGCTATGACTTGTTGGTCCGGCTGTATAAAGCTATGACTTGTTGGACCGGCTGTATAAAGCTATATTAAAGACAACTGAACATTAATAGCTTCCAGGTCTCCAATTAGGCGAATAACATAGGGTCGTAAATGTTTAACGTATTTTATAGCACTCAATTCAACTCATTCCGCAACCCAACCTTCCGTCCACTTTTTATGATCCACATAAACTAAGTCCACATAAAATATTTGCTAATTAAGAATGCGTGGTAGCTAGCTGTGTATCCTGGCTTTTCTTGTTTTAAAATTTTTGAAAGATTAATTTTTAGTAACTAGTGCAAATATACTGAACTAATCAACCACCTTAGTCCTCCCGTGACCATTAATGCTGTAAAGCAGCCGAAACGTCGGGAACGTAAAAATATAAAATAAACGCGATAAAATCCGAAAAAATCGGTTTATTTCAATGTGAACTAATCAAATAAAACATATTGCTACAATCTTTTTTTTTCTAAATCATATTTTAATGTTTCAATTTTGGCCATAGTTTCCTTTTAAATTAATCGTAAATAAAAAGCTACGGAAAGTTTATGATGATAATACCGAGTACCTACCGAAAAAATTTCGTACATAGGACGTTATAAATTCCATAATGCACGTACCTACTAACCTACCCACGTACTTAACTATTTTAAATCACTGACAGAGTCATCCTAAATCAGTATTAAATGAGTCGGTCGTAAAGGTACCTACTTTAAGCATACCTATTTGGTAATAAGTAATTCGGTCTCTTCCACGAAATGGCAATAAAAGTAAATTTTATAAGTACTTATATAGCACATAAAATGCATTAACGAGGTGAAATAAGAAGCACATTTTTTTACGTCCTTAAAGGACATTAGAGACCGGTCGTTCTCAAAATTTGAATAACCGGAATTTGCATTCTAACGATATTGTACTTCACCGATTTATAAAAAGCAGTGATGGCCAATTTGGTAGAACGATCGCTTCGCAAGGATCGTAGGTTAAAACACTGACTTGTACCTCTGGGAATTCTGGATTTCTTGTGCGACTCTCATTATCACTTGCTAAATCATGAAGAAAAACTTGGTTTGGACACCAACCTGCATGTCTGAGAGGAACTGACTGGTTCTCGAAAGACGTGTGAAGGCGCCAGCCCACACTGGCCCAGCATAATGGGCTATGGCCTGAGTCCCCATCACATCGAATCAAGGGGAGGCCGTGTACTGAGAGCACCGTGGACACCGGTTCCACACTAGCACTCACTTGTTGCAGGCCTAAAGCAAGGCAAGGGAAGCTATTTTATATTAAGAAAAAACATGAGTTTTTTTCTGTTGCAATGATGCAACAGACGACACATTGGCTTTTAATTGCTCCCGCTTATTAGTTAGCGGTCCTAGGTATGTAGCAAACATTCCCGTAAAACAAATAAACATCACGTCCTTGTGGAAGTCAGTGCAAAAAGTGGTAACGTTATAACGTTTTCACATACACGATCGACGACCAGTTTTTGTCGAACCCGTATCAATGGAAAGCTGAATGGGTAAGCGAATACACAAAAAGAGGCGCGCCGCGTGTCGCCATTAGTATTGCGGTGGCGTTCGTACGTGCATTAATTTATTGATAATATTGTATCGGATAACAAGTTTTTACTTGCAGCCCCGCCTGCGGTACGAGCAGCTTTTAATAAACCACGTCGTGTGACATTTTAATGATAACTGCGAATCTCATATAATGGATTGATCTTTTGAATTGATTTACTCATCAACCCTACGACAATATCGGGCTATCGATACAATAAAACAAAAACAGACAGAGCAACAGAAATTGAACAACAGAAAGGTACTTACTTAATGAGTAAATTATTGATTTTCTCTCCAAGTATATGGATTAGCGCTAACTTTGTCCTACACTCCGATTAGTACTTACCAGTACCACACATATCAAACCGTAAGGGGGGAACTTGTCCCTCCCCCGGACGTCCAGGATTATGTTGTCATGCTAAAAATTAATGACTAAATCAGGTTATTATCGTTATGTTTTATGACTAAAATAATCGCTCTCCCATACTTTGTACGTGACACTTGTGAGATGGAGGAAAATCTTCCTGAAGAAAGGCTTTTGCATTGAGGCTATAATATGTGTTCAAGATTTGTTTGCCTTTGTCTCGTCTTGTAGCAGATCCTGCCAACGCTCAGGCCTTAGTTAACCCAATACGTATCCCTCTGGGCAGTGGCGTATTTTAAAATTTGGTGCCCTGGGCCTACAAGGTTTTCTACCCAATAAATTAAAATAGGTAACTCGCAGCCTGACGTCACGGGCATTGGCCCACATGGCCTTATAGTAAATACACAACTGCCTCTGGGTTTGTTATGCTCACTCCTGAGCTCTCGTTTATCAGGCACCTAAATAACAACATAATTTGTACTCGATTTTGACTATACCTTCTTTAATATCCGATCATTGATGCTACAGACAGACACTTCAGTTTTATATCAATACAATACTTGTTGGAACCCATCTTCAATGTATCAAGCACGCGTCACTTCCTGTGGAGAGATTTCAGTAGCGGTACATTACGAGTGGATTTATATTAGCACACATTACGCTAACAATGGCTGTCTGGTTTCCTGATGTTTTCACTTTTTACTTGTCACATTCATTTTATTTTCGCGTTGAGAGAGTTTTTGGCACTGATGAATGGATTGTTCTACCGTTTTGTTATTCTGTACCTTTATGAGTGAGTTGTCGCGAAGGCACTGTCATTGATATAATAACTTAAAAACTATGTTCTTTATAGCCTATTTTATAGCCTATATTAGGTATTTCTCCATTAAAAAGGGGTAGACATTTTAATAAATTTTCAAAGACGAGTGTTTTGTAATTCCATTGTTAATCGACGATAACTTTTATAAAGGTACATTCAGGCATTAAAGAATAATAATAAAAACATTTTGAAAAGAACCATGCGGTAATATATATCATTCGGCTCAAGTATAAGACATAAATTCGTCATTTTGAAGCGCAAAATACCTTTTTTCTTTCTTCATCTCATTATCGAACGAATTCCAAAATATAAAACAATACAAAGGCCCGCTGGAAAACTTCACAATGAGCCGCCGAAGCCCCAGAAAACTTTAATCAGCAAACTTTATTGAAAATTTATGTGCCCTTCGGTGTGGGATTAATTAAAATACTTGCCGGCCATTGCACAGACAGAGCGCATGCCGCAATCTGTCCTGCGCATTTGTTAAGAGCCGAGTTTTGATAAAAACACCGATTGCGCGAACGATTTTCCATATAAACAGAATGTTCGCAAAAAAATAAAAGTATTATAAGTAACCGATAAATCTTTGTCCAAGCTTTTTGTGGAGGGTGTTGAACATAAAGTCGTATTATCGTTTTTATTGGTACCTTTAAATAATAATATAACACCGGCGAGTTTCATAAAAGTTCTTTGAAATAAACATCAATTTACGTAATTGACAGTTGAATTGAACTGAAATGAATTAATTTATAAGATAATCTTAAAATAGTAGACACGTTTACCCATTCCTTTACATGTATTTTTTATTTATGGGCGATTCCCTATACATCCAAATAAGCAAGAAAGAGATGCAATAATAAAATCGAGCCACATTGCGGTTAAGCGCGTGGTTTTGCATACGGGCGTGCGCCCGCGCAGTCCCCGACGGCAACGCGACGCCACGACGCGCGCACGATTGACAACGAGCTCTCATTAAAGTCAACCCGATCGATTCCCGGCACAGACCGGATTTCAAACTGACTTAAAAACTCTTACTGATTATAAAGTAAAATTATGCCAGCTATGACAGGAAACACCTGTTATAAAAGGGAATTACAAAAACTAATTAGTCGAACTTTTTTGGCTATTTTCAAAATAACTTAAATTTTCTTAAACTAGTAACAATCCGAGTTTAGTTAATTGTAACCTACTAAGAAATAATAAATCGTTGCTTGTAGCACATAGTTCGAATGTTAAAATATGTGTGTACAACTAGTAGTCAAAATTTTACTAATATAAACATTTCATTCGGTGTAGCCGCAATAGCGGCTACACGACTAACTAATAAGTTAACCTCATAAACTGCAGATAAAATTATTCAATGACCTTAACTTGTTAAACAACAATAAAATTAATATAAACAAAAACACAATGAAAATAAAAAACATAAAGCTAAACTCTAACTAAAAAATCTGTCCAAAAAACGGCTACTTAACAAAAATAGTGTACAATTTTTTAAGCACTTTATGGTGAAATTGTCTATGTTGCACACAAACAAAGGAAATCTTATTATGAGCTGTCAGTTATAAAAAAAAAAGTGAGTTACGATACAAAAGGCATAAAGCCAATGTTAAAATGCAAATAAAAATAAAACATATTTTAAAGCCTAACGATTTCGGTACAAAGAATACTAATTATTGATTGATACAATCCATCATTCGACACAACAGTCATATTAAGGCGTTTGAGTGACCAATACACAGGAGAGAAACCATGGTCTCACGAAAAAAATTGCAAAAGATGAATGAACTTAAATCACAATTAAACGATATCTTAAGGGGCTTCTTTTATGATTCATTATTTATATCATTATTGAGAGAGAGAGAGAGAGAGAGAGAGAGAGGTAACGTCAAAAAATGTTGACCTACTGCGAAAATCTAGAGGTTCGAAGAAAAACACCGATTGTTTTTTATTTCTTTAACTAAACAGGGTGATTCAAAAAGAGCATACTAAGCCTTGAAACTGCGCTTCTTAAGTGCATTTGTCATCATTATGTGATGCCTGAAATATGACATACTATATTAAATTTTTGTTCCCAACAAAATAGAAATTGTGATTTTTGTAAATGTTGACAAAATTTTTAAAATCTTTATATAAATATTCTGACTTTACATGATGATCACGAAACCCCTAAAAACGCAGATACAAAGCTCAGTATACTTACCCATTCTGAATCATTCTGTAGAGTTAATCTTGATGACTGCATGAAGCTTCTTAAAGTATGTTATAGGCTTTAACCATGTGGTACGTAGACCAACAATAGGCCTCCACATTACGCGCAGCGCCTTTGGTCTGATATGACAATGATTTATTCAATGTCAGGCGAGAAACAGCCCAGACGGGCGTCACTTAACACAATGTAACGACGGACGCGTCTCCCGCCACCAGCTCGATTAATAACTGTCTGTAGCACAGCTCGGAGTGCGCCGGAGGAGCATAGCTTCATTACAATACCTTTTTAGCTTCATTTGTTCGCTCGGTTACGATACAAGATTGATTTGCTCAGGGGCGGATACATATGGGGGGGGGGGGGGGAGAATAGGTGCAATTATCACCCTTCCCTGACTCACGACTGACGTATACTTTACTTCATTAATGTACTTTGTATATTACTTTATTGCGATTTTTTTTCTGAAAGGGAGGGGCAATTCCGTATTTGGGGGCACCAAATACGAAATTGCCCCTCCCCTTATCGAAATCTTGGATCCACCCTTGGATTTCCTACAGGTGGAACGCACTTGTAGTGATAGCAAACAACTCACGCAAGTCCAGAGTATGCTAATCGAGTTATACCTGCCTGGTAATTTAATATACCTACTAGAATACTAGCTTCAAATGTACCTAGTATATTCATACTATCCATCCACACACATAGGTATTATTATATAGGGAATAATGTATAGTGAGTGGCCTTAACGTCATTAAAGCAGAAATTGGTATCATAGTGTTGTGAAAATGTAAATTTAATTTTAGTGTTATCTGATATATCGATAACCATAAAGCCATAAAAGGAAAATGTTGTACTATCGTGCTGAGAATCCACGACATCGGACATACAGCAACGGGCTCTCCGCAAGCCACTTTCTTGCCCTCATTGGGAACAATTACACGAGATCGGAATACCGGCAGCATCCTCTTATGTTTATTCAGGCAATAAAGCGGTGGATCCGGAATCTGCGGCATCGCCGCTCCCAACGTGCCGCCGCAAAAACCCGACTGCACCCGAATTGTGGCCAGATATTTGTCAAAAATAAAATGAGAACTTGTGATTATTATTTCAAGCGAGCAAGTCCCGAGAGCCGGACGATCGCAGCATCCGCCCGTGCCCGCCACGCCGCGCGCCGCCGCCGGCTCGGGGGCGCGCGATGCAGGCGATAAAGCGACAATAAAATATATAAATAATTCATATCGGGAACGCGGGTATTGATTCGCAAGAACGTGTTCCAAATGTTTTATTATCTGTGGTATTAATAAATGGAGCAGATGTATGGGCCGTTGTTCTTGCGCCCGCTGCATGATTGCTCTGCTGGCAGTTCAATTAATAAAAATCAAATTTGTTATTTCATTCTTTGAATGCGTTCTAATAATACTTTGCTGCGGACCTGTTCGACGGGATGATGAGAAAAACCTAGTAGTGGTATCTTATGTGGTTATTTTAATTTATTTTTGTAGATACGTACCTTTACTACTTTTGTATATGAACAGTACGTCAAGTGCGAGATTATTCGTAAGCTAACAGTATAGTTTATAGTCTACCGTATTTAGACATTTTCCCCAAATTAATAGACGTTCTATAACTTTGTTAAACGTCATATAGTACTGCGCATAAGAGTTTTGCTTTGCGCATTACTATATGATGTTTGATAAAGTTATATAATGTCTTTAAATTCGAGGGTTGGTATGGACAATTGAAAGTTTTAAATACCGTCCGCTAGAGGCGCTGTTCAATTCTCCATACAAAATATCTAAATACAGTAGACTATAAACTATACAGTTAGCTTACGAATAATCTCACACTTGCCGTACTGAACATACGTATGTACTACGTACCTAATGGAAAGGATTGCTTTATTTGATTTAGGTTTAGGTATTTCATAGGAAGGAAATAAGTAACAATATAATGATCAATATACCAAGGGTCCGGGGGTGAAAATTATAGACTTCTTGAGATTTATATAATTATAATTTAATTAAATACTCCGAACACTTTTCAAAACAAACGATGTCGAGGAGACGCCATAGATAAGAGAGAGAAAACCAAAGAGAAAATTATGTATAGAGAATTTTTCATAGATTATTGTCCACAGGGTTATACATAGTCTCAATTATAAAAATGCGAACGCATGCCAAGAAATTACTACATATACGAACTTACATATAAAAAAATGGTTGCGCAAATTTATTCAGACCACATCTACACGAAGTTGTAGTACTATACTTGTTTTAAGCTGCAAAAAATTATCAAGCTCTGACCAATGAGGAGATGGGTAAGGCTAATTACCTAGGGTAGGCGGACCCTAGTGCGGTTCCTTCAAGGTTAGGCTTCAAAGGTTCTTAGTTCCTGAGTGTGATCGTACTTTAGTAAGGACAGTTGGTAAAAAGAGCCCAGTGAACGATTGGCTTGAATAATAATTAGCCCACAGCTGGTCATAGCCTGTCCCTTATTGCGAGGGGGGTTTAGTACATAGTTCACCAGATTGGCCCATGCGGGTATTGGCGTATATCGTATACGAATTCTGAGTACGGTTGGTCTCTCTCAAACATGCAGGTTTCCTTATGGTTTTTCTTTCACGAATTGACCATACCTTACCTTTACTTATCATCAAAAACACAGAATAATATGCAAGCAATTTTTTAAAAAATTGAATCTGTGCAAACAGTATGAAGTTGAACTGAAATACTGACAGAGTGATAAAAGCAAAAAGCACAATCATCTTTTAAAAAATATTTTAAGATAGGCCAATTACATTATTTATAGAACGCACGAGTGTATCAAAATTAAATAATACGATGGCTCTGTACGGCATCAAAGGGGCCGCGGCATGAAGATTTGCCCCACAAAATGTCAGCAAAGTACAATATGCCGACAAAGGATTTTTAAGCAAGTCAGATTGCCAGGTGTCTTTTATAAACGCGGATTTTCTTGGTCTTGCGCATTTTGAGCCCACGACGCAATGGCAAAAGGGGTGTTACAAGTTTGACGACTTAGTATGTTTGTGGCATCGTAGCTTCGCGATGTATTTACTGAATTCAATGCGTTTTATTGAGATGGATCTTTTATGTTTCCTGGATATGGGTTTGTTATACCGTTTTTAAGGCACATACACTGTTTAACCTCTACGACCATGTGCAATTTAAATATTCATTGTTGAGTATAATTATATGTCCATCTTGCTTGAAATTGATTTCAATATAATAAATTGTACCCCGTTGTCTGCAGTTCAGTGAGAATACAATTAAGTCAAGGATAACCAGCGTCCCACAGACTTCAACAATGTTCCATGTAGAAATAACAGCATTTAATGTTTCAGTTCAGAAAAAACTCTTTAGTGCCGTAAGTACAAACCCCTATCGCAATCGTACCGTCACCGAGAAAGCAAGCTGTTGCTGTCTCTATAAGGACGACACTAATAAGGGCAAAGGGCAGTCTTTCACTCTACCGGCCATATTTGTTCCTCACCGTCATCTACATCCAAGTTTATGACACTAGCATCACGGACACTGGTTGTGGCCGCAAACGCCAATAACAAAGAAGAAGAAGAACGTTGACATAAGGTTTTAAGAAGATTATGCTTGAGCCATCGATATATTCTTGTTCCTTTGCCCGATTTATCCAGGGTACCCTGTACTCGAGGTCCCCCTACCGAGCAAAGGTCGGGCATGCGAGGCCCGCCACGCCTGTTTTCCCCGTAATAGTTACTTAATTGTGCTTCCATAACGACTTTGCTATATCAGCTACATCAAAAACTTAGATATTAAACACTTTCGCTTTGTGCAAGGTAATTTAGATTAGAAATCTAATTAAAAATATTTTTAATAATTTAAGCCTAGTCTTCTCTCGTATTATTATTATTATCGTTAATCTATAATTCTATCGAATCTGCGGCAGATATGATCAGTGAAAGAACACTACTAAAAGCTCGGAGGAATCGCGGATTAAGTCTTATCCTCCCATTGATCTCAATTAAAGAACTTATATTTACGAGCATGCGCGGTCCACCTAAGCCCAGCCGATCCTATAAATTATCAATAAAATTACCCACGAACACTTTCGACATTCTCCGCGACGAGCGGCTCCATTACAATATCTACAATGTGGACGGTAGAACCTCTCTGAAATGTAAATCTGTTCTAAATTCAATAACTTCAACGTATTAAGTATTTTGCATAACCGCATATCTGAGTGGCGCAATGAGTTCACATTTGTTGATAAATATTGAAATGCGCCTCGATTTCCATTACGGACCCCACACGGAGAGGCGTATATTTGCAATCGCATAAAAGCGCGATATTTTAACGGTTTAGTGCTCGTATTAATACAGATGACATGCGACGATGCGCAATCTCCTTTATATCCTCAACAAAGAATTCGATTAATTCTTGATTAAAATAATTAGCCATTCGCAACGGGGCTCAGCGATGCGCTTATGATGCGCCCGCGCCGCCTCCCCGCCGCGCAATGTGACTGCCGCGACACGCAACCAAGGGCCCAACCAAGAATTCTAAGATAAAAATAAGCTATTATTAATTTCATGTTAGGTTGACACAAATGTTCGACCGAAGTCTGATTCTGAACCAAATTTATCAATATTTTAGTCCCAAACGCAAAATAAGTAAAAGGCAAAAATAATCTTAAGTTTTAATGAGTGATTAAACTAAAATGCTAAATATTTTAAGTAAAACCTACTTTTATTTATTACTATACCTATTCAATTGTTTGTAACTAGCGCCATAAAAACGATAATATTGACAAAAACCGAGTGCTTACTGTAAACACAGCCGGGCAATAAAACGCACGAAAAGATCGGTATTACTTTACATAAATACGTATCGAGATCGTTTATCCGTTTACGAGCTAAGGCACGAGCTCACTACATTAACTGCGTAGATACAAATCTAGAGATTATACTTACCTAACTAAAACCGTAAATAATGGCAATCATGGTAAATGCATTGGTGATTGAGTGCAGATTAGCTACCTATCTGCAGTATCGTTTGGTAAAAAGATGACATTTTTTTTGTGAAATAAATTGATTATGAAGTGGTAAAGTTTAGTATATAGTCCATTTTACAGATGACTCTATATGAGACCTGGGAATCAAAAACAGCTGGATTTCGGTTTACACATATGCTCTGACAATTGTGATCCGCGATGTGGGCTACCACTCACGGCCTCTCGGCTCGAAGGGCCTCAGTCTCTGAGATATGCCTACCTATGCAGCTTTTTTGAATTTATAAAAATATTTGGGATTTAGTTCTAACAAAACTTCCATGGATAAAAAAAAACAATAATCCATCCTCTTGCTTCACGTGGGGGCCTCGCAAAAATGATCTTTCCACTGACGGTAATCATAAACAATAGGTACCAGAGCCACACACCTGTCCATAACTTGGTTTGAAAAAGTGCAATGTAACCAAAAATTGCCGAAACATGAACGTTATAATACAATGTACCTACTTTGATTCCCATGAACACTGAGTTATTGTCCCCATACTTTCCTATTGTTAAGGGGAAGAAGATTCTATGATACGTAAAAGATTATCAAGATTTAGAACCATTTCAGTGTGTGAATTGATATTACATTATTATTAGCACTATTAATACCTTATTATTAGATATGCTAATTAACAGTGGTATATTATAGGAAAAATACCTTCCCAGTGCCAATTTGGGTGATACATTTTGGAGATAATGTATACTACTACTAGTTAATGCGCTATAAAAAAAACTATACTAACTAGCTATAAAAAACGATGCTGTAATAATTAAGTTCTCAACTATGGGAGCGAATTTGAATGCGATCTTGAGCTTGAGCTATAACTTTCCACTAGTTACAGTGATATATTAAAGTACACTTTAAGTTCGGATATGACGCAATCGAAAAAGATAGAGTAGCTACACTTACTTATTCTTCTTTAACCATGACGACCAATGTTTTTAAGAACTAAGTATACCGATTGCACTGAATTAAAATGGTACCTATCAGCGTTTGAATTCCCCTTAACACCATTTCATTCAGTGAGAGTGACAAAAAGGTTCATTGATTCATCCATTCACTGCATTTGTCGTGGTTAGAGATTCGCCTTTGCAAGTAATAAAATTTCGTAACATTTTTAGTATAATAATAAGTACGATTAAGCAGGTATATCTTTTCACATGTGTATGAAATGACTTACTTAGGGTAGTATAGGACAAGGTATTAAAACTAGAAGTATTTTTTTTAAATAGGCCTTCTATACACGAATTGAAATTATCATCTAAGAAGGTATCTACTACTCTTAATTTACTATTTCATTTATTTAAATGCATTTCATTTAAGTAGTGGCGTATGTAGGTACCTAGTATGTATAGGTATGAATGATTATCTAGGATACAAATCTATGTTATGCAAATTCTCAATACATTCTCATTAAAAAAAACGGGCCAATCTCTTCAAAATTAACTCTTCAAGGTGGACAATCAGTGACACATTTATTGTAATAGACCCATTCACTCTTTGTAGCCTTTTGTTGTCTACAAAATATAGGATGAATGACAGGACAAGTAGCCCAGTTAAGTTGTGGTTATTTTATCTATACCCCAGTGACCGTGGGAGGTACCCTGCAAGCCATCCGCTATGGTCGTGGGAAAGTTGTGAATAATTGGATTCAGTAAACCATGCGAGCACAGCTTCTTGGAATGTTAAATGATACACATGATTTGACAAATCGATGGAAATAAAAGACTAGATTTTATTCCTTAAATCTTTTTTTTCAATAACGACTATATTGTTAAATATTAAGGTGCATAATTAATAATCATGATGATAATAATGATTAGGTATGATGACAGTTTTAACATCCAGGCTGCGAAACAAGATTCTTTTTTATTGGAATTAAAAATTAATGAAAAGTCGACACTTACTCGTAATTTAATAAGAAGATACCTCTATGTTGTTAGGTATATTGTTTTTCTTTTAATTTTTCGTAGGTATCATTTGGTAGATATCTTTTAGTTGTTTGTTTTATAGTTAATAATAATATTGGTAATCTTTTTTTATAGATACTTACGGTGAATAAAATCTATTTCTAAATTAAACCACTACACTTTTAACTAGGTATAGATATTAAATCAAATAACCACTGATAAAAGAGTAGGTTACCCCTCATTTTCCAAGAAAGTGGTTGAAAAACGCTGTTTTATTGTAAACTATAACACACTTTAATAACATCAAAATACGTACTTTTATTGGCATCTTCATTATCCTGCCGATGTCAGCAATCATAATTTAATTTAATAGCATCGACACCGTCGACCACTTTATTTTCGCAAAGTGAATATGCGAATTGCGAAGGAATTACGCTGTAATAACAATGTCGGCATTAAGTGCTCATTTGTAACGAGTGTTTGCGAGAATACTAAGTACTTAGGCATGCTCATAGGCAGGGAAGTTTTAGGATAGCCTAGCGTAGGTAAGCCTAGCTAATACCCATGCATATAAAATAGAATACCTAGAAGGTCCATGAGTATTTAAAGTTTTTTTTTTATTTTCGCATCTATTCAGCGTAATGGGGCAGCGTGGAGCAGCTGCCCCTCTGTCTCAGGAGTCAAGCGAAGAATATAAAACCATATCAATACTGATGTCAAGATATTATTTGTCTGTATAGTATCTTGGAAAATAAGAGCAGTGACATTCTGTGACATATGTAATATCAGGGTAAGAGCATTTCTATTGGTGGTAGATTTGTTTACGTCAACAAGATGATGGTTAAATTGTGACTGTCGTTAAAGTCTCAAGTTTAAGTCGGTATTGGACTGGCTTCAGTTTCAACAGCTGCTGAATGTCGGTTGGTACCTTATTCAATGACATCAGTTGTGTTTGTGAGCGTCGTAACAACGCGACTGCGGGCGGCGCATGCGCTTTGATCAATATTTCAACTTTTTCACCATCTTGGAAATTGTTTTTTTTTTGTTAATGAGACAACATTGTTGGGATATTACCGTGTCGTGGAGGAGTAAAGTGCTATAATCAAGCAACCGGGTGAGCGCATTGCAACCTGCAAATACCTACCTACCTTAACGCTCGGGTTTTAGTGCCTTTTAGAGCCTGCAGAATATTCAATTATTTTAATACGTGACACGGCAGCGCCTCTAGCGGAAACGAGCACCCTTAATAGGTAGCAAATGTATTTAGAAAGAAAAATTCGATCACTCAATCACTATTTGAATACGTTCAAAACTCATGCTAAGGGTTCTGGACGATAAGTTCACAGGAATAGGTAGGTACGTAATTAAGATTGAATAAGAAACAAGCACACAGTCACTTATTTTTAACTATAAGTCAATACCTTGAGCTAATTGTGTTATCATCGCCAGACTTACCTACCTATTTTCTATAAGTTAGTACCTACGTATTATTGCTAGCAATTTTGGGAAAATGTTTTAAATGTACCTACTTACCCAGGATAAGTTTTATTATTAGAAATAGATTATTGCAATCCTAAAAGTACAATCATCTGATATCATAAATTATATTTGGCACGTTGGAAATCTGGATACATAGGTTGATATCTTTTGTATAATATATCTATTGAATATTACTAATTGATGATGAGGTCATGAATATGCATATCGCATCGTTCAATTAAAATATCCAAGCTTTGGGTGTGCCCATTTAATGGTTTTAAATGTTGCATACACAAAAAAAACTATTAAAAAAGTTATTATCCTTACCCCTCAACCCTTTGCGTGAAAGAACAAAATACATCGAACCCTGTCAATTGCTATTTTAACGGTCATGAATATGCAAAAAAAAATACAATTAAAATAATCAATATTGGCTTTGATCTTCAATTTTAGCTGAGTCATTGTGTGATCATTATTGGTTTCATTGATAATCGTACTCATAGCTTCTGGTGTCGTATGAGCATAATGAAAAGGGTTGCATTTTTTTTAGCACCTGCCACAGAATAAAAAAATCCTAGACAGTAAATCAGTCGTGCGTGGCTGTACTTTAGACATTGATTAATTTTGGAAAATACCTACAGTCGTGATAGGGGAGACTATTTTCACTGCATTCGAATTTTTTATGGGTTTATGTCTCTACTAGCGTATCAAGGGGAAAGCTGGTCAGATTTTGATGACACTTGGCATGGTGATAGCTCATAACCCGGGTCAACATCTACGATAATTTATTTCGCGGAAATGAAGGTTATACGGGATAAAAAGAACAGCACCTATCTCTAATTTCAATCAGCGGATTTTTCTGAAAGGCTAACTTGAATAGGTCTATTAAACCTGATAAATAGGTGGGTTCCTCTGTGACGATAAAAAAAGTAAGTCCATGCTTACCGAACTCTATCAATAATAATAATCGCCACTGAAAGCTGAACGTTTAGAAATTAAATGTAGTGATAAGTAGGCACATAGGTAAATAAAAGATTTTATTTTACAAAATTAGTCAAGTTTATTCATAAAAAAATACATCTTGACTACTTATAATAAAAGCAATAATAATAGGTGCATTTAAAATGCACAATCTTTATGAGAATCATTTGGAAGTTTTACTAAATACATAAATAGGTACTTACCATTCTTACCTCGTTAGTAAGTAAGCCAATAGATACATTATTAAAAATCAAATAACTTGATTAAAGTTATATAAGCATAATTTCGTAATAAATGACCAAATGCAACGCTATAACAAGAATTACGACTAATGGACATTTCATAGAATATGCAAAGCAATTAATTATGCTTCAAAATAATAATAATAAAAAGTAAGCCTCAACAGTGAAGTAATATCTAAAGCTTGGATATCCAATCCTGCAAGGTCTTCATGTCAGCAGGGGTGTCATCGTCGCCGGTGTTGGCGGAACACTCGGCAACGTCCACGCGACAACCGACGTGCGAGAACTCGAAGTCTTTACCGACCTTCCCGAGATAAATAGTGTTGTTCCCTTGGGACGAATCCACCGACTGCAGTTGATTGGATTTTGTGTCACGGACGAGGTTGCTGGAGAAATAAATACATTTCTTTGTTTAAACATGACCGACTGAATGGCTTTTTATGCATGTAAGGTACAGCATAAAAAACAATCAATATTATAAAAAATTAAACGATCAAGACGACGAGTTTTAAAAATTAAACTGCATGTCAAGGGCGAGATTAATCGTAAGCTAACCGTATGCTTTATAGTTTACGTTTTTAGACATTTTGTAGTACGGAGAATTGAAACTTTCAAATACCATCTGCTAGAGGCGCAGTTCAATTATCAATACAAAATGTCTAAATACGTAACCTATTAAACGGTTAGTGTACGAATAATCTCACACTAAATGTGCTGAACTACACATGTTTTTTTGTTCAAAACTTTGGTGTTAAAAGTCATTTAATCTCTTACATTTCCTTTTCCAATAAGCTCTGGATGACTTGACTGCCTTTGGCCAACGGTTGGTCTTGCTTGTTGCATAAGATTAATAGCGGCGGAGTGTTACTCTGAATCACTGGATCCGACAGCACAGTATACAAGTAGCTGTAATAATACAAAATTATTATTAAATGGAATAATCAACATGTATATATAACATGATAGTAACTGTCCCTTTTGACAGATATTGTATGGAATATCTGACAAGTGTCAGTTAATATGCGGTTGCTGTTAGATTATGAATCGATTGTGTTAGCAGACTTGGGGCCCAGTAAAGCTGCCAAAGTGTTTTGTATAAAAATGTATTTTACTAAAGCCAAGTCTGCCGAGTTACTTAGCGGATCTTCTCAGTTGGGGTTGCGTTCCCATCAGTTTGTGGAATTAAGAAAACAAAATGTAAAATGATAATTTGTCATTTTTTTTTTCTTAACTCTACAACCGGATCGGAACACAAATTGCATGTCAATGGCATAACTAGCCACATCTTACATGGTTTTATCATATCTATCAAAATGTATTATATACTTTTAAAAAGAGAAAACAGAGTTTTTCACCCTTTATTCCATCAGAATGGCATTTTCAGATTTACAAGTAATTTTAATTCTAATTCAATTTGGTTGTACTTACTCAGCAACATCCCTGATGTCCTTCTGTATGGTAACAGAATCAACCACATACACAATAGCTTTAGCACTGCTTTTGTACTGATCAAAGAATTTGTTCCGCAGCCTCTCTTGCCCAGGCAGATCAACAAGCTTTAAGGTGTTCTGTAAAATAAATAATGATGTTTTCCATACTAAATTAAAGCTAAAGTTTAGTTATTAGTTTCTAAGTAAGAATATTTAGGTTTTATCAGAAATACTTTAAGACTCATTTTCCATAACAATGCAAGCAAATTAGAAAGAGTGAACTTAAATTACGTCCATGTGTCAATCAATGACGAGTGTTTTCGTGCTTAGATTAAATCTCCAAATCAAACATTTATTGTTTGTAAAAAGCCATGATATTATTATTAATGCTTATCAACAGATAGTTTTTTTTGCGTTATTTTTAAAAGGCACTTTTCAAGGGTCAGACTATCAAACTTGGTTCACACAGATAACAAGTTCTAGATCAATAATTATCACCAAAATTAGCACAGGGGGCTCTTAAATAGCTTGGAAATAGGCCAAATGGCTCAATACATAGCCTAATTTCCTGTATAGAGAAAAAAACAAATCAAAGAAGGCCTTTTTGTAATCAACCCTGGTATAATAATAGGATTATCACCAGTCTAGGGCTAATATAAGCAGAAATTGACCTACACTAGATGTAAGGTAGTCCTCAACATTCTCCTTCATAGACGTGAAAGTCTGTCTGTATTGGGAATATGACAATCGCACAAACAA
Organism: Pheosia gnoma; assembly: GCA_905404115.1. Classification (NCBI taxonomy): domain Eukaryota; kingdom Metazoa; phylum Arthropoda; class Insecta; order Lepidoptera; family Notodontidae; genus Pheosia; species Pheosia gnoma. The sequence continues at coordinate 6,237,536 of FR989907.1, forward strand.
TAGTGTTTTGCCAGAGTCTGAGAGACCCATCAGCAGCACAGATTTACGAAGGGTGCGCCTCCTCGTGAAAAACCACCAGAAAACTGGAATAAATAATAAAAAAAAATATATTAATACATTTACATATATGAAACATAGTCATATTGGTCACACTATTTGTACCTCAAGAATGAGTGGGCTGATTGTCTACATGCAGAAGTCTCTGTCCCAAATAGTAGAATAACTATTAAAACATAGGAACAATTCTCTAGAAATAATAATAAAGATAATTCATTTTCTCATACATTTGCTTCTGAAGCATTACATGTTTGCTGGGCCAGCTAGATTTAAATGAAATAGTTTATCATCTGACTATAAGGCAGGTTATGTCCAAAAATTTACAAATAAAAAAAATCTGGCATTTTTTATTTTTTTCTGTCTGTAACAATATCACGATATATTTACTAGACAGCAAATAGCATAAACCCAGGTCAGCATATAGGGGACATTATATCCAAGGAAATTGATGGGTGCCCACAGGAAAGGCAAAATAACTGAACATCAAAATCAGGTGGGCATATTTTAATGAAACATGGTGGTAGTTTGTATAAGTTCATCATCTGGGATATTTTTTATTTCAAGGTATGGAAGGGTTTCCCAGGTTAGCCAAAAAAATTCAAGTCGCCTATAAGTAGCAGGTAATCTAATACATAATATATTGCATTTGAAGGAGCATCCTAGCCCTAGCACAAAAAATAAATATGACTCATTAAAAACTATTTTTAATTCCTGTATTTGAAGTGACTTCATGAGCATTATTCTTCTTTCCTTACGAAATGAAATAGGATATAATATCAGCACTATTGTTTCAAGCTAAATATGCTTGCGTTTACTGACAACTAGGCACTCCATGTCAACATAACGGTAAAAAAGCACGTGCTGTATTATTGTTGCATTACATGATCAACCGATTTATTTATTATAAATAATACAGCAAAAGCATATATATGAATACATAAGAAACAATTATAGTTATTATAGTAAAGTTGTTACCCACTTACCTATAGTAGAAAGTAGAACAATTATACTGAGTAAGGTTATATACCGGGGATCATTGAGGATAGGCTCAGTGTGAAGCTTTTCCTTCATTACTTCGGATTCCATGGTTGAATTTATATATCCTTTGTAAGTTTACTTCCAATGTTTTATACAATTTTAGATAAATCAAACAATATTGTCGTCACGGATTGTCGACTTGTCGAGTTGCTATTGTACATAGAGAAAATAAATAACACTACGCACCTTTATACAAGGTAGTGTGGATATCATTATTTTCTCTATGGTCGTATTGCTATATCCAAAGATAGAGCGAGATGCAAAAATAGAGAATGAAACCAACTAAGAGCAGGACAACATAATAGTTCTCTACTACCTTTATGTCTAGTAAATTCTTAAAAAAAATGGCGAAATCACCCTAGATATTTTGCCAGTGTCAAGTATAAGGTAAAGCAATTTCTCAATGCTCAGAGTCAATTGCAATAGAAAATTAAAACTTATTGCAGAAAAATAGATGGCAAAGAACATAGAATGACTGAGTGAGTTGAATTGCTTTTATTTGGGGTGATGTGATTGAATGATAAATAAATAATGCAATTCGGCGACGAAGAATAGACCAAATTTTTTTTCTTATCTTATACGCTGTCTCCACTGACCTCTATGGTATACATCGCTGGACTAATCATAAGCCCGGTTATCGTGTGCCTATTTGATTTTCGCCATTTTGGCGCTGATAGCGGCAGTGAGGGGGAATGGAACTAATAATAGAGATGGGACAGTGATATGATACATCGATAAAAATGTTTATGCTTAAACCTACCCATGCAGTAAAATGAAAATAATTATGATCCATTCCTTTAAGATAAACTCACTTTATCATTTATGAGTACCGTGTTCTACTTGAAGGGAAATATAATCCAAAAGAATATTTATATTTTTATAATTATCATTCTTTTATTTTTTTCATTGTGACATACATGATAGGTGGCCAAACATAGACAAAGTTAAGATACCATTAGATTGCTACCATAGCTTCACTAAAGAGTCTTGTTATGCAAACTCTAACATAACAATGGCTAATGTCCAAAATAGTCGAGTGGTTAATACTAAGATGAAGCAAATAATGATAATGATTAGCCGAATCGCTCATGGGTAGGGTAGGTAATCTTAGGATAAGCCGAAACCGGACTAAAGGGTGGTGTGTGACAAGCTAGATCCTACTTAAATAAGGATCGTTTTTTAATTAGAAATGAGGTAATGTAATGTTGTTTGGGAAGCAATGGAGTAGGTAAGGTATTAATAGAAAATAAAAATCATCAAAGTAGTACATGAGTTATGTTTAATAAAACAGTCATCAGAGAAGTGTTTTGAACAGATGTAATCATATTTTTTCGGACGCCAACTAGTTTTCAATGTTTTTGAGCCATAATTCTAGTCTTCTATTGTCAGTCGGAAACCTGTGAATTAGTAAACATTGTTTTAAAATAATATGTATTTGATAATACAAATCTGTCTTCGGCGATTTTTACGTTCTTGAACGTTCTATCTATTTAAGATATTGATAGAAAAAATATCGATAAATTTTATCGACAAGGAACTTTTACAGCACTATTGAATTTTATTGTTTATAATAAACCGATAATACAAAGACAAATGCGTTGTAATCACGTATAAATAAGAATAGTAACATATTTTTAAGTGCCTATAATATCAATAGAAGTTTTAATTTCTTGAATATTAGCCGTAAATTCACTTACTTGTGGAATGTAACCCCACTTCCCTTCTGGTAAAGAGTTTTGCATAACACGCACTCTTTCATGGTTTACCTATTAACTAACACCACTTATTTATGTATTAACTATATTAATACGACACAACAAACAAGTTTAATCGCGTTAAACCTTCAAAATCACTTTATAAACACGGAGACAATGTAAACAAAACAACGGCCATTTGCATTTTACGTCAGATTTAGTTCCTTTCCCCCTCGCTGGGGGCGCTTCAAATAGGCACAATAGATAGCTGTCATTTTAAAGGATATCATTAGTCTAGCGTACTTGTATCATGGACGTCAGTGGCTGTCTCTAACAAAAGTAAATTAAATAAGCTTTGGATTTTTATCTTTTACTAGGTGTTTTAGAATTCAAGTAGGTAATCTCAATCGCTAATATTTCAATGTCATATCCGTTAGATATATGTCTTGGAATAAATTGTTTTATGTTGATGTAATAAAGTTATATACCATTTATGTAAGTACCTACTCGTCGGATAATAAGGGTATTTTGGTTCCTATATTTTACTATTATCTCGCGCCCACTACCATTATAGAAAAACGAGTGCATTAGCCATACAATTAACCGTACAAGTAGTTGTAAAGTAGGTTGTATGAGTTTTAAACGATCCGTATTTTTTTTGAAGTATTCTTGTGTAGTAGCCAATAAAAACATGAGCATTGATATTGGAGGTAAGATTTTTTTTTTTTTTTTATTACTAAACATATAGTACCTACCAGTCTAATAAATTATTGGTATAAATATAGTGTTAATATTTACAATTTTATATACTTAATTTTACTGTTTTATATACTTATTTGCGATTCAATAATTTCAATTAATTTTATAGGCATGAGAATTAGATACAAGGATAAAGATGAAACATTTTTGGAAAAACATTTGGTTTCAAAAGAACCATTTGGACAGTTTAAAGTATGGTTTGAAGAGGCCTGCAATAGAAAGGAGATTCTAGAACCGAATGCGATGTGCTTAGCAACTTCATCTAAGTAATAATCTAAATTCTTAATCATTTTAAGAACTTTATTAAGTATAATATTATATATTTTTTTCATAATAAGTATGGTTTCAGGGAAGGATTTCCATCAGCCAGATTTGTTCTGTGCAAAGGTTATGGTAAAGATGGTTATAAGTTTTTCACCAACTATGGGAGCAGGAAAGCAAAAGAAATGGTCATTATAAATAATTACATTACCTCTTATTGCGAAAATGCCTTTTTTTTTTATTTAAATTTGTGTTTAATTTTGTTCAAGATTGCTTACAGGTGCTTATCAAATATGTAATTTGTCAAGTGTTTTGATATTTCAGGAAGAAAATCCAAATGTTGCAGCTACTTTCTATTGGGAAATTCTAAATAGATCAGTAAGAATTGAAGGTCATGTAGAGAAACTGTCTTACGAAGAGTCAAAAAACTATTTCCACTCACGACCGGTGCCAAGTCAGATTGCTGCCTGTGCTAGTTACCAGAGTACGCCAATTGATTCGAGAGATGTTTTGTGCGAGAGGGAGTTGGTTCTTGAAGCAGAGTACATGATTCCTGGGAAAGAAGTCCCAAAGCCTAGCTATTGGTAACTGATTTTACTAGTTTATGTTATTGACCATGGTTTGGCTTTGTCAACTCACCTAATTTGAAATAAAACACACATGTATGCACACAAACATGAACTAGATAGTATCTTATCATTTCAGGGGTGGATTCCTAATTCGTCCACGGGCTGTGGAATTCTGGCAAGGCCAACGTGATCGTCTCCATGATAGAATTAAATTCAGAAAGCCCAAGGAAGGGGAAGTACCTGATGGAAAGCTACTGCATGAAGGAGAGGATGGATGGGTTTTTGAAAGATTATCCCCTTAAAATAGATCAAACAACTTAGAAATCAATCTCCCAGTTGATTAAATAAAGCATAATATTCTTTTTTATTTTAAAATATTGAAATAAATCTTGTTGAATAGTTATTTTGGAATCATGTTGGTTTTGCTTTTGTTATTTTTAGTATTTCTCTCTGAATACCACCTACACTTAACCAACATACTTCACATTCCAAAGTTCCATGTTTTTTTATCTTCTCTTCAAACTGCCTTGTACCACCTCCCACACCAAAGTAGTATGTTTTAGCTGCTACATATGCCACGCCATCTTTCTTTAATCTTTCCACAAACATATTGATCAGCTTATCATAATTGTATTCATTATAGATAGTTTCTGATGTCAGAATTATATCGTAGAATTCTGTGCTTGGTAGTATCTTATTGAATGAGTTCCAATCACCAGAGTAGAATTTGCACATTTTAATTTTGCTTTCTTTTTCTTCATCATCAATGTTTAGCAAAACATTAGGTATTGTTACGTGTTCTAAGACTTCCTTATTCTGAAATACAAAAATGTTAAAAAGTATATGCTCTAAAAATAATAATACATGTACTGAATATTATTTTAAAAATGGTTGATTTACATAATCTTGAAATGTGACTGTAGAACCATTCTTAAGTGTATAAATGCCTAATATTCCTGCTCCACACCCCAAATCCAGGACATTTAATTTCTGAAAATTAATGTTATCCAAGTTCTCTACTAAATATAGTACAAGGTCATTTGTACATTCCCAAATTTTTAGTCCACCTGAAATAAACATGAATTGTTTAGTTAATATATGTAAAACTCGCACAAACTAAGTGATCTGTAAAAAAATGCTATTGGTGAGTTACATAAAATAAAATCAGTTTCATTCATGTATATTGATATACCTTCATATGAGCCAGCAACAAGATCACTATGCTCTTTCTCTGCCAGTTCTACAACATTTTTAAATCCATCTTCTGCAATACAAGCTATTGCATCACTGACTATAACATGTCCTATCTCAATGTCACCACATGTAAACATTTTAGCTTGTGTTAACTTCTCTTCAATTTCCCATATTTTATTTGGAATGACTTCCTCGCTTTCCAGCCACTGAATCTCTTCCTGACATTCTGTAAGAAATTCGTTTCATGATAATTATTTATACAAAATTATTTGCCTCTACAAATGATTCCTAGGTAGACCTCATTTCTGATGCATCTTACAGAATATAAAATAAAAAGTTAAAATTAAAACCACAAAATCTGGAGGATAAGCGAGGCACTCAGCAGTGGCGAGATAAAAATCATAATTAAATTATTAATCTTAGTCAAGTAATATACGATTTATCTACCTAGTTACCTACTGTAAATAAGTCACATTATGCGCTTATTTCGTATCAAACACTAAAATATAAGAAGTCACACCTTTACTAAATTAAATGCGATTAAATAATATAAATATCACACACCTGTCCCAGCATTGTTTTCGCTTTTACCTAAAAAATTAAATCTAAATGTCGACATAATAATTATAAACCAAAGTCAAAGGAAGAAAACGATTTGTATTAATTAACTAACTCTTTCATATTACAAAAATACAACCGCGTGTACAGTGTGGCAAAATAGAGTAGAAATCAATAGGGGCGCCACTGTCGCTGATCTTGCAACCCCGACATTAGTACGACGGAATAATTTTGATACATGATTTATTATTTTCCATAGTTATTATTCATAATGCAAGTTGCACTTTTAAGTTTTCTATGATATGGGCCGATAAGATAATATTTCTTATATGTTTATGCCTTAGGTGATTCATCGCCTCAGTAGCAGACGCTGCTTCTGGGCATATGGACCCGGACGCAGCGTCAGGTTCGATTCCGTTTATCAAGATCAAGAGCTTGTTAAGATGGTTTTTCTGAATTGTTGCGATAGTGGGTGTTTTTGTTTCAACATGAGTTAGTTTAATAATATTATTTTTTTTGTATTTCAGGGTAGAAAGACATAGATAACATAGGTAATGCGTTTTTTAATTAACATTCAAAAGATCTTCGTCTAAATACTCTACTCCTGATAAATCCATATTCCCACTCATCATCATCAGTATTGCTGTTAATCAGTATCATTCATCGATCAATGTCATCGTACAGAGTAATTCGCCTTTCGTAGTCCTCCCGATTTCGTAGTACTTCTATTTTCATCACGTGCTGGCACGAATTTTTCCAGTCGTCTACTGAAACATCTTGAAATGCAACGTGCATTTGCAGCTGCTTCCTGCAACAAGACGAATATAACATATTATATTGATAAGAATGCAAGTAAAACAAATAAACGTATATACTTTTAGCAATAAATAAAAATAATGTGCAAGTATCAAGTTGAGTTGGAACGTACTAAACGAATGTACCTCTAAACGCTCAATGTTTATTTACCGAAAAAACCTGTAAACTGAAGCTTTGAGCCTGTTGTTTTAATCAATAAACACGTTATTTAACTTAAAACTGTAAATAAACTGCCACATACCTGTCATATCAGCGGTTCTTTGATAAACATTGTCGAGTTCTGACAAAAGATTTTGCGCCTCAAATACCTCGAGACACCGCCTGTAAACTTTATAAATCACCTCTCTTGTTGAACTCCGAATAGTTTTATTCATTGTAAATAGTTTTTAACGTTCTTCGACTGGTTTACCACGACGTAAATAAGTATTTATCCGTGATTTACACCTTTGTTTACAAAATTGCGAAACACTCCACAGATAAAAAATAAAGTTGCCAGGGTAGAAAAAAATTAGTTCCATTTCAAGACTTTTATGTCAGGCTGTATTTGAGACGTAAACAGATTGAGATTAGACATCTCCTATATTATGTATTATCTATGATTAGACAGTTGACAGAGGTGACAGAACATTGCGTTTGGGTGCGTTTACGTAAGCCGGGTAATTTTACCGTCGTCGGTAAACGGGGCGCCCGGTGTAATTTTTCCTCGCGGAGTCTCCTAACGGGGTATTTGGCGTTTAACCAGTGTAAATTTTACGCTGGGTGAGTACCATAAACGCAGCCTTATGCCATTACATAGTGAGCCAAACCATGGTCTAATCCAAAACAGAAACTATCACTATTATCAGTATGGTTTTGACAGTTTTGAAAATATGACTTGAGGATGACTGTGGCAACGCAAACCTTGAACCCGGTAAAATAATATTCCTCCAAGCCAGGTATTATAGTGGTATTAGGTACCATTAACAAAGAGTTGCGCACGCAGCGCCATTGGTTTATTCGGATTGACATAAAAAAGAAAATTCATTCATTCTTACATCCGGTTCGTGTCGGCCAAAAAAGTCATTTCTTTAGATTTTTTTATGCAAGAGGTGAGTAAAGGTAGATACAATAATAGAAGTTCTAATGAATTATGCCTTCTAAAAAAAATTAAAAAGTTGACTGTCACGCTGTCTGTCACCCATACAAAATAAAATAAAATAAAATATGGAAATGAATTACGTAGCAAACGAAGAGAACATGAAGTTGGTAAGAAACATACAATTTTTTTCCTATTCTACTATCAATATCATATTCTTTAGAATGAACGCAACTAAAATAATGAAACGAAATTGAAAATTCATTCATTTCATTCATACACGAGTTGATAGCGTAAAAGTTGTCGTTGAGTGGTTTTTACAGTGTATTGTGCTACAAAAGGGATTTATTACATATAAAATCCCAGTAAAAATAATATAAGACAATGACAGACGTAGCTAAAAAGGTAAACCTTTCATAAATGTATTATATTCTTACTCAAGTGCTTTGACACGACTCGTACGGGAAACCATACCGTATACTTACAATACTCTTTGCTTGTGAGTAACGTATTTGATTGTTGTGTGCAATAGTGTCACCTTAAATTTTTCAGTTTTAAAATCATTAACTGTAAATATAGCATATTTGTGCTATCTATACGTGTAGGTTAGTTTTGTGAGTATCACGCACTTGTGGTTTTTGATATCAATCATGGGAGCGGTAAGTTTTTCGTAAATAGACAACATAACCTCAACACTTTGCCACCGCGGGTGTCTACTGCACGGCGACAAGCCATGCCAGTTGAACATATCGCATCATTCCGCATATTATGTTTAATTTCAGGTACAGGACTACAAGGATTCCCTCAAGAAGAAGGCTGAACACTTAATAATTAAAGGATTCCCTGAAAAGATAGTGAAATTGAACGAACTTCTAGAAACATCATATTTTCAAAACCGAGATTTGTCTGATGTTCATCAGGTAAATATTCTTACGCATTTGATGATAAAATCCAATGGTACTTCTGTTTAACCATACCTAATTGCCTAAAATGGGTTTGGTACTTATGGCAATGAGCAATTCCCTACTATTAGGAACTTTTCCTCATATTGTGACTCATTGATTCCAATAGAGTGTACTCGGCGTCATTGATCTAAAGATAATAGGCTTTGGATAGTCTAGAAATACCTACATATTGTAGTGTTATATGAGAAGAATAAGTAGAAGTAGAATAAGCTATAAAATAGGCTGGTCACTGTTGGACATCTGATATTTTAAACCTGATTACATGAACCATGTACTGTACACATTCAAAACGGAGGAAACATGATAAACATTGAAGAGCACCCCAATTAATATTAGGCTTTAAAAGCATTCATGGAAATACTAGTTAAACATATTCTACGTCTCTTAAGTCTCAATGAACAGACATTAGCTTAGGCCTAGGCTGAGGTTTAATAAATACTGCACCTAACTGCTTGACAAATGATAATCAATGTGATAAAAACAATCCTTATCTAGAGCGCCAGGATTGCTTACTGGGATCATGTATGAGTTATTTATGAATATTAATATATTTGTTCTTATTTCAGGATTTAAACATTCCAGTGCCACCTCCATTAACAAGTAACAATGAACCATCAAACTCCAAACGCCAGCGGCTGGCAGACTCTTCAGAGGCATCAAGCATCACAACTATAGAGGGGACACGAGTCTATGCTTTGCCTAATGGCATTGTGCCATGCAATAAGCTCCTCAGTGACCTTATACATCTTGTCAAACCCCACATTAGAGAACTCGTTGAGGATTCTAATTTGGTAAGAATACTTAAGAATGGTTATTTTTTATGCATCTTCTAGTCAAAGGTTGTTATTGGGTCCAATGGTGTTTGTTTGTTAATAAGTTCCAAATACATCTAGGTCATCATTAGAAGATTAAATGTAGATTACATTTTCTAGGCTTATTGTAAGCATTTTCATCTTTTCCATTGCACCTATTTGGTTGCAAGTTTAGTCAATAATTTTAGTTTTACTGTGGCTGTAACTAATGCCTATCAAACAATTGTGTTTTATCATTATTTTGTTTTTCCTCTCCATCATTAAATTCAGGCTTATTTCTTACTAGCAGTGCCGGTGTGCCTGTACATCCATTTCATTTAAGGCCAAACAAAACACCTTTTATTATACATGCTAATATAATTTCCCTGTGCTTTTCAAATTGAACCTACTTTGCACAATCAGAGTAGTCAATGGTGATGGCAATGTTCAGGCCCATTACCTAGAATTTCATTGGCCAAGCCAGGCTGATCGCCAAGCCACGCGAGATTACTTGGGCACATGTCAGTGGGTGACAGCAAGGCAAATGGTAGATGACAGCTTGGTCAAAGCATAGCAAGTGCTTGTGCCGAGGCTACATGGTTGCTCTGGTTGCTGCCATTTGGGCCTAGCATTGTTTATATTCCCGCTAGTGCCTAGCCAGGATAATAAAGTTACGAAATAGGGTAACAATATATGAAAGAAATAAGATACAAACACTGTGGTACAATCAGGTGCACTATATGTACCCCATATCTTCAATAAAGAGCGAGCAAATGGTCATTAACCAAGACACAAGCCTGGACTGTTACTAAGAACTTCTTAACTGAAAATTAAAAGCCATTATGCTTAGGATATTGGTCCAATACATCATCATTGGCAGGACACACCCTTGAGTCAATGAAACAATATCAATAATACAGAGGGCCAATAGGCCAAGGAAACAGTACCTCAATAATAAACAGCACTTTACCTTCACAGCTGAAAATGTGGATCTCATTCATGATCCCGAAAATCGAGGACGGCAACAACTTCGGTGTGTCAATACAAGAAGACACGCTCGCTGAGATCCAGTCGGTGGAGTCGGAGGCGGCGGCGTTCTTCGACCAGATCTCGCGGTACTTCATATCGCGGGCCAAGATCGTGTCCAAGGTCGCTAAGTATCCACACATTGAAGACTATAGGAGAGCTATTAAAGTGAGTACCATGATTATTACTGCCCTTCTCTTCTCATCTTTTTATTTGTGCATTATGATACAGTGCTGTCTTTTGGTGTCATATGCTGCGCTTTCTAGTCCTTGTAAGAGACTGATCATGTGCAACTGCATAGGTACTTCATGCGATCGTCCATACATTTGAAGCGAGCATAAGTATTTTCTAATATACCATCTAAGAAAGATGATTTACAATGTGCACTCTGTGGATACAGTATTGAGTGAGGCAACTTTGAGGCAACAAATAGTTCCTAGGACCTTGCATATGTGCGCAGGAATGACGTCATTACGTGTAGTGTTGGTTTAGCTGCAGGAACTTAGCTACACCTAACAGAGGTACAAGAAAGTAATGGATTTGTTAACAATTTTTCTTCTCATCATAAGACTGGATGTCATTAGTCTTTTTCTTCTTAGAACCTTAATCGCTTTTTATGGCATCTAGGGTAGAGCGAGCAGATAAGCCGCCATAAGCCGTTTTAGTTCTTGCGCCGGAAATCTCGCAGCTTTTAGTGGAGCTATTTTTCTGACTGGCTTTCTTTTGTCACACAGGAACTTGACGAGAAAGAATATCTATCACTGTGGCTGGTGATGTGCGAGATCCGCAACCGTTACTGCTCACTTCACGACATTGTCATAAAGAACCTCGAGAAGATCAAGAAGCCGCGCTCCTCGAACGCTGAATCTTTATACTAGCCGCCCTGATAATCTCAATTAGAGTTTCTTTAGTCACATGCAATGTAAGAAAATAATTTTGAATATAAAACTGACTTTAATCCATTTTTTTATTCACTGGAACGGTTCTGTAAATAATTTTAATATTGAAAAATAGTTTATGCCCTTCGAAAGTCGTTTCTATTGTAACAAAATATAATTCCAACGGTTTGAGAATACATAAAAAAATATAGAAATAGTTTATCGTCAATTTTAGGTGCTGATTTTATCCAGTGAGTAAAAAGTTGGATTTTGAATTCATATTGTAGTCTTATAGCAAGGTGGCGAGATTGAAGCTCGTATTATAATGTGTGACTGACTGGAAAAAAAGTTGAATAATTCAATATTCAGATTATGTATGGGCGTTTTCAGGGTGCTGTCTGAAATAAGTGGGGGAGTAGTAGTCCAGGTATATTTAGCACGTGTGCAGGTCAACAGATATTAATGAACTGTGCTCCTCCCGTACCGCGCATCTACCTGAGGAATTGCCGCTAACCAATTACCGACCTATTATAATATTCTTTAACGTATTCTAGGATAGTAGACTTGCAATGAAACTACAGTATGATTGTATTATGACGCCAGTGGTTCCAAAATATTCATATAAGTTTATTTAAGCTAAAATATGTTGTTACTGAAACAGATAGCTCCCCTGGTTTCATTTAAGATGGAATCTAAAAATTTCAGTTAACGTTCAATGGTGACGTTCCCGTACTGTCCACAAAGTGATAATTTACGATTGGCTCTATAGTCATCATGTAATTAATAATGTATCCAATGTCGATAAAATAAATACATTTCTATAAATGTGAAATACCTACTTGTTTTTCTTTCAATTACAATAATTTGTGACCTACCTTATTAATGGATAAAGTACCCACCTTATACGTCCAGTGGCGTAGCATGGGGGGGCGGGGGGGGCGGAGGGTGCAGTCCGCACCGGGCGGCACTTTACCGGGGGTGGCATTTCACAGGTGGCGGTTAGAGAAAAAAAATAAGATATGAAAAAAAATATTATAATTTCTTTCAGTGTTTTTTTCGTCATTTTTTTTGTCCATGCCCCAATTTTTTTATAATGAATAGCAAAAATAAGAGGGCGGCAAATTTGAAATCCGCACCGGGTGCTAATGACCTATGCTACGCCACTATATACGTCCTAATTATATGAAAATGTGTTTTACACATTATCATTGATCATAGGTGATGTATGGATCACAAGCACTAAATATCCTTCATCGGCGTGGTTTTTTTGGCTGCTCCACCACGACGGTTATAAATGTATGATGCTACGGCCATATCCGTGGTGTAGGGCACTAATTAGTGCCTTAATAATGTCACTTAGCAGATGTGGCCATGTGTTTTCTGACGTTATTTAATTATTACGGCCTTATTAATAAATAAATAGAGCATTCCGAATATTGAAATATTACATAAGAAGTTTTTAATGCGTTCAGTACCTAATAGATTTTTACTGATCAAACTGATTACAATGCCTTTGGCCACTAGCAAAGGTAAAACGAGTTTCGTTTTAAGAACTTTACATCTTTTGACGTACCGTTCTTTTGGGGTAAGATTATTTTGACAGACATTATACGACGTATATTTTTATTAGTCTTGATTTTTATTTGATAATTTTTGCTCCATTTTAATTATGGTATTCAATTTTTGAAGGAACCCGAGACAATGGCGAGCGACATCGACAAGTGTAACTTTGGCGACAACGCTGGAAACAAATCACATGTCGATTTGAAATTTCACAATTCCAACCATATTTTCGACGGAGCTGGCGAAAATATAGTGTACCACAGTGACTCGGAGTCGATAGTTTCCAGAAAGAGCAAGACACGTTACATTAACCCCGCTATTTATATCGAGCAAGTGGAGGTCACGCATTCCGTGACGTCACTTCTCACTGATTCGTGCATCGAGGACGTCACTCCGCACCCGCACAGCACTTACAGAAGTAATTCTACGCCGTTTTTGAGTGGTCGTTGTTCGACCGCGTCATCGGGCAGTGTGAAGAGGAAATCGTGTCGGCTGAGTAATGTCAAGAAAGCGCCTGACGACGACCTAGAGGAGGAAACGCCGCGATGCGACCGCACCTACCGCGAAGATGGCCCCGACACGTTCAGATTGTCGGTGGTGTCGGTATCGACCACCACCACGGCTAAAGAAGAACGAGAGCGGAATGAAAGGAAGAAGCAAGAAGCATTTAAACAGTGGGTGGCGCGGAAAGATCAAGAGGTAAATATATTATTAATATATATTCATATAGTAGGTACATAGTTGTATACTACCTACTTACTTAGATTTTTGTCAGGACTATTTTTTACCTAACTTGTATTTTTTTTATTTAACTAACAAACAGGTAATACAGTATTATGGCGATGAAACGCATCGGTTATAACAATAATGAATAAATAATTAGTAAATAAGTAGATACCTAAGTACCTACTTTTAAACATCAACGACTTTCAAATAAAATTGGCCAGTACGGTAACAAAAGTCGAAAGATCATCGAGAGGCTACTATCTTTCTTTGTATAACCTGTGGTGTGACCGGGTCAGACAGAAGTCGCCACCGTAAGAAGATTGTAGGTAGGTACTTAATCCATAACGTCCCTAGCGGAGGATAGATAAACAAAACATAAAATATAGCTACAATTATTAGTGTCGTTTCATAAAACGGTTCACTTGAGGTGCAGAAACGTGAAAAAGCCCGTACCCAGAAGATAAAGCGTCAAGTCACGGCGACGACTTCGGCGCAACAGCGCGAGGAGTCGTACCGGCACTGGCTGGAGCGCAAGCGCACGCAGGTGGAGAGGCAGCGCGCCGAGGAGATCATGCACAACTACAGACAAAACGAGCAGCTGGAGATTGAACGCACCAAGCGGGAGCGGGCCAAGGAGGAGAAGCTTGCGGAATGGGTGAGGCGGAAGGAGGAGGAAATGAAAGGTGAGTCTAAAATATAGTTTTCTCAAGGCAACGCAGCTAAGGCAGCTTAGTGTTTTGTAACTATTTTGATGATTCATAAGTACTGTAGTTAATTATTTTTTTTTTCATCATGAATAAATAATATTTGAATCTGATGGTGAGTTTTGTCATCAGTTTATCTTAAAGGCGACATTTTATCTAGATAGTCTATTATTGTTCAGCAGTTTTACTGTGTTTATAATATTTATTGTATAATAATTAATTAAAGAAAATAGGAGACTGTTAACGTTTTGCTTTTTAATATTATAAGTCAGGTAGGTACCTATGGTAAACACATCACCTCGTAGTTCCCCCTTTAACTAAGCCAAAGCTCTATGAGTAAGCTTACGTCGTCGGTGTGATCGTACCTGGAACATATCACTTACGCGGACAGCCCCTGTAATCACAAGGCTATTGAAGATAGCTAAGCTGTGGCTGCTGCTGATATTGCTGCTGATATTATATGGGTAGTTCCTTAACTCATGCGAGATCGAATAGATTTATTCTAAATGCCAATCCCAGTGATGAAGACCAAAGAGGAGCGCCGTGCCGCACGCGCCGCCATTGACGAGGAGCGGCGACGCGCGAACGGCGAGCACGCATACCGGGACTGGCTGCGCACCAGCAAGAACAAACCACTGCCCGTGCCGCTCAACCAAGGAGAACTCAGTATGTACTTAAATATAAATTAATTTAGGGAGCGTTCAAGTATTACGTCCCCCCTCCCCTCCATGTAACGCGCCGTAACGTTTCCCCCCCCCCCCCCCCCTAGTAAAACGTAGTCTACGCGACCGTTCTGAAGGGTTAAAACAATGTTACGTAACGCGTAGTTCAAGTCGAAGTCTATACTGGATCATAACACCTGACATTAGCCATGCAGCTATTTCTTACTACCATCACATTTGATTTTTTTTGTATTGTCACTGGATCACTTTATATCCTAGCGCACATGGCTGGACATAAACAACTTTAAAATATACATTTGATTTAAATAAATGGTCGAATGTTATGTTTCGTCGAATGTTCAAAGTTCTAACTATGTCTTTCTCCTCAGGTATGCGTGGCTCCGTATCACAGATGTATATCAACCCAACTCCTTGGCAATACCCCACATAATGTTCAAAGAAGACGTAATTATTATTGAATGTGTACGCATTAATTTTATAGTAGTTGCTTCTCAAATTATCTGCTATCGATCGTTGCTAATGTACGCGTCTAAATCCAATCTTAGTCTACATAAAGTTGTCATTATCATTTACTAGTCTATGTACTTCGTTTTAGAATCAATTTTCGATTTTTAGATTAGCATTTTCTTGTACTAGTAAAGTTGTTTATTATCGGAATACTGATTGTGAGAATTGTAAAGCAAGTTGCGAGTTGCATTAAATAAAACAAAACTGTTTGGACATAATATAGTTTTATTATTTTAATAATTGAGATTAATAGGGTCCCGTCAAGTTATGAATAGGTAGGATACATGCTCATAGAAAATTTTAAACTATCGACTATTCGGCACGCGACATTTTCGTCGCAAAGTTTCACGATTTGCGCTCGTTAAAATTATGTGCAAGATAAAAAGCTTACATACTAATTGTACTCTACAACTACCAAACAGCCCATTTACAAATGTTTTTGTACAAGCCACAGCCAACTTTGACGCTTACAAATCTAATGTTACGAAATTTGAATTTTGAACTAATATCAGGTTTAATGTAATCTAAAATTATTGTTGCCATTAGTAAAGGTCTTCTTCTTCCTTGAGCCGCAATATGTCGGATTTGTTCATGAAGTAGTAGGTGGGCTGGCGGCCTTTGAGGTCCTTCAGGACGCGTTTTGCTCCAGCCCGTATCAGTATCCTGCTGAGGGATTCGAGTTTGTCTACGCCCATTGCGTAGTGCAGCGGTGTGCGTTCCAACTGTCGTATAAAATAGTTATAAGCTACATATAACATGATTACTGCTCTACCTCCGTACCCAGTCACAGTTTGACGGCCTGATTGGCGCAGTTGGTAGTGACCTTGCTTTCTGTGCCGAGGGTCTCGGGTTAAAATCCTGGTAGTGACAAACTTTGTGTGATGAGCAGGAATGTGTGTACTCAAGTCATGGATGATTAATATCTATATAAGTAATTTATATTGGCTTCGCCCCCAGTCCATCGTACCCATAATACAAGCGTTGCTTAGTGTGAGACCGTATGGTTGGTGTGTTCGTCTGGTGATATTTATTTATTAGGTAGTTCTCAATATGCGCAATTAAACTGTAAGTAACATTAGATAGGTATACAAAAGTTACCAAAATTATAAACGACAAATTAATAATTATTAAAAAAAAAATATAAAATTAAGAATTCGATTTTCTTTGTCATTAAACAAATCAAGATAAAAGAACTGAGTAGCATCGGGTTCAATAGCGTGATTGCTCTGGCTATCCGTACCTAAACCTACAAGTGCTAAACCTACAAGTCCCAATGTTAGTGTATATTCCACTTAGTAGTTGCCATGTATGCTTCTGTCACACTTACATTGTCTCCAACGCGCAACAGCTCGGGAAAGTTCTGCGACAAATATGTGACAATGTCCTCGTGTTGCGCCAGCACTGCTATGTGTAGAGCGGTTCTGCCGTAGGAATTCTGACTGCGAGCCAGAGTGCGACCACCTTCGCCTGATAAGGCGGCTTCCACAGGCGCTAGTTCACCTCGCCGAATTGCTCTGTGAAGAGCCTCCCGAGATTCCTTTAAACGGCTTAATGTTATTTAAGGCATCATGTCGAAGGGCATCAGGTAACTCAGCCCTTATTAGAGTACATATGACTTAGTAATACTTCACGATTTGGTCATCTTCATTCTAATTCTTTCATTAGGGATCAAATAAAATCATTTGATCCCTAATGAAAGAATTGGATTCATGCAGGATATTTTTAACCGACTTCAAAAAGGAGGAGGTTCTCAATTCGGTTGTTTTTTTTTTGTAAGTCAGTTCTAGAAATTTCAGAATCTTTTTGTTACCTATCTACTTGGACAGACTTGTATTAAAGCTATGAATACCCTATGCGTAGGTCCCTAATAGGTAACGTAACATATTAAGGTTTGGAGTAATAACCGTCTAATAAACCAATCTTTACAAATTGAAGGCCGCGAGCTTACTTCAAAAGCGGGTATGGAAGCCAGCAGGTTGCTCATGTCACCGTCGCCCCTTTTAGCAATCACTTCAGTTACTACCACTCCATCTTCGTCGACCACATCCAGTATGTGGTCATATCCACCCATCAGTAATTCCATTATTTTTTCGGTATTCCCTGTAAACAGTGAAAATCATATACTTTTTTTTGTCAACACCGCTTCGTCGCATCGTGATCTCAACTGAAAAGATCCATTGCTCTTGTCGATCTACTTCCTCCACATATAAATACTTCACGAATAGTGATGACTACCATGTACATTTTGAATGGAGAGGTTATCCCTTAAATATAGTTGGTACAATAAGACCGAAAACTATTTTGGATACCATTGTATTGTAAAGGCATGATGATAAGTGAATTCCCGTTATTTATTGGGCTTGAATATTATCTACCTATTTAAAGAAGTAGGCAAATTAAACATAAGTATCTTGGTCCTAGATATCTCACCTCTAGCGGCTAAATGCAACACCCATCTGTCTATCTCAGTCGTGTTATCTGGCACGTTAGCTTGAATGGAAACATCTCGAGCAGTTCTGTACAATTCGTCTCTAAAACTTAAACTGATGTCTGATTCTTGAAGCAATTGAAATAGGGCGTTCCGTGCATGGGTCCGTGCGGCGGCGAAGTGCAGCATAGACTGACCATGTTCATCCTAGAGAAAAAAAAATAAAAATACGTTATAGTTGCACTGATGACGTCCTGATGGTTGACACTGATGACGTCACCGGGTAGACCGCTAGCATCACACGCGTCGCTACTTCGCAAGATGCCGGTGGATGCGAAAGGCGGAGGGTCGCGATGTGTAGAAGTCGTTGAGGGAGTTTTATGTTAAGCAGTTCCGGCTGATAAACGGATTATAGGCACTGTACTGTGTGATTATAGGTACTGGTAATGGAAACAAAATCTCTTCGCCAAACGAGATTCAAATTGGCTCGAAATAAAGTCATGAAGATGTCATCAAGAAATGCATCTCTCTAAGACTCACCCTACTTGCACTACTGAATGCTGTTTCCGGCGCGTCAGGGCTGGCGATTGGCTGCGGATCAACGGTAACTACGTCTATAGGCCGGTGTGGCTTTGTGGCCGTTTGTGTGCCACTGCGAGCCTCGTTTGTTGGAGCTGGTGGTGCTATGGGCGGTAGCGGCGGCTGCTCGCTGCCGAGCTCTGCCGCCTCTTGCGTCAGCTCCACGTTGGATTCCTGTTTACACGTTATCATATATAATACTTGCACTTTAGGTTGAAATGCCCAATGTAATCAATTTCAAGTGAATCTATTTAATTTAAATTTCGGTTCACCTCGATATAAAGTTTATAAGGTTGTAAATAATATTTGATGTGGAGAAAACACACATGATTGTGAAACAAACATGAGGATGTAGGTGATGGAACTAAGATAGACAAAGCATTTTCCTGAAAAGGTCCTGATCCGTAGTTATCCTCAGCCGTGTAAAAAATATGAGAATGATTGTCGCTCACCTGCGTACCTATTTTTTGCTTTTCTTTCTCAGGAAAATTATGGAGAAATCTTGCTAGAAACGCTACTGGATCTTTCGGCTTCACGTTAGCCACCTCGGTTAGACCTTTGATCAAAGGATCGCCGAGAGCTGTGAACACATTGTCTACATAAACAGCCTTGTCCTGTTTCATGTCCATTTTAACATTTATTCTATTATAACTTTAATGGGAGCTTACACTTGGCGAGGTATCTGCCCTCGTCGGTGTTAAACATTGGAGTGTCCACGTGACCGTCGTCGGCTTGGCTCAGGCCTGAAAGCGATCAATTATTCATTATTAACGTCCCTCACGGGGTGGGTGGAAAAAGGGGTTGCTGGAGTAACAACATATGTGGTTTTTCCACGAACACGAACACCTGATGGGGTGTGGGGTGGTGGGCGGCCGATTAAGGTTGCCTATGTGATGGTGGCGGAAACTGGTCAAACGCTCTATTAACAAACTATTCACAATTGATATGGGCCATTGCTATCGATCGAATTTGAACTCTGAACGCCAATTTTTATTGTGGTGTTATAAAGTGTTTAACGATTTCATATTATCGTGTACGGTTCATCTAAGCCGTATCATTGAAGACATATATATCATATTATTGTAATCACCGATGAATGATGATGATTTTGTCAAAAATACATTATCGACGCTGAGGTACCTAGATAAAATTACTAAAGCAACGGCACAGGTATTTAGGTACTAACAGACATCTAATGTTGGAAAGACAGGATTAGTTGATGATGAGCGTGCATTCAAATACAAAGCTATGTATAACATTTTGTTAAAAGCGTGAACGATTGCAATGATTTTTTATTGTGTAAAACTCACACGAACACGGCACCTCACACGAATATAAATAATATAATTCAGTACTGACCTAAAACTGTCGCTTAAATTTAATATACATAACGCTCAGCAGCAACCATGGATAGGTACAGATTTCAGCTCCTACAATCTTTCCAACATTCGATTAAAATAACAGTGAACAGTAACAGTTTATGTGAAAAGGACTAATATAAAAAATATTTTAAATATAATGACATTCATAGCTTTTCTTTTCCTTCCGGACTCTCCTGTCCAGTTAAGCTACTCCTTTTTCTACGGAAAATATTTGACAACATCGTTGCAATGTGAGCAGAATTTTGCATTGATAAATCTTTCTCGAGGTGAAGCAGATTAGATGTAGCGGTTGCAAAATCATTGAAACAATTCGTCTCGGTTACACTCAAACTCTGGTAATTGCTTATTCTGGCAATATCATGACTTAACGTTTCCCGATACTGCAGCCCTCTCATAGCGCACAGATGTTTCATGTTATCAGGGTCTTTTGAAAGACCTGGAAAATTTACAATTAGACTGAATCGAATACCAGCGCCTAGGAATGTCGGTCTGCTTGATAAATGTCCGAGTTTCGGATCCCAAACGAAATCAAGTTTTTCATGCAGATAAGTCATGATGTAGGATATTTTACTGAACGGAAGGCCGATTTCTCCCGGTGAGTCCTGTAATGTAGAGACTACTACACGGACATGATCGTGTACGTTGATCCATATCGCTACACTTTTATCATCATTTACAAAGACGCCACGTCCATAAGGCCAATGTCTTCCATGTAGCCGAGCGCAATCATCAATTTCTTCTCTATCGCAAAGAGCTATCAATAAACCATTAGATGCCAACGTTGCACATATTTCCGATGGCTTCTCTAAAACTTCATTCAAGGTATAATAAGTACCACCTTTTTGATCTGATTCAGGGTTAGACTGCTCGTTAAATTTAGAAAAATCCTCTTGCGTTAATATACTTGTTAAAATTCTTTCTATAGTCTCCAGTTTACCCACTTTTAAGTTCAAAGGCAATTCAAAGCCTTTTAAATTTCTTGAACATTCTATAGTTCCAGAAAGAACAAATTCATCATTAGGATCGATATTCAATTCAACGAGGGGCTCAGAGGATAGCTTCGCTGAAGATGTTTTGATAAAATCGGTATTAGGGTGCGCTGGTAATTCGGTGTTTATACTTATATTGTGCAGGTCTCTAATGAGTGGTAAAAGAAATTCATGAAATACTTCATAAACATAGTAGTCAGGTGCTGTTATTCCTCCGGGAAAATCTTCTTCTACTGTTTGAATAACATTTCTGCTGTCGGGTATTTTTTTCACAGCAGGCCAGATTACGTCGAACAAATCGTGATCCAATTTTGTAATTCTGTGTTTGACAGTTTCAAATACTGGTCTTTTGAGGAATCTCCCCAATACAATTGGCGGTGTTGATCTATTGGAGGAAGCTGATAAAGGTGTACGAGCTGGTCTGGCAGAAGAGAGAAGACGATAGCATCGCTCTAACGTATCCAGAGCTTCAGGTGTATCCAAAACACGCCGTGATGATACTTGATCTTCAGGAACTAGATATAGGTACTCAAATGAAAAATGTGTGTAGTACTTGGTATAGTTAGAAATATTGCATTATAGATCTATAATTAAGTAATTTATTAAATCATCCTATAGTTTCTACAACTTACATACCTTTGTCGGAGAACATTGTCTTTGCGACATCTTCACCAATACCATAATCTGATAGCAGGTGATCAAACGGCAGTAAAGATGGGTTTTTGTGATATTCGTCAGCCGATTTACCATTCTGTAAAAACGGTAAGCTTAGCCTAAACAGATCTAGCTACGTATGTGAACAAAGTATTAAGACAGGAATGAATACAATCAGAAATAAAATAAGTAATTTAATTAATTAGACTAAAAATAAAATGCCTTACGTCATCTAAATCCTTTGAATTGGCACCAAGTTGTTGAAGCAAGTTATAATAGTGTCCATTGTCAGGTAGAACTGCTGCGTAATGCAATGCAGTCCGTCCTTCGAAGTCTACCGCCGATAATGTTTCCGGAAACCTACGATTAAATAAGTACGTTGGATAATTCAAGGTTGAACGAAAAGGTGTTTTTTTTAATAAATATCTGTAAGCACCTTCCACCAAGATATTTCATGATGTTTGTTTTTCCAAAAACAGTAGCCACATGTAAGGGAGTCGCGCCGTTTGGTGATATCGGGTCCCTGGCTATAGCAAATTTTCGTCTATCCAAAGCAGCTTGAAGGTCCCTTAAATTTCCTTCCCTTGCAGCCACGTGGACTTTGTTAATTTTTTGCTAGAAATGAAAATGAAAGTAGTTACTTAATTTTTTGATTTTAATTTTTGAGTTATTACTTTAACTCGTAGGTTCATAGATCAAGTTACCATGTATGTTGGAACGTTATCTAAGAAGGCTTGTAATTCAGAATTCCTTGAATGTCTCCCTATGAGCCGCGACCCTTCACCATTGAGAACTAATGCAGCTAGCATCTCCATGTTAGCATTGTTTATTAAATCTGTTACTTCAGGATCTATTTCATTGTCCTGTGAATTATCAAAATAAAAATTATAATCATGGTCGTGTCGTAATGATAACAAACAGTTGCGGTCTAAATTTTGGAATTAATTGTTGAAATAGCTAGGAAGCTGGCAAATCAATTCATGACAGTGGTGTTAGGTGGTGTCTGTGAGATGTACTCAGTGCTACAATGATGCTTCTATTCTAATGAACACCACAATCAACTAATTAATTTACGTATTACCTTCATTAGTTGGTCGATTGACTTACTTGATGGTACAATTTATGATTATACTTACAATTACGAGTACTTCTCTGCGAACTGATCCCTCTCTTTGCGTCATACTTGCATCCTGTGAGTCCTGTTCGGCCTCACTACTTATAACCCCTTCTATAAGACTTTCTTGTGTATTTCGGCCGTTGGTCTCGTTTCCTTAATTAGCAAAATAACCAAAAATGTTGAACTTGTCTGGGACCCTTTTATAGTATTGAAGATTATATTTTGATTGTTTCGAGTAAAGTGCCAGAAGAGATTTCTGCTTTACCTCTCTTGGCACTTCCCATGTCAGATATATCAGCAGTACTTTTAAGATGCGAATCGCTGTAATCAGACGGTGTTTCACCTGGTACTTGCACATCATCGTCGTCCTCATTGTGGTCATCATTGATTTTACCTTCAATTATAGTAGCACCAGAATCCGTAGCGATACGTCCATTTCCAAGTAAATTATTTTTACCATCGTAATTTTCTTTATTATTAATTCCATGGACTTCCTCATCTGAATTAGTTTCAATATGACCTTGCAAAATTTCGTTGTCATGATTTGGTTCTTCGTCTTGTTGATTTAAAAAGCTATGTTCTATATTATCATTATGCTGTTTGTTTACATCTTCTTTATTGTGAGGTTCTACTTGTGGTTCTTCTTCATCATCGTTTTGATTTTCTATATTCTGATCCGTACTATTTGCATGATCATTTTCAGCATTTTCATGGTTTTCGGCTCGATTACTATCAAGCTTATTCATATCGTACTCTTTAATTTTTGTTTCATCTTCTTTTATTAAATTACCTTCAGTATCATTGGTTGCGATTTGATTATTATCAGAAATTGTTTCAGAATGCATTGTTATATCTTTAGTATTCGGAGTTTCGCTAGCACACTCACCTTCTTCAGTTTTTTCTTTATCAACATCGAATTCATGAACATCTTCGGTTACTTTAGTTTTCTCTTCATCGTAAGCATTTTTTTCATCATGAACATTTTCTTCGTCATGAGAATTCTCTTCTGTAGCATCTTGTGTGTCCTGTTTTTCATGGATAATCTCATCTTCAGCATCTTGGATGCCTCTTTCATGATGAACAATCTCTTGTTCAACATCTTGTTCGTCTTCTTTGACATGAAGATTATTTTCCTCACCGTCTCGTGTATCTTCTTTATCATTGGCTTCTTCTTCTTCAGTCTCACCTGTATCATCAGCAATTTCTGTTGGTTTTTCTTTGTGGTTATCAAAGTGTTCAACAGTTTTTTCGCCTTCCTCCTCTTTTTCTTCATTGTTTTCTATTTCGTCATTTTCATTTCCTTCAGATTCCTAAAATACACAAAATAAATTTTCATGCAGATGTTTATCGAAAAGCATCGCAAAATAACCATAACCGCATTCCGTGTTTGTGTGACATGCAATTCTCACCTGATTAATTTCAACCTCGTCTTTGTTCTGTTTAATATCATCTAAATCAGGCAAATTATTGATCAGTTCATGCGTGCTACTGCCTTTCATTGCTCTTGTGAGATGATTATCTGTGCTCTCAGATGTGGTATTTGTATTCGTATCCTTTGATGAAATATTTTCATTAGACGCCTTTTGTCTCCTTCTAGATTTTTTATTAAGTTCAACTATTGCTTCAGTATCTAATAGCTTCCAGTCCCAATGTGACGGGTAAGCACTTGAAGGAGTTCTGGGTGCTTCGGGCAATGTTTTAAAAATGTTTCTATCTATCTCTTGTGGTCTGTTTATGTAATAGCCTGGCGTTTTATTTTTCTATAAATGAAAAAATTTATTCCATAAAACATTTTTGAGTAATAATCGTTGTTATGTTATCTATTATTTTACTTAAATTTAATAAATATGACAGCTTTACTGCAGCAGAACATGCAGTGTTTTACGAGTAAAGTTCTATAACAGTTTCCATGTCCTGTGCACGTGAGATACTTACGTTATCAACTGCACTCTCGTCGGCGCCGAGGCTGACGAGCGTATTGTACGTGTGATGGTCGTCTCTAACAGCTGCGGCATAGTGAAGGGGCGTGCGACCATCGTTGTCCACATCATTTATACTTTGTGGATACCTGTTGGCGATGTATTTCAGGATGCCGCCGTGGCCTAGACCTGCAGCCTGTACATTTATATTAAGCTTAGGAGATTTATTTTTGATTAAAGTCTAGCCATATAAGGTCACTGAATTAAATGCTTGTATTAGGAGTAATGTCATGTCACTAATGTTACGGCCAAGTGGGTTGTAACTATCTCGTAGTGTTTCAAAATGTTATAAAGAGTCATAACCTACTTTTCCTTACCTTTAGTTTACCCCTTGTTAAATATATAAATCTTTATATGAAAAGTTATTATTTTGAAGTAGCTGGCTTGCAATATCAATGGCTAGTACTTTCATCTTCATTATTAACCATCAATGTAGTTGTATTGTCTTTGTCGGTAACATTGATTTAACTTACTTTGTGCATAACAGTCAAGTTGTTGGGATCTCTACTGGAGAGAGCTTGTGGCGGCACGGGATCGCCACAGTGCTTCATCAAACCCTCCAGATCGTTCTGGACCACCGCCGTGTGCATGTCCCGGATTGTGTTCTGAAACGTTTTATTAGTTGTTCAACTACTCATAATTGTTTCGGCTTCATGAATATTATCTTAATTAAAATATCTATGTTCGTGTAAAATCCCTGCTTTGGATTATTTTGAGTGAACTATAACTTGAAGAGCAATACAGAGTAGGTAATTATTTGATCACGCCGGGAATGAATCATTTCCATATTTTTTTAACTGCCCACCGTCTTTATATTGTCTTTTGTCACTTTAATGCCATGCTGATCTAGAGTCATCAAAATAGATCCAACCTCTTAGTCTCGTGTGAGATATTGTTCCTCCCTCATCTAGTAGGTACAAATTAACGTATTTAGTTTTTACCCAGGAATATTGGCAAGCTGATTGCGATTTTTCGGTCTTAACCAATTTTTTTAAAGTAGGTATAAAGTTATAAGGCTAAAGAATTGGAACTTCGGAGTTCGTGATGCGATTAGTTGCACTGAACTAACCATGATATAAGGCACAGCCTCCAAGAAGCGCTTGACGACCGGCTGGTTGGAGACCTCGCTGAGCAGCCGGGAGCCGTGCCCCTCCCACACCACGCGCTGCAGCCGCGCCATGTCGCAGTCGTGGCACCATATTCGTATGTTGTGACGTTTAATCACCAGACCTGCGAAGGAAGAACTTAGTGTATGTATTGAGGTACCCAGAAATATTATGATCCCATCTACTACGAATGTAGACCAAATGATAATGTGACTTATTCCAATTATTATACAGTGCTGTAATGTTAGCTCAACTCATGTAAGATCGGCAATGAAAGTGGTTTGACAAAAACTGCTAGTTAATTAAAAATCTGGTAAGGTTCGTATTTGACACGTTCTAAGTTAAAATAAATTACAAATGTCAAAAATAGGCCTTTGCTATTCTACGGCCTGCAAACGGTATTCAACCTTAAGGTGATAAAGGAGTTTCTTGGTCGACTTTACATAAGTCGGGCTATTGGTTCCGTACAGGCCTAATTGCAATAAATAATTTACTATTATCCAGTCTTTATGTAGATAGAGATCCATTCCATTCCCATTTGGCCTTAAATAAATAAATAAAATAGTAATAAATTACTACTTCAAATACTTATGTTCAGTGGTAACTGGATGTATTCATTCGAAAATAAGTCAGGTTCTTCCTCATATTGTGACTTCTGTCTATATGCTAACCTACTAGACAGTACATAAGAATCATATCATGGTCATTAGAATCATATGAAAGGCACATCGAACATGGTACTACTTGTACGTGGAATTCCAATCGATTGGAAAGTTCAAGGTGACCCCATTCATAAGTAAAATTGTTGAAAGTTGTAGGTACTTGAATAAGCTGAATTCAGTAGTTGCGTTTGTGAATTTCTCTTTCACGCAAGTAGCGCTTTTATTGTTGGTAGTTAAAATAAATGATTTAATTTGTTACATAAGTAAAGGTTTTCATTTCATGTAGCTATGGTGTTTGAATTTGGAGAATTTCAGCTTTGAAGTTTCATGGAAACCTTAAATCATTGTCAGATTACAATTTCTACTCGGAACTCTACTCGTCGAAGCATTTAAATAGTTTTCGGGTAGGCTCATCGGCCTAAACAAATAGGCACCTTTTATGATTTGAGAACTCTCATTAACCTATTAATATAACATAGTATTGCGCCAATTAACACTTATAATTTCGATATTCGTCCGTACGTAAGCACTTAATGTGTGTCTACTGAAAACAGAAAGTTAATAAAAAACACTTAAGGAATAAGTAGCTAGGGGTGCGTGCCAATCAATACCAATTTAAGTTGATGGTGATGACTACGAATCCAATAGATAATGGTTTTAAAGATTAATATCTCGTTTATATATTTGTGTTTATTCTAGTCAGAGTAGGTTCTTCCCTATTTATCGATTAAACGTTTACTGATCAAATTCATGGATCATTTATCAGAGCGAGCGAATTTGAGCGAGTTTTTAGTTTTTTTGAGTATGTGTGAGTGGTTGTGGTGTTCATTTATCTGTGAATGTATCTACAAATAACGATTTTAATAGAGTAACCACTGAGTTTCATGCCGGTTCTTGTCAGTGCAACCTACATTCCGAACCGGTGGTAACTGTTTACGATCACGACGTCAAAATGCTGTTTTGGTGTACATGAATTAAATATTTAGAATTTGATTTTACAAAAGAGTTAACTGGGTATCATCATCTTCTTCTAATTTAAGGGTTAGACCCTTGTTGGTGTAGCTGATGAAGCTCTTTCCACCTGTCTCTATGTAGAGCAGCTTCTTTCACCTCCCTATACGACATGACACCGATAATATACCTACCTATAATAAAATATAATTGTGGACTAAATAAGTATTAATGTATGGTCAGCTTACTGAATGTCAAAGTGTCAAGAGCGGCCTCCACATTATTCAGGTCACATTCAGACAGACAAGTTTTAATGTTTAACGAGTTGGCCGCTACGTTGGCCGTCAATCGATGGCATACACCTGGTGTCGTGCTGTTTGATTGTATTCACCTACCTATCTACTTGGAATGTAGGTTATCGTACCAGATGATGGATTGTCGTTTTACTCAATAATAGGATCCTACAGATTATTTTAATTTAATATGCTCAGAGGTGATTTGTCTTAGAGAAAATTATTTTTACTATTAGTTTTTTAACGCCTTAATTTCCTGAAGGGGTAGGTAGTACGCCCACATTTCACCTAATATATTATGTCTCAATGCAACAGTCGGTTAGGATTTCTATTGCCATTATACTGGCACACTCCCATCTGTGCAAGATATCAATTATTCTCAGATCTTTGGCATTAAATTGCTATATTCAAATTCCCGTCCCACCTGCCACACCGTCAGCATTTTCATTTGCGATGTCAATGCTAATAAAGACGGTAAAATTCGCGACGCAACAAGTTCGCGTGTTCGACAAATACGAAGAGTCGAGATTACCATAATAGGTACCGAAACAGTCTGAAAACAAACGAGATTCCAACGCGCGATTGTGTTATACGTAAGGGTTGCTAATCGTTGTATATTAGGAATATTACCATTGATTTCATGGCTTAAGTGTTGAGACGTCTAGAGTTTTTGATTTGTATACCTAATGTTATGTATACACGGCAACGCTGACAGTCGAAAGAAACAAGACGAAATGAGATTGCAAGCAAGCTTATTTTGGGGTAGTGTACACACTTCGACACTCGATTTAATAGACTGGATGCCTAGTGTCAAGTGTAGTCATTTATACGTTTAATATTAGTGTGTTAGTGTAAGACAACGTATCGGTCTTAACCGCGACATTCAGCAACACGATTTATACTCTCACAGTAAACACAACTGGTTTTAGAAATTTATTTGGTAACGCTGTCATGATTCGTAGCGTAGTACTGTAGACTAATCCAAGGTACATTCGAGTTTTCTCCAAGTCAACGCTACGAAGTCGATTCGTAGCTTATCTATTCCAATTAGATAAGCTACGAAGTCACTTGATACATTTTATATGATATGAAATAGGTAAGATCTCTTTTCTTGAAATATAAAGCATTAAACATGTGGTAACCCTGGGAGCGATAACGTTTCACAATTCTAGAAGTTTCACGTGGTTCAAATATATTGTTCAAAATGTATACACTAGATTTACTAATTAGTGAAATTTATAGCGTAATTACCAGTCACGGTGTAACAAAATTAAATCATTGCGTTTAACTTGCTTTGTAAATTCTTATTATTTCGAGATTAAGTACCTACCTAACTTCTTTATTTGAAGCCAGGATAATACTATTTTTACTGGCTGATGATAAAAAAAAACCTAAAGCAAACAAATTATTTTCTTTTCTATTTTCCATGATTGACGGTCATCATAACATCGATTTAGTAAAAAAAATATAAATATCAACAAGTACTTATGTATTTTGTATTAAATACTTATTTTATTTTATATAATTTAAATATATTAGTATTACTTACCTACTTATTATCTAGTTAATTATTCTGGGAAAACGCACATGCAAACAAAATTATGACGTGTCTTCCTATAATATATCGGTACCCAATGAGCTCATAGGTACAATTAAGTTTATTAGAAGGACGGTAATAAATCAATTATTATTCTGACCTTTAACTTTATTACAATATTTCGTTACCTATATTTTGTAGGTACCTCTACCTACCCCATAGGGGAATACAGTCGTAATGGTGTTGCTATTTATATTTTATCCGTTGGGTACTCATACCATCGCCGAAAAGCGGTGCACTGTAGCATTACGAAAATATTTAGATATTTTTTTATTTTTTTTCGATAATCTACCATGAATGAAGTTGGGAAGGATACCTACATATATATGAGATGACTAGTTAGTGAATAAAATGCTAAAGCTTCGAATAAGTACAGGGCCCCAAGTCTGCTAATACAATCGATTCATAATCGAACAGCACCCGCATAGTAACTGTCACATTTGACAGATATCCCATACAATATCTGTCAAAAGTGACAGTAAATATGCAGTTGCTGTTCGATTGTGTTAGCAGACTTGGGGCCCAGGTATTTGGTATAAAATAAATTGGTGGCCGTCAATGATTACTTTGAAAGTGACCAATCGCTTTCAGTGGACTGAAATAAAACGTAATAAAGGGGTGCGCCGTTTTCGGAGCTGAAAAGCTTCCACGAAAATAAATATTCATGACCACGCAACACTGAAACCTCGCCTGAGAGCCAAGCCTTCAGCGCGCTAATGAAATTAGCTTACGTGGGCACATGCAACTTTGGAAGGGATAAGTCGTTGACAGACCATGCCATCATAATCTGAAGCTTTAATAATTGATAACTGTGCCCCGCCTTCGACTTTGTCCGAGTTTATATTAGATTTTATATTATTGCTATCTCGGGAAATTTTTCCGGGTAAAAAAACTCCCTGCTTATATGATGGCCCGGATTATTAGTCACCACCATGCCAAGTATCATCAAAATCACAGACATCAATGGCGGACAGACAGACAAATTCCCAAAGATGGCTCATTCAGCATTTACTTTCAAAATCATGTCTACTAAGATAAGTTTTTCTAAAAACATTTAAATCGTAGGCAGGATACAAGTCACAGCAGTGTTATTATTTTTGTCGTCATTTGTTTTTTTTTATTTCTACCGTGATTAGTTACATATATATATGTGAGTACCTATGTTGGTAGATCAAGGTATAGGTTCGTACGTAGCCTGATGTTTGTATTCAAATTGCCGTCTAGTAAACCAGAAGTAGAGTAAACGTAGATATTTATATTGTTTTTAGTGTAATAGATTCTGTTGATTATTTACAATATGTATAATTATACACACATACGACCCTGACTGTATAAATATAATAATAATTCCAGCCCTTTTTTTAATGTCCCACTGCTGGGCACGGGCCTCCCCTCAATGCGAGGGGGGGATTAGGCCATAGTCCACCACGCTGGCCCAGTGCGGATTGGCGGACTTCACACATCTTTCGAGGGGTTCTCTCGGACATGCAGGTTTCCTCACGATGTTTTCCTTCACCGTTTTAGCAAGTGATAATCATGGTTGAAAATGAGATACGCACTTGAAAAATCCCAGAGGTGCGAGCTGGGGTTTGAACCTGCAATCCTCGTTACCGAGGCAAGCGTTCTACCAACTTGGCTATCACTGCTTCAAATATCAAGTATAAATATAGATCGCTAATATTTCATAGTGTTTCACTTTGACATTTGATTTTATGTTTTATTTTAAGAAATTATATAACACGTACCTCACATTTTACTTGTACCTTAATTAGTATAACATTGTCTAGTTTGGAGCTCACCAATACTTTGTTGTTGACGATGTTACTGGGTAATAAACTATTCTTATTCTTATTACATATTATACAATTATATATATTATACAATATGTATTTACATCTTTTTTTCCCTCTCACTAATAAAATAACAAACGAATCTTAACCATGATTATATTAAGTATAAGAATCAAATTTAGGTTTATGAAGCGTGACAGTAAGTCGTGTTTGAGTAAGTTAACGCTTTTACCCAAATGTATTTTATCGCTGGGTACTCATACAAAGGGATACATTATGTATGTCTGGACATTGCCGGTAGAATGACCAATACGTGAATCTAGTTCAAGTTTTATGGCTTAATAAATTATGAATTCACTAACAGACCTGCATGCATTGGACATTAACTAGACCAGTTTATGTGCTCGGACTTGGACATATGTTATTCTATGGGTACACATTATTACAATTGTTATTGGGTCACTGCAGTGTCTCCAACCATGCCGTAATTACGGTATATCTACCGTAATTTTTCTAGGTCTACCACCTACCGTAGACATGTCAAAATCTACCGTAATTTCGTCCGTGTCCATATTTATATAATGACAACACTTGATTTAGCAAAATATTACTAGTTTATAACGGCAACATTGCATTGGGATGCGTAACGTAAAAAAAAAAGGTCATGCTGCTGCTTCAGTTTGGAAGAGCAGGGATGCGCAACGTAAATTCCTGCTGCTTCTGTTTGGAAGAAGCAGCAGAATGACATTTTTTTTTTTTACGTTACGCATCCCCACTGCATGGGTATTTTTATTGTATCATTTTGGAGAAAAATAAGCAACACTGGTCTGCCGTAATTTTCCACCATCTACCGTATTTTTAGACCAGACAACACCGTAATTTTGACAAAGAGGGTTGGAGACAATGGGACTGACACTGTGTGTATTTTAAAGAAAAAAAAATACACGAAAACTGGCTATGTTAATTCATATAGTCATGGCTTCTATTCCGATTAATATTATAGGATTGACCAATTGTCCCTGGAAAAAGGTAACTGAAATAAAACTTATTTTTCGGATTTTATCGCGTTTATTTTATGTTTTTACGTTCCCGTCGCTTCGGCTGCTTTATAGCAACCGCGGTCACGGGAGGAGTCACGTAGGACAGCAACCATGGTCCTCCAAAATAGTTTTATTTTAATGTGTAGTATTCACGTTAATATAAGAAATTCAATACTTTCAATCAACTATCCAAAACATATTTAAACTCGATTTATTTTCAATTCCCATAATTTAGTTTGTTTTGTATTAGTTTTGTTGGCTTTATTGTATACAAGTAGGTATGTATAGACTTTATGAACTTAATTATAGACATGTGACACCAATACAGCGGCGCCACATGAACTGACGACATGTGATCGATACGATATTATCTACACCCATAATTACACTGGCAATAGAAGCGTTTTTTTCATAGGTAACTTAATAAAAAAAAACAATATTTATTTAAAAGTTTTATAGTAGCTTTTCTATTTGATACCTCCTTGGTCTTTATTCTGTTAGACATCATTATCATAATAATATTGCCAGACAAACACTCTGTAGGGTTCCAAGGTTAGCCATACTTATATAATTACGTATTATATGTAGATAATTAAACGACCATAACTCGGCTGCAAGCATTCGTGCTCATCAAGTTTGGCCCTATCGGGATTCGAACCCAGGACCTTGCTACAACAAAAGCAGGGCCACTACCAACTGGCTGATCGGGTGATACTAGCCAATACAATAATATATATAAAATTATGTAATTAAATATAATTCCATCCAGAACCTCTAGTGTGGAAAACGTTATATAATTTTCCTATAGTCCAGTAGGTATGCCTTTCCAACGTCAACGCTTACAGTAATTAATTAGAAGCCCGTTAAGCGTGGAATTAAAACATGTCACCAGAATTTTAACACATTACAGTGAAATACTAATTCCTTTTCAACTCGCTACGAGGCCTGCGCGATGGCGTATGAAAGCGTTTATTTATATTGAACTTGATTTTGTATTTACTTCGTGAAGCTGTATAAATGTTTTTAATTGTTATAGTTACAGTTGATAAAGAGTTGACCATTCATTTCCAGCACACTGTGAATACTTATGATGACAGCATGATATGTTGGAATAACAGTTTAAATATTCGTAGAGGTTCAAATAAAACATTTTTTTCGAATTTTATCGCGTTTATTTTATGATTTTACGTTCCTGACGTTTCGATTGTTTTGAATAAGCCATACAGGTCGGGTCAGAAAAGGTATACTAGGCTTTGAAACTACGCTTATTTAACGCATTTGTAACCATTATATTGTGAAGTCAGAATTTGTGAATTTGAATATAAATTAAAAAGAAAATAAATATTGTCCTTTTTATATTTACACAAAAATGATTTTATTTTAAAATGACAATATTTATTTTCTAAAATTGACATTGCGAAATTTTGGCTCCAAATACTGTAGTGTACTGTAGTGCTTACAAATGCGTTTAAGAAACCCAGGTTCCAGGCTTAGTATACTCTTTCTGAATCACCCAGTATAAATACTGTTTTCAAATGTAATATAAAAAAATATTTAATGATATATTTTTTTATATTATACATACGTGTAATTTGTAAATATTTAAGTTATTTTCCCATATTTTGTAAATAAGTATTAGGCATTAATTATTTTCAAATATTCAATGCAAAACTTTATATTTAAATAACATATTGATTTCTTATATTTACGCGAATACTACACATTTAAATAAAACTAAACCGCAAATCAAAAAATAAACCGCGATAAAATCCTTAAAATTAGTTTTATTTCAATTTAAAAAACAATTATATCGAAATCTAAGTAAAAAAGATCATATAAACGTTAGTGCCCACCAACCTGGCGTGTTCTTGGTGTCCAGTGCCATATCTGGTGTGTCCGGAAGCGCGAGCAGAG
Source organism: Pheosia gnoma (assembly GCA_905404115.1). Classification (NCBI taxonomy): domain Eukaryota; kingdom Metazoa; phylum Arthropoda; class Insecta; order Lepidoptera; family Notodontidae; genus Pheosia; species Pheosia gnoma. Next base: position 6,271,881 of record FR989907.1, read on the forward strand.
TGCGGCCCGGTCCGCGGTAGTATGCCGGCGTGCGGCCGGCCGCGTCCCGCGCGCCGCGCGCCGCGCCCGCTCCTTCCACCAGAGCCGCCGCGGCCGCCTCGTCGCGACACACCGCCGTGTAGTGTAGCGGGGTGCGACCCTCCTGCTCATGCAGAGTACGACTATCACAGGCTCCACACCTTCCTATCATATCCTCAACCTTTACTTCATTAAGGGTTGGACGTCCGATTGCCCTTTATGATGTCAAAATGTAGAGTGTGTGCGCCTCGCATGGCAACACACTGGAGAATATTATTTTGTTGTAACATGGTTGTTAAAAAAATAGGAGTTAAAAACAAAAAAAAAATAAAAAAAGGCAAGCCCGCTGAGTTTCTCGCCGGATCTGCTCAGTTGAGATCGCGTTCCTATCGGGTTGTAGAGTTAAAAAAAAATACTTTGACCTTGACCTCACATTATCCGATTTCATCCGAAAATTAAGATAGAATGGAAGGTGTGGAGCGTGCTTATCAGGATCCTTACCATGAACTATTATTGCATTTTAAATGAGGACCTCAATAATAGATCTAAATCACAAACTTCAAGTTTGTTACAACAAGTTTGAAACTTGTAACAACGGACTTGAATAAGGTGATATATTCCAATTGAGGTCTTGATTTGAGTGAGTCGCATAAATAGTCCATGGTCAGGGGAGGTATGACATCCGTAGGGTAAGCACGAACTTTGAACTTCTAATGCAATCGTAGCGTTTTCGAGAAAGCATGCTATCTATCACTGTCATGCTTATCTATGAATTCTGCCGTGTGAACGCGACAAAATACGGTGTAACGCTACGTAAAAAAGATTATACTAGCGCTACAGCTCACTAAAATATCTCAATTGATGTAGTCTATGATAGGCGTATTTTCAACATATTGGCATAATATCGGCATCTTAAATGTATGTGAAGTACATAGTATGCGCTGAGTTATAGATAGAAAATTGGGTAGTGAACCATTTTTGATTTTTTTATGGTTTGTACTCTATCGAATTATAAGTATTTATTATTTAGTAATTAAAAAAAATAACCGAATTTACGACTTAATTATATTATGCTGGTGTTCTAAAGTAAGTTATAATATATTAACTATTTGTGTTTTTGAGTATCCAACATACCGAGTCCTTCTGATGGACCAGCTGCGGGTAGTTCTTTACGAGATACTCGGCGATGTCCATGTAGTCGTAGAACACCGCTTTGTGTAGCAGCCCTACGCCGGCCTCGTCACGGCACATCACGTACTTACGACGGTTGTAGTCTGACTCCAGTAACTCCTGGACATGAAAAATAACCATTCGAACGTATTGTTTTGTATACTTGAAGTCCTATATATCTGATGAGTCATTGACCATCAGACGTATAGGACTTAAACTTTATTCTTAAAAAAAATCCTTATGGCAAACATAAGAGTTCGTCAAAATCATTATGAAAAATAATTGATAGCACATTTTGCTACACGAGGCGTAGCACTACGTCGTAGTATTTGCTACGATGCATTTGCTACGTGCTACAGTGAGCTACAATAATTATAAAATACTACGGAATGACTACGTTATTTTAATGATAATGTATTTCCGATATTTAATTATTTTTCAGTGTGTGTTTAATTTTTTATTCATTGTAATTTTAGTTTCTTTATACGTAAAAATTCACTCTACATAAAAATATATAAATACCAAATACCCAATATATAAATACCAAAGATATATTTTTATTAACAGAAACCCATATTGGTGCTTTCATTAATAATCTCCATGCTCTAAATACTAGCACACCTTCTTATACTTCAATTTCACATTACCAGTAATACCTGAAGCTCGAGCAAAGAGCCCCTTTCAACGGCTGTATGTAACGCGTCACACTTGGCCACCAAGGCTGGGAGATTGCTATGGTTCGACAATGGCAAGGACTCGGCCTCGACAAGGAGCCGCCGGCCCTGGCCTGCGAGGACTGCACGCTCCAGCCTGCTCTCGGCTCCTCCACGCGCCCACTGCCGCAGTTGGGCTGATGCCACTACGCCAACCACTGTAAAGTATTAATTCACTCGAGAAATTAATAGCAACGAAGCCTGGGTTTATTTGACAATTGTTTGTTAAAAAAAACTAAATAGCGTTTTAATATTATTATAGTACCCGTATAATTTATTAGTTAAGTAAGATTGGATAGTATACATTGCTGAAACTTTAAAAAGCGACAAGAAGAACAGTATTGATACAAACCATAGGTAATGTATTATCATTATATGGTACCTAGGTAAGCTATTTGATACATTATACTGATTTGATGCCTGTACACACATAAAAATAGATTCAGATCTATTTATAATTCCTAAAATAAGTACGGAACCCTAAGAGGGATATATAAGTGCTTTCAAACTTTTTATGATGTGTATACTGAAGTATCTATGATGTATATTCGTAACTATGAACAATGAGTTTCTTAGGAAATCAACAATTGGTTCGTAAAAGTAAAAGCAAGCGAAGCTCAGCGAAACACAAAGTAATATGGTCAGCGCAGTGCCAGTTTGTTTTCTAACATTGCGGCCCGTGATTTACTTATTGAATATAGAGAATGATTCCATGTTCACCGCGCATTTTGTATGTAGAGCAATTTTTTAAACTTTAGTTAATTTGATATTTTCCTACGGGAATGTGACCGTTAAAGGTAGGCTATAACGGTCATAATATATATAATAGACTTTTGAAAATATTTTACACCATTATTGCTACACCTTATATATTGTTATTGTACTATTATAATCGTTATAGGTTATTGGAAGCGAGACAGTTTCAATAAAGTGACTAAATACTTTTCCCTGTAGCCCGACTAACATATTTCTTTTAGGGAATTAAGGCTCCCATTACTTTTGGAACATCCTGTTTGGTAGCGGTTGTTGCTCACTACTAGATTACAAGATTTATACGCCAACAGCCGGCTGTGGGCGAGTTATCGCAATATCTGCTGACCTTACACTCTTAGGGCAAAAACAAACACGGCATGCATAACAAACATAGTTATAAAAGTTAATTAATCCGTGTGTCTGTTGTATGTAATTAACCTATTTTATTATAAAGTCAGAGGAATACACCAAACTGTACGGTTCCAAATTAAGCAACGCTTGTATTGGACATAGAACCTTTGACTTTTGTGGTGGCTTTGTTTATGACCACAAGAAAAATGATCCGAAGAAGTCTGTAAATTTGTTCTGCATATTATACTCTTGAGCACCGGTCTATATCACTTCTTAAACTTTACTTTAGCCCTCAAATCTATAGAATTTCTGATTAATTAGCAATGGTATTACGAAGTGTTCTTTAAAATAAAATACATCTACAATGACATTGTAAATGGACAATAATATTCCATAGGGGTTTTATCGTGGGATGTTTTTAAGCTATTAAATTGTACAAGCTTGCAGACCACCAGTGATCCCTTAAACTACAAAGTACCTACAACAATTTGAAACAGGTACTTAGCTTCAATATAAGTTAATTACAATGTTTTAGTTTTATTTCCAATGCTTAAGTTTGTGACATTAAATGCAAAATCACCATTCTCACGGCATCACGCTAAGGTCGCGTCGATGTAGTCACGTCTTGTTAAAATTAATTAATTGTAGGCGTTTTTATTCTAATATTCCATATGCTATGAGCGATGTATGACCTAGTTTTGTCAACGAGCCTACGTGCGCGTTACCGTGCGATTGTATAAACTTGGCTAATAATAAACTCATACCTACTAAATTAATTAATATTAGGTGTAGACGATCACACCGACATCCCCGAAATGGTCGGCAGAAGTGCAATGCAATGCAAACAAATTTCGCTAATGGTATTCGATCCCAATGAAATAGCGGGAAGGCACGTATATTATATCGGGCACTCTCCCCTTAAATGCGAGTAAGATTCAGGTCATATTGCACCACGCTGGCCTAGTGCTGGTTGGGGAACGTATCATGTATTTTCAAAGACATGCAGGACTGCTCATGATGATTGGTTTCGCTGTTCACTGGACAATATGTATGCTAAAATACTGTATAGACAAATATTTCAGCATAATGTTCTATGGTCAGAATATAATATATTTAAATTGCCTTACATTTGTAGTGGAAAATGACTGCATTTCCACTACCGTAAGTTTTTACATACTAATATAGAGAACATTAAAATATCGCCTTTATTGTTGTATGCAGCAATTTGATACAGCATGTTGTGTGATAGCGCCATCGGAGGGCATAGCTCCCTAGGCACGCGAGCTCCCATACATTATCCAGACACCATGTAACAACCTGCAACTGTTTATACTCGTATAATGTATTCGTACGAAGAGTTATTTCAACCTCCCATTTTTATAATATCAATTTCTATTCCTATGTCCGTATGGGTTATTTGATGAAGTAATTTTGTTTTTTTTATTAGTACAAAGAAATAAGGAATGTCGTCCTTCTTCCTTCAGCTTGTCTCACGCACTTTGCCAATTTCAAGCAATTAAAGCAAGAGAATTTAATTTAAAAAAATAAATAGTAGAAAAGTTGGTGACGATGATGGATGAAGACAGATAATAAAGTAATTCTGTTGAAAATTATTTCTAGGGAGTGTCAATTTCAAAGTCTCACTAATAGCCGGTCTAACTCTAGCTAGTAAAACTGTTCCATCGGATTTTATTTATTAAGCATATTAACACGAGATATTTTACAGTTGTTCGCATACCTACCGGCTTATTAAGCGGAACAATAGTTCATAGTTGTATAGACGCCTTTTTAGCGGAACTTAAAGAGGGTGTGTTCATTATGTAAATCAATTAGGTGATGATGGGCACAGCGAGGGTTGCTATAGGGTAGGGCAAAGCGAGGAAATTCAAAAGGAACTATTTATATATCTTATCTTCGTCAAAAAATCTAACACCCATAGAAAGTTGCTCTTCCATATATATGTCACATCTCTCATTTGCCAAGATACTATAGAGGCACATCATGTTTCGACATCACTAGTAATACAGTTTTATATTTTCAGCTTGACTCCATGAGCTAGGGTGGGGCAGCTTCCTCTGCCCCATTGTCGCTGCGCCCATGGTGATGGCAATAATTTTTAAATATTCCAAGGTAACTGGATATTGGCCTTGCTGTTTTGTTTTGCATTGGATTAAACTAGTCTAGGTACTCACGTTTAGGCTGGCTGTAGTGCACAAACATTCCATTCTTCTTTGCAGAACGCTCATTCAGCCACTTCTTGACGCTCTCCATTACAGATACTAGGCAGCTTACACACTACAAACATATATATATATATATATATATATAAAACAAAGTCGTGTTAGTTACACCATTTATAACTCGAGAACGGGTAGGCCAAATTGTATGGTCTTTAATTATTTTAATTTATCTCTACCCCGAATAGCAGAATAACTATTAAAACAATAAAAACATTAATAAACATAATTAATTTTCTCATATAATTGATTCTGAGGCGATACGGAGATTGCCGGAACAGCTATTAATGCAGTTTTCAAGACACTGAAAATGTTAAATTTCATTGTACTTTCTTATTTGAGTTTATATCATACACTACTACTACTATAGACCACTTATTATATATTAAGATATTGGCTTATTGGACACATATATCAAGTACATATACGTCATATAAGTCGTGCAATTATATAAAGGCCATTAAAATATTCCTTTTAATAATCGTTGTCTATACATATTACAACGACCAATATAGGCTATTGATTTATTATCGATCTCTATTACCTACTGATATTGCCAGACTGGAATCGAAAGCTATGAACTACCGTGATCTTGTACCGAATAATAGTTTGTAGAACAAATAACTCGCTTAGTTAGAAGCTAGGTGGGATCGATTTCGCGTCCGAGCCGTGCGATCGAAAATTGTTCCTATAAAATATTTACCCGCCACCGTCCGACTGACACCGTTCAGTCAGTATCGGAAGTAACCATCAATACGGTTTATACAATATCTAGGATATAAAGGTAAATTAATGTACCTACACAAAAATGTAATTATTAGATAGACTTTTATTATACATAGTCATTGGTTGGAGTTTAATACTTTTGTGTGTTGCATTAGTAGGACAATCACCTTTTGATACTGGTAGGTCAAATGTAATGTTGTATAAGGTAATTTTATTCTATAGCCAATTCAGTAGCGCTTCAGGCAAACGGGCAATCCTAGTCTCACTTTACATAACTTTTTCGTAAACATAATAAAATTCTCAAATGTCGTATTTATATTTATAGGTACTTACGTATTAAATATCGTCCTCTTGTATATTTAAAATAGAAAAATATACTAACACTCAACACAAAATACTAGAGAGATAGTTAAGGAGGTACCGATGTAGAGCATGTGGCTAGGACAACACTAATGAAGAGTTAGTGATTACTCAGAATCGTGCAAGTTACTGTATCACTTCAAAACTGAACACTAAACATTACTAAAATTTATATAAAGTCTAAATTTAGTATCACTAGAACATGGTAGGTGTAAGAAGGACATGAGTATGCCAGCAGCTGTCTCAAGCGGTGTGGTATGTGCTTTCACACGAGACCATCATGCTACAATAGGTACACCCTACGACACAAGTTACTCTATACTTAGCTGTCTGCTTAAGGAGTTGTGTGACTTCGTGTTATGTTTCAAAATTGGAATAGTATGAATACTACGTAAAATAATTTTAAACAAGCTGTACCAGTGTCTTTGGTCGTATGGAATTTAAATTTTAGTGGTTTAGATAATTATTTTATTACTTAATATTCACTTGCTAATGCTCATCAAAATTTATCAAGTGGTATCTGCGTGATGCTTGCACTAGCAATTCTTTTAATTATTATTTTATGGAATTGTTTTTCATTAGATGTAGACTAGGAATCTCAGATGAATTGTACAATGAAATGATAGGTTAGCCTTACTCTACAACGTTGGTATGTATAAGTACATAGTGGCTGCCAGACGTCTCGTTATAGCATTTAATGAGTCATCATATTTGTATAGCGACATCGTGTGAGTAGGTATATAGAACCGACTTTCACTAGTTAGAGAGGAATTAAGTGAAGATTTTATATAGATAGATATTTTATTCCCTCAAAAACTTTAGAGTGCCACTGTACCTGTGTGTAAAACCAGTTTTGATACAAAAGCAAGCTGACATCGTTATTAATGGTCACACGACGTGGTATGCGCTTCTTCCTACTAATCAAGCTGCTTCACATTAGAAATAGGCGTTTTAAGAAATTTAGGGCATCATATTAATTAATCGTCTTATGATTTAAATAAGACGCTAACTAAATAAAATCTAAAGTTATAAAAATATTGGTTAATATTTAAGATATTATATTTGATAAAAAATATTTAAATTACAATAAAAAGTGTATTAATAAAATATAATTCGGTGCGACATGAAAAAAAAAACAGCTCGTCATCTCGTTAAATTTTTTCAGCGCTGCTGGAGAGGGTGATGTTGACGTTCAGTCCTATGTTTTTCATATTTGGATTCGGGGAAACTTTTCGTTGTGGTGATTCAGAACTGCCGGTATTTTGTTCTGAAAAAAGTAAACTATGAGTAAAGTAAAAAATTGTATAAGTAATTTGATAACTTTTAGAAATCATTAAGGTCGATACACACCACTATTCAACTGAGTATTTAGAATACGATGATAGAGTTCATTAAATTTCTTTTGTCTCTTCATATTAGATGGCGTGCGTACAACAAGGGTGGGCAGCAGTATGTAATGCTCCATATTTGGCTCGTCTCTATTGTGGTGCTTGCGGCGTGACGTGTCTTTCTTCACAACTAGTCGTGGGTTCTTTGGTTTGCTAGAAGAACTACTACCACTTGTCAATTCGCGGCTTCCTCCGCGCCTTATCTTTGGACTTTCAATATTTCTATTGGGTTTTATAGGACTGCTCGCTTGATAACAGCACGTCGGCTCCCTGTCGCCTGGAGACCGGGTGACTGCGTAGCTAGTTCCAGGTGCACAGTCCTCGTGTCCCTGCCTACGCTCCAAAGAGTGACGGTTCTGACGAAACTCCATCGAAAACCGATCGTGACTCCTCGGACTTTTACGAGCGCTTTCCTCCCACCTTTTGTCTGATATCATGGCACTCGCAGCATTGTGATCACTAATAGCGACCTCATCTCCTTTTCTATTTTTGTGACTGGCCACTATAATATCACCGGTTTTACCAACAGGCCTACAGCTTTCATGTCGGTGGTTTAATTTCACTATCCTATAGTGACGTCGTCTTCTTCGCTCAACATGTGCAACTCTTTCCCTCAAAAGGCTGTCAATCAGCCGTTGCAACTCACATCTGGTGCTGCATCTCTCCGAGTGAGCCGCTCGCCGACTGAGCCGCGTGTTTGGCCAGTGCGTGCGACATACATCTTCCCAAATGATATCGCTCAAAACAGCTTCTCGCGACGGCGTCAGTTTAATGCCATCATCGCGTGGAGCAAATTCCCCTTGGGCCAAATAATGAACTGTATCCATAAGACGATAATCGCGAACTGGATTGAGTTTATGCCGAATCTTATGTACTCTTTCAGCAGCCATTTTAGGCGCATCGTCTCGTTTGCAAGGCACAGAAGCGCACTGTCGTCGGCCACGCGCTGTAATACCATCATACGCAGTGAAATCTCTGCCATACTGCTCGGAATTATGTTCTTTTTCTAAAGTGGTAGCCTTGCTCGGCGATAAAGGTGCCGCTTGTTGAGCGTATCGCTGAAAGGCCGATCTTTCAGCCACGTGGCTGTACTGCTGTATATAGCTACATCCAGGTGGTCCGGTTCCAGATGTACTCCTCATTGTATTGTTATCTTTGATTTCTTCATCTGACGAAGACAGAGGAATATTAGGGTCAATAGAACGGAACACCATCTCTTGTTTCAAAATTTTACGCTCCAACTGCTCTATTCGTTTCTGTAATTGATCAATTGTAGTAACAGGTGGCTCTGTATCTTCTGACGATGTATTAGTGACTATTAATGTAGCGATGTCAACTTTTTTAGGGCTCAATATATGTTTATCAGCTTTTGTATCGACTTTAGGAACGTTCATGTTTATTTGATGCTGTGTATAAACATAGCATTTCTCCACAGGCCTTTGATTTGCATTATATACGTTTACCCTGTCGGGTAGGTCGTCAGTGTGCGAACATTCCGAAACAAATGCAGAGCTCTCTACCTGAATAGTAACCGATGAAACTCTCTCTGATTCGATTTGACGTTTCCTATATTGTTGTTCCGTGCCACATGCAATCGAGTTTACAGCGTTGGAGACATTATCACTGAAATCTAAAACAATAGTATGATTTTTAAACAAATAATGCACGTCACTATCAACTAAACATATAAGTACGAACTTACGTGTTATAAAAGATGAGTGGTCGCCAATAGCAAGCCGCGAACCAGACTTATCTGAACCCTAAAAGTACACGAACAATCAAATATGTTGAAAAAAGAACAATAACAAATCGTCAATACAATTAAATTAATATAGCGTACCTTCTTAGTGTGATATCGACTCTTTTCTGCAATGTACAAGGTTTTTATGGCGGGCGCTTTATGTTTTATTGAAACTAATACTCTTTGTGAACTCGGATGGCGTGGTGAACTCTTCTGTAGAATCTCTAAATCTAATCGAAAATAAAAATAATGATTACTATACTATACTATAATTGATTAATCATTTATCTGTATTTCATGTCGTTCGTTACCCAGTAGAAATGGTTTCTTGGGGAGGCGATTATAACCTCCTACGAGGGAATCGTAGTCAACTTCGCGTATCAACCTTTCTTCTTGGATGGATATTAACTTCTTCCTGGATGGAGACTGTTTATTTTCCATCACATTTTATTTTCCTCTTTCCATGCATAGTTATAAACCCACCCGCCTGAACTATATGATGGAATGTGGCGAAAACAATAATTTAGTTTATTCGACAAAAGGAAAATTTTACATTATTCTGACAGATGATTTGACTCAAATTGATTTTCTTCTTTACGTGCTTTCTGTATTTATGGTGTTACCTTCAAATTCAATTCATAAGTATTTACACTTACTGCATTTTATACTCAGCATTTAACTGTAATCCTCATTATATAGTTCGTTGTTTCATGATTTTCACTAAATATCATCAATCATTTGTTTGTCAAATTATTTGTTTTTGTTAATTCTGAAATTATAAAATTTTTTTTCGTAGTGACTTAAAAAAATGATTCTAGAAGAAACATTTCACATAAACATTATGTAAAACGCTTCTAGAAGATTTATTATTTCTAAGGAGTATATTTCTTATATTTGCTGCGATTACGCTCACTTCATGTGTACGTACTCAGAACCCGTCCAATAGCTAACCTTCAAACTCCTGCAATACTTTTTCATGTAGGCCCATTTCGAAAATGGAAGATATCGAAAAACAAGAAAGTTAGCTGTCAAAATTTACAAAGCGTGACGTTTCATCCATTTGTGCTTTTCTAAAAATTGTTGGCCAATTTTCTGGTGACAAATTAGTTAGGTTTTAGGGTTCATATAACGTATGGATGCTTGAGTTGTCGTGAAGGATGTCGGAGCAAGAGAAGAAAAGCGGCGGCTCGTCCGCCGGGGGCTCGTCGGTGGTGATGGTTGAGCAGTCTGTGGCGAGCAGACACAAGCAGCCATACCGCCCCACGGATTTGCAGGAGGATGCGCCTGACCTGCATCATAAACGCTCTAAAGCACCAGCTGTACCATGTATTTATGACTTTACATTAACTTTGTCTGTCATTGGCGATACATTTTTTTATTCACTCCATTTGTCAGTTACTATTGTCAGTTACTATACTATTCATTCTTACAGTATCAACTTGTTTATTATTATTAACGATAGCTGCTATTAACAGAAGCTGAATCATGTCTTAGTAAGCAAAATAACATTTTAATGTAGGTATCATTGAAAATCCACAATTATTTTACAGCTGTGACTGAGAAATTGAAAAATTCGGCTGAAACTCCTGAAACTATAGAAAGAAAGGAATGCGAACGCGGTGAGGCAGTACATACTTACAACTTTTGAAATAAAGTTATTTATTAAATAAGGCTACAGAACATTTGTAATATTAACCACTGTTCCTTATTATACAGCTATGTCTTCGGAAAATCATAAGCATAATGCTGCGAAGAAATTATCTCCCAACACAAAGAGGCGAGACTCTTCACCAGAGACAATCGCATTGGCACCTGTAGAGGTGGAAAAAAAGGTGGGGTTAATATATAAGGATCTGATATCCCATTGTCCCTTACATGTAGTATGTTGTAAATGTTTCTTTATCACGCCATGGTTGCACGATAGCCATTCCGTATTGTATGATTATTTTGAAATGCATCCTTTTTAATTATAATTGTATTACTCTTTTTTATTGCGTTTCTTGTTCTTCGTTAGCCATTCTAACCATTATGGTGTAGGCCTCCTACAGCGTCGGTTTGGTTGTGCGTTATTACTAGATAATTTTGATATGGTGTGTGTTTCACAGAAAGGTACGATCTCGCCACAGCCCATACCAGCCCACGTGGGACCTATGTCATCCACAGCCCTCAAAGTGGCAGAGCGAGATAAAGTAGGGCCGGAAAAGAAGAGCGATGACGATAGCATAACGGAGGAGATCGCCGAGTTGCGGACCCCTGAAGTGGCCAAGAAAGAATCGGAATGGGTAAACCATTAACATCTTATGTTCTTCAATTATATAGTTTTTAATTGGACTGCATTGTGCTTTTGCCCTGATGGTGCGGCCACAGCTTTGGCTGAGTGCTCTAATTAGTGCCTTAATAATTTCACTAAGCAGATGTCGCCAACATTTTAACACATTAATTTACCAACGTCTTTACTAATGGCGTTATACATTAAGCTATTAGAGCAGTAGGGTAAGCAGGAACTTCTAATGTTATCATAACACCATCGAGAAAATATGCTGTCACTGTTATACTTATTTATGATATCGGTGGTGTGAGAGGGATGGAAGACGATACGTTACCAAAACGGTTGGTAAAAAAGGATTGTGCTTGCGATACAATACTATATTAATGTAGCCAAGCGTGTAACGTGGTATTTTCAATGGATTATAATTAACACGTTGACTGCGTTAAGAGGTCTAAAAGATCTCTAACGTGACTTTCAGCTGGTGCGGCGCCGAAAATCGTGTTCTCCACCTCTGTGCGGGAGGTCGTAACTTCTTTATTTCTATGTGTTCGACAGAGACAAATATACATACCTACTTCCCGCTGCGAGTTTGATTCAATAATGTAATAAAAAAAATAGGAGATGGATGAGGTCTCTAACGCACTGAGTTGTAATAATATACATCTGTTGCGTGAGGAGATCTTTCGGACCTCCTAAAACACAGGCGTCGTAGACGCAAGGAGCGGAGCGCGGGCGGCGCGGGCGCCGTTAGCTCGCGCTCAGTGTTGTTCAAATGTCGATAATGTGTACCAGCGCACTCCATTTAAAAAAAATACGCTCTTATATTTTGTCAGCGTGGTAGCAAAAAAAGTCGTTGCACAGGCTGTTACAGTAAATTACGGCTCACATTTAGTAGCACAGATGCATCCAAAAAAGCCAAACGAATAAATACACTATGTGTGCAATGCAAACAACAAATGTGTTACCATGCTTCAATGAGGAACATTTTTCTTAAATATATTTTAGGTCACTATGTTTATTGAAATAAAACTAATTTTATGGATTATCATAATTCATCATTCACGGAAGGACAGTCACCATGGTCAGTCCTTTTTTTTTTTTTTTTTACAAGGGGAAATGCAATTACGCATCCCCTCTCGCCCGGGGGGACGAGAGGGGTATGTGGGACTCCCCGGCAGAGTGCCGGTATACCCACTAAAACCCCTTGGTCCGCCATCACCGCCTTTGAGCGGGGCGCCACAGGATCGCACTAGGCATACTACTGTGGCGCCCCGGCGGCCGGCCCGGTTGGTCCCGGGCCGCAGACATCAGGAGGGGTGCCTGTTAACAACAGGCACCCTCCGTCGGGGGGACTTTGTGTGGGCAGGTGGTCCCCCGACCCCACCATGGTCAGTCCTGCCGTGACCATGGTTGCTGTAAAACAGCCGAAACGACGGGATCGTAAAAACAAATAATAAACACGATAAAATCCGTAAGATTAGTTTTATTTCAATGTGTAGTATTCGAGTAAATATAAGAAATCAATATTACTATGTTTAAATTATTACTTCATAAAAAGTTAAGCTATCGATAACTGGGGTTTTATATTTAAACCCATCACTAGTCACAACCCAAACTGATCTATCTTTACTTGCGATGCGAGATTCAATGGATACCTAATTTTTTTTTCGTTATATCTCATAACCCACTTTTCATATCCCCATGCGTAGCAAACTTGAGATAGAACAGTTAATTCTCTATTATTTACAGAAAGAACATAGATTGTATCTTATTTTTTGATAAAGATATGAGTTTTTTTTAAATACCTTATTTTACGAGATGGTTTAGGTCTCATACGCACTACAGTGAAGCTCGGTTAAGAGGTCGAATAGGTCTCTAACGCACTGGCTGAAAGTCCTCTGAAAATGGCACCGCACTCAACGTGTTAAGGCGTAATCAGGCATTGGCATTAACACTGACGTAAACCCAGATGTGACCGCACCATTAGGGATTAACTGCTTTTTTATATGTCATGGAAGAAAATTCGGTATCTAATAAGCTCCTGGAATTCGGTTTCTCCATTCCAATATATTACCGTAGTGAACGCTAAAATGTTTCGTACATTCACACATCGGCTAAACGCGGCAGCCCGCACGCTACAAAATCTATACTTTTTAATTTCTAACAACATGTTATTCAATATTTTTTCATAAAAGCTTGTTACGGATTGTCGAGTAAATATGTAGCGTGTGTCGCGTGGCACACTCACAGTAACCTGTTTGTTGGTTTTGTAGTCTGACGTTGAGGAGGCGGGCGGGCTGCCGCGCAGCGACTCCCGCGCATCGCGCGTCTCCCGCGTCGTGCGTCAATTCTTCTGCTGCGGCACCGCCTACGGGGCCCCCTCCGAGGACGACATCTCCTCGCCCCGCACCTACGCCGACGGCATTTAGTCCACCTACATTCGCCCCCCACTGCACACGAGCTGTGTGTCTGCGCTCCCAAATGTTATCCCAGCTGGCCATTCCCAATCGTCGCATCCTCGGTCTTAGATTACGTTTAGCGATTAAGCTATAAATTATTACTCATTTAAGTGATACACCACTGTTATTAGCGACTACGTAGATTTTAAGTGTCCATCTCGAGGCGTGCTCCTAAGATCCCGCCGGCGGCTGGGGATGGCCAGCTGGACAAACTGAAAACTTGCACTACCACTGCGTGTGTACTTAGCTTGTATATAAAATTACTAATAATAAACGATTTTCATTGCTTGAGGAAGCCATGTGCACCTATTTGATTACGGACTTCAGTGATTCTAAACCTGGCTCGGTGATAGGTGATACGTTTACAAAAATATTTTTTATTCGTGTTGTATGATTGGCTGTTGAATTCATTATGATAATAATTAATATAAACATTGTTTAATTTAACAAAAACTCTTAAAAAGTGCAATAATATTTAAGAATAACATACAATGCCACTATTTATGAAATATTTCTGTACGATGGATACAAATTAAAGTTGCTATTTCCTGACAAATAGATCTTTTACTTATTAGGAAAACTGTTTTAAAAATTATAATTTCGATTTAAAATTCGGGCTATCATCACGTCAGCAGCCTATTCTTGTCTACCATGTATTTTTTGGTGGAAAGAAGGATAGAGGAATGGACCTACCTTTAAATATTTAGTAGCAAATGTAACGCAAAAGAAACGACCTTTATGTTTAAAAGAAAAAAGTGCAACCATTTTTTTTTAAACCAAGTATGTACCAAGCTTCACCTTACCCGTGAATTAAACCGACACTAATGCGAGGAAATAGCAGCCCGTATTTTTTATGGCACTAATCGATAAAAACAATACCCATAAAACAGATCAATCAATCAGTCATACCTATATTATTACCTCGTTGATCATACCGATAAAATATATCTAATAGGTAAACATAACATCTTAAATTTCAGGAAAATCATGAAATCTAACAAATTAAAAAGTTTTTACCTGTTCGTTGATTTATCACCCGATGTCCTAGTTACAATTTCATGATCTTGCTTAGAATAAAGATTCAATCATTCAATTAATATTTATTTAAATTCAATTAATATTTCAATTTTGAGAGATTTGATCCTTACGGTTGTCGCTATATTTCGTATTTATGTCAGTTTCATCACCGGCTGAGGCAAGCAAATTTTCAAAAATATTTGAATGCTGTTTTATTTGCTTTGTTGTATCTAATAAAGTAGATACTTTGAGATGCGTAGATTCGTAGCCCAGCCGTCCTGAGGATGCCTCGTTTAGAGGCAAAACACGTGCCGAATACTTTTTTAGATTCGCTTCGTTTCGCGGAGAATTGTATATTAATTAGGCTCCCGACACTCATGACATACAGATTCTCGACTTAGAGAAGTTCTGTTTTATTGGTTTCTTTAAACATCGATCAAGGAAGGGAGGGGCGGTGGTGGATCCCTCTTCCAACATTTGTTTTACAATAGATTTCCGCCAAGTATCGTCTAGCTTTATCAAATATTTTATTAACTTCAATATTCAGGGTTCTCTCCCTCGCCCCATTCATTATTATGTCCTTGTGTAGACATCACGCAAAGTTAACTAAAGTAACCTTAATATTGAAGTGCAATCAAGAAGATATTTTAGAACGCCCATACATTTTTTGTAGCGAGATGAAAATAAGAACAAAGATGATGCAGAACCTCATGAGACAGCAAGTGTTGCTGTAATTCAAATTGAATCAACTAATCAGAGTTTGAAGGATAATGTAAGTATACGAGTTCCTACTCCCGCTCACGGTCTAATGGAAACATTTCTGTATCTTTAGTAAGCCTTGCAGATTTAATATAGGTAGGTATAATGTGTAACATCAATATTGTACAATATTTAGGAGGTGCATTGGTAGGGTATAAAGATCACATTCCAAACTGAATAAATAAAATTATTTTTAATTTATAAATCAAACCACGTAATAGATGTAAAGGAAACATTTAATGAAAAGCTTTCTCAAAAAAAAAGAACGTTATTAGTTTATTATGCAGAAACGTGACCGGTATGACCTACGGGGTAACCTGTTAATAGTACATTATGATAAAAGTGAGCTAAGTGTTTTTATGATTAGTTTTTCTCACAAGTGTGTTGAAAAAAGCGTGAACCTTCGGTCCTTACGCTTTCGGCTCCATTACACCCTCGCGTTCGGCTCGGGCTGCGATCCCGTCTCGACCGTAATGACCAACTTAGCTCACTTGTATCATAATGTACTATTACGCTGTTTTAGGGCTCCCACACATAATTGCGAATTCACATCGCATCGCAAATATCTGCGAGCTCGCACGAATGCACCGTAAGAACTTCCGATCTGATTCGCATCGCGCATTCCTGCGATATTACATCACACTTGGCTTTATGGCTTGGCTGGCATGGCTTTATTCCGCTCTGAGACAGCGTAGGGGAAAGTAAGTTCCTGCGATGCGGCGTCGCATCGCATCGCATCGCAGTTTTGTGTGAGAGCCCTTAGTTACACCTTATATTAAAAAGTAAAAACCGCTATACCTTTCATTACGTTGCCTGCATATATCTTCTTCTTCTTTTAGGACGAAGAAGAAGAAGATATACGTTTCCACGGATCAGTGCCAGGTCCGTCCGCGTTATGCAAATATACACCAGTACGTAAACAATATTTGACCTAGACTAGGAATCGATTTATTTGTATACTGACGTACGATTCTTTTGTGTAAAATCAGTAGGTAGGTTGTTCTTTATCTATTTTCCCATAGCTAATTTATTTAATTACTTAATCAGAAAACTTATCCGTTACTATACAGGGCGAGACAAAGGGCAAGTAATTTAAGTAATAAAGATGACTACCCCGGGAACACTTATTTTCCGGGACAATAATAACTAGCCTAGATGTTAATCTTGTTATAAGCTATCATTATACCAAGATTCATCAAAATCATGATGCAGTAACATACAGACATAAAAGTGACAGAAATGCCGGACTGGTCTTCTATATCGCAAAAAAGGTCCCCTTCGATTATTTACCAAAATAAATATTTTTGTACAGACAGTGGTATCCTCACGGTACGGTCCTAGTAGTGAGGAAAAGTATATTTTTATTTCAATGATAAGAAAAATCACATTTATAGAGATTTGAAAAGCCACATCTCTGAGCCGCTAATCAAATAAGAAAGAAAAGTTAGTTTGACTCACGCTATATAATATAACGCCCATACAGAAGGTTACTGATAATCAGCCCTTCTGCCTGCGATCAGCGCCTCGTTCAGATACTAATGAGAGAACCGCGTGACGTCATCGTCAAAACGGATGGGGCAACTATCGTGGAATCATTTGTTCGGTTGCTATACTTTAGATATTAACATCATTTTCAGATAACCGATTCGAATTTGTTTAAGAAAAAAGAAATCACGTGGTACGATGGAAGTTATCTACCAAAACAACATGATATGCAGGTAGCTTTACCATTGTCCAATATTTGCAATCAGTATTAGAAACAATGATACAGCGTTGCTGAATAGAGAGTGAGTGAAATTCAAAAGGCTACAGTCGCCTTTGGCAAACAGTTGGTTTATGACTCACAAATATGTTATTATTTTCAGGATATAGGCTCTCGTAGCAGGGCTTGGATGCTAGAACGCAAGGTATCCGTAGGCCCTTGCTTCGGCTCGGGAGCACCCATGGGCGAGCCGTCTGGCATCACCATTTGTATACCCAAGGTATAAAGTTAATATCAGAATCCCTATCGTAACAATTGATTGCGAAACAGCTTTAATCTTTTTTTTTGTCATAAAAATGTATTCAAAATCACATACAAAAAATATATCAGTGGTTCTCATACTAGGCGCGAGGCTGTGTCATGAGGAGGCCAGATACTTATTATTAACAATTAGGTTTAGTGAGAAGCGGGAAACGTGTGCATGTTGGGTTTGTTGTGGGACTGGAGTGTGTGTGTGTATGTGAGTTGTGTGCGTGCGTCTGTATGTGTGTGTGTACATTTGGATGTGAATGCCCAGGTAATCGTCTCCTGATTAAAGATTTTACGGTGGTTCTAAGATTCTATATACTCTCTAGATAAAAGTTTGTCATGATCTGGGCTATTAATTGTAATACGATGTGATTTGAGGGTTGCGTTGTGCTTTGCTTCAGTTTTGTCAGCAATATATTTATTATCGAAGTGATTTTATTTTTCAGAAATCTCTACGAAACATGAACGATAACAAACCGTCACAATCTGGGATCTGCATCTCGGTGTCAAGGGTAATACAATTTTCCGAATTATCGACGTTATAGAGCCACCATCTTCAACAACAATTACAATCTAATATTGCAATAAAATTGGTATATAGATAATGCTGCAGGTATATAGAATATTTGCAGTAAAAATATAACCCCCTAAGAAGCACATTTCAGATTATTTTGGTGAATAAAATAATAATGTAGTTTACCCACATTTGGTCATAGCGGAGTGAAAGGGTATTTAAATGTGATTTCGTTCACAGAAATATTTAGATAAACCAACAAAATCCGGAATAGATTTCGTTATGAAAAGTTGTGGGGATCGAGTTAAGGTACCATCGAAAAGGAATGCTGATTTAAAGGTATGCATATATATAGGTACTAACTATATAGAAGTACTTGTTACATTGGTTCACTAGCATTGGCTTCGACATCACTACAGTGGGTCACTGTCCCAAATCTGATTCAAGCTTTTTTCTTTCAGATAGAAGAAGCGCCTATCAAATTTTTGGACAATCTCAAGGGAAAGTTTGACAACGTGTATGGGAGAATAAAAAATGTGTTACACATCCAATAATATCGTGCGACGTTAAGGCAAGTGCATACTTAGGCAAGCCGCATCGCATAATACTAGCAAAACGACAAAGTGTAAGATTTTATTTGTTTTATTTTGACTAAATTGCAGTGCATCAGTTACCGCGGTTTTGCAAAAAAATAATGCTGCCTGCTAAAGTGTGCCATGGCCTTTAATCTGTATTGGTTTCCTATTAGATTATATTTTTCTAAATGTTCCTTTTAATAAAACAATATGTTATTGTTATTTTTTATTGATACTCAATTCTTTTTAATTTGTACGTTTGACCACAATTTTACAATAAACTTTTATATACTTGTACAATGTCTATCAAACATAATTTCAACGTTTAGGCATCTACTTATCAGAAAAACAATTACTCGTAAGCTGCTTACCTACTTTTCACATTTTTTATCTTTTACATAGCATCAAAAGAGTTTTCTAGTGGTGCCATTTTTGGACTATTAAGTAGTCATCTTTCTCCACTCAATAGTAACAAATTTCTTTTGTCAACGTATATAGTATTTAAGAACCATAAATATTTATGATCCTTATTTCCTTATATAAACACGAGGAGTGTTCAAGAACAATATAACAACGTAATATAATGTATTAACACTCTTAACACAAGGAGAGTTCAGGAACCTCCCAAATTATATCCTTATTATAGATAAACATGAGTATTTAAGAACCATAAACTTTTATGCTCCTTTATTTTTTTAATAAATATAGGAGTGTTCAAGGCCCATAAGTAGTTAAGCTATTTACGTCCTTAAATGTACGTACGAAGAGTTCAAGAAACCGGTCTGGCGAGGCCTACATGTTGGTGTACTGCGGGTCGCGCGCCTTGAGCCGGAGCTCCTGCTCGATGCGCACGCTGCGCGGCACGTGGCACGAGGAGCAGGACGCGCACTTGAGCGGCATCTGGTGCGTGAGGTTGGCGGCGCGCGCCGCGTCGTAGTCCGTCTCGCGCGCGCGCCAGCACAAGTCCGTGCCGCCGCATCGGCACGTCATCTCGCGACAGATCTTCGGGATGTACAAATGGTGTTATGATCACGCTGTACTTACCAGCTGTGGGGCAAGGTTGCAGTGGCGATGGCTTCATATGAAACGGTTCCTACCGCCTTGCCTTTCGGAAAATGGTAGCCACTAGTCATAGGAGGATGTTCTATTCAAATAACACACCTATATCTTTCATGGATAAAGTTGTTTTTTCTTAAATTTCGATTCAAATACTAGAAAACCCTTGGGAAACCCGTGCCTAAGGAAAAGTTATGTATTGATTTCTTATATTAACGCAATACTATATTATTATATTATCTATACATATAAATAAAATTGGAGTGTCTGTTTGTAATATTAAAATAACCGCTTTTTACTAAGTGCATTTGGATGTATACACGTTACCTATACCGAAACAACATTTTTTACAATTTTTGTCTGTCTGTCTGTCTGTCTGTCTGTCTGTCTGTCTGTCTGTCTGTCTGTCTGTCTGTCTGTCTGTCTGTCTGTCTGTCAGTCCGTCCGTCCGTCCGTCCGTCCGTCCGTCCGTCCGTCCGTCCGTCTGTCTGTGACGGGACTTTCACTGGCAGATAGCTGATGTAACAAGGAGTAACTTCGGCTACTTTTATATTAGAAAAAAAATAGGATCTCACGAAAAAAAAAAACCAATGTTGCAGCGCAGCGCCTGATTGTTTGATGGCAACAACCTGCAATGCGTCCCGCGGGCTCAGAATGGGCGGGCAGGCTGTTGTCAACGGTTGTCTTTGTTAAATACCACGCGGACAAAGTCGCGGGCAACAGCTAGTATTATATATATTACTATTTATTTTATGTTTTTACGTCCCCGACGTTTCGGCTGCTTTACAGCAACCATGGTCACGGGAGGACTGAGGTGTTAGTTAACATTGCAGTTTTAGTTCAAAATTAATAATTATGTATTTTTATTGATTTTCAATAAAAACACATAATTATTCTAATTCATGCTGAAATTATTTAAAAAATACTGAAAATAATGCGCATAATTCATGAAAAGCATGGGGGCAGAATCATTACATTAGTTGTTTCTCATGGTATCAGTTTTGGCTACGAAGCCATCTACACCCTGTACAGATTGGATTTCTAAATTTTGGAAAAACGCCTCTTGCGATATGACCATTTATTACATACATACTTATAAGTGCCAAGATAAGTGCAAAGGTAAAACAATGGAGGGCTCAACACACCGATGCCAAATACTCGTCCCTGCACGCGTCCGGACAGTCGCAGGTCCAGTTGGTGGGCGGCACGCACGGGACCGTGGGCGGCGTGTAGCACGTGCTCGGGTGCGTGTAGCACGTCGCGCAACAACACTGCTGGCACATTGTGTACACCTGCCGCACGAAACGCAAAAGATGATTGATACGATAATCGAAAGGTAGACGCGTCAGGGTAAATAATAATAATAAATAAATATCGCCATACGAACACACCAACTATACGATCCCACATTAAGCAACGCTTGTGTTATGGGTACCGTACAATGGACTGAGGGCGAACTCAGTATATAATACTTATATTCATATTAAACATCCATGACTCGGGTACAAACATTCGTGCTCATCACACAAAGCTTGTCCCTACCAGGATTCGAACCCGGGACCCTCGGCGCAGAAAGCAGAGTCACTACCACTGCGCTAATCAGGCCGTCAAATAAATAAATATCACCAGACGAACACACCAACTAAGCTAAGCTTGTATCGTACATTGGACTTGGAGCGTTCCAGTACCTTTATAATCTATACCATTATAAAAAAAAACTGACAAACTCTCAATAGTTTTTTTAATCGGATTGGATCATATAGAGTTGGGTCAATAGATAATCTGTGGATCTACTGATATGATTCAGAAAATTCTTGCAGTAATAGGAATATACATTGTTCCCAAGTGCTATAGGCTGTAGATATACTACTGTTGTTTTTTTTCTTGCTAAAGTATTTAAGATTTACAATAAAAGCCGATACAACATTGTTAGCACCACATAGTTAAAAAAGGTGAAAACTTAAAGCAAAGGTACCTACTGTCATAAAGAATTTAAAATTTTCCCAAAGTTTTCTAGGCATCCCGTATCTACGTAAAGATAAGTCATTGATACACACCAGCCACACAGCTCGTGCTATCTCGTTACGGACGTAAGGCAAACAACTGCACAACAGACAATTTTCAAACTTGGAGAGTTCCGGTATACCCAAATTTCTCTCAACTCCTGATGGTCCGAGTACTATCTATTGATATAAAACAAGATATTGGAGTAATAGCAGTGGAAGTGGCGGGCCTAGTAAAAAAAATAAGTATGCTTGAGACCCTATTCGAGTTCAATTTAACGAGCTAGTAACACATTTACCCCCAAATTTATAGACGTTTTATAACTTTATCAAACGTCATATAGTACTGCGCACAAAAGTTTTGCTTTGCGCAGTACTATATGATTTTTAATATAGTTATAAAACGTCTCTAAATTCGGGGGTAAGTATATAAATAGCACTCTCAAAATGAATGTGGGACTGCAGATTCAAACCCCGGCTCGCACCTCTAAGATTTCTGGATTTCATGTTTGAATAAAATTTTCAACCACATCATTTGCAAAAACGGTCAAGGAAAACTTCCAGAGGAAACCTGCATGTCTGAAAGCACTCATCGAAATACGTGTGAAGTCGACCAACCCGCACTGGGCTTGCCTGGTGCCCTACAGCCTAAGCCCCCTCGTATTGAGGGAAAGCCTGTACCCAAGAATAGGACACTAAAAGGGTTAACATAATTAAGTATTATTTTATTATGTTGTTCATCGTACTTATTGTTATTTATTCTGTGCAATACTTATAAGTCTCAACTGCGCAAAGATAATACTATATATATAGTAAATAATAATAATACCAGCCCTTTCAATATCCCACTGTTGGGCACGGGCCTCCCATTAATGCGAAGGGGATAATACTATAATCTTCTTTTATTCCTAACACTGACTCACTGACAGACAATGCATAGCATGAATTGGTGGACCTTAGTTACAATCGCGGGCACATGACTAGCAATAAGATAATTCTTCCTTATAAAACACATTTTTTTCTAGGTTTACTACGTCTATCTACTAAATTAAACGCCAACTCACTTCACTTGCGAAAAACTGGCAATCAGGTGCGCAAGTTCCGAGGTTGTCAACATACGCGCACTGTATTATGTTCTTCCCGCCCTGCAGGCCCTTGACTACGTTCACGGTGGTCCGAGCGATCGCGTACGCGCCCGCCAGGCACGCGGTCTCGCCGCTGCAGCCCTTCGCGACACACACCGCTTCATTGCCACTCATTATACATGACGTCACACATTCGATCTGCAACCACGTGATCATGGCGCCGTTAGCTTTTTAATTTCAATGATGGCCAGTGTTGTGGACAAGGATATGCATACTCATCGAAATATTGCTCAAGAATAGCAAATCAGAACAACGATTATGTTGCACTCGCGGTGTGCGTGAAATTTCGCAAATGTCAATGTGATTACCTGAATAAGGTGTGGATCGGGAACCACAGTTCATAGGTACACAGTGATTGTTTCGAGCGCCTATCTAGTGCGTAGTACGTACCTAATATTGATGGGTAAATACATAATGTATAAAAGGAACCCCTCGTATCTCCTTTATTTTTTCTCATTTATTGGTTTAATGGAAGCCTTGCAAACGAACATCAGAAGCTAGGTGGGTTACAAAAATACCAACTCTTAAAATACAAATACTTAGTCAATCAAAATATTGTAGTTTTTGCCATAGGTACCCACTAGTTGTTGAAAGAAAGTGAAACTTAGAGCTTATCTACTCGTGAGTCTCGTTACTTATCACGATGACCTCTCTTAACTTTATGACCGTTTTCCACGAATACATAAATTCTTTTGCATAAAACACATGAATTGTAACGAGGTAGATACCTATCAAGTTTAGGTAAATGTTCGAGCTAACATTTGATTTTAACATTTGATTGACGCCATACAAACACACATGTGAGTGCCTACCAGTATATAATATATACCAATATATATGTAATAATATAGCAATGTGGAGATTTCGAAGGCTCTAGTACCTTACCATTAATATAACTAGATTGTAAATCATCCAAAGCTGACTTAATTTTTGACGACATCTTAAAGACTCTACGAGCGGCACAACTTGGTACCCAATCTACAAACCAATCTGTATGGCCGACTTGTAGGGATTCTACAAATCAGGCATACAGATTGGTTGGTTGGCAAGCTTGACCATTAGTAGAGGCTTTAGCCTGCAAAATGACTGACTGATAAACATTATGAAGGATAGGTACAAATACGTTGGACACCACTGTAGATCCTGGCTTACAGGAGTAGCAGTGGTGAAAGTGTGTGGCGGGCCTGGCCCATAAAAAAAAAAGGTACAAATACCTGTTCCTGGGACATAATACAAGGGTGTACGGCGGCGGACAACACGGGCACCATGGTGCTCGGCGTGGCTCCCCCGATGACGGGCACGCGCACGGCCTCCGGCGGCGACTTGAGGAAGTCCGCGAGCACTGTGTTGGCTCGCACGCAGTTCAGCTCCACGCAGCCGAGCAGCGACCGGGGGTTGTATACCCCCCGGAGCCGTTGGATCTCGCTGACTAGCGGTACCATACTCTCTACTGGCTCTGTTGCTACTATTGTGAAGGCCTGAAAACAAGAACAGTGCAGTGCAGTACTAAAAAACTCAAGCACGATCTTTTTTGTAGTGTTGCGGTAACAACGTGTACGGTACCTCACTCAGACTACAGCTTTTATAAATAAGAATGACAGTGATAGCGATAGCGTGCTGTCTCAATGTGGTTATGATTATATTTGGAGTCCCTGCTTATACTTAGCAGTGATGTTTGAAGGGATTTGGGTTTGGGTTAAACTCCCTACATGATGAAGCTAGATGTGTTTTGCTTTCAATCATGATCATGGTTTTTGGTTGAGATTTGTGGACATGAGGAATTAATAAATGGATGAAGGAGGATGGAGGAGGAGGAAGGAGGAAAGGAGAAGGAAGGAGGAAAGGAGGAGGAAGGAGGAAAGGAGAAGGAAGGAGGAAAGGAGAAGGCAGGAGGAGGAAGGAAGAGGAGGAAGGAGGAGGAGGAGGAGGACAATATTGGGATCAACCCTAGTGAATTATTTCGTACCTATAATAATCGTTGCTTCGGGGCACTATGAAAATAAGTATGCATATATCCAATACTAGATGCGCCCGGCGGTGTTACCCGCGATAAAAAGTATGAAAAATTAAAACATCTATCCCACGGGAACCATACATTTTACCGGGATAAAAAGTAGCCTATGTGTTATTCCAGACTATAATCTATCTCTGTGCCAAATTTCATCCAGATCCGTTCAGCCGATCGGGCGTGAAAGAGTAACAAACATCCATCCATCTAT
Source organism: Pheosia gnoma (assembly GCA_905404115.1). Classification (NCBI taxonomy): domain Eukaryota; kingdom Metazoa; phylum Arthropoda; class Insecta; order Lepidoptera; family Notodontidae; genus Pheosia; species Pheosia gnoma. The sequence goes on from FR989907.1 coordinate 6,297,365, forward strand.
CCATCCATCCATCCATCCATCCATCCATCCATCCAAACTTTCACATTTATAATATTAGTATAAGTATATAGTATATTAGTATATTAGTATAGATTATTCTGCATGTAATGAAACTCCAGAATGCTTTTATTGACATACACAGGTGTTACAAAAAAAGAGACCGCAAGCGAGGGCAGAGTGAACTAACCGATGGACACGTGTTGCAAATCTGTAAGGTTATCTCTGTCAGCACCGGTGCACTGTACTCGAATGTGTCGCATTTGTTTCGCGCCACGATTATTACAACTTTCGCGCCCTGAAATTATAAACGTGTTATTAGGCTTATTTGTCTGAAGAACAAATATAATATGTACCTAAGTACCCACTAATAAGGCGCATGAGTATTTTAAGATTACAGATTATTTTTGTTGAAGTATTTTTTTATCATCTACACACCATGAAACATTATAGACGACCATATTGTGACCTACCCCGCTTTCAGTACTGATGATCGCATGCTCGAATATCTGTCCGAGCAAACTTTGTGGGATTAGCACGAACGATTGTATCTGACTCATGGATGTTTAATTAAGTAATTTATTAATTATATACTGGGATCGCCTTCAGTCGTAGATAGTACAGTACCAATAATACAGTACCAATAATACAAGCTTAGCAAGCTTTGCTTAGTTTAGTACCGTACAGTTTGTGTGTTCGTCTGGCGATATTATATTATTTGGATCAATTACAATGAATTACACATTATGTTGTGTATATCTACTTGTAACGCAAGTTGCCAGCAACATCCGTACCACCTTATTACATCACGCCTCCAATTGTCACCAGCTGTAGTAAAATAATCATTAGCCCTTATTCAATGTTCAGTACTACTTATCCAACCTTCTTGCTATCAAGCATTCTTCGTTCCGTGCATTTTTTACTCTAGATCTGGTCTACCCTGAACGTTTTTGGGTTAACAACTGATCGGTCAACCTATTGCCAACTCAGATTATGAAACCGTTAAATACCTTGGTAGGTATTTAACGGATTTAACGGTTTTAAAGTATGAGTTTGGTGGTCCAAACTCATACTATAAAAGATTTAATCAATTTACTATAGAAGATTCTAATTATACATATGTTTTAAAAAGCAAACTACCTACTTCGTAGAACCATATAGTAAATGGACGAAAACTTTATTTAAATAAGGAACTCCGTATTCCATTTACTTTGAGTCAATGATACGTACGTTTAGAGCATCGCACAACATGTGTTTCCCTGAGTACGATGACACTTTGCACTTGGTGTCGACATGGCTAAGCTCCATGCCATAGCCACAAGTAGGGCACATGTCATATAATGCTATCTCGTCTAGCATGGGACATTGCTTCAGCAGCAATGCGAGGGGCTGGCCTGTGGAAATAACACACTAAGTAGGTACCTAATCCCACTAATATTATAAATGTGAAAGTTTGGATGGATGGATGTTTGTTACTCTATTACGCCAGAACGGCTGAACGGATCTGGACGAAATTTGGCACAGAGATAGATTATAGTCTGGAATAGCACATAGGCTACTTTTTATCCCGGTAAAATGTATAGTTCCCGTGGGAAAAATGGCACTATTCTGTAGCTGATTGCCAACCTAAATAAAGAAGAAGAATGCAGCATACCTGTGCAACCGGCGGCACCACAAATAGTGACCTTCATCCCAGCAGGGCAAGTACTGTACGGAAAACTGTCCGGTTTTTTGACATATCGGTCGTACAAACCGCAACCCAGCGTACTCCATGATGACCGCACCAGATGTCGGCCTGTGTAACGGCACGCATGCAAAACTGTTCTCAAAATTTGCATATTTTTTTTATATATTTTTGTGTTATTTATTTATAAACATATATATTGGATTTACATGACTTGAATTTTGAAGTTAGTGTTAGTTATTCTCTTTGTTGCTCGTGTTTATTTTTTTTCCTCTTTGATTAAATCTATTGATAGAACAAGAAGTACCTATTTAATTTACTATAGAACTTGCGAATAATTCGAGCGTAGTCCGGTGATTAAAAGACGCCCAACAATTATTTATGTTTCACCTTATTTATAATCACTGCTTTACTTATTCAGAGCTGTACTTATGTAACATAAGATTTGTATTACACTGTTTTATAACAGATTTGTAATTACACCGCTCTACACGGCCAACCGAAGGGATTGTCCCACTGATATACATTTAATTATCACGTTGTGCATATAGACATGAGCGTTTGCTGAATAAGTAATGTAAAGAGATATTATCATCACCCTTCGGTTGTTAAATGTCCTACAACTTGTTTGCAATGTGCATTACGTCCACGGTTTCAAGCAGTGAAGCTTGTGTCTATCGAGAATAATTGCAGTAAAAAATGTTAACGAGCCTCAGTAAATATATCAGTAATTCAGATGAAAACTTAAAAATAACAAATATTTTCAAGCCTTTATATATTGTGCTATCAATTCTCGGATTATTTCCTTACAGCGTTAAGTTTCATAGGAATAAACGAAGCTTGACGGTGATACAAAAGTCGATATACTTCAATTCTATACGCACTGTTTTCTTTGTAATTTTTATATGCACTTTTCTAGTACTACATGTTCGCTATGTGTATCACTCCATTGGCGACACCTCAATGACGAGAGAAATAATGACGCAAATGAACTATATATTGGAGCTGGTCAACTTCACAGCATTTTGTATGGTCGCATATATCTGCGCTATTCATAACAGATGGATATACGTGAAGATAATAAATAGAATTGCTAATTCGATTCAATCCACGAATAGAAATATCGAAGACGTGCTCAAGCATTTTCGGTTTGAAGTAAACATGGTCATAGGATCTCTCGGAGTCCTGTTTGTACTGCAGATGTGTGTTAACTTCTCAAGAGATTCGACCCTCTGGAAGACGACACTGGTTACAATATCTTTTCTGTTGCCACAAATGATTCAGTTCACTTCGATCGCTTTCTACTACGTGTTGATCTTAATGTTGGTCGTATTCCTACACAGCATTAGGCAGCATATCTCCACTATTTTACAAGAGAATAATAACTTAATGGAATGTTTCGTGAAGGTGGAAACAAGGATACGTATATTGAAACATTCAGAAAGTCTGTATGTTAAGGCTTTCGAATTAAAGAGAGATATAAACAGAGCATTTCAGGCACCATTACTGATCACTACATTGCAAAGTTTTCACTCCATAGTGAGCGAAGCTCATATTATATATCATGGTATTGTAATCGAAAGAGCTTTAAGCGTGCACTCTATCATTAATTGTTCGTTATGGATCATTTATCAGTTTATGAAAATATATGTTCTAGCAAGATCGGGAAATTTGATAAAATTTCAGGTGACAATATAATATACTGTACTGTAGCGATATACTTACTTACTGACATTTTTGATTAAGTGAGATTAGTACGTAATTTTAAAGGTGTAAGTATACCTTGTAAATTTATATAATTTATTTCAATATCTCCATTTTCATTCTTATTTTTAGGTTTTAAAAATTGGTCAAGTTTTGCACAGCATTCCTACGGAAAGATCCGATCTCAGATTACTTATGGAGGTAAATTTATTCACATGCACGGTCAGATAAGGTTTCATTAAATATTTATTTTTAAAATAGGCACTGTATCTAGGTAGTTACCTACCTAACTAATTTATCCTTTTGTTTCCAGATACAGCATTTTTCGACGGTGATCTCGTATCATGGTGCTGAAATAACGATTTATGGTTTTTTCACGCTCGACGCTCTCTTTATGTCCAAAGTAAGTTGGCACCAAACCTACTTAGTAAGGATACAATTAAATAAGGCTAATAAGATACCTAGATGTATTTATAGATACATCTTTTTTACCCGACTGCGGAGGGTATACATATGTGTTATTTGCCTATGTTATGTATGTTTGTTCCTTTGTGGCGCTCTAGACCAAACGCGTGGGCGCATTTTGGTGATTTTTACGTCAATCGATTTGTCCTAATCTTGCGAGTATCACTAAAAACCGTAAAAAAATCGACGACGACTTGTTATAGCCATATTGTGAAAAAACGATGAACTATTTTAAGTGGGGTATATTGAATAAATATTTGAAAAACATTTTAAGGTTTCTCTTATCATTTTTTTTGGAAGAATTAGTCAGATTTTTGTGTTTTAAAATTTTCGTTTCAATCATGTAAGTACTGTACTCGTATTATACTCAACTTATACTTAGATTTGGATCTACTTTTAGCTAGGTACAGGTATACCTACTATTGCTACAACGTACTCCTATTTTACAGATCATCGCATCAGCAGCAATGTACTTAATTATTTTAGTGCAGTTTGACAAAAAATAATTTATTAATTGGATAAAGTAAGTACATAGGGGGAAAAAGTAAGGCCATGCTTTTCTCTTCTTTACGAAATGAAATGCGATGAAATAAAATGGATATGAATATGGCCTCACCCACAACTGTCACATCGTACCTACTCGCTTTGAACGTCGTCTTCTTTTTTTTGCAATGAAAGAAAGAACATATTTCTCCCATTGGTAGGTATTCTGCCAATGTCAAGTATCAATCAAATCAAGATCCTCAGATGAATTCCAAAAGTGATGTCACCTAGTACCTTGTAGTGCCTAGTACCTTGTAGTGTTACAAAGCGTGCTTCTCTTCAATGTTAATATATAAGATCCTCTCTTCGTCCAAGGTTCAAAAATATAGGTTTTGTCGGTAAATAACTCTCATCAACCAATCATCATACATATTTCCCTCATTCCCGCCATTAAACCGGATAGAATGGTGAATGAGTAGTTGGAATAGGTAGTTGTAGCAGGGCATGTAATATAATAAAAATAAATATTGTCTTTGGTTGTAAGCTGTCTTGTGTTGCAGAAAAAAAATAAACGTTTTCATATGTTTTATTCTTTCTCTAATTCATTCTTCTCCTAAACCTAAAGCTGGGTCCGGCAATGAATTATCCTTTGCAGCAAGTTTGAGCAGACCAAGTTGGCACGTATGAACGTAGTTTATATGAAGGCGCACATGGACATAGCCAAGGTTCGCTTTGAGGCGGGGCAAAGCAAGGAAACCATCATATTTTATTCGCCAAAAAATCTGTTATCAATAGGACGTTGTTGTTTTCCCTGATATATCACTGCTCTCTTTTGCCAAGATACTATAGAGACACTTAATTTCTTAAAATCCGTAGTGATATCGTTTCATATTTTTCGATTACCCCACTTTGCTCCAAACGTAGCTATACTTCTGAGGCGTAGACCAGATTTAAAACACCGATAGAAAACCACTATAGAGGGATTTATAGAATCGGTGAATGAATCAGATGAATTACATTGAATCCGATTTATATTAGGTATTTCACTTTGACAGAATAAAACACTTCAAGTGGATGATATGCGAATAGATTGCAAATCATCAAATTTCTTGTCTGACACTAAGCTGATATTTTAAGCTAATGAGATACGCATACCACCCCTGCACGTTCGCTGCTCGCACACCATCTATCTTTTATCCATCAAACTAAAACGTGGCGAGTACCACGCATGTCAACTTGTCAAGTTACTAGTGAACTAGTAAAGTAACACGTCTGTATGTGAATTGTGAGCTTTAAAATGAGTGAGTAAGAGAACTATTAACCTATTGAATGAATGACATTTTATTATAAAGATATTTGTGGTGTCGAGCTGGGAAGCGGTTTTTGGGCTATTTTTTGGTTCGTATTTGATAATTATAAATTTGTATTTAGGATATGTAGATGCATTCATAACGGTACATTTTAATTTACAGTGTGTATTGGCTTATTTCTGCAATAGTCCACGAAATCTAGGAAAATGGTAAGTTAATAATTCGAAGAATACTTTCAATTTGCTACTATCTAAATTGTAAATCAAAATATTCTATCTCTATATATCAAAATATCAATAATATTAGAGTTGTTTTGAATGAATGCCGGCATGCGGTGAAGCCATTTTGAGTTCACCATAATGGCCGGCGGCCGCCATGTCACATCACATCACATGTTCGTAAAATTGTAGTCGATATCAATATCAATTGCTGTAAAAGTTTTGCAGAACTCTTCCGTATTTTTGCCTTGTTACTGTTCGAGACTAAAGTGTTGAACTTTGCCAAAAATTAGAGGCGTTATTCACCAGGAAAAGTTTGTTGGAAATTCTTGATTATGTATGTGCAGATAAGAACTCAGGTATGTTATCAAATTGTATAGCGGGTATTACTTGTTGTAATATTTTATATTTACATGTTACGTTACGTATATTGACCTATGTATCTCCTACCTGTAAAGTTATTACGAAATGTGCAGCTAACCGTGTCATTTCCCTACTAGATCAGGTTTCCTAGCTATATGTTATGAGTTGGTGATTGTCCGCAGATGGACGGTAACATAGTGCATCCACATCCGGGCGTTGTCCCTGGAGGCATGCCGGGCGTGGTGCACGGCATGCCGGTGCATGGTGCCGGCCCGGATGGAGAACACGCCCCCCACGGCCCGAGGCGGCGCTACCAGAATAGACCCAAGCCTCCCAACAATTTAGAGCGCTTACCACTGGATGAAGCTGCCAAGAGGGTAGGTATTATAATTAATTTGCCGAGCTAGATTTGTTAAGAATATTATTATAAGAACTCACAATGTTTATAAACAATAACTACAACAATTTCATTTTGGTCGAATAAAATTTCATTTTCTTAATATGATGTGTCAGGCGTACATTTAAGACTGCCCAATTGTGTGAAATTAAATATCATACCACCATTATGCTTTACTAACATTGTAATGGTTAATGAATAAGACAATATATTGGCAATGATCAGTATCTATTTTGGCTTTAGTAAACAAACCCATTGCTATGTAAGTATATTCATGATAAAAGTTACCTATTACCTACTAGGACTTATGTACATATCAATTATAAAGAAATGTTCCTAGGAGTGTATTTATGAACTTGATCCAAGCGAATCTGGGGAACTATTAAACAAATTTTGTTTTAGCTTTCGTCAATTTGAAGGCCCTTAAGTATGATGTTTTGAACATTCAAATAGGTACATGATTGAGTGATTAAACATGTTTTTCATACTTTTGTTTTTCAATCATCTGATCAGGTATTTGTACCAGTAAAGTTGCACACTGCCATTAAGGGTGCATTGTGGAATTTATGAAATTAATTAATCACTCTAATGGGTGTTTGATGTTGTCAAAACTTGTATGTACTTACTAAATTCTAGTCGAAATTTTTGCTAATGTTATTCCAGGTAGTGCAAAGCCAGGTAATAAACAATAATAATATTATTTCAGGAAATGGAGTCTCTCCCGCTTAAGACTCCTGTCTCTGTGCTTCAAGAGCTATTGGCTCGGCGTGGAACTGTTCCCAAGTATGAGTTGGTACAGATAGAAGGCATGATACACGAGCCGACGTTTCGCTACCGCGTTACCGTGGCGGACCTTGTCGGTAAGTTTCAGATAGCGAACAGAACATGTATAAATGAAGTTTACGACAATTAAATACAGATGTTTTTACAGCAATGGGAACGGGCCGGTCGAAGAAGGAGGCGAAGCACTCTGCGGCGAAGGCTCTGCTTGATAAGCTGACTGGTGCTGTCCCGGCTGATCAGTCCACCAATGGGAATGTGCCTGAGACGTAAGTAAAACTTTTAAAAACATGATTAGATATTTTTATGTTCTGGGTGTATTTTAATTGGTTTTTGTTTGACAGTGGAACAGTGGTTTCATCTTTCGAGGATAAACTAATGGGCAATCCCGTTGGGTGGTTGCAAGAGCTGTGCATGTCACGATTCTGGCCACCCCCATCCTACCATGCTGAAAATGATGACAGTGTCAATAGACGTAAGTTTTTGAATTGTAATTGCATAATTTATTTATAATATCAATCCATTCCTATTCAAATATATTCTAAACAAGTATTACTTTTTGTACCTACATAGAGACAAATGTTACTGTAATGATATAGTACTCATCAATCATTTTTTGCATTTCTAGGCTTGCCCCATGAGCGTCAATTCACTATTATATGCACGCTGCTTAAGCGTCGCGAAGTTGGCACTGGCAAGTCTAAGAAGCTTGCCAAGCGCCAGGCAGCCTACAAGATGTGGCAAGCCCTGCAGGACAACCCTCCGGAATCCTTCCAGCCTGAGGAAGAGGTAAGAATAATATATAAAAGAGAAGGGGTGAAAATATATTAAAGTGATTCTAACTTTGTGGTTTAACTGTGTACACCAATTTCACTGATCACAACAACTACAATTGCAAATATAAATATTTCATTTAAGAATATTATATGAATTTAACAACTTTTATGTACTACCTAATACATGTATTCTTTCAAAAAATTATCAACAGATCACTATTACAGCCATCCCAGTGGCTTTTTTTGTATCATTCCCCTGAAAGGGTTGCTCGCACTTGGCCAGGTGTTTTACTATCTTTCCGTCGGCTCCTGCAGGCTTGAATGTACAGAAGGGTCACTAGCGTTTACTTGAACTGATATTATAATCCGTGTTGTGTTCTAGGGCGGAGTCGCGGCCCGATACGCCGACTTGAAAGATAGTAAAATCTCCACTCTGACTACAAGTCACAGCCACAAGGTGTCGCAGTTTCACAAACATCTCAAACAGTCCGTCGGGCCCAACCTGGCCAAGTTGCAGGTATGACGTGTTTTATTACTATGCATGTTTTGTCAGTGGTTGAAATAAATTAATTTAAATGAAATACACAAATCAATGCATGTAAATTGAGTGGTGTTACAGTCTATACAATTGCATTATCATTTTATTTCTGTGACAGATAACTCCACTGAACAACAAGGACTTCAATTTCGTTCAATTCTTGCAAGAGATTGCTTCGGAGCAGGCGTTTGAAGTCACCTATGTCGATATTGAAGAGAAGTCAATGACTGGCCGCTGCCAGTGTCTCGTCCAGCTTTCCACATTGCCAGTGGCTGTCTGCTATGGGTCGGGGCTGACCAGCAAGGATGCCCAGTCCTCTGCAGCTCAGAATGCACTGGAGTACCTCAAGATCATGACCAAAAAGTGAATGCCTCACAATCTCGCGACATCAATGCAACAAGCCGAGTGCTCCATGATACGTATATTATTTTAAGTTATTACTAATGACTGATTTGTGGTGCACATGCAACACCTGGGCTTGTAATTGGTGTCGCAAGGTTCTGAGCCTACATTTATCTTTATCACCACTTCCCATATGAATATGGCAATATGCCTGTGTGCTGTCAGCACTTCGGGCTATGCTTTATAACTGGCATGTTTGCAGTATCTTACTTGTGATTTTTTTCTTCGTCATTAGTGTATTTCACCCCTGTCCATCTTATCTGTGCTGTGGCCTATTCACTTATGTTTTTACATTTGATTTGACATCAACAAGTGATTTCTCACTTGTACTATTACTGCCAACGTGCGAGGATAAATTGCATAGCCCGTAAATTTAAATGAAACAAAGTATGGAGTGGTTACATAACAAAATACAAGCTATACTTTGCATAGAATTAGTGTAATTTTCCCAGCGTGGAAATTACTTATATAAAAAAATGTAAAAAAAATAATAAAAAAGTTAAAAAATACAAAAAAAAAATGTGTGGATATTTCCAGTTTAATATTCAGCATTATTTAAGCATGATTTTTGCATTCATTATAATAAAAAAAAATACTTACCAAACAAAAGTTACAAGTCTTAGCTTTTAATGTATATTATAATCATGGCATAGCCAGTCGTATTTTTTCATTTTTTAAGACTTATTTTACATAAATTTAGTTAAGTGTCGTGTTTAAGAAGCTAACATGCTGAGCATTAAACGGAAAAAAACATCAGCTAGTAAAATGTCTTGTTGACGAACTGCCCGACCTTTGCTTTGTAACAAGCTCCAATATTGAGGTCAACTTGTCACTTGAACTGGTAAACAAGAACTTTTTACAAAGTGCAAGGGTTGGAACTTGTGGATAGATCATGTGAGGCAGGATTGCAGATTGTTTTATTTAAATTTTGTACCAGTGGTTCTAGGTTTTCTTTTGAATACAAGATGGATAACTTTGCAGGGAAGCTGAGAACTACGTGCTAGAGTGAATATATCACTGGAATTAGTGGTTGCGGAGTTAGGATCCCTTGCCTGTGAAAATGGGCATTATTTTAATGCAAAGTATAGAGGTTGTAACTTTTCTACCTGTACAGTGTCGTCGTCGGTGCTTGCCTTCAGCCGGGCAAAGACGAGGATCCTGCACGCACCAAGTTTCTTTTAAATTGAATGGTGTGAGTTCAACCTGCCGCTTGTAAAACATCGCACTGTTCAAGTTAGAAAAGACTACTCGAGTAAAGGACTGGAGTTCTGTTCAACCAAGACCAACTAAATAAATTATGATGTCCGACAGTCGAGGCATTCGTTTACTATTATTTTATGTTTAGTGAGTCTTGGTTTTACTTGTTCTTGTGATTAATCTCGCAAGAAATTATTATAGTTATATAATGTAGAATAATTATTGTCACATTTGTTGAAAACTTTCACTGTATGAATTTGTTTTATACATACGTATGAACTACTTACTTTAATTTTATGCTTAAAATATTTTCTGCGCTAACTTGAATATAATTGGTGTTGCTTACATGTTGTTTTTTTCCCAATCAAGACCCACTTCCTTGCGACTTACAATGATAAAGAATTTTATTGTTAGGAAGAAAAAATGCCTCGAAACCTTCTACGTGGACTGATTAGCATAGTTCGAAGATAATCCTGTTTTCCTGTACCGAGCGTCCCGGGTTCGAATCCCGGTATAGTATAGGGGCATGGTTTATGCGATGAGCGCGAATGTTTGTACCAGAGTTATGGACGTTTTTATCTTACGTCGCATAACATCCAGAAGGGTCGGTATGGAAAGCCTAGAAACGTAAGAGATAGAACAATATGTTCCTCGGAAATATTATATACTGAGTTCGCCCTCGGTCCGGTTGTACGGTACCACAATACAAGCGTTGCTTATTGGTGTTCGTCTGGCGATATTATTATTATTAAATTACGTATTTGTTGGGTTTGAATACATGTTTGCGAGGGTGATGGGCTCATCTTTTCTGTTCTATAATGTTTGTACCCACTAGTACTATCGGTAGTAAAGGTAGGTACCTAATACATTTTTTGTGAGAAGTGTTGATCCAAAACTGTTGAACTTTGTAGGATTGTGTGTTACTACAAGTAATGTTAGATATATTGCATAATCCTAGAGTATTCTATACATATTGATTGACACAAATGTATTAAAATTACAGGTGGCATTTTATTGCATTTGTGTGTTCAATTTCCGAGGCTGAGGCAAGCGAGCAATAAAAAAAAGGTTTACTATTAAGTATATCATTATAGGACTCCTTGGGGTTTACTTTTAAAACTATAGGCCCATATAAAATATGTTGTTTATAGATATTAAACGAGTTACCACTGTTTATTAATCGAAATAAAAGTTACAAAACAATTATTTGCGTAACTTGAACTTGTTTTTATGACTAAATTTAAATTTTCCCAATCTTACTCTTCTTGGCAACGTAGAATTGCGTGCTTCATCATCGGGGGGTTTTCTGCGCATTACCGTAAACGATTTCATGGGATTTGATACAAGCTGTTCCCAACTATTTGCGCGCGATAGAGTCCATGTTTCTATTTCCTTAGAAGGCGTTAATTCTGCGTCGCTGTTGTCTTCGAAAACACTCTCATTAAAGATGTTGTCACATCCTACAGCGCTATTGTCTTCAGCGTCTATACACCATTGATTATGGTTCCCGGACATACTAATTTCATGATGATTATCTGCCGAGAAATTAGTTTCGTCACAAAACTGGGGAGGAGGCGGAATTATTTCATCGTTATCACTTTCAACAACGCACTGTAGCAGAGTTTTTGGGTCCAACATTAAATTGTCTATTTTATAATCCTTAGAAGGTTCGAAGTCAACGTACATGGGAATATGAAGTGTTTCCAAATTTGAATATTCACATTCCGGAACATCAATTTCTATATTATCATCGTTATTACACTGGTCGTAATGTTGGTAGTTAAATTCTTCGGATTTATTTTTTGCAATGTGGATATTTGCTTTAAATTCGGAAATATAATCATCGATTGCTGCTGGTTTATCGTCGATGAGAGCCTTCGGTAAGGGAGCTTGTATCTTGTGTATTTCGCTTATTTTGAATGGTCTGTTAGGTTTAACTTCAGTTGATTTGCTATAACTGGTGCCGCCGTTTGTATTCGAATTTAGCGTTATTATAGATTTTGTCGAGTTTTGCCTGAAAAAAAAAACAGGTAGGTAAGAATATCACTATCCATACTATGTACGGCACTGCAATGGAACGACACTTACCCTAGGATCTTACTATATTTATCTAATATACTTTTAAGGTTTTCAGTTTGTGATGTGATTTCATATTTTATGGGTTCTGATTCTTTTTTGGTTTCATAAGGATCTTGTATATCGAGTGTTTTCATTTGAATAATATTATCTTTTGAACTACTTTTAAGTTTGCTATTTGCATCTTCGTTTACTTTTATATCATCTGGAATTCCTGCCCCAAATGTCTCTTTATTTAATTTATTGTTGTTTTGCATGCCAAAACATTCATAGTTTATTCTATTGAATACATGTCTCAGTTCTGTTTCGGTATTTGTTTTGTTCAGTGCTATTTCCTTATTCCATGTCGTTGAAGTTGGTTTATATAATTGAATGCATTTGCTTTGGTCTTTGTTGTCACAGTTTTCATTACACTTATTTTCTTGACCTTTACGTTTTTCTAGCGACATTATTTCAGATATGTTTAAGTTCACATTTACTTTCCTCACAATCTTGATTGAATCTTTAGTACAAGTGTTTATTTTGATTGCGGAAAATGAATAATTTTTAACGTATGCTTCTTGTTCATCACAATCATTCTGCGAAATAACGTTAATAGGACCGGAGAGAAATGTATTACCAACGGTTATATTGTATAAATTTTCCGAGGAATTAAGATAATTAACATCCTGACTACTATCATAATTACTTTCTATAGGAATGGCACTTTTACGTGATGTTCCATAGTTATCTTGAACATTACAATTGTCGGTTTCTGATGATAAACAATTTATTATTTTAGATTGCATCGATTTACTCTCATTAGTTCTGGATAAAACAATCGAATTTTCCGTTTTGCATACTTTGTCTTGACTTTTATTTGTTGTAGAAGCTGTTCTTAGTTTATTGGTTAAACGATTCTCACAGTTCCCATAAGTAGCCTCGCTGTATTTGACATCTAGAGGATTGATATCTAAATCGCCAATTTTAAGCTGTATGTAAGTGTCATTTAATTTCTTATTGCTACCTTTACTATTATAGGTATCAGTATTTTTAAATTTATTTTCTTTTTCGTCTTCACTATTTTCAATATTTATTAATTCTGTATCAATTATCTTATTTTCGTCCTGTATAACCTCAGACAATTGTTTGAGGGGTCTTTTAAAATCCGATACATCTTTCGGTTCATACTGGATTTCCGTTTCCGGAGGATATTTCAGAGTACTACTAGGTTTTGTATGTGATGTTTCTGAATAAACTTGTCGGCGTATTGTATCTACATGATTATCTATTATTATTTTATCATTCGTACGATTACATAACACTTGTTCACCTATTTTACACTGTACGTACGTGTCATTTAAATCTTGATTATTACCGTTACTATGAAGTATATAATTATACTTAGCTTCATCTTGTTTTTCGTCTTCTGTATTTTCAATATTTATCACTTCCGAATCGATAATTTTATCTTTGTCATGTATTTCATATGAACGTCTAATAGGAACTAATGAGTCCAATATTTCCTTAATTTCATATTGGACACCTGGTCCCGAACGATGTTTCAAAGTTGTACTAGGCTCTGTAAGTAATGTTTCTGAATCAACTTGTTGATCTATTGTATCAATTTGTACAATATTTTCTGTATCATCCAATAGCTTTTCAACATTACTATCAGGTAACATAGCTTTGTTTTCTGTTTTTTGTAAATATTTATTCAAATGACATTTTATAGTTTCAGAGAAACCATTATGTTTAGGTGCTTGAACAATTTTGTCGTCGTCTTTGCTCAAATCTGAATTCCTCTCTAATAAGTCAAGGAATTTATAATTATTTGTTTTATTGGTAACAGCTTTAGTTTTTCTTTTTGTATAAAGATTCGAATAATCTTGTTTTGTATTATTATTAGTTTTGGTTGGTGTGATTGCTTTAGCGATACGTGAATTCACGTCATTACTGCCTATTTGTTGAATAGCATTATTTGTATTCGATCTAACTTTCGAAATTTCATTCTCTATATCATTTAAAATATTGTCTATTTGTGCAGTATCTATGTGTTCACCGTAATCAATATCATCATCAATGTTATAATCATGTATGGAATCATTATTGACATATTTTTGATGACTACATTCGGGCACAATGTTTTTCTCTTTTGTGTCAATAGAAATGGTTGGCTTAGGTACTTCTTCATTCAATACAATATTATCTATCTTGTCTCTTGCTTCCTGGCCATAAACCTTCGGGTTTTTCTTGCAAAATCCAAAGGATTCTCTGAGAGATTTAAATTTCCCTATAACAGCATTATCTCGTTTTCTCTTTTCTTTTGATTGTGTTATGTCTATTTCATTAGTATTTCTTCGTTTTCGTTCCTTGAAAGTGTCTGTTATACATGTCTGTTTCTTATTGGTACTTTTGGCTGGTAAGTTTTCGTGCGATGTTTCACAATCACGGGGTAATTGGTGTTCTAAATCGATAAATGAATATTCGACATGTGCGTCAATTCCAACTGTAATAAAGAATATAATTACATTAGACCATCCATAATAAGATAAATTAATGTTTTTCATGTAAGTAAATGCACCTACCGAAACTGGAACTAATGCAGTGAGCAAATAACTTGTGTTCAAAATCATGCTTCCGTTTTAACTCGTACTTTATGGTGCCATCATAAATGCTTATTAAATCCTTCTCTCTGTAAAATACATTAGCTATTAAGTAAATAAATTAAGTTAGGTACTATATGCACTGAAAACTTCCACATGGAATCTTAGGGCGAATGTGTCGTGGATATTTCCTGACATATAGTGTTATCAACTAGGCATCGTTTAGATGCATAGAATAACAAACTACGCTTAGAATAATAAACTTACTTAAACGATGTCAGCAACAATAGATGATTATTAGAATCACCGACCACTATGTAACACTTATGATGTTCCCCAGCTGTCATGTTTTCCATATTCTCTGACAAGTAGGATTGATTCAGCAGTAACAATTCCAAGGATATGGTCCTTTCATCTACTGGTGTTATTGTTAGCTGATACTTTGGTAACAAACTAACTTGCTTTCGGAGAACGTTGCCCGCTGGAGGACCTTTGTTCATTATCTATTCAAATAATAATCATTAATTGTAGATGCCATAATGTTTTCTAGTCGAAATCACAAGGATCAAGTTAAGCATTCGCATCACAATTGGAAATGTTACTTCCTAAAATATTTTCAGTGTAAGTCTCAAGAACAGCCCTTTGTGCGAAACCTGCATGAGGCACTGAAAATCTGCTCACTTTCCGATCGAATGTAGAAAGTCAACTACATAAATTACCTAGGCTTACCAAGACTTATAAGGTATCCCCTGTGAGATTTACGGCAACTTTAAGAGGTTAAGAGACTTTCTGGCGGAGCTTGGATCACATGAAGTAAGACTAGCTGTAAGTAATAGCACACTGAATGTCAATTGTGATCTTACCCTTTCCAAGTCCCTTGGATGGCTCTCTTCAAGGAGCATAAAATTAGTCTTCCCAGCAGATGCTAGAAGCGTACTAAAGGTAGGTCCAATCCCTTTTAGCTGCTTGCTCAAATAGGGCGAATTCTCCCATAGATGAGCAGATATGCATTTAGCGAGGGTTAGAGTATTTAGTACAGCTGAATAGAACTGAGGTTGATGGGACATCAAGTCTGGTCTCGTTACGTATGCTACTAAGCCTGAAAAAAAAGTTGTAGCATGCTTATATAACTTTCAGACTTTAGTTTCTGGCTTCTCCATTTAGGTGGCTTGAAAGTAATAACAGAATGTGTCATACACTTTATAAGTAATGTATTACTAATTTGTGCTGGAATAAAGTTTGTTGTTTATTAAGAATCCTGCCATCTCGTTGTTTACCTTCCGTTAGTAAAGCCTCTAACATAGTTAAAACTTAAAGGCTAACTAATATTATGTAACCTACCTACTGCTTATAACTATAAATGGAAAACATGCCCACGAACAAATTCTAGATTCAAAAATTGTTTGACAGGTAGCAACTAGGAGCTAGTGTAGGTACGTCTTTCAGTTTGGATATCAGTCGTAGGGACCTAACACCGCTTGCGTGAAACATCCTTCTACAACGTTTGTTCCGAACCAGTTTATTGCCTATAAGTTATTTCTTCTTTCTTTACGAAATGAAATGCGACGAAATAAAATGAATATGAACATGGCCTCACCCACAACTTAAGTGGGTATTTTGCCAATGTCAAGTAATTGTATAATGAATTTAAAATGAACTTACATTTGCAAACTCTATCGGCGATTCTCATAATTTTCATAGCTTCTTGACCGAGAGACGGATCGGGGATTGGAAGGCAGCCAAGTGTTGCTTGGATAACGCTGTTGGCAAAGTTATGTTAATTCATTAAACATAAGTTCTTTTAATGGTTCGTTGAAATTTTACCACGGAATAAGCTAAGGTACTATACATAATAATTCATAACGCGTATATCTACTAAGCTTTAGTAATCATAACGTGATGTCAGAATTACGATAAGTATTACATATTTATTTTAAACATGCTCACAAAAAAAAACTGCTGACTGACTGACCTATTGGCTGTAAAAGTTATTTTTTAAATTCGACATATCGAAACAGCATACCCTTTCTGTATCACTCTGTAGTACATTCACGACTCACCAATTAAGCTTCATCTGTCTCGTAGTAATCTTCCCTTTCATGGGGTATCGTATGGTGGCGGCGGTGTTGTTCCTATTCAGCGCGTTCAGACACCGGCGCTCGTCCACGCGCAAGTGCATGTCCGCTAGCTCGTGGCTCTCGCATATCAACCATAAAAGACGTTCAAGGGACTCTGTTCCTTCTATCTGTTGTATATTAAGTTCATAAATATAACAAAAAAAAACAAAATTAATGATGACTGGATACCTCCAATGATAACTCACAGTAGATGTGTTCGGCTGAAGCTATAATGACACGCAAACAAGCTGTTTGTTAGTGGGAAAGTAGATACCTACCTGTATTCTGTGATAAATATTGACCAATGGGTGACTATTTTTTTTATTGCAATTTTTTTGATGACGTAACATATAAATAATTTTTGGAAAGACTAAAATTCTGATAAAAAAAGAATAGGATTTCAAATGTTGGTATTTTGTTATAAATAAGGATTTCTATATATTTCGTTATTGATCTGTGTACAAGCTTGTGTAATGGGCTAGAGTGATAAACCACATAGGATTCAAGGATACAGGTGTTGTGGGCATACAGCTGATTTAAAAATCTTGATATTATATGTGTAATTTACCTTCATAATATGTTTCATAGTTTCCAAATCCAAATAAAAAATAGACATGAGACGTCCTGCTTCAGTAGATTCTATACAACTTGCTTCGTCCATTGTAATTAGCCGTGATGACGCTAGTCCGTTCATAGCTCTTACACATAGCTCTGGAAAATTAATAATATGCATTTACCTGGTACATTTGTAACCCATAGTTTTTATGAGCTAGGTACTTACGCATTAAAAATTCGTCCGTCGCGTACCTACCTAGGTACTTACCTAACTTTATAGCGCTGCGTGAACCTAGCCACTTTATAGCAACGATATCAATGTTCTAAGTACATAAGTAGCATTACTTCAATGCTTTATAGTGTCATGTGTTGGATACAATACAACCAATACTACGCTGTCTGCAATAACTCCGATCGGTCAGTCTGGATCCGGCTATAGATTAACTGATTAAGAAAATGAATGAGTATGTGAAGTATTTATATGGTTCGAAGATGTATAATTATTTCATAGAACTTTTTACATAAAAGGACATCATTGAACGTGTCTGAATATACAGACACGATTAAGGGTCGATAAAGCAATTACTTATATAAGTGAAGTGCGTCTGAATAGACATAAGTGACATTCCAATGTCGTGATATTTACAAACGTTTAGCACACAAACACACTCATTATGTGCCTTGGACGACATCAGAAATAGCTATACGCTAAAGGGTACCTACGCAGCTTCGTGTGAAGTCGAAGCGGACGACGAAACTTCTAGAGATAAAGAACCGAATACCAATTAAGATTCTTCATAGGTTTTTCAAGTAGGTATACAGGGTATTGGAGCCGTTGCTTGTGAAAAATAAAACACTATATTTAGTATTGAATCGTTCGATTATATCGCTGATAAGTAGCAAGTGCTGGGAAGTAATCACATAGACCTATGGCAAACTAAAATAAAGTGCTTATTTAAAAAAACTGTTTTATTTTTCTCAACCGCAGACGGACATAGTTACTAGAGTTAAGGTAAAGCTAATCCAATAGGTTTTGCTTGTAGCTTGCACCTAGATCTGAAGGATCGCGTGTATCGATAAATGTTAGACCAATGTCTGTCAACGAGATTCATCTATTAATCACAATCCGGAACTTGGCTAGGAATAAATATGTAACCTGGCTGTCACGCAATGGATTACTCGCCAAGAGTTGACAACCTATCCACTATTTGACGTTTCAAGGATGTTAGAAGAAAACTTGATCATATGCATTGTTATATCAACGATGATAGATAATTATATGTCATTAGGCCAGGTAAAAGTACCTACTTAATTTATTGAATAGGTATACAGAGGAAACGGATTTACAAAGACTTGCTCCTTACATGATTAGGGCAATACGATTGTGATCATTCGGGTAGTATTGAAGTAGGTGGTGGTAGCTCGCGAAGTGGGTTCCTTGAACTTCAACGCCGCACGTCGTATTCAATCAGTGTGGGTAATTGTGAAACGCGGTAAATGAACCTCAACCTTTTAACTTAATAGCCTATGTTTTATGAGCGATAAAAAACATTGTTATCATAACAATTAAATCTGCCAGTTTCCTTTAACGTAAATTCCGAATCTAATGAACTGAAACTTGTTATAAGTTGAGTAAACAAAGGATTCTACGGCATCTGCCTGTATAAGGAAAACAACGTAACAACATATTTTAACGAAAGATTGTAACGTTCGTGTAAAAAAATATACCGTTTCACGTTTTAAAACCGTCCTATTTATATTAAACAATTTAATTTGACGCACATATGACTTTTTCATAATTATTCTGCCTATTCCACGAGTTTAAGTCAATTTATAAAATTACTTAAATACTAATAATTGTTGTTTTAATTGGTCCTTTACCATGGATATAATATATACCTACTTATCAGTTATTTTTTGTCAAAGAAGGATTATAAAACTATTATGTACCGAACAAAATTTAAGATAAGATAAGGCCTACCTACCATGGACACAAATATTCAACGAACTAGGATTAAATACTTACCCTCAATTTTCTTGGAGATGAGATGCTGAGGAGAATTTTGTGGCAGACTCAGATATCTATTAAAATAAAAACAAGTTAGGTATACGCAACTACGACGACTCCTTGAAAAAGAACAAAACAAAAACATTGTTAGTAGGCGAGCATGAAAGTGGGATGGAAAATGAAGGCGGAAAATTGTATGGGATTAGTTAAAGGTATCGCTATCCTAGTTTTACCTTCTTGGATCTCGGGCTGCGCGCACGAAGAGAAATGTAGAACGCAACCACTGGACGCACTGGGCAACGTCGCCCACTGTTCCCAACGCGGCTTCGCTGTTCAAATTCTCCGCTAATCGTTTGTGCAAGTAGCTCTGAAGCGGCTCACTGCCACCAACTAGGGCCTGGTAACGAGGCTGTGGAGAAATATTTTTCCAGTTAACAATTGTATTACCTAACATTAAATCACTCAATCGATATTCGTATAATTACGTTCAAAATGTATGGTTTTTATCAATAAATAATTTGGATGTGATTGTTATTGTATTTTTTATTGATGACAGGATAATCTTGAGAAGGCTTTGGATGTTAATTGAAGAATTAATCTGAGTGGAATTTTAAGCCGGTAGGTGTCACTTGTAGTTACAGCTGCTAATTATATTAAGCTCCTTTATAAAAGCTCTGCAACCGAAATTTAAAGATGACGTGCCCTTCAAGTACTCTTGCAAAATATGAAGGTACCTACCTAAAACAAGTACTTACAGAGGTAGTTGCATATAATAAGTCGTTATGTAAGGACTTTTTTATCTACCATTGAATTATGCAAAAAATAATAGTGCTAATACTTTAAATAAATGGAGGTTTTATATTTGATCTCTGCAAAAAGCAATGTTTGGTTTAGGTAGGTACAATACAGCTTAGCCACTCAGTATATTTTATAGACAAAAGAAGGATACACACGATATACTACATGCGCACACATTCTGATTAAAACAACTTCAAAAATTATTTCTAATATGATATCTAGCTTTATAGAGAGAATTATAAGACTAGTAATCATTTTCTAATATTTAGTCGCAGCCAATCCGAATCGAAGGTTTGAGTCAATCGACCCAATTTTATTCTTGGGTTACTTTGGTTTGGTTTAACCACAATAAAATCAAATTAAAAAGATAGGATCTCTCTTAAACTTAACCCTTGTCAAACGATATAAGAATTATTGAAATTGTTTCACAAATTGATAAAAAAGTACTACCGACATTAAATAAGGAACCTCCTGGTTTTTAAAGCCGGTTTAAATGAGATTTACACGTATTTAAAACACTAGTTTGACTGTAATACATATTGAAACTTTTTGGCTGTTAAAATACAACTAATAAATATTTAAAAATAATACCATGATCGACATGCCATTCGGATTTCATATGATTTTGATTTTTCATGTTATCTAATCAAGACATTGTCCTAATCGAAAATATTATTCAATGCATATTGTTAAATGTAATTTATAACACGGTGATTTTTATTTTTTGAAGTCGAAATTAATTATTATAATGGGTTTATCTAAGGAAGAGAAAAAAGCGAAGAAAGATGCAAAAAAATTGGAAAAATTAAGACTTGAAAATGAGTTACGAAAAAAACTCAAACGTGAGGAGCTTCAACGAGAAATGGCAGTTCAGGCTATGAAACGCGACGAACTCGACAAAAGCTGGCGCAAAATGATGATGAAAATAAAAGAACCGGTCTTCAGACAGGATATTGAGGTGATGTGGCATGTCTTTGAAAGGACGTACGACAAAAAAGATCATCTTATTGGCTACACAATGAGACTCATGAATTTAGCGGATGATCAGTTCCAACGGACCATAGCCAGTTTCTGTGTCACTATTGATACCATGATTAATAAATTTTTATCCGATTTGGATGAGATGTCAAAAGATAATGATCATAGAACCAAAAAACTTCTAAAAAAAGGTGAAGACGACGCTACGCGCATCATGACTGACCACAATGCAGCCGAAACCCATTTACAACTCCTACTATATCACGCTCACACCACCTCTGATGCCCTGGCGTGGACAACGCGGGGTGAAAATTTAGTAAAAGAAGATGAGGATCGTAGCAAATATGCCAACGATCGTGAAAACCTACGCTCCTTCCTTGAAAATACGTATAACTCCGTTTGGGACGAGTATAAAGCTGTTCTCAAAGCCTACGTAATCGATACTGCAGACAATCAAAAGCAAGTGCGTAGACTACGCCGTAAAGAGAATTTAATGGCCGATATTATAGCATCTCAAGGAAAAAAGATAGCTAATAGTGACGGGATGCTTAGAAGACTCCGCATAGAACTAGCAGCGTACGAGTCCGGTACAAAACAGGCGGTCTTCCGTGATCGTCGCAATCGACACAGAGCTGCATGTTTAAAGCTGAAGAAAAGTATGTACGACGGAGTTGACACCGATGTGAAACGTCTTGCAAGACTGGTGAAGGAATCGGACAATGCTGTTGAATGGCTGGAAGGTGCATCCAAGAAAGTTGAAAAGATTCTTCGTTTAGCGGCCCTTTGTCGAAAATTTGAAACGCAACACGAAAAGGTTTTGCCTTTTGGTTGTGCGATGCCGTTTTCTCCTACCCCAGCCAAAGCTAATCTACGTCGACAGCCATCGGAAGACTCATTGGTTATAAATGCTATATCCAAGACTAGTGGGCTAACGAGATTGTGGCACAGGATTGCTAAAGCTGAACTGACGAAGAGAGCTCTGTTTCGCGAAAAGATGTTACTGGAACACGAAAACGCAGTTATTATGAGTAGGGCGCAAGATATGAAAGAGGGAAATATTATGCCAGAGGCATCTAAATGCCCTTGTAATGATAGGCTTGAAAAAAGGTCATCTATAACTAAGCCTGTAGCTATAGAAGGGGTGATGGAAGTCAGCAAGCTCAGATTTTATAACTCTTAGTAGCTTTTAACCACTATTATTATGTCGACCTGTTACTTTGTATTTGTATCGATTGTATTAAATATCTTGACTTATAGCAAACACAGCTTTACAATTATTTAGGGACCTATCATGAGCTCATAAAATTTCTAGATGTTGGCAAATGATGTCAGAATATATTGCAGTTTCACAGGGGTACTATGTAAGATTAGTTTATTTCGTCGATCACGGCGACGACGCGAGCGTCGCACGCGCATGTCACAACAACGCGAGACCCTCGCGAGGCGCAAACGATGCCACTTTGACCTTACCCACTTCTCATGCCGTGGCACATGTTAAAATCGATGAGCGGATAACTAATGATATATTTTTATTCTACATCATTTACATTACCTACTTGTTTCCTAAATTAATATCCTAATTTGTACTTATATTAGGTATATTAAAACGCCATATTTGACATGTTCCATAATAATGTCTTAACAGAAACACTAACCCCTATAAAATAATGGTTTCGATAACTCACCGTGCTAATTTAGAGTAGAAATGGTAATAATCATTCAGCCTTAGAAATAACGCATTTGACTGGAGTAGGATTAGTGTATTTACAAAAATAAAGACCAATTGAGTGTTTCGCTTTAAACTTATGCCACATGCAGGCATTCAGCGCAGCTCATCCGTAAATACAATTTCATTAGACATTAAAGGTACGGTTTTAGCAACGCTACCGACAGGAGCAGTAATGCTGCCGCGTTTGATATTTGTATGAAATATATACACTGTACGTGACAGCACGTATTTTGTTGGAAAAATGAACTTAAACAGGGGATACGAAGGTATACTATCGGATGCTTCAAACAGGTCTGCTGCTGCTGCCGGCAGCATTGCGACCTCTCTCAGAATAGCACCTTAAATTAATATAGGTACAACTAAATAGCAAAAACATATTGCTACTGTACGACCTTGCTCTTCGTGTATGTTCGTGTGACTAAAACTAAACCAAACTTCTATTGTAATAAAGAATTGCATTCGCACGTCATTTTCAAAGGATTTGAGCTCTCTCGCAATCACACTACCTCGCAATGCGTGTCGAATATTTTTCGTTAAGGTAACAAAAGCCTATTAATTATGAACGTGCTTATACGTAAAACTGAACAACAAACGGTCATAAATATATATAATATATAGGTACATAAAGAAGCTTTAACTCATAAGGTTAATTGAATGCTTGGAATGCCTTGTATGAACTTAAGTTTGATATTTACAGTAGGTAGGTAAATATCAAACTTAAATATACTACCTACATATTTTCCATGACTTCCAACTTGTACACAATTCGCATCACGATTGTCCCAAGTTATATGGTTGAATTAAGCCCAAGACACGAGTCCTAGAGTCAAAGACGCATATTATACCTACCGCGCTATTATATTATAAATCTTGGAACAAATAAATTATTCATTATCATACCCATAATAGAGTGCAACGCTGCCTATTTTCGTGTTGATTTATTTTTAAAGACATCCCCATTAAAATTTAAAATAATGATCTGATGATGAGTTGGAAAATACCATACTTTTTGCATCCATGAACAATTTTGTGTGATATATTCTCGCGATATACAACATAGGGGTTAGTACACACTTGAAGAGCGTGCAAAAGATCATAAAGGCGCAGATATATGAGCTACTTCCTGATCATGAATGTTTGACAGATAGTCGCTTTCACCGGCTGATGGAGTAAGGATAGCTACGAGGAAGAAGGCCCGCCCTACTTACCTATCATAATGAACTATATTGTACCCCTTTATCATTGCGTTTCCAATTGTAATCTAAACTGTAGTATCACGAAACGCAATAGCGCTATGGGCATTACCATTCCTTACACAATATAACAAAATAAAGATAGATAAAAAATATATATGCCAGACGAACACACCAACTATACGGTCCCACAGCGGTACGGTACGGGCGTTGCTTAGTATTATGAACACCGTACAATCAATTATATCAATTATACCGTACAATGGACTGGGGGCGAACCCAGTATAAATTACCTATATTAAACATCCATGACTTGGGTACAAACATTCTTGCTTTCACAAAGTTTGTCCCTACCAGGATTCGAACCCATGACCGTCGGCACAGAAATCAGGGTCACCACCAACTGCGCTAATCAAGTCGTCAAACAACATAATGTAGATAGAGTCGTATATATGTTGCCAAGTGCCAAATTGAACGTAGGTATCGATATAGAACCAAATTGAACGTAGGTATCGATATAGAACCAAATTGAACGCCTATTTTTTTAATTGTATGACTCGATTCAAACAATCTATTGCTTATAACGTTTACAGTTTAATTGAATGTTAGGTAAGAAGGGGAGTGATATCCTTAATCCTCACGTACCAAATTATATCGCAAGATTTAAATTGCGGTACCACCTAGGCGAACATAGCCTTCATAATTGTAAGCCGGTGTTGTTGTAAAATATTGTTATCCTGGATACGTAAATGTATTTCCACAACAGCTTTCAAAATTTCATTTTGCTCGACCCACCCTATAGGACCTGCACATAGGCGTAAACCGGAACTAAATCTGTTCAGTAATTTTTGAGATTAGCCCGAAAAGGAATACAAACAGACGCGCTCGGAATGATTGTGATCTCACTACGAGTCGAGTCTTCTTTAAAATATACATACATCTTGTCTTTGTTCAGTTTTTGTATGTTTTGTTAATGATGACTTCATTTACTTGTTTTATTTATTTAAATAATTATGTTTCTATCTTAATAATTAATTATTCGTTAGCATTAAAAATGTACAAACACAGAAACATAGATATGCTATTATAATAGGTACAAATAATATTTAATTTTCAAAACAAGGACTAGTTATCCACGCAATCGAGCCTAAAATAATTAAAATAAAGGTTCACGGTCACTTAATTTGGTATTTTAATTGTTTTATAATCGAGAAGGCGGACACAAAATAATCACATTATAAAATAATTACCGGTACAATGCCAACAAAAGGCAAAAAACACATGTGTTACGAAAACTGTGTTTTTGTAAAGTTCGATCACGCAATTGAATTAAACTCATTGATGCTTGGTGGTAGTGATTGTTTATCTTGGTAGTCGGCGAGCAGCAATGGATGGTGGATGGTGCCGGTTATCGGGTGAATCGATAGATACGTGGGTGTGTATTAGTCACGGCTATCGAGGTATCAGAGCTGAGATCTGTGTAGAGGGACATCCATCAAGATAGGGCGAGATTGCGGCATCTTCCCCGCCGGGGAGCCGTGGGGTGGCATATAAGAGGCGAACGAGGCCGGGGCGCGGCACCAGTCAGCTTTGCACGCCAAACAACGACCATTGTCACCGGTACCTTTGTTACTAGTTGTGTGCAGTGTCGTGATATTTGTGTGTAAATTATCTACTAAGGTGAGTTCCCCCGAAAATGGTACGGAAACGCGATAACAATTAACTTTTTTTTACATCAAAACAAAAAGAAAAACATGTGTAAATACATACATATAAATACGGTGCAGGTTCTAGTAACATCTTATCAAATAATTTTATTAAAAGTAATAGTTACCAGTAAGTCCTAGTACCCACACATCATATTGGGAAGATATATTATGACCTATTTAATATATCTTAATTTATTTTTTTAGACTTGGTCGTTTTACACACGTGTAATATCAGATTAAAGATTTTCAGCAATCTTATAAATTAATAATAATAGTTTAACTATTTTCCTAATAGGTACCTACCTACCTAAATATATAATAATAAATTTAACAAATAAGTTATTTGCATTCAAATAAAATGCTGCTCTAGTTTTGTATTATATGGTTAAAATGAACTGCCTTTTCATGAGTTTTTGCAATATCCATCGGGAATCGAATCCTGATCTGAGATGTCCATAGTGCTACAAACCGCAATTATATACCGATACCAAATTAAATGTCTTTGATGTGAAACGACATTTAACTGTACTTTGTTAGAAAAACGTGGGAATCAATACAATATTGATTAACCGCGTAACATTACTGGGGGTAAATGCAATGTCGTCACCTTCATCATTTCTTCCTACCGCGGAGGCTGGAGTGGAGGGCCCCCGTGGACCATTTCTCACGGTTCCGCTTATCATAAACGTAAAAACCGCACCAATGATTGACAACTTAATGACAATGGTGTGATCAATAGGAGATCTAAAATATACTTTTTAACTGTAAATCCAAAATAAATAGGTACCTATTTATACATATCGTTCTGGTATATAGACCCCACATATTAGACTAAAATACTTATTAATAAAAGAAGACCTGCTTAACAATTAAAAACACTCAATATAAGTATACCTATTTAAATAGCGAGCCTTCATTTTGAAGTTACTCGCAGGTCATATTTGAGGCTTCACCACAAATAAAACTGTAGCCAAGTCTTTTTTTTAAATTGCAATAAATGGATCACGTATGCTATGACTGTTACTTAATGTTATACAGGATTAAAATGACCGAATCAAAGGGTAAAAATGAGAATTCTGGGGAGCGCATGGATTTGAATTGCACCAAAAGCAATATTTTGTAATCATTTCAATAGCAAACCGTAACGACTCGTAAAGTGATGTGAACGATTCGCGTTGTTCTTTTAACGCCCATCGTAAACCTAGAAAGGAATTCTATGCGTGTGATAAGACGTTTTTGGTCCCACAAAATGACAAAATAAGGCCTTGTAAATACAGTTATATGAGTGCTAGGTGGATTTAGACTAATTGGATAACAATAGGGTATCTCCTTCATATATTCAGTAACTAGGGCTTGTACGTTGGTGTAGACTATAATACATATCTTCAGGATAATACACCAATCGTATAGTCCCAAAAAGTAAGGTTGTATTATTATAACTAATTGTTAGCATAGCATGGAGTGGGGGTAATCCCAGTGTTACCCAGACCAAGGAAAATATGAAGAGATCATTGCCGAAATTTGTAATGCACGGGAATCTAATCTGCGATTATCAGATCTAGAGACCGCGATATATTCCTCCTCAATCTCGACTTTTTATTAACACAAACCGCCAAATGTGCGCAATCACACGCCCGCGAGATTACGGCGCGCGCAAGACAAAGCAATTCCCCACAGGAATCAATCACGCGAGGCGCGGCAAATCTCAATTATTGGCGTACCTGGCTTGATGTTTTATGCAGATTGTCCAGTATCAGGCATTATTTATTATAATTAACCTTTTTACAGAATGCTTAATCGTTGATTTACTGAGAAAGACTAACCCCTGAATTTATAGACGTTTTATAACTTTAACAAACGTCACATACTACTGCGCCAAGCAAAACTCTTGTGCGCAGTACCATATGACAATTGATAAAGTTATAAAACGTCTATAAATTTGAGGATTAAGTTGTAATTGCTTATAATTATA
The DNA here is from genome assembly GCA_905404115.1 of Pheosia gnoma. NCBI lineage: Eukaryota > Metazoa > Arthropoda > Insecta > Lepidoptera > Notodontidae > Pheosia > Pheosia gnoma. Next base: position 6,325,399 of record FR989907.1, read on the forward strand.
GCCGTTTGCTGCAGTTGATCGAAATCCGTTACCAGGATGATTTATTGAAGCCTTTTACCAAGTTGTTGTGATTGTCATTCCGGAGTAGGTACTTGATTGTAAATACTTTTCAAAAATTGTGGAAAATATATTTCACCATCATTGTCATTATTTGCCTCAGCTTTAGGGAATCCCTACCTTATCATCTCCATATTACTTCCCAAATTACAATGAAAAAGACTTGACAATAAATGCGTGAGACACTAACATAATTTGAAGATATTAATAATATAAAACTGTGATACCTTTATATGGTTGTATAAGGAATCACCGTTGACATTCTTTACACACATTAGCTCATAATTAGTTTATTGTTATCATCGAAGAAGAATCCACGGAAATGATAAAAATAAAACTACTAAGTATACAATATTATAAATACCGGTCGAAGAATAAAAAAATGTAATTATACTATTTAATATAACGTCATGTAACACTGCTACGGTGTGTAACGGCTACAATTTTATTGAAAATTTATTCTGCTCGAGGTCAATTTAAAATAAGAATAATTTACCTACAAATTAGATAATTGGGGTAACGTGCGCTGCTAAACTAATCGGAGCGAAAGTAAACGTACATTAATAATTTATCTTATGAAAGATAAATAAACATAAATATAAAGATATAAGTGCACTATGGAATCATTGTTTTTTTAATAAAATTGGTTTCGTTTAAAAAGTCGTCTCTATAGGATAATCAAATAATTAAGGACGAAATAAATCTACTGGACTTGTGATGTATAAGATAACACGCGTGCTTTTAGTAATAACAGCAGTAACTTGTCTTTTAAAGCCATTTAGCAAAATTTATTAAGGTGGTAGTGTTTAGGTATTCGTTAAGCTTTTTTTTACTGTTTTCAGCCATAGGTGCGCTTTTGTTTAGAACGGTCATTGTGTCGACGACTCTTCCTTAAATATGCACGAAGATCGATAGCGCGATAAAGTAACAATACGTAGTAAATTTGAACCTTTCCCTGAATTAACTTTTTGACAACATCCATATTTAATATTCTTTCATTATTTATGTTGTAACAACTTAATATATTGTATAAGGATTTCATAAAAATCCAATGAAATATTTTATTAAAGAATGATTATTTACTCGTTTTCAGAAACATATTTGATACGTACCTATACAAAATATTTAAATATTCCTCCAGAAAAAATATTTTAGAATGGTCTCAGAACTATAAATCTGTGATCTTTATAACACAACCACAAGGAAAAAGGAGAATCGTTTTTTAAATAACCAAGAAATACGACATGTTTATGCAAAACTACTGTTGTACTTAGAATTAAACTCAAAAACTGTCGTAATAAAGATTCGTAAAATATTTTCTTTTTATACGGTCGACTTATCCATTAAAAATGTCTAACGTGTTTTATCATCGAAGGAACTACTTGCTAGTTGTCTATCATCAAGGAAAAGTGGTAGAAATATATAATAGATTATGATTATATAGATGGATCAATAATATTTTTTTTTTAGATGTGTTCAACAAAATGGTTGTTGTGTGCGGTCGTCATCGTATGCGTCAGCGTGCGGCAGGCATCAGCTGCGCCCGCGCCGGTGCAGGAGGAGTACCCGCCAATGCCAGTGAGTAACCTACATCTCTCTTCTCAGCTCTTACACTCAGAAACACTCGGATCTTGGTCGTCATATTATTACAAATGTCGGAGGTACGCTCATTAATGTAAGATTATGGTGATTATAGTCAGTTAAGTTATAACGATACCTTTGCTTCTCTAATAATAACAATTTTATTATAATAATATTCACGTAATCATTTTTAAAACGTAAAACTGTTTTAAGAAAACAACTATACTTAATCGCAGTATGCAGATTATAAGTTTATTATCTTGCGTTTGTTATACTATGTGAGTAACTTCTTATCTGCTTCGGGTAAGCTTACCGTTAGTTTTAGCGATTACAAACCTCATACAAGACTTATATCTTATTGTGATTATGAAAAAAACCATACTGAACATAACCACCATATAAATGACGTGTAAAAGCAAAAATAATTTGATAGCCCCATAAAACATGCTACCAAAATTTTTGCTTACGTGCAATTAATAAATCCATTAAAATACTACTTGAAATCATTGTTAAACTAAAAGTTGTCTGCCTTAACATATATAAAGTGAGGAGCCGCAATGAAGATGGCACGTTAATCGTGAATACCTTTGACCTACGACATTCTATGGCAAGTTGAACAGGTGGAATTGTAATTTACGATATGTTTAAACTAACAATAGAACGTACTTTAGTTAGCATAATCAAATATAGGGACATACTTATCCACATATTATACCTAGGCCTGTATTCATAAACCTATAATAATAATAATAATTCCAGCCCTTTTTTTTAATGTCCCACTGCTGGGCACGGGCCTCCCCTCAATGCGAGGGGGGATTAGGCCATAGTCCACCACGCTGGCCCAATGCGGATTGGCGGACTTCACACATCTTTAGAGGGGTTCTCTCAGACTTGCAGGTTTCCTCACGATGTTTTCCTTCACCGTTTTAGCAAGTGATAATCACGGTTGAAAATGAGATTCGCACTTGAAAAATCCCAGAGGTGCGAGCCGGGGTTTGAACCTGCAATCCTCGTTACCGAGGCAAGCGTTCTACCAACTTGGCTATCACTGCTTTTGCACTGCAAACCTATATCTAATGGCAAAACCCAGTGCGGTCTTAAAATGTAATTTTAGTAGAAAACCATAACATAAGTGCACTTAAGATGAATGCATTTAATAATAAAGGTCCTCATTATTATGGACGTTCTTGAGGTTAATTGATTAATGGAGCGATAAACCACTGACCACATTATGAGGCCTCTGATCAAATTACAAATCTATAAAAATATAGGAATATGGCAGTAATATACACTAGGTAACATCACAGTAGGTATAGGATCCTTGTACAATTGATTGTATTTTACAACATAGCGTATGTAATTGCCATCAACGCATAAACTTAGGTATTTATAGTTGAGTACAAAATTTTGTAGTAACTTAATTATCCGTATAAGGCACACCATTGAAATTATAGAAACAGTTAAAAAAGGCAATTGTACCACAAAAATACAAAAAGATTTTGTATGTTTATACAGTATTGTTTTCAAGAGCACATTGTGATCAAGGGATAATGATTACCTAAATTGAAACTAAAGATCGCGAGGTAATAAATCTTGTAAAACAATACACGCCAAAAGTTAATTATGAGATAGCATTTATAATAGCAAGCCCTATAAACTCTAAATAATGAGAAGTATCAATTGTTATTACATTGCTAAAGCGATCGTTTACTGTTTGTGATGGTTTAATAATGAAAAAGAAGTAATTGTTGGTAGTTTGTCATTGCGTTTATACAAACTTTTTACGCCACTCGTTCAGGGCAATTTAACTGTAGGTAAATAAAGTTTTAAGTATATACGTGTAGGCATAGTTTTTGTGTTACGATTTAACTATTTTTTTGTTCTTCGAAAAAATCTGCTAAACATTTGAGATCCTCAAGGACCGCTGATACACCGATAACATTGTACCTAATCATGTTTTGTTTTTTTGTCGAGATAAAGATGTCTGACCATTTTAACACTTTACGAGTTTAATATTCAAATCCGGACTAAAGGAGAATCCGAAAATAAAAGCAAATCGTTTTAATGGTCCATAACAAAAGACAATTTATATCTTGATATCATGAAGATACAAAAAAATGTGCATTGTGAGAACCTAAGGTAGGAATTGATTCAAAATAATTCAACCGATATGTTAATGGCTCGCATTCTTTATAACTTCAAGGGAGTTAGGAGATTACAGCCATAATACATTAATTTCACTTTGTGACACATGTAACATGGGTTATGCTTTTTAATTCCCACTAGCCCGATATTTTCTTTGATCCCATAGCAAGTTATAAAGCTATATTTTTAATCGATTTCAAGCCGATTAAAACATGTATTATTGACATTGTTATCAGTATAAGGATTAACGATTATTTAGTTTTGTAGCTGTAATAGATTAAAAACTACTTACTAGCTCGCTACATTATGCATCTCCGTAATCGGTTGCATCTCGCCGACGATTATGTTAACGATGTGAACATTTGCAACGCAAACTCGACTAATTGGGCGCAATTGCGTTCAACCGCCTTTGTGTACGCTACACCTCCCTTATCTCCGTTAATTGAAATAGCTATACAATAAAAACCTAATTTAATCACATGCTTTGAACGAATGAATACGCTAACATGTACCAGAAAATTGTAATTATCTTTTCATACAGTTAATATTTTATAATTTGTACTTGTGTCTACTACAAATTTTAATTGGTCCATATTCTTTGTCTCGGCATAAGAATTTATGATTCTTACAAAACTCCTTCTTGAGCGGTGTCATGCTCAGTCAAAGATATGAATACTGTAATTGCTGTAGGCATAAAATCATCATTTGCATATAATTAGGTAACTATATTGAGTAATGAGTCTTAAATTAGTAAATTGCACAGTGTAGGTAATATAACTTATGCAACTTCTGACAAATCATTTATTCATGTTAAATAGCAATATTTTATGCAATTATTATCCATGATTAGGGTCAAGGTGGAGATGATTGTTTCTATACTCTGTCGATGTTGATTATTTTACACTAATGGTTTCCTAAATACCTATAGCTTGCTAATAACAGCTTAAAAATCAGAAATCAGTTAAAAATCAGAAATGCAAGAAGAAAAAAAATACATGACGCTGATCTAGCTGTTTTTCAGTGCACTTAATTCCGCACAAATATAATGAAGACAATCCCAGTTACAAATCTAGTGTAATTAGAGTTCATCTTCCAACTTTATGATAGGAAGTAAACTGCGGCCATTAGTTCATACTGTAATGACTGCAAAAAAATCGTGCTCACGTTTTACGATCCCGTTCCATCAGATCGCTTGTTATATTTTGTGCTCATAGACGAGTTTCCGGAGATGCATCACTTATCTGCATAACAATATGATACAAAGCAACTGAGACAGTGTATCAAGCAACTGTTTACCGAGCAAGTATTTCTAATTAGGGTAACATGCTCTTCGAATGTTAATGGGCGGTCTTATTTCTACTATCTCTAAAACGTTTAAAATTAAAATTACCTCGTTTTTCCCTTTGAGTTTAAATATTGTTTTTTTTTCGCAGTATGAATACAAGTACGACGTCGAAGACCAAGAGAAGGCTCTCTTCTTCGGGGCCAACGAATCCGGAGATGCCCAGGGCAAGGTCATTGGTGGATATCGAGTGCTGCTTCCCGACGGTCGTCTTATGACTGTCGAGTACAGCGTTGAGGGGGAGAGCGGTTTTGTACCCAAGATCAGTTTTGAGAACAACGCGAACCCGTTCGGCAAAGGAAAGTAAGGATACAAGACTGGTCTCAATAATGTATGATAATCAGCTCAAATATCTACCATCGCTGAAGTGTCCATATTTGGATTCTATGAATATGTGATTGTCTTAAGCTTACACTAGCAGTTCCGTCTTCAAAAGATTTTCTACAGTGTTCAGTATCTATTCATGTTCGTAGAATTCGGGTATCGACTTTAAGGGAACGGCTACTTTGGTTTTCTGGTATAAATACGATTCTTTTAGTATCAACATAAATGAACAGGAATTTGGATTACCTACAAAAGTTACCTATAAATGTTTGGATGTCTCATTACTATTGATAAGTAAAATTAAAACAAAGTAACCTTTCTCTTGTGAATTTTACTTATAACCATTTATATAATCTAATTTTTATCTTACGGATAAGTTTAACCTAGCTTATAGTCAAAACTCATTCGCCAATAAGATATTGTACAGTCCGCGATCTCTGCCCAGCGCTGAGCTGCTGCGGTGCACCGAATTATCGAGTTACCGATTCTGTGATCAATTAGGACTACAAAACTAGGTCATGTTTGCCAGTAAATCGTAATACGAAGTATAATAAAATCTAGGTAGGTTTGTATTTTTGTATACCGTTAGTAATTATTATCATGTCTATTATTATCATAGATTAAAATAAATATTTGTATACTTAATCCAACCTTGTTTTCATTTTATTAAAGCGTCAGCGCCTTAGCGTAGCGTTCAGAGGGGCTGCCTTCATAACCAAGAGGCGGGGAACTTAGTTCGTCATGGAACAAGTTACGTGTTTTTTTTTTAATACGATATAGAGACCAGAATAATCTCTAACAATATTCCTATCTGATAGGTTTCAATAAATAAAAGTGATACTTTTAAGGGCAAATAATTAAAAGGTGTTATAATAAAGAATACTTCTGTCCTACATTGTTCTCACATACCCATAACAATGTACTGCTCAAAAATGTAACGCATTTTTTTAAAAAGAACACACATGGAGTTTCTTCTCCATAGGAACGGCATTCCGAACGGGTGGTAAAATTGTAGTTTATCATTTTGTAACTATTTTGACGATTCATAAGTACTGTACCTTAATGGTTAACATGAATAAAAAATATTCTGATTCTTATTCTGACGTAGTAAGTAAGGTGAATCAAAGGCAACACGAAAAAAGTCACGGTCACAAGTGTTATAGCAATACAAGGAAGAAGATCAAAGGTCTCAAGTTACAGCTATCATTATTGTGTGTCTGACCTTGTCCGCGAGGCGTGTCATGATGACCGCAGTGGCTTCAGTGTCGAATTGCGGTCGACCTGCCCTGCCGACCATCTGTAGAACCGTACTGATACTATATTCCTGTGGAGAAATATAGAGCAACATGAAATACATGTTTAATAGGGTACCTATAAATACGTAAAATTACATAAATATATTAGTTATTAATTTATTACATCCTAATTAATAACGCATGCTCACTTAAATGACGTAACTTCACACCGCAATTTAGGCTCTAGTTTTCTCGGATCGGAAACCTTGAACTTATTTATTGCTTAAAACCTTATTTTTGTTTAATTTACGGATTTAGTAAACAATATTGGCACGTGATTTTAATTTAATTTGTCTTTCACAATTATTAAAACATGATTTAATTACAATTTTACGTTTTTAACCTATTTGCGTGTGTGGTACTAGTAATTATATTTGCTAAATAGGTATTTAAAAAAATATTATTAAAAAGATCTACTAAATTCGTAAAGTAAGGTAAAATAAGGTATAAGTACAAAATTCCTAATTATGTATTAAAAAAACAGGTAAGTATATATTTTTAATATTCACCTGATAAGCACCATTGACGTACTGCTGGGTATTTTTGATGATCACTAAATGAGCAGGTAAATTGACTCCCATAGCTGAAATATAATATCCAATTACATTCTTACCCACCCAGCGAATAACTGTCGCAAGTATTTACATACTTAATAATAATAATGATCCCCAACCCTTCCAATAGTCCTATCCCATGCCCATCCAAAACTCAATCCATAGTCCCAATTATCTTTCCATATTCCTGCAATAGTTCCTCCGCCTGCTGAGGTCAATTCGCTGCTTATGCTATCATTTTCAGCAGCTGACGCACGTGGCTAACATAACATTAAAATTCTCAAAAAGGGCCTCTACGTGTTGGACCTATGTCCCCGCGCAAGCCTTCCAAGGATCCAGGTATAGCCCGTGTGGAGAGAGACATAATATTAATAATAAATATTTCCAGACCAATATATCAACTGTATGTCCCAAACTATGAAACATTTCTGTTATAGACTGAGAAGCATCCCAGTAACACCCAAACCAGGGAGACATTCCGACAGTTCATTTCTCTGCCAGGAATTGAAACTGCAACCAGCCGGTGTCATTGCTGTTCAATTGTGTTTGTAGTCATATGAATTAAGAAAACATAAATAAGCTTTTCGACAAAATATTAATAGGTACCTAAAGTCGTAGTAGTGATTAGTATCGGCAGATCTCTGTTTCTGAAGGCGCGTTCGATGTTCATCCTCTCTTCGTAGAGCAAGCCCGCGTGATGGCATCCCACACCGCTCATCACCAAGGACTGGTAGTCGAAAACACAAAGCCACTTCTAAACTATTTAGACACATGCCTGAATTCTATAGGGCTAAGTGGAGACCACTGCGAAACCTCTTCCGTGTCATCCACATTCATAAATCCTCACATGGACTTCCATTGCTCAAAGTTGCTACGGACTTGACCCCTCTGATAGAGTCTTATTCTGATGGCGTAGGATTCTCCTTGAATGATAATCCCTACAGTTTATTCCAAAAATGTACACTGATCTATAAAAATATAGTAAAAAGAAGTGAATAAAGAAGAATTATATGTAACAATCATGTTAACAAAATGATAGATCCCAACGCTCTTGAACTAGATGACCCGTGACCTGAGGGTAGTGTTATTCTTTACATATGGACATTGGTGTCACATATAACTCACGTAAAAACAAAAGATAATCAAGAGCAAGCAAAGGAAATAACACAATGAGTAAGTATGAATAAGGAAACCAATAAAAATACTACGGACTTAATTTACCTGCAACTTCCTATTCTTGATAGAGGAGGCTAGAGCAGTGAGCTTCGCCTTTTGTTCAGCGTTGAAACTAACTGTCAGTTCCCGGGACAGTGTTTCCGCTGTTAATGCCACGCTCTTACGAGTGTTGCAGAAAATCTGGTTCAAGATCGTTAATTATAAGAGTTAAGACCACATTATTGTAATCTTTGGAAATTTTCCAACAGATGGAATAAGTCTCCTGCTGGACACTATGGCTCCCCAATGATTTTCATCATGGATTTCCGCCACTAGCATCCACTGGTTAAGACACGAATAGTTCCCACAGGGTGGGCTGATGTTCCCCACTCCATAAAGTGGATATATTACTACTACTATTCTACTTCGAACCTTTAATACACCAGGCTATAGATAGAGCAAGGATATCCTATTTATATGAAAATTTACTTTAGACATATAGCTTCTGATAGATTTTCTAATTCTTTTTGTATTTTACTTTTTATGGGACTAGGCCCGCCCACACAACCACCACTGTTGGAATGGAATAAGTCATATTATAATGTAAGGTCACAAGTTATTCGCCTCAGGGGTCATGAAACCTTACCAATGTGGGCTTCCCAGCGTGGTGTTTCTGAATGATCGGCCACAACTTGTAGTTCAAGATGATGTCGAACTTGAATATACTGGTGCCTTCGGGACATGGGTACCCTTCTACTACTCGCTTGAGCTTCACTGGACGGCATTCGTCACCAAATCTGTTCAAGACAAATATGATTGTTGACGTTGACGCTGTGGACTTAGCGAGTAACCTCGAGAGGCTGCCTCAAAAAAATGCTGTCTACTATCAACTATGGGGGAGCCTTACGAGGTTGCTCGGTGAGTCAGTACATGGCTAATTAGTATCGCGACTGACTTGTAATATACAGCGGGCTTGTCATCAGTGCCGAGCCAGGCGGCCACGTCCTCAGGGTTGCTGACGGTTGCCGACACCGCGATGAATCTGATCCTCGGACGAGGTTTCTTCGATACTTCGCCACCTTGCATCTCTTGCTGTAGCTGTTCTATGCGGTGGGTGGATTGGGCTGATGACTGGAAGACAATGTTATGAGTCTCGCATGCCTGTCTAGGGCACATAGCGGGAAGAGCATCGCCTTTTTTGGATCAGTTCACTAGATGTTGTCATAATATACAGTCGACCGACCGTGACAGCGATGAAAAACGTTATACTTGTGAGAGGCAATCGAGTCACGTCCTTACTTAGTGAGGCAAAGCAGCATCGCCAGGATGCTGTCAGTACGCGTCTATTCACGTCAACTAATATTAGGTGTAGGGAAATAATAATGAATAGTTTTTTAAATACTTAATTCGTAAGTTTTATACACAGCAGCACCACTACCAGGATTGTATCCCACGAAGGAATAAGCAGAGGTATAATCTAGTGCACCCATTGTATAGCCGGTGGGTACCATACCGGCGGCTATTTTACACCCATATTTAGCCGTTGAGCACCATCAGCTGAATATGGGTGCAGGTTTTGTAAGAGGATTCCTGCCTTCACCGCGAGTAACAATCTTGATTGTAAATATAATTTGCACAAGAAATCCAAAATCCTGGAGGAACAAGGTTGGAAACCTTTTGAAGTAGACAACTTACTTCAATAGTCTTCATTCTGCTAACGACAGCTTCCAGCACGGGGCCTCGGACTTCGTCGTTAAGGATGTGCACTTCATCGATGAGGAAGAGCTTCACCATCTCCACAAGACCCTTGTGGTCGCGCCATCGCCGAGTCAACATGTCCCATTTTTCTGGTGTCGTTATTATCATCCTTAGGATTCAAAAGGAAAGATAATAATGCCAAAATGCTGTTGTTGACAAGACTACCTCATTATGAACATACCACAAACTAAACATCAGGCGGTCTACATAAGTTACACTGCATAGATAGCAGAACGCAAAACATGGATCGCGAAAGGTGACTCTTCTGTGTATTTGGGGTATTACTAAAGCTACGACTTTACCACCCGTTCAGAAAGCTGTTCTTATCGAGAAGAACGGACAAGAAACTCCATGTTTGCTCTTTTTAAAAGGATCTTATATATTTTCGACCAACACATCTTATACATTTTACAATGACAATTACCTACCTGTAAGGCTTCAGCTGCGAAAAGTCCACATCAGTGTCTCCCGTTACCTCGATGCACAGTGAGCCTAGTTTCGTGAACTTGGGATACCATTCCGACAACTTTTCTGTGCATAACGCCTTTACGGGAGCCACTAAAAGTAACATTGGGTTGCTCTTGAAGTACCTGCTTAAAGGTTGGGTTCGATTCCCAAAAAGAATCGTCCAAAAACGTACGATTCACGGAACATCCCGAACCTCGATCCAGTCGTATCCAGTCTGAGAGGTCACAAAGAAAAACTTCTCGGGTCGGGTAGTTTCGTGCGTAATCGGACGTATTCGGATAGCCTTATTTCGTATGTATGCAACTGTAAATGATTATAACATCTATACAACTAAAATTACTTTGGAGGCAAGTACGAAAACCTATATAAAATATATAACAATACCTATTGGCACACTACCCCATGACAATATTGTATTTTTATTAGGTAAGTGTCTAACTAAGTACCTACCTACATACTTACTGTAAATAATTTTAAAGTCCTCATTGGACTGCGAGTCTTCTAAGTGCATTAGCAGCTGGACTATGGCCATTTCGAACACGACAGTCTTGCCAGAACCCGTCGGAGCGCACACCACCATGGATTTATCTGTTATTTGTATAATATAAAAATAAGTACTTACGGAGAAAAAGGAATCTCCAAATCTATGCGATTGGTAAGTTGCAAGGATGCAACTTTGAAAAATATATCTCCAAATGGTGTATAGGTATAGGCCTATAATAAGGATTTATCGTTATCGAAACAATTACGTTTATTATATATAGCTAAGTCATAGACTTATACACACTTATACATAATAGGTAATTACATGTAGGTACAATTAATTGTAAAGTTCATACTTACCTGAATACAGAGCATCTTCAATGACATTCGATTGAACAATATTGAAGAATGGGTATGAAAACACACCACGATACTTCAGATCTGGAAAACAATATTTTTCTTTTAACTCGCTCATGCGAAACACACACACAACATAACTTAAAATTGAGTAGGTACCTACCTACCTAGGTCTGTCACCCATGTACTTTGGTACGTAGGTAAATGTTATTAAGGTCCCAACCTACGAATTGGCATGAGGCAAGTTAGCTAGTCGTTGACAAGCCATTTGGTAGGAACTACAAATTAGCCCTACAGATTAGGTGACAAGTTCAACCGTTCGTAGAGGCCTTTAGGAAGTAAGAGCCATCTTCTTACCAATTTCTTCGACGCTGCGGAACTCTCCATGCTGCCCTGCACATTTTGGCGGACGGTGTTTAGCAATTGGATTTTCCGTAGGTTGTGATACATAACAGTCATTCGATGAAGATAAAGATAATGGTTGGGAGTTGCATATTTCGTCCCCCAATATATCAGTAAAGCTTGCACTAGAACATAAGTAATTTTGATTATGGTAGGTACCTACTTACAGAACTGCCGTAAACACTGAGAAAGTAATAGGTAATAATTCGTATTATTATGGTTTAGTGAACTAAATACATGCTTACAGATCGGTCATTACAAAATTTGCAGTTTATTTATACATGTAGGAGATTATACGTATTGATTTACAGATAACTGCTTTCTTTACACAAGATGGCTTAAATATTCCCGCTAAAATAATTAAGTATATTTTGTCAAAAAAGGACTTTTTACATCAAATAATTGACAAGAGCTATGTTTCTTAAAATTTATCAGTACAAAAAACAAACAATAAATATTGTTCTGATTAACTCGTTATGAGGACTTTTTGGCGGGAAGTTGAACCATGAAGTTGAATTTTTTTTTGGTTTATTTTCCAAAGAGTGAGTTTCTATAAATAATGTGCACGAGTGAAGGAAATTGAAATAACATATTACAGCTTGACTTTTCAACTTCTCCCAAGATGTCTGGTATTTTTTTAATAAAGTATCCAGAACTTTACTGATAGGGGTAGTGGATCCATTTCAGCATCTTCATTCGACATCATCATTATCATCAGGGGTACTTGTCATTTTATAATAATTATGAAGAAATACTTGACTGGCACTGGCAAAAATGGCAGTATTTTGAAGCCAATTACCAAGCTAAAAAAAAGAAGACGAACTTTTTTTGGATTATATTTTACCTCACCGGAAATTGACCGCAAACCTGTGAAATGGATGGAGCCATTCCTTTGAGTGTTCTATCCGAGAGGCTTTCACATTGTCAGTATTGTATCAAGACCGGTACGCGTAAGTTGAGCTTTGATTTTTAATAGTTGAGAACTGCAGACATTAATTTAATTCAGTTTTACGTTAATGAGTAAATATCTGGTAACATATCAAACCGCACCTAATGTCATACGCATGTCACAATTTTTGTGTTTTTATTTTATTACAAATTATTACGTGAATGGTAGGAATATTAGGAATCAGCATCTATGTAACTTATTTATTTCCTAGCCGGTTTACAGCAACTTTCACTTTTTCTTTTTTAATTTACAGGTCCAGCTTTCCTGCTCCAGAGTTAAAAATTTGTATTGTAATTCTATGATACGGATTGTGATTTTGTATAGTGATCTCGATCAATCCGGATCACTATTCGGATTGATCATGTAAATGCCACCAATAACAAGAGAGCGGGCAGAGCTGTTTGGCTGTCAAACCTCAAACGACATTCGTTCGGTTCCTGTCTCTTAGTGGTCTGTGGTTCCTATTCATTTGTTCGTTCACTTGTCAGAACTAATTATTTACTGATAAACTTTTTCCTTATTCAAAAATCTGATTCACAAAGTACCTTATCTCTAAAATGTTATTGTTAATTGACTTAAGTCGTTTGTTTTTATATTTCTAATAACAGGTACTTTATCTAGTCGGTTAACTAAAACTTAAAAAATGTGAGTTTCTATCTTTAACTCTCCAAATGCTACGTTGCTGAACTTCGACTTAATTTTTATTGAACCTGTTTGCTGTATATTCCAGGGATGTTTTTCAAGATTACGAGGATGCTGATACTAACAGCATTGACACATTGGCATTAGAAGAAATGGTACAACAAGATCGAGCCAGGGAAATTAGTCAGTTACACACTTTGAGTAATAAAGTTTGTTTTATTCATTCGGATTTATTGTACTATCGAAGCGTAAAATCTTCATTGGGGTCCGCATGTCATGAGGCGTGGAAAACACTGGTAAAGAAAGTTGGTGGTACACCTAATGGATGGAGGGACCTTGGTTACTCATTAGGTGTTTCGCAGGATGATTTGAATGTAAGTTTAAACATGTACTTATGCTTATGCTTCTTGCTCAGAGCAAGTAGTGATAGTCCTAAAACTACATATGATATAAGCCTTTAGTTAAGTATCCACCACTTAAATGATAGATTTAGATAGGGAATTGCATTTCATCATCATTATCATCAGCGTTACATAAATACTTTAAACAGCAAGAAATATCTTACCTGACTTGCAGGAGTGGCTGAACAACCTGCTATTTATATTCTGTTTCTATGTTATACCTCCTCTTCTAAAAACAACTCCGTTTTTTCAATGTAAACCCTGCTGTACTTATTAACATAAGCAAGTATTGTATGTACCCTATTATCAATTTTACAGTACATAATGCATTCAGTAAAGGAAGATCCTGTTGATATGGTTCTTAAAGTGTTCAGACAAAACGAAAATGCAACATTAGACAAGATAATTGACTCATTCATAAAACTGAAACGTTATGACATCCTCAAGGCAATAGAAAACCCGCTCTGTGATATAGCACAGTATTTCAACAAAGATGACAGTGGATACTACAGCAAAGAAAAAAGTACAGGCCAAAGGGAAATTGTAAGTCTTAAAAACCTACGTAATGATTTACCAAGTGTTTTAAACAAAAACCTTGTGACTGAAGATAAAGAGCCCATGAAACCAAAACACCCATCATTGACAATGCCTAACACGAAAAGTGAACCTTCCGAAAATGAAAGTCCTATTTTATTCCTAACTTATGCACAAGATGCATTGCCAACTGCAATCAATATACAAGAATATGTGGATAATTGGTCAGATGTGCCAAATGTTAAGGTTATCACACTGAACAGTAGAAGGGAGGAATTGTATCAAAACCCTGAAAAGTTTATTAGGGAATATTTTGGAAAAGTAAGTATCCATTTTTTAATACTTTAAAAGCAACTGGCAATATACCAATTTACCAAACATATTCAAAATGAGTCTATCTATCATCTATACATATAAATAAAATTGGAGTGTCTGTTTGTAATATTAAAATAACCGCTTTTCACTAAGTGCATTTGGATGTATACACGTTACCTATACCGAAACAACATTTTTTACAATTTTTGTCTGTCTGTTTGTTCCGGCTAATCTCTGAAATGGCTGGACCGATTTTGACGGGACTTTCACTGGCAGATAGCTGATGTAACAAGGAGTAACTTAGGCAACTTTTATTTTAGAAAAAAAAATAGGATCTCACGAAAAAAAATTAAAACCAATGTTGCAGCGCAGCGCCTGATTAGGTTTGATAGCAACAACCTGCAATGCGTCCCGCGGGCTCAGAATGGGCGAGCAGGCTGTTGTCATCGGTTGTTTTGTTAAATACCACGCGGACGAAGTCGCGGGCAACAGCTAGTATTTTATAAAATATTACCTATCTCGACTAGCTTGCACATTCTTCTAGCATGCTATCTGCTACAGGTGATGGATAGTAAATGGCAAGTAAGTATTGTAATGTAATGAGGCATGCTATGATGTTACTCATTGAATAAAGCTGTATATTTTTGTTTTACAGGCCGATATCATCATACCAATCATAACACCTGGCTACCTTGAACAGATAACATCACACAATCCAAATGTGCCCAATACCTCTGATAATTTGGACCATAGATATGTAAGCTTCATTTACAACCTCATAGTAAATAATTACATTCATGCAACAGGTTGTCTTAATATAAAAGTGAGAAGTGTTTTACCACAAAATTCTAATGTTAATTTGTTTACAAGTATTACAATGTACCCACATTTATTGCCATGGACCTATGAAACACATTTTGATGAACAATTTAAAGCTTTCTTAAATAAGGAATACTCTTAAGTAGTATCAAGATACTCTGTATTCTGGATTATATTTTTAATTATGTTTATTCAGGATTTTTACAATCAGAGATGTAGTCTTCCATTACTAAGTAGTTTAAACTGTACCTGATATCATTGAGATGTATTTTTTTGAAACTGATTTTCATTTGTAATAACCAATTTGTATCATAGCTATATAAATAAAGACAACTAGTAATCTTGTTAGGCGTTTTAAGCTCAAGCTGGCTTGAGAGTGGGCTCTTGTTAACATTTTACCCAGAGTGAAACCTGAACCTTAGGACTAGGAGAGTTGCCATTCTAACTACTAGGCTATTGCCTACCGCCAATATCATAAAAATAAAACTACCATTTTACGTTGTTAACTTATTTATTCAATTTAATCTTGTTACAAAGCAATATAAGATATGGTTAAGACTGATTTCAAAAATAGAAAATCTTGTATCTACTGCATAAAATAAAATCGAAAGAAGCAAGAATACATAGTGCATTTATCTATTATCTAACAAATGCATTATATTAGGTAAATTAACTATTGTTAGGTTAGCCTAATAGTACATCTAAAAAAATACTTATATAAGCATAACCCCAACCAAAAGGAGCAAACATACAGCTAAGATTTTATTCATTGTTGGTTGGAGGTTCTAAATTATAAAGTAAAATCTTTGAGTGCATCTACTTCCTTGGAAACAAAGCCTCATAGAATATTCAGACTAATAATAGAAATGATTGATTTTTATTAATCCTTAGCAGTCTTGGTCTCATTGTCATCTTCAATAGTCTCATCAGCAGTGCTCACATCATTCACATCAATGCCTGTGTCATCTTTACTGGTATTTGCTAACTCCTCCTGAAAGTTTAGGGCAAGTTATAATAATTCTCCTCATTTTTAGGATCATGGAGATGCCAATTCTGTTGACTACAAATTGCAACCACATAATAATTGTTCCGACTCTGAATCCATTAAGCTGAAAAAAAATATTTGTCTAAAACACATCTAAGTATATTGGGTATCTAATCCATCCAGTTTATCTATATTTCTTCTAACACTGAATATTTTAAGGTACTTAAGGTTGCTTACCTTGATAACTTCAACAAAGCTGTTAGCCTCATCCAACATTTGTTTGATGGTCGAGTTTTCTTCTTTTAAATCATCAATGATTTTACGCAACTTTTCATTCTCATCTAAAGCATCTTGCAAAGCCACTCTAAAAAATATATCAAAATATGAAAACCTAATAGTACCTATTAATTGTTGTTTGAATTTGAAATTGTAAAAGAATATGAAATTAATTAAATGTCATGTGTATAATATACAAATGAAGGTTGCACTGTTGTACTTACTGACGCTTCTCAGCAAGAATTTGCCAATATTTTTCAGACGCTCCTTCAGGATTGGTAAGATCTTCCACTGTGACTTTATTGTCAAGACTTGCTTGTGTCTCTTTGGTAGAAAGATTCTTTCTCTTGACCTCAACATCTCTGGAATCAAAAATGTTTCCCAAGTAAATAAAATTAAGCTAAATAATTTACAATATTAATCAAATTATAAAATGATAATTACACAGGCGACTCCTGGCTAAGTTGATGCTTCAAACTTTTCGATGGTCTACCCACTAAATTTTCCCTATCAGTTGCCGTATGCTGAAGTGTCTTGAGGGATCTCCTGGTAACTCTCGTTGTTTCCTGTAAAAAGGAGATTATATTACCCAACAATAGATATAGGCAAAGAACTATTCTTCAAAATTCGTCACTTTAAATTCAACCTGAACATCTTGGCCGCTCATTTTCGTACGACTGCTTTAGGTCGCAGTGATACTTTATAACAAATACTGATAATTACGTTATATACTTAAATATGAGCCAATGTATAAATATTATAATTCCTGTTCACTTGACAATAAATAAATTCACAAGCATCCACGAGCGCTTTGACAGTTTGCTTGCTGACAGATAAAACTTTCCCGCCAACCCGGGGGCAACTTTGACTGGACATGCTTTGCTTTGACTATGGAATTCCATAGTAATCCTCTCTTTCTTTTTATTCCGTAGTAATAGTCTAAGAGCAAGGAAGAAAGAAGTTATAAGCATTAAAAAAAAAATCGTTTAGAAAAACGTAATGTACCTCAGTATCTCATTGTAAATTAAATCAACTACAGTAAAGTTGTGGATACTTTGCTGAAAAATCACCAGATCTTTAGAGAAAGTCTTCAACATGTGCACGTGTATGAAAGGATGAAACACTTGAATTGATAATTTATCTATTGGAGTGGTCAGCGATCACACTCCCACGATTCAATCAAAGCTGTTTACTTTATCATTACACATTTTTAGTAATCCATTCATGGGCCTTACATATGGCCCTCTAAAGCATAAAACATAAAATTAGTCTATTACTTCACACTGGCAAAACACCAAGATAATGCCAAAGACTAAACTATAAACTGTCGAATTGACAGTTCGTTACTTTGGTGTTTCATGAAAGAATTTTTACTCAGTTGTTTGAGTGGAGGGTGTTTGTACTTTTGTTGTGTGTTAACTTTAGTGTTGTATAATTATTCCAACTATTAATTAAAATAAGATTGTGCTTTCGTGAAAATATTGTTATGTATAGTTTTTTTTATTGACTATGAAAATAGCATGATGTAAATTTTACCTGTTAAGTAAATTATTAATTTTAGTCTATCTTCATCTTATCTGCACCTGGAGTAGGTACATTTTTATGTAACGGGTTAGCTTATAGACTCCTAACAAAGCCAGGAAGTATAATTATAAAGAAAAATGGACAACCTAAGGTGAGCCCTAGATCTAGTACTACATACGTAATAGTTATTCATAGTGTAGGTACATAAAGCACTTATGTGTGACATGTCAAGGTTAAACGTAGTATTATTGGACCAGTTTCCATAACGTTTACAAGGAAAGGATATTCCACTGCCTTGTGTTACTTAGACTTTAATCTCTGTTAATTTTCAGATTTTATTTTGTCACTTGGAATGTGGCTACAAAGTCCCCAGGGCAGGATCTCAATGCCCTCCTGGACTTTCCTTCGCAGTTCAATAAAAACAAGCCATTGCCAGACTTTTATGTTGTTGGGTGAGTGGTGTATAAGTTATTTAAACATATACTTTGCCACATTTGGCTAGTATTGATAATTAAACCTCAACTCTAAGACTCAATTTAAGTGTAGTAATTTATGATATATATTTTTTAAGTTCACTAGTTATATTATTCTTAGGTACTATATTATGTGGTCAGTCTTAGTTCAATGTTATACCTAAGTAAGAATCAAGTATGTACTTAGTTTAACTTTTTATCTATGTATATGTTATGTCAAGCAGGTGTTAATAGTATTTATTTTTTAAGAAATTATTTATTATTTCCTCTTGAATAGCAATAATATGTAATATGAGATATGGGAAATAGTGATAGGCCTTTAACACTTTATTCACAATATTAGAAGCCTTCACCAATTTATAAATGGAGTCCTTGTATTTTAAATGAAAAATGCTCTGTCATGTAATGCAATTGTTTTATAATGTTTTAGAAATAAATTTATAGACACCTTTTATTCATTTTAAATAGACAAAATCTTTATGTCATTTTGGGGGTAAATAATTGTCAATCCAGTCATGGACATTAAATATTTAGTAAGTTAGAGTTTTGCCAGTCTCTTATCAAGTGGTTCTCTAACTATGCAAACTTAAAATACCTTCTATTTTACTTTGCCACAGCACCAATAATTAATATTACTATATATTTTTTTTATAATGTAATGTAACTAAGACATTGCAAATGAACTCTAACACTTTGCTTACTCCTATTTTTATTTTTCATGATATTTAATTTGATTATACCTTCAATCATATTCCCATTCAAACACAGGAAAATGTTTCTTTAACACATTTCAGATTACAAGAAGTAAAGTCACAACCTCAAAACATGTTAATGGATACTCTATTCACTGATGCATGGACACAAACATTTAACAAAATTCTCTGCAGACAAGGCTTCATCATTGCAAAGTGTACCAGATTGCAAGGAATAATGTTGCTGGTATACACTCAGATGAAACATGTCACACATCTCAGGGATATTGAGGCACAGTATACCAAGACTGGTTTGGGAGGAATGTGGGTAAGTTCTATTTTTTTTTTAATCCTATGTTTTATGGTACAGTAAGGTACAGTTCAGAAGCATGCAATGCATAAGACAAAGTCTTGTAGTGTGCACACCACTTTTCCAGATTGTTTACTGTGTTGATCTAGTGTAGACAATTATGGAATGTCTGTTTCTGTGTACATATAACAAGCCATATACGAAACAATGATGGAATTGAAGCCCCAAACTCTATAGTAATTGCATGTACCATAGAGACCTAATGACATACAAGAACTGAAAAAGATGTTACAAGCTTAAGAGTTTTTATAAACTATTTTAATGTGACCACAAACATCTCTTGGGCAAAAAAGTGGATAAAGTGTGGAGCATGATCCTTCTCAGATCAAAAATTAACTAGTTTAAGAACTGACTCAACCAATACCTTAACTGCTAAAAGAAAACCAAGCGGAAAACAACAAAATACAGGCATCTGCCAGTTGTATAAATTCCTTGCCTCATAATAAATAAAAAAATAACACCATCATGTCTCATAAATAATAATGATAATCAGCTTGGCAAATAAATTAGCAATTGCATAGAAATGAAGGCCATGTGGTTACCACACCACCAACAATTGACCAGTCTCGCTGTTTGCGCAATACCTGTTTATGTAGGTAAATAGTATCTTGTCAGTAACCTGAGTAATGTCATACTTGAACTCATATTCATAAATATTTACTTTATTTATCACCAGTTTAATTGGTGAGCAAAAAAAGATAAGTCTGTATGTACTTAATAACGAAAAGCATTATTCATTTCTTTTTTGTAACCTTTGTCACTCCACATCCTTATAAGCATGTAACTAGTTCAGGTGATTTCTTTGAAAACGATACTGCACGTCAAGTGCGAGCTAACTGTATACTTTATATTCTACCATATTTAGACATTTTGTATGGAGAATTGAAAAGCGCCTCTAGCGGACGGTATTTAAAACTTTCAATACTCCATACAAAATGTCCAAATACGGTAGACTATAAAGTATACGGTTAGCTTATAAGTACTCTTGGACTTGACGTACTGGTGTGGTCATAGTGCTATTGAGATTGACCCCAGTCCAATGTACGGTAGGTACCCATAATACAAGCATTGCTTAGATTGTGACCTTGGTGCGTTTGTCTGGCAATGTTAGTGCTTCATGCAGAATACAATAAGAATTGAATTACTAACTAAATCAAAATCTTTCAGTAGAATTATGTATCGCAAACATATGCAATCTATAATTTTAAGGGGTTATATGTCTTTGTTTCAGGGTAACAAAGGCGCAGTGAGCATAAGATTCAACATATACGGTTGTTCCGTGTGCCTCGTGAACTGCCATCTCACCGCCCACGAACATCTGCTTGCGGACCGCATTAACGACTATAATACTATTATTAAACAACACTTGTATCATGTCAGTGAAACGGCCAACATCTTGTTCCATGAGTGAGTATACTATTATACGGGTGATTTAAAAAGGGTATAGTGTATACTACCTTTAAACTTGCATTCCTTTCGCATATTTGTTATCATTATGTAAAGTCGGGATTTGGATGTGTCGAATTTTTAAAATAAATTCGATTCCCAATAAAATGACAATTATTATGATATTTTGTGACCATTTTTGTTTAATTGACATATCGATATTCCGAGTTTACATAATACGACACTGCGACTTCGTAGGATACCTAATTAAAAGCCATCATCATACCTAGTTTAATTAACATGTATCTAGTGGATTTTGAGATATACCTAGTTAAGCCATAAATATTTTCTTGGATGAAAAGTACCTATCCTAAATGTTGACCTAATACATATCACCAGTTTCATCAATATTCATATTGCCTAGTTTGATCAAAATCGGTTCAGTGTCCCCTGTAGATTTATCAGTATGACGTTCAGTCAAAAAAATATAAAAAATCCTAATTGAATATGCGGACTATCCCTAACATAGCGACAGTTAGACGTTGTTCGTAATTTTTATTTCAAAATATCGTTGTCCGATGAGAATATATATAATCAGTTTATTGAGGATAGATAAGCCACATGAACCTTGATATATTTACCTCAATAGTATAATTCGTTTATTTATATTATTTATGTTATTTTCCTTAATAGTGTGTATGATGTACCTACCTTCCTATATAAACATTTTCGTTTTACTTTACGTTAATGTACCCTGAGCATTTAATTAATAGGTACTTAAGCAAATGCACTGGGTGCCAAACGCGTAAACCTAGTGCTATCTTTTCAATCACTTTTGATTGTTGATGATGTTGTTTATATTGTTTTTACAAATAGATTTTTGTAACATATTTTTTATTGTATCGGCTGCAGGCAGGTAGGTAGGTACATATAGATCAGATAATTTCATTACGCGTACGTGATATGCTATGAGTGTGTAATTCTTGCTATCTTTGCTATGAGTAAGCTAACGCTAAATACATGATGTGTGCCTGTGTATTTAACGTTTTATCAACCACTCGAAACTTTCATAAACTGCGATAAGTATCTATACATATATGTATATGTGTATCTGTGTAGTGCTACTAAATATTATTAATATATAAGATAATCAGCATATATAAGATAGCAAGATAATCAACAAGAGTAAAGTGTGTTGCCTATCCCCCGGGAATCCACCATATTAGTAGGATAGAAAAGTATCCTATATCAAACTATATGACACAGTCGCGAACTTATGTTTGGGACTCATTTAAGGTTGAATATCGTACAGCAAACGTATACCGCTACAACTCAACAGCTACTATTTTGACTGACCTTACTTGGGGAAAACTGCTCCCAGATGTGACGACATATAGATATACGACTTTTTTGCATTGATAAGTGTCATTGAAAATATTAAAGAAATGTGTATTAATATTCACGACTGTACGACGATACGGGCGATGTTTATTTTGTATGATTAGCAATGCCTTTCTGCTTACCTCTTTAGTGATTACGGCGGTAAATATTTTAATTCGAAAAGCAGTGATAGCCAAGTTGGTGGAACACTTGCCTCGGTAACGAGGGTCGTAGGATCAAACCTCGACTCGCACCTCTGGATTTTTTGATTTCATGTGCGAATCTCAATATCAGCCATCACATGCTAAACGATGTAGGAAAACATCGTGACGAAACCTACATGTCTTAGAAAACCCCTCGAAAGACGTGTAAAGTCCGCCAACCCGCATTGGGCCAGCGTGGTGCACTATGACCTAATCGCCCTCGCAATGAAGGAAGGCCCGCGCCCAACAGTAGGAAATTTAATAAGGGGCAAATACATTAATTATTTCTTTTTTCAGCTACGTATTCTGGATAGGCGATCTAAACTTCCGCACCGACCATCCAACAGGCAGTAGTCCTACTGCAGACGAAATCGTCGCCACATTACAGAAAATTGAGAAGGACAAGTATGCATCGCTACTGAAACACGACCAACTAGTCGCGGTGATGGATTCCGGGGAGGCCTTCTCGGAGTTCACAGAATCGGACATACGATTCCCGCCGACGTATAAATTCAGTATTGGAGGTGACGAGTACGATATTAAGTAAGTTTATTTTAAGAGAATATATATTTTTAATTAGCATAAATTATTCTGTGGCTAATATTGGCGGCAAATACAATTCCGAGGAGAAAAGGAATCGTAGCCAACCCTAGTCTGCTAACACCAAAGTTTTGTATTAGAAAAGGAATAGAAGATCCTACAGGGCCTTGGCGAATACATAGACCCGTACGTTACCCGTAAAACCCGTTACGGTACAACGGTGGCCACGTCCAAATCAACATTACAAAATATGTCAATAGTAATCTGTAATAACATTGCAATAGCTTATCAAAGTATGTACATTTTGTTATTAGGAGGAAACCATCCTGGACAGACAGAATACTGTACAAAGTGAACGCGAACAATTATGAAAATGTGACGTTGAGGGCCGAGCCCATTTCATATAACCACATACCCCACTACACCGTCAGCGACCACAAACCTGTGATTGCACAGTTCAACATAAAGGTCAGTATGTTATTGATTATGTAGGCGCATGACGTTGGTGATCGATTTTATTACTCAGGCCACAAGCTTCTGTATTTACCCAGTGTGTTTGGTCACGAACTAACGATGCTACGGCATTGCAGCTGGGCCCTTATTTTATCTTCAAAACACTCAAATAATTGTTGCATTCTTTTGCTATTTTCATAGCCGTAATATTTCCTGAATTAATAGATATATACCTTTTATTGTTGTTTGACATGTTACCTTAAAATTTTATCTATAAAAGAGTGTACTTTATAATGGATAATTTTGAGTTACCTATGTGAAATAAAGTTATTTTTTTTTTACAAATTTCGTATTTGCTTAAGACACTAACATTGAACACGGTTTTACAATATATATTAATAGTTGCAATTGGTGTTTTTGAAGCCGTGCATAAATAAATAACGTTAATAATATTTAAATTAAACCAAAGACACATTATAGAGAAAATTTAAAATCATCACCATTCTAAGGAATATAATAATGGATCTTATTTTAGTGTTTTTGTCGATGCAATTAGCAATCATATAGATGAATAAATTAGGTGTAAATATTGAATCCAACGTATCGCTAGATCGTGGCTAATTAAACTGTATCGAATAGTAATGTAGGCCGTAGATTAAATATTAATGTTAGTAGTGCATGCTGCATCCTACCTGCCCTACATTGAAGACCGTGTTGAGTGATTGGGTGGTATAATGGTGATAAGAGCGCAGGCCGCTCAAATCAATCATTATTTTAAGTCAGAATTTCGATGTCGATTTTAAAAAATACATTTTGTTCCCAAAACAAATTACAATAGTTTTTTTTTTTGAAATTGCTCTTTTCGGTATTCTGTCTTTACACAATGATAACGAATGGCGCTAAAGAAGCGCAAGTTCATGGCTTAGTATACCTTTTTTGAATTACCTGTATGATGTATGATATCTTTTATTCAACTGTTTCAATTTCGAAGTAAAATAAAACAATACTTATTTAAACCTTCCGTATTGTCTCGGTCACTCAAACAATTTGAAAACAGATTTATAATACTGAAACAATATCGGATATTTTATTTGTCGATGAACGTGGGCGCAGGTTGGAAACGTGTGCGTTCATAATTAATTAACACAGTATTGCTGCATGGAACAAATTTATTATCTACGAATCTATTTTGTTGCTATTCTAATTTGTACCCTATTGTTAGGTAATTTACTTAACGGTTTTATGTTAATTTTATTATGCGCAATAAACCTGAGGAATATACGAGAGCAGATGGTCAGTGTTTGTTATAAAAATAAACAAACATCAAAGGGCTTATTTTTATTTCTTGTAGATACACAAACCTTTTTTGTACCGCATTGATTAGTAGTGGTCTAAACGCCGTTCCTCTCACAAAATCTGGTGTTCGAAAAAACTCGTGCGCATTTTGAAAAAAAAAACATTTAATTTACCTTGGTCTAGGATCGCACCCAATTAATTATCTACTTGTAACTGCGGCTCAGTACCGCATTTGTTATTATTATCGTGAGAAGTCAGAATTTCGATATGTTTAAAAAAATGCTAATAAACAATAACGATTGTCATTTGGCAGTGGAAGTTTTTTTTTAAATCGACGTCATAATGTTTACAAATAAATGCACTAAAAGGCGCGGGATCAAATAGTAGTTTTCGTATAACATCTATAGTACCTACCATGCTTTGGAGTTAACCTGCTGATATGTTATTATGGTATAACCACGGGCTGTCTGTATAATAGTAGTTGAATAGAATAACAGATATCCTTCCCTGCTGTCTTAAGTGTGGTGTACATAGCTTCTTAATTTGAAATAACCTTTGCACGCTTGCATGCTAGGTCCCTCACGGCTTTATACTATCCCTGTTGAACCAACCGCCGCCGGCCGCGCGGTCTTCGGTGCGCATGCGATCGGCAATGCTGCATAGCAATGCCGAAGAGAACATGCCCTTCGTTCTGGGAACCGCTGACAACAGCAACGTGGCCAGCATCGCTGTGCACACCGCCATTATGGATGATAAGAATGTCGCTATCACCGATGTAAGTAGTTCGCAAGCGTTGCTTATGTTTAGATACTATTATTGAATGTGGTAAGTACCTACAGTGTTTGTGTACAGAATCAGAATATTTTTATTCATGTAAACCATTATGTACAGTACTTATAAATCGTCAAAATAGTTACAAAATGCAAAGCTACAACTATACCACCCGTTCGGAATGCCGTTCCTATGGAGAAGAACGGGCAAGAAACTCCATGGTTGCTCTTTTTAAAATGATCTTTTACATTTTTGAGAAGTACATTGTTATGGGTATGTGAGAACAATGTATGACGGCTAGACGTACTTTAGCAGCTGGTCAAAAAGTCCTCCCGTGACCATGGTCTGCTGTAAAGCAGCCGAAACGTCGAGAACGTAAAAGCATAAAATAAACGCGACAAAATCGGTAAGATTCGTTTAATTTCTATAGTTAACGTATTGCTTTTTTCGTAGGCGTTCTCAAATTACACGGAGAAGACCGTGGAGTTTGCTCCGATCGGTCGCATCTGGTACATCGGCGACGCGGACTTCAGGACACATTGCACGCTATCACCAGACGTGCAGCTTAACGATAACGACTGGATCGGCATCTACGATGTTAGTATAATTATTATAATAAAAATAAAATTCGCCAACCGTACGGTCCCACACTAAGTAAGGCGTGTATTATTGGGTACCGTACACTGGACTGAGGGCGAACCCAGTATAATAATACCTTTGATATAAAACATCCATGACTGGGGTAAATAGATTCGTGCTCATCACACAAAATTTATCCCTACCAGGATTTGAAAACGGGATCCTCAGCACAGATAGCCAGGGAAAAGGGTCACTACCCACTGAGATAATCATGTCGACATGGATGTTTAATAAGTACATACATAAGTAAACTATACTGAGTTCACCCTCAGTCCATTGTATGGTACCCATAATACAAGCGATGCTTAGTGTGGGACCGTATAACTGCGTGTGTTCGTCCGGCGATATTATTATTATGAAGCTGTCAAAAGGCGATCTTTAATATCAATCGGATGACTGTTCGAAAACTTGCGTACGCTAGCGCCGCAGATTACGGTATCTAATTGGTGTCTAATTGGTACGGTACGGTATGTAAGAGGTACGGTATATGAGCTAAGAGTTTGATAGTTGGAGCTTGAACTGATAATCTTAGAGAAGAGTAAAATATAGTTCCAAAAAAAACCCCAAAGCATATGTTTCCTACACGTTTTATGTTTATATATCAGAGACCGTTAAATATTTAAAAGAAATTGACCAAGATGTATTTTCGTTCCCAGGCTAACTTCCACAACTTGGACGACTACATTGCGTACGAGTACCTGGCGAAAGTGGGATTGCCGCACGGCCCCACCGCCGCAGGCCAGCCGCGCACCATTACGCTCAGCTTCCCTGTGGGCAGTGGAGTACGAACACCGGGATTTTACAGATTTATATACTTCAGCCAGCCTAACAACGATGTCAGAAGTGTGTTAGGTGAGCCACGAATTTATTATAACCATGGGCGTAACCACAATGGGGCAGGGGCACTTCCCTCAGCCCTCCACCGGTTTCAAGCATCACAATCAAGCGAAAAAAGCGCTTTCATACATTTTAGTACAGGATTGAGATGTCGTTTGATATCAAATCTGGACATTGAATTTTTTCGGTATATAATCCATTAAAATTCGAGTTTCATGAAAACTACTTTCCAGCAGCGCTCCTAGCGAAATCTTAGAGCATTATTTGTTAATGTATGGAATTATTCTAATTCAAATATGGTTCTCGTTACCTGATGAAGCTTACTCCTACTAGACTACCTGAATATATTTGTGTCGGTTATTATAAATGAAGACAAAATGGGGTTATAGCTAAATTTAAAAAATAAAAACGAAGTCAAACAAATCTAACACCAAGGGTGCGAATGGGTCCCGAGCTAAATCTGACTCAAAGTAACGAGGTTCAGTCTATTCACACTAGAATGTGTGTGAATGTTATTAAAATATTGGTCAAAATATATTGCGAAAATATCAACCACAGTACCCATTGTGGCTAAGGCTCTATATTGGCGAATCACCTATTGTGGCGAAGGCTCTATATTGGCGAATCCCCCATTGTGGCCAATGCTCAATATTGGCGAGCCATCCCGAGTAGTGAGGCTCAATATTTGTAAAAGGCAAGCCGACTAGTGTGTAAAATATTTGTAATGTGACTATTATTTGATGCAATAATTCTGTATCAACCCATTTCTCTTCACAGGTATATCCGAACCTTTCGAGGTAAGCAGCAAGGAAGACAGGTTAGTGACCATAGATCCTTGCGAGCAAGCCTCGACCAGCTCTTCCCCGGGACGATCCAAACCCACCACGGCTACCACAGACTTGTTCACCGACTTCACTGGTCTGGATGTGGCGAAGCTCTCGAGACACTTCTCCAATGACCTCAACTTCGACTGACTAAAGACATACCTGCCTGGCTCCCCAGCAAATGTGAGGAGACACGACGTGGGTAAAGATTAGTGTAATAATGTATAGTAACTGGCCGTAAATATTGGACATCGGTTTGGTATAGCGCTGTCGCTGTCACTCATACCTATGTCGGAATGTCTTTTTCTAAAGCTCATATGTAATTTATGACCGGGTATTGTAAATTTAGTCTACAGTAGGGTAGGGTAAGCAGGGACTCGGTAAAGTAATCGTAACATCATCGAGAAAACATGCTGGCACTGTCATCGTTATTTATGAATGCTGTGGTGTGAGGGGGGTGGAAGTCGTTTGCGGTCCCGAAACGCTACGTAAAAAGATTGTGCTTATGCTACTGATTAATAGTTTCGGTCTTCGCTTGGCACGCTGCAGTGTAATGTATTCTTCACAAAAAATATGGCTTCACCATCTTAGGTATTTTGCCAGTGTCAAATAAACTCAAGGTATGGAAGATGTATGCAAATTAGTTGAAGCCTCTGACATGAGGCGTTCATAGCTCTTTATTAATTAGAATCGGTTCTGTCATTTTCGTAACGTCATATAGTGCACCTAAAAGTACTGAATACTGTACATTATTCAACTTATCTTTACTTAGCTTAAGCATAACGTACAATCGGGTAGAAAAGTGGTAACTAACAACTAATAAACAATTCATCATTTGGAGCATTGCAAGTATTTCTTGATGTCCTTTCACGTACAGGTCAAAGTATACGTAAGAAGTAACCTTAAAAACATTTTAATATACAAAAACTTTGTTTTATAAACTGCTGCCATATATACCAGGAGATTGATTTTATGATTTAATTGAAAGACAGATTATATTCTGTACTCAATCATTTGTTTATTAAAATAGGGACTTCTAAAGATTGAGATTAACTTTATCTTTGTATAAAGCCTTACCTACCTTTGTATATAGTCACACTGTTGCACGAGTGATCCTACAACAAATGTATATATTTAAAAAAATCTTAAATATTACAACATAATTGATATGATTGTTTGACCTCAACCTAATGTTAATTAATACTTTATATTATTCAAAGTTAACTCTTTTCCACTTTATTGTACTCAAATTGTGTCACAAATAGAGTATTGTTATATAACTGAAAGCCTACACGAGTTATATGAAACTGATTCGATGGTAAAAAAGTACTTAATAAAATTTCGGATTACGTACTGGTTTGTTAAAATTTCTTCGTATTCTTTTAATCTCTTCAGGTTGTTTTATCTATATGACTTAAGTATTATTTCTTTATTTTGAAATTATTTTACGATTTTTTTTTATTTTTTTTTATTACACTATAGGCAAGTATTTGATCTCGATCTCACCTGATGGTAAGTGACGATGAGATCTACGACGGAGAATACT
Source organism: Pheosia gnoma (assembly GCA_905404115.1). Taxonomy (NCBI): domain Eukaryota; kingdom Metazoa; phylum Arthropoda; class Insecta; order Lepidoptera; family Notodontidae; genus Pheosia; species Pheosia gnoma. The sequence continues at coordinate 6,355,175 of FR989907.1, forward strand.
TGCCTAGGTAGGAAGGCGGCAGTAGATAGAGACGCTACATTCACTAGGCACATGCAGCGCAACTGATCTGACCCGCCATCCGTAAATGGCAACACCGAACATCATGCCGGAACACGGCTAGGCCGCTTGGCGACATGGCTTTGTTCAGTAGGTGGTGACTAGCCACGGCCGAAGCCTACCACCAGTAGAGTTGTCACCTGGTTGGCACCACCCAGGGTCACGTGTAGGGTATCTCGAGGGTACTTAATTCTCCTACGGACGAAGGTTACTCGACCCCAAAAAAAACAAACGATACCTATTTGATTTAGTTAAATTCTACGTAGGTTGAGCCGCAATGGCGTCTAAAACAAGGGCTTTAAATGCTCTCTAAGCATTATCATAATGGATGGATGTTGTTTGAAAGTTTATAAGTCACAACGCTTTTTAGTATAATTACACAGAGCATTATAATATCGGATACCTACTAGCTTAGGTTTATGTAGTACATTGTGAATACATTGTGAAGTGGTAATATAACTATATTAGCATGTAGCTTTATTAAGTGATAAAGAGCTGCAGGCAATGTTTTATTTTTTTATCTTTAAATATTTTCGTTGCGTGATTACTAGCATAATTTTTAACATTTATATAATTGTAGACTAATCACTGGTGTGGTAATTTAGTATGCACATTATCGGACATTATACTAAACATTCCAGGATAGTACATTATGATACAAGTAAGCTATGTTGGTCATTACAGTCGAGGCGGGATGGGAGCTCGAACCGAAGGTGATATGCAGCCGGTATTGTAATGACCAAATGTTCACGCGTGTCATACGACGTTTTTAACACACTTGTGAGGAAAGTGACACATAGCCACAGAACAAAAATGGCGCCCGGTTTTTTTCACGCCAGGTTTTTTTTCACGCCCGGCAGAAAGACAGGCACAGATAACAAATCCGTAAAAAATCTAATATAGAATATATTTAATTATTTATTTTCGGATTTATAACACAAAATTATGTTTATTTAGTGACAAAAATAAATAATTTGTAGAAATAAAATGCTTATTTATCAATTTTAAACTAAAACAGTTTATATAATCACAATAATTGTAAACATTTTTTAGACAGGAAACCTCTTGCCGACATAAAAAAAAAACACTAGTGCGGTAATATATAGTGAAACGCACGCGTGTATAATAAGCTAAATTATGAACTAAATCGGTACAATAAGAGCCAATTTTCGAGCAAGTGTGTTGAAAAATGTATTATGGTATATGTGTACTTACCTACCACATAACTAGTATTAATAAAGTTGTATGCGTGAAATAGTTGATAATACAATAGAATTGAAACATAGATTAGGTGGCTAATCTTGTTCCTTGTTGAGATAAGTTGCAACCCAATATGGGCTTATATCTAATCATCATCATGTATAAATTGCCTTAGTAATTTAGTGTGATGGCGAAAGATAACTATAAAAATAACATGCTCATATGGTTCACTAGCAAAATTATAACATTATATCTTATATATATATATCTGTGTAGGATATTGCCAGACGAACCCACCAACTATACGTTTCCACACTAAGCAACGCTTGTATTATGGGTACCGTATACAAGTAAAGCCGTACCGTGCAACTGAGGGCGAACTCAGTGAGTAATACTTACACACACATATCTGTGCTTACACATATATATATTATGCGACTATGACTCTGGTACAAACATTCTTATAACAACATGCTTATCACTTATATACTTATAAAATTATGTATAGTAATAGCTTACAGCAATATATCTCTCGTTAGAAAGTCCATAATCGTCAATCGTCGTCAATCTGGACTAAGCTTTAAAATTCTTAAGTGAAAATTGTGATTCAGTTTCATTATTAAAGTAAAGCCTATAAATTGGGTTTTGCTTTAATTCGTAAAAGAGCTATAATAAATGTTTATATAGTCACTTTATGACTTAAAAACATAATTAGGTACCTGTATTTGAATACTTACAGTTATTTGTTCGCAAAAATATTTTCACAATCTCAATTTATCGAAGCCACGGTCGGTGTTAGATGCTCTTCACCAAAATCTTCGGGCTCAAAATTAGCTCATTAATAATAACGACAATAACGACAGTAGCTTAAGTGATGTGATTTATATATTGGCGATTATTTTAGGTAAAGCCCGTCCCTACTCTTTATATATTTTGCGGAATCGTTCTATTAACCTCTAGTGGCTTAATTGCAGAAGTGCACAGCTCAAGTCTCCGCAAAACTCGTAAACCCTGCGTTTATATTTTAACTACAAACCACAGAAAAAACTACTAACATTCCATAAAAAAAACTAAATTTAGGAAATAATATTTAATAGGTACTTCTAAAATTCGAATAAAGCTTTAAGTTAATGTATTTGAATTCAGAAAATATATGTTTGTGAACCACCGATATTTCATCATTTAATTTGTATATCAGCAATATAAATAAACTTTTTTATATTTATGGAATGTCATAAATGACGTGACTTTGTATAATTTATGGAAATCTTACACTAAACGTCATATTACGCATATTACTAACGCCTGTGTCACCGACTGTACGTACTAATTTTATTAATTTTTAATTTCCTTCGGTTGTAATAAGGTATATATTTCAAGGTACTAATCAATAGTTAGGTATAAGGGTTATTATTACATTGTTTACATCGTAGTAACTGGAAATCGTTCATAATTTTCCGAGATTAGATTTTATTGTTTAAGTATACCTCTTTGTCGCTTGCCATTTGTGAAATGTTATTAATTCTTATTTAGGGTACATTTCGGTTCGTCTGTACGCACGTGCGACACGCAACGAACGTAAGTTGTGTTGTACAATATTTTAAAAGCTCTTATACACGGACGGTTCAACTGCCCAACAGAGAAAGACAGAGCTATAAGAAAGAAGAGACAGTTTCCGTTCGTATTTTTGTTCCTTACGTTCCTACTACACCTGCGCCTAGTGACGCTAATTAACGCGTTAACCCACATTAAATTTAGTTATTTTATGTTGATTAACGCGCTATTTAATAGCATTAGGCGCAGGTGTGTCCCGGGCGGTAGAGTTGTCTCTCTCTGTGGTGGATGGTTCACTATCGGTAATGGACGCGGATCGTCCATTCTTTAGTTAATTCAATTCACCGTAAATTCGTTAGATCCGTTGCGTGCGTGGCGTGCGTGGGTTTTTACCTATCAATATTTTAACGAGACCAATAATGGTTACCTGTATAAGTACATCTGTGTAGATTAAATTAAGTTGCAAATAAATATTGCCAGGTGAACACGTCGGCTGTATGGTCCAAAACTAAGCACTACTAGTGTAGCCTATGGACAGCAGGCGATCCCTGTGACCCCCAGGGCAAACGAAAAATAATTTGATTGATTCTTTGTTGTTTGTGTAATCGTGCTTATTGCCATGACAATGTCGTATTAATTAGCCTAATATATTGTTGCAATATAATCTGTATTTCTATGAAACATGTCATACCTAATGTGATTGTTAGATTGTATACTAACACAAATTTACACAATAGTTATGATAAGTTAGCTGTGTTTCTATAGGAAATGTATCGTGTTTCGCCGCATTTTGAAATGCTATAAAACTTAGTACAAACTAATTAATTTCTAGTTGTCACAATAGTTGTGTTAAATTATGGGAATATAATTTATTTGGTTCGATATATTTTGTTTTATTTGCACGTCTCACAGGTGATGCGTGGAGGCGATCGCTCGCGCGACAGTGCTCTTATCAATTTAATATCGCGATAACGACGACGTGATACGCACTCGTCGAGGAGCGGAGGCGCGGCGTTGATGTCGAATGCGTGCAGCTCCGACTGTAGTTGTTCGTAGCGTTATCGGGAAAGCGCGGGAAAACCGCCGCGACGCTGCTCAGTTCAGTTGGCTCGCGGCCGGCAACAGAGATGGACGGGTCCGTGCGCGCGTTCGCTCTGGCACTCGCGATGATTGCGCTCGCGATCGCGCGTGCCCACACTCCTTCCCATGACAATATTCTCCGAATACAATTGTGGGACGCGGAGGGTCTCAGCAGATACCCCGTGACCACACCGGCTCCGACCACCACGTCTCCGAGAAGCACCAAACGCCACAAGTTGAAAGTAAACTTGGACTCCCTGTACGACGCTATGCTGGAGGAGAGTCGCAGCGGCGGTTTCGGGAGGTTCACGAGGCACAAAGTGAGGCACAAGCGGCGCCGGCCTCGGCAGAGCGGGACCGACCTACCGTGGCGGTTCCACTCCGGCGACAAGCAGCTGAACGTCGCGGTGTACGATGACAATGTGCCGTGGGATGTTATCGAGGTTGATTCCGTAAATGGCAGTGCAGTGAGTGACAGTGCAGGTTCCCCAGTGAAAGGGTCGCGGGACGCGTCGCCGCCGATGCCGCTGCGACAGCCCGAGGACGAGGTAATGGACGAGAGCAAACACCGTATACATTAATGCGTCGCCTTTCAACGTTATCGTCGCCCCGAGGTGGTTAATAGCCATTCACAGTACTGATAGCCTGCCGGGGCTGCCTTGGGGATTTCTATTCAGGCCTCCTTTTCAGCATAACCCCTCGAGCGACGATGCGTTGATAAAAGTGAATGCCCTTCATTGTTTTTAAAATATTTTCTCGCCGGCTGCATGTAGATCGTATCGCGGCGCGCGGACGCGACAAAAATAATTTTCAAGGGGAGATTGGCTCGTAGTCCGTTATCAGCAGAGATATGTTATGCACATTATCAGTGATCCGTCGTCAATGTTTGTATTTGCTGTGTATTTACAACTATTGGCAATAGCTTCGTTATCAGTTCGGTTATTTATTAAGGAATGCCTAACAGTTTAGTAGGTATATAGTCGTTACAAGCGACTCACGTAAATGTCTATAAACCATTGAGTTTTCTAAATAAATACCATCTAGTGTTTAACCGTCTTCATAAAGGCATATTAGGTGCATTTTATTAGTTGAAAATGGAGTCCATATCCGAGCTATGTACGGTGAGACGTATCTATCCTTATAAAGCCAACTTTTTATCTTGTTAAATAGGAGTTTACACTGGGAGGTGTCCAAATCGGGATAATACTTAGCATACCGTAAGTTGCTTCTAAAAACATTTAAACATAAGTACCTAGGTATCATCTAAGAGTCTACTTACCCAAAGTCATCGCGACTAACGACATAATTTATGAAATACGAGAGACTAGACTCTAGCTAGAGCATATATAATAAACAGTTTATATATGCTCTAGCCTCAAGCCGTTAATAGATAATTTGTCAGTGGTATTAAATTACCCATGCATAAAAATAACTCATAAGAAAGTGTGGCCGTTCAAGACCAAGAATAAGCTTTGTGAGTCAGATAAAAGATTTCTTCAATTCGTTATTATATTTGGCAAAACGACATAACCGACGATCTGGTCGGTGTCATGTCATATAAGGACTGAAAGAGGCTGCTCTAGATAGAGCCAGGTGGAAAGCATCGGCTACACTGACAAGGGTCTCTTACCCTTTAATAAGAAGAAGGAGAATAATAACTCGCCAATCATCAGCTTATAATTTATTTACCGAAATGGATGGATCTTACTGAAATCTATTTATTTTTTTATGGATCAGTCGACTTCATGATGACTCTCCGACTCTATGACGTCTCTATGACGTCTCCGAACTCTGAACACTAAAATAAGTTCACACATTATTGGATTTTACCGTTTGACCTTTATTGTTAACCTTTCGCGAAACTAAGGGTTGTGAAGCACCGAGGGTTGGCCCACGTTATACTTTCACATTTGTTCTCTCGCATCCCGCTATTAATATAACATAGTCGTAAATGAGTTATATACCTAAAGTGCTCGTTTAAATTCATCCTTACGGGGTTTTAGGTGGATTTAATTTTCACGAGGTCTATGAAAACACTTCCGTGATACACTTAGGTCTTTTAATAGATGAGTTGAAGCTGCCGTGCGGTTTTACTATAGGATAAATAAGTGAAATGCCAGTCTGTTTTGACTTCATTTAAACTATATTTTAGGTATTGAAAATGAAACTATTTTTTCGGATTCTATCGCGTTTATTTTATGTTTTTACGTTCCCGCTTTACAGCAACCATGGTCCTCCCGTGTCGCGAAAATATTCGTGTAAATATAAGAAATTAGTATATTTTTAGGTACCTATATTCAATTGGTTTAGCAATCTTAACTTATATATCTGGCAGAAAAAGAATACTTGGCTAAACTAAAGAAAGTTAATTCGGTATTAGATACCTATGTTCTAACTATAAATAAAACACGCCATACAAGATACACCCCACCTGCACAATTTCTTGTTTTAATAATCGATTCCATGTAACTAGGAACCTGTCTAATTACATCGTTTCCGATTGCCAATCGTACACTTCTCGGATAAGCGTTACTCGTGCATGTCATCCATTAATCGTTATCCTGATCTAAGTTACAGCCCTGACCGCGTCCACGCCCGCCGCCCGCAGCGGGCCGGGGCGGCAATCAACCGGAAATTAGGCACAAATCAATAATTTCCTAGTCAATACTGTCCACTACACGATGCCTCGCTAATAGAGTCTGATTGAATAGTCTGGGTGATACGAAATTTCAATCATCACTGGCATCGTTGGAGCATCTGTCGGATTATTTCAGCGCGATAACTAGGCCCGTAAAAATGTCGTACTTAGATTACTTACATAGTTCGTCTATTTATACATAACATATATCAGCTCAACTCAACTCAAGTAGGTATATGTCTATATAATGTGTAACAATAACAGTATAAAATATTTGAACAGGGCCAACAGTAGGTTATAATGATAACATTCCCAAAGAATTTAATAACATTATTAGACATTTAAAAAATGACACCCTGTACTGAGCGCATAGCCAAACGCTTATGATTCGCCTAGTTTAAAAAAAACATACATCATATACACAATTATTTTATATATCATCGTGATCCCTATAACTTACCGATTCATATGTGAAAATGTTTTACACTATTTTTGTTAAACCTTATATTATATTCGATACAACTCTTACTGCTAGAGAGACACCATCGTTAGATCCACATAAACAAATCAAACGATATAAACAAAATTAATTGTGTAGGTGTGATCAATGATAAAAAGAAGAAAACATAAAATTCTTAATTATTTAACGGATTGTATCGCGTTTATTTTATGTTTTACGTTCCCGACGTCAAACACCTTAGTCCTCCCGTGACCATTGTTGCTGTAAATCAGCCGAATCGTCGGGAACGTAAAATCATTAAATAAACGCGATATAATTCGCTAAATTAGTTTTATTTCAATAAAACACTTAATCAAATTGAGAACAGTTAAAGTTATTTCAACATTATCACCAATATATTTTGTCAAATACCCTAATAGGCACTAGTCAAAGATGTATAGAACCTTTCCTCTGAAGTTACGTGCGCGATTCATGATGCCCATTTACTAATTAATTAGTTATATGTATATATACTTACACCGTACGGAGACATTAGTGTCCCACAGGCTATGTTGGCATAAGATTGTGACAAACTGAAACACACCGTAACATAAAGGTATACATCATAATTCATAGTCTAATTAATGTATATGCCCTGCGGCATTAACTAATTAATTAATAAGTTACTTACAAGATAATGTATATTGCACAGGTACACCTGATGGACATATTTGGAACACGGTAGTTAATAGTGAAATTGAGTCAAAACTAAACTGCATTAATAATCCTAACATTATGTTGTCTAATTTTGTGATTGAATTATGGGCTAAATTAGAATTAATGGGTTGTGCACAAACACAATCCATTAATTTTGCGATCATCATCAACGAACTTATATTTTGATTGCAATTTAATTTTAGTCTTTTAGAGTTCTTAGTTACCTAACCTAATTATGGCCAACCAACTATGGCCTAAACCCACTCGCATTGAGGGGAGGCCCGTGCCCAACAGTGGGACGTTAAAAGGGCTGGTATTATTATTATATAATAACAGCTCTTGTGATCAATTATAATACGAATGGCTCTTATAAAACGCCATCAATCCTTAATTTAACGATCTCAACGAGATATTCGAAATTTAATTAATCCCCTCTATATTGAATAGTAACTCCCATAGAAATCATCGCGGTACGTAATGAAACGGGACTATAAGAACATCGTAACAAAAAGTAATAATAATGACGTTCCCTTTTGTGACGGCATTGTAAAAAGGGAGATGTAATTCCTTAGTGAATCAAACATCTGCCTTTGAAATATTGTCAGTCGTCAACCAAAATAATTATCTGTTCTTGATGTTCCTCCCGCCGCGCGATCGTTAAGCGCGATGAAGCGAATATTTTAGCGAAAATCGATGTCTCAACTTCCTTGTGCGATCGCACTCCCTCATAGCACCTGCGGCAAACATGTTTTTTAACAAAGAACAATATGGTGACAGTTTGTCGGAACTTTTCACCCTTGGAAGACGGAAAGGGAAAACTTTTTTGGATTTCATTTAACTAATAGTTTCTTGGGAATTAGTTTATTCGGAAGATTATTTGTTTATACGTTCGAAAATAAGATAAGAATACTCGTTTAGAGAGACAATATAAAAATAAAAATATTGTTTTAATAATAAATTCGGTGTTGCCATTCATAGATGGCGGGTCAGATCAGTTGCGCTGCATGTGCCTAGTGAATGTAGCGTCTCTTATCTACTGCCGCCTTCCTACCTAGGCAAGTATGCTCCATCGTAGATCTCATCGTCACTTACCATCAGGTGAGATCGAGATCAAATACTTGCCTATAATGTAATAAAAAAAAAAAAAATCGTACAGTTATTTTCCCATTCGATCACTGACGTCCATGATACAAACATAGAGGTCAGTGCATTCGATACAAATATTAATGTTATTTTACCAGTTGTACATTGTACCTACGTATTTTTCCTTAAACATAATCTACTCTATCGCAAAAGCTAATAATATAATTCACGTTATTTAAGCCATGATTCCTACCACATTGTTTAATAACGGCGGCGCGGACTACGCCATCGCTTCGTCTAAATTAGCGATGCTTATTGCGAATATAATAAATCAATGATGACGTATATCGCATCATTTATCTTTATTGGATGTATTCCGGCGACCAAATAACAAAGGAAAGTTATACTCACGTTTGCTTAGGTATATATGTTAAAATCTTAGGTAACAATCAGTTATTGTTTTTATGCTTATTTGTAAATAATGAATAATGTTGGTTAATAAATAAATATGTATTTGGTGATGTACTCATCATTAGGTAGAGACACGTTTACTAGGTATCTCTTTCATTTAATTGGGTATGATAATGGTTAGGTATGATCTTGCATTCAGAGACGTATAAAAATGTGTGTACTTAGTTGAGTAAGTAGTCATATACCTATTTTTTTCAACATACCTAACGTCAATTGTATGTAGAGTTAGAACTTGTCATATAATATGTTGATTATCGCGATTGATTCAGCTAACTATCAGCGCCATAATAATAATTTATAAAACGATTTTATCAGGATACGATTTGGATGTATAATATGAAAGTTATGTACACTACCTTTACATAAGTAGAGCTAGGTACAAGATTAATAAATAATAAACTTCTCTAATCATAGAGATAGAGCTACTTTTTTCTTTGGAAAAGTGTTGTGTGAAGGGCCATTGGAGATACTCGTAAAGTACCTTTTAAAACATTACTTCGTTCGCGTCTACGTATTCGCCAAAACCGACATTTACACGTCTAAGGATTACCGTCGAAGACGGCTAATTTACTGGGGCATGCATCAGGGGGAACATCGCACGAAGATTTATGAAGAAGCGCTAAAGTGATTGGAACCAGCACAAGCTATATAGCGTTACCTACAGAGTTCGGAAATGTAAAATATTGGCTGGACAACTATTATAGCGTTTTTTATTGTTGAGTAATTAGGTTCTTGATTATATTTTCATTACATCTATGGCCACGACAGTGCCACCCCTAAGTCGAGCGATCTTAACAATACAGACCAACAGTACCGTACTTTTCTCAATGTACCTAGTCGATTGAAGAATCAGATTGTTTTACACCTTAATAAGTAGGTTATTTTTATTGCCAGCCAGAGTTAAAAAAATAAGTTAGTTTCGTTCGAAATCGTTGATCACATTTAAATTAAAGTAAAATAGAGCACAAACCATCTCTATGTTGCCATAAAAAAGGACAAATTTCTAACATGGTATCTCCACTGTCTCCTACACGTTTACAACTTACCTACTTGTACCTTGTGGACATAAAGTATCCGTTTCTGGTTTAATATCTCTATCATCCGACTATGTGGGAGTCACAGCGGACATGTTAGCTTGTTTAAAACAATACAATATACCTACGCTTGTGTGTAAAATCATTCATCCAATTACAACTGGTTGTGTAAAGAAAACAACCAGTTTGTAGACATGACCGCAGTAACACAAAATATTTTATGTAAGTAGGTTTGTGCGGACTTAATTGAAATTTCAATTTAGAACGAATTCATCTCAATAAAAAAAAATGTTTTTTTTAATAGCCCGTCTTATGCCCCACTGATTGAGTAAAGACTCTTTACGTATCCACGGGATTCTGTCTAGGACTTTTTGTGGCCATGTTTTACCCGCAAAGGTATCGGCTGATATCGGCGACTGTCTTCAAATATGCATCATGTCGCACCTACGTATTGACACGATTTGCGCACCTATACGGGTCCAGTCCAGTCCTTTCCGCGATACGGGCCGACCCATAAGAGGCGGATCCAGGATTTCGTGCATATGGGAAACGAGTGTGTGTGGGGAGAGGGGGCGGGGGGGACAATTGAGATTAATCGCAATAAAGTACTTCAGTCGTGAGTCAGAGACTACTTACTACTACTTAATCGATCTATTTGAGTATATTAATATCTCTAAGATGGACACCGGTTCCATTCGGGTCTTCACTCGCTAATACCTACGTGAAATATCCTTATATTTTGCAGTAAGAATCTGTAATCAGCAGGTACCATGATGCTAGAGTTACCTACTCCTAATAATTTAACTCTCATTAGTAATAAAGATAGCGATCCGGCAGGACGTGGAAATGACGGAGCCAGTTCGGACTGATTATATCTTGAAAACTTGAAATAGTTTGCAAGGTTCCACGAAGTTGGTGTTTAATTAGAAAAATGCACAATTTTAAAATTTTGTACTCGGTACTTGGAATTTGGAATAATTAAGTATCTTTTGTTTGTATAAGACACGTACCCAAAGCAGGCTTTGTTTTATATACAGCCATTATTGTTTTTTTCAACATTGACTCCGGACTTTGGGGACAATTTCATTACCTAAAGCTACTCGTTAAGTTTTAGTTATCCGATACAGAGTCCGTATCAGAAGCGAAATGTATTTTTTTATCTGAGACAGGAACCTTCCTTAAGAGTCTTAGTAATAAAAACGCAACTAGACACTGTTGTATGTTTAATGTTATATTATTAGTAGCGGATTTGTTAGCAATAGAACATTGCAATTTAATTGTGTAAAAATAGACGCAATAGCCCAGCATCGGCTTGATCGAGATGTCTTTGACTTCAATTGACATTTCGTGATTATAGTTAATTTTATCATTCAGTCGAACTTCAACCATAGTGTAACGAACCAATGGACTAAGGCACCTTTTATTGGAATAATAAATCTTATGCCTATAATACACGAAGACCAAAAAAGACCTCTGACAACCAACTATAGAAACTTACAATCTAATTATAAGATATCAGTTTACTCATTAAAAGATTTGTAGTGTCGTATATTTAAAATAAAAATAAATTCATTTTCGACGGCAATTTGTTACGTGCAACCGTAGATGTATCGATGTTCCGTAATGATTTCCATTACACTAGAGCGGTCCAACATTTATCTTATTTTGTAACCAGTTGTCAACTTTGGAGGTATACATTATAGTGCACAATCAGTCGGATTGTGTTCCGTGCAATAAATAACATCTAGGTACTCGTTGAGAAGAGACTAATTAAGTTCTTGTGGCTTCGGACACAGCGTGGGCGATATCCCATCTAATCCAGGGATTAATTGATGACTCAAAATGAAACACTATGATCATTGAAAGACGGTTTGTATTCCATTGTGCATAGTTGCACTTATAAATTTCATATGCAAATTCGAATATTTAATTTTGTTGGTTGATAGAAGGTAACTGCATTAAAATAATTGATAATGTTAATAAAAATATTTAATGGTAGTGATGTAAGATTCTTGAAAGGCGCGTGCGATAGTCGATTTATAGGAATATCGATATCGATTTATGGGAATGATATGGAGAATTATGATCGAATGGGTATATTATAATTCATATCAATGTAGATTCACATACCTAATAGTACTTGTACTTACTACCTATAAGTGGATTCTTAGTATAGGCGAGTTTTTTTTTGCCAAAATATCTTTGTAGTGGGCTATAAAAACATTACTTGTACTTGTTGTTAAGGTAGCCCGAAAGCTTGGCTAGGATAGGAGTACGTCAATAGTTAAATGGCCAGGATCGAACCCGGAACCTCTCGGTTACGAGGGTGGCCAGCCCCTCTAACCACTAGGCTATTCAAGCGTAATTCAACTTAAATTATGTGATTCAGGTTGATTTTAAACTATGATATGTCGGGAACGTAAAAACATACAATATACGCGATAAAATCCGAAAAATTGGTCTTATTTCAATATGATACAGTATGTAAAAAAAATATACATTGTGAAAAAAAAAAGTTTTTTTTTGCTTTTTTGTCAATTCAATCCATGCATCACAGTTCACCTCTATTTGTAGATTTAGCCTGAGATCGAACGTATAGAAATCCGCGCCTAAATATTCGACCTCGTACGGTCCTACTAATCCTAAATCATTTTGATCGATACTCGTACCAATGTGAACAATGTGGGCTGGATAACAATTTTGTGGCCACACAATGCGTTGAATGGTCAATTTGTCAAACACGTGTCTTACCTGTCCAGTTAGCGTTGTTGGTGGTTGTACACACGATTATGTGGTCTGAGGTTGAGAGTTAATATAAAGTAGCTATATCATATATGCCGATCGTTTTTGTTACCAATTTTTTTAAGAAACTACCTGGCCAGCAATCATAATAAAGGTAAGAAAAAAATATGTTTTTTTTTTCCATCTACGATTACGATGTCTATGATTCATTTGGTTTTTTTTCTGTGTAGTATGCTAGAGTAGTTATGTGTGTCGGTGATGGTGAGATTGTCTTACGACGTGTTGTTTGAGCGTTCTGCGGTCTTAGCTATTTTTTTTTCTTAAAAATTTACGAGGGCGAAATTCCGAGTACCTTCGTCAATTTTTTGTTGTGAAATCTATAAGGTAGGTATTTCAAGTTTGTATCTTGAAAAAGCCTACCTACATTTCTATAGCTGTAAGATAACGGAAGAATAAAATAAATGTCTGCGGGCTACACCGAAGGTCAAGACTTCTCTTGGGACACGTCCCAATGACTATTGGCACCACTGCGTGTGTTACCTTCGAATAAAATATCGGTATTCTTCCAGAAAATATGTATATAGCATATTGGAATAGAATCTTACCTCTAGTCATCCTCATCTATGGTCACAAAAAAAAACATTATTCGAAATCCATTAATCATTCGAAATTCGAATAATAAAAAGTTGTAAACTTTTAATGGAGAAGATGTAGATTAAAATGTTGTCATTTGTATTCACTATTGTTTTGGAATAATAGGTACACGTGACTCGGGGGCTCGATGAATGATTTATTGTTTAAACACACAGTTTTGGGGTTCGTTATAAGGTTTCCGTTTTCTCGTGGTTGTATCATTATTTGAATTGACGATAAAAGCGTCATATTAAGAGATCAATGGCTCATACAAATGTTTAGCGTAAGTGGGTATCATCAAAACCACATTCACATTGCTTTGTTAGGACTTCGTAAATGGTTGCAATTTTTCAAAAAATTGGGTAGTTACCGAGTTACACGTCAATTGTTGTTATTTTACGGGAGAGCTATAGACTTTTGGTACCTGAGTAACATATTAATGAATACCTACGTACTTTTAATAAAAAATAAGACACTTCATTGAGGACCTGATTAACGCAGTTAGTAGTGACCCTTTTTTCTGTGCCGAGACATCGAAAAAAGGATCACTAGGGTTCGAATCCTGGTAGGGACAATCTTTGAGTGATGAGGACGATTGTATGTACCCGTGTCATGAATATTTGATATCTTTATAAGTATATACTGAGTTTGCCCTCAGTCCATTGTACGGTATATACCCATAATAAAAGCATTGCTTAGTGTGTGACCGTATAGTTGGCGTGTTCATCTGGCGATATTATTATTTATAACTAGCTGTTGCCCGCGACTTCGTCCGCGTGGTATTTAACAAAGACAACCGTTGACAACAGCCTGCTCGCCCATTCTGAGCCCGCGGGACGCATTGCAGGTTGTTGCTATTAAACTTAATCAGGCGCTGCGCTGCAACATTGGTTTTAATTTTTTTCGTGAGATCCTATTTTTTTTTTAAAAATAAAAGTAGCCTAAATTACTCCTTGTTATATCAGCTATCTGCCAGTGAAAGTCCCTTCAAAATCGGTCCAGCCAGTTCAGAGATTACCCGGAACAAACAGACAGACAGACAGACAGACAGACAGACGGACAGACAGACAGACAGACAAAATTTTTAAAAAAGGTGGTTTTGGTATAGGTACTGTGTATACATCCAAATGCATTTAGTAAAAAGCAGTTATTTTAATATTACAAACAGACACTCCAATTTTATTTATATGTATAGAATAGATTATTTAGTTATACGAATTACAATGTGAGGAATAATTGAAACACTCCTTTGAACAGTCCCAAACTAGAAAGCAATTATGTAAATTTTATTGTCAATCAGAATGTATCCATTGGAAACAATTGACAAACACGACTTGAACTTTACTGATCGCGGCCGAGATATCGAGAGATGATTGAATCGATTACGAAACTGGGTCTCGAGAGTTATGTTATGACATTCTAAGATGAAATTATGAATAGATATACTCGATTAATATTAATAGCCTGTATGCTTAGTGATCTTCGTATTGCAAAAGATAGATCAGCCAAGCATTTTGTAAGATAGTAAGTATGCATTTAAGAGCGGTTAGTGTTTAAATAAAGAATACATGATAAACGACATAGAAAAAAAATAAAAACTTTCCGTCTAGTATGGTAGTTTTTTTTTAAAACGTGTGTTAGATCCACGTTGCTAATTTTCCCCTATAACCATGTACAAGAACCGAACGTTAAAAGTTTGACCAAGTCTCCCGCCGGGAGACCGCAAACTTTCTTAAAAATGGAACAAATTAAAAATTACATTAAACTTCAGTTGATAGCTTTCCAAGGTTTTCTTAATTACGGTATATAATTATGGAGCAGCCTGGTTCCATATACAAATGTTGTTAGAGGGAATTGTTATGTGGTTTTATCATAATTTTTAAACGGAACAAGACACTGCAGAAAGCATTTTATGTGACAATAGATCAGGCGGTTCCCTGTTCCCAAAGTACCTAAACACTTACTCCCGAATTTATAGACGTTTATAACTTTATCAAAGTCATATAGTACTGCGCAAAGCAAAACTCTTGTGCGCATTACTATATGACGTTTGATAAAGTTATAAAACGTCTATAAATTTGGGGTTTAATTTATGTAAAAGATTGCCAGAACTGACGCGGGCGACCCACTCACACGAACAGTTAGCTTTCGCTCAAGCCAGTTTGATCAGTCACGCTAGTTACCATACAATGCAAGCTGGCTCTGAATTACCTGAATCAGTGCGACGAATCGCCCATCATGTCATGTTTGGGGATTTCACACCTAGAACAAATATAAGTGATTCAGGAAGGGCTTAGTCAGAATTTCGATGTCGATTTTAAAAAAAAGTGTTGCTACCCAAAACAAATGGCAATTGTGATTTAAGCAATTAAAAAAAATTTATATCGACATTCTGACTGAAAAAAATGAAGCGCTTGTTCGACGCTTTCTTTCTGTTTTTTTGCCGGAATATTTTGGAAGTCCTTTTTCTAAGGGATTTTGGTGTGAACTCAAGATCACTCACGATTTGAACGATGTCGACATCGCAACGTCTGCCAACTATTATCTCATAAAACAATATCGCCCAAAACAAAACAGGAACAAAATACAGAGCGCGGAAAACAATGCAAAGTATAACAGAGCTAGCCGTTTGTCACTACACTAACAATTTATGCATGGCCCCTAATGGCCCGCTCCATCAGACGCTGTTTGCTAAGCTTTCTATGAAATTTTATTCGGTAATAGCCCGTATAGGCTTCCACGTTTCGGGATGTCGTGTCGTCAAACTTGTTAAGTGATTCGGGTAAAGTTTCAGGACCTTTAAGGTAGTTTTTCGCTTTGTTTTTGTGTAAATCTGCTGCATAATTCAGCTGGTGAATATTGGAAGTATAGGGTATAAGTGTTCGTTTATTGAATGATTTCACCCAAACAGATGTTGTATTTTTAAATGATAATCAGTGAGATACATTATCAAATGATGATCTTTCATGGCTTTATGTATCTCGAATCCCTTTCCATTTGACACCAGCATTTACCCGCGGCCTCACCCGCAGGGTCTACGAGGATTATTAATAGCTATACGGTATGTTATTTAGAGTTACTACTTCTCAATTCAGCTGTTACTGTACAGAAACAGCTCTACGAATTTGAATTACTCATCATCTAGAAGGTATTCTAGCCTCTAATCGAACACAGTTTCGCATTTTGTAAAATTAGTAACCAAAAATAAACCTATTATATAAAACATTTCTTATAGTTATTATGATAATGTAATGCCTACCCTACCTATTCAATAATGGAGTCTTGTAAAGTCGTCTTACGCCTACTCGTAACTATAGTCTGAGATATTCCAATAAAAAGCCTAACTAGTTGAATATGCATCGCGTTACAAGCGTAAGGTTCTCGGTGTTGGAATGCCTTGAATTGAATTCATTCAACTTTATTGGTTTCTGTCAGCCAACACCTATTTCAGTTGGTTCACCATTGCTTATTCCTTTTACTCAGTAGAACTCGCCGAAACGACATGAAAAGTGGAAGTACCACTTATTTGAGTAAGGGCACCTATTTTTTTCCTTTTTTTTGCCAGGTGTTTTAGGCAGAATTTAGGGGTATTAATCATTTTCCAATCCCACGTCAAGTTATTTAGGTTGTGTTACTTTGTTTGGGAAGCCTTTTAGGATTTTATAACTAAATGGAGTCTGGATATTTTTAGCGACAGGTGAAACGGTATTCATCTAAGGTGAAATGTTTTGAAAATATTTTTTTTATCGGTAACACGAATGTATATTCTTTTTTATTATGCCAATAAACGTAGAGTCCATACCAAATTGAACACAAAATAGATGCCTACGTTTTCATACATTTTGTACTATTGTACTCCTACATTAGCATTAATTATACAATATTATACATCTGCTCTACCTACTGTAGATTGTAATAGAGACGTTTTTATTTTTTCTACACCTCTATTACCTCATAGGGAATCATCCGCTGTAAAAATGACTTCATGCATGATTGGAGTCGCAAGTTATTCTGTGATTTTCCGCACCCGTCCCATAGACAAACATACAAGGTGATGCTTCATAAATACATTGTAGTATTTTGTTTTCCTAATAAAGCGGTGCAACTATGCGATGTCCAATAACCAATGACATCATAACATGATTATCATTAGAATTTTACGAGGTGTGATAAAAACCAAGAACTCTATATGTTCACAATCCCTGGGTAAATCTACTGTCATTTTGCTTCTTTCGTACCGAATAGATATGATAGACAGACAGATAGACTATGACCCTATTCCTCTGACATGCAGGTAGAGAATGTCCGGTACAAAGACAACAGGCTTGCCATATTTTACATTGGGACCAAATACCATGGATTAAAATGTGGTTGCATTGCAGCGTGTTGGCATCTCTGCTTGCCCCTCTTGGATTACAGGCGCGATGATGTCGTATTTAAGATAATAGTTACTTACACCCACAGTCACAACAGCCTAAACTTTAGATCAAACTAAAAATGATCTCATATTTTTTTCCGAAATTAAAAATAATGTGTAGTATTTTTTTTTCCTGATTTTTTATATTTAGATCAATTATCGAAATTATTCCACAGGAAACTCGGGAATAGATACGTTGGCAAATAACCAATGTCCCATCAATACACATTTAATTCATTTTCAATTTTACATCATCGTAATAAAGTTGGAAACAGACAAGCAACCCCACACCATGAAAACTTGACATCAAACGGAATAAGTGAGTGGCGTGCACGAAATGGGCCCAGAAAGCCTGCATTGTTTTAACAGACGTTCGCAATCCCGAGGGATGGACTAGCCTTGTTGTGAGTCAGACGGCGGATCATTGGACTAGCCAGGCCGATTAGAGGCTAAATTGAATGGGTGATGCGAGGATAAACGAGAGCTCGTAGGCAAGCTAGAAAATGCTGGTCATTGCTAACAATTAGTGATGTTAAAAGATGGTCTAAACGTGACAGCTTGTTTGCTAGGGATGGTTTAGAGCTATCAGTCAAAGTATAGACTAAGGAAAACATTACGAACCTTTTGTTGTGCCCAGATTTTGCAATGCAGAATTCTGTTAGGTATAACAGATATACAGGTTGGTTCAGAAACTGTATATTTAAGCCTGCGCTTCTTTAGCGTATTTGCAATCATTATATGAAGTCAGAATATTGGCAATATGGCAAAAAATCACAATATTTTTTTTTGAGAACCATTTTTTTAAATTGATAAATCCAAATTCAAATAATTATTACAAATGCGGTTAAGTGCCACAGTCAAAGGATAGTATTCCCTTTGCATCATTCGGTGCAGATAGCTCTATACGTTGGTCACAAGTAGATACTGAACATTAAAAAAAAACATATTTTACGGTGCAATATAGCTCTATAATACAGCTTATAAGCTCGTTAAGAGTCAACAATACATCGCGGATGAATAAATCTGCGTCCCAGGGGTACGACTTGGCATGTGTTGTATGTTGGATATTTTGACGGGCTAGACTTATTAATTGCCAATTAAACTGAAATAAGCATTGGCATGCCCGCTGCTGGCTAATAGGTAGGTACTTGACCAAAAAATTATGGGATCCGGTGACATGATGAATGATTGTGGTACCTACTTATGACTTTTTTTTTTGTAAATTATTATTTTATAAAATTATACATAATTAGCGGTGGCGCAATGACCTCGACGCTCATGTCGACGTTTAATACGAACAAGCTAGAGACCGTGATGAGTGGAAAGACTTGGGGGAGACTTGTGCCCAGCAGTGGGACACAAAAGGTTAGTAAAAAAAGTACTATCATTGTATTGACGTTTGCTTGGTCTAGTTATTTGAGCGTAGGCCGCTTGACTGCACTTTGCGGGTTTAATTCCGGTCTTAGAAATTTTCGGAGATAGTGTTTTCGTAATTTGCTCTAGACTGGATGTTCCTGGGACAGGGGCGGATAGACGGAGTCACATAAAAATAAAACCCCCAAGTGGAATTGCCCCCCCCCCCTGAAAAATATAAGTGTAACTGAGTTTGGGACCATATAGTTGGAGTGGTCGTCTAGCGATATTTATTTAAGAATAGATTTATGAAAAGTTTATTATAATAAATAAAATGTATTGTTATTATATATTCGGGCTTGCTGCTCGCTGAATAAGTGTTCATAAATCATAGAGGGTCTTCTCTTCAGGGATCTTTAACGTTACAAAACTGTTACAAGCATCCGGCAACGTCTGCTAATTCGTTACCTTTGTTTACGTGAACTAGGACGGACGGCGCCGAATAATTGATCGACGCGGTAGCTCCCATTACGTGATGTGTCGTAAGTAATTTGTTACTAATTGCCTCTGTCTACTAATTAGAGTGCTTTATTAGGAGGAAAATTTAGGAAGAAGGCAAGTAAAGTAGTTAGGTATAAGTTATTTTACTGAAACAACAAGAGCAGAGAAGATCTTCAAACTACGTGGGCGCTATGCCTCAACGGTTATTGTTAGGATCTTGTATATATGTTACGGTCTCCGAAAACTCTCATAGTGCGTTTCAGGTTGTATCGAGAAACATCAGCGCCATTTGTTTATCGTCGTAGTGATACATGTTTCTTGTAGAGATGTTAAAG
The DNA here is from genome assembly GCA_905404115.1 of Pheosia gnoma. NCBI lineage: Eukaryota > Metazoa > Arthropoda > Insecta > Lepidoptera > Notodontidae > Pheosia > Pheosia gnoma. Next base: position 6,375,429 of record FR989907.1, read on the forward strand.
AGGTTACTATATTCTAAGAAACTCTATCCAAAACTCATTGGACAGATGACCCATGCAATTTCTGTCAAATAACTTGTGGTTAGGCATTTGTCAGCACAATGTACTAAAAAAGGTTTAAAAAAAATACAGGAGTCCAAAATTTACTTACCACATAAACGATAGCTATATATATAATCAATATCATTGAATTAGGCATTACTCACAATGATTTGACTACGAATGAGCTCATTCATTCATTCGCATACCAAGCGTCCTGAGCATGCCTCTTTTATACGCGAAACACGTGTCGAATTACTTTTAAGATTCGCTTCATTCCGCGAAGAATTGTAGGTTATATTACGAGTACTAAGGGACCTAGACACTCATGACAGTAGGCTTTTGACTAAGATCAAAGAGAGTTGGATTTGTTGGTTGTTAATGAGAGGTTGGCACTACGCATCACGTGTGTGTTGGGTTATCAAATTATTGACTATAGATTTCGATAAGTATATTCAACGAGCGTAGTAGAATCGCCTTATAAATAAAATGTCTTAAACCTACTGGGATTGCTAGTCTAAATCCTGCTCTGACGCATAAGTACGATCATTGTAAGATTCGGTTGCATCAAGATTATTGCGATAGGATGATTCATAAATACCGCGTTTATGACTTGAAAAGGAAATGGACGTAATGTAACTATATTAAAACATAATTTAAATATTTGCAATACCAATTATTAAAAATCCTACTAATATTGCTGATCTCGACTCTACGTCTGTCGTAATGAAAATAACGTGGCCTGTATTTTTTTTTTATTTTGTAACTATGATTGCAAAAGTTACATACATTTCCACTAGAAAGGTCGGCTAAAGGAAATATTGCATCACAACTGCAAATGATGACGATGTAAAAAAATATGTGCAATTATTCTCACAAGGTCATGACTGCAACCACACAAACTCACCGCTAATTAGCCAACTTTTTAAAGAACAATATTAAAAAAAAAATACGTGAAAATATCAAATGTAATTGCGTATAATACCTATTCCAATTATATTTAATTTAATAAATTGTGCACAAGTTTTTTTGGTAGAGCTACGTTTTTTCGTAACGAAACCTTAGGGCATACGTAATGTATATCACAAAAATATGCTAGTATTCTGTAACATCAATTCTTCTACACAAGTTAGTTTCGGTCTATTACACTACTAATTAAGGTACCTATTTAAGTAAATCATATTTTTAATATTCGCACACACATGTCCCTCGCACAAATCACAAAGGCCCCGCAACAAAACGTTACACATTACCTCATAACACGCGACCAAAGTGAAAATTACGTGTTTTCCTCACACGGGTAAAAGAAAAATACCGAGCGGTATAATTCTAACAACATTAGACGTTGCTGCATGGGTGGCGCAATTTGCGGCACAAATGCTTGGCGTTTATCGGGATCACCGATAACGAAGATGTGATATTTATTAATAACTAGCTGACCCAGCAAACGTTGTTTTGCCATATACATAATTTTTAGGAAATATTTTTATATGAGTAGTTAAATATTTGCGATTGTAAATTGAGATATAAAGTATCCTATCTTTCAAGTTGGATAAAACTGCACACAGTGTGCAAAATTTTATTTAAATCAGTTTAGTAGCGAGTCCATAGCGGATAAACACCGTGACACGTAATTATGTATAAATTAAGATTTATTTTCGCGATTCCGCCCGCGCAACTTTCGATTTGCTCAAATACCTGACCCCCCAATGGTCACTTCGTGATACTACCCTATTATACATGGAAACACATTACCTATTAAATTGTGAAAACCTTTATAAAATCGATTCAATCGTTTCTCCAAAGATGCTTGAATAAACGGACACACAAACAAACAATTTAAATACACTTATTTTGGATTCAGAGATGTCCAAATGATTCCTTGGATTTCGAAAAGACGATTTCAAACTTCAAGGAATATGTTTGCCAATAATCTATAAGTTTACGATATACTTATTACGTAGAGACTGTACTTAGACCCGAACTATTTTGATAGACGTCATCACGTTAAAGTTATAACGATTGCATTCGTCGCAATTTACTCTTTGCGTGATACAGGGGAAAATATTCTCGTGGGTACGCCAAAGCTTATGTTTTATGAATATTTCATTATACTTAATATTAATTATGCATCTGTGCTGTTACATACGAGGCTGCGACGCGTCGGGGGCAAGACGCTAGTAACAATATTATTTACATATTAATAGAGTATTAAGAGTTGTATTAAGTTCAGGGAAACGCGAATGGTACTCATTTGCTAATGATGTCGAAGAAATCGTGGAAGCTGGATTTTAATTAAATATCAAACAATTATATATACAGGTCAGACACAACAAATTCTTTCAATGAGTAAAGATTTTTAAAATAATTAGATAGCATACAATTAATAATAGTTACACACAATTAAAAAATATTATTAATTTAAAAAAATCGTTCATATTATTAGAAATTAACTTGCCAAACAAACCTCCCGATTTTTCCAATTTTTGAGTCATTTTTTATTTTTTTATTTCTCTAAAAACTCTAATCGGACTCTTACGAACGTCAAAAAATCAAGGAACAGCATTTTAACTTTTATTTATAAAAGCAGGTAGATAGTCTCCTCATCCTCAAAATTTCGTTCCACATTCAAATAAAATTATATAAAAGTGAAAAAAGCCCCCGCAACGAATTTCCTAAGAAAATACAAGAGAATACCTAAATGTGAATAAGCAGGACTTTTCTCATTATGGGAATCTAAAGAATAGGCCCAACGAAAGGGAAGAGGCCAAATTAAGGAAATTAACTTTTTATAATAAAAGCCCGCCGTCCACTCGCCGATGCAAATGACATACCATTAATTGTGTGATGTAATTAAGGCTGAAAACAAATGAGACTGGGATAATAGTGGATTCTTCCTATGCACTAGTCTGGGTTGGCCTTTGAATGTTTTATGAATGATACTGGTTAGTGCATCTAAAATGTTAGGTTTAAACGCAGTTGAATACGTATTCAAATGGTGTTTAACTGCACTGAATATTAAAATACTTATTGCGTGCTTTATGTCATTCAAGCCTATTTAACCATGTGCCATGTTTATTTAAAGTGCTGTTTTATTCTGTAGGTATTCCAATTTCAAATTGAAATTTATTTCAATATCCAGAGAGCACAGCCCCAAATGATTTGCGACTGTATTTTGTTTTTTAGGAAAATGTTGATGAGTAATAAATGTTCAGTATAGTATCCGCAGCTTTATTCATACGGGTAGGGGATTCATTTCATTATTATAATCATCATTATCATCAGCGGTACTTATTATTTTATAACAATTATCATGATTTTTTTAACACTGGCACCAATAGATACAATTTGTAGCCGATTGCCAAACTAAAAATAAAGGACGACAAATGTTCTAGTATAAATTTTACTCATGAAATCTTTTAAATGGTTATGTGAATTAGAAATTTATAATAAGAATGAATCTACAGATACAACAGATTCCACTATATAGCGAAATAAAAAAAATAAAACATAAAAAAGAGCGGAGATAGTTAATTTTTCACGCGAACGATGTGACCGAGCATCTTTTAGTGTTCATAAAACTCCAAGAATAGACGTAAACCGATAAGTACTGCATAATGATTCTAAATAACCGTTAAGAAAAGTAGTAATGATTATAACATGATCATTAAGTTCTAAAACCTGTTTTACATAAATAAACAGCCCATTAAAATAAAACCATAAATAGGTGGTTTCCATTTTAAATGCACAAATACATAAACTTTCATATAAAAGCTCAAATGTTAACCTATAAAATAGTATTATGAGCTTGTTTTTAATTAAAACGTTAATGTTTCTCGGATGACATCCTCGTTAGGCTTGCTGCCGATATAATAATTGTATATTTTTATTACCTACGCATTTTCTTGTTTTAGCCGAGAATTGACAGATAAAAAATAATATCGTCCACACAGAGTATATATTTGTTTTTTTTTTTTTTTTTATAAATCCAATGAATGCTTGGATAGGTTCTTAGTTTTAATCCACGTTATAAAATATATTATTTATTTCTCTTAGTTAGTGTTTCGTTCTCAAATATGTAAGTTAGTTTACAGCGGTAACATTTTAATAAATCCATAGACAAACTCTCCCGCACCAAAACATTTGGCATTCCCGCCAAAAGTAGTTTCTGTCTTAACTTAATCCACCTTCATGTCTATTACCTTCTTTTTTATCGTTTCAAGACGCTAAAGTATGAGAAAGCGGCAGTAAACACCTCTTTTATAACTCATAGCCCGTGATGTGGGTATAAAGTACGGATCAAAACAGCAGTGATGTTGAGTGCGTAAAACGAAAAAAAAACATTTAACATCGTTTAGTTAAGATACTTCAAGATATGTGTCACGATTGGAATTTATAAAAAGATGTGTGTATAATTTAAGTAGGCATTGCGAAAATCTTTTATTTTTAGTAAGGCATCTTTATCTAAAAATAAAATAAGCGACTCTCTGTGTGCGCGTAAGTCTTCCAACCTTTTTAGAACACTAGCGTAATTCAATTTAGAAGTACTAATTTGATACTAACTACAAAGCTTCGCGTTAAGTATACTCGCATCCATTTTTTAAATAATTTTTTGTTATGGGTTTTGTTATGTCAAAGCCGTTCTATGTCAGTACCCACCTAGAAGCCAAGAGGAACATACTTATAAAATTAAAAAAAATGGGATTCATATTTATGTACATTTTTCGATTCATTGCTTCAATCAGTAAAATTGTATATTCCTTTTTGTACTCTGATGTAAATACATGCCCATCTAAAGTTCTTTTAATAATGTTCGAGGTTGCAATTAATTTTATAGGACAAAAAAGCCATTCCATGGCTTCATTAAAATATACGTGGTAAACTTTTACTAGAATTTACCGATGACGATATTTTAATGACAATTTCCAATAAAATATGCAACATTTTGTCCGGTCTTTATCATTTCCAATACTCTATTTTAACCTCACACAATTCAATATTTCAATGTCCGTGCATCGAATATTCGGATAGGTACTTGAAACAACATAATGCATTCTGTGCAACAATATTTCATACCATAAACAAACATATAAGCCTTGATTCCCATAATTTATGAAGCGGTGACATTCGAATCGGAATAAAGGCATTTAGGTAGGCTCAAAGAAGGGTCCAACACTCAGTTTCCACCGCAAATTATGATGGAATTAAAGTATTGTCTCTGCTCGTTTGTTTGTTATAAAGCCGATGTTTATTTGAACACTACGATATGCGATACTTGGCGACCCAATTAGCACAGTTAGTAGTAGTAGTGTTTGTATAACAATATTTATTATTATTTACAACACTTGGAAATGTTTCGACTGTCTTATACAATGCTTAGTCCACATAATTATTTGGAAATGGCACTGTTAAGATTAAATATATAAGAAAGTCAGAAAGTATTACGGAGGCAACGGAGTTACAAGGATTTGGAAATTCTGATTATAACAGCATACTTACCTTCGTATACAATTTAATCCAAATCTGTTCTGCCGTTTTGCATGATTCGCAGTCAAACCTGTATACCCACTGGTAAGTACTCGACGAAACCTTCCCGCCTAATGAAACATATTTTATTACAATCTCCAAAAAAATATTTGTAGGTTCCATTCAATCATCTGACACGTGCATCGGTTTTCATTCTCTTGCTAAACGTTTCTCCTTCTTTATCAGTATTTACTGTCAAAAGGCTCTGAGCGAGCTTTGGATGTGGAAAAGATGTCAAATTCCACAGAAATAGGCCATGTCAAGTTGAAGTTAAGAGTCCCAATGCCCCGCAGGGGTGACGATTATGTAACCAAAGACCAGCCGACGGACTAGGGTTGGCAAACGCTAATTTTGAATGTAGCGCTGAATTTGATGCTTCGTACTAGTAACAGAATTCTTCCAGACGTTCATGGTTCTTGCTTATCTACAGATGTGTTTTATTTGTAGTTGCTATCATTAAAATTACACGTAGCTGACATAATATTTTTTATTTTATCGAATATTGAGTCACTTGATTTAGACATTAAATTTTAACATAAAATAATTAATTTCACACTAGGTAAATCGCAACCTACCAACCAAATACTAAACCTATGGAAACATATTCATACCATGGACAGCATACAATGACATTATTTTTGAGATAGTATATGTGTCAACCCTGTGTGGCGCGCGCGGCGGCACGGAATGAAAGCGCTGCGACGACCCTCGTCATCTGAAGGAGTGCGGCGCAACCGCTCTACATTTTGTGTGAACAACCCGATGACGTCAAAGACCTCTCGTTTCAAATCATCCATCCAGTTGTATTTATAATTTGTTGGGACAAGCCTTCAATTGTCCCCTTTTGTTTATTTTATCTCAATGTCTCTACCATTAAGAGCGGGAGGAGCAATTGTAAAATATTCCCAATGGAATTCTCCTGTACCGATTTGGATTCCAACCATTGCTCTACTAGATCAGTGATCCTCACCACATTGTTTCAATATTTACCTGTCGTGGCGCCGGCTTAGACCTCAATAGTGTTCGTTTTTGTTTCTGTGAATCGTTGAAGTTTTATGATACGCAATAATCGTGCAGTTCAAGTCACACCACCATCCGCACTAGCAACACAGCCGGCTGTGACAAGAAAAAATGTGAGATAAATCTGTCTCTTTCCCTCAAATGAAATACGGAAGGGAGAGTGTCTTACGTGCATCCCCACATATCTGATTCTCTATCCAGCTAGCTAATCTTAATAACTAATTATACGACAGATTTTCACATTGAAGGGAGGACGGAACTAAACGGTGGTACATTGAAAAAGGGCTATTATTATTATTTTATTAATAACTAGCTGTTGCCCGCGACTTCGTCCGCGTGGTATTTAACAAAGACAACCGTTGACAACAGCCTGCTCGCGCGTTTCTGAGCCCGAGGGACGCATTTCAGGTTGTTGCTATCAAACTTAATCAGGCGCAACGCTGCAAAATTGGTTTTAATTATTTTTCGTGAGATCCTATGTTTTTTTCTAAAATAAAAGTAGCCTAGGTTACTCCTTGTTACATCAGCTATCTGCCAGTGAAAGTCCCGTCAAAATCGGTCCAGCCATTTCAGATATTAGCCGGAACAAACAGACAGACAGACAGACAAAAATGAAACAAATGTTGTTTCGGTATAGGTAACGTGTATACATCCAAATGCACTTAGTAAAAAGCGGTTATTTTAATATTACAAACAGACACTCCAATTTTATTTATATGTATAGATGTATAAGTAAGTTACTAACTTTGGTGAAAAGTTAATTTTTTTGTTTATAAACATTTTTACTTGTTATCTTTTTTGTACATTTACCTTGCAATAAATCCGCAATGTACCGATGCAGATGTCCGATGCATTATGATGTATGGAGCATCGCAGTGCAGATAGGAATCCCGGCACCCCCCGGGTACGGGTCAACATTTCTCAATATTTCTCTAGAGGATCGTTCGTACTGATACTGAAGAATTATTGGTGTGACCTAGTTTTAAAGTTGTGTGTGATCTTATTGGTATAAAATAAAATGGTATTGCTTATAGATATTTATAAGATACGATATATTTATTGAATAAGTATTCAATGACCAAGCGTTGTCTAGTAATCTCTTTAAGTATTAAATATAAAAAAAAACTTTTTACATTACAAAAAGTCATCAATGTTAAAGAGACAGAATGCGAAGATCCCGATACAAACCAAAACTAAGATTACTCGTCGTACGATCCAAATGGATGGCTTCGTAAATATTACTAAGCCCATTCAATTTGCTCACCGGATCTGAATGTTACATATTTCATCAGGCTTTTTGATCAAGCCGAAACCTTTTCTATATCATTATTATATTCCAAAGAAAATATTGTATTATTTTGTGAATTTTAGTTAACAAAGACAACGCCGAGAAACACGTAGCTTCGCATTAATAATTTAGATATTATATAATAATACCAGCCCTTTTAATGTCCCACTGTTGGGCACGGGCCTCCCCTCAATGCGAGGGGGATTAGGCCATAGTCCACCACGCTGGCCCAGTGCCGGTTGGCGGACTTCACACATCTTTCGAGGGGTTCTCTCAGACATGCAGGTTTCCACGCGATTTTTTCCTTCACCGTTAAGCAAGTGATAATCATGGTTGAAAATGAGATTCGCACATGAAAATCCGGAAATCCCAGAGGTACGAGCCGGGGTTTGAACCTGCGATCCTCGTTACCGAGGCAATAGAGAGTTCTTCCAACGAGAGTTCTTCCAACTTTGCATCACTGCTTCTTTTTAAATTTAGATAGCTACGTATTAATTAGTTCTAATTAAAAAACAACACTATTTTATTGAAGATTTAGAAGCTTAGCTGTTAAGTTTCATAATTACGACTTCCAATCTCACGTTATAACTGCACAAACATAAATTTAATGCCGCCATTAAAAAGCGAAGGATCCCATAAAGGGATATTGTTACAGCTCATTCCTCATCTTAAACATTATTAGCGGGTAATTGACCTATATTTACGATTAGAGAAGAGATTAGAGAAGATTAGAGAAGTTTTTTTTAGACTTGTCCTGTCACGCGCTGCTACCACTATTACTCCTGTAAACCAGGATCAGGCCGTCTTATCAGAAATATGATCATATTCCCACTCCACTCAGCACGTGTATTTAATTAGTACAGTTTAACCTGGCATCAGTACGACGCTAATGTGTGAGGTTCCAGCTAATTGGCCACAATTACCGGTATTATGTGCTTTGTTACTCGGCGCTTGTTTAAGGAAATCATTTGCGGTTACGGATTATTGGTTTACTAAATTCTCTCATGTCGTGTTTTTTTAAATTTTGGATTTCATACACATATTAAGAAAGAAAAAAAGTTAATCATATCTTCAGAACAGACCAGTTGTGTGTACCTGTTTGCTGCTAACCTACTCCCGTCATCACCATATCAAAATATAGGTCGCTTTAAACGCTTGCTACTTGCTAGTATCCTAAACCAAAAAGAATGATAATGATACAAATTTAAGGCGTTCGGGGTTGAGACATTGGGTCCGCGGGGACCGGGTGCTGATCGGATATTCAAAGAGCTTTCAAAGCGTCTAGTGGAGACATCTGGTGACCAGGGCACCAAGTCTGCTAACACAATCGATTCATAATCGAACAGCAACTTTGACAGATATTGTATGGGATATCTGTCAAAAGTGACAGTTACTATGCGGTTGCTGTTCGATTATGAATCGATTGTGTTAGCAGACTTGGGGCCCTGAACGCTGGCACTTATTTTGGCCAACACATCAGCATTGCTATTCAACGTGGCAATGCTGCCAGCGTTTTGAGCACCCTGCCGGACGACGGTTGTGGGGATTTTGCTGAGTGCATTCTGATACCTGTTTAATTTTAATTTATTTTATTTTTATTATATATTTAGGTAAATAACTAAATCATATTCATTTAATTAAACAAAAGATACTACCTAGAGATATTATAAACATCATAAAGACTATCATTGAATTAGAGGAATATGTCTAAAACTTGATTCACCAGATGATAATGTAAAACAGACCCTCATGTACTTGTAATAAAAAGGCATTTTATAAACCAGCTCAAGAACTTGAAGTACTCATTAAGGAAGACATTAGATAGTTAGATACTTATCCTCAAAGAATATCAGTATAATTGTAGTATGTATTAACGTTGGGCATTCCCAGGTGCATGTTTATCCAGAACCATTTGGTATTTCCGGTTATGTTGCATTCGTACCTGAAATAAATGTAGGTATATCGTTAATGCTGTTTTCTAGAATTATATAAAGTAATCCTCCCGTGACCTTGGTTGCTGTGAAGCAGACTATTTTGCAGCACATCAAGTGCGAGATTATCCGTAATCTAAATGTATTCTTTATAGTCTACCCCCCAAATTTATAGAGGTTCTATAATTTTATCAAACGTCATATAGTACAGCTCCCAAGAGTTTTGCTATACGCGGTAATATATTTAATAAAGTTATATTACGTCTTTAAATTCGGGGGTAACTATTTAGACACATTGTATGAAGTAAACAGCGCCTCTAGCGGACAGTATTTAAGACATACAAAATGTATCACGCACTTGACGTACTAATCATTGACGTCAACAGTTTGTCAATATTGAGTGAATCACATCTTTACGTGACGAACGGCCCTTTAGGTTATAAGGGTTTATCCATATTACGATTGCGCATCGAATTCTTGCATGTCTATATTTGATTACCGACCTGATTAGCCCAGTTGGTAAGGATCCTGCTTTCGAATCCTGGTAGGGACAAGCTTTGTGTGATGAGCATAAATATTTGTGCCCGAGTCATGGATGTTCAATATCCTTATAAGTATTATATACTGAGTTCGCCCTCAGTCCATCCATAATACAAGCGCTACTTAGTGTGGGACCGTATAGTTGGTGTGTTCGTCTGGCGATATTATATTATTATTTGTAGATGCATGGATATTGTTTGTGTACATGTCGCAACCGGATTGTAGAATCCGCTTTTTTACAAAACGGCTAGGAGCTTTACAAAACGCCTCAGTACTTTAAACCGGCTGGTTAACGGTGTGTAATTCGGCTAGTCATATTATACTGGCGTTCATTATGATAAATAACAAAATCCTCGTCTATTAAGTTTTCACACGAAAGAACTGTAAGTGTAAGTTAATCTAGGTTATTACGTCATTACTTTCGAGCCCACTTATTATCTAAAGCCATTATAACTTAAGCTCTGATGTTTACAAAAATAGATAGTCTTCTGTTAGCCCGTACGTGACAATTTGGCTCTTATCATATTGGTCCTTGTAGAACAAATGCGGCTGAAGTAGTTGTTCGAAGAAATGTACGTACAGTTGATAAATTGGCTCGTACACTACACTCGTCTGAACGCACCTTCGGTAGTATAATCTCTACATCAAGGTGCATGTTTTAATGTTATGGAGATACAACACATCAATTTGGGGTAATAGTGGTAAAACAATTGGGCAATTGGGGTAAAACACATAGCTATTAGCCAAAACTATTTTATACTTGTTTTACTCTACCAAAAAGATAACATGTCAAGTATGGGGACTGATTTACAAATTACCTTTTATTTATCTACTAAACCACTTTTATTGTATGTACAGCAAAAATGATGTTTTAATAAATAGCACAGATCGTAGCAGATCATATAAAAATAATTGATAAAATTTATTGTTTTTTTTCTGTTTCATTTTTGGAGTTTAAACGACATATACGTTTATTTTGATTTCTTATGTTTACGCGAATACTACGCATTGAAATAAAACTAATTCTACGGATTTTATCGCGTTAATTTTATGTTTTTACATTCCCGAAGTTTCGGCTGCTTTACAGCAACCATGGTCGCGGGAGGACTGAGGTGTTAGACGTCCGTAGACGTATACTGTATGTCTATTGTATTAGTTATCTATTACTTTGGCATTGGCACGTTATTTGTTGTTATAATTTAACAATTTACTATGTTTAACTTAATGTGTTCTTGTCATATCAATACATATATGGATGCTTGTTTAACATGCACTTGTGAGGTGACGATAAGATAGTGATAATATATAACCACTGACCAAATTCTTTTCTATTATTATAAATACATAATCTTAATTGTGTGAGCGTTAATAGGAGTGCGATACGTGTAAACAACGCAAAGCAGTTATCAATACATAAATGATATAAAATATTGTGATTGCGGTCAGAATATACATTAGTATTGTCACACGTTGACCAACATTTCTAATTATGACGCAATTAAATTGATATTAAATTAAACCTGTTTCATTGGCGTATACAGTTTTATAGTCAACATTGTTTAATTAAAAAATCGAAGATAGATTTCAACAAGGATGATCTGGGATTAGAATAAAATCACTGAGGTATCAGTTCATATTGGAAAAGGGGTCTATTGTCCAAAATAATTTGGGAATCCCTGATCTACATGAACCGATAAAACGATGCACTCTGTTCGTGTGAACGACGTGTTCAATCTAAGTAAGTTGTTTTTAAAGTTTAAGTAATTTAACGTATACTCCACCGGTTATTGACACCAGCAGTTGGGGGTAATCATTATTTAATAGCGTCCAGTGTGTTTCCCTACAATATAAATAGAAAGGCAGCTGCAAGACACTTTACTGCCCAATAATTTAATTAGGCAGGTACTTGATGTGGTGCCGAGTTAATATAGCTCTTAGTGCTACACCTTAAGGTTGTTACGAAACCACTTTATTGCTTTTGAAAAAATAACGAAATCTCTAATTATACTTTTCCTATCTTAGAACCGTTCGTAGTACGTAGAATAAAAACTCCGTGGTTAGCGAACTCTCTGGCAGTGTAAACAAAAAATGTGTAAAACATAGTTAGTGGTCTGCACTCGTATCAGGAAAGTCGTCTCTTACGGTAATTCTGTGGTTATCGTTAAAGGCGACTGAAGTAAAATTAGAAACTGCATGTCTGCGGCGGTCGACTTACCACCTGGTCGTAAACGATTCGCCTATAAGTACTTATGTAATTTTGGTGAGACGTTGAGGTTCCAAATTCATTAAGTCAGATTTCTTTTTAAAGAACTATATGCATATAAAGGGGAATACCAAATTAACATGATGAATTTAATGACTTCATTCTGACATCACCCTAGGTGCATCATAAAACATTTTCTCCCAATACCACAACATCCGTTTGTCAATAAAATCGTTTATCAGAACTATCTAACTAAAGATGAAGTAGATACATCAATGTCACAGCAGGAGTTCTAGTAGAAACATTAACGTAGTAAACTGTTAGCTGGGACTAATAGGTCGTGTGTGTACCTATGTGTGTGTGTATGTTTTGCGTACCTAGGTAGCTACATCTTTGTGTTGAAACCTAAAGTTCATTGACCTTTAGGGCGGTTTTTTTTTATTTTTTTATTGGACTAGGCCCGCCACACACTCCCACCACTGCTTAGTAAAGAACAGAAACAGAATAAAGCAGTTTATTAAATATTATATACCTACTTGCATTTGCCCGTAGCTCCCCCGCGAAACCATCGAGTTTGCTCTGCCGCTTGACCTCAACTGGTCATAGCGTGATGGTAATCATCATTGGAGGTTATCCCGATCTTTTATTTTTTTTCATAAGCTATCCGATAGTGGAAATTCTGATGAAATCGCTCCAGTACTTTTTGCGTGATGCACGAACAAACAAACAGACTATATTGAATTCTAAAAAAATATTGGATTGTCCGAATCTTGTTAAATCTCAAATGTTTAATTTATACTATATCGACTATTGTATTTATAAGCACTTTTCATTAGACAGCTGTATGTTAATACTTCCCAGAATTTCATCTTTATAAGCGACAGTATTTGATGGTGCAGTTATACAGTGTGTTGTTTTATTTCCCTGCTAAGGAAATTATATTTCAAAAACTTAATGATGCAGTTTTAGTTTTCACTAAAATCGATTCTCCTTTAAACATTCAGGATTATATTCAGATTATTTTCTAGTCATGTAAACCATTAAGTACAGTTCTTATGAATCGTCAAAATTGTTACAAAATGCTAAGCAACAACTTTACCACCCGTTCGAAATGCCGCTGCCGTTCCTATGGAGAAGAACGGATAAGAAACTTCATGGTTGCTCTTTTTAAAAAGATCTTTTACATTTTTGAGCAATACATTGTTATGGGTATAGTTCACAATTTGGCCATCCACGCCCACTTAAAAACATCAACCTGTATACACGAATATACCAACGTGATTCCTCAAATATGTATAAATTACGACATATCCAATATCTCACAGCACGAAGATCACAACATCTGAGCAAGGTATGTACCAAACGGTATATCAGTGTGAACTAGGCTTGCTGATTATAAATTCATAATTCGAATAACTTTACCCAAATTTATATTCAGAATTAATAATCACGTATTAATTAAATACAGTTTCAAAGTGTAAATTAGGTATTTTTAATTCACTCCCAGCTGTTCTTTGCGAGTGCGTGCGTGAATTGTGAAATATTTTCTTAACGAGAACCTGCCTGAAAGGAGCAAGTTTGGCATTTTTTTTAAACTTTAATTAGGATAACTATAATTTATTTCAGTATAAGACTTGGCTTGGGTCAGCCCTAGGACTAACTTAGGTACAGTCGCGGACACAATACCTAATGAAATATCAGGTACCTTTGCTTGCAATCTAGCTAGATAACATTATAAGTGATCATTGGCCTATATATCGCGACATCTTAATAAAATTTGTAACATGAACATTATTAAAGCAGGTATCCGTTAATGTACACTATCTGGTAAGGTATATGACACATTCCCCTTTCTGAGTGTGTTTGATGTTGACTCGTAAATAAGTTACATGTAAACCACGCCGGTATTCCCCGCAGGAAACAGAAGTGTTCTATTGTAACCACTTCAAATCTAAAGTATTAATACTCAAAATAACTCGTAAACCATATGAAACGTTGTTGACTGGCATTTCATGCTCGAGGCGTTAAAATTACGTAGTCATCAAATTGGACTTACTGGTATTTCAACGGCAGATGTAGCAGATGGATAGAACAACATCATAACTAAATGTGCCAAATCAATTGGCGGTCACTATACGTAACGTTTGTTGTTGGTAACATTGCATTTGAGTAGACCCGGGTGTGTCGGCAATGTAACACAATTACAGCTAATGGGGCTGCACATTTGTTTTGTTGTGAACGGCACTCGGTAAACAACGGGGAGTAGCAACGGGGAGCACTTACTTGAATTACATAACTATTTTATTTTGTGGGAATAATACTTAATTATATTATTTCAAATTGAAAATGAAATTAATTGTTGGCAGCTCAGTTTTTTCTACTATCACGACAAAGAGGTATCCTCTTTTTTCTCGATGTACTCGTATCTACTTTTAGTAGAACAATTTTTTTTATTATGTTACCGATTTATTTATGTACTAGTGATGCAACGAATGCCGATTTTCATACATTGCGAATATTCGTGACTCACATTCACAAATGCAATTGCGAATACCAACTGATAATCGTAGTTGAAAAACCTAAATTTTATTTTTATTAGGTATTTTACTAGTTTCGTTTAAAATTTCCCAATTTCAGTAAAAAATATTGATTACTTAACTGATTTATTTGATACCTGCCTTTACTTATGTCGTTATTTCATTCAAAGTCAACGACAACGAATAAAATAATAACTATGGAATAAATTGCCTTTTTTCCATAATACCCCAATATAGTTACGCTTGTAAAGCAGATATCTTTATTCTCTTAGTAAAATTAAAAAATCAAACTGTTGTTTTTTGTCCTAACAACATTTGCAAAACATTCGCATGAAATATTGCGAATGCGATAATTCGCTACAAATGCATTATGATTTATAAATACCATCAGTAGACTCTATCGATCGATCTCTCTCGATCTAAGTACATCACACTAATAGCCGGGGAGGTCAGCGAGTAGGAGTGGGTATAACGAGCTAACTAACACAATTAGCGCTAATGGAGTCACCTGATTGTTTATTCTTCTGACGTCACGGTCTTGTAATATCAGTACATGGTCACGTGACCTTTCTACTATTGTTTACCTATGCACGTGTTGTTTAATAACATTAAAATTTACGTTCCATTTTACTCGATATCGCTATGCGAAGACATCAACTGTACCGTCTGAAACTAAGCAACGCTTATATTATGGGTTCCGTACAATAGACTGGGGGCGATTCCAATACATAAGTACTTAATAAATATTATTGGTCGATGACTCGGGTACTAGCATTCCTTTCATCAAACAGTTTTTTTGGACCCCTTCTTTCCAAAGGGTATTCGTTGTGTTTTTTTAGATGATCTTAATGTTATTGGTAGATTTCGTCTCATAAGAATATTGTTTTGTTTTGTTAAGGTTATTCGTCTCTCTGCAAATGGATACAGACACATCACACATAGTTTGCCTCTACCGGAATTCGAACCCAAGACCCTTGGTTAAGAGAGCAGGGTCAGTGTCTAATCACACAAAGACAGAACAGTGTTACCAAATTATAGAATTAATAATAAATAATACCAAATTAGAAAAAACATGTACTGTTATGTTTGTTCGTATTCGGGGCATGCAAAATTTGGGATATCACCCGCTAGAGACGTTGTTTAGTTTCCATTAAAAGTTAAATACCAAAACTACATAGTATACGTATCACTACCGAGACACATTACTCTTGAGGCTGGTACTGAGCGCTCACCACACACGTCAAGCAGTTATGTATTTGCTGTCGTCTCACATTTTGGAAACGACTCCACACTCGTAGAGCACTTGGAACAAATTGCTTAATGTTGAAGCTGTGATATTTGAACGCACGCTCTTGTTTGCTGAGGCTAGCAAACAGCGTATCAGTGTTGCCAAGCTTTCTGTTTTCATGGTAGATTTACCGTATTTCCAATAGCTTCTCTGTTTTCTGGTCCATATTTCTACTGTTTTTTTTTGCCGCCATTTATTACATTGTCATCTATTTACAATGAAAAAACGACAATTTTCTTCCTGAAAATAATTATATCCGTCCACAACGTTGCTTGTAATATAGATATCGAACGAATCAGTCAATAGTCGATGACCATTACCTGAATTTATTTTTCAAGTACTACGATAGATGGCAGTGCGTACAGTCTACTTAAGTTTGTTAGGAAAATGAAATTACCTGGGCAGGAATAGAAAAACCACCGTCCCGTCACACGAGGAGCTTTATTCAAAAGATAAAATCTCCTCCCAGAAACAAAAATTTAGGTAAAATACGAACAAAAAAAACAGTAACTTGGTTATTGCAGAACATTTTCTGCAATAACCAAGTTACTGTTTTTTTTTTAACTTTAATTTACTGATTTCCAGTTTGGTATGGTTGGCAACACTGCACCATATTATCTGTTTGCACTAACTGGTTACCGCTACTCCCGGAATTATTTGATTATCAGTTATTTGCGCTGCCTTAGGTGACATATTTGTAAACTAAACATTTGTTTTATATATTTATTAATTAGTGCTCCGTATGGTGAACAAAAACTCATACATATCATAATTGTAACATTATCGCGCAAGAATGCTGTCACTATCGCTCCTATTTATAAAACCTGTGGTGTGAGCGGGATCGCAGACGCTAACGATACCAAAAGGCTACCTAAAAAGATTGTGCTTGAGCCGTAGTAAGTGTCTTTGTTTGGATAAATTAACTTTTGATGATCGTATAATGACCTTTTTAATAAACGATTCATCCTAATTGTTTCAACAATGAACAATATTTTAAAGACTCGTCAGTTTTCCCAATAAGTTTAATTTTTATTTAAATTTGTATATATTTTTTTGTTACAGGTAATTCAACTCACTATATATAGCTATACTTCTACGGTTTTAAATAGTAAGTACCAGCTGAACATAAACACAAATAACGCCACAAACACTGAGATGCACGAGTAGAAAATCCACATACTTTTCACATTATGTAAACACTTCAAATACTCACAAAACTTTAATAAAATATAACACACTGCTACAATAAGTCCGCAGCCTTATTTGACGTTCATAAGGCCCTAAATTCATTCAACGACATTAAATTTAAATATGAATCCGCATTGTGTGAATAGTATTGAAAATGTGACATCTTTATGTGATTTTAATAATGCCCTATAGAACATTATAGTCAATAAAAAAACTATAATGTTACAGAGTGGACAAATTGTTATTACCAGTTGTTTATTTCATGGATGGGTGCTTACGTACCCTAATTCAATGTTATCAGGTAACTATTTGACCAGGACGAGGTTTTAAAAATAATTTTGACGATGTGATGTTATGTTTTTTTTTACTTTTTAATAATTGCACGTCCGCATCTCGGCGCTCTGTGCGGTTATGGAGTAGTGATGTGCCGTAGCCGTAGTGCTGTGCGGTTACTATATCGACTAATGTGTCGACGAGTTGCGCGTGCACACTATTTATTATCTGTAGTCCATTCAGCTTTAATTAATAATTGATCCAGGTTCTGTATCCAGGGCCCTAGGTTCGAATCCTGGTAGGTGCAAAACTGATGAGTACGGATGTTTATACTCGAGTCACGGACGTTTAATATCTATGTAATTATAAACTGGGATCGCCCCAGTCCATTATACGGTATCCATAATACAAGCGTTGCTTTTTATCTAGTGATATTAATTATATCATTAATGATTTTTAAAGGAATTCTGGTATTCTCGATGTAGACACAATAATAATGTAATCGGGCCGATAATATTTCATTTCGTCCAAAGCGCTCTACCTAGAGTTGTATCTTAACCATGTTTCATACCGTCAGTATCGATAGAGATTAATTTATCTCCCATGCCCCTTCGAACACCGCCACGGAGCCCCAGACAATTGCATTATGTCCTCCGATTTTATCATCCGCGGCGGGTGTAGCCCGAAGCGCCGGAAGATAACAGCCTTCGAGTAAACATTATCAGAAGATACAGATTTGTTTTTCTTACTCATTATATTTATGTACTAGCTGTTGCCCGCGACTTCGTCCGCGTGATATTTAACAAAGACAACCGTTGACAACAGCCTGCTCGCCCATTCTGAGCCCGCGGGACGCATTGCTACAGGTTGTTGCTATCAAACTTAATCAGGCGCTGCGCTGCAACATTGGTTTTAAAATTTTTCGTGAGATCCTATTTTTTTTTTCTAAAATAAAATTAGCCTAAGTTACTCCTTGTTATATCAGCTATCTGCCAGTGAAAGTTCCGTCAAAATCGGTCCAGCCTTTTCAGAGATTAGCCGGAACAAACAGACAGACAAAAATTATAAAAATTGTTGTTTCAGAATAAGTAACGTGTATACATCCAAATGCACTTAGTAAAAAGCGGTTATTTTAATATTACAAACAGACACTCCAATTTTATTTATATGTATAGATTTAATATATTTTGGTTCGTTAGTTTTCTAATTTATTTTGTTTAGAAAGTAAGTACTAAAGTAAGTTTAATGTGACTAGGATGTTCAATATTGTTTTTTTTAAATAATTAGTTAATTTCGAAATACATCGCTTTGTATTTAACGAGGTAAAGTAAATTTAATGAATAGTATACCAACTTTTTAATACATTTTTAGTAAACAGTTAGTTGTAGGTGGGATTGCTCGCCAGAATCCTTGTTGTAATAATCTGGGAGACGGTTTTATAAATCACTGTTAACAACATGGTTTACCAAAAGGTGGTTGTAAAGCTTTCAAAATATCGACCCTCTCAGCTAAAAACAAAATCAATAATGGTAGCAATATAACCACAAAAAAAAACTGTAAACTCATAAATAATTTATTCCTCGGTGTCAAATAAAAAAATAATTCAATTTGTTCCCCGATAATTGCAGCGAACTTCGGCGTAGGGGGGGGGGGGGGGGTCGGGTCGGTCGGTCGGGGACTGATAAAAAATCTTTAATGATTGATGAATTTCTCGGCGGCTCTCAGGGAAATTATACAGTTTACGTAATTATTGGATTAAACGCTCTAATCTCCAATCTTTCGTGAAATTTTTTCGCCCGCCCTTCGGTCTAAGTAATTAATTATGTTATTTGGGTATTATTGGGAATCGGAGGGGAGAATTTTTTTGTGCGGCGTTAATTTGTTTGAGGCACAATAATTTGATCGTCACGCTTTTTTTTAATGTCGATTGATATATTGTAATTAATTACAATATTTTAATTGCTTTATTTGCATTTAAAAAATCTCTACTTATTGCCCACTGTTAAAAAGAACTAGTTTGTCTTATTAATCGAAAATAACGCTTTATAAATTTGTCACTCGTTATCTCCAAAGACAAGGATGTCTAACTATCGAATCGAGTCATATAAATAAGATTCCCTAAAAACATTTTACATTTTCGGCTACATCACTCGCGTCCCTTAATTGGTGTCATTAAAATTCAACACCGTTACATGAACCGTTAAAAGGCAGACCGCATTTAGGTCCACTCACTCAAAACGGCAAAGCATTCGAAAGGACGAGGTGGTTTGAAAAGAACCTCCACGGGTACGTGTTGACTCAGCAAACATTGGATGGGAAATGAAATGAAACGAACGAGTTCCCGAGTGTCACCCCTTCCGTAGGGTTGCTAAGCTTTAATATTTATGAGCTCCTGCTGTGGTTTTAACTGTACCAACCTACAAGATAGAGGTTAATTTCGCATAAAATATTAATTCCAAAATTCGCTGTCCCAATTATTTAAGGAATTGTTTGTCTATAATGCCCCAAAAATATTATACTATTTGTTACCGACGCGACAGAGTGTAAAGTTAATATATATGCAATCTCCAATGGTAACGTAATATTTAAGTAAAGCTTGTTACATTACTACTGAAACTCCAAGCGATGACCGCAGTAGGGGCTGGTTTGCTATATTCCAATACCTATTGAAATGCTTGATTACACGCAAACGATACATACATACATATATACATACATACATACAGTTTAGTTGCGAGTTCCAGTAGTTTTATAAATAGCTTAGGAATATTATTTTATAGAACAATTGGAGCAACCCTATCTCTCGCGGCGCCCGTTGTGGTTCTAGTCCTTGCAAATGTTTACCTTCTATTAGCTTCCACGGCATCTGGCTAGTTGGAACGTCACTTAATTTCTTCTTCTTCAAAAATGCGTTAAAAATGCAGTTTTATTCAAGGGAAATGGTATTCTTATGGAAATTATGCCATAATAGGTCTTAAGGTAAAAAGGTTATATCTAAGTGATGAAAAGCTGTATATAATAGACATTAGTATCTGACGATATACTAATTTAATGAAATGCCGTCCATGAACACCAATCAATTTAGAACTCGACTGTCCGGTTTCCATTCCAACATATTCTCGTTGATTCCTGATTAATGTTGGTTAAGACAGTATGCCTGGCGGGAACTCCTTAGGCAATAGCATAATCGAGAATAATAATAATAATTCCCAAAAAGGGGCTCTATGTGTTGGACCCATGTCCCCGCGCAAGCTGTCCGAAGGTCCGAAGGAAGGTGTTGAGAGAGACATATCTGCCAGACAAACACAACAACTATACGGCCCCACACTATGCAACGCTTTTGTATGGGTACCGTACAATGGGCTGCGGGTGAACGAAGTATATATACTTAAATAGATATTAAATATCCATGACATTCGTACTCATTACACAAAGTTGGTCCTTACCAGGAATGCCGTAATTGTCATTCTAAATTTTGAAATATGCGGTATGAGTGAGATGGAACACGGTTACGTTATCCTAACGCTGCGTAAAAATCTTGTGCTTGTTCTTGTGTTGTTTAAGATGGCTATACAGCCAAACTTCTTAATGTGTCTTCGAAAAAAGGCTTCAAGGCTAATAAAAATAAGTGAATTGCGTCCGAGTTGTAAGTAATTGGTTTATTAATTGGCCCAGATGTTATCATTGCAAACTCATCGCAATAATAATATTCAATTCCATTGCAAAGCATAACTTATTGTGTTGCCATGATTTAGTTGGTCTTATCTGGCCTGTTTTCTAATTTAGATCATAAATATTTTCTCAATTTCTGCCCGACGTAAAGCAATTACGATTAATCTACATATGAAACATCGGTCTGTGCGTCTGTCCACAAGTTTATTTTGTTTAGGCTAATATCGTTTGAGTTGGAGTGGGCGGGCACACTTAAGCTTTAAGCTCGTTGGCATACGCGTAAGTTAGCAGTGAGTATATTTGGACGTCCACTTAGGAGTCGTCGTCTGAGCTTAGTGGCTGGACTTGCTATCTGTTTATCATTTTTAAGAGCATTATAATTTTGGTCATTCGAAACCAATGCTTAAAACCTCGGTAGTTACTACCTATAGTGGTTATTATCTAATATATTTCTTGACGTTTCGCTACTTAATGTTATTTTTTGTATAATTGGATTTAGTTTTGTGAGATTGTGGTCCTTAAAACCTTCAGATAGACACTTTAAAATATGTTATACTATTATTCAGAATTATGACTCAGACCACCGTATGTATATAGGAAAACTAAGAATACTTAAAGCTAAACCAAGCCAATCACTTGCTGTCGGTATTAATGATATATTATAAAATGTTACACACAGGCCTTTAAAAGTCTGCTTCACCTTCGTGTTAGCTGTGCAACTGCAGCGCTGGCTCATTACATTGTACAAACATTTTATATCTTAGCTCGTTACAATAACATTCAGTATCTAATGCAAATAACATAATAGTAAAGTTACATTAACACGTGTCGCCCTTTATCGTAATTCAAAGAGACATTTAGATAAGACATTGCAAAGAATTTCGTAAATCTAGATAAAGATTCTAAACTGGATAATCTTTTAAACTCCTATCTTCATAACGTACAATTTAGATTGCGTTGTAATGTACTATTACGTTTATCAGAAGTTCAGAATTTGTTACAACGGTCTTGGTTTGTTAATACCTCATCATTTTGATAGTACCCGATAGCAGAGTCGATTTAAATTGGAAACAGTAAGCTGAGCTCTTGAATAATAGCAGTTATAATGTTACTTTAAAAGGTTTTCTTTATAAATTGGAGATGTGATAATAATTAATGATTATTAGGTTCTTAATTATTGATGCGTGTTTTGAATAAAAAAACTTTTAAACCGGCTACGTTCTTTGGTGAACGCCGCATTCAGATCTTTGGGGTTCTCTGTAGTGTCATGTCATAGTAGCATTGTCGAGCTTTATAAAAAAATCATCCGTCATCCGTCAGCGCTATTAATTTATTCTACCATGTGCTTGTTTGTATTAATTAATTGATCGTGTTATTATTGCTTATAATTACTAGATGTTACCGTTAAGTGGATGAGGCCATATTAAAGGAAGTCTGACGACGATCTTTCTTTGTAAATAAAAAACAAGAAGTTATTTTTTTATTAACAAAAAAAATATTTTTACAAATCTTCTAAAAATCAATAAATACATTCTGACTATGAATCAGAATCTAAGTTAGAAGCAATGCCGAATATCAGAAGGCGAAATGTTATTTTCATTAAATAAAAAAGTAACGAGACATGTAGAGGTCCCGTTTATTTATCCAGTGGGCCGGTTTTGACGTGGAGAGCTTATAAATAAGAGTCGTTAAGGCTGCCCTCTGCCCCGTTATGTAAACAGAGTATTATTTGAGATAGTGTTCGGATTCGAGACGAAGAGACTGCTTGTTATGTTGGTTGTGTAGTTATTTTGGAATTTCTCTTTAAATATATAATATTTTTTTGCAAATAGAGCTAGTTTTTAACAATAAAACTGGAATTATTTTACTGAAGATAACACTTATATGTTTTCTTAATCTAATCAGACTTCTTATTTTAATCGATAAATTATCGCTAAGTCTATATTAAATTAATTTTAAGGCAACATTATTAGATACTTGAGAGTTGAATATTAGCGTTAGGTACTTTCCGAAAATTAATTTTATAGCATAGAAAAAGTGGCATAAATATATTATCTCGATATCGTATATAGACATTACATTAGATAGTCTAGCTAGACTATGTTGAATTTTAATGATACACTAGAAAAGGTACACGGCGGGTTCTTTGGAAATAAGTTGCTATTTGGGTCACTAATGGATCTAATATGAGATACGTGGAGTAGTGAACATCGTTCAATTTACTTTATTGTGTTACATATTAATCTAACATTGTTCACCCTTTTTTTTAATACTATATTTTCTTTTAGATTCCTGGATTTCATGCGCGAATCTCAGTTTAATTATCATAATATCACTTGCTAAACGGTAAAGGTAAAACATCGTGAGGTAACCTGCATGTCGGAGGGAACACTTCGAAAGACGTTTGAAGTCCGCCAACCTGTACTGGGCTAGCGTGGTGGACTGTGGCCTAATCCCCCTCGCATTGTTGGGAGGCCCGCGCCCAACAGTGATATGTTTTATTTATACATACTTATTTTTAATGTAATCCAAAACAAAAATCATCCAATACCTAACAGTATTTCACATATTATTTTGTAACTAATGCATTTTCTCAACATGACACAATCAAATACACGTAACATTAAATCGAATCAAATTAAGACATTCAAAATTCTATCGAATAATTAACGCTCACGAATTTTCGAATTAATAATATACTTAAATTAATTTATCGGATCGTGATTTATAAAGCGACCTCGCGTCGTGTGTGGAGGCGTATCTTATCTTCGGCTGTCAGGCGCGAGCTACCGGGCCGACGCGACGACGACGTCGGATCGGAGTCGTCGCGCGTCGATAACGCGCTCGTCATGTCGCCGAGATAAGCCCTACACGCTATTAAATACTCGCTTTACGAGACCCTTTGGTAGGACGCTTTCTACGGGACGAAATGTGTACGGGAGCTTCATCATTGTGTTTGTTTTGGCGTGTTAACAAGAATAACGTGATAATGATCTTGGACAAAAAAATCTGATTGATAAGATACTCAAATATTTTATGTGCGTTCATGTTGTTCATTTGTATGTTAATGATTGGAACTATAGAAATTACGTGTTTATACATTTTCCTATTAAAACACCTGAATTTACATGACGTTCTGTGAGAGGATCAAATGCTATTTACCAAACACATTTTGTGCTACGTGTTTACCTGGATACTCTCGGTAACGCTAGCGGCCTCTCTCAACAATAGGCTACTGGCTATGAACGTTTACTAAGATTGCTTAGTCACAGCTTATGTTTGGCGGATATATTCCCTTAGCACCTTAGAGGTGTACTTAGGAGGAATTTATTGTAATTCGAACTGTAAGTGGGCCAAAGCTCGTGTATTATTTTTTTTTTTAAGATTCGATCGTGCTCATGGCTATTTTATCTGTTAAACGCTACACTAATATAACTTAGATGTGTGTACTACCAGTTTTTCGTCTTGTGTTGATAAGTACGTCAGTGGGCGGTGATTGTTGATCGCTTCTTACCTGTCAACGTGAGTGCTGGGCATTAACAACGCGCAATGAATGGATGATATTTCTCTCAGCCTGATAAACCTTAGTATATTCTTAATGCCCAGAATTAGATAATCTCATCATCTGTTAATTAACATTTTAGAAAAAAATATGGTATGTTAAATTTATTGATTATCAAAGGTGATTAGTATCTGAAATAAAACTAATTTTACGGATTTTTTCGCGTTTATTATGTTTTTTACATTACCGGCGTTTTTATTAGTATCTACGAAAAATACCTCGAAAATTGTCACTAAAGTAGCCTTTATAGGTGGCTGTTGATCAAAACTTGACTGCACCAAACGATTTTAATCTACCAGTTGTTGCAGCTGCTTTTGTGATAATAAATAATAACTATACTGAAGCGTTATTATTATTCGTGAACATTATTAACAAAAACAAAGATGTTGGAGAATTATGGTCCAAAGAAGAATGCGCAAGCATTTTAATTCGGATGTAAATTTTAAAAATGTATATTTGCCTGTGACTTATTCAGTGATGTGTAATATAGATCTAAGCAGACGTGTTACGCAAAGCTGTAAGTGGGCGTCACAAATAATAAGCTACTAGTATATCTCGTATATATATATATATATATAAGTACCCACTGGACCGCGCAAAGGTTTGAACTTTATTGTAACATATGTAAAGCGGTTTTTACCTCCTTTTAAAATACAGATTTTATAAGTAATTTCTTTATTTTGTATCGAACACCTCTGGGATTTCTAGATTTCATGTGCGAATCTCATTTTCAATCATGATTATCACTTGCTTAACGGCGAAGGAAAACATCGTTAGAAACCTGCGTGTCTGCGAGAACCCCTGAAAAGATGTGTGAAGTCCGCCAAATCGCGCTGGGCCGGCGTGGTGGACGTTGGCCTAATCCCCCTCGTATTGAAGGGAGGCCCGTACCCAACAGTGGGACATTAAAAAGGGCTGGTATTATATTATTTCATTGTGGTATTAGACAAACGAAACAGATTCTAAGCAATTCAAGGATAGAAAGTGTTCTGAAAGGGCGAATAAAGAAAGTAATATTATGTTTATGTAATTAGGTTTTAAAGTTGACCTGGAGATTCATGTAGCAAATTGGGTCACGATACAGTATGTGGAGCACCATGTAAAGAATAGTAACATGTGAACAGTGCAATTTACATGAAGGCACCGCTGGGGGACCTCGGGCCTGTGAGCGAATAAATAACTAATAAAGCTCCATAAGGCCCAGCCCACATGTCTTCATGTGGGCGTGGCAGCAGTGGATAAGTAGTAGTTCTAATGGGTAAAAAGTGTTTTAATTACTTACCTTAGTTTGGCAGCAGCTTAACAGGTTCTAGCTGCAGCTGCCCCAGATTTTGTAAAGTTATATTTTTCTTAAATTTCACACGCATTTTGCCTGCGTAGAATTGACTCCCTAAGGTATTATACACAAAAAAATCTATTACAATTAATGTCCTATACGTTTATAATAAAAAAAAACAGGCTGCAGACATTACCTATGTACCTACCTAATATTTTTTACCCACTGTATCTTGTAGAGCTATATTTGCTAATATTTAATGTGACACACTTAAGTTTTTACGAGCTTAATAGCACAAAAAGGTGGATTATAACAATAAAACGCATCCGCAACAACATTACACCGCCATCGTCATTTTGATCACGTTCCTCTGCAGCATTTTAGATAGTAAACTCCATTCTTCGGATCCAAGCCTACTGCTATTTACTTGTATTGTGGCGTTCTAGGGCCACTTAAGGAGATTGCTCCGAGGCCTCAACGCAGCACATACATTCACTCCTGATAGGATTTAGTTAATATGAACATTCTCTGCAAAAAAGATATAGGTCCAAGTGCTGAAATAAATATTGTGGAGCACAAGGCCGTCTGGTGCAGATTCTCTTGAGATAGCTTTGTTGGGAAAAGATAATGTTGGCTTAGGGGAACCTCTTGACTCTATAATGTTCCTTATAGAGCGGTCGAATGATTGCAAATGAGTTAAGTGTCATCCTGCATGTATTTCTTGAAAGGATACGTAGATGCCTACTCCGTCATGACAATGAATTAAGGAAAGATACACACTATATATCAAAGCCGGCCTCCCATAACTTTTTATCCCGAATTAGGTTTAAAGGTTCCCACGAAATAGACAAAATACTGTCTATAGCTATAAATTGTATCTTATGCAATCTGTATCTAGCTCTCCAGCCCACATTACTTTTTAAATTAGGTCAATTAAACTTCGAAATGCTGAACTTTACGCTAGTTTTAGACAGCAAAATTAAACTTTGAATGTTTGCTAACTCGTTCGCAACATTCTCCGGTTCAATGCAGTCGCTTGTAGGTTTAAGTTAAATAATGTTATAGACCAGTTATAGACGTTTTATTTATAGGTATTGATATAGTTGACTTGTGCCCAAGATACAGGAAATCCTAGTTTGGGGCTTGATCAATATAAAAAACCTACTATTGTAGTTTTCAAATTTAAAATATTGACCTGCAAAGGTCTTTGGTATGCATCATCCCGTCTCGTTCCCGGCCTAGTGGGCGAGTAGCGAAAATATTTACTTTCTATTACCTGCCTACGAGGGTCGGTGCGGCGAAACGGCCTTTGAATAATTCTCACGTGATAACCCTTCATCTATGTCAAGCGTCGCCAGGGAACAAGTGAAATTGAAGAGAGATCAATTAGGTTTCCTTTTTGTTGTAATTTTTCTAATGCTGTCATGGTTTTTTATTATTATGGAACTTTCATAAAAAATTCCGAAGGGGTGGTAAAGTTGTAGCTTAGCATTTTGCAACTATTTTGACGCTTCATCATTTGGTTTACATGAAAAAAAAATATGATTCCGATTCTGATAACAATCCTTATGACGCTCAGATAAATTTATCAAAGTATATTCCACGGAAATGCATTGCATCTTTATCGACAGATTATACCTCGATCACAATTTAATTATTCCAATATTCATTGATTGATTAGATATCAGATTACCTAATTATAATGGAATTTGAGTATAAATAATAATAATTCCAGCCCTTTTTTGTGTCCCACTGCTGGGCACGGGCCTCCCCTCAATGCGAGGGGGGATTAGGCCATAGTCCACCACGCTGGCCCAGTGCGGGTTGGCAGACTTCACACATCTTTCGAGGGGTTCTCTCAGACATGCAGGTTTCCTCACGATGTTTTCCTTCACCGTTTAGCAAGTGATAATCTTGGTTGAAAATGAGATTCGCACGTGAAAAATCCCAGAGGTGCGAGCCGGGGTTTGAACCTGCAATCCTCGTTATCGAGGCAAGCGTTCTACCAACTTGGCTATCACTGCTTGGAGTTTGAGTGATTGTCTATACATATAAATAAAATTGGAGTGTCTGTTTGTAATATTAAAATAACCGCTTTTTACTAAGTGCATTTGGATGTATACACGTTACCTATAACGAAACAACATTTTTTAAAATTTTTGACCGTCTGTCTGTCTGTCCGTCTGTCTGTCTGTCTGTCTGTCTGTCTGTCTGTCTGTCTGTCTGTCTGTCTGTCTGTCTGTCTGTCTGTCTGTCTGTCTGTCTGTCTGTCTGTCTGTCTGTCTGTCTGTCTGTCTGTCTGTCCGTCTGTCTGTCTGTCTGTCTGTCTGTCTGTTTGTTCCGGCTAATCTCTGAAATGGCTGGACCGATTTTGACGGGACTTTCACTGGCAGATAGCTGATGTAACAAGGAGTAACTTAGGCTACTTTTATTTTAGAAAAAAAAATAGGATCTCACGAAAAAAAATTAAAACCAATCTTGCAGCGCAGCGCCTGATTAAGTTTGATAGCAACAACCTGCAATGCGTCCCGCGGGCTCAGAATGGGCGAGCAGGCTGTTGACAATGGGTATTTATAGAATGTGTTATTGCTATTAATTACTTGACATTGGCAAAATACCCGCTAAGTTGTGGGTGAGGCCATATTCATATCCATTCTATGTCATCGCATTTCATTTCGTAAAGAAAGAAGAAGAAGAAGACTTATTGAAATATAATCGTGGTAAATAACACGGAGATCTTCCGATGACGTTATACTCGTGCCCATTTATTACTACGAACGTGGAACGTAGTATCGAATATTTTACTCATATTACGTCTTGTGTGTCATGACAGCCTGGTACCTGAGCTTCAGGTTTGATAACTTTGATGATAGTGTGGGAAGGGTTTTATAGGCTAGTAATTGGATTGGTGACCGGTCCGACGATTGACGTGAAACGTGACTAGGATTTGTTATATATATTTATTTTCTCTTATCGCTTTATGAATGCTTTATATGTGATAGATGGTTTGAGTGAGTGATCTCTCAAATATCAAGATTCATAATGTCAAAGTGTAGGGTGTGTGCGCCTCGCATGGCAACACATTGGAGCTTACGTTTTTATTTTTTTTGTAAATGGCTTTAAAAAAAGACAAACCCGCTGAGTTTCTCGCCGGATCTTCTCAGTTGAGGTCGCGTTCCGATACGCTTGTAGAGTTAAGAAAAAAAATGTTAATGATAATATGTAAGTGCCTCCGTAGGCCTATACGAAATAAACGATTTGACTTTGACTTTACAAGCCGGAATTCAGTTAAAAAAAACCTATCATAATTAATTTAATTATTACTGACGTTTCATTGAAAATAACAAGGTAGGAATATTGTTTTATCACGTTGCAAGCATGGAAACAAAAATAGCTATTTCTCAATTTTTCTCGTGATCATAACGCCGAACCGTGCGTCAAGAATAAAAAATGTACGGTTTCCTTTCACGGTTTTTTCCCGGAAGTAGACAGTGTCGTCAGCGAGCCACGGTCCCTCACAATTTACCATAAAGAAGCCCTTTAAAACAAATTGTTTTAACATTAAGAAATCCTGCAGAAAGTTGTGATCTCTTAGGGTTTTAGTCGTCTGGTTGTTTTTGTTTTTGTACATTTTAAGAAACGCATTTCTCCTTGTCTTTATTTGTTCAACTCAAGATATTTCATTTTAAAACTTCGCAACGTAATTTGAGTCAATTAAGTACTACAGTCAATCGCAATAATCAATAATCCTGTCATTAACACATTAATTGAAAAGCCAATAACAACTACCTCCATCTATTATGTATATAAAATTTACATGCGGACTTAAGAGGAAAAAAATTTACAATCCAGAAAAAAACAATATTTATAAAAAAATATATAATATCTCCAAATAGGGCGTGTCGTTAACACACGTCACTACTCCGTATATTAGTGTATTAAGAAATTGTATACAATGCTAGAACTTCTTAATTTGGATACGTATAAGGACTTAACACTTTCTACGTGTTGTGGAGAAAGTGTCGCCTATTGCATAATTACAATACATTTCGGGCCTCCATCCAGAACCTGAATTATAATGTACCGCGTGAGCTCCAGCACCCAAATCTCTTATACAAACAATAATCTATTCCGACACATAGGATCACCTTCATCTATACCGGTGGCCTAAACTGCCTAAATATTAAACGCGTTAATAGTCTTGTTGTTATAAGGACCGCCCACGAAACCGAGAAGTTCCTGGTCCAATCCCCACATTCCCCCATAGTGCCAGCTTCTAGTGCTGGTCTAATGCGCTTATCGCATTTATGAAAAAAAAATCAATGCACCACTATGAATGTATTAAAACCATAGAATAAAAAAAATAACACCTTAATTAAATATTGTCGTAATGTACGACGTTGACTATTGTAAAATGAAAAAGGCAGTGTAATCAACTTAGGTTATATACTAAGTATAAAACTGCCATTGTAAAAGCTGCGCTCTGAAAGCGCTTTCATACTTAAACATTCTGCAAGACGCACGTTAAAATACTTTTTAAACGTATTTTTTTGTATTATAATTACATTCATCTTTTACTGGGTGCTCGCTTTACACTCGTGGTGTGGTCTTTTCGGTGTATGTACCTACGTGAAAAATCTCAACTTTCCCTAAACACACATGATTTAGAAACATCGTGTTCGCCTACTTACGCGCAAGTTACGTATAATTCGATGGGCAAATAATACCAAAACCATTATTTGAGGTACTTTATGGTTTGTAAAAGCCTTTCGAAACACATTGGTTTGGAAGTTGTAAACGTAATACGGTGCGGTGCCGGATATTATTATCATTGTTTATTTATATTTTATACACTTTGGGCTATATAAATATGTATTTATTCACCATAATAAGTATTACATACTATTATTTTTACTCCATCATTTGATAGATAGTCGAGAAAAGTAGTAGATATATTTTTTAACAACCATTAGCAAATCAGAGCAACATTGAAACATATTTTCTAAACGAAAAACAGTAATAGCCAAGCTGTTAGATTGCTCGCTCTTAAAACAAGGGTCGCAGGCTTAAATCCCGACTCGCACCAGTGGCGTTTTTAGATTTAATTTGCGAATCTCATTTTCAACCTTGATTATCAGTTGTTTAACGGTGAATGAAAACATCGTGAGGAAATTTCAATGTCTGAGAGGACCTAACTGGTTTTCGATAGTCTTGCGAACTCGCACTGGGCCAGCGTGGTGAACTATAGCCTGAATCTTTACATAGAACCCATACAAAGAGGGGAGGCCCGTACCCAGCAGCAAGTCATTAAAGGCCTCATTATTAATTTTTATATTTTTGTTTCATCGTGTTGAAAGTGTACAAACCCTTCATGTTCCCACGAGCACGGCGCGCATTGTTACCAGGAGTTAGATCAATGCCAGGAGTACATAATGTTCCGGAGCTGCCCCCGTGTCATCAGTGGACCCATTAAACGCCACGGGCACGTCCCTAACAAGACACGTGACGTCACGTCGAACCTTCAATATTGAGCTTTTTATTAACCTTTTATTCGTCTCGCCAGCCAGAAAATACGGTTATATTCTTAGTAACACTTGTAAGAGATGACTGTGGGTGGGGCAAGACTAACTTAGTACTTTTTACTCCTGTGGGTTGCATCAGAATTTTGCTATAAGTAAGCAAATCGATTTGATTAGATTTTTTTCGTGTCGATTTAACCATTCGCTAGGTTTACAGAGGTGCAGACCTACAGAAGACAGAGGTGCCCGCGAGTTGCAATTAGTAATCGGATTGATCGATACAAGAGGCTTGTCTGATGTCAATCTTGGAACTGGTCACAAAATCGCATCATTTCATTATACTTACAATCGATATAATATATGAATTCGCATCTATAAATTATAGAGTTTGGTGTATTACTTCTGGAAACTGTCTCATAAAGTACTTTAGGTATACCTTATACCTTCAATAGACTCTATTTTCGTGCCAAAGACTGGGGGAAATCCCAACAACATTCTGAGCATAATACATTACAAAAAGTTCTCGTCGTAATAAGCTCTATTTACCTTGTAGAAATCTCGCTGTAGTTTTAGGTATAACAAAACAATAAATGTGTTTACATGGTTATTCCAAGAACCATCCGTTTTTCATATGTAAACAATCGTTTAAACAATTACGTGACCAGTTTCATACGAATATTACGTTATTGACCTCGTTCGATCCCTCATTTCTTTTGTGCACATGTCAGAGCTCAAGTACACGTGCTGAATCCCAATGAATCTGCGGCATGAGATCGTCGCATTTATCATTGTTTGAATGACGCGCTTAATTAACTTGTCCTTCCCTTGTAACATCGGGTTGATGTCGTGTGACCCAATTTAAAATAACGTCATGCCTTATAAAAATCTCTGATCTTATTTCTGAGTGTTGCTTGTTGAATTCTGATGAACGAAATCTTATTAGGTCTACGATTTTTGAGGCGCTTTTTTTCTTGGTAAATGAGAAAACGTCTAATATTATAGACTAGCTGTTACCCGCGACTTCGTTCGCGTGGTATTTAACAAAAACTCAACCGTTGGCAACAGCCTGCTCGCGCTTTCTGAGCCCGCGGGACGCATTTCAGGTTGTTGCTATCAAACTTAATCAGGCGCAACGCTGCAACATTGGTTTTAATTTTTTTTCGTGAGATCCTATTTTTTTTTCTAAAATAAAAGTAGCCTAAATTACTCCTTGTTACATCAGCTATCTGCCAGTGAAAGTCCCGTCAAAATCGGTCCAGCCATTTCAGAGATTACCCGGAACAAACAGACAGACAGACAGACAGACAAAAATTGTAGAAAATGTTGTTTTGGTATAGGTACCGTGTATACATCCAAATGCACTCAGTAAAAAGCGGTTATTTTAATATTACAAACAGACACTCCAATTATATTTATATGTATAGATGTATATAGATACTGTCTGAAGGATACTGATTATAGGTTTTCTTCATTTCAAGCCGTAAGCCTCCTTCGACTTCAAATACTTGTTATTAAAGGTAGGTTGACCTTTCAACCAGATTGTCTTGTGTTATTCTTCTTCTAAGACTTTGCCACTTATAATCAAGTCTCCTGACTGATTTATTTGTTTACTGGTAGTGATTGCTGTAAGATCTCTTAGATACATTTAATGGAATAACTGATACCGAACTTAGTAGTTAAACTTCTGTGAAGATATTTCAGGCTGCAAATTCGGATTCCCTTTAACGATTAGAATATAGATAGGTATGAGAATGATAGGCTGGATTAGCCTAACGCGCCCTCAAAAGCAAGGAAATGTTATCTAAGTCTGGACTAAAATTATATTGCTTCGAGCCTAATGTTCTAAACAACACAACACATAACCAAGCTTATTCACTTTTTTTTGTCACCAGGACGAGGAAGTAAAAGAACTGCCAGTGGTGCCGAAGTGCTGTCCAAGTGGTCAGAACCTGACCATCGTAATAGAGAACGGAAAGCCGAATACAATCTGCTCACGGTCTACTCTGACCTTCCAACCGGTCTTTCACGAGGCGAACGAAACCCACATATTCAGCTACGACAGTAATTTGTATGAGACCATCGTTGGAAACCCTTGTTTGTATGAAAAGTGAGTGTTTAATTGATTATGCTTTTATGTCCTACCAGCCAGGCTTTGATACAGTGACGTCAAAGACTTTATTTTAAATGTCATCCCATTTTTTTATTATTTTGATAAACATCAGAAATTTTGGCTACCTATGGTTCTTACCTTAGACAGAGAGGTTACTAAGATCAAAATAACTAAAGTCAAATGTTTATGTCCTTAGTCAAAAGTGAATTTAAATGCTGAGTCTGAAGCTTACCTTGGCACTTTGCCGACATTGCTTCTAAATTTGTATACAATCTGTTTATCCGCAAGACACTTCTAATTGTAATAACATTAAAAATAAACAATGCTGAGAGTCATTAGTTCCTGAGTAATTGATATACTGGTTTTACTGATAGCGTTCAAAGAGAACGGAACAATGTGTTTTGCTAGGCTACACTTTTTTCTTCGCATAGTGTTTTTTCTTGTAGATTGATTTTTCATAGATTTTTTTTATTAATGAATCATAATACTTTACAATGTCTATGAAACACAATGCCTTCCCATTCGTCGCATCCAAACCGATCGCGCAGCCTCAAGACACTGAGCGCTCAAACAAACCTCGTGAAGATTTGCAAACGGTCTGGAACCGGCCAACTGGTGCCAAATTTAGTATTAATTCAATTGTACGAGCGTCAAATTATCTCACCCAAAAATATCTAGTTTTTATAATGATGAATGCCAGAATGACTAGCGTGCTTTCACAACTTTGTTGACAGATATAAACTAGAGCCCGACAAGTACAGCGCTGATGAATTCTACTTGCTCGTCAACGGCTCGCTGTTCGTGCCCTACAGCCAACCTCCCTTACTGGGCACTAGAGACTTCTGTATGGAAACCTTCTGGAACGAATCCGCACCAGCGGGGATAACCATTCCAATGGTATGTTTCACCACGCCTATGGAGGAAACGAAGACTTCGGCGACGCTTATTGTTTATGCTACAGGTTTGTGCTGAAATTCTCTTATCACTAAGCAGGATTTTTGTTTTTTCTCATATTACACTAGTTATAAAAGTTTTTAATGTCCTCTGAGGAAAGTGATTGGTAGAAAAGTTGTAAAATCATTAGAAGGAGGTAGATATTGCATGCCATAGCGAAGTTTGTGGTTGTTTTAGGAAAATAACAAACAAAGAAGTACCTAATTTTAGGTTGCAGTTATTTAATTAAATAGGTCTGATGCTTCTTCTTTTTTGAATTTTTAATTAAAGTTACGGGAAAGTTTTCTAATTAAATGTTACGGTCAGTTTCATATTAAATACAAAGTTGGAACGTAAAATATTTAATCATTCAACCTTATCATTAATTAATTACTTAATCGCATTTTTCCTAGCTTAATTTAACTAGTTCCTTCAGTTTTTTCTATGTGATTTAAATATATAATACTAAGGCAGGTTTATGTTGTATGAAACAGAACAATCTACTTACATCATTATCAATCCAAGTAATTAGTAAACTGATTAAAATTAATGGATCACTCCCGGCTAAGCTTAAATGTGTCTGGACGGAAGATTCAGGGCATTTTATTTTGTCTGTCCGCCGTCGAGTATCCTAATTATTATTCTAGCCACTAAAGGGTCTCATGAAAGGCTCTTTGAATGAGAGCCTCTAAGAGCTCAGGTTGTTCGCGATTACTTTCACTCGTGTGCCATACGTCCTTCAATTTCGCGAGAAAGAAATTCATGAATATTTTTGTGTCTATTATGTAGAGTAGTGTGCCTGTTCGTGAATAATATTTATTTAGTGTATATTATCATGTGATTATACTTGTTATTTTAAAGTCGAGAATGAAAATTATTAGAATCTATACTAATATTATAAATGTGAAAGTTTGGATGGATGGATAGATGGATGGATGGATAGACGGATGGATGTTTGTTACTCTTTCACGCCCGAACGGCTGAACGGATCTGGATGAAATTTGGTACAGAGATAGATTATAGTCTGGAATAGCACATAGGCTACTTTTTATCCCGGTAAAATGTATGGTTCCCGTGGGATAGATGTTTTAATTTTTCATACTTTTTATCGCGGGTAACACCGCCGGGCGCAGCTAGTATAATAATATTTGCAAGACATAATTTTGTATTTTTAAAGTCGAATAACAAATGTAAATACGCTACTTTCTATAAAATATGTATAATTTGAGACTTCAAATTACATATTTTATGAAATACTAGATGTTACCCGCGACTTCGTCCGCGTGGTACTTAACAAAGACACAACCGTTGGTAACAGCCTGCTCACGCGTTCTGAGCCCGCGAGACGCATTGCAGGTTGTTGCTATCAAGCTACAAGCTAAAAGTAGCCTAAGTTACTCCTTGTTACATCAGCTATCTGCCAGTGAAAGTCCCGTCAAAATCGGTCCAGCCATTTCAGAGATTAGCCGGAACAAACAGACAGACAGACAAAAGTGAATTAAGTACCTACTGTGACATTTTTCTTCGTTGTAGGTCTCCTAGTATCGGTGCCGTTTCTACTGGCCACGGCGAGTGTTTACTTGTCTATTATCGAGCTTCGGGACACCCACGGCAAAGCACTGGCCTGCCACTCAGTATGTTTGGCACTTGCCTTCACTTGCTTAGCTACAACTCAACTAGCCGGCCATGCGTTCCCTAAAGTCGGTTGCACTATTATGGGTAAGAATATTGTGTTACAATTTATCCGTTTCTTGGTTTGGTGTTTGGAGATTAGAGAATCTAATTTGTTCATATTTTTTCAGCGTACCTCATTCAATTTTCATTTGTATCCTGTTTTTTCTGGTTGAACGTGATGTGTTTCGATATATTCCTGAACGTTAGGTGAGTTAAAAATAAATTATTATATTATGATGAGGTAAAACGCTCGCCTTGGTAATGAGTGTCGCAGGTTTAACCCCGGTTCGCACGTGCATTTCTGGATTTCATGTTAGAATCTAATTTTCAACCATGATAATCACTTGCTAAACGGTGAGGAAACGTGCATATCTGTGACAACCCCTCATAAGACGTGTAAAATCTGTCAACCCGCACTGGGTCAGCCAGGTAAACTCTGGCCTAATCCCCATTGCAATGAGGGGAGGTCGGTCTAATAATAATAATAAACAATATGATGTATTACTTTTAGACTAAATTTGTTGTTTTATAATTTATCATCAACTAAAAGACAGTGTAGTAGCATTTCAACAACTAATTAAGCGTCCCTCGTAATACTTGCAATTGAATATACAAATGATTATAATTTAAAAGTATAAAAACCTATTGTCATATTTATTTCCCGCAGGAGGTACATAAACTCTTCAGTATCAAGACGCAGCATGAGACGGAGGTTCGCTTGGTACTGCGCGTACGCAATACTATTGCCTTTACTTTTACTTATCATCACAATAGCTATGGATCTGTCACCGGCAGTACCCAGTA
Organism: Pheosia gnoma; assembly: GCA_905404115.1. Taxonomy (NCBI): domain Eukaryota; kingdom Metazoa; phylum Arthropoda; class Insecta; order Lepidoptera; family Notodontidae; genus Pheosia; species Pheosia gnoma. The sequence continues at coordinate 6,412,809 of FR989907.1, forward strand.
CTTATCTAAAGCCTAACTTTGGCGTTAAAGGGTGCTGGTTTAAGAGTAAGTTTCTTATTGAAATAATTACACTATAGTCATAAAATATTGCCAGTCTTGCCTGAATGTTGCCACTCTTAACTGAATGTTGCCGCTCTTACCTCAATGTAGTCACTCTTGCCTGAATGTTGCCACATTGTCCTTACGAGTGGTTTATTTTAATTTTCATTTCTTTGCAGCGGATCAAGCAGCCCTGCCATACTTCTATGGCCCAGTGGCGGTAATTCTTTTAAGCAACGTTATCATATTCTTTTGCACATCAAGAGCATTTGCTATGCATCACGATAAGCTTAAGGATGTCACCCGTAAGTCATATTTATATTATATACGGCTATTACTACATAGATGGGTTGTAGGTATTCTGAGTTACTTCAATAATACATTACTGTTTGTTTAACGTATTTTATGCACGTGGTTTATGCAGACATGGGTATCGAAATAAAATGTTTTTTTCAGATTTTATCGCGTTTATTTTATGTTTTTACGTTAAGGGAGAACTCCTTCCCGTGACCATGGTTGCTGTAAAGCAGCCAAAAAAATCGCGATAAAATCCAAAAAAAATGTTTTATTTCAAGGTGTAGTATTATACGATATCAGACATGGGTACTTCTTTAACATATATTTAAATAATAATTTACAAATTGAAGTATATTTCTATTCTCAAAGTCATCATAATTTTGTTTCCCAGCTCTGGACTTAGCACACTCAGACTACAGTACGTCAGACGATTGGGTTCGGCTAGGCACAGTACTCGGGCAGCCTGTGTCGATCCACGAGCGAACCTCGTCCCCACCCAGAGACGCCCCCGTCAACTTCAACCAGAGGTTGAAGAATTATAGAAAAATGTACGTATTTTTGAACATTACCTATTTAAATATGGATGTATCAATTCCTATAGTATAGGTACGGTTCTGATAGGAGCGAATACCTTTTACTTATAAGGGGTCTTATAAGGAGTAGGAGTGTAATGATGAATTTGATAGCTGGATAACTGTTTTTAAAATACACTTTGTACGGTAAATGGTTTAAGAGCGACAAACAGAGACAAAGAGAGATACAAGGGCTCGATTTCGATCTTTTTACGTAAAGTTACGTTAACGTGAGCGCGTTTCGTTTCTCTCACTCCACAGATGTCATGACAATGACAGCATGCATTGATATAGCTATTGTTATGTTCTCTTGATGACGATACGAATACGTAAGTATTTTGTCCTCAGGAACTCAAGCACATTTTTTTACGTAGCGTTACGTATTCCGTCCCGCTCAAACCACAGGTTTTATAAATAAACATGATAATGACAGCATGAATTCTCGATGCTGTTACAATAATATTAGGATTGATATTTCTCCCAACAGATTCCGAATGACCTGTCTCCTATGCTTCATCATGGGTCTCTCGTGGGTGCTAGAAGTGGTCTCCTGGGCGGCGGGCGCAGGATCCTCAGCCGTCTCCGTGTGGTCGGTCTTCGACCTCATCAACGCGCTTCAAGGAGTCGTAATTTTTGCCATATTTGTGATGCAGCAGCCAGTGCGATCTTATGTTAAGGTAAGACCTAACAGTTTACCTTCTTTAATCTCATATTTTTTTAGCGCTGTATGTACCTATGTAACATATCTGGCTCCTCGAATCTTGTTCCATCAATGAATGTAAAAATGACGTGATTGCAAGTAAAGTCTTTAATATTATCCAATCTTATCAGGGCACTTGTTGCTATCAAATCACTTGGAGTTTCCATATTTTGTGTCATTGCCGCTTATTCAATATTATAATATTGGATATTTATAAAAGTATAATTATTTTTATTATAAATCATTGACGCAGAGTATCTGAGAAACATTTAGATTTTTAAATATTACAGATTATAGGTTTCTAACGAGTTATAATAAGATGAGAAGAAATATATATTTATATGAAGATGTACTTGCAAGCGCCCAACCGTAATTAAAACAAAAACATTCTTACGAGCTTTGGCCTCCCTTAGGGATCGTATTAACAATAAACCCCTCTAGGTGCTTAGTGCAGCTCAAGGGGTACTGAAAGAATATATCGTCCAAATTTCAAATCTCTCGATTCACCGGTTTAGGTTAACTTGGACTGTTAAGAATTTATTTCTTTCTCTTCACAGGCAACGCATTTCTTTAAAACGTGCAAAAGGAAAACAGACGGCTCTGAGGTGTCCGTTGTAAGTGAAAGAAGTGGCATGAGTACCGGTAGAAGAGACTATGTTTAGTGCAGTGCTACAAACACAATACAATGGCGATAAAATACACTTTTATAAAGGATTCGGTGTTAACCACAGACTTGTAACATTTACAGTATTATTCGCTTCGAAGGTCAGGTGAAGTGCTACATAAGAGGCTGCTTGTGCTCATTTCGCTGGACTCTCTCGATCTATCTTAGCTGCTATATGAGTTAAATATTTCGATGAATGAAACTTGAAATTGTGAACATGAAACTGATATGTGTGAAATCGCAATTAATAAGAAAATATGTTGATTTCTTATATTTACGCGAATACTTCTCATTGAAATAAAACTTATTTTACAGATTTTATCGCCTTTATTTTATTTTTTTACGTTCGCTATCGTAATATCGTATCGCTTTTCAGGAACGTAAAAACATAAAATAAACGCAATAAAATCTGTATAATAAGTATTATTTCAATGATAAAATATTTTGATATAAAAAATCTTGTTACTCACTAATTTCGTTCAGATCTCGAAAACAGTAGGATATTATAAGACCAATTTGGTTTTAAAATGTAGATAAAAATATCTTAGCATTTTCATTTATATTGTGATTGAATATACCAATATTTGATTATAAATATTTGATTCGGCCCTTCAATCTAAGCCCGCAACAACTATCTCTGGCGATGTTTATTACACGCAAATGTAATTTTCTGTCCTTATTTAATTCGCTCGTACTTTGATGCACAGATGGGGTCTTAAGATATCAAATGAGTTTTCCTGATCAATGAACAAGATCTTCGTTATAAATGTGTATCAGTTTATTTATTAAAACCTTTAGATTAAGATGAAGAAACGGTTACCCAGAGTGAGTTATAATTGGATTGTGCCCTGAGTTAATTCGGAGGCCATTTAGTTTTAACCACGAAATTAATATAGGATGAAGCCAGTCACATTTGCAATCTTCAAAGCTTCGTATTTCACGCATCATCCTTTGTAAGGATTACGGGTAAAACACATCACTGCCATGTGATTAAGTCTTATGTACCGAATTTTAATTATCACTAATATACTCTATGGAGATCCCATACTGACCTATCTAGATGTTACACTTGTATACAATGCAATACATTTCAATATTATGTACATATGCAAGATATCGCGTTTCTTTAACTTTTCGTCAACTTATGTGAGGAAGAAGATGAAGAGGCCTATTTACAAATTCGCATTGCAGTGATGTGTTGACGTCCTATCATGAATACTTGTTCAATATTTTAATTCCTGTGATAGCCTTAGCGTTGCAATCAACGTTATTTGCGTATTTGAAATCGCTTTCATGTTTTGATTTTTGCATAGATATTTTAATTAATTGAACGGTAAATAATTCAAAATTAAAAGCTGTTTGTTTACTTTTGTTTTTATTGTTACCGTTTTCTTTTAGGCTCAGTGTTTTTATTTACGAGATTTTAGATTTTACTCGAAATATCGCGTTCGTTTATTTTCTATATTATGTTAATTTTATTATGGAAATAGTGCGTAGCCTTGCTTGTTATACCTACGGTTGTTAATAGTTAGGATAAGAAAAATAAATATTTTTATAAAATTACATGACCAAGTTAATGATTATGTGAAAGCATTAGCTGATAACTGAGATTTCAACATCATTTTATGGAAAATGTGTAGTGCCATATATAGAAGATATAGGTGAACTAAATTTTGGTGCATTTCACTTCCTCCACGAAAGCTAGTCATAATGTGTAATTAATGGATGTTATAAGCGTGTAGGTTATTTAATTTATTTTCGTAATTCTAATTCTATTAAGCAACTAATTAATGAAGATGTTATACAATTTCATAAAAGCGTCATACAAAATGGACTGGTATGTAAGAATTATAACTGTATAAAAACGTCAACTGTGAGGTTTTTTCTTTCGAATTAGGTCAATGAACATGAATAGATACTTTATAACGACAAAAATATGCCTATAATTTATTATGTATAGTCATTATTTCGACCTACACTGAGCAATACTGCAGGGAATGTCTCACACCAATACATGCTCATCTTTCATGATGTAAATAACAGGAAAATCAGTCTCTTCACACACCGAATGTGTGTCATTGTCACACACCGAATTTGTGTCATTGTCAAAGTCGGGCCAGTCCCTTTGGGGATGGCCAGACGGAATGGTGCAACGAACAATTTCCATGTGTCATGCTCATTTTACATTCCACTGATTCATGCCCAACTCCACTTTAAAACTTCATTGCGCAAGATTATTCTGACATAAGCTGTGAATACATCAGGCACGCATAATCATTGCGCTGACTTGGCTTATTTTACTTCGTACCCACTACTTAGGTACATGTACCTTTTAAACTGCATCTACTTATGTTTTGAAGTCGGAATATTTTTAAATTCGTAAATAGATAATATTAAGTCGTTTACGAAGCAAACATGTTATATAAAGTTTATTAATAATAGTGTAAAATATTTTAACTGGAGTAAATTATTAGACATTAAAAAAATGACACCTGTACTGAGCGCATGGCCAAATGCTACTGGTTCGCCTTGTTCAAAAAAAAATCAAACATCATTCACACAATTATTTTATACATCAACGTGATCCATATAACTTTTTAATTCATGTGTTAAAATATTTTACACAATTTTTTTACACGTTTTATAATGCAACTTCGGCTTTAAATCAGAACTGGCGGAACTCGTTAATACCTACAACGAACTTTTCTCCATAAATTGTTTATCGATGCTGAATTAATTTGCAACCGTTATCGGTACTAAATTAAAATAATATTCCGGATAAGACTGGTCGTATGAATAATGCAACTGGAATACGTAATGGAGTTGCTTAAATATAATTACGTGTAGGCGATAAAGAAAGTAATTGTTTATGTCTTGAGGGACGAAAATCAAATGTCTAATCATTTTCAAGGAAGAATAAATTAAAATGGAATATACAAATTGCAAACATGGTGACATCGACAAATAGTAAAAAAAAATGAGAATTCAAATAGTGTTCCATTAAATAATTAATTTAATTGCCTTGTAATTTTGTTCGACCCTACGAATTCATGGTATTAAAATATGTTTTCCCTGTACTTCTATAGATAATCAAAGTCGTATCTTTCAAATTTTACGTGATCATTTCTAATGAGGCTGCATATTGTCAGGTTATTAAGAACTAGTTGAAGTACAAACATTCATTTTTCAATCGCATGTGCAAGTTGTTAATTGGATTTAAAATAATGGCCCCAGAAATCATTCCTACAGTAATAACAGAAAAGAATCAGGATAATTTTTTGAAATCTAGATTTGTTATAATTATTTCACAACAAATTTTCGTGTGGATTAAATATTCAAAAACAAATAAAGGACCCACGACAATAATTAGTGTTGTAAACTTTAAGTGAATATTGTTTTACCATTATTTGTTATGTTCAGTTATGAAATATTGGATCTTTATTAACAGTAAATTAATATTTAATAATGTAATAAATGTACCTATCTGTAGTTACGTTATGAGTTTGTATATAGCGTTTTTTATCTTTAAGGGTAAAACATAATTAGTACACGTTACATGACGTATTTATAGCTCTAATTAGTTAAGGTCCTAACATTGTAAGCGCTTAGTCACGTATCGTATTTAACAAAGCGTTTACTTTATAAAATAATTATACCTCACGCCACAAGGCCGCATTGACGTCTTTGTAACGTGTATTAAATGTGTTTTTCGCATCAAAGTTAGCGTGTATGCGTGTGTAACTATGTATTATATTAATTGTTAAATGTTGATGCGGAATTTTTATGTGAAATGACAATTTAAAAGTGTATATTTGTCTATTTTGCAAAACATGACGTTTAAATAAACAAGCTTTATATAACATTGCTTTTATTTTATGAAGGGTGATTTGAAAAAGCGTATACTAAGCCATCAACTTGCCTTTCTTTAGCGTATTTCTAAACGCTGAGAAGTCCGAATTTAGATAAGAAATTTAAAAAAAAAATTGGTCAAAATCATAATTGTCATTTTGTTGCCAACAAAATTATTGTATAAAAATTGACATAAAGAAATTCTGATATCACATAGTTACAAATGCGCCAAAGAAGCATAGATTTCAGGGTTGGTTTACTTTTTCTGCATCATTCTGTATGCCCGGAACATATACACAGTTTCAGACAAATTGTAAAAACAATGCATTCTGTTCCACCATTCACTTTGAATTGCGGTCGGATACCCTGCCACAAAGTACTATGTTCTTATGAGTCATACTTAGGACATTATTTTATAACTTGAAGTAGCACGCAAAAAATCTATTGCCACTTTGATTTAATCCCATTAGTACCTTGTACAAATAAACAATAGCTGAAGTAAAGTTTAATTTGAACAAACATGACCCATATTTCAACTGAAAGTTAGCAACACATTAAATTAAATCACTTTAGCACCTGCAATTAAAATGATTTGTGTAAGTTCCAAAACAACGCGTAACTTAACCCCATTTGTACGGATTATTTTGAATCCCTATACAATCCATTGTTTAAAATATTGGCATTTGTAATAATGGACAATGGGAACGCTTCGACTTATCCCAAGTTGGGATGTTGGGTCCAACGTTCGCTAAACAGACGTAAATCGTGCGGAACTCGGAGCTCCGCGCAAATGCGGATAGATCCATCGCCGCTCACCCGTCTTGATTCCGTTTCAAGACCCAGATAATTTTATTCCGCAATTTGTTTGGCAATTTGTAGTGACCCTGCTTTCTGTGCCGAGGGTCCCGGGTTCGAATACTGGTAGGGGAAAACTTTGTTTGATCAGCGCAAATGTTTGTACTAGAGCCATGGATGTTTAATATCTATAAGTATTATATACAAGGATCGCCCCCGTCCGTTGTACGATACAAAGCAAAGGCTGCTAAGTTTGGAACCGCACAGTTCGTGTTTTGTCTGTCGATATTATAAATATTATTTGATATATCGACCCGGAGCCGTGAAAGGTGGAGAGTTTAAAATACTCAAGGGCTTTAGGTATTTTTATTCAAGTAAGTATATTAATTTGAAGATGAGAATCCTTTTAGTAGCTATTATTGTTCAAACCTTTTTTTATCAAATAAAAGCTTATCTAATATTTATTCAGTAGGCTGCACTCGGTGTTCATTTTTAAAATCAAACCACTTGAACACTGTAATGTTTAGTGTGTGGCTTTTAATAATAAAATATGTTTTTATATTTCTTCAGTTTTATTACTTCCTTCTTAGTTAATTACAAGTACTCCTTAAGACTAGTATGGCGTGATGTCCGGTGAGGAGCTAGTGCCCCCTCCCACCTGCTCTTAGTGATGTAGCGCTATGTTACTAAAAACTAGTGATGTTACATCATCCCCTTATTATTACAAACAAAACAAACAAAAAAAACACAAAAAAAAACGATGTTCAATCATTACACAAAATTAATCCAAGTTGCTTCTTTGGTTAATTGAGAAACTAAAACAAACAAAATTTAACAAACAAAATACATACAAAAAAAAATTAAACAATCTAAATAAACAAACAAAAATACACAAAAAAAATATTACTGTTTGCCGAACTGCGCATTCTTTCAACAACATCCAGTTCACCAAATCATTGAGGTCGAATGTGGTACGAGGTCCTTGTATATACACAACCATCATTGTCTTTGATGTCATACGATCTATGATTGTTATTCTTAACAATTATTCCCTGTCTCCATTTATTTAAAAGTGGTTCTTTTTTAAACCACACTTTTTGGTTAACAAGAAAATCCTTTTTAAATCTAGTGTTCTTATTGTAATTACTTATGTTTCTATTCTTATGCTTATCCAATTCAGACCTAGCATTAACATTTAACTTTGGTAACAAATGTTCAAGGGTTACAGGCAATTTTGTTTTTAAATTTCTATTCATCATAAGCTGTGATGGCGAAAACTGTGTTCCCGCAACAGGGGCAGCTCTGTATTGTAATAATGCAATTCTGACATCAGATTTATCTTCATTACATTTAATTAACATTTTCTTAGCTATTTGCACTCCACGTTCCGCCATCCCGTTAGACTGTGGGTAGCGTGGACTAGAAAAAATAAATTTAAAGCCCCACTCTAATGCAAAGTTGTTACACTGTGCTGAATCAAAAGGCACATGATCTGCCACTACTTCAGATGGAATACCAAAACAGGAAAATACGTCTTTCAATACATTAATAATAGTACTTGCAGATTTACTACTTATGTTTCTAATATCTAGCCATTTTGACATATAATCATAAATTACAAGATAACTTTTCTTTCTAAAATCCATGATATCAATACCTATTTTTGAAAAGGGTAACATTGGTATTTCATGTGAAAGCAATGGTTCCTTAATATTATTATTTTGATATGTCTGACAAACAAAGCATTTTCTCACATATGTTTCAATATGAAAATCAATTTGTGGCCAATAATACAAATTCCTAGCAGTTTGTTTCATTTTAGTTATCCCTAAATGTCCTTCATGCAAATTGTTCAAGTAACTTAATCTTAGTGCCTTTGGTATTATTAATCTATGATTCATAAAAATAAGATCCTGATCTAAAGTAACATTTTGCCTAAATTTAAAATAATATTTCATAACATCTGGAACATTTTTAATACAGTCTGGCCAACCTAGTTTAATATATTTAGTTAACAATTGCAACTCTTCATCATTACAAGTTTCAGCTACCAATTCCTGTTTCTTTTCGTGTGAACATTGTAAATGGGAGGCCAAACCTATGCAATGAACAACTTCATACATGTAAGATTGATCTTCATCAACTTCAGCTAGATATGAACGAGACAATAAATCTGCTATATGCATCAAGCGGCCTTTAAGGTACTGAAAGTTAATATCATATTTTAATAATTTTAGTTTTAATCTTTGTAAACGAACTGAAGGAATTTCATGTATTCCTTTTCTTAATAAGCTTTCTAATGGCTTATGATCATTCAACACTGTGCATTTTTTACCATAAATGTAATAGTGAAATTTCTTTGTTGCCCAAACTACACTAAGCAATTCTTTCTCAATCTGTGAAAATTTTTTTTCTGCCTCAGTAAGGCTTCTTGATGCATAACTAACTGGTTTACCATTTTGCATTAAGCAACACCCTAATCCATCCTTACTTGCGTCACATTGAATGGTCACTGGTAGAGAACTATTGAAACTTTGCAAAACAGGTGTATTACTAATATGTTTCTTAATATTACAAAAAGTATTTTCATGAACTTCAGTCCACAACCAATCGGTATCTTTTTTTAATAAAACTTGTAAGGGCCCAACTAAATCAGACATATTATTAATAAATTTTCTTAAATAGTTGATCATTCCTAGAAACATTTGCAATTCTTTTTTATTAACTGGACTTTTAATATTTAATATAGCTCTAATTCTCTCTGGATCAATTTTCATGCCTTCTTTAGAAAAAATATGACCAAAATACCTTACCTCACTCAATTTATATTGAAACTTCCTTTTATTAAACCTGACATTATTTAGTTTTGCACGTTCAAATACTTTTTGTAATATCTGATCATGTTCTTTCTCATTTACCCCACAAATCAACAAATCATCGCAGTAAATAATAACTCCTGGTATGTCTCCAAATATTCTTTCACTATACTTTTGGAAAATTTCTGGAGCTACCGATAAACCAAATGGTAACCTTAGAAACTTATAGCACCCGAAAGGACTACTAAAAGTGCAAAGATCTGTTGAGTTGTCTGACAATTTAATATTATAAAAACCATCTGATAAATCGACTACAGAGAATACTGTCTTATTGCTTAACTTTGCTATTATTTCGTCTAACGTAGGAATAAGATAATACTCTCTTATTAATACTTTATTCAGTTCCCTAGGATCCAGGCATATCCTTAGATTTCCATCACTCTTCTCTATGATTACAAGATTACTTACAAAGGACCTCGGATGTTCGACTTTCTCAATGATCTGTTGATCCTGAAGGCTCTTAAGTTTGTTTGCAAGGCGATCCATCAATACATGAGGAACCCGTCGTGGTGGTTTTACTGTTGGTTGTGCTCCAGAATGAATGCGCAGTTCAAGCGGTGTTTTGAATTCTCCAATGCCCTGAAAAATTTCAATGTTATCTTTAATAATTGAGTCTTTATCTTTTATCTTTACACTATTAATTTTGGTGGTATTATTATTCAGCACAAGTAATTTTAATTCTAACAATGCACTCAATCCTAAGATTGGTCGAACATTTTCCTTCATAATTACAAAATCAGTCTTCATACTTTCATTATTATTAATATTAATATCTAATATTATTGATCCTAATGGTTTAATCAGTGCTCCTCCAAAGACTTCTAATATTATTTTTGTCTCAGACCAGTTAGGATTCTCATCATTGACAATTTGTTTTAAATCTCTAAGGGACAGTACGTTCACAGCTGCTCCCGTGTCACATTTAAATGTTATTGTTTTGTTATTAATTCCTAATGTGTGAGACCATTCATTATTTATTTCAGTCACTGTGTTCCCAATACTACCACACTGTTTAAATAGTCATAAATCATGTACCATGTTTTCTTCATTGTTAACGCAAGAAACATCGGCATAATCATTTCTGTCTAAGCTATTAATTGCCCTATATTTACAACACTGAGAGAAATGGTTAATTTTATTACACTTATTACAAGTTTTACCAAAGGCTGGACAATTCCTGGGCCCATGCTCCCTATTGCATTTTAAGCAATGATAGAACTGTTTATTGTAATTTTTCTGGCTAGATTTTTTTATGTAATTATACTTATCTTTATTATTCTGTTGTTGAAGGCTGTCCACCGATATCAAGGAATCTGGTTGCTTTTGCAGAACCTTGTTATGTTCCCCGGAAAGCTCTGCTGCTCTACACATGGTCACCGCTTTGTCCAGGGTCATATCTTGAACTTCTAAAAGTTTGCACTGTAGTTTCTTGTCTTTTACCCCCATCACAATTTTGTCACGAAGCATCCTGTCTCCATAAGTTTCAAAGTTACAATTTTTACTGAGTTTTCTTATTTCGGAGTAAAAGCAATCAAAGGTTTCATAATCCCCTTGTTGCCTGCTGTGGAACTTCAAAGTACTAATCAGCTCATTCTGTTTAGGTTGAAAATATGCATCGAATTTTTTAATCACTTCTTCATATTTGAGCGTTTGTGTATCTTCTTCAGATTTCAACACGTTGTAAAATAAGTCCTGAGCGTCTTGACCAATGCAGTTTAACAAAATGGCAGCCTTCCTCGCTTCCGATAACCTCTCGAACCCGGCAGCACACAGAAAAACTTGAAATTCTTGTTTAAACTTATTCCATTTCGGTAACAGGTCTTCTATGGAGTCCAATATGAGTGCTGCGGGCATTCTATATTCAATATTCGCCATGTTACCAGATTTCATGTCTTCTTCTGCCATGTGCTTTTCCAGTCACGAACGTAGAAACAAAAAAATAAATCTGCAATGTCTTCTATGTAGATTCGAAAATCGACTGCGCCATGTAATGTTTAGTGTGTGGCTTTTAATAATAAAATATGTTTTTATATTTCTTCAGTTTTATTACTTTCTTCTTAGTTAATTACAAGTACTCCTTAAGACTAGTATGGCGTGATGTCCGGTGAGCAGCTAGTGCCCCCTCCCACCTGCTCTTAGTGATGTAGCGCTATGTTACTAAAAACTAGTGATGTTACAAACACAACTTCCAAAGATATTCGGATTCACGCTGGATTCTGCGAGCAAAAGTAAATTGGCCAAAAGGAAAACTCTCGGCGAATTTCACTTTAGCTCAAGATTTTCCAGATTTATATGTAACGTACGTAACGCCAGGATATTGCCACTAGAGACTTCAGGTATACTGCACACAGTTCGCACCACTACACGCCGAAGGTTGCAATATCCTGCGTACTGGAACATAATATGACTCAGTGAGTGCTTTATGTTCTGTCATATTAAAGTATATTTTAGATTACTCCGCACCTTCAGCACGAGCAAGTAGCTTTTATTGTTTTTATATTGTTTGAGTTTATTTTTTTTAAATAATATCAAAAACTCGATAAAGTTTGGTTTTTGCTTCGCAATAAAACCTGCAAAACATTCCTTAACCGAAACACTAATTGGTCACATATTTTTTATATGACAACAAAGGCACCCATACATTTTACACACCATAAAATATTTCTCACTCTCACGAAGTGTATGAAATATTGGCTCTCGGGGGTGTCTTTAACAGTAAGAGGGGTAATGCTGCCTTCAGCTGTTTATAACGCAAAGTGTGATTGATGACCTGTTACCTGGCAGTGTACGGGACCCTACCACTTCGTAGTATTATAGCCGATGCATATTTGGGATTAAAAAATAGAAAGAGCGTAATGTGAATTAGCTGATAGTAGATGTAATGGATTTTTGGACATAAAATCGAAAATATTTACGTGTTTTGCATTTTTATTATAGAGCATCGAGCATAATATATTAAAATTTGGCAAGGGTGAAATATTGATTAATAGTGTGTAAGGTGTTTTTGAAAACATACTAAAAATAAAATAAACTATACTTTAATAGTTAGCCTATAGGTGTATTTTGAACTAATAATACGTTCAGATTTCGTCATATTGTTATACTATATGATACAAAATTATAGGATAGATAACTCTACATGCTTCCACCACAAAAAAACACACACAATTTACACGGAGAGTGTCACAATGGGCGGCCTTATCACTGATAGCGATCTCTACCAGCCAACCTTTGGTAAGCCATGACTATCTTCGGTAAGTATATAAAACACAAATCTACTAATTAGTTAATTCCAATCGTATGTCTCATTTCACGAGCGTCTCTCTGAATATATCATTTGTATCACTTAAGCTCCGCGCTGGCAGATAGCTTGACATCGCAGATTTGTTCCCGTTCACTACATTAGCGATGTAAGCAGCTGGTGTTTGAAATAACTACCCCTACCATACGTATACTTGCGTAATAGTTGTATCTTTGTTTATGCACTGCTGAAAAGGTACTATCGCATGTGACGTCGGAATTGTTCTCGATTTAAATATATAAATTTTGTTGTAAAATATTTTTTTTTACATCGACATTTCGGAATTCTGACTTAACATAGTAATAATAATTATATCGCCAGTAGAAAACACCAACTATACGGTCCCACACTAAGCAACGCTTGTATTATGGGTACCGTACATTGGACTGAGGGTGAACTCAGTATATAATAATGATATAGATATTAAACATCCATGGCTCGGGTACAAACATTCATGCTCATCACACAAAGATTGTCTTTACCAGGATTCGAACCCGGGACTTAACGCGCAGAAAGCAGGGTCACTACCAACTGCGCTGATCAGCTCGTTATCATAATGACAGCAAATGCGCTAAAGAAACATATTTTTAGAATGCATAATTATAAACGATAATTATGCATTAAAAATACTTTAAGTAGGTATGTCAATAAACCTCATGTAAGTCTAAGCTATCAATTTTCTCCAGCGATTTATAGCAAAAACAGCCTAATGTATTTTCGAGTTGTCAGTGTAAGCGGTTAATCCATCACCAACTAGTAAGGGACCAGCGAACGTGACTTATCTCCGCGCTCGGCAGCATCCCTCATCGACATCGATTCGTTTCGCTTCGGCACATAGAACGTGATGCGTACAGAACGAGATTCGCTTTCGAAACATTGCATCCGAGAGTTCCGGCTGTGTTTGATATATGGGACACGGGATGGTGCATCTGTTTAATGTACTCATCAATGATTTCGTATGTTATATGTATGTAGGTATGTTTGTTCTTATACATAATAGCTGTTACCCGCGACTTCGTCCGCGTGGTATTTTCAAAAAAGTTTTTTTAAAATAAAATTTGCCTAAGTTACTCCTTGTTACATCAGCTATCTGCCAGTGAAAGTCCCGTCAAAATTGGTCGAGCCATTTCAGAGATTAGCAGAAACAAACAGACAGACAAAAATTGCAAAAAATGTTGTTATGGTCTCTGTACCATTATACATCCAAATGCGCTTATTAAAAGCGATTCTTTTAATATACACACTCCAATAAACACTCCAGTTTTATTTATTTGTATATATGTATACTAGCTGACTCGGCAAACGTTTTTTTGCCTTATAAAATAAATTGAGATATAAACTATCCTATCTCTCAAGTTGGATCGAACTGCACATGGTGTGCGAATTTTATTATAATCGGTTAAGTGGTTTAGGAGTCCATTGAGGACAAACATTGTGACACGAGATTTATATATATTAAGATAGATGATTCAGAAAGGGTATACTAAACCTGGCTACCGGGCTTCTTTAACGCATTTGTAAACATTATGTGAAGTCAAATTACGGGTGTGTTGATTTCAAATCAATAATTTTGTAACACTGTGTTTTCTTTTTAATTGCCCCACCACCTTTGTGGATGTATTTTGCCAACGTCAAGTGGAATGTTTTTTTAATATCAAATAAGGGAGATTCTATGCAGGCCTAATCCGTAGGCTAGGCCTTATCAACCCCCCCCCCCCCCTAACCCTATCAGTAAAGTTGGGGATACTTTGAAATAAAACTAATTTTAAGAATTTTATCGCGGTTTATTTTTTGATTTTACGTTCCCGACGTTTCGGCTGCTTTACAGCAACCATGGTCACGGGAGGACTGAGGTGGTTGACGTCCTTGTGTCATAGTTTAGTAGCATTCTGAACAAGTCGTGGTTCCGGAACCACAGATTAGTGGAACGCAGTGATTGTTTTCAGCGCTCAATCTAGTAAATAGTAGTACATTTATATCGATGGCCAATGGCATCTGAAATATACCGTTTAGATGTAAGCCATAAAAAAACTGCTTAGCATAGAAATAATCCCCTTTTTGATGACGTCAACCACAACTATATAAGCAAATGAGTGCTGACGTACCTTAAGACGAGCGATAATCCCATCGACCGGGGTAATATCGCGGGGGTGTTATCAGTTATAAGGGGGTATTATACAGTTTTTGATTGAATGACTAAATAAAAATTAAGCGATTGCTTTTTAAGAGCGTGTGTTAGTTAAATATTGGAGACTTTTCAGGCCACTATTTTGGGTTACACAATGGACTCCCAATGGTATCAATTAGGTCAGATGTAGTATGTGTAAATTTTCAAATACGATATCATTGCTATTCAATTATTGATATGTCTCAGATTTGAGGCCCAGTTTTAAATTTCGGATTAAAATTAATTTAAAATTTACTTAGTGTAAAAATTTATATCAGCATGAAATCACCTTGAAATGACTATAGGTACTTAATAATTACACGGCTCGCGTAATGTTGACTAGGAAATTACTTTTTATCTTGGCGAACCCGTTTGCCGACGTAATTGCTTAGTTAAGGGGATTGGCTTTATCTAAGCTCACACACTGATTACTTGTAATTCCCAAGAGGTCCCGAGAAGATATGAATACATACAAAACGAATACCGGAATGTAAACTATACTTGACCGCTTTTCAATAATGTGTTGGAACTTAGGTGTAAAATTAAATTATTATGACCGCGAGGAATAAGTAGGGACGTACAAATAAATTGCCATCCCTTCCAAATCTGATTTACTTCCACTACAAATAACACGTCCACGTCGCAAGGCTGTTATTATAAAAATGAATGCGTCCAGTGTCGCGGCCGATTATGTACCGGATGTTGTTCCATGGGAGGGCGCTGACGTCAATTTCCGGCGCGGGCGCTCGGGCCCGGAAACTGGGAAAAACACTTCGAGCTCCATACCATAATAATGGGATCCATTTGGAATGAGTGACAAGACGGAAATAATTTAAGGTACTTTGTATTTCTTTTAAATAAGTAAATCTTTGATAGAAATGGGATATACAAAATATGTCGTAGCATTAAAAGACCTGATGTCATTCCATTAAATTTGATAAGACTCAAATTTGTGGCTAGCGACTTTTGTTCTTTCTATTTTCATAGTCTGTGAGTTGAAGTTATGTCTGTCTCAGTACCTAGTACCTACTAAAGTAGTAGCAGCAGATAAGTACATTTAAAAGATCTACGCTTTTAAATAAAACTAATTTTACGGATTTTATCGCGTTTATTTTTGTTTTTACGTTCCCGACGTTTCTTTTATATTTCAATTTATTTCCACAACGATTTTTATTTCTTTATAATTTCTTTGCTCTGTGATTGTTTATGATGGCAATTCTATAAAAACTAGATGAATTATTAAGAGAATTAGGTTAGCTACTACATGTGACATAGATGGATCGGTTTTGACATAAAAATGGTTTTACCGCAGGTCTATAAATGTATGGAGCGACCCTTTACACGGAGAAGGTGGTGCTGGAAAAAGTGATTGATATTTCTGTGTTTTGTTAATCCACCTAGTTAGCGTAGGCACCTACTTATTTTGTCGACGTTATTTCGGAGCTGTAGCTTATCGCGAATGTGTATTTATTTGAAGGACGTCCAAAGGGTATATAAAATTAATATTCTTACATATTTGTTATTTATTTTCGGTTTTATAGTTTTAGATATTTCGTGATAATCGTGATTCTCTTTTAATAAGATTTTTCTTCTGTGGGCAAGGTGGAAACTTAAGACGGTTTTAAATATGCCTGTTTTGTGTGTGAGAGCACTCTTCAGACCTATATCTATTAAGATATTATTAAGTTGAGCCTACAATCTGGAACTGTGGCCACTTCTACCTGAATGAATTGTCCCATAGTTATAAGAATTGATCGAACTTCCCTACTTTGGACAAGTCGAATACCTATAGCATAGTTAACCTCAGATACAAGATGATGTCTAAGTGTCACGAGGCTTGAATGTCAAGTAAGTTAATGCCAACATTTTGCAACACCGCCTCAGGTTAGGCGGCTTACTGCCTGAGCCGGTTTTGGGATGCGCCAGATTTCCGTATGAAAATTATGAAGGAAAAGTGGCTATAAGCCGGTGAGGCTTACCTTTCCGGTTCAATGAAGTGGGTGCGAAAAATTATTGTTAGGTTCTGGTATTGTTTGGGGTTGGAATTTAAGACCCCACCTATGCATCGCAGCGGGAGAGAATTAAAAAGGGATTGTGGGTATTACTTCTACTTATTATAAATACTAACATATTCATTCATAATGAATTAGAAAGAGTATACTAACCATTTAAGTTGCGCTTCTTAAGTGCATTTTTAATAATAAGTAAGTGAAGACAGAATTGTTATATGTCGATTTAAAAAAAGTAACAACCGAATTGAGAACCCCCTCCGTTTTTATGAAGTCGGTTAAAAATAAATGTTGTTCCCAACAAAATGACAATTGTGATTTAATGTGAGCAAATATATTTTTAAATTGAATTATCGAAATTCTGACTTGAAAATATTATGAACACAAGGTTTAATCTTAGGATATACAGTTTCTTCAATAATCTGTATAATAATGTAATTCAGACATACATTTGATTAAGACATAGTTTCATACATTCCATCAATCATCATTAAACAAGACCTGTGTCATATATGATAATGTAATAGGTAGACTTCTTCAAAAGGTATGGTACTAAAAAAAAGCTAGGTCGCTAGGTCATCGGTTTAATCGACCTTGTCACCGACACGACACTCCGATGACTCGTCGATAATGACATATTGATTCGGTTAAAAGCTACATACAACGCGTTTCATGTCACAGATTGAGTAGACGACAATGGTGACAGTTGTAATGAAATACAATTTATGTTATAGTTGAACTTGAGCCACTGGTCTGCAGTGACTCAAACTCAATCTTTTTACGTAGCGTTTCGGTAACGTTAGCGTCTTCCGTCCCACCCCCCGATTACGTAACTTGCAATAGCCTAGCGATAGCAGTAATCGCGCAATATTTGCTTTTAAATTGCTAATTCGTATTACGTAGCGCTGCGACGTCATACAAATCTGCGATTTGAAAGCAATGATTTCGAGATTATTGCTGTTGCTTTTCTTTCGCTAAGCTTGAAAAGATACGTAATCTGGGGGCGGATCACACCTCAAATTTCAGAAATAAGTATGACAGTGACAGCACGCTTTCTCGATGCTGTTTAGATTACATTAGTATGTCCCACTCACCCTACTGGACCCAGTGGTTGCATGCTTAGATGCTGGACGCGTGACGTATTTTTAGGGGATATTAAATTCAAATTTATTTATTGATTTCTTATATTTACACGAATACTACATATTGAATTAAAAATATTTTTTTCGGATTTTATCGCGCTTATTTTATGTTCGTACGTTCCTGACGTTTCTGCTGCATTACAGCAACCATGGTCACGGGCGGACTGAGGTGGTAGACTTGTGTCATAGTTCGAACCGGGATACCGGGGTAACGTCGGGAACGTAAAAACATAAAATAAATGCGATAAAATCCGAAAAAGTAGTTTTATTTCAATCGAATTTATTCTCAGCGTTTATTGTTCAAAGTGTTTTCTACTAGCAGTTTAACTGAAATACATCATTGAGACCACGTGAAAGTTGAACACCGAAGTTGAGTCATACCATACTGTTTTGACGTTTGACACTTAAAACGTGTCATGTTTATTTCGTGACCACAGGAATATTCATTGCGAGCTATAAATTAATTGTACTAATTAAGTGAATTGCTCGGGGAGTAGTGGTGTCAATGTACCTGCTGATGGATGTTGCATTTCAAAGGGCAATGTTCTTTTGCTCTTGGATGGCTAGGATAATAAGTAAAACGCATCTTGCACTAGCTACATTATTTACTCGATACTATTTGTTTCACGAAACCTGACCAAAGACGGTACGGATTTTATCGCGTTTATTTTATGTTTTTACGTTCCCAATGTTTCGGCTGCTTTACAGCAACCATGGTCACGGGAGGACTGAGGTGGTTGACGTCCTAGTGTCATGGTTTGAACTGGGGTACCCTCATATTTAGTTGTCCTGTTATTCAGTTAACTTGAAGCTCACGTTATAAAAATAATGTACGTATACGTATATACACTACTATTTCTATATAATAAGTAGGTGTGTGTTAACGATTAGTTTTCTTTTTATTTTACTAAATCTGTCTCGTTTATCTCCAGCCTTTGATATACTTTTAACTATATTAAATTTCTTTGGGCTATTATGAGTTTCTACGTACTTGTTTTGATTAAATTCTATTCAACTTAATAATTCTTTCGCCTTAAAAATGATTATAATTTACATTACAAAATCAAAGTGAATTAAACATTTGGTTTTCCAGTTTGAGTCGTTTTTAGTAATGTTCGCTGTCGAATTTCACCCAAGAACATTTGTATTAAGAGTTTGGTACTTTGGAGGGAAAATCACAGTGTAACAGTATTCAAAGCATCGCCACCAAAGATGGTGGCAAAGTGGGCAGTGGCAGTGGAAGAGTATACACGAAAGCCGTTATTTTTAGGGTCCCTTACCAAAATGGTAAAAACGGAACGCTTATGGTGAGAATTTGTTATATTTTAATCTGAAAAGTATTTCTCACAAGATATGCCTTATAATCCCATTGGAAAGTGATTAAAACTTATCTTATACTTACTTGATACTTAACTTATTATTAAAACTATCAATTTGGGGGCGAGTCTTTATTCAACATTGTTTTCACCTTTTTGGGGTTTTAGGATAAAAATACATTTGTTCCACTGTCAGTTTCGTTCATCAACATTGGTACACGAAAACTAACATACGAGTATTTAAAGAAACTGGTGAAGTTAAAATGCCCAGTACAACGCTCCAGATGAAAGATTGTATTTCTTGGAATAGGTAACTGACCTCTCGCGAGATAATTTGGGAATTAAATTTGCGACTGCAAACATTTACATAGGAATGACTGAGAGGACTTTTATTTTTAAGAACGAAATGTTCCGCTTTTTCGTTCCATTTCGTTCAACTTTAACGTCGTTGAATCGTTAGAAGCGCAGCTTTGCTAAAATTAATTTGACTTATTCTCAACATTTAGCTTGGCCGAACCAGCATATTTCGACGTCCAATCAGTATGTTCCTATTAAAGGAGTGATTGCCAAGTTGATGAAACGCTCGCCTTGAAAACGATCGTCGTAGGTTCAAAACCCGGTTCAGGCCACACGCTCCGGGAGTGTGTAGTGTGGGGGTCGCAGAGGCACGACCTCACAAGCGTGGTCGGAGGAGACCTCTCGCTGCGGAGCATAGTCGAGGCTATGCTCCGCGACAGGGGGGCCTGGGAGGCGATGGTCTCCTTCTGCGAGACTGTCATGTCGCAGAAGGAGGCCGCGGAACGGGTCAGGGAGGAGGATGCCCTGGCGGACCCGATCTGCAGAGCGAGGCGGGGACGAAGAAGGGGGCGATACGCTCGCCTCCTGCCCCCGCCATAAGAGGGTTCGGAAACGGCAACTAGCCGGAAGGGGGCCGGGGGGGCCCCCGAACCCGAGGTTACCGCCGGGGCGTCACGGTAGTGTGCTCGTAGAGCGATCCCGTGGCGCCCCACAAAAGGCAGAGAGGGCGGCGCTGGGTTTTAGTGGGTAGTCTGGACTCTTCCAGGAGCCCCACATAACCGTCCGGGCTCCCCCGGGCTCGGGCGGTATGCGTAAATGCATTTCCCAGCGGAAACAAAAAAAAATAAAGGTTCAAAACCCGGCCCGCACCTCTGGATTTCATGTTCAAATCTCATTTTTGAACATGATTACACTTGCTAAACGGCGAACGAAAACATAGTGAGGAAACCTGCATTTCTAAGAGGACTCCTAGAAAGATGTGTGAAGTCCGTGAATCCGCACTGGTCCAGCGAGATGGACTTTGGCCTAATCCCCCCTCGCATTTAGTGGAGTTCCGTGCCCAACAATGGTATATTAAAAGGGGCCTATTTTTTTATTCTCACTTAACTTCAGATTTTTATTGAGTAGTAAACCCATTGTAGCTGTCGCTATGAATCAATCAGCCCTTTACGCCGATCAATAACTACGTATCTAACTATTAGAATAGTCAATTGGAATGGTCTTGACAGTTAGAGTCAGGTCGAAAGTTGTCTGCAAGGTTCGTATATCCAACTTTGTGACATGAGCCGGTGCCGCCAACGTAGATGACCTTACTATTGATCTCTGCACCATAATATAACAGAATGCAGTAGGGCAATATTTCTTTGTTTTTATACCGATGGTCATAATTTTCAATTGATTCATTTATTTAATTCGCTTGCAACGGTTTGCATATGTCAGAAAGCATATGGAGTCAATTGGCAGCGTTTTGTATGGGGTTAAATATAATGGACTAAGTACTTTGAGTTTTTTTTTTGTTTTTCTTCCACCTACCTACCCTCCAATAGGCTCAGAAACATTTAGTTTACGTGTTTATGAAGTCAGAGTGTTTTTTTTTAAATTTACTGTTTTTATAAATCTACCCCAGGTAGGTAGGAATTGTTAAAAATGTCATAAAATTATGGAAATGTATCTACCTACCGCCTTTTCAGAATGCCATTTCTGATGAGACGGGCAAGAAATTCTAAGGTTATTTTTCTTTCTATAGATATTGTACCCACATATGTGTAGCTCATTTGTTACGGGTAGGTATGGGAGAACAATACAGATTGGGCTAGTTAGATTACTTCTAGAGAGTATCAGTAAAAGTTATTTTTTATGAAGTAACTACCACCGCATAAATAGAGTGTACTAGTATGAAGCTTACAATCAAACATACATTAATTAAACATGTGTATTTCCGTGATTGTACAAATTAAACCAAAATTCTATGTATCTATCTATCAGCCGAAAGACGTCCACTGCTGGACATAGGCCTCCCCGAATGATTTCCACACACCACGGTCCTCCGCCACTCGCATCCACCGGCTTCCTGCTACGCGTGTGATATCATCGGTCCACCTTGTTGGGGGCCGTCCTACACTACGTCTGCCGGTCCTACAAAACCAATTTTACTCCTTATTGAATTTGAATTGTTATGCTGTTATATTTATACTGTGGTTACTCGTAAGAACTGTGGCACACGGAGGGATTCTAGCGAGACTTAGTCGGTGATAGTTCAACTTCACTAACAGTACGGAATCGGCGGGATTAGTAATCTCCTAAGTGAGGCGGTGAAATGTAAGACGGATTTTAATGTGACTCATTTAACACGGATTAAGTTAAGGTACAAGAACCGGGAAATGAATTAAAGACTAGAGATTCTGAGATGATTGTGTCTACTCCTCTCTCATCTAAATGTCAACCACGATTATATTTCTGTCTAAACGTTGAACTAAGAGAACCTTACCAACAGTATCTCATATCTCACGCGCGAGCACGGATCTCATTTGCGGATTCATGCGTGAGATATGTGAGTGCACTATGTGTAACCTGTATGTCCCTTGCTCATAGGGAAGGTCAAAAGGCTCAAACACAGCAGTGGTTCTATACATGAGCAATCATAATTGTTTAATTGTTTCATTTTGGTAGTCTTGGTCTAAGGTATCCGATGGTAGAGCATAAAAGGCCTCGTTGAAGAAGCCTAAAGCGATGGGCGGATCAGGTATCCGAACAGTTAGAAGTGCCACTCAGCGCAGTCCTTCATCAGACAACTCATCGGAACCGCTGGAGACGAGCAGGAAACAGGATTCACCAAAAGGGTCACGATCCTCAGCAATGAAGGAACGATGGAGGAGTTATCTAGGGCTTGCATTTCCCCAAGACCACACGTAGATACTTATTAACAAACGCTATAGATAGTATTTTGAACTCCATTAAACGTTACACTCTCTTCCATTTTCGATAACAAAAGTATCATATCACCTCCAATAACACTGAAGACAGTGTTTAATCATAACACATGCCAACCCGAAAGCAATCCCAAAAACAATATTCGTACCGCATTACAGACTCATGACTCATCGGAATAAAATCCCGCAGGCAGCACGAACTGCGCTAATAGCGAAGCGGCAACCCTGTTCCGGAGCCAAAAACGTTCTCGCATTAACCACGGCATGGCAAAACGGTGAAATTGAAACCAATAAAATGCTAGGAAAAGTAAAACGTTTCTCGTGTAGTTGGGGAGTGACAGCCCTACCGTGGCACGCTATTTGACAAGGGTTGTCATAAGTCTTCCTTGTACACGCGTCGCACGCCCCAACTATTTTGCGGGACACTTGACATGCTGTGACGTATATTGGTATTTGGAGACGCGGCGGTGTTTTGTTTTACTAATTTATTCCATCGAGCGGCAAAATACACATAGTAGCCACCGATAATAGAGTAAAGTATGTTTAGAACAGTACATAAAACATAGTACTCTTAGTTTCGTGGCTGGTTAACATAAAGTATTAATATGATCAATTGTTTTGCAGACTCATCGGGTAATGACGATAATAATTTAGTCTTCGTTATCAAAAGGTACACTCCTACTAAAGATTATTCGTAATTATGTGGCTATATTTTTTTAGGCAATAATAATAATATAATCATAGATGTATTCATATATCTATGGATATTATGTGTAGTTTACACTAACGAGCACTATTTTACACTGTTAGCCGTGTTCAGGAACTCCTTTGTAATTTGTCATTCTCCGCTTGTAGGTAGAAGTGCCTAAGACAGCCTTTCGAGAATGCGTGATTGGTCTGGATATGGCCATTTCCCTACTTATGAACATAATTTAAAACCACAAGTTATTGCTTGAGTGTTAAGTCCATTTAAATCTGGCAATTTTTAGCTATATTCGTTTCTACATACGAATATAGTACTCGTGTAATTATGTGATAATGTGTCTACTTACTGAACCTAAATACTTATTATAAATAAAATTAAGTAATAAAAAAAACAGATGAATATGCGTCAGCAAAGGTTAAAATAAAGACAAAAGATTTTTTCACCTGCTGCTAAAGTTTGATTAGCCGTTCCTACATTGTTCTCACATACCTATAACAATGTATTGCTCAAAAATGTAAAAGATCTATTTTAAAAAAAAGAGCAACCATGGAGTTTCTTGCCCGTTCTTCTCCATAGGAACGGCATTCCGAACGGGTGGTAAAGCAGTAGCATAATATTTTTGTAACTTGACGATTCATAAGTACTGTACAATAATGGTCTACGTGAATAAAAAATATTCTGATTCTGATTCTGATTCAATTTAATAAACTCGCAAATTAAACCTACACTATAATTGTTTTCTCAAATGAAAAAAGGTAAAACGAAACACAAACAAAATTGTAACAATACCCAAGTCACGCTCCACGAAAACATTAATGCGAAGAAGCGAAAATTCTAGACTAAAATTGTAGCAATTTAATTTGAGCTTAATAGTAAAAATAAGCGGCGAGGATTGGCGCTAACAAGACGCGATGAGAGGCTGAACAATCTCCTCGAGGACTCTCGTAGTCTGGCCCTGATTGAGTTGAGAGCTGGGATATCGACAGATTTATTATTTCAAGAGACCAACTTGGGAAAATAGGTAATGTTTTATTATGATATTTTATTTCATTACATCTATACAAATAAATAAAATTACAGTGTCTGTTTGTAATATTAAAATAACCGCTTTTACTAAGTGCATTTTGATGTATACATGACATACATATGTTTGGTACATATACCAATTTTTTTTTTCAATTTTTGTCTGTCTGTCTGTTTGTTTGTTCCGGCTAATTAATGGCTGGCTCCTTAATGGCTGGACTGATTTTGACGGGACTTTCACTGGCCGATAGCTGATGTAACAAGGAGTAATTTAGGCTACTTTTATTTTAGAAAAACTTTTTTGTTAAATACCACGCGGACGAAGTCGCGGGTAACAGCTAGTTGAATATATGAAGACAGAATTTTGTCATTCAATCGTAAATAATATACAACATTTTTGAGGGCAAATTCTTATTACCTTCTAACTTGATACTTTGTTGCTCTTTCATAATTTACCTATAAAGTATCTTTACCTTAATTACTATAGTAGCCATATCTGTAGCTAATCTTAAGGTTACTTACGTGCTAAAGTTCGCACAAGCTGATCCTCGGTACGTACAATGATAAGATACACTTCGTATTTACCCCTGTAAATGTTGACTCTTTAAAGTTGCGACTTGGTGTCAGAACAACCCGCGCGTGACTTTTGTACGTTAACTGGAGCTACCATAAGCTTACCACAAGTTTAAACAACCGGCATTTGTTTCAACTGTGCCTTATCTTATATAATATTAGTGTGTTTTATAATGAGTACGTAATAAATAATGGAATATTTTTAGTTCTATCTGCTGTTGCGAAGTTCATCTCCTTTTTTTCTACGATAAATAAAAAAAAACTAAGGTAGCGTAAACAATCCATCCATAATAACTCTTAAATTGATTAAATAAATTTACAAAGATGTTTAATGCCAATATTGACGAACATTTTTCATGGTGGTAATAATTGTAATAAAATATAACCAAGAGGCATCAATGGGTCATACAGATTTTAAGCACCTTTCGTAGTCCATGTTACAGCTAACCCTAAATACGCTAGGAACTTATTTCACCAAGTAATGTGACGTGAGTTATCTGGAAGTTATCGCGTCTTAATTTTAAGTGTCTGGTTAATAATTGTGTTGAAAGCTCTCTTTACTCCCTGGGGTAAGTACGACCACTGTCGGATATTTCCGGATACTATCGGATATTCTGCATACGTTAATATCGATTTATCCGTTCGATATTAATGTGTACGTATTTAATACAATTTTGGAATTTCGACGTACTTTATTTTAATCAAGACGTGAGTGAGTAGGTATATTGAAAAAAAGATGTGCCGTGTGGTCAACTTTCCGTCCACGGCCAGCATTTTTTTTTATAAATATACTAGCTGTCCCGGTGCTCTTCGTACCGCCCCAGAATCAAATCTATGAGAAATATATTATTTTTTGTGATAATACTTCCCACGTTTTAATAATTATTCTGCTATTCGGGGTGGAGAAAAATTTAAAAAATCAAAGATCATAAAAATGGGCACACCCGTTCAAGAGTTATAAATAGTGTAACTAACACAACTTTGTTTTATAAATATGAACTACTGTGTTCGAGATTTTGAAAATAGAAACACAGTTTATAAAAAAGTATAAATTAATTAGCTTTATTTTTGTAGCGTACGAGCGCAGCTTTAACGCTACGCTAGAGCTTGGCTAGCAGCCAGGATTTACCTCCTTTTTATTTCTCCCTGGCTTGCTTAATAGGTTAAGGGTTACTTTTGTAGAACTATGTTGTTTATGTAATATTTTGCTGTTCATTATAAACATAAACATTACCAAATATACTGGATCATAGTTAGCTGGTTCAGAATTCTATTTTTCATTGAAGTTTTGCTCTTTCGACGTTCAATTTAAGAATCACCAAAACTAACTTTTGTCACTGTTCGGGCAAGTAATCAATGTGATCGTAGTTAACTACTAAGTTTGCCAAGCCGTCATGTGAAATGTGAAGTTTACAAGAAACTTCAGTTGTGGGGCTTTCTCAGTTCGTAACTGGGTTCTTGACAATAGTAATTTTTGATTATAATTATGAAAACTATATTTTACATTACCACTGCCTGCAGCTTCACGCGTTCACAATATTATTTTTTTAAGCATTCTTCCTGGAGAATCCAGTCTTTTCCCGAGATAGAAGTATTATATATCATGATGATAAGCTATCACTATGCCACGTTTCAATAAATTTTATCTAGTAATTTTACCGTGATTCGCGAACAGACAGACAGAAATATATTCCGTTAATCGTGTATTCCACCTTATTATCGTAAATGATGTCCCCTACAAATATTTTTTTCCTGAAATATTCAATGTTCAGAAGTGACCGAGTTATTGTTTTGTTGTCTGAACTATGAAGGGATAATTTTAGTTACTTGTACCTCTACCACAATCTTTTTCTACGCACCTTTTCGGTAACGTAACTTCTTCCATCCCTCTCACACCACAGATTTCATAAATAAGTGTGACAGTGACAACATGTTTTCTCGACAACGTTACGATTACATAAGAAGTTCCTGCTTACCCTACGGATCTGTGTTCGTGTTGTACGTTATTTCAGGTAGTTACAGCGATTATGTGAAAGCGCCGCTGTACCGGAAGTCGGGGGAAACAATTTATTGTTCAGCATTCATGATTTAGAACAATACGCGGGGAAAATGTATGCTGATGCGAACTAGCAACATGTAACAAGTGGGTTATATTGAATGCTGTGACGAATTAGACCTCTGTCGTGGCGAATTATTATTCTCTCCTTATTATAATTTGCAATCGAATCGACGAAAATTAATCATAGAATTTTACTTAGGATGACCGACATTAAGTAGGTAACAGTCAAATATTCCCTTACCCAGATATTTATAGACGTCTTATAACATTATTAAACGTCATATAGTACTGCGCACAAGAGTTTTGCTTTGCGCGGTATCTATATGACGTTAGATAAAGTTATAAAACGTCTATAAATTATGGGGTTAGGCTTGATAAAAAATATTAACTGAGGTACGCGTATTTCAAAACAACCATATTGTTTTAAAGTAGGCCAAAAACACTTTTTCAATTTGACCTGATTAGCGCAGTTGGTAGTGACCTTACCTCTTATGCCTAGGGTCCAGAGTTCGAATCCTGATAGGGACAATCTTTGTGTGATGGGCACGAATGTTGGTACCCGAGCCACGGATTTTTAATATCTATAAAAGTATTATATACTGGGTTCGCGCTAAGTCTATTTGTACGGTACCCATAATGAATTTAATTTAGTATGGGATCATATAGTAGGTGTGTTCATCTGGCGATTACTTTTACTCTTATGAAAACGTAAATAAGCTCAGACTGAGAACCGTCAATAAAACCGAGAAAGAAGGCTGAAAAAAAATGAATGAACCAAACATGCGTATAAATGAAACTATAGTGAGGTCCCTGTTGCTCGTTCCCAACCAACCACATAGGACTAACAAAGACGTCACCAGTTCGTTACTGGTACGTCGTAACTAAGCGTAATTTGATAGCTCGGTAACAAGCCATCGACTTGTTTATTTTATCGTGTGTAACAACCCGGAATAATCCTGTTCCAACTAATCCTGTACCGATAAATAACAAGGTAACTCGATATTCGGTGTCTCTATGCGAATAATCGATTCGGCTGTCAGTATTCGCCTTGAAAATCGAGAATTTACTGTGATACTGAGTGTTTTGATCACAATTTGAGTGGGTGGGGGCCCTTCGATGAGTGATTGGCACGTGGATATTCAAGGTTGAGGGCTATTCTGACTTATTAAAGATTATTATACTTTACTTCTTGGAAAAAAATACATACTCACTGCTTATAACTAATCTATACTAATATTATAAATGTGAAAGTTTGGATGGATGGATAGATGGATGGATGTTTGTTACTCTTTCACGCCCGAACGGCTGAACGGATCTGGATGGAATTTGGCACAGAGATAGATTATAGTCTGGAATAGCACATAGGCTACTCTTTATCCCGGTAAAATGTATGGTTCCCGTGAGATAGATGTTTTAATTTTTCATACTTTTTATCGCGGGTAACACCGCCGGGCGCAGCTAGTATATTAATATATTTATTACTCACAGGACAGGGCACTCTTATTCTTATGTTGTTCCATAAAATTATGCTTCAGCCCTCCCTTAATAAGAATCTGTTAAGCTCGTAATATGATTTAGGGGTATAAAGATATATGATACTACTACAACCGCTACCCTATAGATTAACTTGACACATTTTATTATCAAAAAGAGTTTTCTTAACGACAATTTCATAAAGTGATACTCACATTATAACGATTATCTTAAAACAACCCAATCGATTGCACAGATCGCCGGCAATAAATCAACAATTTAGCGAAGCAATTTCCATAATTCACGGTATATCAAGTTACTCGCGCGAGAATAAAGAAAAAACCAATTTCCTCAGCTTGCATTACGCGGAGGGACGAAAAGAGGTTGGTATGGCGCGCGCGTTCACACTGGGACTCTTTAGATGATATCTGCTCATGTTGGTGGGGCTGTAAGCTATAGGGCGTTGTAGAGAAAAGTAGAGCTTAAGAGAATAATATCTATTATGTAAATTTGTTTTCAGCCACCTTTTGTCACAGTTATGTGATGAATTCCCATTTTTTTAAACAATGTTAGCTCTACGACAGTGTTTTTCGTTTAACAAATGTTTGTTGAAAGGGTTTATGATTGTCACCTGTGTTTGTTATAGATAAATGTTGAGTAGAGTTTTCTCCAAGCGGAACAATTGTTTAAACAATTATAGATTACATAGTGAATCATATAGCTGAAAGAGAAAACCCTACAGGCCCTTTTAATAATTAGGACACATTATGAGTAATTAGCTCTTTATATTTGTTTGGAAAAACTGGTTGTATTTTAATTACTGTGCGTACTTCCAAATTTGTAACTTGAATAATATGGCCGTAAAAGGTATAGGTAAGTAATCCCACTTCATTAACAGAAATACTTTAATTGAGTTATTTTTAACTTCGTTTTACAATAAACTTTGTAACAAAGTAATTCGATCTTAGTTAATGAAGTTAGTTTTGTTACGGAATTATTCCAAAGACAGATTGGATTCTCATCAATAACTAAGTTAATTACCTTAAAAGCTCTCATGTGTATTGAGCCAAGTAATTACTTAACACCTACTAAGTTTTGTACTATTACATGAAAATTACCACCACCGAGTATACTGGTACCTTACGTACCTACTTCAACACATTTTGTTTTTGTACCTAATTATCGTAAAAATATTAAAAAACATGAAAACATTAAAAAATACTTTTTTTTTTAAAACCGAACATCTATCAATTTACCCAAGTGTAGCCGAGTCCTTACGAAGGTGTTTCGGATATGAGCGATTATTCAGGGCTGCGATAACAATGGGGGGTAATAAATTATGATTGATGAATGCCCCGGGGAGCTGTGAGCACACCTCTTTACACACAATAACAATATTTATATTCGTTGCTACTGGGACATTAGCCTGTAATCAGGTGTTGAGTGGTCGTGGCTAGATCCATCTTTTACAAAGGCTATTATACTTTTTGATTACTTTTTTAAACAGTTAATAGATGGCGTTGTTGTTTTTTTTATACTTCGTGTTATTAAAGTTTACCTGTCCTTCGTTGGTACATTTATTTGGACATATAATGGATAGTTTCCTTTTCGGAAGTGTCTGGTACTTTTACAACAAATAAATACCCGATTTGAAATCATAGATGGTAGTGGCACTGCTTTCTGTACAGGGGGTCGGCTTAAATCCCGGTAGGAACAAACTTTGTGTGCGTGCTCCAGTCGCCATTGTACGGTACTGATAATACCAGCGCTTCTTAGTTTGCGACCATACTCTCGGTGAGATTGTCTGGCGAAAATTATTTAAGAGAATTTTCTAAACTGTAACCAACACATGCTAACACTGCAAACACAGTAGTTTATTGGAGTCCGGAACGAACCCTGGACCATTCCAGTTCCGACAAACAACATTAGTCATCTGTCACGCAGTACCCTTCCGACATAGACAAACATTGAACGTTGTTGGCTCGAATGAAAATATAACTTTTCAAGCGCATACGAGTGGCTGCGGAAGAGTTGGAGGCAGGTACGGAAATTTACACATTCCATAAGAATGGGGTGTGCTGGGTGAAATTTACATTGTGCTCTGATACCAAGAAAAAAAAAAGAACCAACCAAAGAACAAAACAAGAAAGAGAGAAAGAAGTTTGATACCAAGAAAAGAGGAAAAAAAAAGTTTAGTTGAACCCACGTCTCCCTGCAGCGCGTGTTTTGCTCTACACACTACACAAAATCATCTACACGTTTTCCTCCACGCGGGTAAAGAAATATGTCTTAGGTATCTGTTTTTGATGAATGTTTTGAAAAACTTTCAGCAAGAGACGCGTTAAAAATAATATAAAAACAGAGTACACTATACTCGAGTATATACCTACAATAAACAGTAAATAAGCCATATTTAATCCACATATAATGGATTACGATATATAGGTAAACTAATTAATTATACAGTTCCAGTGCCAACTCCCATCGGTGGTCGGCGATCGTCATAGCTAAACCTTGGAGATAACGGACTGAAACACAAATCTGGTATTTCGTCCGAACCAGTCTCTAAGGGTTTTCCGTCAGGATGTGCGCCTTTCATCTGATAGTCTCTGTCACCGTATTTTTCTACGTACAATAAGCTGTAATCCTTTAAGGCATAAGGATACTTTTTCGCAAAAATAGTATAATATCTATCTATCAAAGTTATTGTAAGCTATCTTCAGTAATCATTTGTGTATGGTTAAAGGCCAAAATAACTTATGCGGTCTCCTAAAATACCGACTTTATTGCACAACCTGTAATGCGTGCGCGCTACTGAAAGTTTCAGTGTAAAGATGTTAAGTTCTAAGTCGTTAGACGCTTCGGTCGGACTGAAACTTTGGAAAAATGTGTTGCGAACTGTTTTGTTGCTGTAAAAATACGATGTTGCTCTTTTAGCCAGAATTTCTCACTTTCTAAATCCTTAAGTTTATTCAACTTGTTTTTGCTGACTTTGTAATTTAGTTTTTACTTTGTTCTGTTGTGTTGTTTTGAAACTACAAAAAAGCTGTACTAAAAAGTTGCTTTAGCATATGAAATACTGTAATATGTTTATAATTTGTGACAGTACCTATATTGCGTCACAGTCACCCTCATTTGTTTGTTATTTAAAACACAAGTTTAATAAAAAACAATCTTAATTTCGTTGTGAGCTATGAATTTATTCATTATTGTTTCTACAAAAAAATATGATCAGATATTTAATAATGAAATAATTTGCCTACCACGTATTCGAACGTTTACTCGGCCTCAATGGATACCTAGGGGTACCAGATTCAGATAGGATATTTCACTTATAATTGGAAAGTTTAATACATCTGTATGGCTAATAAACCATGGATGGCCGGTCAGATCAGTTGCGCTGCATGTGCCTAGTGAATGTAGCGTCTCTATCTACTGCCGCCTTCCTACCTAGGCAAGTATGCTCCATCGTAGATCTCATCGTCACTTACCATCAGGTGAGATCGAGATCAAATACTTGCCTACAACGTAATAAAAAAAAAACCTTCAGAACCACAATCTGTTTAATTTAAATTCGTATTTACTAAAAAAATATCATAACGAGCTGTGTTCATAACTGTGTTTACAATAAAATCATTCAAGTGCTCTTTCCATAACAAGAACTTCAACTGAACTTGGCGGATCTCGACTACTCACATTTTTTTAAAATAAAACTAATTGAAATTACGTTCACGCCACAACACCGCAAGCACCGACCAAGTTCGAGACCGAGCTGCACCGAGTTTTATTATCTTAATAAAAAGCGGACGAGGAACTTGTGGTTATTTTGAAGGGCAATATCGTTCTGCGAACTTTTGCATAGTGATGGGCGATGCCAAATGGATCTAGGGACTTGAGACTCGTAGTTTTTCTGCTACATCAAATTTTATAATAAATTTATTTGGCACCCATTATGACATTTTTAAGATAAACTATTTATTGAGCACATTATGTTTTTATTGAAATCCCAATTCTTAGCTACATATTTAAAGCAGTCAGTCATCTGCATATAAATAAGTGTGATGCAACTGATACCCATACATATGGCTCCAAAAAGTTTAAGATTTATGTCCGTAAAAACTAGACCCAATTAAGCTCTGGTTTTACTGAACGTTCAAATTACAATTTATCAGTACCTACGAGTACGTATAGTTTGACATGATTCGTTCCGGTCTAGGCTTATTACAACAATCTGTTTTCCCTTCTCTCAGAACATGGTGTACCCGAGTGTCTCAGCGCGGATTTAAGTTTGGTAATTAAAAATGTTGGTTCGTTGGAAACGTGCGGTGCGCGTATATTCTGTACCGAGGCAGTTGACTGCGTGCATGGTCTGTCAACGCTACTGATGTGCTTTTGCTTGGAAAGTCACTCAACGAGAAGTATTTCCACAAGTTTTTACGAACTAAATATATAGAATTAAACAAAAATAGGGTTTGGTAATGAATACAATAATTCAACCTATAATTGTAGTAATGTATGTAATTGAATTAACAATTTTAATGACAATAGTAAGGTTATTCTAACATTTTTCTTTAATATAATTTTCTTATTTAACCATCCCTCATGCCTTTTTATTCTCACCCGGCGTGTGGCGGACCTGCGGCCACCGCTTACAGATTTGTTTCAATTTTTCATAGCGCAAAGGATCGACATGATTTTTTGCGCGGGTAACACCGCAGGGCGCAGCTAGTATCTATAAAAGTATTATAAACTGAGTTCGCCCTCAGTCCATTGTACGGTACCCATAATACAAGTGTTGCTTAGTGTGGGACCGTATAGTTAGTGTGTTCGTGTGTGGCGATATTATGATTATTATTATAGGTATATTGTTCGCAAATTTGGTTACAAATTACTGCACTGCACCAATTTAAAAGTTACGAGACAAAAGTGACCAACAAAAATTAAAGTGATTATTAAGTTCCCAACTTTCTGTCAAGTCACATAGCCTAAAATACACACTTAACCTTAATGGGGAGCGCAATTAATTTCCCGAGAGATGCCTTAATGCTTTTGTCGCTAAAAAGTGAATAGGTGAGGGCCGACCGCGGTGGCCAATTGTTTTTTTATCACTAATTCGCTTGAAAAGCTTACCGCTTCGGAGATGAATGAGTAAGCAGAACGTGAGGTTGTTGAGTTATTAAAAACTCCGTAACGCATCATGGTCTTCTCGGATGTATAAGGTATAACAAAAATAGTGTTATATATTTGAACCGATGAATCAGTAAATTATATAGATCACGTGAATGTAAAAAAAATCAAACATAATTTACACAATGATTACATTGTGTAAATGATGTTTGTTTTTTTTTTAATAAGGCGACCGGACCCAGTCGCAATTGTCCATGCACTTAGTACAGAATGTCATTTTTTAAATATCTAAACATTTGATTTATTTCTTTGGAAACATTTCCAAAGACAGGCCAACAGTAGTTGGCCCTGTAAAATATTTTACACTATTTATATATATATATATATTACACTACACCTTTATATGATGACTTCGAGCTAAATCAAATGTTTATGTCACTCACTCAGACTAAGAAACAATGGATGTGAAATTTAAGGCGTTCTAATTAATTCACTGCAAGTTTGTCAATAATAATTAACTTTTTGTCTACTGCCATAACTTTCCATCCATTAGTTATTTATTATTATTAATTTCAGTGCAGTATTAATTTCATTAATAATAATCATATCTTAAACATAAAATACAATTTTACTTGATTGTTCAAAGCAGCAAGTCAAATACAAACCGTAATCATGAATTCTACGAAAAAATATAATTGGGAAAACGAAAGTGAGCTTCACCGAGGGACATCATTAGATCTAGGCAAAAGAAAATAAAGAATCTAAGAATAAAGCAAAGATGCGAAGTTTTATTTTTTAGGCAACTCGTGAAAATATGCGGTTTATATACGAGCGCCTTCAAGTTCATGGTGGAGAAAATTCCGAGAAAAAAGGGATCGTTACGCGGGTATTTTTTCAGAGTAATATAAGACAAAAATATTTGGAAACTTTACTAAGGCTACGGTTTTGGTGGCACGGGAGCGTAATCTGGGTGTCATTTATAACAATATTTTCTTTTGTGTGTCAGCGTTACGAATAGAAATGATAGCATGGAAAAAAAAACGGACGGACACAGTGGCACCATAAGAATTCCGTTTTTTACTATTTTGGGACGGAACACTAACACATATAAACAAATATTCGTCGAAAGGAAAATATAAAAAGAAATTACCTATGCATAAAAAATATGAATAATTTAAACATTATTAAATGATAACTTCTTATATTGGTATAAGTTAAAGATTATAAATGACACCTAATAGCTGTTAAATATTTTTTTAAAGTTTCTCAAGTCATAGCGAAAAGGTAAATATCTTACAATGATACCATAAAAATGACAAAATTTGTCCGTTGGGAAAGTTTCAACGCACCTACTCATTTCACTAAAACCAACTAAATCGTAGCCTTATAATAACTATGTTGAGATAAACGTACGCTCCTCGTGGAGACAGAACTCCACTTTTATTTCCGCTGTTTTCTTCTGTTCGAGTCTGCTCGATCGGGAAATTATTCATCAAATCAATGCAATAGGCAGACTGCTCCAGCAACGAGACCGTTTTCCCGATAAAACCCAGTAATTGGCGTCTTTATATAAGCAGTAACAAACAATAAGGGGAGTGTTTTTCATGTTTATTTCTCTTAGCATCATATTGTTACTCCTTTGAGAATAGCAAAGAGAGTGATAATGTTTTTATTTAACACTAGCTGCGCCCGCAGTGTTACTCGCGATTAAAAAGTATGTCTAGCCCATAGGAACCGTGCATTTTTCTGGGATATAAATTAGCCTACGTCATTTTCTGACCCTTAAACTACCACTACCTACGCAAAAAATCATATCGACCCTTTGCTCTATGAAAAATTTAAACAAATCTATCCCACGGGAACCATACATTTTACCGGGATAAAAAGTAGCCTATCTGCTATTCTCGACTATAATCTATTTCTGTGCTGAATTTCATCCAGATGCGTTCAGTCGTTCTGGCGTGATTAAGTAACAAACATCCATCCATCTATCCATCAAAACTTTCACATTTATAATATTAGTGGGATAATAGTTATAGATACCGTCGTGGGTGTATTTTTCCTATAGTTACGAGATTAGAACAATATGGGACATCATTAAACACACTAGGCTCTACGTAAGGTGATAAAAGAGTCAGTCTAGAGCTTTCCATAACTGTCATTCTGTCATTCCAATTCGTAAAACTTGTTCCCCCGCGTTACTTACCGGATTGTCAATGTAACCGTAAGTTTTTTTTGTGTTTTTTTTTAATCTTCTCTACACCTTGTCCTTGGCAGAATCATCGGTAAACGATGGAGCCATAGTTTTAAATGGAATTGGAATTTACCCCCGAGTTAATAGGCTAGAGTTTATTAACTCTAGAGCTAGAGTTAATAGGCTAAGTTAATAGGTTTTATTCTTAAAAAATTACACAAATATTAATTGAAAAATATATTTTCTTAGCATATAAATATTAAGCTAATTACCTGTAAATTCCACGCGGCTGCAAATTGCAGTGCTAAATTAACGAGAAATAAGTACATATTTTAAAAAATAACGAACATTAAGAAAGTAGGTTAATGCGGTCAGTAAAGTAAACAAAAAAAAACATTGCCATCGTATTTCCCGAAAATTCGGCCGCGCAAAACTGCATACAAAGCGCGCAAAAAGTTCGTTTACAATCGTCGGTTGGTCTAATTAAGAAGTTGGGGCGTCGCATCGTTACTATCTAGTTAGTCGAGTTCGTTAGCGAAACTCGGTTACCGGCAGTTACCCGTTGATTGTCGGCGAAAGTGAGAACTGCTCGCAAGAATACTGCCAGTAACTCACTTACACAACAAGTCTAAAGGAACCTGGCGCTCATCAATTGTTTATTGAGCCCGTGGGCCTATTTGAATCATACGAGTGGTGCGGGGTTAAGATGTAACGCATTTTTGACACTATTATGTCACTGAGAAGGTTCTTTTTTATTTTCCATAAGGTGGTCTTCGGTAGCTTAAATATATTGCACCATATATTCTAAATCAGGTCAACAACATTTGCGTTATAGATTTTGTGTATGTGCTCTTAGGACATAGTCCACCACGCTAGCCCAGTGCGGGTTGGCGGACTTCACACGTCTTTGGAGTTGTTCTCTCAGACATGCAGGTTTCCTAACAATGTTTACTTTCATTGCGTATTAAGTGATAATCATAACTGAAAATGAGATTAGCACATACAATTCAGAAATACCTGGGGTGCAGGCCGGGGTTTGAACCTGCTATATTAAATCAAAACTTAATAAATATTCGATATTCGACCGGAGTTCATTACGGTAAAGATCTTTGCTGTATTATACGCCAGTATCAAACGAAGCCTACCGTGCATACATATCACAGAGCGATCCTTGCTAATTACTTCACTCGTTTAAATGTATTAACTTTGGTACAGGTGCTTTCTGCATACAAATGAAAATAATGAGCGTTAAGTCAGTCGAGGCTCGGAATTAAAGTATCCTTTATTTGAAATACAGTATTTTTAATCGATCAATAATATTTCCACATACCAACACTCAATATATATGGTAAACTAGATGCGCCCGGCGGTGTTACCCGCGATAAAAAGTATGAAAAATGAAAAACATCTATCCCACGGGAACCATACATTTTACCGGGATAAAAAGTAGCCTATGTGCTATTCCAGACTATAATCTATCTCTGTGCCAAATTTCATCCAGATCCGTTCAGCCGTTCGGGCGTGAAAGAGTAACAAACATCCACCCATCTATCCATCCAAACTTTCACATTTATAATATTAGTATAGATGGCACGCTGGGCAACGACTGGATGAGCAAGGCGGCGGACCGCCAATCATCGAGCCCAGGGAGGAAGCTGGGGGGGCCTATGTCCAGAAATCGACTCTTGCGCAGGCTGAAGAAACAGACGAACAAGAAGTGGTTCAAACAAGAAGATGGTCAAATTTAACCCTACTTCTAAGAAATAACTATAGTATTAAGTATCTACATCATATTATATACCGATGTTATAAAATACTTTAGTTTTTGCAGACAAAAGGAATAGAAGCAATATGAAATCGCTTATGGATATCTTAGATCGGTAATATGAAAAAGCCTTCTTCCAATAAGGAGTAAAATATAATAGCTATTCTGGCAGGAACCCACTCAGGATATACTTAGTTAAAACCGCATATAATATCATCAGTCGTATCACGCTACCCTATCGGCGTTCAGAGCGAGTAATTGCAAATTATTTTATGATTTTCGAATATGGCTTTAATGGTATGAATATTCTGTAGTTATTAAAATCTGCTCCATATGCGCGATCTTACAGTAAATTTATGTTTCCATATCTTTTATTCGATTCATCCACCTGGCTTAATATGGTTGGCATTTCTTTGGAGTTTGAAAAATCTACTTGGTTCAAAAATGAAGTGAAATAAGAATCAGTTTTGTGTATCTCACAACTTATATATTTTTAACAATAATTATTTAATTATTTACCTTACATTATATTATTTCTGAGGTCTTTATTGCTTGAAAATTGTAGACACTAATTCGTATTAAATGACAATCCCCAGCGAGGAACATTTTGTGTAATAAGATTTAAAAGTGGCTGTGTAGTGTTTCACTCACGGAATCTGTGGGGACTTGCCTCCATTATGATACACATTTAAGAAGTTAATTTTCTAGATTTAGTTTGTGTTTTCAATTGGTTATGTATTGTATGTAAATAATATTTTGCTGAATGTGGCCACTTCAGTATATTAATCTATCGCGTAGTATAGATATGTTAATCTTACTAATTTTCAATAAAAGAGTAATGATATTGATTTCTTATATTTACGCGAATACTACACATTGAAATAAAACTATTTGAGTGAGCACTTTCTGCGTAGATCGGACCACAATCAACAATTAAATATGAGGGTAGCCCGTTTCTAACTATGACACCAGGACGTCAACCACCTCAGTCCTCCCGTGACCATGGTTGCTGTAAAGCAGCCGAAACGTCGGGAACGTAAAAACGAAAAATAAACGCGATAAAATCCTTAAAAAAATAGTTTTATTTCAAAAGAGTAATGAGTTCCCATGATGCCTTGTATACTGTTGGCAACACCACATCTTCTGACTGAATAAGAACGTGACGTCATCGCCGTGTTAAAGAATTTTCTGAGCTAAACGATTGCTCCGGTGTCGCATTTCACTTAAATGTATTTTTTAGTGCAAACTGGCGTCTCTTTTTACCCACCTTACGTTTGTAACATAGTATTTGATTGGTAGTCATATTTTTAAACAATAAACCTAGATTTACCTTATAAAATTATTTCATTTAATATTTTAATGATTGTTTGATGAGTTGAATTCATTGAAAGTAATTATAATTTAAAAAATATTCAACCTTCCACATGACACCGTTTCGTGAGAAATTGAAGTAGACTTATAATTGGTTCTTTAATAAAATAAAAGTATTCGCATTAGAGATAAGCGTTAAGATAAAATGTTATTACCTCCCCATATATCAAGCGGCGGCGATGGTTCATCGCGATAACGTCGTGATAAATACTCCTCCTCTGTTGTGCCCCAACCATGAGTTACGAAATCTATGCTTATCGCTATACTATTACAATCACATTCAACTCTGTTTAATTGTTTAAAATTTCATATTGTTTTTGGAACGAAGTTCCTTATCGCGCGTTGCGAAAGGGGGCTAGACGGAAATATTAAGACGAAAAGTTGTAACGACACTTTTTTGTAAGCCGTGCGGCGTGCGCATGTTTTCTATTTGCCTCTCTCTCTCTCTTATAGATAGCAAGCCAGATATTTTCGTTTCGTCTTTCTATTTCGCATTGAACAGTGTGGTGTCGCGACGATTATTTTTGTTGAGTGTATACAGGTTTTTTGTACATAATAAATAATAAAGGAACTTCGTTCCATCCGGGTGTCCCTTGACACCTCTCAAGTTTTTTTTTTATTACATTATAGGCAAGTATTTGATCTCGATCTCACCTGATGGTAAGTGACGATGAGATCTACGATGGAGCATACTTGCCTAGAAGGTACCTGTTCAAAAAATCAAAAAGTGTAAATCGTATCGTAGGTATGTTTTAAACAAATTATGTCTGTCAATTTTCTTTTGTATGCGGTGTAATTTTTTTTTAAATACGGATGTTGGTGCTGAAGTAAAATGTCTCATAGAAATAGTAATTGTGTATCTACTTGACTACAATATCAAATCTATCTATCTCCATCATCGTCTATGTCATCTGTCAACCCTGTTGGTGCTAGTATAAAAAAAATAACAATTGTTAAACAACTCTACACCAAATCAATATAATACGACAGAAGACTTGATAAAAATAAAGTTGTACTTATTACAAATGAATACTCGTAGTTGTTATTCTGTTGTTGTGTTCGTTTACTGAAAGTATCAAGTACGTCCGGGAAACTCATTTCCCGTCACCAGCTTCCGGTTGAGAACTGACTTGTGAACAGATAGAATAAAGATCTTATTTTCTTATTTCGTTATTGACGACCTGATTAGCGCAGTTGGTAGTGTCCCTGCTTTCTGTGCCGAGGGTCCCGGGTTCGAATCCTGGTAGCGAACAATATTTTTGTGATGAGCACGAATGTTTGTCCACGAGTAATGGATGTTTAACATCTATATAAGTATTATATAACGAGTTCGACCTCAGTCCATTCTACGGTACCCATATTACAAGCATTGCTTAGAGTAGGACCGTATAGTTAGTGTGTTCGTCTGGCGATATTTATAAAATAAATATAAATATTAAAAGTATAATAATAATACCTGCCCTTTTAATGTCCCACTGTTGAGACTCCCATCAAGGCGTGGGGAATTAGGCCATAGTCGTAGTACGCTGGCCCAGTGCGGATTTCGTCATACGTTTTTCGAGAGGTTCTCACAGACATGCAGGTTTCCCCACCATGTTTTCCCTCACAGTTTAGCAAGTGATAATCATGGTTGAAAATGAGATTCACACATGAAATGAGTAATCCCAGAGGTGCGAGCCGGGGCTTGAACCTGCGTTCCTCGTTACAGATGCAGGCGTTCTACCAACTTGGCTATCACTGCTTCAAATAAATATTAAAAATGTAAAAGGTTAATTATGAATTGATATCACAATTTTTAAAACACTTTCAAGGTGTTAAGTTTTCATATCTAGTTAGATTCAAATCATTCTGTAAAAAGGTGGTAAGTAGATAAACCAAGAATATGCAACTCAATTTTATTATCAGCTATTTTGTTACCAGTATATATTTTCCAAGCAACGTAACATACTCACGCATAACTCATATAAATAAATGATCAGCTCGACCCCTAACCGCCGCACTGGGACCTTAAAACATTCAGGCCCCTTTGACTTACAACTCTCTATCCTGATTTTTATGTCGCGGGTAATAAAAAATATGAGAAATACACTTGAGCAATACATTATTGTCTGAGGAAACATAAAAACTATGCAGGAAGCCCGATTTTGGGGGAAGGGTTGAGGGGTTGCAACCCTTGTGATTAGATTAAAACTTGACATAGATGAAGTGGTGAGAAGTCTATTGTTTGTAAGAATAGCCTACCGCGACTTCACACGCGTGGACGTTAGTTTTGACTATTACGGATAATCATTGTATTTTCAGAGAAAAGTATTATTCTTCATGTTTATCTTGTTATAAGCTACCACCATGCCAACTTTCATGAAAATCCGTCAAGCAATTTTCACAGACGAGCAAAAAATCCAAAAATGGTGGCTTCGGCCTTTGTTTAAAAAATAATTCTAATGTTTTTTAATATAGATTTTCATTGTATAGACACGTCCAAGTAGTCCTTATTATTATAGTAAAAAAAACATGTTTAAATAAAAAAAAACTTACATTTCTCTTGATCTGTAATTTCATGTTCTATAATGTATTTTTTTAAACTGTGTGTGTTTTATATCCATGTATGTATGCTAAGTATAGGTACTGCAATCTCTCATTTTGCAAAATGAAAAAAATAATAAACGATCGACGCTTCGGAGTCCGCGATGGTGAAACAAAACACAAATATAACCACAAATCCGCACCTGCTTTCAACACATTTATTCTCGAGTCACTCGCTATAGGGCGTATCGAACGTTAACTAGTATATTTACCCCCTAAGATAAATGTACAACCGAGGTTAATAGGTACGGTTAAATATCTTCCTACC
Source organism: Pheosia gnoma (assembly GCA_905404115.1). Taxonomy (NCBI): domain Eukaryota; kingdom Metazoa; phylum Arthropoda; class Insecta; order Lepidoptera; family Notodontidae; genus Pheosia; species Pheosia gnoma. Next base: position 6,454,905 of record FR989907.1, read on the forward strand.
CACCACAAGGCGAGATAGACATTTACTTAGATTTATTGGACGGGCGCCTGATGGAACCAAAACAAAGTTCGGCTTAAATTACAAATTAAAGTTTATTTGGCAGACATTGGATATCTTCAAGTCATTGTAACTAGCTTTTGGCCTACGGGGATTTCATTGTATTTTTTAATTTACGTAACTTGGTACTTGAGTAAATTACTTATTTAATACTCAGTTAAGTTGATATTACGTCCTTGTGTATTATTTTTTACAATACTTTTAAATTTAATCTATACCTTATAATTTCCCACTGAGGGGAAAATGCCTGCTTTAAATAAAACTACCTAAGTACTGTACCTAAGTAAGTTTCAGAAATACCTGAAATCATTTAGAAACGGAGAGCCACAATATAGTAAAACTATGGAAAACTAGGTAAAAACAATATTAATGAACTCATCCGGTCTATATCTATATCATCAAAATAAGTGTTCACAAACACTTATTTTAACAATCCTCGCAATACAGATAATAACCTAGGTTAAGATTGGGTTTGAACAATTAATTAGCTTATTTAGACAACTCTCTTCTTAATGTAACGTAAAACGGGTATTTGGTTTCGAAAAAAATTCGTATTTATTCTGATAGCATCTCCCTTACCTTTTCTAGGATGTGCGTTATTTCATGCCCGGTAGTGTAATAATGTTACCTATAAAACAGTTGTGTTTGTGTAGTGCCTAATCAATTAGTACAAACGCGGTAAATAGATTTGTACTAAAGAAACTAAACAAAAACCTTTCAGCCACTGCGCGGCATTTATTTGCTAACTAACTTTGGTTTATTTTAGACAAATATTGGTTGTTAGTATTTACTTCAAATAATGCTTATTGAGTTATAGACTGTATTAATAGTATCTAGTTGAATTTATATAGTAATATTTGTTTGCCAGCGACCTTCCTTTCCAGCGAAACATAATTTAAGTTTCAACTTAATAGGATAGGCATGTCTTACGCGGATTAAAAAAAAAATAGGTGCCTGTACATAGATTAGTAAATGTATCATAGCGTTAAAAATATCCGTTATTTTATTATATATATCGAGTGACTTTATAATAGGGCTTCGATTGTATTTTACAACTCTTTCATTGTGTATGGCTATAACAACGGCGCCAATTTTTTTTTGTTTGCTATAGTCGTAAATATTGTATTATGTTGTCTTGTTAGATTTTACGTAATAGCGCGGTTAAAAGGTGAAAACTGTGACGTATCATGTAGAAATTGAGAATGGTTAAAACAATATATGACTGAAACTACATTCAATGTATTCTAATTATGGTAAATATTGGGAATTTGGCCATCTCAACCCTCTGCAGGCTACATCTACTATCTATATAAGTATTATGTACTGAGTTCACCCTCAGTCCATGGTACGGTACCCATAATACAAGCGTTGCCCAGTGTAGGACCGTAAAGTTGGTGTGATCGACTGCCGATATTTATTTATTTATATAGGTTGACGGAGCTCTGTTACATTCTAAGTTCTTTATAGACCAAAACTAAATTCCCTTAGTTTATGAAGAAAAGATGCGCAAAGACTTTCGTATTGTCCCACAATTAGATGGAAAACGATAAAATTCACATTGTATTTTTTTTCCCGAGCCACTGTTTGTGCTGAAGCCCTCCCGAAATGATATACTAGACGTTTACTGCGTGTTTACGAGCCAACTCTTTACTGAGCGCGGACAACAGTGTTTGTGTTTTTATTGTACACTTCCGACTCATAAAGCGGGATTCTGCTTCTGAGGGATTCCTTTTATTTTGGTATTATTGCCGCTGTCGCATACTGAGAGTTCATACTCTTATGAACAATAAGCACCTATATAGAATGATTCAGCACGGGTATACCAAGCCTGAAACTTGGGCCTCTCTAGTGCATTTGTAAACAATTTGTAGCGATTTTTCGTTGTTGTTACAAGCCGACATCAAAACCTGTAGAGGGGCCTGTATTGAGGCCATCTCCGTGTTTATTTACATAGCAAATGTTTCAAATTCATCCCCTCGTTAAGAATCAAATTGAGAAAAGCACAACGAAATGCAAATCGCCTCTGTATTCCATAAAATCATTGTATATTTCACTTTATTTATGACAAACAAATTCCTTAAAAGCTCTAAGAATCCACGCTTCCATTGAAATAATTTGGGTATGAGGAAAGAATACGCAATATATTTTTCTCTACATTCGCAATGTCATAAAAAGGCTAGAGGTCGGCGAGGGTGCTCATAAATATTCAAACTAATACAAGCACTGGGCGAGGTGAGCAAGTTTGCATAAGTAAAGTGCAGGTACCGCGGCGGTGCTGATCCAGGATTTAGTGAAGCGGGCGGGAGGGGGGGGGGGTTAATTTTGTTTTTATTTTACCTATCTTTCAGAAAAATCATTGAAGTTACTCGTACATCAGTCATGAGTCGGGGGGGGGGGGGGGGGAATTGCACCCATTGCTCCCCCCCTCTGTATCTGCCCCTAGGGAGTGCGGACGCAAAGCACAATAATCCGGCTTCGGTTCGATAGAAAGAGCAAAATCAAAATTCATTTCGTTGACCCGGGCCGGTCGTAATTCCCGGTAGGGCCGGAAACTATTTCTATTCCGGGGGGAACCGACCCCAAGGCGGCACGCCTCCTTGTTTCCTAATATTACTTTCTGCGCTTTAAGGGTACCTATTTACTATACAGGGTGTATGTGGCTTCGTAACGAAAACTGATACTACGGATTCTACTTATGATTCTGGACCTCCTAGATTTGGAATTTTCTGTCGATTTATGATCAGTGTTTTTTTTAATTTATTTTAGTATGAAATCACAATAACAGCCTTTCTCACCCATAATACAAAGGTAGCTTAGTGTGGGACAGTATAGTTAGTGGTCGTCTGGCGATATTATCATTATTATTTTGTATCTCTCTTTACACGGGCTATACCCGGATTTTTGGAAGGCTTGCGTGGGGACATCGGTCCAACACGTAGAGGCCCTTTTTGAGAATTTTAATGTTATGTTAGCCACCTGCTGGGGTCAACTGCTGAAAATGATAGCATAAACAGCGAATTGACCTCAGCAGGCGGAGAAACTATTGCAGGAATATGGAATGATAATTGAGTCTATGGATTGAGGTTTGGATGGATATGAGATAGGGCTATTGAAAGGGTAGCATACACCTGCCATAATCAGCTTTTATCCAATTATTATTGGTAGATGGCGACTCGCCGCACGTTAGGTGGCCCCCCTAAATAGGCCTATTATTATAATAATGCTTGAGTGTAAAGACATCTTTATACGGCTCCGTTATTTAACATGCCCCGTTTCGAATTAAAATACGGTCGGTTTCGGTAGCCTGCTCGCGGCGGGAATGTGTTAATTGTACGTTTCACGCCGACGGGTTGTGGTCGCGATACACTGATACGCTCTCGCTTGACCATGTAATGGAACAGATTTAATTGAGATGGGTGGCATTTTTTTTATTTTAAATTACTGCGTGATTGAGAAAGGGTATACTAACATGTGTACCTGCGTTTCTTTAGCGCTTTTGTAAGCATTATGTGAAGTCACAATTTCGATAAGTATGATAATATTATGAATATGAAGGAAATTGAAATAAAATAACTTTTCAAGTTCATCATCGTCATCAACATCATCATCATAGGTACATATAAATCAATAAATGTTATCAAGACTTACTCGACACCGGCAAAATGACAATATTTTGTAGCTGATTTCCAACCTAAAAAAATAAGAATTCAATTAAAAATAAATAGGCCACTACTTAATTAAGGAACTATTTGGACACATATCGGGAAGAATTTATTGAACGGCTACCGAATTTAGAATTTCGGTGGTTCAACGTAATAAAAGTTGGAATTAATAGAGTTGTAGCAATCTCGGTGCCGATATATAGCGGTGGAGGGCGCGTTATCGCTTGTGGAACGGTAATGACTAAGCGATAGGATCTCCGCGAGGACGCGGGGGCGAGTCGACTCATCTCAGACGGCGGCTGCGGTCAGATTAAGGGTATAACCACACTTCACACCGTAAAAGGAATAGCGCCATACGAACAGACCAACTGTACGGTATAAAGCTATGCAACGCTTGTATTATGGGTATCGTATAATGGATTGGGGCGATCTCGGTAGGTATATAATTACTTAAATATATATTAAACATCCATGACTCAAAACTTATAAAAATATTCGTGCCCATCACACACTTTAATTTATATAACCCCTACCGAGATTCGAACCCGGGTCACTTGGTACAGAAAGCGGGGTTATCAACTGTGCTAACTGGTGTTTAAAGACTAAGTGGTAAATGAAAGCTCAAAAGGAAAGTCCTAGTGAAGATTTAGTTCCTACAAATTGTACCTATACTTCTCAGATATTTATAAGTACATCTGTTATCCCTTTGAATATTGATAATTAAGGCAGTGAAGTTGTAACGCGTTAAATAGGTTCAAGTTATATACTAAGGTAAGAAATATCAAAAGATAAAACATAGAAGCTAGAAGAAGCAGGAAAAGAACAAGAAACAATTGTGAGCTTGGAGTACTCAACTTTTGCATCTTAATTTCAGTATAGATACAAATATATGTCTTAAAGACGAGGTTAACCAAGGATAAGTCAATGTTTTTGTCAAACTTCTGACCAAAAATTGGCGGTACACGAATGTTATACCACCCAAGCGTCCATCTAAGTCTGCCACATGCAGTGTGGACGCACCATAATTCGGTAGACACTGCCCGCAACATTAACTAATGATACTCCGGAGATGGGACCGGCGGCGCGGACGTAGTCGCGATCCACTAGACACTGAGTCGTTTCAGTTCATTTGAGGGTGTCGCGGCGGTAATCAACATTCGAGAGTTCTTGCAGATAGCAGAACTTTCTGATGGGTGTTCGGGAGTTTGATTAAATATATTTTGATGGGGTGATTGGTGTTCTATTAGCACTATGATCGTATTATTAAGTTTTAAGTTGCTATTACACCAATAAGGTATTATATTACACAATTAGTAACTGATATAGAATGCTAATAACACCAATTGGCAAAGTGGTCATAATACAAAAAGATAGTAGTAGGACTCAAATTCGCATTCATTGTGATTTATTCGTTATATCATTAATTTTAAAAGACCAGTAAACTCGTTTCTTTATAATTTTTCTATAGGCAATAATCATTATCGCATCATCTTCAGCTACTTTAAAGGTAGCGCAAAAAACAAAACAAATAATTTCTTCTATGTACGTACCAAAAAAGCACATTTTCTAGCGAAAGCTCTTCATTCCCTAATATTCCACAGTCGTATTGTTACAAATAGCTATTACAAATTGGAAATAAACGAGCTACAAAAAATGGCAGGCCTCATTCGGCAGGCCTCCCCTTGTCAAACCAACAATAGGGAAATTCAGAATCGCATAGACGAGTCCCATTAAAGACTCTTGGACCCGGCTTGAGATCGCGATATGTATATTTTATTGTTATTTGAAGAGGTCCGAGGGTAGAGAATATATTAAATATTTGTACACAGGGTGTAAGTGGCTTCGTAACGAAAACTGATGCATTTTTTCAGTAATTTTAATCTATCTGAAAGTATATAAATATATTCTATAGATACATATTTAAATAAATAAAATTAGAGTATCTGTTTATAATATTAAAATAACCGCTTTTTACTACGTGCATTTGGATGTGTACACGGTAAACATACCAAAACATGTTTTTTTACAAATTTTGTCTGTCTGTCTGTCTGTCTGTTTGTCACAGCTAATCTCTGAAATGGCTGGACCGATTTTGACGGGACTTTCACTGGCAGATAGCTGATGTAACAAGGAGTAACTTTGGCTACTTTTATTTTAGAAAAACTTTTGTGTTAAATACCACGCGGACGAAGTCGCGGGTAACAGCTAGTTTAAATGAAATAACATAACTACTAATTTAGAGCTAAAACTGCAATGCAAATTAAACCTTGATTTGCCCGAACGCGCTCGTCACTCGCCCGCGTCGGGTATCGCACGGAGCCTTATGACATTTTCACGCCGTTTACGATACACTGAGCGCTCAAAAATTACATCACATGTAACCCATGACTTTTGACATAAACGATTTCTATAATTTTATTATAGGCATCGAAGTTAAACCTTTACCAAAAGCTTTCGTTACCATGTTACAACCTGTATATCGTATTTGCTATCGAGTACTCGGAAGCGCGTCCATAGGACGATCGAACTTTCCCCTTATTTTCCTTTTTAATTTTTCAAAGAACTCAAGATCACAAATTAAATTTCTACCCAATCATATTAAGTGCACGCTATGGGGTAGAGATTACACTAAAAATCTTTTTCCATTAGCAATTAATCCCTATAAGATGAAAGCTGCCGCTTCGGCTTTTATATAGCCTTTTAAATGTTATCTCTTGAAAGTTCGTTCCAATTACAGTTTAATTTTTGCCCAAGCTTCTTCGATATTCTTTTATGATTGTGACAAGTCTTAATCGTTATCAGTTGTATGCTAAATCCTAAGAATATTGTTTGTGGTAATTGAACCCGAGACCCCTCAATTGGAATATGATACCTGTGATAAAAAACTCAGAGTCTAAAATCATTTATTTTGTAAATACCTATGTAAGTGCTAACAAGTTGTAATTATAGGTAACTACATGACTTTCGTTATTTACTTTTTATATTCGATTTTTTATTTGAAGTATCAATAAGTATGGTCTTATAAGGGTCTTAATACTGTGGTACAATGATTAATCAATCAATCAAACCTACACTTACACGTATAGCAATATACATAAAATTGACTATCAATTTAAAATCTTTAAGCGCTCTTGAGTGGTTTCCTCTGCCATTGAACCTAAAAAGCCTTTACTGACTTGAACTTTTATTTTCCGAGCTACTAAAGGGTTGGCACTGGTAGGATGGTCGTTGGGAATGATAATAGCCTGATTAAGAGAGGTCACGTCTGATGTAGCAATGTGCTGCTCCCTTTTGTGAAAAATACAAAAACAAGCGTCGAAAGCCGTTTCGTAAACAATTCGAGTGCTTAGAAAAGGTTAACAAATATTTTTAGAGTTTTAAAATGAATTGTGGAGACGTGTTAACGCACTTATGCCTTTGGTAGTGGCGTATATATAATAAACACAGTGTTCAGTGACAATTTAAAACAAAAGATAATTACGATGGGTTTAAAATATTAAAGTTATGACATTTTCTACGCTTTGAAGTTGCTCCTTATTTCGGTTGAATTTAAAGTCTATAAACTGGTTTATACTGATGGAAATAAACAACAACATAGTTACGGAGTTTGCTAGCACATCTTGAAAATACGTAATTTAGATATTTAGAATAAAGAGACTGAACAGAACTTGTGGAAATGAGTCTCTATGTGTTGTGAAAGAAACACTACCAATGGGTGATCGTAGACTTCGTAATATTTGGATATATTTTTTATTTAAATCTTAATCTACTTATAACTGTAATTTATAAATCTTATTTTTTTCAACTATATTACTTACACTTGTAAGTAGAAGTAGTTAAAGTGACATTTCCGCGAAGTCTTTTAAAATATCAATACGTGATAGACATATTTAAAAAAAATATAAGTAGCAAAAATACTGGCAAATAAAATTGACAGTTCGAGTTTCGAGCTGATAAAGAAAAATATCAGCGCGGGTCATTTGAGAACTCAAGGCTCTAGGGCATTCGAAATGAACAAGCATCCATCAATTTAAATACAAACTGTCAAGAAGTAGTGAAACAATCGTTCATACTGTTTCTAGGTCGTTCCGCAGTTTCCCAATTTTATTTAGATTTTGCAAGATAAATTCGTATTATTAAAGTTGGCAGGTAATAGATTTGTTTTGTTGATGAAATAACTGTTTTATTACTTTAGGTGTACTTACTCACATTTTACTACTACTTACTTAATTAATACATTTAATGGCAATGCCAATTGTTAAAAGGATTACACGTGATTAAATTTTTGCTGATTTCAATTACTTACTAACAAATCTTTTAGCTAATATGAAAAACACTCCCTTGTCCGGTTTTACCAGAATTTTAATCACCAAGTCGCGTTATGGCAAGAATAGGTACGATAGGGCCTACCTAAGTATAGATTTGAGTCCGGATTCAGGATCCTGATGGGACATCTCGGTTTGCAAATACATGGCTTTGAGCGTGACAAAATGTGTGTGTAAGCTAGAAACTGAATGTCCTTAAACTGAAAACTGAGTCCTTATAACTGTATTCTGCATTGCATTTGTTTGCTATTTGAAATCAAGAAACTACTTATCACATTTTGTGTTGAGTGAGAGGCTCCTTTTTTCTTTCTTTTTTTATTGGATTATGGCGAAAGATTTGAGCCGCTTCTATCAGTGTCGAGTATTGATCTACTAATCAAATTGGAGTATTTCAATATCAACGTATTAATATCATAAACAGGTGATAGTAAAGTGGTTGATTAACTTACTATGCTCTTGAACGGTAATGAACAATATTTAACATTACTATTTCTCCCGCTGAGAAGCCTTTCCTTATTCTTATGTCCTTATTGCCCGGGACGATATAATCTGAAGTTATATTCAACCGAGATTGATATCCAGATCAGATTGCCGGATTCGTATCCATCGTAAACTTAACATCACTACGTAATGGAACCGCAACGTCGTGCCGCGTCACGTTATGGTGTTTTCATTAGCAATGTAAACAATTTTAATCGCTAGCTGTAATTTGGACGCACCTTAGAGATACCGGGAACACGACTTAGCTAGCTGTTATTTGTTAGTCATTGTTATTTTTCTGAAGTTCACCAGCCCGCACTGGACTAAGGATAGAATCCCCCTCACATTAATGGTAATATATCGGGATCACTAATTAAACGTGCCCTCCAAAGCACGGTGGAGGTCAGATGCTTCAATTCCATCACCCATCCAAGATCCGACTAACAAGGAGGTTTCGCTAACTGCTGACAGTATTTCTCATTCAATACAATTTGATCGAAAACAATCTATAATAATTATGTACATATTATATAAAGTATGCATCCATTCATTACATTCCAGCCCTACTCGTTTATGCCTTTATGTTCCTACCTCCCTTCACCTTGACATTGAAGACCGATCCTACATTATTTATTTATTTCAAAACATCCCGCCCGCGAATATTAATGAAGACCTACGCCACCAGGGGGCGTTCTGTCCGTGTTAGTATTTCGAATGATATCATATAAATCAGTACGGATTCATTTGCGTAGGTATGTTACTAATGAGAACTTGGTCTTGTTGGGAATCGTAGTTAAATATTTTAAATATTTATGAGTATTGGAACGCTTTGTACCGTGTAGCTGGACAGACGATTAATGATGAATAGTTTCCTTTGCAAACACTTTGCATAATCTGTCCTGATGCAGAAATTGATTCTCTTTTAATGCCATGCCTATTTAAAGGCAACTAGGAAACTCCTTTATCACCTTAAGGTCGAATATCATTTGCACATCGTTGAATCGCAAGGCCTATGTCATTTGTTTTTAACAAAACTGATAAAACACTATCATGATCGACCTTACGAACTGACGTGCTAAGATCTGTAGTGTAACCCTTCGGGCTAGTTTAATGTTTACAATTAGTTCAAACTATAATAAACATAGTGCAGCATATCTTCTTTACTATTATAATTCATTTCCAAAGCTGATCCCAGTGCAATAGCGGCCGTTGTTATTTGTCAAAGCAATAAAGGCGTTGACGCGAACGCTATTAGCGATGACTGATCACCTTGCCATGCACGAGCTACCTACCTATTGCTGCCTACAGCCCCTGTGAGGTCCTAATTAGAAATAATAATTTAAAAAAATATAGCTATTTATACTGATTGGAGTGGTTAAGTGTCAACATACAAATTTTACACCGGTTTTTGAGATACCTATTACGAAAAAAATATTTAAAGTCATACAAATTAAGCGTCCAAATGAGTAAAATAACATTTTAAAGAATAGAATATACACACCCAAATTTTTATCATAATATAATCGTCATACAATAGTAACGACATTCATATTGGATTTTTTCCAAAAAACTGAACTGTCATAGTAATAGCAGTTATTTTTTTTTAGAAACTGGCGATATAATTACCTGTTGACATGTAACCATCCTATTATGAATAACGCCTCAATGGACTTTTTTAATGATTAAATTAATTTTACGTGATATAGGTAATATGAAACCTAGCATCTTTATATTGAAATATTATCAATTTTAGTAAAAAAAGTGTCTATAATAACACAAGAAGCTTTATATGTCCGTTATTGTTATGCTTTTAGGAGTACAATAATATTGTTTGGATTTTCACAGACTTATTATTATTCCTTACATCGTAACCAAAATCATATTCTATTCGAGAAAATCCTAGAAAAGAGAAACAAACAAAAACGTCTCTGAGAAAAACATATAACATATGCCTATAGCAACAACCAGACATCCAGACATTTCTTATCAGTCGATAATTACAAACCAATACAAGAGCGGCCGAATGTTCGGCAACAGACCGTCGGAATCACAACAAAAGTCCATTAGTGGGTCTTGCCACAGAATGGATTAATTAATTCACACGGATCGCCCTTCATTTACGGTAAAGATGCTAAGATTTTGACCTGTTTCGGGTCCAATGCCTAATGGTCATTGTATAATTCTGTCAATATTCTTAAACTGTTATAGAATTGCTTCTTTGTGATTTAAATATAATTTGTATGGTCATAAGGTCGTTATTCTTTTGAATAACAAATTCCAACATCAATTCGTTATAAAAAAAATATAATTAGTGGAAAATTGGTGACCTGAAAAATCCAAACTACACGGACCATTATTTAATTAGCCGACGCAGGATTAGTCCACAGTAGCTAATTTAACTAATCGCTGTGAAGGTTAATCGAATTCTAACTATTACATCGTCCTAATTCAGTTTTATTTATTTATCATCGCAAGATTATAGGTTTTTTTATGGTTCGTGTCCTTTTTTATTTATTAATTAATTTATCGTAGGTACTGCTTTTCATACCTACCTTTTTCTTTTTCGCGGATCCCTGTTTGAATCTACGGTTACTTGATGGGCCTTCACTTGTGAGACTTGTACGAAAATATAATAGATTCATAAGAACATACTATTTGCTAAAATTTGTAAGCTGTAACACTAGTCTATAAACAGAAAAACTATTCTATGTCTATGTTCGTAAAGTTGAACCTGCAAAAATCCTGCTTCCCATTCAAACTAAATTTGGATGATGACTTCATAGCACTTAAGTAAGTATGCCTATTATCCTACCGGTAATGCGTTTCTGGCGTACATTGTCCAACACAATAAGGTCTGCTGAACTTCGGACACGAGCTAACAACGCCTGTAAATTAGCCTGGCTTACACCAATAGAAGATAAGAATGTACACAATAGCTTTCAGCTGTTGGAATAAGCTTCTACGTAAGCTCAAATCAAACATCAATCTGTTGGTTAGCTACATTATAATAGAGTGTGCATAATGTGATACCTATCTAAGTTGTTAATGCAAAAAAATACGTCTATATTATCCAGGTCTGTGATATTATGTAAAAGTAATTTTAAGTGCTGATACTTTTTATTCAGGCTATTGGACATAAGCCAAATTAAAATGAGCTATAGAATTCATAAGTATTAAAAAAATGTCCTTACGTAAATAACAAATATAATCTACAGCTCATTTTTATTTGGCTACTCTGTATACAAGGGTCTCTGATACCGTTACCTTCGAGTAAAATAGAAAGTTGCAAGTATTTTTCGTTCATAACTGCTTCGTAATGGCCTTTTAAATAGATTGTATCTTCTATGAAGTGAACATTTTGTAGGTATTCTCTAAGAATTCAACGTTTACAATTTGGTTGCCAGTGTACATTTTATCAATTTATTTTAATTTTATTATATATTTATAAATGGAAAAACAAAAACCGCTCTCACAAACATGACCTCTCTTTGTCAGGGCATTATCACTCCCGTCCATCGTTACGGTCCCAATTCTATCTTGGAGTAACCGTCGATAAGCATCCAGATAAAGGAGGTTGGCACATCGAATGAGGAAAAGAACTTAATTTCATTTAAGTAAGAACTAATCAAAAGGGATATAAAAAGGGGCGTTTATCCAATAATCTTTATACCCAACCCAATTCAATGCAGATAAAATTTGGATGATTTATAATTAACACGTTACAGCCAATGAAAGTGCCACATAAAATATTAATTAATGTCTGTATATAGGTTGGAAAAGCTTTCTTCAATATTATAGGTGCGGCTTAATGGTAATGGGGCGACCCTAAAAAGGATTAAAAGTGTATGAGGACCGGGTCGTAATACAAATAAGGGTACGTGTGGAAGGCGATTTAATATGAAAATAAACAATGTGAAAGATTCAAAACAATGTAGTATCTGCTAGGGCTGCCGGCGCGCAAACAAAGTTAAATGAAGCGAAGATATTATGGGACTGTGTTACGAGGGTATATATGGTTGTTTATATTTTAAATTGTATATAAGGTGATTCAGAAAGTTTATAGAAAGGGTATTAACCTTTGAGCCAGAGTTTTTTATGCACATTTGTAATCATTATTTGAAGTCAGAGTTTCAATTTATCAATTTAAAAAAACAATTTTCGCTAAAATCGTAAGGGTAATTTTGTTTTTAACATTTTTTTTTCTGGTAAATAATATTTCCAAATTCCGACTTCAAATGCACTAAAGAGGCAAAGGTTCAACGGTAAGTACAACTTGTCTGAGTCACCCTATATAACATTAAAAGTATTTGATGAATATTATGGGGATCTTCAGCTTTAGGACAGGAATATGTGCCTCCCCTTAACGCGAGGAGGAGTCAAGCCGAGAAAACTGGTTAGATTTACTCAGACAATGTGTGTAGGCACCTACCTACTTAATTATTTTTCCTATTAAATTGTAGATTTCGATTTGAGAATAATTTATTTTTAATTCATTAATCGCACCTATAATAATTAAATTTATTTACACAAATATTACCATCGAATACTACCTATACAAAAATATAAATAAAAATGAAAATACAAAGACTTATGACTACTATGACTTATGATAGAAGAACAAATGGAGGTTGACAAACCCACCATCGACCGTCGGCTTGACAATCAAATTCATTGTGTTCTATCAATTATTACTACATAATATTTACAAAAAGTATAAAAAATATAGCAAGAATTTCAGTGTGGTATGTACAGACCAATTTAAGCGCAAAAAATATCAATTATGTATCCAAGTAAAACTTTCGTGTCGCGTTCATACGAAACTTCGTATCAAAGTTAAATAAAGCATGTTTTCCCGTTAGAGAAACATATTTTGTTGGGTTTGTGGCCGGTATCTGCGGAATGGGAGAAGTTGGTCCATGGCAGGTGCTATATGGACTGTGAAGCCCGCGACCGTTAACTGTTCAGAACTGATCTGAGATTTATTTTATGGTATTGGGAACTTGTGACTATTACGCTATAGGTACTGGTATTTTATATGCTGATAGGAATTGTGTGTTTTTTTAAATAAATACGAGTATAACAAGTAGGTAATGTGTGATAAATATCGCCAGATGAACCCACCAAGTTTACGGTTCCGCACTAAGCAAGCTTGTATTACGGATACCGTACAATGGACTGGGAGCGCACCCAGTATATAATACGTTTATAAATATGAAACATCCATGACTCGGGTACAAACATTCGTGCTCATCACATTATGTTTGTTCCTACCAGGATTCAACCCGCAGCGCTATGATATGATACACATTAAGTCTGGCAGTTCAAAATTTATCTGATAGTTATATCATTATGTTATTTACTTATGTACTATAGAGGTCTAAGCTTCTGAGGCGATTGGTTTGGTGAACGATATTTCTCTCTTACTCACGGAGGCCTTAGAAGACCAACCGGCTGGCAGCTTTTTCTACTTATCACTAATGGATCAACTCGGTCATTCATGGTGGAAATTCTGGCAGCCTTCTAGGACACCTTGCGACGTCAGCGGTGCCTCCCTGGAGGATGTTTTACTTGAAAACGTTTTGTTTTTTTTTCTAATTGTTCCCATAGATATTATACGATTGTAGTAAATAACCGCCCGCCTCTATTAACATTCCGATACTTTTATATCTGCATTTTCAGATACAAATAGAAATCTGACAACACAGGGTAAACGATTTTTCTTTCGTGACAATTGTATCCACAAATGTATGGTATATATCTATTTCCTCAAAAAACACAATTATAAAGGCTTCTTTTAACAAAGAACTATCTTACCTCATAAAAGACACAGAAGCCAAATAAACGCTTAAAGAGTTGATTTTCTTTGGAGAAATATCAATGTCCCGTTATCCTCGTACTGACAAGCTCTTAGCGTGGGAAATTTATAATGGTAGTTTCCATTACGGGGAGTGCTCGTGCCCGTCTGAGAGCTGATGCATGACGCACTTGCGGGCATATTATATAAGTATATGTACACGTGGCTTTATGACGTGAAGATTAAGAAAAAAAAACAAAATAAACTTTTTATTTTATTTTGATTTTTATAGTAATACCGGACCGGTTTAAATGAATTATTCATCGACTACTGATAATCATTGGATAGATAACGACCTGATTACCCTGTTTGGTAGTGACCCTGGTTTCTGTGCCCATGGTCCACGGTTTGAATCCTGGTAGGGACACAATTTGTGTGATGAGCAGAATTTTTGAACCCGAGTCATGGATGCTTAATTTCTATATAAGTATTATATACTGCGTTCGGTTTCAGTCCATTGTACGTTACCCATAATACAAGCGCTGCTTAGTGTAGGACCGTATAGTAGGTGTGTTCATCTGGCTATATTATCATTGTTATTATAAAGTCGTTGACCTGTCCAATGCTTCCTGATTGCCAATGTGCAAATGAATTCAGATTTATCCCGAAATCACGTTCGCTTAATTACCAATATTCGTTTCACAATCAACAGTAAACCGATACAATAATTAAAGTTTCAATCGAGTTGGTCCGCAAACAGACTGTCCGTACCAACTCGTACATATCCGATCGTATCCGATTATTCATACCCGATCCGATATCGTTGATCGTTCTCTAATGCTCGACGGACTGAAATTAAATACAAATCAGCAATACCGATACGAATGTTGTATTCTATTCCTCTTGGGGCTATTAGAACCGTCCCAAATTTTAATTCGTAATGTTTTTAACTGAGGGAATAACGGAGGAGGTTATCAATTCGACGCGTATTTTTTTAAGAACCTACCTGAAATATGATCTACACTCGGAAGCAATGAATCCGGGTCACCAACATAAACCTTAACAACTTTTGGGACATTCTCGTACATTTTTCGAGTGTAGGTGACATAGGCTATTTGAGTATGTTTGAAAAAGTAACTTAAATTGTTTATTAGTTTAATATGATGCAAACAATATACTTATTTCATTATAGATTCCAGAATTGTCCATAAAATTCGATGATAAAGTTTAAATAAATAAAAAAAAAACACCAAAACGCGGCCTCCGGGCACGTGACCCTTGTGAAAAAAAATGGCGGAAAACAAATATTACCAAGCTCGTATTGACAACCTGAAACTGATTGCTGATTAAAAAGATTGAAATTTCAAAATAGTAATGTTATGAATTTATTGTTTAAAAAACTACTAAGGGTTTAGACTTTGATTTAACTATGCTGAGCACATTAATGCTAGATGCAAAGGGAACAAGCTCTTTACGGTGGATGCATTCTATGCTACTCACACTGACTAGATTTTGATCCATGTTTATATTTGATAAATTATCTCTCTGGGTCGATATTTCACAAAATACTTGTCTGCGTCCGATTTGGACATTATATAATATGATTTTTTAAGCTATCTTTAGATTTTTTCAGTTCTTTTCAAAATGGCAAGCTATGCTAAGTTAAATATAAAAGCGATATTCTATGCAGCAAGCTAATTATTACGTCATCAAAATCTCATTGATTAAAAAAAATAAACAAGATAGGTCATAAAATGTTACAGATTTTCATATTGTCGAGCTCAAATAACCCATTATTCAACTATAGAGCATCACTGAGTTTTGGGTACAGCCCACAAACACGATACATTTCAACTTCCGACTAACGCTAGTCCCAATATGTTCGGTGTAGCAACGGAAACATCCATCACGGTTCGCCCAACCCTTCTGCTGCTGTAGGTATTATTTGCCCCCTGCCCGAAACGGACCGATGGCCTTACCGAGGTTAAGGTGAGACCGCTAGGTTGGTGCGCGAAATTCAAAATTTCGACGGTTTTTAATTTTTAACGAAAAAATGAAATATTAAAAGAACTTCAAAATTCATTTCAAATGCAACAACTCTCCAAAGTTAGTAAAAATAGCGGTATTTTCAAACTACGGATTATTCAATCGCTTTAGGTATTTTTTTAAGCAAAGTTAACACATGAGACATCTAATGCACAATGCCAATGTCGCTAAAAATACTCCGTAAGGATGTCCGTAATTTTCTTAAAAAATAAAATCCTAATTTTGAATTTCGAGCCGCTAGCATTATCTTAAAAAAAAATAGGGATACTATTTCCCATACATATTGTACATTTTCAGTTTAGGAAAACGCTTTTTTCAAAATTATTTTTGGTGTAGGAGCGGAAACATCCATCGCTCCCTAAACCCGTCTACTATTACGTGCGTGCATATATTATTTACCCAGTAGCCAAAATGGGTCGCTTGAGTAGTATCTTTACACATGTGATGTAGAGGCGATTTGGATGTAAGTAGGTGGATATGTGACAGTGTTTACAAAAGTAATTGAATGCTTTGCTAATTTTTTTTATCAATTTATGGCAATATTTTATTTGCACTAAAACTAACTACTGATGCAAATATTAATGGCATATTTAATGGGTATCTAAAATAATGTGCTAATGTATTTTCACCAAATTTTTTTTTTCACAAAATATATTGCACAACTAATCACTAATAGCGACATAATAAAACCTTAGAAACAATATAAACACTCAGTTTCATGTGAAATAATAGCAAAAAATAACAAATACGACACAAAAACCATCGAAAAATCCTCTTATTTTCTTATGTAAAATATGACAAACCATATTTATTTCTAAAGCTCTTTTAACCAACAAAAGTATCAAATCACAAAAGATATTACCACAAAATAACATTTTTACTTTGTTATTTAATAAAATAACTCAATTTATATATAGCATAACCTACAACCCAAAGTTTATCGCTCCAATTATTCATGGTACTCTCGTAAATGGAATCGTCGGCGGCCATATTGCTATGTCAAGTAGAAGTTCATAACGTGCGGTTACGTATCCATTATTCTATGGACAAAGTTATAAGTGGTGGGCACCGTGGGCCAAAGAGGCCCTGATTGAATTCACCTGCTGTCGGCCCTTTGACAGCTGTCGGTCGGACGGACCGCATTGGTAGTTTCGGGTTACTTTGAAACGTACTGAATTATGCAAAGTATTATAGCCTGCCGAAATGATCAGTCTATGATCTAAATTGAAATGAGCAAAATTATATGTATTACTATCGTTTTTTTTATAATAACCTGAACACATGACAAATTCTCTTTATTCCTTCTACGGATTAATCTTTTAATTTTATAAAACCAAAATTAATGTCGCCAATATAAAAAAAAAATGTTTATTTACACAATATCGTACAAATATAAATTAAAAAGAGAATAATATAATAATAGAAAAGCATACCTACTTAATATTTACAAAAAAATGATTTAATTACATATTATATGAATAAGTTAGACAACTTTGTGATTAAACTTTTAGTTTGTCCATAAGTTTATTTATTGACTATATCCAAACAATCCAATATTTTTGACGATATCAAATAAATACCAGTTTTAAGAGCAAACTTTCAAAGCACTGATCTATCGCTATTCAACGAAACCATTGTATCCAATGTGCCTAAATAAAATCCGACTCTTTCTGGGTTTAAAGCAATAAGACAAAGGTATAAACCAATTTCACCCTTTCCGCGTTTCCCGATGCCCGCATTGTTTGGCTCGGGCCGATAAGTTAAATGAAAAGCAACTTTTGATTGTTCGGGGCGCCGTGAACGATAAAAAAAACTGACCAAGCTTGAGCCGATACGATAAATCGTTATTCCGTATTATTTAAAAATATGTAAAATGTAAAATTTCACATTGCTTGCGCGGGCACTCGTTCTGTACTGTGCGTCAAGTGAGAGATTATTCGTAAGCTAACCGTATACTTTATAGTCTACCGTATTTAGACATGTTTATGAAGATCCTTATGCTAATCGATTGCATAAACGTCGGTGCATAGGCAGTACTTACCATAGTGAATTTGTCTAGAATGTCTATGATATAAAAAAAGTAATACAAAATATAGAGGCACCTGGAACACGAATCATATCTCGCTAATTTTATTATAAAAAAATTCCATCTCGAAACCTGACAATGTCTCAGGTAATACAACGCAGGAGATTCATAGTTCTAAGAATTTATTGAGAAATAATATTAGTGATAATACGATTCCGAAAGGTAATAAAATTCTGATAAGTGAGTGCACGCGGCGGGGTAGACCTATCGTGAACTACTTTGTAAAATGACTAATGAATAATTATAACTTGGGTAATGCTGTAACACTTCTTTTCTGTTTTTTTTTATTTTTTTTTATTACTTTATAGGCAAGTATTTGATCTCGATCTCACCTGATGGTAAGTGACGATGAGATTTACGATGGAGCGTACTTGCCTAGAAGGTACCTGTTCACTCTCGATGATAATATTATGATAATTATTATGTACGGCAATTGTTTATTTCAAAACTCCACTTCGCAAAATAAGGGTTTGTCAGATAGACGTAATTTCGTAAGTGTATCGCGCGACTCCCTCGGTTGCGGAACGCTGAAAGTTGCATTTTTACAGGCGCAGCGTAAAAAGGGCAATATCGGCAGCTCGCTCCCAACTGCAAACAAGTTACAATCTAGTTTGGCGACTGCCAGTTGTGTATGGAGAGTTTTGTGTTCGACTATTTTGTAGTACGACCTGTTAAGTCCAGTTGGTAGTGACCCTGCTTTCTGCGCCTAGGGTCCCGGGTTTGAATCCTGGTAGGGACAAACTTTGTGTGATGTGCATGAGTGTTTGTATCCGAGTCATGGATGTTTAATATCCATATAAGTATTGTATACTGCGTTTGCCCTCGGTCCATTTTGGAGTCGAGTCACCTTCGTCCGTAGGAGAATTAAGTACCCTCGAGATACCCTACACGTGACCCTGGGTGGCGCCAACCAGGTGACAACTCTACTGGCTCGACCGTGGCTAGTCACCACCCACTGAACAAAGCCATGTCGCCAAGCGGCCTAGCCGTGTTCCGGCATGATGTTCGTTGTTGCCATTCATGGGTGGCGGGTCAGATCAGTTGCGCTGCATGTGCCTAGTGAATGTAGCGTCTCTATCTACTGCCGCCTTCCTACCTAGGCAAGTATGCTCCATCGTTGATCTCATCGTCACTTACCATCAGGTGAGATCGAGATCAAATACTTGCCTATAATGTAAAACAAAAAAAAAAACAGTGCCCATAATACAAGCGTTGCTTAGTGTGGGACCGTATCCTTGGTGTTTGTCTGGCAATATTATTAGTTAGCAACTAAAGTTTTACATATAGTTTAATCGTAAAGCAGACTGTACTAGTAATTTTTTTTTTTATATTCGAAACCTCAAAAGTATCTGGGTACATCATTTAAATACAAGTCTTGTCTTCATTTAGTAAGTACAACCATAAAAAAACTTTTACTTTGCCGAGACCCTGTCCTGTAAAAATACTTATCCTAAACATCCAACGGTAACAACCCAAAACCTATTAAAGAATAATCAAGGCCACTATTTTTAGTTTTTATCAAAGGCATCTTAGAAATAATATGAAGGTAAAATGACCAACTTGTGTTATATTAAACTACGGTGAAGGAAAACTTCGGAATACACGAGCGGAATATTTGAGTAGAAACGATGACAAGGCACGGTGCTCATTATTGTGCCCACGCTAGTGAACAGCCAGCCTTACTAATATTTTATCAATGTAATACTGGTAATTATTCGAAGGCCTTGTTCAAAGAACAAGGAATTGACTGATGCATTATACTTTAATAGGACGTGCATATGACAGAGTTCTTTTGAATTTTTAAATGGGGTGGTATTAAGTGACCACTTAAAAGTATTGAGTTCAGCTATCAAGCTAAGCAATGATAAATATGAAAAGTAATAGAAGATCGATGAAACCGTAGATTTGTTTCATTTTCTACTCAAAGCACTATTTTTTTATAGGTGTGAAAAGAAAAAAAAACATAAATATAATAATAAGGTATATGACGACCCGACAATTCGTAGTGAAGAATTCATTATGCATTGAATTACCTGTTACCTCGCAACACTAACATATTCTAATCATGTCTAACTCTGAACGAGTACACTAAAAAACCACCATTCACAATCATGTAGATCATCAATCCATAGAATAATAAAAAAATAATTTAATCGAATGTCATACCACCCCGTCCGATTGCAGCGTTCCTTCTACGAACCCGATTTATTTATGGAGCATCGGTATTACGATCACGACGTCCCCATGAATATCGAATAAGAATCGATAATCGACTCGGTATCGAGTATCGGCTGTTGATTTAATCCTCAATTTCCATAACACGTAAATGTGTTGGTGTTATCTGATCTACATTCTCATAAGAGGCTTGCAAATTGTTTAAGTTTTAACAATGGTGTAATTGAACGGTGAAGGAAAACAACGTGAGGAAACCTGCATGTCTGAGAGAATGCCTCGAAAGATGTGTGAAGTCCACCAACCCGCACTGGGCCAGCATGGTGGACTATGGCCTAATCCCCCTCGAATTGAGAGAAGGCCCGTACCCAGCAGTGGGACATTCAAAACGGCTGGTATTATTATTATTCAATGGTGTAATTAGTAATAATTGTTTAAAGATTTTAACCTCTTTAGTTAACCCTTCTATCCAATAATGTAAGGTGACTACAATGAGTATTGCTCGTTGTTAGATTTGCGATTATTTATAAAGATAGCTACTTGCACAAATATTTGGGTGATGATGACATTGTCTAATTTAGCTTTAAAATTCTGTTAACTACTATTGTAAATTCATTTTATGTAATCGTTTTCTAATACTTGCGTAATAGTTTACACTTAAAATCCTATCAGAAACGGAACCTAATGGAACGGTTATACTAAGCCATTGGCGGTCTGCCTAGCTATATAACTTAGCTAATTGAGTAACCCACGAACACTATGCTCTGGCTACATCAAAGCTGGATATTATTAGATTATGCCCTGTCGGCCCGGGACTGATTCCTAGTCACATTATCATGCAGTCATTGCCTGTAACAGTCAGCGCTTTATATAAGTACTAGCTGCCCCGGCGAACTTTGTACCGCCTCAGAATCAAATGTATGAGAAAATGAATTTATTGGTACTCTATGAAAAATTAGCCTATGTGCTATTTCAGACTATAGTCTATCTATGTGCCAAATTTCATCCAGATCCGTTCAGCCGTTCTGGCGTGATTGAGTAACAAACATCCATCCATCTATCCATCCATCCAAACTTTAACATTTATAATATTAGTGGGATGGGATAATATCGCAAAGATAATCAAAACAGTAAAAATATATCTGGATACTGTGTTTACAGTT
This sequence comes from Pheosia gnoma, assembly GCA_905404115.1. Taxonomy (NCBI): domain Eukaryota; kingdom Metazoa; phylum Arthropoda; class Insecta; order Lepidoptera; family Notodontidae; genus Pheosia; species Pheosia gnoma. Next base: position 6,476,690 of record FR989907.1, read on the forward strand.
ATTCCTTTAAGATGTTATGCGATTTATAATAAATCGATCTCAAAATAAACTTGAGTTTGCTTTGAGATGCAATTGAAGGAGAAAGCCGCGCCTTAAAAGTTCACTATAGATCGCTATTAGAGTTAAGATCGGCTTATTAATATGGCCCTTAGAAAGTTTTTGGATGTGTTGATTTTCTTATCTCTCAGGAGATGTAAATTTTATAAAAATAAATAAATTTATAAATGTTCTCTTTACAAAACATACCAACAGTTCTAAAACACAAATAAGAATTCACAAAAGAATCAAAAACTTAAAAGCAAGCAAGTATTAAATAAATATCGCCAGACAAACACACCATCAACTGTATGGCCCCAAACTAAGCAACGCTTGTAATTTAGGTACCGTACAATGTGACTGAGGGCAGTCCCAGTAACCACCCAGACCAGGGCAAAGATCGTTTCCGAAATTTGCCCAAGCGGGAATCGATACCACAGCTACCCGGCGCAGTGAGCCGACCGGCTTACGTTCAAACCACTATACCAAGCTATCGTCCAAAATATTCCCTCATAAACTTTGTTAAGCGATAAAATCCGTAAAATTCGTTTTATTTCAATGTGTCGTTGTTTGCAACTTTGTTTAAGTTATACTTTTTAGAACTGGTGACAGTAAAACAGGTCTCAGAGAAGGCGGTTCATTCGCAACGCCGTGAGTCGGACGTCCGGGACGTGAAATACGTCTGTGTTTATGTCGAAGCAACTTGAATGGTCCTGGCTGTATCGGAAGACCACTAACTCTAAGGAAATACTCGTAGGAGATTCTCTGGAAGAGACACTTTGTATCGTCAAATCATCTGAAAATATTCGAATGCGGTAGGTGAAATAAAGAAACTCATCATACTTATGTTCCTTGACGAAAAGATACAAAGGCGTACTAGTGGCATAAATATCATCATATCATAAATATCAAGATCAACGAATAAACTGTGCGGGCCCAAACCAATCAATGCTTTTATTATAAGTACCGTACGATGGATTGGAGGCGAACTCAGTATATATTTACTTTTGACTCAAGTTCAAACATACATACTCATAACAAAAAAAATGAAGATGAAGATTTGAACCTGTCTTATAATGTCCAATACTTTTGCACGTACTCTTTTGTCCTGTCAACTCGAACGAGCCACTTGATTATCAATATTATTGTTTTGCAGAGAACGATCAAAATTGTGGAGCCACATCCATCATTTACCTATCTGTTACTGCAACTTTGTTTACATCATAGTTGCTATCTCAAGGAACCTGTCACCGAGTGTTTATACCGCGCTTTAGTTCTGTGCTTCAGCGTCCAAGAAGAAATAAAAAAATACTTGTCGCTTACATGAAAATGTTTCTTGCCAGTTTCTTTTACGCGTTCTTTACTTGTAAATAGTGTTGATAATATTAAGAAAGTCGTAAGGAGGATAATTTTTTTAACGAACATGATACTTGCCAAACGGTGAAGGAAAACATCGCGAGGAAACCTGCATGTCCGAGAGAACTCACAAAATACGTGTGTGAGTCTGCTCACTGGGCATGGATGGTGGACTATGGTCTAATCCTCCTTGCATTTTGGGCAGGTCCGTGCCCAAAGTGGGACATTAAAAACCTAATATTATTATCAAACTAAGTACGGTACACATATGCTCTCGCTGTATTCGCACGAACTCTGTAGGCGTTAGATATGTACAATTAGTACGGTCAGCAATTTATGCGGCCATTAGCAATTTATCAGGCAGTTCGCAAGTCATACTCGAGCTGACCAGTCGCGTGATCACATTATCACTTCATTTATCGTTTATTATTATATTATATCATCTTTGTGTCAGCTTATATACTATCAAGGTCAAACTCGGACTATCCTTTATTTCTTTCCACCTCGATCAACTATCAAGTCGTGTACAGTTAACATACGGGCCCGTATAAACTCTAAAGAATGTTGGTCGCATGTCTAAGCCACCACGCAACGTTATTTTTGGTTCCCCAACATATCCGGGCTGTAAATTAAGTCCAAGTCTCACCTCTGACCGAAATTTCGACTGCCATTTATCAACGGAAGCCGGAAATCACAGAAAACTGCCAAGATCCAACTTTAGGCATCCCAATAGGGTTCGACACCGAAATTGTTCTATTCTGAAGTTGCTGTGTGACAGTTCTGGCAAAATAAGTTTCAGGAATAACTATTGCCTGCGGGCTTGCAGAAAATATAATACATACATTGCCTATATAATATACTACATGTATTTATATTTATTGTGAATTTGTTTTTTTCTAATACTCTATTGTTTCCTTAATACGGGTAGGTACACAAATAGTTAATTTAAATAAATCAAACTAAACTTATTCACGAAAACTGAGTTAGATTTCTATTCCATGTTGAAGTTACATAAAATGGAGGAACGAATTTCTTAAATTTACAATCTTGCAAACAGACAATTATTTTGCTACATGAAGCTTTGTACTTCAAGAGGTACCTACTACCTTTTAGAAATTACGGAATTCAACAACGATAGTCATCGGATCCCTAACACATGTATTTTTAGCTTGGCCTTGACCTTGCTAATTTGCAAAGCCAACATAGATCATGTTCATCACCTTAGTACCTACTTTAAGCTTGAATTAATAACTCCGTGTTATATTTCCTTAAGATCAAGAACGTGCCAACCCTATAAGTTTTAGGACAACGGACGTGCGGCCAGTAACGTCAACTAACTTTGATTTTAACGTTTAAACTTTCGCCTTTTAAGTCGGTGCTACCATGGCGACCATCCAAGAATATAACTGGTAAGATCGTTAAAAAATAGTCAGTGAAAATTTGATTAAACTTTAATTACAATATTACCTACTTAATGTGTTTTTAGAGGTGTATTTTTTTTAATTTCAGGCAGTCGTGTAGTCAGAAAATAATCCATGTGGTTTCCATAAAATATGTAAGTCGGTACCTAATTACAAAGAGTATAGAAAAGCTACTTAATATTTACAAAAATTTGGCCCATGCGGTAGCGTGCCCAAGATGCTAGCCGCATTTCCACGCTTAATAGCCATTATTTTTATTTTTAAATTAAGTGTATATCTATTATACATTATGCTGACATACCGAACATTCCCATGATGCTTACAGAAGAGATAGTTATTGAACGTCTTGGAAAAAATATATCGACTCTAAATTGACTAGTTAAAATGTCAAGAAGGTTACTTGGGAAGAGCGACAAATGCATTTGGTAACCAAGCAACGGAACTTTTAGTCAAAATGTAGTACTTAATCGCCGCCATACATTTCCGTGTGACCAATAAATTTGAGCTTATAAAACGCCCGTAACACATCGTTGGGTAGCTTTCTGGCCACTTTTGCACCGTAAATACGGAACTATACACTCTTCTATAGGATTTTTGTGGCTATTATTGAGTTACTTATACAAGTTATTATAGTTTTAATGTAATAGATATAATCTTATTCAGTATGAAACGAATTTATTATATTTTATTAAATTAATCAAGTTGGAATAGAAAAAAAAGTGGGTCTATTTAAGTGCTATTTTCTAGCCAATTGCCAACGTAAATAATATAATTGTCTGCGATGTTTAATATCTATAAAATAATAATTTAATTAAGATATAATAAATTAAGATTTAAATTAAAATTAAGCAGGTATCAAAATGCACTCAGCAAACCCAAAACGCTGGCAGCATTGCCACGTTGAATGGCAATGCTGATGTGTTGATGCTGATAAGATTTTAATGTAGCTACATATAGGACATATGTAGAATTCGAACATCCATTACCTACTTCATTTCCCACAGCAAACACATTTACTTGGGACGACAAAGCGCTTAACCCGATTAAGCAGCAAAACAGGAATAAACACGGATCGCTGACGCGCTGCTATAGTTGGAAATGTACCAGAGATGCTGTAGATTTGCAAATATTTGCAATTCGTATTTACGAACCATTCCAAGTATTACTTGTACCTATTTCGATCGATTTGAGCATAGTAAATTACTGACCAAATTCTAATATGTGACAGGACACATTTAGCTCTGCTCAGTGTCTTATACAGCGAAAATTTTTAAAGCCATGTTCTCCATTATAGTACTTACTATCTATGTCACAATATAATGATTATGTTAAGATAAGCTTCTACCACCGGTTAGAAAGCAATCCTATGTGGAAGAAGAGCCAAGAAACTATGGTTAAGGAATTTGTACACCTATGGTGAGTAAATTGTTACGTGTATAGAAGAAGAACGAGGTCGGGCTAGATAGAAGAGTGCTTCAGCGTTCCCGTGGCCCCTTCTATGTAGCGGGAGTCTAGCCACCTAGGGTTCTAGTCCGTAGCTGGAAGGGGTCTGAATTTATTCACTTGTCTCCATCGGGTTTTGCGGGTATCAATACGGCTTTCCCCAAGTTAAAATAACGGTAGGCTATAGTAGATGTAGTGAAAATAACGTCCCCATTGTTAGAATCCCTATTCTTAGGATTTCTTAGGAACTTTAATATAAGTGCCTATTGCATATATACTTGTGCAATGCGCTATGCAGTAAAGAATGAATGAAGCCACAATAAACATCAATGCACTCTGTCCACATACGAGTATATTCGTCACACACACACACATAAAATGCTAATTATGAGACGGACCGGCTTTTATGACGAAACGCTTTTACGCTAAATTGAAAACAACTCATGCTTTATTCAGGACACGCGGATTATCACTGCCCAGTTCAAACAGACTCCGTCGTCATCACCAAATGCACGGCAATACGAACGAAATTCCAAATTGCGGGGGTCATTGCAAAAAAGTTGTTGTTCTATCAAACGATCTGCATTGACTTCGGTATGACATTTAATTCTGATGTTGTTTTCAATCCATTGCCTCTGCGTTCACGTACTGATTTGGATGTCGATTGCTTTTAATGTTTATATGATGTCTAAAATCACTGATTTCATGATTATTTAGATTCATATTTTGACATCAAAAATATTACTTTAGACCAGAAAAAAGTTAAAACAATTGAAATAAAACTAATTATACGGATTTTATCGCGTTTATTTTATGTTTTTTACGTTCCCGCCGTTTCGGCTGCTTTACAGCAACCATGGTCACGAGAGGACTGAGGTGGTGGACGTCCTAGTGTCATTGTCTGAGACGGGGTACCCTCATATTTAATTGTTGCTTGTGGTCCGATCTACGCAGAAAATACTCACAGTGTCTTAAGGTCTTGCAATGGATATAATTAGTCTTATTCACATTGAAATAAAACTAATTATATATATATAATAGTATTCGTATAGTATTCGTATTTATAAATATATACTTATATGATCCCAAACTATGATAACATAACGACAATAATGGCATAGAATTTGTAAACGAGAATATTTCTTTGACGATGGTCGGTCGATGACTGGTCAATATCGGACATCAGTGCACAGTGATTGATGGACTCGGATGAGGGTGAATCTGGAAGCTAACGAGTGTACACTTTTTGTGTTTGCTTTCAGTAATCTTCAAATAGAGATATTATTATATATAAGAGATGATATTCCATGAGATAAAAACATGAGATTACTCGTATAATGGTTTTAAAATATAATAATAATAATACCAGCCCTTTTTAATGTCCCACTGCTGGGCATGGGCCTCAGCTGAATGCGAGGGGGATTAGGCTATAGTCCACCACGGCCCAGTGCGGGTTGGTGGTCTTCACACATCTTTCGAGAGGTTCTCTCAGACATGCAGGTTTCCTCACGATTTTTTCCTTCACCGTTTAGTAAGTTATAATCGTGGGTGAAAATGAGATTCATACATGAAATCTAGAAATCCCAGAGGTGCAAGCCGGGGTTTGAACCTGCGATCCTTGTTACCCAGGCGTTCTACCAACTTGGCTATCTCTGCTATAGTGGTTTTAGACTATAAAATAGATTTAACTTGGATTTTAACTATTAACTACTGTGTCAATAAGTGTCATGATTGATTGAATCACGATAAAGCGTATATTTGTTGTATTCTATTCAAAGGGCACTATCAGTTCAGTCGTCCACTGATATAGCTAATTGACAGAATAACTGACAATACAGGAATAGGCTATCGCCTCGTTCAATTACTTTTTATTCAGATAACTAAGTGAATAATGTAATCAATCCTTAAGTGATGTGCGGAATTGATTCAGAATCAGAATATTTATTATTCATCTTAATCATTAAGTACAGTACTTATGAATCGTCAAAATAGTTGCAAAATGCTAAGCTACAAAATTACCACCCGTTCAGAATGTCGTTCCTATACAGAAAAATGGGCAAGAAACAACATGGTTGGTCTTTTTAAAAAGGTCTTTTACATTTTGAGCAGTACATTGTTATGGGTATGTGAGAACAATATAGGAACGGCTATGCAGACTTTAGCAGCTGGTCAAAAAGTACTAACTCTAATTAGATAATTACAAGTTAATGGCTACATAGTTCCCACATTTACAAAAAAATGAAAATCCAAGTAGTCTGCTCGTACAAGGTTATTTATATACCCGAGGAGCCGGACCAGCATCTGACCCAGCATTTTTATTCTTAAGATAAGCATCGAGTGTTTAGTATGCCTTCTGACATAGCGTAAGTTTTATATGTATGAAGGATGTCGAAAGCGAGGTTGATCTATTTGGTTTCTCTCTTAACTTGTATCTTAAATCTTGTATCTTAAATCTTGTTGCATATTCAATATTCAAGCCACTAATTAGTGCAGAATATTCACTTCCCTATAACCAACGTATAACCAACTCTACCTAGACTTCACTGGACTGATTATTTTATTCTGAACTAAAGTAAAGTTATTATTATTAAGTATTTCCATGATTGCCTTTGTTGTCAGACAAAAAGTCAATTAAACAAAATCGATAAAAGTTTTACCATTAATCCGACATCTTGTACTCAATCTGTTCCCGAAGACTTTGTACAATCTTTATCAAAGCCAACAAAATATACAAATTGCTGGAGCAGATGGATCTTTGTATACCTCAAACTTACTTAAGAGGAAGTTGGTTTGATGTCTTGGTTGAATTAAGTGTTTACAATCTTTTAATCGATGGTTAAAGGCAGGCGTAATATCAACATGATCAATCTTAATTCAGTTCAGTATTATGATATAGCCTAGTTTGATTGTATGCATTTATTTTTAAGTGTTTTCTTAAAAAAAAACTAAATTAGTCTTGTTTTTTTTATAAACGTGTTATAACTCAAGCTGATGTACGTACAATATTTTTTTATCCCTGTTATTAGTCTTACTACTGTTTTTTTACACTGATGGTTTTAATAATGGTCTTTTTGATACATAGTTTGATGTCATACTATTTTTAAGATTTTTTTATTTTCCTGTTTGTAAATATTTAAGTTATTTACAATAACAAATAAATGATCTTTATTTTAACTAATAATTAATCGATATAAAATATATATGTCGTAAAAAAATCTGTCACTGTCATTCTCATTTATAAAAGCTGCAGTGTGAGTGGGACGGAAGACACTTATACTTATCTTACTATCACGCTACATACAAAGATGCTGTTTGAGCCACAGCAGTATTGCATAGTGACGATTTTATCGCTTTTACAGTTCATTATAGATGCGTCTGACGCGCTTCAACTGCGCGTAAAAATTTCGTCATGTGCAAACGCTCTTACAACGGCCCTAAAATATTGGTTTCTTACTCACTGAAAACTTTCTAATCATATCGGATTAGTTGCGAACGCTATAATGGTTAACATGTCAGCCGATAGGCCTACGCATACCGAGTCCCTTTGTAAGCACCCCTCGCTTTATTCGCTTCGTTCTACAAGCGTATCTCAACACAAAAGGTGTCCGAAACAAAAACTCGCGGCTGTATTCTAGATCTCACGTGAGCCAAATGAAATCGCATGAGCGAGATCGGATTAACAACGCCTATTGTTGTAAAACGATAAATTTCCCCACACCGACCTGCAGCTTAACTCTGTATCGTAGTGTTTAACGCCGGACCAACCACTTCCAGCCGCCGTATTGCTTTAGAATAGGGGGTGTATTATGAACTCTTATTTCGAGACTCACTTCACTTTCCCGGCCTAAAACATTTCAACTGTATCATGTTAATGACATAATTACACGCTAGGATATACTTTGTATTAGTATGTAATTGTAATTTTGCTCAACAAGGTTGAGAAACAAGATAGTTTGTTTTTATAAGCAGAAGTATGCATTATTGAGTTAAAAAAAAATGCTAGGTTATTCACAATCGTTACTGGAAATAGAGTTAGTAATACGCCTTCTGATTTTTACGCTCGTAAGGCTTTCATCTAAACTTTAATACTATAAAGTCGGTGTTGGCCGAATATTGTTCATGTGTTTCTAATGATGTGTTAAACATTGGAACAACCTTTATATTACATCCTTTTTTATTTTATTTGTAAAAATATTGGCTTTAAAAAAAGACAAGCCCGCTGTGTTTCTCGTCGGACCTTCTTAGTCGAGGTCGCGATCCGATCCGGTTGTAGAGTTAAGAAAATTTTTTTTTTAAGAAAATTTGTAAGTGCCCCCGTAGGCCTATACGAAATAAACGATTTGACTTTCACTTTGATTTATGCTACTTTTCTATCTATAACCGTAAAATTTGTCACAATTTTATTCGCTAAATAATAATAAATAAGGACAAATGAATGCCCCGCGGTGTTCAATCTGAAGGGTGAGAGCCTCACAAAAACCGTTGATTAATATGTGGACACGCACGCCTCGCTTTTGATATGGCTCGGCAATTGGGCAGAGTGCACCGCCAGGATTAAAATGAATTCTGTCGACAGCAGCGCAACATAAAAAGAGACAGCACACGGTGATTGGAATCTCCATCACGTTCTGTTGACACACTCGGCTCCGTCATGTTGGAATAATTTGTAAATTTACAGCGAAGCACTGGGTTTACAAGTTTGAAGGCATTTTTTTTTTGTTGTTAAAGCCAGTGTTATATATTTGATAAAAGTTAAACACTCTTTCATCACAGAGGTACATGGATGACGTGAATACTAGTGAATACTATACCTATATATATTTGGTTGATTATTTACGCACGGTTATATCATATGAAAATAACTAATCGCTGTTTTTACATGGAAGGTATATGAAAAAAAAACTATTATTGGGGGCCTTAATCAACGCAATAAAACCCAAAACAATCTTAAAATTCTTAGAATTTTTGTCTGTATGTCTGTAAGTTTGTGTGCTCTAATCTCAGAAGCGGCTCAACCGATTTGGGTACGGTTTTGACTTATGTATTGCGGTGAGCTCCGTATAAAATTTAATATAGTTTTATATCAATCAATACACAAATAAAGAAGTTATGTAACTTTAAAGAGGGGGATGAAGTAGCGGGCAACTACGAGTCGTGAATAAAAATAAATTGCTTTATCCCCCACGGTTTATACAAGTAACGCACTATGGAAGAAGACGTTGACCTTTTAATATCAAATGGCTCTAACGATCATGTTCACACTGGCAATATTTCAAACTAATATCGAGCCACGGACGTGACAACGACGTATCAGAAATATGATTTTACATTTTTTTCACTCAACGCACCGTGAAAAGAAAACTCGGTATAAATCGCGTCAAAAACATCTGCCACCGCGAAACTCGCAAGACACGTACCCTCTCTCCCACTTGCCAAGTCATTGTTCGAGAAATATTGAGAATTTTATCCATAATAGTAGCTTATTTCTATATACATTCTTGAGGAGGCTCTCTACTTAACAAGGGTTGTATACATTACAGTCCTGTAATATATATATATACAGAATAAATACCTATGTACAAGCATTATTTGTCCCATAAGTGAGGGATTCCAATCTATTAATGTTGTAGCGACCTCTTCAACCGCGCCACAAGTTACACAGATGGTGCTACAGACGACATTCAGAACAATTGACAATTCTCAATACAATCCTTAAACACGCTATGAGAGTTTTCGGAGCACGCAACATATATACAAGATCCTGACATTAACTGTCGGGGCATAGCGGCCGCCCCACCAGACATACCACCCGCCTGGCTGGAAGATCTTCCCTTTTCCGCTACAGAACCATTGTTCCGCATTTTATATTGACGACCTGATTAGCTCAGTGGTAGTAACCCTGCTTTCTGCGTAGAGGGTCCCGGGTTTAAGTCCTGGTAGTGACAAACTTTGTGTGATGAACTGATATTTGTGCCCGAGGCATGGATGTTTAATATCTATATACGTATTATATACTGGGTTCGCCCCCAGTACATTAGGTATATGGTACCCATAATACAAGCGTTGCTTAGTGTGGGTCCGTATAGTTGGTGTGTTCGTATGGCGATAATATTAATATTATATACACAACACAAAACGGCATTTACTAACATGCATTATGACGTCACGTGTAGCATACACACGGTAAGTGGTACACGCATTGTTGGCTATTGTGCGCTGCTCCGGAGTTTGTAAATTAGGGTCCTATTGAATTTCCACCCGCCAGGGTACATAGCTTGCTGTGGAGCAATCCGACTAGCTGTAATTTTTTAGGGTGATACAGATCAAGAGTATCGAAGTATCAACATACTACCTAGTATTTACTGGGACTGAAAGTGATTTGAATTTCGGTGATAAGTAATACCAACATAACGCGTCACTTTTGAATTTAAATTAAGAATGAGCAATTCTGAACCTCTCTTTATTTTTTTTCTCTACTGAACTAAAGTGCTTCAACTTGTGCGAAACGAATTCACAAGTCGCTTATAATTTATGGCCTGTACACTAAAGCGCGTAACACAACACTATGTATAAAATCACTACAATAGTATGCAAAGCTTTACTATTTGTATGCAAAGACCCTGCAACTAATCAAGCAGCGGGATTTCGGCGGTTACCATTGGTTTACGAAAATTGAATACTAGAAGTTTTCCAATGAGAAAATAAAATTGTAAAATTTATTATAACTTGCTAGACTAACATTGCTTAATAGACATATACTCTACACAAATGGCGAAAGCAAGTCACATCTTCCTCTGACAGCTCCACATGGTAACCACGACCGATCTGACAAGTGCGATACGACAAAGAAGTCTTCTATCAATCAGTGTATGAAGCATAATTGACTGATGGTAGCTATGAGAGTCAAGACAATCATTACAGCTTCAAGCATTTCCCAAATTGACATGAGCGAGACGTCAGCGAGGAAACAAACGAAACTTTACATCTGTCAGTTCAAACAGAGTATTGCGTATATATGGTTCGTTTGCTATCAGCTTTGACGATTCCCTCATTACAAATATGGTTGAAAATAGTAAAACATGTCGCTCATCCGTGCAACACGAGTACCCCTCCATCGCAGATATAGAGCAGACATTACTTTTCATGTCTCATTTGCCACCGCATATTAGTACCTATTGAATGTAGTGACTTATTCTCGTTCCCGCTCGATCGGGACGAAGATTGGCTTCGTATCGGAGATTTTCTCATTTCGGATTTAGTTTTTGTTGTATTGGAGTAGGGTGGAATAACCGAGATTCGGTAAGCTGGTATTTGGTAAGCATTTTTATTCGAGCCAATTTCGGAGGATCTTCAATATATCGAATTAATTTATCGAAATATATAACTATAACTGGCACGGTTTACTTTAACATATTTTGGTAACTTGAAAGTTAATAATGAGAAGGTAATATTTCGTGAGATTAACATTATTTTATTTATGACGAATGATATACCTTATCATTAACTTCAATATCTCAACGTAGGGAAAATGTGTCATTGGGGACAACTTTATACAGGTTGTAAGTAGTTTCGTATCGAAAACTGATTCCAAGGAAGCTCATGATTCTGAACACTCTCCAAAGTTGAAAGTTTCCGTCGATATTTTCATGAATATACGCCTTTTTTGTCAGTATTTTAAAATTGATTTTAGTATAAAATCATAATAAAACTCCATCTTAAGGTGATTTTATATAAAGAATCCATCGGTACTAATTTAGACCTAGAACTGCAATGTATATGAAAACTAGATACACCCGAGCGCACTCTTCACTCGCGCGCGTCGGATATCGCGTGGACCGTTACGTTGTGATCGTGTGGTTTACGATACATTGCGCGCTCAAATATTGATGACTTTTGACAAAAAATATTTCTATAGTTATTTTCTTACAGGCATTAAGTGTAATCTCTACCCAAAGTTATCGCTTTCACGTCCCCCTGTATAAGATTTTTCCATTATCTTGTTTTGCATATAAATGCGCCTATTCAGACACAATTTATTTTGTCTGCAACTCATATCTAGTATACTCGAGGCAATCTCTACTGGCACGAAAATACAAAGTGACTCAATTAATATTTCAACAATATTTCACTTGGGAGACAACAGAAAAATCTTTAAAATTCGTCTGAAAACAGCGGGACCTAAGCGGACGCCAGTGGCACTAGCCAAAATGCAAATGGTCGAGACTGGAAAATTATAACACAACAAATTCATGAATACGATCCGTTGCTAAGATTTCCACAGCACAGTCTCATTCTTATCTATTTCTCACTGAAGGAGTTTGCGAGTTGGTCGCCCGAGGCGATATAAACAAAGGAAATTCCTGAGTGGGTCGTCTCTCGGCCAAACGTTATTTATGAGTGAATATTCAGGATATAATTTCTATAATATAAGCTAATAAAACGATTCTCATGGCAACGCGAACCTTATTTGATGATACAATTATTTGATATATACTAAACTAGCTATCCCGGCGAACTTCGGACCGCCTCAGAATCAAATGTATGAGTAAATAAATAACAAAGAATAGGCACCATATTATTACAGGTCAATAACCGGAAAACATTGCGCGCCATAGAGTTATAATTTTCAGAAATTGAATTTCAACCTAATGCCAGCAATTTGCATAATAATGAATGCTTACGACACGTTTTAAGTTGCCTTTACCTTGGCCGAACCGAATTCACTTTCGCCACTGTTATCGAGCTAATTCAGAACATTTATTCCTATACTAATTTAGAAATATCGAGCGGTATATCGCGATTCCAATTAAGATTACTTAGGCATTACAAGTTATTGAAAGCTTAATTATTATAATTATTTAAATAGGTACTGAAAAACGTCTTTTCAACCTTGATGCTTCGCTTCGATATTGGGGCTATCGTAAAACAATAGTTACATAGTAATAACTAGCTCTCCCTGCGAACCACCTCGCGATCAAATGTATGAGAAAATCTTAATAAAAATCCCATGTAAAAAAATATTCGATCATAAAAATCGGCTCTCATCGGTTCATCAGTTATAAAAGTTGTTACTAACACGGCATTGTTCTACATATAGATGTAAATAGTTACCTAGAATGAATATAATTAGGTAGTGTCTCAAAACATTAAACACAATGGCTATTTCGTCGGCACTGCACTTCAGAATAACATTTAATTTAACGAAATATATTTTCAAGGAAGTTCATTTAGTTGAAGGAATCCATTTGAAACGGCGAGCGCCCGGCTCCATATGAAAAGCCTTTTAATTACCGTTTCTTCGGTGCACTGAAACCGACGCTATTAGACAACAAAGGGAATCGATTATTTGCACAAACGTTCATTGTTCTTGGTCATAATTAATATTACATACCTACATACTGTGAGACTATACCAAAATGAGTGAGAGAGTATTCAGCTGAATACCACTTCCTTATAGTTGACTGGACTTAAGAATAAGGATCTCTCTAGATGTGACAATTGTCTATAAATCGGTATAATGAATATTTTGACAAATGAATCAGTATATGGATCGCGTTGATGTATAAAATAACTGTTTCAATATACCGATCAAAGTCGCGGGCAACATCTAGTTTCCATATGTGTTACTGGATACTGAATAATATCACTCTATAAAAGACTATAAATCTACCTATTCATTACGAAATTCATTCATAACGACTTTAAAAATGACACCTAGCAGACTTACACTGGAAATGGATATCATATTATTTATTTCTTAAAAAAACATATTATGATGACGTAGACTTTTGCTGAACCATAATGTCGTATCATTTGTTAACGACGTTTGAAACGATCAATCTTGTAGAGAGAACTCTCCTCAAGAAATGTTAAGTGTGCTTCACTTGTAACTGCACGAATACACCCTTAGCGAATTGAGTAATTTCCATAAAATTACTCTCGCTCGTACGCTCCGTATAATGTAGGCACTAATTACGAGATACATACTTTAACGTCGTTAATTGTAGACGTGTTCGGGAAGAGCTCCGGAGATCCGGAATTAAAGTGATGAGCTCGATTCTTTGGGACGCAATTAGAATTACACGGTAATGTTGTTAGGTTAATTGCTTGTGTGATGTGCTGTCAACATTTTACATTACTTTGGCAATAAATGTCGTCTCTGATGTAACATTTTGTGACATAGGTATCTATCTAAGTATAATGATTCCTTGATGATTTTACGAATACGCATATATAGGATACTTTATCTTTTGTTTAATGTACCTACGCGTCTGAATTTAATTGTTAAAATTCAACCAATCCGTCTACGAATCCAGTACAAACCCAAAAGTTGTTTGATTTAACAACAAAATGTAACCGTAATTCAAAACCTAGGTTTTAGGTAATCAAGTGACTTTGATCCTCAAAAACATTGGATTTTCGAAAGGGATTGAACGCGTAGGTGCCCCTTTTCTAATTTGTAAGCTAACGATTTGCAAATTAGCCGACCCAGGGGAAGATTTATTAGAATAGGCTCGGAACTTCAAGAGAAAAAGAATTCCCTTTTATTCCGTCCAATTTATGTGCACTGATTAAGGCATCAATGAGCGAGCGCTCGACGGATTTCGCATAAATCAGAGCAATAACTGTTTACCGGATTGATTTGTTTTTGTTTATTCGTAGCCCGCTACTTCGTCAGCCTTTGTGTGTGAACGAGATTAGTTAGCTGAAGATTATATCAAGCTTATTATTTGTTATTGTCTGACTCCGTGCGTATGGATTTACTACAATCTTTCAGTATAATTTTTGTACACTTAGGGCTTGAATTTGGAAACCTTTCTTAGCCGGCATCTAAAAGCCAAAATCCACGTTTAAGTTTTAATATTACGTTAAGGTTTGAGTCGACGGTGCGTACTCTCCCTGCGCCATCTCCCATATAACTTCAACAGTACAACTCTGCCTACCTTCTGGGAATACAAGCGTGATGCTGTAGAGAGTTTTAAGATAAGTGATATTGAGTTTTATATGCCGTTTACTTGAGGAAGCAAAGAAGCTTTACTGCAGAACAGCATTTGAAATTATCTCCCTCTTCATATGAACGCACTAAAATCGTTATTTTATAGCCGCTCCGAGAATTCTAGACATCTTTATCTACGGACGTTTCGTAGCGTATGTTCCGTGATATACGAAAATATATATCCGTCAGCGAGATACGGAATGACTGGACTTTTATTACGTACTCCAGATATTTCACTCTGCGGTGTAGATAAATAATTTATAAGGGTTTTCTATGTGCCTAATACATTACCTGCTTGTTTCAGTTCCGCAGTGATCTTGACCTTTATTCTTTAGTTTAATCGTATTTTATGCTTATGTTAGTGACTAGTTAATTATGGATTTAATATCTACTCTAACTATCTTATATTTCTGCTTGTTTAAAATGCATAGCAAAATAAATTGCAGTAGCCATAATATAATGCACATATTCCCATAAAAATGTCAGAGCATAGCGTTTATACTATACGGACGAGGCGTCAAGAATTGATAATTAATAGGATTTAATCAGAAAACCGGTATGTCGTAAGGTAACTGAAACCAACGTTACTAGTGTTTAGTGATGTGAATAACTTTCCGAGTTTAGAAAAACCAATTTCAGTTTATAAATATTTATGACGTATCTATCTTAATGTTTTTCCAATTTATTTTTCTAAGGGTGAATATGTTGGTTAATTTTTCAGTACCTTAGTAGGTACTACGGTATACTACTAAGTTACCCGGCTCACACACTCAAATCATTTCCGTTGGTCCAGTATGTAAATCGCGTAAAGTGAGTATCACAAAGAGAGCGTGCGTCGTTCTACGTTCCGCGTTCTTCAGTCTGCTTCTTCTGTCGTCTGCCCAATCAGGAGTCGGTCAGGATGCCATACATTTCAAAGAACGTGGAACGTCCATCTATAGGCTATAAAACAATAACTTTAGCTGTCATTTCATAGGAAGTTGCATTATGAACGCGTTTAAAAAATTGTGTAATTCGATACTCCTTCATATTTGGTAAAGAATCGATAAAATAATCGAACAAAAATTACATCGATAAAATTTAAACATCACTACTCGCTGTAATAACAGTCCGGGAGCCGACTCGTTTGTCATGCTAACTAGCCTACTGCTTAATTACAGCCCATCTGCGGCCTGATTGGCGTTTCATTCTGATAATTGTTATCCAATTTAAACTTAATAACTGAGAATAGTCATTTGTAAAATACCACACAGTTCTATGGCGTATTTATAAAAAATACAAGCTGTTTTAGTCGATTAGAATTTTTAACTTTATATTGTAAATGGGATACTTTAACTGATTTGATCTGAATTATGAAAATAATTTTAAATCCATTTTAAGTCATTAGCCACACCTTAATTAAGTGTCTAGCGCTTTTATAGAGTAAATCGGGTTATGTAACTATAATATGTTACACCGTACAAGTATATGTGGGTAGTTGTAATAGGACTACCCACTACCTAGTTTTATATACAAAATGTACCTTAGGTAGGTATTTAGGTTTATGGATTGCTTGAGTAAAATATATGATTAGTAGATAAAGTAACAACACTGTGTGTCTTTTACTTCGTTGCAAGCCTATTTTGCACTGCCACTACAAAACTTATATTATATATAAATTAATCTATATAAGTACCACTAGATAACTAATATAAAATTGAACGTCCAATTAAAATCGTACAGCTATATGATTCCCATCAATTTATTCCTAGCACACATGATAAACTATAATCTAGACACAAGATACTCGTGATCATAATAGATTTCATCTAGACAGTTAAACAGTGTAATACAATAAAGTTTGAGCAAATACATGGCTCTTATACCTGTATGCAAAATGATGAACGCAATGTAAGTTATAAGAGAAAGCGGTTTAAGACCATCCACTTAGGCTGTTGTGTGGTTGGTTCGCGCTGTATTGTGGGCTGCCTATAGGTAGAGTTGATATGTTGTACGCAGAATGTATACCATTTTAGTTGGCTAGAAGTCATTTATCTACATACAAGTATGTAGATGACATGTTGGCGCGTTAAAATTGTACAATAAAAAATATTATTAGGAGTAATTTTAACCCTTACACTAGGCCTGGCCGGCATCCTGAGAGTCCATGTCAGTATTGGTTTGAAAAAATAAAATTGTAAATTATATTAATAAAATG
Source organism: Pheosia gnoma (assembly GCA_905404115.1). Lineage (NCBI taxonomy): Eukaryota > Metazoa > Arthropoda > Insecta > Lepidoptera > Notodontidae > Pheosia > Pheosia gnoma. The sequence continues at coordinate 6,494,139 of FR989907.1, forward strand.
TTAAAAATAAAATATACATGATGATTACAAAGATTTGTTCTAACAAAGAAGTAGAATGTGTATGTGTATGTTTTCTCGGAAGATAATTTATTTATCCATAACTTGATTTTACGAAATAAAATTTACTGATCTATCATTTATTAAAGTTCTTCATTAATTCCTTAACATCGTTCCTTTCAGCTTGATCGCTTTGTATCTATAACTTGCACCAAACGTGTAAACATAGTTCGGAAATAAGCCCGAACTAGCATTGAAATTGGCCCATTGTTGTGAGATCGATCAAGGGCTCGTTTACTAACAAAAGGGATAGGCCGAGTAGCTCGGCTGAGGGCCATTTCAGAGCCTTAACGAGACCTATAGAAAACTAACAATGGCATGGAATCTCGATGAAACCTCAACATTCGCGTAATAAATGCGTTTCCAATAATAAATCTAAACTATATCAAAACCTGGAGCTGCTGAGATTAAAATTATGTTCTATGAATATCGTAATATTAGTATATTAAGTTACCTCAATAATAATACCAACATAAAATACGGAAAATATGTTTTTATTTATTTGATTGTAAGTTTGACGGAGGATCATGAAACAATGGCACTCTAGAATAAATTAATATAGGCTACTTTTTATACAAAAATAAGTTGTTTACCTTTACATTCTTTGTCGTAGCATTCAAATATAGTACTTAACTTTTCAAGCATGGTATGTTAGAGCCAGCAATATTTATGATACAGTTGCTTGAGTCTAGCAAGAAGCTCCTATTATAATCACACCGTTATCGAGAAGTATCATTCTTATTTATAGTGAGCGTCGCGACGTCTTATAGTGGGCATCGCGAAGCCTTATAGTGAGCGTAGCGACGCCTTATAGTGAGCCATGTAAACCATGCTCGGTGCATTATTATTATTTATAAAAATCGATATAAGACTTGGTCTAGTTTATAAGACTTGCTCTTGATCCGCAGAACAAAATCTAAACGCACACATTCTATTCATTTAAGAGTCTCCTAGATCTTATAGTACACTTCAGTATTTTTTAATGTTCAGTGGTGTGTATCTCATATATTAATGTACTTCACTTTTCGCCAATAGCACCGAAGAACAAAGCGTAAAAGGGTTCATAATATTATAACGGTGTGTCAAGTGCTGCGTCTGTTATCTAGCTGCTATATTTAAATCTTGGAGATGTCTAGACTGGCTTGAAATGTGAGCTTGAGTAAGATTTTCTCATAACTCACATGCCTTTTCTTTATTGATCCCTCGTGATATGGTGAGTTTGTTTATACCACGTATAAATTGAAAGGAGATACAATATAAATGGTTTACACGAGATGAAAAAAAACCACAAATATATGGTGGGGTCGGATTGCGTAGGTCTCATTGAAGGATTTATGCAATAGATCAGGCGTTAATTACCTATAAGTGTTAAAATGGACGTGACAAAAATATATAGGAAACTAATAAAATATGTATTTCCGTAATAGAAGTGATAGCCAAGTTGGTGGATCGGTGGGCTCGGTAGCGTGGATTGCAGGTTCAAGCTCCGAATCACACGTCTGGGATTTCTGAATAACATGCGTGAATCAAATTCTCAACTATGATTATCACTTGCTAAACGGTGAAGGAAAACATCATGAGGGAACCTGCATGTCTAAGAGAACCCCCCGAAAAACGTGTGAAGTCCGCCAACCTGCACTGGGCCTACGTAGCGGAATATGGCCTAATCCCCCCGCTTTGATGGGAGGCCCGTGCCCAACGGTGGGATATTACAAGGGTTAGTATTTTATATACTATTTTGAATCGTAGTTTTTTTTATATTTCATTTATTATTATCTATAAATCTAGGAGTATGGACTTATAAGAAACTGTGCGTAGTTCCAACAACAAGGAACTTTATAGCGGGATTTAATATGTACAATTTTAAAAAAATTACACCTGTACTTAGCGCCAAAGCGGCCAAAATCAAACATAATTTACAGAATTAATTTATATATCAACGTGTTTCATATAACTTACTGATTCAACTGTTAATATATTTTACACTAATTTTGTTACAGCTTATATTTCAGTCAGGGCACCCATCATTATATTTGCCTATTATATTTGCCTACAAAGGGCTTCTTTACAGAGCAGGTATACAAAATGTTTAGACATGTTTTTCAGATTTATAGGTACATACCTATAAATCTGAAAAACATGATGAAAAATATACGAACACTAACAATCCCAGTAGGTACAATATTTATTACAGTTGAAATGTTGTGGAAACAAAACCTCGTATACCTTGTGTCGGGTCGTGCGCGTATATTGAGGAAAGGTGACCGTCCATCTGCCTGATCTATGGCCACAAACTAGCTCTGAATTATAGAGGTCACAAGGGACCTGTGAATAGTTTATGGAAAGTAAAATTGGCCAACTAATGTACGTCAGCTCCGGTGCCTAACCTAGGCCCCAAGTCTGCTAACACAATCGATTCATAATCGAACAGCAACCGCATAGTAACTGTCACTTTTGACAGATATTGTATAGGGTATTGATATAATAAGAAAAACAGTGACAACACGTTTCGTCGATGACATTACGAGTTCGTAGGTACACTGCGTGTCTAAAATACGTGTCTATACATAGATACGTACATATGCAGTATCTCAACAATCAGTGCTGACATTTATTTTTTCCGCCAAACACCGATACAATGTGAACGGCGCGTCATCAAAGTGATAAATGATCGTTGCACGTTCGAACGGACATTTTGTTTTGAGTTGTCGCCTCCATCCATCTTGCGAGACACCCACGTAATTAATTAAGCCAGAAAACTTGCGGGCTCATCCCGCCGAGAGGTATTGTTGGAAACGGGATCGACTCCACTATTATCGGAGAGAAAAGAAAATATACGTTCTATGTATAACTCGAAAATGGATGTAGTATTCATATTATATTTTGATTCTTTTGATAATTTCATTTAGATCTTGTGCCTAACTTTAGTTTATTGTTGTTCTTACCCTTCAACTCATTATAATTACGCAAGCCACTATGCTTACATTTAAATGTGGAGGCATTTTTGTGTATATAATTTTATTTTTAATTTATTATACAATGTCATTATTTTATTTACTTTGTTTATATTTCCTATGAATAAGTATATTTTAGATTTTTGTTTTTCCATTTCGATATCTTTGTAAATAACTATCGTAAATAAATGTAATTTAATTATTATAAAGAAATTCAAATTACTAATCACAGTCTATGAAAAAATATAGACCGCTTAGTCTGAGTTGCCAATAAAATAATATGTGATAAAATGAAGACTTTACCGTAAGAAATAACATAAAAGTTATACTTGTAACATAATTCAACAAGATGTTGACCAAAAGAATAGGAAAACTAGTAAAACCGTATCACATACAACGTTGAAGCCGTCGTAAACTTGGCCGAAAATCTTTGCATGAGCCGACGCTATGCCAAATCTCTAAAAGAGTGTCTTAAAAATATATCTTACACAAAACTATTTCAATAAGAAAAAAATATGACAACTTTACAGTCTGTATCTTTTTTATTTAAGTTATACCTCCCAAGTCAGCTCTCAAGTTTCTTGCCAAACTTATTACATTCAAAGATATCAAAACATGTTTTTTTCATAGAGAATCGTAATTATAATTACTTTCCAACTGACGGTGCAAGAAAATTTCAAAGTAAATTATAAGTAGAGATTCTAACACGCGAAAAGAGCAATCCCTCGGAATCACGTCTCGTTATTTACTTATTAAAACTTTGAATTGGAGGCGTTTCCAATAGACGGAAAAGTAAAATTAACTTTTGAATGATATAGCAGTGGATATTTACCTATATATTTAAGAGGGATAGTATACTTGCGGGATTGCGATAAAATATTTCTGAAGTGAAAAGATAATGTTACTATCCATTGAAATACTTATAGGTGCGTTGAGATGTATTATAACTTAAGAATGTATTGTATACAGCTACATTTTACTTACTATACAGCAAATAAAACAAGCGGCCAGCTTCAGTGAGTGTATAATATAAGTAAATAAGCCTGTGCCGTTCTCCAAACAATAAAAGCGTCAATCTTCATAGTTATTCAGCGAGCGTATCATTCACAATCGCTTCCAAATAAAAATATCGATTTCATTTTCCTTTGTGTGTTTGCTCTTAAAGTGGGCAAATAATAAAATAAGGCGCGGTTACCAAATCCAATAATATCGCTCGCCCACTCAAAGGGCCCGGAATTGTGACGGATCTCACGAACGGAATTTAATATTTTATCGCCAAAGCTAGCCTTGGGGAACTCCGCATTGAGCTCGAATTGTTTAGCTTAGGACTAGTCAGTGAAATTATATTCCTTTTAAAATACGTATTGTTTATTACTGCCACTGTTTGAGCGGTAGAGATATATAAATGAATTCCTGGTTTGGTAAAGTAGACTTAACTGTGTGCTGATAAGATTAAAGGAGGAAGTATATACTCCTTTGTATATTCTGTTACGTAGAGTCAATAAGTAATTAATACACAAATATGAATAAAAACCTACGAAACAAAATTTCCCCGCGTTCAATTCAAGTCTATCATTGTTACCCGCGCTAAATTTCATATAATTTAGTCAACAAAATACGCCCAAATAAACAATTGGAATGCAATTATTAAATTCTTGGACGGGAAAAATCACAGTCACAAGTGCTGTGTAAGAAATTTACGGTCCCCTACTACGTGGGGCCTGCCGGGACCCCCGGGGCCCTGGCTATATTAAAGGAGGGTTCTGTACTTATTAAAAGTGAAAGTGCAACAGGGGGAACAGCAGGCGGACTGTGTAGGTACCTATTTAAACACCTTCAGGCCTTCGTCCCGTGTCCCTTATATTGGTCACCGGCTGTTGTTTAATGGCTTATATTGTGTTGTTTTGATTATAAGATCGAAGTTGGTTCTGTGGTTTGAGATGCCAAACGTTTTATGAAGTGAACAATTTTCGATCGATCAATATCAGCCAATTAATTCAAACGGTGATCTTAGTAACAATAATGAATTACTTAGCTGTATGACGTTACCAATTTCAGTACACTACAAAATTACACGCAGTGAAAACATTCCTATCACAGATCACCCTAAGAAAGAAAGAACACGACATAACTAATAGCTATTAACATACTATAGTTACAAGTATACAAAACACTAACTTTTTCTTCTTTCTTTACGAAATGAAATGCGATGAAATAAAATGGATATGAATATGGCCTCACCCGCAACTTTGTGAGTATTTTGCCAATGTCAGGTATTTAATAGCGGTATCATATTCATATTCAGTAAATACACATCATAAATAAAATATGGATTATGACATGAAAAATTGGATACTCCACAACACTAAAGTTAAATATATAATGCAGAACACTTATTGTTTGATAATAAGGGACTCAAAAGACAGAGCTGTAATGACATTGAAATTAAAAGGCACAGAATAACTTTTTTTCATCCGTAACAGAAGAAAGTTCCGGTGAATTTGTTCACGCACCCTCTTTTATTTAAATGAATTATTCACAGCAGCAAAATACGGGGTGAGAAGTTTAAAGCGGAAGTCTTTCTAACTGTCAATAATGTGCTTTAATTTATTTCACTGTGAGTGTGTATTCATTATTCAATTTAAAGCGAAATAATATTTTTTATGAATACTACCCACCAGATATAAGATGTGGAGAGGTTTTATTCTCTCTACCTGTTTACAAAAAGCGCTTCGGTAGTATTTATCAAATACACTACCTTCGATAATTAAATAATTACCTACCCGCAATAATTTTCTGTTTAATGACCTTCCAAGTAAATATTTTCGGATTAGGATTTAGATCAACTGAACACATCGATAAGAAATAGGTTATTGCTATATCATTATTCCACGTCAGCCTTATCTATGCCCCAAAAATTTACTGCCACAGCCTGTCAGAATCAGCTCAGAATAATATTTTGTGGCGTTTTAATAAAATTGACTCCACCGTTCCCGGAGACGCCTGACATGGCGCGTGCAGTTTATTGTCCACCACTATAAAGGAAAGGAGCCACGCTTTAGAATTCTTTTGCTCATTCAAAAAAAGCAATTTTCTTAAGATCGAAGTTCCGTTAGATATCTTTATGTTTATATACTGTCTCGATTGTGGAAACAATTTCAATGATGAGAAAAGTCACGATTAATGTTTAATAAAGTTTTATTTTTTAATTTACGCTATTTACTTGTTTCATCGGAATGGCATAAGATTGATATTGTTTGATTTATCTATACATATAAATAAAATTGGAGTGTCTGTTTGTAACACAGATCACGAGAGATATGCCGTGCGGTTCAAAATGTATGGGAACTCGCTGTCTCCGTTTTGTTCCCCACCACTCGCCACAAAACACATGCAATTACATAAAACCAACCAATACGAAGTCTCACACACACACGCCAATAATTCGGTGCGTGCTGCGTCGTCGCCGCATGCAGCGGCCGTACCACGCGACGCACCAGTTTATTCAAAGTATCGTTAGACGATCTATCCATTGCCTGGTGGTACTTAAAGAGCCATGTATTTTGTACAAAAATAAAAAAGTCGTTGTGCTACATGAAAACTAAAATAACATAATAAAGGCATTAAATATTTTTTGATTTGTTGTTTTTAATGATTTTAAAGACGAATAAATAAAATACTTAATACTGGCTGGTGAAATGAGATTCCATCTTTCACGTAGTTCACTTTGCTGCTAGTATTTTTGCACACAACCACGGAATAACACGGCATTTAAAAAAAAGTTAGAGCTCCGATACCGACGTGCAGTTGCAGTCGACTGACGGCGAAAACTCTATGTTAGCCTAATTTTGGCTAAATGTGAGCGCAAGCCCACCGCTTTCATAACATATCTCCTCTCATATATCTGTGGTTTGTAATATTAAAATAACCGCTTTTTACTAAATGCATTTGGATGTATACACGGTACCTATACCGAAACAACATTTTTTTTAAATTTTTGTCTGTCTGTCTGTCTGTCCGTCTGTCTGTCTGTCTGTCTGTCTGTCTGTCTGTCTGTCTGTTTGTTCCGGGTAATCTCTGAAATGGCTGGACCGATTTTGACGGGACTTTCACTGGCAGATAGCTGATGTAGGAGGAGTAACTTAGGCTACTTTTATTTTAGAAAAAAAATAGGATCTCACGAAAAAAAATTAAAACCAATGTTGCAGCGCAGCGCCTGATTAAGTTTGATAGCAACAACCTGCAATGCGTCCCGCGGGCTCAGAATGGGCGAGCAGGCTGTTTTCAACGGTTGTCTTTGTTAAATACCACGCAGACGAAGTCGCGGGCAACAGCTAGTTTTTAAATAAAATAAAAAATACTAAGTAAAATACGTTCATATTTTTCTTATAAACTGAAATATCATGTAATTTGCAAGTCGTTATAAGTACCTACATACACATCATAAAAAGCAAAGTTTTGACACTAAAAGTTAACGTATAAATTTATAGGTACCATTCGACCTTTTTCATAACCTCTTGAAGTTTTTAATAAAAATCCCGAAGCTATAAAAGGCGTGTTCCACACTATCTAATATTTTATTACTATCTTTAGCCTAGAATACACCATAAAGCACGGGATAATTTAATGCGATGAATTAGATTAAGAAAAATAATAAGGGTGCGTCAACATCAAGAGGCGGACACGTCGTAAAATTTATATTAACCTATAAAAGTGAGCGATATTAAAGTTTCAGCGTATCTCCTCCTCTCGTGGGTATTACTTCTCTCACGCTATTGATGCTGGTCCTATTATAGTCTAGTCCAGCACGTACTAGCAACTTCCTGATGCCATATAAATGCTTGAGAAGTGGACAACTGCCTCTTGCTCTACGTCCCCTTCTAGGTCAGTACTATGGTCCACCTGCCGTCATTCCACTATATCAAAGTGTCCTGTCTATCTGTCCTGTGTATGTCTGTTTACTTTTAGAATCTGCAGCGACGTCCACAATATTCCTATGATAGGTTTCGATATTGCGGCCCGGGGGGAGGGGGGGGGGGGTACCTAATATGGACTGCTCCATGGCTCATTGTGCGACTCTTCTGTACTTGGAGTGAGCAGTACGCATCGATTAAGTACGTATTATCTTGTTCTTGAGACATTGTGGAGTAGCGTATATACTTACAGTGAATACGCAGATCAGAGTAGACCTCAAGCCGACTCCTCTATAAGATAGTATGGGTAAAATCCTAGGAAGAAAATGGGTTCGAAGCATATCACAATATAATTGGTCTCATTCCGAAAAGCATGCATTCAATGTTAAACAGAATTAAATGTTGAATAAATAATTACGATCAATTGCGATGTCAAAGAAGTCCGATGCACGCGAAATAACAGAATTAAGCAAAGAGTCGCTTTTTATTATACGAAAATTTTAAAACGAAATCCTCGCAACCCGCTCGCCGAGTGCGACTCGCAAAAACCAAATGAAACGATTGTTTGATCGCCATTAAAAGTTTTCCAAACATTTAATTGTTTGCTGAGAGGCCGGCCGGCGGGTGGCGCGGGCGCACACAGACTACGCTGTTGGATGGTTGAAAGCGACGATTATTGCGTATTCCGCTGTTAAGGTGGAAGCTCAGGGTCAGGGCGCGAAATTCAAAATGTCAATGGTTTTTATTTGTTTACGAAAAATTTGGATATCTTTACGATGTAATATAGTGTTTTGCGATATTAGCATTCTACATTGCATGCCTCGATGTATTAAGTTTGCTTAAAAAAGTACGCTTAAAAAAGTACGTATGGTATTGTATCGGATTAGGTACTTTTTTAAGCAAACTTAATACATCGAGGCATGCAATGTAGAATGCTAATATCGCAAAACACTATATTACATCGTAAAGATATCCAAATTTTTCGTAAAAAAATAAAAACCATTGACATTTTGAATTTCGCGCCCTGACCCTGAGCTTCCACCTTAACTACAATAGCAATGAGACAGCTTTTGTTAATTCCAGCAATCTCGCTGGTGGCCGACTTAAGTTTAAGAGAAAGTTATATCAAAATGGTGTGCTTAGATGATTAAAAAATATAAAAGGGGTTTCGGCAAATTTTAAATAAGTACTTTGACGTTATAGAATAAAAATAACAAAATGTTTGATAAACCGTTTATTTGTTATTTTTTTAAATCCCACTAATATTATAAATGTGCAAGTTTGGATGGATGGATGTTTGTTACTCAATCACGCCAGAACGGCGGAAAGGATCTGCATGAAATTTGGCACAGAGATAGATTATAGTCTGGAATAGCACATAGACACTTTTTATCCCGGTAAAATGCATGGTTCCCGTGGGTACTTTTTAATCGCGGGTAACACCGCGGGGCGCAGCTATTATATTATATCTACATTACGATCATATTTTTGGTGCAAACAAGAATAGTCGTGCAATGACTGACCGAGCACTGCAGTGGCTCACACTGTCATTTGTCATTTGCCTTGCTGCCAGCCCTACTGTTTATGTCAACTTCGCATGCCTATGTGAAACGATGAAGCTTTGATCAAACCGAGGCTGCCGCGCGAGCCATATGTCCGAGGCAGCCTTGTGAGACCAGTCAGTCAACTAATACAATATGGTCATTGAAGATTTCGTCGACGAAACTAAGTCCTTTGAAGCATATTTTCACCAAAGAAGAAAGTACCCAAATGAGACAGAGCTGAGGTCTTAAAGCCAATCTAATATTCATTAACTTGAGTGCAGTCGCTGATGAACTATTTCAAGCTTTATTTAGGCATTCTCAAAGGCAGGAAAGTGTCTTTCACTCAACACTTAAATATTTGAACAACGGGTACGTGACATGGAAAGTATCTTAAATGCGCAGTAGTAAGGTATGTAAGGTAAGTTGGTAGAACGCTTGCCTCGGTAACGAGGATTGCAGGTTCAAACCCCGGCTCGCACCGCTGGGATTTTTCAAGTGCGAATCTCCTTTTCAATCATGATTATCACTTGCTAAAAAACGGTGATGGAAAACATCGTGAGGAAACCTGCATGTCTGAGAGAACCCCTCTAAAGATGTGTGAAGTCCGCCAATCCGCACAGGGCCAGCGTGGTGGACTATGGCCTAATCCCCCTCGCACTGAGGGGAGGCCCGTGCCCAGCAGTGGGACAATAAAAAAAGGGCTGGAATTATTATAAGGTATGATATTATGAGCTTTTAAATATTGAAAAAAAAAGCAATTGTTCATCTCTTTAAATGAATTTAGTTGGGCCAGTGCTACCTAAAAAAAAACAACGGGCGTTTAACAAAAAACAAAACGATTGCCACGCCCTTATAGGCATCATAAATGTATCCTTTTTAAGCGCAAAATCAAATATATAAATGACCTGTTTACCCGCCACAAATGAAAACACACCCTAAAGCGAATATGAATTTAGGTGAGAGACGAAAAAATACCTCGAGCGTGTGAATTATTCAGTGAATTGGGAAAGTAAAAGCACTCCTCTCCCGCTAGGAAGGCACGTCTGTCCGTCCGGCTGTCACTTATGATGTCACAGTTGCCAGCCTAAAATTACGAACAAACAACCTGAGAAAAAAGAATCTTGTGAATGATTCAATAAGTACGAAAGTGGACTGATTAATAATTCATGAATATTCCACCCCATATGTGTATGTAGTAGTGTAAAAGATAGAGTATTGTGGATTTTGCTTCAGTATGCTTAAAGCTCATATTTAGTATGGGCATGGTTCTGTAATGCATTATTATTAAGCCATATCATATTACTAATTATGATTCACGACTGGCAAATGACAATTGTTTTGCTCGTACTAAAGATTCAGCTAGTTCGTGCAGCTATATATCACAAAATATATACAATAGGGTTCTAATATAGTACTACGAGTAATTACCTGATGGTTCATTTTATATTCTCCTACACTATAATATGATTATAATCTAGTGGAAATTCATCTAGTGAATACAAAGAATACTCGTATTAATGCCCCTCAAAAGTCGACGACGTCGACCTATCCACGCCCTTTCCATGTTATGCTACGTAATGGGTAAATTAAACTTATACAGGGTGTGTTGTAATGAAAACTGATATCATATGTTCAGCTCATGAGTCGGAAACCCCCAGAGTTAGAATTGTCCATTAATATTTTTCATGAACCATATCCATTTTTTGTTTTAAGTATTTTTAAACTGATTTTATAATGGAATCATATTAGAAGTTAACCTCACCCAATTTTGAATAATAACTAAATTAACAAATTTAGACGTAAAGCTGCAATATGAATTAAAACGCGATAAGCTCGAGCGCGCTCGTTACTCTCACGAGTCGGGTATCGCGCGGAGCGTTGTGTTGTGACCGCGTGGTTTACGATACATCGCGCGCTCAAACATTACAACATTTGTAACCCAAGACTTTAAACAAAAATGATTTCTATAATATTACTATAACCATTAGGTGTATCTTTTACTCGATGTTTTCGTTATCATGCCCATTACACCCTGTATAGTTACGTCTAATGGGAAACTGTTTAAATGGAAAAATAAATACATTACTACATCCTTTCCTTATATCTTATTTTTCAGTCTAAGCATAATGTGTAGCAATATTCTAATGGCATTGACACCAAAATTAAACTTACAGCTGAATTATCGCTTTAAAGCGACGTATATTAATAAAATAAGTGGAGTTGAATCAGAATGTTGTTTGTTTATGAAACCATATGTGTACCATTATTGTGGAATGAAATCGATCCTATTATACGCTCAAAGAAGACTAGTATAAGCCAGAGAGAAGTTACACAAATTAAACTGCATAACATCGTACTTTCTCAAGCAGTTCATTAGTTTGAATGGTCAGCCACATTTTGCCAAACGTCTCGCCAGCGAGCCAACATTCTGAAACAAAGTGGTTTTATATCGCGGTGATAACGTTGCAGCATCCAGCATGCCATTGCATTGCACACTCGCGGAATTTAATCAAACTAGTAGTAATAAAATGAATGTAATGTGTAAACCCTCTTGTTTAGGTTTGGGCTAATTACAAAATTTGGAAGTAGTTTTCTTAAAATGTTTCTAAAGAGATTAATCATACGGTTTAGGATTGCAATTATTTATTTCTCATATTACAAGTGTTTATGACATAATATAAAGTGATGTATTTAGTATGTAGTATTTTATTTATCAATCAAAATAAACTAAGATACAAGTAGCTTAAGGGCTCAAAGATGTGAAGTACCTAATATCAAACTTTTTGCTACGTGTAAGCTCATAGTAAATAATTACTTTCCAAATAGATTTTTAATACATTCGAATGCCCACACGTGAAAACACGTGCCCGTTATCAGCCAGTTAATTATTTTGTAGAACATTTTGGAAAAATTAAGTCGTCAAACAAAATTGACATCTATTACAACTGCGCAGTCTTTTTTAGCTACAACTGACTCAAAACTTGGGTAACTGTCACTCAATGAAGAAAGTTGATAACCTGAATCCTATCTGTTTTTATGAAGTCGTTTTTAAACACACTATCATACAGTTCCAGTTCAGTGGTCCGAGTGGATTTCAGTTTATCGCGGGTCCCGCGCGAGGCCGCGGTTACTTTGTCGCATGTTTTATGCAGCTCATAATATATAGGGGTCTGCCATCACATATTCGGCGGACATTTATTGATCGTTCATAGACCATATTTTAATTTATATTAATAGTTATTTTTTCAATTAAACAGAATAACAACTTAAACGTTTGACATGAATTTGATTGATTTGTTGTAATAAAAAAAATACAACCAAATTGAGAACATCCTCCTTTTTGAAGTCGGTTAATAATATTTAAAATAGCTCGTCAATTGTCTTATGTCAGTTGTCTTCCTAGGATGTGGTGGGTATGAGCTGGTCATGTTATAATATATTTGTATCGCATTTCAATTAACTACGAGCAAGACACCAAATAACGGACAATACAAACAAACTCTCAAAAAAGTAGAAGAAAAACCAAAATTGCTGCCGTTTCGATGCCGCATGAAAAACTCAAGTCCTCTTAGAAAGGAAAATAAACAAGCATTTCCAATTGGCATACTTCCCCGGGACTAAGTTCTAGCACGGACAATAGTACCTACATGTACAGTACCAACACAACAGCAGGCAAACTGCATTTACTGAAGCGGAAAATTGAGCTAGTGCCAATTTTATTTTTCAATTCCCATCGTTTGCTACGACTGATAGATTAATTAAAAATCTGTGACTGAAGCAAATTCGTTTTACGTATCGTTACGTAAAGTTATTTTCCATCTCGCTCATACGTAAGTATGACAGTGCCAGCATGCTTTCACGATGACGTTACGATGTTTCTACGCCCTACTTATAAGTTGTTTGTTTGTCTCAGTCAGTGTCAAGAACTTTTATTATACTTTTAGAACACAACAAGCACAGGCAAATAGAAGGAATGCATATGCATATGCTCTCCGAGATCTTAAGCAGACTAATTGGACTAGCGGTAGTAAGTTAGGGCAATTGTTAGATTATTTGGTCTTCTGAAAAAATACCAAACGCCAGATTTATTCTTGAAATTAATCGATATTTTCAATACCACCGAATCTGGATTGAAGGTACGCCTCTTGTTTTCATATGAGAATTTGATCCGACCGATATTGATTATGTACGAATACGTGGAAAACCAACCCTTATCAGCGATCGCTTTCATCATTATTGTACTATTTACCGCATTGAGTGCTCTCCATTGGTACCGGAGTAAATTGGATGCATGTCTGTGACGTCGTTTGTTTAATGGCTGTTTGATATATTAATTCGACCAGTTATGTTTATAATTATTTTAAAGCTATTTATTTACTCGATTGACTACCTGTTTTGCTCAGTTGGAATCCTGCCTTGCGTTGATGGTCCCGTGTTCGAATCCTCCTAGGGACAAACGTTGTGTGATGAGCATGAATGTTTGTATCCGAGTTACGGATGTTTAATATCTATATAGGTAATATATGATGAGTTCGCATCCAGTCCATTTTACGGTACCCATAATACAATCGTTGCGTAGTGTGCGACTGTATGGTTGGCGTGTTCGTGTGGCGATATTATTACTATTATTATCTATTACTCGATGTTGGAAGGATTATTGGTTATAGTAAGCATAATAGCATAATGACGTAACTATTAATAATGACATCTATCTTACCTACCAGTAGGTATCTAAATTCTGCTTTGTTTCTTAAGGAGCGGTTATATTTTCAACCTTTAATATTTATGGAGTTTATATTTAATCCTTTCGCTCCTACCATCTGTTTGTGATCCTTCACTAAGAATAATCAAGTGTTGGGGAGTCGGCGGCACAACCAGTGATCAATCATATAAGCGACAACGAAGTGCCTGTTTCCACGGATAAGTGAAGCTGACGAACTGCACGCTTCTATGGCAACAAGCACACATACAAGGCTGCAACGTGATTGGCTACACACACAATGTTACAGAGAAGAACGTCGATGTGTGCAGTCTAAATATGACACGCAGTATGCATGAATGTGTTTCCTGAATATTTTGTGACAAAGTGAACAGAGCAAGTTTGGTGCGATGTTTTTGCCCCCTTTGCCCTGTCCCAAGCAGATGAGCTTCAAGCAAATAGCCAGACTAATGATAGACGAGACAAATTGTTCGAAGCACCCCAATGTTGCGGTAGCGGTAATTTATTTTTGTCGCTGACACATTGCTATGATGGGCCTTCGGATATAATGATAGAAGAATGTTAATTGAATTATTTGATAATTGTTAAGAATATTAATGTCATCCATATTTTTGTTCCGGGTTAACTAATGTAAAGCCAGCCAAGAGATTCCTTTATCAACTTAGAATTGCAAGGTAGCTATAATACAAGCGTTGCTGGGTTTGTGCCCGTACTATTGGTGTGTTCGTGAGGTGATATTTATTTATCTAGTTTCGTAATTCTTTATACATTTGAACCGAAAACCGCTTTCATGGCCAACTTTACATACTTACTATTATACGATAACTTTAGATAGTTAGAAACAGATTTTATTTATGTAAGTGAACCATTATAGCACTTATTAATGGTAAGAACTTTGACAAAATGATGATGAGATAAGACTCTACCGCCCACATGGAACACCTAAGTATCTTTCCACGAAAGTTAATCCTTACATATACGGCAGACTATCACGAGACCATTGTAGTCACTTTTTCATTCATTTGTAAGCTGTAGCAAATAGACATCTGTTGTCGCGGAGCATTTAGATACATTGAGGGTCATGACTACAGCACCAGTATCTGTCACCTGTAGCAATTGTAGCTGTAGCGGCTGTAGCTGTAGTACCTGTAGCAATCGTAGCTGTAGCGGTTACGTCTTTATTATATTAGCTCATGCACCGATTTATTATCGGTTTAGCCGATGTTATCATGTACTAGCTGAAATAAATTTCGCAGCGTGCGAGCACCCACGCGTCTTTCATACATGAATAATGTGAACCGTTCGGCTTTTCATTCTATTCAAATGGGTTGGAGACTGGAGTTGTTATTTTTAGTTGGAATTTTGCCCTGAGACCGGACTTTGCAAACGTTAAGCGTCAGCAAGACTTGAAATCCATTCGCAAAGTACTGCAGCTACGTGCCTATTTGTCAACCAAGCTGTTCACACAACAAGAAGCAGTTGACTTAAAAGATGTGAGTCATTAGGTAGGTAAGTATTTTTGAAAGGTACCAAAGATGAATTCGGACAGTACGCCTTCAGTACCACACAAAATGATATGTTTATTTCTTCTCATGTTTTTTATTCCTACACTACGCTATCCTTCTTCAAATTCTGTTTATTTTTTGTCTGCGGCTTTTGCATTTTCTGGGTAACCTTCACATAAGTCTTCCACCTGAACACTTCTTCGTTTGTTGTGGTAAAAATACCATGCACATCAGCCCGGGTCCTGACGATCAGAGATGTGTATGTGAACGGAATGGTGTGTGGAAAGTTCTCTAAATGGATCACCAGGTTTGTGAAATTGTATTTACCCTGAAATTAAGACTTTAGAATCATTAATAAATTACACACATATCAAGGACCCAGAATTAAATGGTACCTTTTCACTTTTCTATCAAACTTAGGCTTAGGCTTACTCCTAGAAAGTAATTAAAATCTAAAGTAAAGCGGTATTTCTGATGTCACTACTTCCTTAAGATATTAGGGGTACTACCTTAAGGGGGAAGCTCAGGGTCAGGGCGCGAAATTCAAAATGTCAATGGTTTTTATTTTTTTACGAAAAATTTGGACATCTTTACGGTGTAATTTAGTGTTTTGCGATATTAGCATTCTGCATTGGATGTCTCGATGTATTAAGTTTGTTTAAAAAAGTACCTAATCCGATACAATACCATAAGGTTTGTAAAAACCGCTACTTTTACTAACTTTATGGTGTTGTATCACTTTAGGTATTTTTTTAAGCAAACTTAATACATCGAGACATTCAATGTAGAATGCTAATATCGCAAAACACTAAATTACACCGTAAAGATGTCCAAATTTTTCGTAAAAAAATAAAAACCATTGACATTTTGAATTTCGCGCCCTGACCCTGAGCTTCCACCTTAAGTACTATGTTGTTTTGATGAGACATTGACAGATTTCTGTATGTACTCCGCGGTCAAATACGAACAGTGACCGTTACCTCGGATTCTATGAGCTCTTATATTAATAATATCGCCAGACGAACACACCAACTATACGGTCCAACACTAAGCAACACTTGTATTGTGGGTACCGTACAATGGACTAGGGGCGAATCCTGTATATATTACTTATATAGATATTAAACATCCATGACTCGGCCACAGACATTCATGTTCATCACACAAAGTTTGTCCCGACCAGGATTCGAACCCGGGACCCTCAGCGCAGATGACAGGGTCACTAACAACTGAGCTAATCAGGTCGTCAAATAATACTTATTATGATAAATATTTTAATAAAAATTTGGATACGTACAGAATGAAATGGGCAGCTCCAATTACCAGGCAATTGTTTGGCATACATTTGGCCAAAAAATGGTTCTTTATATAAAAAGTCACACAATTTGTATTCCGCTTGTATTGGTGTCAGCACGTAATGGCCGCCGAGAAATTCATATAACACCATTTTAACCTTAAAAAAAAACGTTTATTATTTTTTTAAATGTGTCAGTATTTGCCGCCTCGCTCAAGGCAAACACTCGCGCTGATGCGTCTGAGCGCTCATTTGTTTTATATACTATGTTTTTTTTTCTTCACGTTTGGCCTTTTTCTATTGAGACCAGGCCCAATACGATTCTGCCAATGTCAACGTCGTAAGCTAAGACACGCAAGAGAATGAACGGTAAAGAACGAATGGCCAGATAGGTACGTAATTTGAATATACCATGTTATCACCAAGGCTATATAAGGTATGTGTTAAGAGAAGACTTAAAAAAAAACAAAAAAGTATATTGCGAAGCACTAACTATCACATGCAACCTTCTATAAGCACCCACGCCCCTGTGGCCTGCGTATAATACATTTTTTTTGGATTTCAAAATCATTAACACCTACCGTCAAGTTGTTCCCACATCCGACATAAGAATCGATTTCCAGATTGACATAGTGCGGGCTGTTCCGACTCCGCTTCCTGAAGGTCACCGACATGTGCCTGAGGTACTTGCGGTTGTAATACTCCAGCTCATGCCTCTCCGGAGACACCTCCATAGCCTGGAATATAGTGTAACGCGAGATCAATTTATCGTCATTAAATATTTATAAGCAAAATAAATTTAGAGCATTTTTACATCAAACAGGATTGTTACGGCAATATCAAATAGGTTAATAGTTAGAAGGAACTAGTTAATTTATTTGTTTCTAACCATTAGTATGTTTAAAAATAAAACGCTACTTTTAATCATAGAGTCAGGCTGTATGCAGATTTATCCTGTGCATTAATTTTTTTTTACCAGAGGCATGGGAGAATAACATTCTTATTAACACAAACAAGGCTCACCAGTTCCAATCTTAGGGTACACCAGCTAATAATGCACAAAATCAACAATCTCATCCTTCCGAACTCTATCGACAGCTGTTACTGAAAGGCGTTTCGCTACTACAGATAAATAGCTATTATTTACAGATATATCTAGGATATTAAAATGATATTAGTTATTCGTGAGTTTACAGTAAAAAAAATACCAGAACATAATGTAGATTTGGACAATGCGTATGTTATTAACGTATAAATTTGTACATCCATCAAACAATATTAAAATTTCATTAGCTTTAGGCGTAAATAATCATTGATGGCGGAAGTGCGTTCATAACAATGCCGCATTTAATTATAACATTATAACATAATAATAATATTGCTATATAATGACATTATTATACATCCTTGGCTATTTCCTATAAATGTGAATGATCTAGTGTAGGTATTTTGAAATTATAGTGTTTGTGAAATTTTATAGCATATCTGGGTTCTAAGAAAGGGGGATGAACGGGAAACGCAGGAGATGT
This sequence comes from Pheosia gnoma, assembly GCA_905404115.1. Taxonomy (NCBI): domain Eukaryota; kingdom Metazoa; phylum Arthropoda; class Insecta; order Lepidoptera; family Notodontidae; genus Pheosia; species Pheosia gnoma. The sequence continues at coordinate 6,512,655 of FR989907.1, forward strand.
ATGATATATGATTAGAAATGTCAGTGATGTACGGATTTGACGAAACCTACATTCATTTTTTTTTATTGATAAAGAAGAAAAAAATCGTTCTTTTTCTAATGAATAAGAATAACTAATAAAAAAGACACTAAAATAGTAATAAAGATAATTTATTTTCTCATACATATGATTCTGAGGCGGTAAGAAGTTCACCGGGATGGCTAGTGAATTAATATAATTAAATTGTACAAAAATTATGACGGTGACGGATGACAACTTTACATTTAATGTTATCATAACAACTCAACAAATTTATAAAACCTTTAGACGGTAATACATAAGTCTCCACCTCAATCTAAGTGTTTGGCGACTATCCAGGACGGGCGCACTCAATATCTAGTTAAATGGTAGAACTCGACACTACACACTATTTAGTGCTTTTATCGGTGTTTGGACCGGACACACACACATGGCGCTGATACTATATCTAAGATACAATCATTCTAGAATCCATGGTCTTCCTTTGAATTAAGACAATGTTTCATTCATATTATCGCCCTATCGACTGGCACCATACAAATATATAGGATGGATTTTGCATATGGTAACCAAAATCTTAAGTTTTCTTAGCAAGTAAGTATCTACCATGAAAAAAAATACACTGAGTAAATACTAAAATCTGTTTTTTTTTTCAATAAGAACTGCCTATATTCTGTCAGCAAAAGCTATAATATAAGGCTTAACAAAAATAGTGTAAAATATTTTAACAGATTAATTAGTATGTTATACGGATCACGTTGATGTATAAAATAATTGTGTAAGTGTTAGTTTTTTTTTAAAAGGCAAACCAGTAGCGTTTTGTCATGCGCTCGGTACTGGGTGTTATTTTTTATGTCTCATATTTTTTTTTTTCTTTGGGAATGTAATCTATATAACCTACAGTTGGTCCTGTTTAAATATTTTTACACTATTATTGTTACACCTTATATTATGATCGGAGATATTTCCGATGATGCTATATTTCACGATGCTAGCCGTACGATCAACAGCGGACGCTTCATCGTCTCCGTAGTATTTCCGTTGACACTAGACAGTTTGCCATCCCAGATCGGTTTCGCCTGCAAATTGGTTTTGTGTCACGTCTATCGGATATTTGAATTGGTTTTAACCTCACTGCGAAATAACTTCCAATATGGGCGCGATTTTAGGGTTCTTTGCCGAAAGGGTCCAAACGGAACACTATTGTTGTGCCAACGCTATTTCGCATGTTATTGGCACATCGCAACGGGCTAAATATTTATTAAGTTCTTTTTTTTTTGATATATACAAAGTCAAACGTATAGCTGACAATGTTTTTATACAAATACTGGTGTATTATGTAATTATTTATTTAGTGTCATAAAAGAAGGACATTAAGGATCTTAATCGAATAGTTGTAGTTAATTTGTGATATTTAAAACAATGAATTGTATGTGTACTTCATTCAATTAATACGTAGGGTAAAGTGTGTTTTCACAAATTTGGAAAATTAAAAATCAATTAAATCTAAAATTATTCAATGTTCTTTTCTCAGCAACACTATGGGTTGTCAAATGAAATTATTTATACGACAATGCAAGTGAATGCACAATCAACCGCAATAGTTGGAATATATTTATTTACAAACTAAGTAAATTTTATAATTTCATAGCCTTTATTTGGTCAAGGTGAATTTGCAAGCAGGCACTTATGCGATATAATATGCTTGCAAATAATGTTGGGAAAACGGTTTGACAATCCATAAAATAAATAACAATAATAAAAACTGCTGCAACCGATGTGGCTATGCGCTCAAATTATTATCTTAAATAGTAAAATACGGAGGTAGGTACGTTTTTTTTTTTTTTTTTAATACATTATAGGCAAGTATTTGATCTCGATCTCACCTGATGGTAAGTGACGATGAGATCTACGATGGAGCATACTTGCCTAGGTAGGAAGGCGGCAGTAGATAGAGACGCTACATGCACTAGGCACATGCAGCGCAACTGATCTGACCCGCCATCCATGAATGGCAACACCGAACATCATGCCGGAACACGGCTAGGCCGCTTGGCGACATGGCTTTGTTCAGTGGGTGGTGACTAGCCACGGCCGAAGCCTACCACCAGTAGAGTTGTCACCTGGTTGGCACCACCCAGGGTCACGTGTAGGGTATCTCGAGGGTACTTAATTCTCCTACGGACGAAGGTGACTCGACCCGACTCGACGTACATAAATAAACGTAATATTTAACGTTTTATTTTAATCACTTTTTCATTCCCTATTATAACTCCATTTAAATCAGTTTAAAATGTGAAATCTCGAGTAAAAAGATAGCTGAAATTCAAATTGAAACACGGCCAAGTTCATTGAAGTTAATTTCTGTGAAATAAAATATCAGCTATCTGCACGGCGGACGTATACGGAGGTGCAAGAGTGAATAATGCACTCAAATCCTTTTAAATATGCATGATGAAGCCGTCTGGACGTTCGCTGATATGTAATGTGACATACTTAATACGAACTCCGAATGCAATTAACCTAAATTCTGCCGTTTTGTTATGGCTAACTTTCCGACTGCACTTTAGTAATTTGAAGTGAGCTACATGATCAGTAGAATCACGCCTTTTTGGGGAGCAAAGTCAATATTAATTCACTCCTTCATGAACTGCAATATATAGTGATCTTGGTATGTGCACTACCAGTCGCTTTTTTGCCATTCCTTCTTATTTTAATGTCTGATGTGTTAGTTCTTGCGTCGCTACAATATTAATAAATAAATTGTTACTCGTCTGCTGTGTTTTTCTATACAAATAAATAAAATTGGAGTCTGTTTGTAATATTAAAATAACCGCTATTTACTAAGTGCATTTGGATGTATACACGGTGCAGTAAATATACCAAAACATTTTTTTTTACAATTTTTGTCTGTCTGTCTGTTTGTTCCGGCTAATCTCTGAAATGGCTAGACCGATTTTGCGGGACTTTCACTGGCAGATAGCTGATGTAACAACGAGTAACTTAGGCTACTTTTATTTTAGACTAGCTGTTACCCGCGACTTCGTCCGTTTTTTGTTAAATACCACGCGGACGAAGTCGCGGGTAACAGCTAGTTTTAAATAAAATGCAACCCCTATTAATTATTAAGCTGAGTATACATGACTGCAACCACTCGCGACCTATAAGCCTGCAATAAAAAATACTTCAAGACCCGGTATCGTTAGCTCGCGCTTGAACCCAGTAAACTACTTTACTGTGAGGTTTTCACAATTGTGTGAATAAAACTAGGGCACGCAGTATTTGTATGGCGGGGTGCGTGGAGGGCTCTTGTACGCTCGCACCTTGTAGTAACGATCCCCTGTTAAGGGATGGGGATGTCAAGCGCCCCTTCGACGTGAGAATGTTTTGCTGTTTTGAGTAACGTTGAGAACTTTTTGTGAATGTATGCTTGTGGGTTTTTGTGACAGCTGCATGAGAGTGGGATGGTGTTATGGGAAACGTAGAATAAAAAGCTATGAAGTTATATAAAACAACTTATTTGTAAAGATAACATCATCGATCGATTGGGGTCGAGTCACCTTCGTCCGTAGGAGAATTAAGTACCCTCGAGATACCCTACACGTGACCCTGGGTGGTGCCAACCAGGTGACAACTCTACTGGTGGTAGACTTCGGCCGTGGCTAGTCACCACCCACTGAACAAAGCCATGTCGCCAAGCGGCCTAGCCGTGTTCCGGCATGATGTTCGGTGTTGCCATTCATGGATGGCGGGTCAGATCAGTTGCGCTGCATGTGCCTAGTGAATGTAGCGTCTCTATCTACTGCCGCCTTCCTACCTAGGCAAGTATGCTCCATCGTAGATCTCATCGTCACTTACCATCAGGTGAGATCGAGATCAAATACTTGCCTATAATGTAATAAAAAAAAATAAAAAAAATCGAAGGTTTTTTGGCGGGAAACTGAAAACTCATGGCGTCAGATTTGATTTGATTTCTAAAACTAGTGTTCCTGCGAGTTATAGTGAGTGATATAAGTGGAATATTAACCATTATGGCTTCGGTAAAGTGCACAATAACAATAAATGTAAAATCTTTCAGTAAAGTATCCATCACTTTACTGATTGAGGGATGGGGGGAGTATTTTACCTGGACCTAGCTTTGGGGCCTGTACATATGGTCGAAAACTGAAATAATTTATATTACTTGACAATGCCAAAATACCTATGGTGATGCCAAATTAAAAAAAAAACATCATTGATGCAGTGTTTTACGATTACTAGTTAATAGTACCTTACCTAATAGTATTGAATCACGTCAACGTATTTAATTTATACTTATTTTATTTTTATTTTGATATAATTTGATTTAAGAAACTTAATTCTGTAGAGCTGACGGATGATGTCTATGCTTCTGTATTTTCTTCATTCCTAGTATAATCGTATACTGTTGAAGGTTGCCTGGATTGCAATTCAGTGATCTTATTTGTACATGAATCCATCAGCCCAAAGTCGTCCACTGTTGGAAAAAGGAAAAAGGTCCACTGCATCGGTCCACCTTGTAGGGGGGCGTCCTATACAACGTCTTCTGGCTCGTGGTGACCATTCTAGCACCTTTCTGCCCCAACAGCCATCAGTTCTTCGAGCTACATATGTAAATGAAAATTTAAAAAAATCGCTTCCAATGAAAGTATACACTATCTTTTCTATATTTATAACCATTATTGTGCGATAAAATGTATATTTTGTGCGATACCGTAAAATTGTTTGCCCCTTGTCAAATACGCGCAAGTGGCGTAAATATTTGACAACGCACTCGGCTCGTGGGGATAAAAAAACATTCGTTTAGTTCCCCGTTTGTTCGCCGGATTGCATTATATTGTTACGCCAAAATTTTCTGAAGTTTCGTTACATTACAATAGCTTTGCAAAGCCTTTTTCAGGAAACAAAGTGATTTGTAATGCTATTTTAAATGGTTTTTTGGTTTGATTCGTAATAGAGTGACACGTTCAAATTGGTATTTTAATATTTAAAAGGATCACGAATTTGTTGGCGTTTAGAAAAAAAACGGGTGGACGGTATGAGGTTTTAGTCGACAGGAAAATATGTTATTTTTTAGATTTAAATTCCTAATAGACTATACCTAGTTTATAAGGTCAGTCCTATAGGACTGGTCTTCCATCTCCCACGACAAAATGGAGTGGAGAGAGACGAGTAAAGATTTGCCGAGCCGTGCAACACAAGACGATAAATAACAACATAATAGAAAGTCTGATAACTGTCCAATATTTATGCAAATCATTCGCCATTAAGTAGATATATCAAATCCAATTTTACCTACGTCAGTCAAATATACTACTTGATATGTACTTCTTTCAAGTAATAAATAATTGAAAGACACAACTGTAAAAAAAAATACGAGATACTTAATTTATTTCAAGGACGACATCCCAAAAGATTAATCCCATTTAGGTTAAACAATATTTTTAAATCATTGTTCTCATAAATTAACTTCGTTATTGTTCCACGAAAATGGCAAGAGGGACGTTAAGAAAAAGATTACTGTCATATTTTTAACATCACCCTCTCCCCAACCCTCATTATAATTAGTAGACAGGACTATATTTCACGAAATTACTATCATTTACAAAACACGTAAGTGTCGCGAAGAAACATTATTATTGTTGTTTGATTAATGGGTTTTGTCAATTAAATTTACTATTTACTTAAGTATATTACGTGAATTTACTTAATTTATGCATGCTTTTAATATACTCAATCATTAATATACTAATTATTGAATATATTAAAAGCAGTGACAGCCAAGTTGGTAGAACGATTGCCTCGGTAATGAGGATCGCCGATTCAAACTCCGGCTCGCACCTCTGGGATTTATTGGTTTCATGTGCGAATCTTATTTTCAACTATGCTTATCACTTGCTGAACGCTGACTGAAAACATCGTGAGGAAACCTGCATGTCTGAGAGAGCTTCTCGAAGGATCTGTGAAGTCCGCCAAATCGCACTGGGCCAGCGTGGGGGACTATAGCCGAATCCCTCTTGCATTGATGGGAGGCCCGTACCCAATAGTGGGCTGGTATTATTATTATATATTTTTAATTTTTAACTTTTTTTCTAGACAGAAGCAAAACAAGTTGTCCTATCCATAGTTAAGTATCCTACGACATCATTAAAAAAAAATCTGCTACGCATGTTATTATCAAAGATTAACCTACACCCAATAAATGTTTGTTTTACTCAGATTATCATTAATTACCATATTAACCATATAATCTTTTAATTTTGGTTTACAATACTACTAACTCTCTCCTTTGACTACGTATGCGTGGATAAACCCTTTCCTTATAACACCTAAAGGTTCTTAGGTCTCATAGTGTCCAAGATTTCATGATGAGGGCGTCAGTCTGCCAGAGGCGATTGATTTTATATATAGAAGAAGATTGATTAAAAATACGTTTAAATGACTTTCATTTGCAGAAACACGAAAATATCAGGGAAGGGTTTAAAGCAATTAGTTTGCGGTCACCGTGTTTTGTTTCATTATTGCACACATTTATTTACACATTATGTTAACGACAAAAACGACACCCTCCTTTGGGTACGAATTGTCGGTACTAAACTGGACTCGGGCTTCCACTTTGGTACCCAAATTTTCGTTTATCTCTACAATCCATTGAACCATTCCGACAATGTTATGTTATAATACGCTTGTAAAAAAGTCGTGGGGTTTATTGTATTGTCGAACTGCAAACAATTTTACCGTTATGTCAGGAATAAGTAACATTTTGTAACAAGTAGCTTTTTGTTGTTCAGAAAAAAAAAAATTTATTGTACAATTCGGAATTATTTACTGAGCAAATTTCAACGACAAAATACTGAAAGCAGGAATAACGAACGCAAGGAAGGTAACTAATTAGGTGAATTATTTTTCTAAGCAGGTAAGTACATAATAATAATCATCTACTTAACAATAGCCAAAGTAAAAAAAATGCTTATATAAGTGACGAGCTTTTATAAGATTTGTCATATGACATTGCAGATTAGAAAAAAAAACCTTATGCTTAAATAACAACTTTATCGTTTACAGTCAGATGCATTGCAGGTACTGAACGAATTCGAGTTAAACAATTAAAAAAATCAGTTTACGAAAACTATTTTCCAGTTTGACTGCATTTTATAGTTTCCAACTAAAATTGAGGACGTCAACATTTCTTTGATAAAACGTGAAAACCTGTTTTGTATCGTAGAAATAAATGTTCGTCGCACCATATTGTTTGATTGTTTCTGGTATTAGGGATGGGAATCGAAGTTTTATAATTCATAGCTATCGAAGTGTATCTGTAGCAATAGGACAATGTTATTATTGAAACACATTACTTCATTTTACAGGTTTAATTAGGATTTATTTATTATTCTAATAATTTGAAAGTGCACACAACGAGAGGGGTTGGAGAGAGAGAGCGTTGGAGTTGCCAACTTCCAAACAATAAAAATAAAGTCATAGACAATTAAAAACTTAAATGTTTAGTATTAAACAGACAATAATAAAGTAAAGTGAAATGATTTGGTGTTCAACTACTTTTTTAGTTCGTCTAGTCAATGTGTAAAAATATATTACAAAAAAAACAAATTTATTTTTACTTCAAGACTTTTTTTAATGACGAAGGCACTTCATATATATATAATTTGAGTAGATGTAAGCGATTGCAAACCCTTATAATTTCCAGATACACAATGTAATCTATTTTTAAATGCCTCAAAGAGAATGTATAATATTCTTAAAATAACATAGAGCAATATTAATTATTTTAAAACGACATAATATGTACCCTACAGCAATTCTCCTATTGTTCCCATCTCTAGCAGTGACCGAGAGTTATAATTAATTGTCCCAGCGCTCTCCCCACACGACCCTCATCCGTCCATTTAGAATTTTTGACGTCTCTATGAAAAATTTTACGTTACTGTACCATTGGGAACTGAGAACTGTCAGCTTGGATTGTTCAATTTTATTATAACAAATGTATTTTTGGCATGAGGCGATTATTTAAAGGTTTAACATACGTACTAGATTATTGATTTCTTATATTTACGCGAATAGTACACATTGAAATAGTGTCATAGTTTGACGGGGTTACCCTCATATTTAGTTGTTACTTGCGGTCCAATCTACGCAGAAAGAGCTCAGTGTCTTGAGGTCTTGCAATGGTACGCTTGGTTTTGGATTTTATGTTTAGTACTAGATTGTATGTCGTTTTTTTCATGAGTACCACAAGGTTCGAAGTTTTTTTTTCTACGACAACGACTACAATATAAATACGTACACAGATATAAAAAAATCCGTGACTCGGGAACACACATTCGTCATTATCACACAAACATTTGCTCCTATCGTGATCCTCATCACAGAATTCGGAGTCACTGTCAACTGAGCCAGTCGAATTGTCAATAATATTCTGGTAGATAAAAAAACTTTACATCATACTAATTCCTATGAAAACTCTCCCGCCTCCTCACTATCTTTAAAAACTAGAACCCTACATTTTCAACGCAAAATAACTGAGTTTAATTTAATTCAATAAAGCCCGATCGATCAATATTATTGGCACCAAACTATGTGAGGTGAGACATTAAATCGTCCCTCCACGTCCCCTAACTTCCCAATGAAATTATTGACTCTAATCGATATAAACTTTACGACGTTTCAGAACGCTGTAACTCTGTGGAATTTAATCAACCGTCTAAGATATTGGTCCGGGGAGCCGGTATATCCGGTATTAATCACTTTGCTATTTGCCAACTTTACGTTCCCAAGCTTTGACACTTTGGGACCCCACGTATGTGGTATTATTGCTGTGTAGGTTGTACAAAGAGAGACGGGGGAATCGTAAACCCGGTATAAATTGTTGATTTAGACCTATTTGCCTATTTTTATTGGTACTTTTTTAGTGTAGTTGAGTTCAAAGTTCATACTCACCTTACTACTGTAACTACTTTAATTCAATATTTTCAAAAATATTAAAAATTAGGACGGCCCCTCATAAGGTGGACCGATGATATCACACGCGTAGCAGGAAGCCGGTGGATGCGAGTGGCGGAGGACCGTGATGTGTGGAAGTCATTGGGGGAGGCCTATGTCCAGCAGTGGACGTCCTTCGGCTGATAGATAAATAGATAAATAGAAAATATGATATTATTAACTTTTGTTATAATAATAAATGAATGAGCTGTCCCTATGCCAGTGTAATATGTGAAATAAACATGAATCAACACAAAATGATGATAATATTATGGCGTCTCTTAATTTGCGATATGATTCAAAAACAACCAACATTAGGACGGTTCATTTGCGTTCATGATTGCTGTTTTCCACTCCCTGTGGACTCATTACGACTCTGTAATAAATTCATGGGAATAATTGCTGTTTATGGGATGATTGTTATTTTATTCTTTTTTTACGCCTATGGTGTTTTTATAGACATTTGATTTAAGCCATTGCTTAAACAGTATGTGAATTACTAAAATTTAATTTTATCATAACTAGCTGTCCTGGCGGACTTCGTACCGCCTCAAAATCAAATGTATTAGAAAATAAATTTTCTTTATTATTATTGTTATTGTGAAATTTTCCCATATTAGACTGCTACTCAGAGCGAAGAAAATTTTAAAAATTCAACGATCATAAAAATCGGCCCACCCGTTCTTGAGTTATAAATGTTGTAACTAACACGACTTGGTTTTATAAATGTATAGATGATACTGATCTCCGAGTTATAAGGAAGCAGTTAAGACTTTAGCATTTGATTGCATGCCTTCCTTTATGTACCTGGTATTTAAAATAATCTTCAAGAACCTGCAATATTGCCTTCGCACGATGTAGCACAACATTCCCAACTAAGCTCGGAAATCCTGAGCCCATAAAATTACAGTGAAACAGCCAACAAATAGTGTAACAAAGACGTGTTAAGTATTCCCAGCGCTAACTAAACTGTAATCGTGTACACCGGAACACTGGACATGTGACTTGGCGGAAAACTCAAATACATTACAAGGACGTTATTACCGGCCAGTTGGCAACGATTCTGTTTTGTGCAAATTTAGGAGACTTGGGGACTAAGTATTGTGTACATAAAGGCAGTGACAGATAGTCGGTTTTTTTTCTACTGTATAATAATTGCCGTACGCTGAAGTCGAACATTATCAGGAAACCTGCATATCTTGCCGTATAAGTGGTGAAGTATGGCCAAAATCTCCCTAGCACTTTGAGCGAGAGTGTGCCTGGTATTATGGCATTAGATCATAGGCATTAGGTCCCAATGTAATAAGGGCTAGCCTTATTACATTGGGACCAAATAATCTGCTGCAAAATATATGTGCACATCAGGCACCGGGCACTTCCGGGGGCTACAGGCGTACTTTATATTGCGATCAGGCGATGTAGATCTTCAGCCGTTAATTTCTCTTAAAAAAATATGAAAGTTACTGAAAAGTACAAAATCCAAATTGTTTTCGCCCCATTTAAAAACACAAAAAAAACCAATTGCCTGCGAGATCATAATTATATACAAACCTTTTTGGGTAAGTATAACTAAATTTTTTAAACAGATTCATGAGGTCCATAAACACTGTAATAACAGCCGTATACATTGAATTAATTCACACCTATAACCCCAGCGAGTAGGCACAGATAACAACTTCGGAGGTTTTATTTAATTTCATCCAACAAGAACAAACTTTTAAAAGATAAGGGCGGCAATTTCATTTGAGGCGTTTAAAACTTTACTCTTACTTTGGGGTCTGATTAAATTTTTAACAATATCTTTTAATTTATAGATGTTCGGCTCGAGTTTCGTTGGGGCGCTTTTGAAAGTGGTGCGTAAGCTTGGTATGTTTTGTGCGGTCGAGCTTTGTCGGGTTTTATTAATGTACAATTAATATTAATACATAGCAGCGACCGCCAGGTTTGTTGAACGATGGCTTTGGAAACAAAATGTGCAGGTTCAAATGGTGACTCTGACCTCTGAGGTTTTTGCACTTCATGTGCGAAACCAATATAAAGATAATGAATTACTGTACGGTTCACCGTGCAGTAAATTATTTGTGTTGTTGACTTGAGTTGAACATTGTGAGGAATGCTTTCCGTCTTTTGAACGCCGTGTGAAGTTCACCATGTATATGTAAGTAAAAGTAAATGCGCATACTTTATAAGCCAACTAGATGCGCCCGGCGGTGTTACCCGCGATAAAAAGTATGAAAAATTAAAACATCTATCCCACGGAAACCATACATTTTACCGGGATAAAAAGCCTATGTGCTATTCCAGACTATAATCTATCTCTGTGCCAAATTTCATCCAGATCCGTTCAGCCGTTCGGGCGTGAAAGAGTAACAAACATCCATCCATCTATCCATCCATCCATCCATCCAAACTTTCACATTTATAATATTAAGTATAGAGTATAGATTATGCAGTTTAATGTTTGTGATAAAATCTTCGTAGGTATGTGTCTATATGTGTGGGTTCGGAGCTACCAATCCTCGGCAAATAAATTTATTAACATTGTACATCCTGACGCATATTAAACAACATATTTACACGGACTAACCAAAATTCATACTAATGAGTAAACAGATGCTGGCCCCTCAAGGGTGTACCCATTTAGGGGTACGTTGAAAAGCCGGAAAAGCGCTAATCCATCACAGAGAGTTACGACTTCCTGGACCTTATGTATGAGCGCGGAACCCCCGCTGTGTTGGGAACGTATTGAGCCTGGAATATTGGGACCTTTTTTCCTTTTCTTACGGCTTCAATACATAGAAGTAAGCATTAAGAATTTGTTAGGTACAAATATTATTGGCAGTAAAAAACAGACACAGGCGGATGAAAGGTAATGCATCAAATTAATAACTGCTTCATAGACATAAACATGTACATTAAAAAAATATAATTTATATACAATCTTTTGATTCTGTTTAAAATTGATTTTTTATAGAATTTTTTCCTTGTTTTTATATATCGAATACCTACCAACACTAACAGCGCAACAGTTCTAGATAACAAATTGGAACAAACTATGACGTCACTGCGTTGTTTACTCGAAGTGGAAAACAAACAAGTTGTGAACCCGGACACGGGATGGGGTGAAAGTTTATTGTTCTGTGGCGAAGTCACCCTGCGAACACTGGCAAGCAATTGGGCATTCGGAACAATCTAATTACGGGATCTTGGCAATAATGGCAATCTATACATATAAATAAAATTGGAGTGTCTGTTTGTAATATTAAAATAACCGCTTTTTACTAAGTGCATTTGGATGTATACACGTATTTTTGTCTGTCTGTCTGTCCGGCTGTCTGTCCGTCTGTCTGTCTGTCTGTCTGTCTGTCTGTCTGTCTGTCTGTCTGTCTGTTGGTTCCGGCTAATCTCTGACTCTAATCTCGACTTTTATTTTAGAAAAAAAAATAGGATTTCATGAAAAAAAATTAAAACCAATGTTGCGCAGCGCCTGATTAAGTTTGGTAGCAACAACCTGCAATGCGTGCCGCGGGCTCAGAACGCGCGAGCCTGCTGTTGTCAACGGTTGTCTTTTTTAAATACCACGCGGACGAAGTCGCGGGCAACAGCTAGTAGTAAATAATAATAATTAGCCCTTTAATGTCCCACTATTGGGCACTGGCCTTCTTTGTATATGAGGGGGTTCCAGCCACTGCCCTAGATAGTATTAAATATATAATAAAATATTAAAAAATATACTTTTTACCTACTGCGTTACGTGGTGTTTCTAGTATGAAGACGAAATAGGGGCAGTATAATGATAAATTACATATTTTATGGTGTAGCTATTTTTAATGTTGGTATGTCAAGCAAAAGTGATTTCAGTCGCTGGAATAAATAAGACTTAAAATAATTAAATTACTATGTGACGAAGCGAAAACTTAAATTATTATGTGACGAAGAATTTAAAGTAGAGTAGAGTGCATCACGTAAACTGATCAAACGGCTCTGCGCATGCTGTTTGTTTGAATTTGGCATGCTCAGAGCCGCCATCTCTGATCATGTAGTGATACGACTTATACCCTGGATTATAAAGCTTAGTTTTAAATGAGCCCGTTGTAATGACATAAATAACAAAACATCTTTAAAATCCTCATTGAAACCGAGTTCAACTTATCACAATTCAATCCACAGGAAAAGGCAGAATAACTTTTTTTTTTTTTCCTTTTATAAAATTAAATGCTTTGTAAGAATTTGCGAAGAAAATTTGTATTCCCGCCGCGTTCCCCTGTGGACGCTTTTTGTTTACTTCGTACTTCAGTAGGTAAGTTTTTATTGTCTCCGTATTTGCTACAGGCTGTTTTCTAAGAGGCTTTAAAATCTTTTTCCAGTGAATACCTACTGAGACCGTCTTTAATGCCTAAAAGGTCTCTTGTTTATCTTTCTTTGTTATTTGCACGAGTTTTTAAATGTGAACCGAAACATTTATTTAGTTTAAGTAGGTATTGAATGTATGAAAGTGAATGAAAACAAAAATGTATAAGATCTTTATAAAAATACCAACCATGAAGTTTCTTGCTCGTTCTTCTCCATAGGAACGGCATTCCAAACGGGTGGTAAAGGTATAGTTTAGCATATTGTGATATTTTTGACGATTTATAAGTACTGTACTGTGATTCTGATTCTGGAAATTCTGTTATGAAATTAACATTGTAATAATAACGGAGTTCTACCCTTATTTTAGATCGGTATACATATTTTACTATTGACCTAAGAGAATTCAATAAATAGAAAAAATAATGAACGAGCAGGATATGAGCATGATTTTATCTATGATACAAATAGGTAACTATAGGTACAATAATACCATTAGCAATGTTCAAACTTAATTATTTGCAAGTCCATACGCCACCGCAGTAAACAAATAATTCCCAACATGTACCTATAACACTATCTCATAGCGTGACAATTAAAACGTGTAGAACATGAAACTTTTCCCATAATTTCCAGCCAAACAGGTAACATAATACTTGTTAACAAAGTATGTGTGTGTCAAAACTATCGCGCCAAATTGTTTTGCTACGCTGTCCCCGAGGAGCGCTGTTTCATAACGTCCCATAAACTTGAACATAAAAGTTAGGACGCGGTCTGAGATGAGAAGGCAGCGATGCGGATTGAGAGCGATTTCTCAAGACTCCATTTTGTAAATTACGTTTGCCCATAACCCCACAGCATAGTTTTTTGACCGCTAGCATCCTGTTATTGCCTCATGTAATGTGTTTCTTTTTTCGTGAGCTCGTAGTATAAGCTTCAACAGTATCAAAGACCCCCTGAGTATATTAGAATATATTTCAGAGAACCCCTTAGTGACAACGTCAAGCTTCACTGGTTTCTGATACTGTCCTAACTCGTACTAAGCTCTCTGATTTTAGAGTTATCCTATATCTTCGGTGCTCTAGTTCAGAGTAGTAGCCTTAATAGTAACTAGTCACTATAGACAGCTCTCTAGTATGTGTGAACTCGTAACTTAACTCACAATTTAAGTTCTTTCATCAAGTAGCAATCTGCATGAATAAGATACAATTCTTAAGTGTAGGTCCACTAACTTATCTGAGCATTAAGTTTGTTATAACAAACGTATAACGTATACGAATTTACTGAACGATTATGTTGGCAGACATGACGTTGCTTCAGTCAAATAATCGACAATACTGGCATCATCGATGTTTTTTTACAACGTAATGGCCAGTGGTATAAACACATAATATGGTGGCATTAACATTAATCCCCTATTTGCTTATAACTTGCACCACACGCCTATACCTGCCCGTCACGTAGGTACTCTCGGAAGTGTCGCGCCCAGAGCATGCAATTAGTTGGCGTTTTGTGCAAATAATTATGTTCACGGAATGACGGTCCCGACGCGAAGCCAGCGCCTCTTAATTCACAACAAACAGGTATCGTGCGAATTTTCAACCCTTGTAACTAACTGTGAGACAGATTAACCCGTCTGGCCAATGTGGCGTGAAAGGATACGTTGGTTGAAATCTCATTGTTTTTTTTTTTGCTGTAAATTAAATATAGTATTCAAGAGGAATACTGGAAAATATCTACCTACTCATTTCTAGATTACTGCGTCTATGAAAAAAACTACTTTCATAACTTGATATAGTATGCATTGCCTTCTGAAAATTTAAAAAGTCCGACAGTATCTGAGTACAAATATTTTTTTAAGGGATTCTGATAACTTTTCTTGACACCCAAATAACATTAAGTAAATACTTATGCAATGTTATCATCGCTGTTTGTAACTAAAAATATCAAGTAGATCAATGAGGTACTTAAAACATAATCTTCTTATGTGTATTCTCTATTGCAATTATTTAAGGCAAAGAAAAAAAAACGATCTTCTGCTCTTTACAAAACTGCGTGCTCACGATATGTACTGGCCTCTGTGGACCCAGCAGGTGACGGTAAAGGCTTCCGCAGTACCATCCAGCTTTGTGAATGATCGATGCCAAAGATTACTTTGTGGTTAGTGAAGCGGCCCGTCTTTTGCTTAAACTAGTTAGCCTGGGGCGAAAGTGTCACGTTACACCGTATTGTATAACACGCAATACGTGTGGGCGCGGGATTTTGTGTCATAAGTGTTAGGAAAATGGGACGTGATTTATTTTCTTTGGTTTTATTTAAATGTTTAAAGAATTCTTGTCATTATCGAGTGTGTTACCTATTTATTTTGTTTGCGATTAAAATTTAATCTCAAAGAAACGTTTTTTAATCATTATTAGTCCCACTAATATTATAAATGTGAATGTTTGGATGTATGGATGTTTGTTACTCAATCACGCCAGAACGGCTGAACGGATCTGGATGAAATTTGGCACGGAGATAGATTATAGTCTGGAATAGCACATAGGCTACTTTTTATCCCGGTAAAATGTATATACGTTCTAATCGCGGGTAACACCGCGAGGCGCAGCTAGTAGTTAATATATTCTTTGGTGACGTTGAACCTACTCTAATATATATTATTATCTTTAAAAAAAATCTATAAAATGCTGTGCTAGGGACTTCGGCTTTTAGATTCATATTTCAAAAATTATAATTTATAGTTATTAGATTTAAAAATCTAGCCTATGTATGTGTGTATCTTGACAGTATTTACTATCTTTTAATCTAACTAATGTAATTGAACATCCAGTAAAATATACGAGGCTAATAAAGAACGCGGTCGAGACAATGGTAGTAGCAAAACAGAATGAAATAAATCAATGTTTACAATGCTTGCATTCCGACGCGATCATTGGCGAAATGGAGCGCTCTTGTCTAGACAAATTGCACGAAATATAGATGTGCTATTGTGATGAACGATGTTATAACGGTATATAGTTATGAATTGCTTTCATTGCAAACTATGATGTGATATTGATTTCTTATATTTACGCGAATACTACACATTGAAATAAAACTATTTGGTAGAATTCTCGCCTTGGTAAAAAGAGTCGTTAGCTCAAACCCCAGCTCATACCTTTAGGATTTATGCATTTCATGTTCGAATCTCATGTTCAACCGAGAGCCCCTCGAAAGACGTGTGAAGTCTGCCTTTTCCTCGCGATGTTTTCCTTCACCGATTAGCAAGTGATAATCATGGTTGATCAAAATGAGATTCGCACATGAAATCCCAGAGGTGCGAGCCGGGGTTTGAACCTGCGATCCTGTTACCGAGCCAAGCGTTCTACCCACTTGACTATCACTGCTGTTAAAGATATATTTTTAGTTAAAAGATTATTGAGACAAATCTAAAAATTTAAAAATTATTATTATTATTATCATTTATAATTATTATTTTAAATTCATCTCAGTACAAGAACTAATTGTTCACATTAAAAATGGACTGTACCTGGTACCTGCTATTCCGGCTGCAGTTGGTGGGCGTGGGCGTGCCGCTGATACCAGCCAACATGTTTACTTTGTGCAACGGCGCACCTCTAATGCATCACAACCCTTATCTATTCACTGCAGTGCGCCTCGCTGTCTGTGAGAAATTATCGGACATTTCCCAGAAATAAAACACGATCATTAAGTTTATCTATGATAAAAAAAAATGTTCTACAAGTTTATTAAAAGTCTGGAAATATTGGATACCTATAGGTCTAGAACGATTGTTGTGACAAGACGTACTTATCTATGTTGTGACTACAACTTGCCAATGATCGGTATTCCTTGTATATGCCTTGCTTTAGTTTTCCATTCGTTAGCACCTTTTTTTTAGATATTGTGATATGATGCCAACGGTAGTCACGGTCTAAAGAAATTATACAAGATAATATAATGAAATTAATAACGGTAAAATGAACGCCTCAGTTATTATTCTTTTGGCAGTGTTCACGTTTACACCGCCCGCTTTGTTCCTAATTCGACCATTGTGGACTTGTCTTTCAACTTAGCTATCATTGTTTCCGACGATTCATAATTTTAATCAAATTCATTGCTGGTGGATCCATTTTTACGTTTTTCATTCCATTGCAATTTCCTTGTGAATAGAATTTAGACGGTTATTATTATTTAACAACGTAGGATGGCAGCAGTTAATATGTTTGGAGCTATTAAGTAAAATGATTTTATGTTTTCAGGTATTTGCTTGTTATTTAGCCGGCTATATCTCAGCGCAGAGGCAGAGCCTCTGCTCTACATTCCTCTTTCGTCGTAACTTTAAATTTGTTACATTGAATATGAATAAGGCATGAAATATACAACAACTCCAACACAAAACAGACTGCTTTTGTTAAATTAAAATATACTGTTTTTTTCAGCTAGATAATAATTTATAAACTAAGAAAAGTGTATTGATTTCTTATATTTACGCGAATACTACACATTGAAATAAAACTAATTTAACGTATTTTTTCGGACACCAGGACGTCAACCACCACAGTTCTCCCGTGACCATGGTTGCTGTAAAGCAGCCGAAATGTCGGGAACGTAAAAAAAATAAAATAAACGCGAAAAAATCCGTAAAATTATTTTTATTTCTAAGAAAAGTGTTTATAAAATACATAAATTTGGGCAAAAGGAAGTGTTAAATTTCTGAATAAACTGCCAAGTCATTTTATAATATAGGTCTAATATTAAGAGAAAGTAATGCCTCGAAACTGTCATTTGGATGATAGTATAATATCAATTACACTGAACAAGAGTTGTATGTATCAATATTAAGGACCCTGTAGCATTCTCGAAGGAAAATTATCAGCATAGAGTACTCATATAACTTGTTGATATTGCTAACGTGATTCAGTATCGATATTGATACGCGCGCGATTGGATCGATTAGATGACTCATTATCGATATTAACTCTCAGATGCCAGAAGTATTAAACATGTATTATTATTTTTTTCGGATTACTTTCTTTTTTAACATAATTTAAGTTGTTAAATTTACAAGTGGCAAGTTGACTTGAGATCCATTTGTAAAGTACTGTGGCTACGTGCCAGCTACTCATCTTACAAACATAACAAGCTACACACACAAAATAAACACACAACGCACAAAGTCAGTCCAGTTGTATCTCTACTTGTCAACTGGAATCGTGTAAACCAAGCATTACGCGCCATTCATGGGTGTAAATTCTTGCTCTGATCTTCGGAAAATGATCTGCTACGATCTACCATATTATGCATAGTACATGACTTTGTAACTAAACAAACAGTATTTGAACTTATGTTCAATTGGCTCCTGCACATCCAAATGTATATGTTAAAGTATATGTTAGTGTCTCTAATCACACAAGCTTTCTCCTCGTTGTGTGTCAAACGAACACGGTGTATAGAGTAATCGCGGGTGTAAGTACGCGACATTCGACACCCAGAGCGACATCTCACGCGACTTCGTTCCTATCCATTTCATTTGACTTGTCTGAAGCAGGCTGTTTGTTTGGTAACGGCACGTACATACGGTTGAACTGTGAATCCAACTTGTTTGAAAATTTGCTCTCAGGCTAAGGACACCTCTGCGGTGAATGAAGAACTAATTTGTGAGTTCGAAATGCAACATGCACGTATAAAATTAGAGTAGTTTGAATTAAAATGACCTAGCACACAGTATTTTTTACCGGAATTATGCTAAGTGATTGATCACTTGTAAGCACAGATATATGAGAGGAGATATGTTATGAAAGCGGTGGGCTTGCGCTCACCTTTAGCCAAAATTAGGCTAACATAGAGTTTTCGCCGTCAGTCGACTGCAACTGCACGTCGGTATCGGAGCTCTAACTTTTTTTTTAAATGCCGTGTTATTCCGTGGTTGTGTGCAAAAATACTAGCAGCAAAGTGAACTACGCGAAAGATGGAATCTCATTTCACCAGCCAGTATTAAGTATTTTATTTATTCGTCTTTAAAATCATTAAAAACAACAAATCAAAAAATATTCAATGCCTTTATTATGTTATTTTAGTTTTCATGTAGCACAACGACTTTTTTATTTTTGTACAAAATACATGGCTCTTTAAGTACCACCTATGTTCGCTACTGAGTGAATGTACGAGGCAATGGATAGATCGTCTAACGATACTTTGAATAAACTGGTGCGTCGCGTGGTACGGCCGCTGTATGCGGCGACGACGCAGCACGCACCGAATTATTGGCACGCGTGTGTGTGTGAGACTTCGTATTGGTTGTTTTTATGTAATTGCATGTGTTTTGTGGCGAGTGGTGGGGAACAAAACGGAGACAGCGAGTTCCCATACATTTTGAACCGCACGGCATATCTCTCGTGATCTGTGCTTGTAAGCTTCTTCCCGAGGCACCGCCCGCATTGCCTCACTACAACAATAGCCTATAGCATTGAAGAATAATGTAGCTTTCTATCAGCGAAATATTTTTTTCGAAAATTCTCCTGGTCCAGGTGATTACCCCCTACATCTAAACTCACAAACTTTACCTCTATAAAAGTATACTTAAATATTGATATTGACTAGCATCAGTCCAGCTCAGTCAATGACACGATCGTTATAATCTCTTTTTGTATTTTGACCTGATTTTTTAATTTTTTTTTTATCGCCATACGAACACTCTGACTATATGGACCCACACTAAGCAATGCCTGTACTATTGGTACCGTACAATGGGGGCGAACCCAGTATCCATTACTTATATATATTAAAAATCGGTGACTTGGATACAAACATTCGTGTTTATCACACAAAGTTTATCCCTAGCAGGATTCGAACCCCGGATCCTTGGCACAGAAAGTAGAGTCACTACCAGCGCTAATCAGGCCGTCAAATTTTAATCATAATTGGAGGAACGCAAGGATCTCTAATGCCGTGTGCAGTGTGTATCGTTTAATTACACGTCGCTACTCGACCGACCTCTGATAAACGACTCTCCAGCCGGCTCTACTCCATGACATGTTCAGGGTTTTAAGCCGCGCGTTAGATAACAATACCGCTTATCAACAATATTGGGTCAACGACTAATTACCGTTCTATTGTTTTTAGCTTTACAAACACTAGAATACACATTTTGATGTAAGATCGGGTACATATCGGAACATGTAAAATGAATTTAATGATCTACAACAAAAAGTTTTAAGTCAAACAACAATAACATCGGGGAATTATCAAGCAAGTTCCTGTCATTAGCTATAAATATAAACTATATACTTAAGGTAAATTAAGTGTAAAAATGTGTATTTAGTTAAAGTTAATCCTAAAAAAAAACTAAAACTGGAAGCAAAAAAAATACATTCGAATAGATAAATAAATAGATAAATTCACTCTTCTCTGTGGTCTGTTAAAAAAATTATGTAACTTTTCTATTTTCAAGTAACTCTACAGGCAGACGTGTAATCATAATTACTGCTAGTACGAGGCCCGTTGTGGTGGCTTCGTTATTTTTTCTGTATTCAGGTCAAAGTATTGCTTCAATAGTCACTGCTAGTTTACATAATTATAGGAAAATAATATTATAGCTTTGTGTATTCTCTATGTTGAATAAAATATGATGAAATTACTGTGTGTGTAGGCCAGTTGGTGAGTCATTAATTATACACTTAGAAAGGAGTTATACGAATAAATGGAAATTATAATTTTATAGGATTTATAACGTGGAAATTGTTACGAAGTCTATATAATTTAAAATAATAATTAATAGTATTTTATTATCTAATCATAGTTTGAGTTAACGTATTAGTAGCAGGTAGTTAGGTACCTTTAAGGAAATGCACGCACGGAATAATAATCACGAAAACACATACCTACTTAAAATGTATTTTTGTATAAGTATTTTATAATTTACCCAATTGAAATGTATTGTCATAGTTAAAAAATATATACTCCTATAATCAAAAAAATTACAACCATCTCAACCGATTTAACAAGAGCCTCTTTGCTTTAAATGGTATGTCCGATCAAGTCCTAATATTAATACACAGAGAGGGACGGAGAGGGTCAATCTGTATTGGTTTTTACGCACCAACATCCAACGCCATTAGAGGGCGCAGTGAGTGGAACAATTTAATTGATTTATTTATCCCAATATCCAATTAGGCTCGCGCCAAAAATCGCTTGGTGAAATTCAATGAGAGCTCTCCTCATAGCCGTTCAATATCTATAATTTGATGCCTGAGATGTTAAAACTAATTTCATATTATATTTGATGGCCTGATTAGCTCAGGTGTTAGTGACCCTGCCTTCTGGGCCAAGGGTCCCGGGTACGAATCCTGGTACAGACTTTGTGTGTTGAACATGGATGTTTGTGCCCGAGTCATGCATGTTTGAAATCTATATAAGTATTAGGTATATACAAGGTTCGCCCCAGTCCATTGTACGGTACCCACAATACAAGCGTTACTTAGTGTGGGACCGTATAGTTGGTGTGTTCGTCTGGCGATATTGTTATTATTATTATATTATAGGTCTTTTGGGGACGAGATTTTTGTATCCTCCAATGATGTCCTTGCATTCTCAGTTGATGTTTATCCTGATGAAACGACGAACACGCCGAAGGCTAAGCACGTGAGAGTAGAAAACTAATTTAAATCCCAACAACTTCAACAAAAGCCTTTCACATGATCGCAATCATTGGTCAAAGGAACCCGGATCAGGATATTATTATATTTAGTAAACGAACTAACTTTAAATGAAACCCGCCAAATGTCCTTGAAACTTGGAACTAATTCAGATCGTGAAACTAACAAAGTGTATTTGGTTGGATTTTCCCGGGTTTCAAGACCGCTGGAGAGCCGATAGAAAGTACCTACATATTCTTACGTTAGTAAGAATGGTCATATCTAAGCTATAACGGGCTAGTTGTTAGTTGAGTGGCTTTTTTACCATTTGTAGCTTTTTTTAAGAAAAGTAGGTATAATATGTAGGTGCATATTAAATTCTTTATTATAGGGACCAATTAAATAATTAAAAATAAAATTGAAATAAAACTAATTTTACGATATTTATCGCGTTTATTTTATACTTTTTACATTCCCGACGTTTCTGCTGTTTTTAGCAACAATGGTCACAGGAGAACTGAGGTGTTAGACGTCCTAGTGTCATAGTTAGAACTGGGGTATCATCAGTTGTTGTTGATGTTGTCGGGAACGTAAAAAACATGAAATAAACGCTATAAAATTAATTCGCGTAAATATTAAAAAGGTAATATGTCATTAAGGTTTTAATTATTTAGTAAGTGAATTAAATATTTTAAAACTGAAATAATCAGTCACTTAAAAAAATAAGTATCAACCACAATCGTTCCCGAAATATAATTCGAGCTCGACGTGGAATTTAATATCCGCTTATCCCAACTGTGATCAGAGTAAAGGTCATTGGGTATCGGAATTAATGGACTCTATCATTAATTTAAAGGCCCCGTTCGCTTAATGCGACCCACTGAAAACCTTTCCAGTAGATATGAACCGACTAAAATAAGATGGTTGGCGGCATTAATGGAGTTACCCGCAATTTGAAATTTTAATTTAATATCGCTATGCTCTCTTAGCGGGGAGCTTCGTTATTTGTGGGTAGTAAAATAAATGTTTACAATGCTTTCATCCATTATGAGAAGAATTGTTTCAAATTTTCTGAAAGATTTTGTTTACTTAAATATGGATAGACGGATAGATAGATAACTTTTTATTGTACACCAGTCATACACAGACATTGCAAAAGAGACAAAATCTACGACGTACAGAATGCAATGTTTCAGTAAAATAAGCTTTGTTCTTCCAGTTAAGGAAGGTGTTAATGTATTGTTTTTTTTTAAATGGGAATAGGCCCGCCACAGACTCCCACCACTGCTAATCCTGTAAGCCAGGATCTATAGTGATGTCCAATGAAGACACCGAGGTTGGACCCTCGGCGAGTCCCGGGATAAAGTTAATTGTCTTGGAACCCGCACGAAATTAATCGAAAGATAAAAATAGGAGGAGTTGGAAGAAAATTATCCACTTCCCTCCATTGCAAAGCGGGAGACAAAAAGATAATGTAATATTTGCGTAAATATCAAAACTATGATGAAGAAAATGCGTAAATATCTGGAATTACAAGAAACAAATATGCGTAAATATGTAAAATAAAAACAACGAAAGTTGTAATTAATATTCGGTTGAATAAGTTGAAATTTTCCTTGGAAGCGAGTTGTTTGTTTTAATTCCTGGAACATCACGTAGTCTCGTTAAAGGTTAAGCGTTGTTGAGCAAATGCTACAGAACGTTCGCTTGTTTTTGCTGTAAGTACAACTTGCTTGTTTTTGTTCACGTTTAAAGAGACATACTAAATTAATTATACAGCTATTATTTTTTGTGTTATTATATATATATATATATACCCACATATAAAGACAGAGTGCGTAGATATAATACATTTGACGCTTGACTTTGATGTGTCGTTTATTGAAAATTATGTGACTAAGAAAAAAAGAATTTTGTAAAATTTTCCTTAAATTTTAAATAAAAGATTTATTGTAACATGTTCACGAGTTGACTTTCGAATAACGTACCCACCTAAAGCATATACTTACTTGATGAAGGTATTATTTTACATCAATGAACTAAAAAAAAGCTAATAAACCATCTTCATTATTATCCCTGTCATCATGCCCCATTTCTTTCGTAGCAATAAATAATCATCTATCCCAAACTAATCTCCGATAATAATTATCCCCGAATATACCTATCGCCAATCTCTATCAAACACAACAAGCCACGAAATCTCATCAACGAGCTTATTACCAAGACGTTTAAACCAAGAATTAGGTCATCGACACACGGCTTTCATGTTGCTCAAAGCAATTTCTCCTTAATAAGCCCGAGTTCCGACGAGCAACAAAACAAAAGGTGGTCGGTTGGAACGCGAGCATCGTGGAATAGGCTCGTTAACTTTTCAATTTTCCGACGTAAGCTCAGTAATAGTTGGAGGGATGTGACGCCCTGTAGTGGGAGCGTGGCCCGGCCTATAAGGGCCACTACACAGGGGCGGAAATCGCATGAACTATCAGGGCCCCAAGTCTGCTAACCCAATGGATTCATAATCGAGCAGCAGCCGCATAGTAACTGTCACTTTTGACAGATGTTGTATTGGATATCTGTCAAAAGTGACAGTTACTATGCGGTTGCTGTTCGATTATGAATCGACTGTGTTAGCAGACTTGGGGCCCTGAGCGCATGGACAAACGCTACTGGGACGCTTTTGTTTTTTTAAATCGAACATCATTTACACAATTATTTTATACATTAATGGGATCCGTACTACTTACTGACTCATTGGTCAAAATGTTTTAACCTTATAACATATGAGCTTCGCGTAATGACTGTCACTATATTGCTGTGGTGAAACCCAATCAAATCATACCTACGTCGATTGCCACCGCTCCGCATCTTCTGTGTGTATATCCCTTTATTATTTAGTCGGAATGTTAGGATTACGACCGTTGGACATGTATTCTAGTTTGTAAGGACTATATATATTATTTCAGGTGAGATTATATACAGCAAGTCATCGTTATCGCGTGTATATATAAGGTAATTCATCGTGGCGTTTCGTGTGCCATATTTTTAGAATAGGATATAAATAGTGTTAGCCTTATCCCAAATCTATAGACGTTTTATAACTTTATCCAACGTCATATAGTACTGATTACAGCGTCATATATAAACTATAAAATATAAACGTCATATAGCGCAGAGCTTTGCTTTGCGCTGTACTATATGACGTTTGATAATGTTATAAAACGTCTATAAATTCGGGGGTTATTTTTTCTATCATCGTTCTATCGTGGTTTTCCCAATTTATTTTTTTCGTATTAAGCATGTATTTACTTATTTAATAGCCATATTCTTTAGATTTTTATGCAACAGGAAAATATATTTTTTGCGCTTACCTACTGAAATAATATTTTAAGTATCTATTTTATGTGAGGTTTATTTTCCTCAACACAACTAAATTTCATTGTTATTTTACGTGTTGCACGTTTAAAAATAACTATTATGAACCATCGTATAATATTAATATACCTACGGTCTACGTTCTTTAATCCGATTACTATTTTCCGAGCGCAGCTAAAATGTTAGTGCACGGTATGCTTTGTACATACACAGTGAACAAAACTGAACAGGGAAGAAATTAGCAGTGTACGAGATCCAAGTACCTTTTTAGTAGTATCTTTTGTTAGCTTTATAGGGTATTTAAGGTATATTACGTTAAGATACCTACTATTTTTTTATTATAAGCACAGTTTGCAAAGACACAATAGGGTCGTACACAAATTGTTGGAAATATTTTTTGTGTATACAGCTATGTGTCTAATAAACCTAATGAAATATAATAATTTGTTAAATTTATTAACCGCTAAATAAATTTAAAATCTAAACAATATTTGTTATTTCAAATACTTCAGTTACTAGGATCGTCTTGTTCACGGATCCCTAAATATAGAAGGATTAAAAAGAAACAAAATATAGATTATTACGTCAATGCGCAATACTAATTATACAACACTAGACACTGCTACAAAACAAGACAGTAGTAGCCATAGTTACTAATGCAGGGGTAATTTCAGCCTCATTCGATTTGTTCATCTTAGTAACATGCTTTGTACGAGGCATTATAAAATTGCGGGGCTACGGTAGGCCCACGCATGTGCCAGTGCATCGGCTATTACATGCGTTATTTGATAAAGAAGCGGATAATGAAATTTCCGGAACGTTAAAATTGTGGTCCTGCTTCGAAGGCTTATATATTTGCATATCATACTTAGTATATTTGTATAAATTAATATTGTTATCGCGATATTGGTCTATCAAAATTCTAATCTAATCTATCAGCCGATAGACGTCCACTGCTGGACATAGGCCTCCCCCAATGACCTCCACTCATCACGGTCCTCCGCCACTCGCATCCACCGGCCACCACACCGCCACCACCACATTAGACAGATTAGATTAGAACCCTGTGCCATTAAAAAGCTTTTGCTCTGATCCATTGTACGGTCTTCATTATATGGATATACTAAGTTGAGTATTTTATCTAGAGCTCAATTTTATGGCTTGACTTTACACTATATAAAAAGGGTTATTACTTTGACATATATAGTAGAAGTATTATACCTGAATGTCAAAACCCTCGATCTGAGGTATTCGGAACGCCTCCTAGTATAGTAGGTATCGACTATTTATTATCGAAACGTGATAGTTTTTCGGCCTATCGACATTCCTGCCAGATACCCAAGTACAATATAGTATGAAATAGGTGTCTGAGAATATTTTTTACTTTATGATCTTTTCATGTGAACACTTTTGAAATAGTTATGGAATGTTTAGGAAATAGGTATAGGTACCTACCAGAAATACAAATTCAGAATCAGAATCAGAATATTTTTTATTCATGTAAACCATTACGTACAGAACTTATGAATCGTCAAAATAGTTACAAAATGCTAAGCTACAACCTTACCACCCGTTCAAAATGCCGTTCCTATGGAGAAGCACGGGCAAGGAATACCACGGTTGCTCTTTTTAAAAAAAATCCGTTGCATTTTTGAGTTGCCTACCTGTCAATCTTTTTATATATTGTATGGAAATCTGTAGGTATATTTGAGAGAGTCAGTTCTCGAAAGCCGTTTGACGTCCAGTAACCCAGGCTGGCAGACCACATGAACTGACTATGGCATGTGAATCCTCTCCTCACATTCAGGAGCCTCCCATTCAAGACTTTAAATGGGATAATGTTTGTGTGCTTTATGTACCTACTAGCTTTATCAATAAGTTCTTTTCATCATTCTGCTCAGTGCTTACGAGGTGCAACAATAATATTCGTTTAATTTAATCAGGAAAAGCGCCATATTGTAATGAGCCCATGGAAATACTAGGACCATAGGAAAATCTCGCTGCAATAAATTATTCCGGCCACGTAGAGTTAAACAGCTTACTAAATTTAAATTTTATTATAATCTACGCTTTTGAATTGTTCCCGGTTTAAAGCTCTCCGGCTTTTTGGTGATTCTCCCTACGAGAGCTTTGTGTTGGAGTGGCGTCCACATTTCCTTTGGAATAAAATGCATTTGCATTATACTTTATTACTTATGGTGTGCTTAGAATTTAAAACGACATGTAACTACTTATACCGTTATTTTATGAATTTAACAGACAATAGCGTTGTAAACCCACTTTTAGAAATACTTGTAATGTACAGCTACATATCTAAATAACTTAGAAAATATAATTATTTGCAAAATAAGTTAAACATTAAAATGGCGCGCCATTTTCATCATCATCGCGATGATTAATCATGTTTATGTCTACAATTCTGAATACTTATATCTTATAGTAAATACCTTCTTATAGTCATTATTACAATCAGAAGCATCACATTCGTCCAATGCTATTTCATGAGAAATGAATTCATTACATCCACTTCCAACGACAAAGCAAATATTCAATATAATTTCCTGGAATCCCATGCTTTGTTTGCTTGCTCCAATATTTACTTTTATGAGAAAAAAGACAAACATCGCCTATAAATAAGGACCGGAAATCACCTTAATTATTCGCTTATTAACACAAGAGACGGAAATATTCCGTCCGTTAACGCAAAATATCCCGAAATAGCTGTCAAATATAATGCCTACTCATATAAATGAGAATCAACGGCAGTAAAAGAATGAGAGGGCAAGTGGAAAATAAAAAAAACTCGTTCAGAGCTCTTTCACTGATCGCCTTCAGAAGTTTATTCTGGGGGCATTCTATTGTGACACACGTTAAAATGTTATACAGTAAAACAACTACATACTTTTGGTAATATTAATGTGTGTGGGGAATTTGATTGATAGCTAATGTAGGAAAACTCTACTACAACATGACAATAAACTAGATTTAAAATATTTACCGACTCTTGTAACCAATGCACAGAGTTATTCTTCTGCAAATTATTTCTTTGATCGATGTCTGACATGGAAACAGGGGAGTGAAATTAATGAAGTTGTTCATTAAGCTTAGGAGGTATTGTCGCTAATGTCTACGCGGGAGTAAAAAAATATGTAACAGACCAACAATTAAATGCCAACATAATTAATTGCTTAAAAGTTATTTCTACTATTATTGACGCATTGGGATTTTATGCGTTTCTAATATTTAAACATTTA
Organism: Pheosia gnoma; assembly: GCA_905404115.1. Taxonomy (NCBI): domain Eukaryota; kingdom Metazoa; phylum Arthropoda; class Insecta; order Lepidoptera; family Notodontidae; genus Pheosia; species Pheosia gnoma. Next base: position 6,541,300 of record FR989907.1, read on the forward strand.
CTTAAGTTATACATTTTTCTGCCAATTCGATATTTTATATTCGTTTTTTTAAATTCTTGCCTATAACAACATAAACTTAACTCGTACCCACGTACAGTAGGTGTGTTCGTCTGGCTACATCTATTTTCATTTGCTCATATTGCCGCATTGGATATGCGTGAGGAAATGTTACATAAATAAATAATAAGAGAACTTTATTTAATATCATTCAGAAATCCGATACCAAACGGTCTAATTGTTTTAGCGTTTATCCGTAACAATGCCGGATTTCAGATTTCGACTTGACTAAATGGAATCTAATTCGGGCCGAATTATTTCCTCGTCGGTTCCACCCCGGGGCCGGGATCAAAGAAGCGAATTAATTTAATTAACTTTTCCCGTCTATTTAGATTATTTTGATGTCTGTTGATAAAACAACACAGTTCGATGTTTGACAATGTAAATAATATTTGGGTGGAATAACTTTCGGAAAAATCAGTGTTCTGTTTTAAGGGCAGTTGGATTTTTTGGGGTAAGTGTGCAGGGTGAATAAGAAAGGGTATAAAGGTTACCTTTGATAAACTGTGCTTCCTTAAAAGTTAGTACCTACTTATACCCTTTTTTAATCGTTCTGTATAGATTTTTTTTTACCTACCGGACCCTATGGAGGTGGTGCTGTTCCAGTTTTACGGAAAACTTTTTCTATTGTCCTTTCCATAAAAAAAACTTATTTGGATATTATAAACATGTAAAAAAAAAATTGAAATCGGTACAGCCATTCCCAAGTGATATGCTATACATCAACGAACAGTTTATATTTTATAAAGTTTTTTTTATGTAGCTCCTAATATGGATATACATTATATGCACCAATTTAAGTGTGACCTATGAATATAACATATTACTAGTGGCAATAAAAAAGGCACGGCCGCGCGATATTAATAGCCATAACTTATCTCCATCGACCTAACTACGGCTGATTTCCCATTAGAGGTCATCCTAATAGTAATACGTTCCCCGGGATAATAGGGGCTGACGTAAATTGGTCTTTGTGACTTTTGAGCTGAGTCCATAGCGGTACATTATAATTAAGACTTTGATTTTTTGAATTGATTTCATATATTTACGCGAATACTACACATTGAAATAAAACTCTTTTTAAGGATTTTAAAGCGTTTAATTTATGTTTGTTACGTTCCCGATGTTTCGGCTGCTTTAAAGTAACCATAGTCACGGGAGGACTGTGGTGTTAGACGTCCTAATGTCATAGTTAGAATTGGGGTACCCTCATATTTAGTTGTTGTTTGCAGTCCGATCTACGCAGAAAGTGCTTGCAGAGACTTAAGGTCTTGTGAAACGTGGGGAACGTAAAAACGTAAAATAAACGCAATAAAATCCTTTAAATTAGTTTTGTTCCAATTTTATTTATTGTGTAATTTTAACGTGAAATATCATAGAAATAAATTGTATAGCACACCGTTTCTTCATTGAATGAAGACTATAATGAGACAATTAAAAAAAAACTGGCTTGTACCTATAAAACGCGCTGAGAGCGCTGTCTATCGTGGTAGAAATATTAAAACTCTTCACACATATACCATTGCAGGGCGTTCTCCGCAGCGCGCAGTTCGCTGGTGGTCAATGCGAGCACTGGATCTTTAGTATTAGCAATTCAATCGCAGTTTTATGTTGGACGAATTTTTCTAAGTTGGCGTTAATTGAAATGTGTTTACGCTCTTGGAATTAGTTTTTACTTTTCGTGTACTTACTGATATACCATTCCATTGTAGAACCAGCCTTACTTCCAAGTTCGCGAGACCTTCTACCCATAACAGTTATAAGGATTTGGCTTCGGATTCGCAATTAAGGGGCGAAACTTTTAATAGCCAACAATTTTATAGCTTATGCTATAAAATAATTTTGTTCTATCGATGTTGAACGAGTTTATGATAGCTTTATTGGTTCTTGGTAATGGGTACATAGGAACGTGGTATTGTTCATTTAAAGAATAAAAAAAAGTGTCTTTACGTAACTAAACACTGAGCTTACAACTCATACAGGCTGTAACGAATACTTTGGGTGTAGGTTTCTTAATGCCTATAATAAAATAATATCAATAATTTATGTCTAAAGTGATGGGTTACAAATGTTGTAATTTTTGAGCGTGCAATGTATCGTAAACAACACGATCACAACACAGCGCTCCGCGCGATTCCCGACGCGTGCGAGTTACGAGCTCGTTCAAGCGTTTCGTGTTTAAATTTACATTGCAGTTTTAGGCCTAAATTAGAAATATTTTTATTTAAAATCAATTTAAGATAGACTTTTATTATAATTTCATGTTATCATCAATTTAAATATACTGGAAAAAATGCGTATACTTCTTGAAAACATCGACGGAAAATTCTAACTCTGGTGATTCAACTCATGATTGTGGACCCCACAAACATGAGTTGAATCTAGGGTATCAGTTTTCCATCGGGTATCCATGCAGCAAACTTTGTATATTAATTAACGCATCGCTAAATTAAACTAAGTTGTAAAAGTATTCGCTGTTGCCTGTAATTAAATATTAACTTAGGCACGTACCGGTCTAGAGTTCGAAGGTTTACGAAGTAGTTTTAATATGTATCTTAGTTTTAAGCCACGATCATGATTGATTTGAATATTGCTTAAAAAATTACTTCTTATGGGTAAGATCATTCTTTTGAAAATCACCAGAAGTTGTAAAAATCTATCGACTACATTCAAATCTTGATTAATAATAATGTAATAATAATAATACCAGCCCTTTTAATGTCTCACTTTTGGGCACGGGGCTCCCCTCAATGCGAGGGGGATTAGGCCATAGTCCACCACGCTAGCCCAGTGCGGGTTGGCAGACTTCACTCATCTTACGAGGGCTTCGCTCAGACATGCAGGTTGATGAATGAAATCCAGAAATCCCAGAAATGTGAGCCGGGGATTGAATCTGCGATCCTCTTTCCGAGGCAAGCGTTCTACCAACTTGGCCATCACTGTTAATTTTTGATTAAAAAGTATAATATTAAAATAAGCCTACTAAGTTTTCAGTCAGCTAGAGACTAACTTCGTATTAGTAAATGTTTGAACACCCTAACTTTGTGGGGCATTGAATTCATATTTTAATACCTTTAAGGAATGTGAAGGCACGCAACAGAGTTGACTGCTCGCTAACTTATAATAAAGACAAGCTTCGAGTTTATGTTGCTTTAATATACTTAAACATATGCTCATAGCTCTTAAGAAAGTGTTGCGTTGATATTGTTTTGAAAACATTAACCTTTATAAAAAAATACAGTCGTCGCATTGAGGCAAAACCTGTTCGGTTTTTGCGATTACCACGGACATGACGTCATATAATTGTACGGCACTAAACACTGACAGACACCAAACACTATATACGAAGTGATTCATGATAAAGAACTCAATATACACTTTGAGTTCTTTAATATAGTACAATGTAAAATAATGCAGGAATGAGGTTGGTGAATTTATTTACCAAATATTAATTTATTATTTACTACCTCTCAGACTACCCGTTGAAAGGGTTCATATACTGAACCGAACTGATACTGAACATGAAATATTAATAGTGTAACATTTATGAATAAAGGTTGTGGAATTAAATTGTTAACGTATGGCCTAAAAGCACCCCTAGTGCCTACTCACAAAAGATAGGGGTCTCCTTTCAAGATCTATTCTCAGTGAATTGAATAGACGTTGGATGAACTGAGATAGTTTGGAAAACCACTTATTCGTGTATATACCTTTTAAGAAAAACATTTTGCACGTGTTTTCATATAATATCTCTTAATAACGACTTTTTACAAGTATGTTTGTACTTAAAAGTAGAAAAAAACAGCAAAGTGCGTGTCGCAGTCGGTCATGCATAATATAGGTAGTAGGTACCACAGTAAACCCAAATCATGAACAACTTAAAAGAAACAAAGAAATAATATATATATATATATATTACTAGCTGTTCTAGCTAACTAACTAGCTAATCAGCTCACAAGTTTAGGACCAATTAGTATTTAAACTCTCCGTGGTGCCTTACACCTGGAATTAGTCCAGCTGTAACAGTCTTACTTCTGTGGACATTTGTCTACCAGATCTTTTTGTCTCCCGCTTTGCAATGGAGGGAAGTGGATAATTTTCTTCCAACTCCTCCTATTTATCTTTCGATTAATTTCGTGCGGGTTCCAAGACAATTAACTTTATCCCGGGACTCGCCGAGGGTCAAACCTCGGTGTCTTCATTGGACACCACTGTAGATCCTGGCTTACAGGAGTAGCAGTGGTGGGAGTGTGTGAAAAAGAATTACTAGCTGTTGCCCGCGACTTCGTCCGTATTTAACAAAGACAACCGTTGACAACAGCCTGCTCGCCAATTCTGAGCCCGCGGGACGCATTGAAGGTTGTTGCTATCAAACTTAATCAGGCGCTGCGCTGCAACATTGGTTTTAACTTTTTTTCGTGAGATCCTATTTTTTTTCTAAAATAAAAGTAGCCTAAGTTACTCCTTGTTACATCAGATATCTGCCAGTGAAAGTCCCGTCAAAATCGGTCCAGTCATTTCAGAGATTAGCCGGAACAAACAGACAGACAGACAGACAGACAGACAGACAGACAGACGGGCAGACAGACAGACAAAAATTGTAAAAAATTTTGTTTCGGTATAGGTAACGTGTATACATCCAAATGCACTTAGTAAAAAGCGGTTATTTTAATATTACAAACAGACACTCCAATTTTATTTATATGTATAGATGTATAGATATCTATATAAATGCTATTGATTTCAGTTTCTATGAGTTTGTTTAACAAAGACTTGGGATTGAATGTGGTGATAGTTTTCGTCGTATTAACGTCATTTCTCGTAACATCTCGGTATGTACATTTACCACAGATTAAGAATACGCAGGTATAAGTCACAATATATAAATGAATACATACACAAATCTAAAGCTTAGGACTAAGTACAAACAGCTCGTTTTAGCCTCAACGTGTGACGTAATTAGACGGTCCCTCTGCATTGATAATTACGCTGTATTTTGGAGCTACACACAAAGGGCAGTCCGGGTAAGTTTGCCCATTACCGGACGCCTGCAGGTATTCAGTCGCTCGACGTGAATCCCGGTTGATGTCAAACACTATATGCTGCTAGTAGGTACGCCTCAAAAGTTTGCGTTTCCCGGTGAAAACAAGAACAGATTTTTAATTGTTTTAAAAATAATGTGTGGTAAATATACCATGGGCCCTGGGGTGGAAATTATAGACTTCTTAAGGTTTATATAATCATAATTTAATTAAATACTCAGAACACTTTTTAAAACAAACGATGCCAAGGAGGCGCCATAGAGAAGAGAGAGAAAACCATAGAGAACATTATATAGAGCATTTTTTATAGATTATTGTCCAATGTGATAGGATCGGGTTGAAATAGTTATCTGATTATTTATATCAAAACAAAATATTTTTAAGGAGGTAACTTCTCAATTTTCCACAGCATTTTAAATTCGTAACGTAATTAGATACTCAGGTAGGAACTTTAGTACCTGATAACTGTATTTTTTTATGTTTATGTAAGGAATGTATTATATGGGCAAGTAAACCTTTTAGCGCTTCTTACATTTGTTGAAATAACAACTTTAATTCAAACCTTTTTGCTTAATTCCAACAAATAGCTACACAGATGAAGATATTTACGACACAAAGAAAGACGATAACATAAATCACGGACAAACTAGAAACTGATAGTTACGAAAACGCTCACACGTCAAACGAGCTATCTGAGCTTATCGTACAAACTGAAACTGCACTACGAGCTATTTCTCAAACTTTCGCCGCCAAACGAAAACATAAGCCTCTAAAACCAGTACACAAAGAACTATCATTGTGTTTAAAAACCCCCCGATACATCCATTCCTTTATTAAAATAGAACGGCGCGGGAGGTCTAGTTATCCGGTTGCAACAAGCGACAGATTGAGGATATCATCTCATGTATAATTCACGCACGAATTTCGATCGAGAGCGCAAAGTTGGACATAATGCACTGCTGCTGCATCGTATGAAAGATTGCTCCGAATAGATGAATAGTTTTACTTAGGATTCAACTTGATATGGAGCTTTTATATACAGCGTTATGCTAAACAATAATATGCCCTATATACTTTGGGTAGGTAGTTTATTCAAAAATATATAAGAACTGGGTACCCATACGTGGGGGAATTCTTTCCTAAATCATGCCCCACACTTCCCAATCATCACATCATATGACACACACAAATGATTTACTTACATTGTTTAAGTATACCATAACAAAATAATATGTCTGAGTATTGTGGTATTGCCTAGTATTTTTCACTGTATTAGTACCTACAGTGGAAAGAGAACCTATAGTATGAGCATATTACAGATATATTGAAAGGACTATATTTAAAAATTTCGAGAAAAAGCACATTAAGGGCGAGACATCTGTCTTTTCTTGAATCTATTATACTCACTTAAACTAGTTTATAACTAAAAACTTTTTTCCATTTCAATGAGCAGAAAAATACGCTGCCTTTACAATTCGCATTTTCAATTTTGTCGAAAATAACTCGTCAGCTAGCGAATTTTCTATTCAGAAAATTTCATGCGTAAAGAAGCGTAAAGTCCTCTCTGGACAATGTATTGAAGGTAAAAAATCACATTCGCACTAAACTGACTGCGAAGGGCACATCAATGACGTCACCATTTTTTAATGCTGCACGCAGAGTTTTATCATTATTCACGAATTGAGCGAGCAGAACATTTTAATTCGTGGTTTTGTGACCACTCTATAAATGGTTGCGCAATGAATATGAAACCAACAAAGGCGATAAATGGATGAACCTGTTGAAAAATTAAATTTATTTTTCTAACCAAAATGCGTACTGCCAGTAAATGACTGGAACTTCGATTTAGAACAGACGAATAAATATGACCCGATCGCATTACAACTAGATTACCACCATGTTACAATAATATGTTAAGCCAGATATTCTCTTCCCGTGACAGCTAGGTCCCGTGATTGGTTTAAGACTACGTCATCGGCCAACTTCGACCAAAGAGCGGGGTTAATTTTAATGATGAGTTCAATTATTGGCAACACTGCTGGTAGTCTTGGGCCATCGTAGGAAGAGACTGCGTAGCATTTTTTTATGGGTACCACTGTACCATGATGATCGCTACATTCGTAGCATGGCGTTCGAAACTGCGCTAATTGTTTGCGCAATGTACGTGATTGGGTAATTTGTTAGGTAGCACCGACAATCTTGGTTATATATTTCTAGGATCGGATGATACCTAATTGCGAGTCTATACAAATCAAATAATCTCGGTGTTTTCGCGACCACACTGGCCACCGTCCAAAATCGCTAATGGAATGCCACACGTCTGTGACCGACACTCCAGTGCAATGGTCAGTGGAGCACTTGTATGTAGAAATGATGGAAGCACCGATTACCAGAAAATATTATGTAGCAATTTTTGGCTAGTTTTAGGAATATGCCAATAATGATGATGATTTTAAGGAAATATTATATTGTTATTTTATTATTATTGTAGCTGTTCAAATTAAAATTTAAATATTCATTCCTATTTGTTGACTAGATTGTGATCTGATCCAATGGATTCGATTTCGAATTTGAATTGAGTAAACATAATGTTTATAAGTATTGTCATACACATAATTTTAATGCATACCGACCGAATAACTGTCTTTTGAATATTGCTTTATCTCCGTCCCTACAGTCAAAGACAAATAATTTTTAGTCGTCATATAAGTGTACGGGGGCACCAACATTTTTTTCACACAGATTCCTTCACACCTTGCAGTGAAGGAAAACTGTGTAAATAAAGTGGATCCATCTTTTCGTCCTAAAATAAAATCACAACATATTTACGTCCCAACGCGGCGACTAGACGTCGGCTGATAGAGAAAGCTTCCCTTAATGACTATAGCTGACATTAGCCAAGCTCTTCGCGGCAGATTGAAAATTTAACGAGCACCATTTTTCTGATACCGGGACCCGGGCGATGCATCTTAATACGGTTCTTTATGTGGTACTTGTTTTTTTTTTAAATCTGGGCAAGGGGATCTAGACGTCTGCTTGGTGTAATGAGCAATATTGGAAAATTAAGTCGAGAGATTACTATAATATAATTCGTCCGTTATGTTGATTAGTATTAGAATTGAGACTATACCACTAAGGCATACTTACCGTGGTGGTGGAAGGCTTTAAAACGGCTTCACTAAGATTCAGCAGGGAACACATAATGATATCGTGACGTCATCGTGAATGAACGCTGTCACTGTCATATCATCCACCCATCCGTCCGTCAGCCGAAACACGTCGACTGCTGGAAACTAGGCCTTCCCCGATGACTTCCACATATCACGGTCCTCCGCCACTCGCATCCATCGGCTTCCTGCGACACAAGTTATATCATCGGTCCACCTTGTGGGGGGCTGTCCTACACTACATTTTCTGGCTCGTAGTTGCCATTGCCCCAACGGCTATCGGTTCTTCTGGCTATGTGGCCCGCCCACTGCAACATTAACTATGAAATCCATTGAGCTATTTCGGTTAAATATGTTCCACGGATCTCCCCATTCGCTCTTATATTCACTTCACACCAACGAGCAAATAAGATGATTTCACACTTATCAATAAAACCTAAGATCTTTCCAACTCCTCGTATTTTACCTTCGATTAAATTCGTTTCGGGTTCCAATACAATTAAGTTTTCCCCGGGTCTCACCGAGAGTCAACCTCAGCTTCTTCGTTGGTCACCACCGTGGATCCTGGCTTAACAGTAGGTACTCATCATGTAGCTTAATAATCACGTTTAAAACAATCCCTCAAAGTTTCCACAAATATAAATTCCCCACTTGAACATTAAATTGAGATTAATACTTAAAACCGTTTCCACTTTGGAAACATTCATTAAACGATGTTTCGAACGTTTACATCCATTTCGCTATGTTCCCCAAATATCCCCACTAAGTTTAATCATAACATTTTATACCGCGATGAACATAAACTGGTAATGACAGAGTATTGAGTCAAAGCGAAAATTTTATTTACATTCAAACTCACGAAATGGAAAAATACAACCGTAATAGAGTTCCCCTTTGAGATGGTGCAAACATCACATGAAGAGCATCGCAGGGGAAACCTCAGCTTATATTTTAAATTATTATCTGTTGAGATAGCATGTCTTGGGAAGAGATCCGATGACGGTAGTTATTTCATAGTGTTAGACGTACTTATGCTTGGTATGTCTACATTCTTAGCATATTGATTTCTTATATTTACGCGAATACTACACATTGAAATGAACGTCGATGAATGAATGATAATGAATGTCGGGAACGAAAAATCAAAATAAAAACGCGATAAAATCCTTAAAATTAGTTTCGTTCCAATCTACATTGTTAGCTTTGTACAAATATAAAAAAATATTTATCCAACATTCGATGAACGACGTTGGCGATTTTTCAAACTCCCCGGTATGCTCTGAAACGATAATAATTATCTACAGTTATATAACAAAGACACATTATTATTATACTTAGTTTATATGAGGACAGTGAGCAAGTAAGTATCCAAGTAGTGTCAACTGGAATGTATACTGGAATGTGTGTGTGTGTCTATTCCAGACACTCACTACTTTCTTGTTTACTGCATTGTGTAAACCAGGCATTGCGTTTAATTAAATTCCCGCCTGTGTGTCAGAGCTACAGGGAAACAATTTCCAGCAATTCCTAATTTTAATTATGACTATGAAACTTCACTAGAAATCAAAATTTTTGTTAATATTACATTCTACATATTTGCCATGCATAAATATAAAGTTCATACTTACCTACAAAGTCAAATAGTAAAATTACAGTTCCTCCAGTAGAATCTTACCGACACGTTTTGAAAAATGTTAATGTCCGAAGTTACAGCGCTGTTGCCACCACAGGCGCCGCGAGCCAAACTTTCCGGACACCGGTTATCTCAAAACAATTCAATAAAAACCGGACACGCGAGACTATTTTTTCGAATGTGGGTTCCGTAGCACAGATCTGATTAATACATATCAACAGATAAAACACACTAGTAAACATAACTTATACAATCGCGGTGCAGCTTACCCGCAATCGGTTGCCAAAAGTTGACTGGATGTGAATCCCTCTGGCTCATGGTTGGTGGAATATTCTGCTCACATACCTGTATCTTACATAAATAATGTAAAAATATCTCAGATTATTTAATAAATGTAAATCGTATGATGAACTTCTTAGTATAAAAGGAAAAGCAAACACTATTAACGTTTCATACATAAAAGTGTTATGACCTACTTGTTAACCCACTGAGAATATATTGCACGAGATCGCTATAGAAAAGAATATGCAAGGCCCTTCTTAAGTTTTCTGAAACTACTATGGTATTGGTTGCTAAAATTTTAGAATTTGTGCGGAACGCCAAAAATCCGTTAGGGAAGTTGTTGAGGTAAAATCAATTTGTCCGGTGTGTTATCACGAACACTGTCGCGAACTGTGGACATTTTCCTAACAAGTGCGTCGTCTAAACAATGATGCTGAGTTCAATGAACTTGCCGTTTTATGTCGTCGAGTGTTATTTTAAATCAAACAGAGTTCGAGTAATGAACTAGTCTCACATATATTCCCGTTCTCATATTATGTACATGGCATGGAAAAGGTGTTTGTGTATTTTAATACTTTTACCTAAGAAGTACACAATTATGTGATCTGTACGTTCCTACCTACTCATTATCAATCATGCTTCAACTGTAGTATGATTAAACTAAACTTCATTTTAACATTAAACTACTTTATTTAATTCGAACCGATACAAAATTAAAGTAATTAGGTAGGCAAATTACCTGATTAAAAATTAAAGTAATCTCGATCGAGATTTTCTAAAACGGCCTACCTAAATTTATCCTTGAAATTCTGATTGACATATGCTGGAACTAAATGCCTAAATATTGTTGAAAGCGAAATATTCCATATTGCGTATAGCGCAGGGTTTGTAGAAGTAATCTCATTTATAGGTTATAAACTCAAAGATCAAAGTAGACATAGCAAGCAGACCGACTCGTATCTCATCGATTTCTTAATGGATAATCGACAACAGACATCACTATCCACAGTACTGAAAGTTTCATGATTATTTCTACCTATAATGCGAGTTTCTAACTGTTATAAGAACCTAGCAACGAATTACATTCTTGCGCTTCGCCTGAAACTAAATTGAATAATACTAACAGCGCCTTAGGGAACAATAGTACTGGCTTGTTTTCAACTAGGAACATTGTTCAGAACGGATTAACCGTATGTTGTTTTGAAATGAATATTCTTCTTTGTTATTTGATTTAATAAAATAAAAAAAATATATTTATTTCTTGAGTGCACCACATATGATGACGAAGCCGGTTTAATCAGACACGATGACAATAAGAGGTCAATTAAAAAAAATCACCCCCAAATTTATGGAAAGTCTTCTGAAAAATTATTTCGTACGCCATTGTTTTCTACTTCTACAAAGGTTTATGTTGAAATCGGAGCGGATCGGATGGTTCGCTTACAAGTACCTACCTCGTTTAAAATGAACTCGACGGTACCTATTAAGTATAGGTACGAGTATCTATCGAGTTAGTTTTCGTACTAAACCTTCCTAGTTGTTCTATAATTATAGTCAGACTGTAATGAAAGAATGGTTGCGTTACAGTGAAGTGCATAAAGACTACGCCGCCGCGTAGCGCTACGGCAATGGCTACGGCAAAGAATTTTCTGTGCAAATTATAGGTTTAATCGTGTTAATAGTTGGTAATCATACGGCTACAAGAGTAAGTTTCTGCCTACCTGTTAAAGCCAAGGAAAATACGAAGTTAATGGTCAATCGACACGCGAGTTCTTTATACTTACCGAAAGTGTTCATATTCCACCAACATTAAACACCATTCAAAATAACAGTTTTTTTTTAAATAATTAAAACAACATTTCATTTTGTTTTGAACACCGTAGACGGCACCATACCTGACACAGAGAGACACATCAAATCTAAGAAATAAAATACTGGCATTCATTAATTTACAAAAACATAAAAGACCACAATTTTCGTTTCGTTGGGATTAACCTTTAATTTATAGAATAGACTGTTCGAAATTCTGACCTTATATAATGATTACAAATGCGCTTTAAAAGCGCAAGTTAAGGCCATAATACACTTTTTTGAATTACCCTATATCTCTAATAGACTCATACCACAAAAGATATTATGCAATAAAAAAAAACAATATATTCTAGTAAGAATGAAACTAGTAAGTAGGTAGGTACAAAGACAGGGAGCTCCATTCGCCCTTTGTGCAGGAATGCGCATAATACCGCCCGCCCAATATCGCGGAGCGTGGACTACGCGGTGCCACTCCAAGTTGGAACTGTAAGGACTGAGACACAATGGGATTGGCGGAGTCCTGACATTATTCCCGTAGAAAACTAGTTAAAACTTTAACTAAACACGGCGTGTAGGTCGATAAAACTTTAAAATTAAGTACTCACATTACTAGTAGAGCGTAGATACATATCTAATGTAGGTAACCTAGATACATCCAGACCTCAATTGCTTATCTTATTCCGTAACTTATTTCAAAACTCCGTAAGTTTTTAGTATCGATTTTAAATTATAATACTTTGCTCTCAAAATAAATATACTCACTTCATTAAACGACCTTTAACTCACGTACGTATAGACAGTTACAATTTCATTCAGATGAACCGTCGAATAAGCTCTAAGTGCAACACTAGCCTTAGAATAGAACAAGGCTGTTATTTTCAGTGCGATGCCCTTTAGGGTGATTGACCCCTGAATGACCCCACATTTAGATACGCCAAAGTATTTTACGTACGTGGCAACCATGGAGATAAAACGGAAAGTAGCGATAACTTTTGAAGATTCTGTGTATGGACTTCATAAAATATATTCGGTTCTACTGAAACCGAATATGTAGTACCGAGTTTGTTTTCAGTGCATTCCATAATTTGTTAACTTTTCTTTTAAATAACGCTGTATTTTCAACCAGAACACATTTGTGGATACCTAACGAGTTTATTACAACCAAAATTAAGCCAAAATGAATGCTTGCTCGAACATAGAGAAAACAATACATAAGTGCGCGTATGACGCGTAGATTTTTGAACATAGTATTAGTATAAGATGATGTAATTTTCCATGAGGATACTAAGTATACCTTCAACTCCGTACTATATACATACTCGGGCACCTACTTACTCACCTAACGAAATTCTCACATCTTCAAACAACTTTACGGAGTAATGTTTCACTAAAAAGGCGAACTGAGTCCGGTAATGCTGTAAGCTAAATTGGAACTCATTGTAGGTAGTTGGGTAGCGTCCTTGATGAATAAAATATCAGTAGGTAGTCTTGTTTGGACCAATTCGTCGTGCTTGACTTTTGTAACAGGGTGTAACAGACGGAAGACACTTTCTAGTTATAATTTAAAGTCGACTTTATATCGTTCGACATAAAGTCACCCAAATATTAGGTTCTAGTCGAGTTTTTATTTGAGTAGATAAAATATAGCAAATTGATCGTTAAAATGACACCTTTTAATAGGAGTAGAACTAAGTAGGTTAAAATTCTTCGATAAAATATATTTCTATATCTCAATTTACTCTATCTTTTTATACAACACATTTGAAATCTTAGGTATAAAATTATATTATTTTTCAAGCTTTGTCGCAACATAGATGCTCATATGAAGATGCCTTTACAAATAGGTACACGCTACCACGGTAGGTAGGTCTTATACGCTAGTTTAAGTCTTTGAGATACGACTGCCGCGCATAAGATTATATTTTATTAAACAATGGTAGCTACCTACTTACCTGGGTCAACTTATAAATTTAATATAATTTTACAGAGTAAACGAGAGGAAGGTACCTAGTGTTTGTTATTAATATTTTGTAGCAGCAGGTGTAAAATGGAATTAGGGTTTCTGTAATTATATTTCTCCAAGGCCTTTCTCGCCAGTCATTTGCATACGGTAAAGTTGAAAGACCTCACTCCATTGCTGTAGGTATGCGCTCTTGAGATACCTACCATTACCTGCCAAGAGCGATTTGAAGACCGCTCTAGGTTTTAAAAATAGAATGCGTCAACTCTTTCCTATCACGCTCAAGATTATGGATAATGAAAGATATGTGCTTACTTCCAGCCGTAAATACGTGGAGTTACTTCTACTCCTATACCTAACGTTACCAGGGAACAGCCAACATACATTTCGTAAAACAATTTTCAAGAGGCTAACTAGCTGAGAGTTTTAACTTTTTTGACCATCTGCTAAAGTCTGCCTTGCTGTTCCTACATTGTTCTCACATATCCATAACAATGTACTGCTCAAAAATGTAACGGATCTTTTTAAAAAGAGCAACCGTGGAGATTCTTGCTCGTTCTTCTCCATAGGAACGGCCATCCGAATAGGTGGTAAAGTGTAGTTTTGCATTTTGTAGCTATTTTAACGATTCATAAGTACTGTACATAATGGTTTATAAATGAAAATATTTACATTCCGAATGAGTGGACTCCTTACACTCATCTTGGCTAGTTAGTCTATTTATAAATTGAACAAATTACGTTATTAATTTTATATGAACCTTATTAGGTCTATTATAGAAAAAGCTGTATTACAAAAGACTTGGCTAAGACCGGGAGTCCGGTCTTATTAGCCTCTTCTACATGTATTATGGATCAATCTGTTTGGATAATAATTGGCGAGGTTGGCAAGACGAGGTTGAATTGTAAACCCTTTCACCAAATTTGTTTTACAAACGGATTTCGGTTGTATCCATATCTTTTGTGTTCTAGCTTATGATCGCTTTACATGAGTCCAGCTGGCAAGAGCACCTAAGCAGCGACCGTGATGTGTGGAAGTCATTGGGGGAGGCCTATCTGCAGCAGTGGACGTCAATAGGCTGATGGATGGATGGATGGAGCTGGCAAGATGACCAGTAGGTCAACTTAAAATCAAGTTGTAAAGTACCTTCTGTAAGAATTAGCGTAGTCATGAATTGCGATCTTACTACAGGGATAGCAGAGTATTCGTTATTCTACACTAGAATATGTAGTAGGTACCTAGTAGTTAACTACTAATTTATTAACATGCTGAACTACATTTCTAATTAAAGGTCCACCGCATCTTACCCGGAGGCCGCAGCGGGCTACTAATTACGTCATTTATAGCATGTCACCCCAACTATAATAGGGGGTATTATGCGCCGGAAAATTAGGTCCTTATTGTACGTGTCGCGAATGAGACCGCGGGTTGTGTAAGATCATGCAGAAACCATAACGTACTGAGTATTTATGTGGTTGATAAAAAGGTTTATTTCATAGGTAAATACAAATTGATAATGGATATCCAAATAAAACCATAGGCAGGAGGGGGTTTTGAGGGTTCAAACCACCGTTTTATACAGCCCACCGCTTTATACATAGGTACTTATTAATGTCTCTAGTCCAGAGCTCGACTTTTTATCAATTTACTTACATATGTTACAGATACTTACAGCGATGCTTCAAATTTATTTATTGTTTCATGATGTTCTGTCCCAACTCACATAGGTACCTATACATACTTAGCAATATATATTTATATGATTGCAAACAGTTCAGTATCGAAGAGACTAGGCAGGCAGGCGATGTCAATAAGAAATAAAAAAATATGTCTGTTTGCCTTTCAGTATTACTCTTTCAGAGCAGCCGTTAAAAACATTTTTCCAATTTTCCGAACTAAAATATTGACGCAGTATCTTATGTTAGTGGCCAATGAAAAAGTTTTAATGGCTAAATATGATAGCCAAAGTGTGCGTTTCCCGATATATCTTGTCGAACAACGATCGTAAAGTAACCGATTATACTTAATAATATTACTATCGCCAGACGAAGACACAACTGTACGGTCCCAAACTAAGGTACGCTTGTAGTTATTATAGGTATTGCCCAATGGACTCCAGTATATACTCGTATTTTTTAGGTAAACATCCATGACTCGGGAACAAAACCGTGCTCATCCGTCACATAATGTTTGCTCTTATAAGTACCAAAATTCGAACCCGGAATCCTTGGTACAGATGGTAGGGTTACAACCAACTGTGCCTATCGGGTAGTCAAATTGGAGTTATTATGTAGATATTGTTATTAATAAATAAAAAAATGTATGAAGGTCATGTTGATAATATTTATGATATGTTTTCCAATCGTGTGAAGTAAAAAACTGGTACCTAGGTCCTAAGCAATGTTTTTAATGACAATGATTCGGTATGACATTGGCGAAGGCCTGCCATTTTCATATATTTATGTCACATCCATTATTTTATTTATAATGTGTATTTATTGAATGTGTTATTGAATTAATTTCGTAAAGAAAGAAGAAAACATTGGTGCAATGGGTATAATAATGATGTAAGGTGGTTGTCTCACGAAACCTCACAATCAGCACGTCTAAATTCATTCTAAGCTATAGAGATATGTGACTAGGAAAATGCCAGTTTCTGTATACATTGTCTGACGACAGATGATGGTACTTTATTCTTTTGTTTTCTTCAACGTAAGTACCTAAGTATGCTTACTCAAATGTCTGACCCCTTGTCACACTCATGGTATAGTTATATGATACCATATTATTGTACCATGCTCACACTCAACGATCATTATCTATTTAGGTTTATCTGCATAAAAACAACATCAGTTTCTAAGAGATAGGTATAGGATAAAGATAGGATAGCATAAGCCTCCAACATTTCCGAATTGAATGTAATATTTTACGTGATTCGAGGATAAGTAATACTCCATTTCAAGATGAGATCCGATCCGATATTATCATTGTGGATCACACAAAGGGAATACGGCTTCGTTCTTATTACATAACCTTACGGTATGGGGTGGGTTAGGTAGATAAATAGTGCGTTAGTTATTATGGGGTATTTTCGTTCGACGGTTTTAAGGTTTCTTGTAATGTAATTTGCCGATATTGGAAAATAGATTGTGTGTGGGATGCTCACAATATATATATATATAAAAATATAACAGTCGTGTTAGTTACACCATTTATAACTCGAGAAAGGCTGGGCCAATTTTTAAGATCTTTGATTTGTTAAATTTGTCTCCGCCCTGAATAGCAGAGTAACTATATTTATTTATTGATAATTAAAATAAAAGCCAGCCATCAATAGGTAAGATGGCTGGGGGCTGCCACCGACTTGGGATCCAATAATTAAACTCAAAACCAAGCGCACCATTGCAAGACCTCAAGACACTGTGAGCACTTTCTGCGTAGATCGGACCGCAAACAACTAAATATGAGGGTACCCCAGTTCTAACTATGATACTAGAACGTCTAACACGAGATCATTTGCCTACGCGCATAACGTATGTGCCTCCTTTCGCAAGTTTGCCAATAAAATGTATGGTACCACCTACATAGGTGCTTATTTTTTAAAATTAAGTTGCGCATTTGTAAATACCATAGGTGACGAGCGTTAGGATCGACTGATACGTTTCAAATGGTTTTTTTTGTCCCATCAATTTTAGTGATGTCGATTTACCTACCTAAAACAACACAGCATAGAGCTTATTAATTCCCAACTACACATAATCCTTCGGACACGCACGAAACGGTGCCAAATACGGTCGAATTACGCAAATATTTGTGTTTCATTTTGGGAGTTAACGATGTTTTTAATCCCCTACGCTGCGGCCATTATCGCCGGCCGCGGAGCGGCACAGCGCTGGATTTAACCCGCTATTTGATGGCATAGGTCTTCTCGGTTGATGATGGCAAAATAATTAACTTGAGCTACAATGGTGCAAAATATGTTATACAAACTGAAATTGAACTTAACATAATTATCTACCTACTGGTGTAACTCTCACGGTCGTAATACAGAGTAAGTATAGATAAGTAGGACTATTATAAGTGAGTAGGTACCTATAGATACTAACCTACCTCCCTAGCAAGACTTATGTAAATAGGTACCTATTATTTAAGTCGTAATAGGCAACTAAAACGACAGAATTGAATTGACTGAAGCAAACTCTTTCTATGAACCGGTGAATTCTCACCTCTGTTTTTAACGTGGGGAAATCTTTATGGATACATACTTACCCACAAGCCCTGAGAGAGGCATGCAGGTTATGTTGGACTCTTATCGCCTAATACCCCACGGTATCCTTCTCCTGCCTCGTGGTGGGGATCACGGGAACTCTTTAGTACTCATTAGCCACGGAAACTACCTAGACTTAACTACATAGTTATACCTCAATATGGGTAGTAAGTATATCAATAAAAATGTGGAAGTATCCAGGCATTATGCGGACGAAACTGCCAACAAATATTTTTAAGTCAATATGGGAGTTCCCAAATGCATTTTCTCAAAAATAGCTCCTTCAATAATTGCATCTTTTGCCGTACTGGACAATATGAGTACGCTCGAATAAAAATGTCGAATCGGTCGAGTTTTCTATCTTCCTGCGTCCAGTTTTCGCATGCAATGAGGAAGATGTACCTACGTTTGCTATTACCGGTTCGCGCCCGTCTCTTCGATACGTCTGACGGCAAATGAAGCCATTCAGCTGAATAAATAATGTACCTACTACGAACAAATCGTTGAGGCAGTTTTGTTTTTGTACGAGCACAGCTCGCTGAGTTTTCGATTATAAATTGTGTTTTGGAGTTTATGCTTTGAACATATTGTTTTATTGAATGAATGATTGTATGGGATGGATTTGTTGAAATAATAAGTGACTGTCTACTAATGACGAAATGGACTGATATTGCCTACGAGTATTATCATGTTCACTAGCTCATTACGTCCTTAGGTAGAATAGGCTTGGTATCAGTGTTGCCAACCCCAAGAAACTAAAAAACAGCAGCTCACCAATAAAAAAACAGGAGAAAACAGTAGTTAAAGTTAAAAAGGGCAGATTTCATAATTTCCTGATATAATTAAAACAATCACCTACTTTTATTAGTTACCAGGACTCACATACATTGTTATATTATAATATTGATCACAACATATTTAAAAAAAATTCAAAGTAAAATTATTGTCCACTTTCATCCTCTATTGCCTCATCTTCAGTATTTTCAGACTCATTTTCCTAATTAAAACCATACATATTTTTGTTAAATTTCTTCATTTGCCTTTCTGTGGCTTAAAATGAGTAGCACTAGGTTATTTCGGATTTAGTGTGCAATATGTCGATATTCTGTTGCGTAATTTAGTTTTCATATTATTTATAGCTGAAAATAATCTTTCCACGGTGGGCTGCTATGTGGTAGCCACAAAAGTTTCTTCACCAATTCACACCATGTGGGAAATCCCTTGAATCTCGACAAGAGTAGATACTGCCCTCTAGTGTAATTGCGTTTTATTACATAGTAGATATCAAAAAATATTTTCATAGTGTAGGTATAGTATAACGCTAATTGAAAAACAGTAAAAATTAGGAATGAAACAGAAAACAGGGGGATAAATGTGAAAACAGCAAATCTACTGTTAAAACAGTAGGGTTGGTAACACTGCTTGGTATTGTGCTTTTAATGTTTTGTTGGAGACACTCCGTCTATACTATTTCTTTATCTAAGTTGACCAGTTTAGGCAGGTGTGCAGCTTACTTAAAATAAAACAAATAATATCAAAGTAGGTACCTAATAAATAGTTAGATAATATCTTAATATTTGTTGGAAAAGGCAAGGACTGACTATCCAAGGACTGTGTACCAAACAATCAATTATTGCTTGTGTAAATCAAGGACGTTTGTCAATGTGTTTCTGATTAAAACTAAACAATGTCTATAAAAATACAATATATTAAGACACTTAGTAATTATAATTCGGTTCAGGCGGGTGTGGCGGGAACGGGGGGTGACCGAATGGCGGTGGACCACGCGGCGGGAATTGCGGCCTGAACGACGGCGGTGGCGGTCTCCACGGGGGTGGGGGACGTGCGCCTGGAGGAGGCGGGGGACCGAAACCTGGCGGACCGAATGGCGGTGGCGGGAAATGATGGAATGGTGGAGGTGGCGGGGGAGGTCCTGGCGGGGGTGGCGGTCCTGGTGGAGGCATCGACGATGGCGGAGGTGGTGGGGCCGTCATTGGTAACGGCGGCTGGGGCCGGGCGTTCATTGGCGGTCCTTGTGGGGGCATTGGGCTTGCCGGTGGTGGCGGTGGTGCCATTAAAACTGGTCCCAGCATGGTCGGAGGGGCGTCCGCGAAGAGTTGATGCGGGCGGTCGGCGTGCGACAGCGGATTTTGAGCGGCGAGCAATCTGGAAGAGGATAAACATTCTAAAATACAGCAAACTAAGTAGACAACAAACAATGCACATAATACAAGGTGTAACATTAATATCTACAATGTGGACTTCATTTAATATAATAATAATAATAACGCCAGAAGAAAACACCATAATGGTCCCAAACTAAGTAAGGCTTACAAAAGGACTGGGCGCGGTCTCAGTATCACTGACCAGGGCAAATTTCTAAAAAAAAAATTCTGAATTTGGCCCAGGCCACTCATTGACCCGAATCCCCTTCCCCCCTACAGATTTAATACCTTCAGCTAAATGTGGGCACACAACAGTGCAACTCTGCCCACACCTTTAGAGATAATAGGTGATGTTCCTGTTACTTTAATAGTCCTGATAAATTTCTCCTACCTTTCAGCCGCTGATCCGTGTCTCTCTCCCTTGACGTCTTTCTTGAAAGCATAAGACACTGATATAGGTCGGTTGCACAGGTATTGATTGTTCATAGCTTCTATCGCCGCGTCGGAAGCCTCGAAAGACGCGAAGTTTATAAACGCAAACGCTTTGGAGTTGCCAGTCTCGGGGTCTCTCATTACCTGAAAAAAAAACAAAATAAATGAAAAAACTTATAATGCTAGTTATTTAAAGTTGAATGCAATTTAGACATATTTTGATTACATGAAGATTTAGATTCATGGAAGAAATCTCAAGAAAACGAGAGTAAAGCCTAAGGTTTAGCAAGAAACCATCAATTAATGCTTCAAATTGCAAAAAAAACTACACCAAATTAAACTACCTGAAAAAAAAACAAAATAAATGAAAAAACTTATAATGCTAGTTATTTAAAGTTGAATGCAATTTAGACATATTTTGATTACATGAAGATTTAGTTTCATGGAAGAAATCTCAAGAAAACGAGAGTAAAGCCTAAGGTTTAGCAAGAAACCATCAATTAATGCTTCAAATTGCAAAAAAAAACTACACCAAATTAAACTACTTGATAGAAAAATTGTTCTTACCTTAGGTGTCTGTAAAATAACACCAAACGCAGAAAATGT
This sequence comes from Pheosia gnoma, assembly GCA_905404115.1. Classification (NCBI taxonomy): domain Eukaryota; kingdom Metazoa; phylum Arthropoda; class Insecta; order Lepidoptera; family Notodontidae; genus Pheosia; species Pheosia gnoma. The sequence goes on from FR989907.1 coordinate 6,562,723, forward strand.
ATCATAAAGCAGTTTCTCATCTACTTCTGGGTCTAAGTTTCCAATGAACACATTAGCACCTACATCTAGATTCTTCTGATGGGCTGATGCCTTATTCACTCTTACTGGTTTGCCATAAAGTTTTATCATATTCATAACCTGAAAAAAAATAAAGAGCTATACAGTTAAGATTCAGGAAGACATATCTAATAGCATAGTTAATTATTATGCCCTAACCAGTTTTTTTTTATTTGAAAATCCTCCTATCACAAAACTACATAACTTGGGTTTATTTAAATTAGCATTGTTTATATTTCAATATAAACAACAGAGTTTGAAATTAGTCAGCAAATGTTCTTAATTGAATGTAAATAGTCAATAGGAATTAGTGCAATAACTGGCGGTTACGGATGATTTATGAATTCAACCTAGCTCCAAGATTAAAACAGGCATTTATTGGTCTAATTTTACAGAACCAAGTAAGGGCCTATCTCCTGCTGTAGAAATCAAATATTGGCAAATTTAAGATATGGATGATAACTATAGTTACGAACCTTGATAGCATAATCAGCATCCTCCTCACCCATAAACTCCACAAATCCATATCCTTGATGTGTTTGGGTGACCCGGTCCTTTGGCATGTGGACATTCACTGAAATAAATATCAAATATATCACTAGACAAACACAACAACTATACAGTCCCACACTAAGCAGCGCTTGTATTATGGGTACCGTACAATGGACTGGGGGCGAACCCACTTATATACATATTAAACATCCATGACTTGGGTACAAACATTTGTGCTCATCACACAAAGTATGTGCAGCAAATATAATTGTTGGCATTAAAGCAGTGATAGCTTAGTTGATAGAAAGCCCAGCTTGGGTATAAGGATTGCTGGTTCAAACCCTAGCTCAACTCAGGGATTTCTAAATTGAATATGCAAATCATGATTATGACTTGCTAAGCAATGAAGGAAATCATTGTGAGTATACCTGCTGGTATCAGAGAAACTATAATCAGTTATTGATTTCTTATATTTACGCGAATACTACACATTGAAATAAAACTATTTTTAAGAATTCTATCGCGTTTATTTTTACGTTCCCGACGTTTCGATCAATCAATCAGTTCTCGATAGATGCATAAATATGTTTTACTTCTAGTTTTAGCCACCAAGGAATGGCAATATCTTGTTGTAGCCTGTTGATGAAGTTACATGTTTAAGCAACTGCAACTAGTAGTTCTTTGATTTAGCTGGCTAAACCTAGGTGTAACCCACATTGCATTTTAGACGTAACATATGCATTAAAAACAACTGTACAGTGCATGTTCACATACCAACGGGTCCTGATTGAACAAACAGCTCCCATAGCAAGCTTTCACTGACTCTGTCGTCTAAACCTCCAACGTAAATTGTGGCATCTGTAAAATGAATGTGAAAAGTTTTTAATAAATATGCGTCAAATAATTATTTAGTATTTGGTAGGTAAAAAGGTTATTTTGAGGTATCAGTACCAATGTCAATAGTTTGGGGTGCAGTACATTTGATTTATGAAGTATGTTTAGTGATGAAATGGTTTTGGATATGTTATGAATGTGAAATAAGTAGCTGCAGAGTTCCGGTGTAATTTTCAACTCTTATAAGGAGCAGTCTCGGTAGGGTGTAGTTAGCTAAAACGCAAAATGAAATGCATGATAGCAAACAATAGAAAGAGTTTTGTGTTACGTGAAGAATCCAATAAGTGCGTATTAGTTGTAGATTTGCAAGTAATTTAAGAAGTCTACGGCTCGATAGACCAAAGTTGCTAAACATAACCTTAAATTTAATATTGACAAGACATGATATACTAAGAGCGCTTTTGGCATTAAAAATTGTTGTAAATATATTTGGATTCTCTACTACTCATATTTATATAATATTTTATTTTTGTTATCAATAAATACCTTGATTCCTTTCGGCAATAGGTCCCGCTGCCATTTTTATTGACAAGCAAAGTGCAACGCATACCCCACCCACAGATAAAATATTTACCATAAACTTAGTTTTGACTTTGGCGTTTACAGAGAATATCACTATAGCTCTAGACACGGACCTACAGATTTTTTATTTACAGCCGTCGGTACTAGCCTTTTTGAGCCCAATGTCATATTTTCCGGTATATTTTTTTAGATTTTTATAGATCCCCTGATGATATCGATGACGTACGTCGTTATAATTAATTGTTCTTCACCTATAGGGAAATCTGTGAATGTTATAAGCAAAAATATGCATGTAAAAACAATATTCGTTCTGCCTGCTATGTCTTCTCCTTCTTTCTATACGAAATGAAATTCGATGAAATAAAATGTATTTAGCCGATTTCAAGTATTTAATAGTAATAACACATTAAATAAATACACGAGTAACATGAAGACATAAAAATGGCGTGTCATGTCAAGAATGTCAGCCATAGAGAAAAGTAACGCTTATGTCAGCCAGCTGTCATTAAAAATATTTTGTTTTTATTTTCAATATTTGTTTGGTTCGGTGTTTGAGCAAGCGAGTGCGCATTTCTTCGTTGTCTTCGATCGCAATTTTACAGTCTATGTTCTGAAAATTAAGTCAAAATGCAGAGTGCTTCGGATGTGATATCTTCATTATTTTGGTTTAAGGATGATAGTGATGTCGATGACGAAAAAGAACAACAAATAATAGAACAATTTGTGCACAATGTTGAAGATTTCAGTTCTCAGTACGGAAGCGAAATCAGTGTTTCTTACACAGCATTCAATCTCCGTGGTCCGCCTTCGAACTTTCCTGATTATGGCGATTATCCGCAAGCCTTCGTAATGGTAATTGTACCTAGTTCATAATATTGCAATTGGTGTAACCGACAAGATACCAAATGTTTATTTACATAAACAGACCACACGTGGTGTTCGATGAATATAAGGGAGTATCAGCAAAACAGAATTGACAGTGAAAATATTTTCATCTAATAAACCAAAAAATACCATGGATTGTCTTTTACAATTTAATTTTAATAACAAAGGTAGCATCTTAAATTTCTAATATAATAATGAAAAAATAAAAATCTTGCTCGTTTATTACTACTCAAAAACGTTTATCACAACCCGAGTTGTGTTTTTCCGATATTTTCTTTTATAACAGATAAGTAATTTCCTACTTGATTCAAAAACTTCCTTATTTATATATAAAAATGAAGGTCAATCTATTATTGTACAACTACCACTGGACAATATGTGAAGGGGAGGTAAGTAGGTATTTGTGTGCTTATATTTTTTTTACAATATCCACACCAGTAATAGTCTTTAACTAGCCTTGAGGAAAATATTAAATGCCAGTAAATTTTTGTTTATAGCTTTTGCTACCATTTAAAACTTAACTTTAAAGTTTTGGGAGATGACCTGGTGGCAGCCGTTGTAGGATGTCATGGGAAACAACCGCTGCTACTATATAATATTTATTTGTAGTGCACAATAAGCTGTTATGTACTATTAAAGTAATAATCACATTCCACCAGTCCGTCCAACAATCCTAATATAATTAGTTGGATTATTTTCTTCTGACATGTCTCTAAATGTAAACATATATTATCTTCTAAAGAATTAATCTACCATAAAGTTACATAGGCGGTCACTCTTGAAGCCACTATGTAATTTTTAGCATAGTTCATTAGTGAACTAGTTTTTTCAAGTAGTTGCTTTGATTCCACCGCCATAAATCTGGCTCTGACGCTCAACATCTGATGTTTATTGTATGATGATATGTATCCTATTTTTTAAGTCCTGCCATAAGCTATCTTTTATTAAAAACACTATTAAAATTATGTACAGTGGTTTTGCTTTGATCCACAAACAAATAGATTCAGAAATGTTTGAGTGGCCTATTGCATATTTTTTTTTATAATTATCAATCTACAGACAGAACAATTACAGTTTTGTGTGTAGATACACAACGGTAATCACTGAAGAGGTAGTCAGATATATTCCAAACAGTTAAATATATTGGAGGAAAATATTGGAAATCATTGAGAAGCCAGTGTATTTCATAACTCTTTGTGAGCACATTTGGTTTACATGTTTTTTTTTGTGCTTCAAAGTTAGGTACTTAATTACTTTTTTTATAGACTTGTGTGCCTAACTGCTGGGTAAGAGCCTCCCTTTGAGAGCCCTTTCCCTCCCTTTCCACAGGATTCTGTCTTAATGTACTTACTTACATAATAAAATTGCAGCATATGACTGGTGGTACTTATTGTTTTACACAGAGAACATATGGGACCTGGTGGGATGAGGCTCCATCGGCCCAAGAAGACTATATGCCCCAAAACAGCAGTCCCATCACAAGCCAGGATTTTGTAGGTTAGTGACAGCTGACTTTTTTAGTTATATTGACACATTTCTGGGAGTTCCATTTAGAGCCCCTGTAACGAAGCTACATTTTGTGTGAGGAGTGGGCTCACTTCAATATTTACATGCAGGATTGAAACTGGAACCTCTTGGTCCCAAGGACTCTCCTCTAATTATTAGGCTATTGATCACACTTATTTATATATTACTGATATTATCTGTAGTGCAATGCCTTTTATAATAGGAATTGTCTATAATGCTGTCAATTAAACGAATACATCTATACTAACTCGCTATAGGAATAGGAAATCCAATATCACCCAAATTCACACAGACTAACTGTGTAGCTGGGTGAGGCAATGGCAGTACTTGCGTTGTGCAAGTGCTGGCGTCAGGCAAGCACTTTAATTTGTTATTTTCTCCCTGTTCAGCCAGAGAAATAATAATTATATTTAGGACGCCCCTTTGCAAACAATTTTCCTTTTGACAGAAGTATCGTTTGAAAAATCAGTCTACCCACTAGAAGTCTCTATCTTTGAGACGTACAACCCAGGTGCTCTGGTGAGGATATGGGCGAAGGGCCCGAATGCCTGGATGTTGCTGTGGGACGGGGAGCCGGAATACGTGGGAGACACTCCAAGAATCTTTAGTCCACCGATACGGCAGCTTAATGTACCTACTCGGTGAGTTATTATGCCTTTTTAACAACTATTTTAGAACTCTTAGCTATAATAATAATTTAAAAAATGTGGTGAACAGTATATTATTACTGACGAATCGCACTGCTGGCATCAGAGGGTTGCTTCTAGCAGGTTCTTTACAAATTTTAAGGATTATTCTATAAATTAAATAAGGAAGCCTTTTTTTACAAAATTAAGAAAAATGTATAATATAAAAAAAATAACAACAAATTAATAGTCCGTGACGAACTAAAGTTTCATATTGTGATATATTCCAAATAGCAAACGCACAAAGTATTGATTGACAAACATCTATAACCTAAATGTTGTTTTTGCTATACCACAATCGTCACCCTTAAAGGGATACCAGCCTGCCTTATAAAGAAACTGGAGCGCGACCGAGATTCGCAACGAGTGCGCAAATGTTCGGCTTGCTTGCATTAGTTTGCAGATACCCTTAATATAAATAAATGAATACCTTAATCTAGCTAGAGTATTTCGATACCGAACGCGGAAGCATTCCGAGTGAATGAGAACTGCTGGTCTTATATTTACGACAATAATTTTAAATTAAATTCATTCTATTAAACCAAAATACACAGGGTGTAAGGGGCATGGTAACGAAAACATTGGGTAAAGGATACACTGAATGCCTATGGTAAAATTATAGAAATCATTTTTGTCGAAAGTCATGGGTTACACATATTGTAATTTTTAAGCGCGCTATGTATTGTAAACTCACTCGAGCGTATCTAGTTTTTATTTACATTGCAGTTTTAAGTCTAAATTTGTAATAATGTTTTATTTGAAATCATTCTATTATGCTTTTATGCTAAAATCAATTTAAACATACGGAAAAAAATGCGTACCTATACTAATGAAATGATCGATGGAAAATTCCAACTCTGGGGGGTCCAGAATCATGAGCTGAATCCATGTTATCAGTTTTCGGTGCGATGCCACTTACACCCTGTATAAAGGCATAATCCAACTGCATACTTCAATCTTTAATTTATTTTATAATAGGCTCCTGAGACTGGAGTTTAACCACAAACTACTACCGTACTACACGGAACTCGACGCCGTGCTACTGCGCGGCATGCAGCCGCCGAATCTAGTTAAAAACATTAAGAACAACTTCACATACTCATCGTCGTTCTACAAGACGACACAGCCGGTCATTGCGAAAGGTTTGTATTTTTTTTCATTTGATAGGCACTTAGGGCCAGCCACACACTCGGACCACTGTCACTCTTGTCCTGTAAGCCAGGATCCACAGCGGTGACGACGACGTCGAATTTTGATACATGGTCCCTTCGTTTTCCGAGTCCCGGGGAAAAGCTATTTGTCGTGGAACCCGCAACGAAATTAACCTAATACAAAACGGGAAAAACAAATATTAGAAGGCCAACTGCTACAGAAATCAAACTCTTACATATCTAGGCTTCATTAACTTCAACACAGGAGAACTTCGATCAAGGTCAAAAAAACTTGGTTCCGTAGTTCAATCATATAACGATCGCGTTATAACTTGGTACTTATTACCACTACACACGCAAGATTACTTTGTACACGAGGCACGTGACCGCACCGCATGTGATTGGACGGATAATTGGTTCCGATATGCATGTACGAAGGGTACCTCACCCTAACCTATATTGGCTAGGAGGGGGCCATTTTGTAAGTAGGAATGACGATATTTTGCTGTGGCCTGCACTCCCGCGAATGTATGGCATAGGCTGTAGCCATTGGGTAACCACATTGGGGCAGAGGGGGCAGCATGCATCGATTAACTTAAAATAACCATGATTTTCAGTATACTTACATTTAAAACTATAAAAAAATATCATTAATTGTTGCGGGTGAGCTCCGGGTGAGCTTTGACTCCACAATCGTACCTATTATGAAAGTGTAGGAACTTATACACGTCAAAAAGAATTAGGAAAATTTATATTCCACATCATCCATAAATAATATACGGTTTATTTAGTCAATGTAAAACATAAAAATTGCATGATTTGAACACGGTGAATTGTTTACCATAACTTGAAATCACCATATTGCCGGTCTGGAAGCTTTGTCAAACAAATTTACCTAAATGTATAGGCGATATAATATTACTCACGTAGGTACCTAATATGTATAAGTATCCGTTAAAACGTGACCGGACTTTGGCCCTATCTGTAAACAAATAAATATTTTTGTAAACCGGTCTTTAAATCAACATTACTTCAGTCGATTGTTTTTTCAAAGTTTGTATTAATGTACAGCACTAATAGTAGCTTGAGTAGCTATTATTATCTTATATCAAAGCTATATATATATATAGCGCATGGATTGCGGGTCAGATCAGCTGCGCTGCATGTGCCTAGTGAATGTAGCGTCTCGATCTACTGCCGCCTTCCTACCTAGGCAAGTATGCTCCATCGTAGATCTCATCGTCACTTACCATCAGGTGAGATCGAGATCAAATACTTGCCTATAATGTAATAAAAAAAAAAAAAAAAAAAAAAATATTTGAACAGGCAATGCGGCCTGCTCACAGCGTTGATGTTCCCGGGGAATGTATTGTATGTATAGATACCTCAATCTTCAAAAGGAGTACCTAACCATTGAGTTTCTCGCTGGCTCTTAGTGCAACCAACGTTCCGATCCGCTTGTAGATTCTGACTAGGTATTCATTATTTGACTTTTTGGCCGGAATAATATGATTTTTATTTAAATTTACAAGAATATCTTCTCTAATCACTAGGCTATTGAGCTTAAGATTGACCACAGAATGTCTAAATGCAATCAAAATACATCGTCGTGATACCATTTTCTATAATTACAGGTCAGCTTCTAAACAGGATAATGGCGTCCAATATTCACGAGTCGATTGTATCACAGATATCGCCAACGCGAATCCAGATGCAAATAGAAACCGCCCCGCCGCTTGGCGATTTTCAACGTCTACCTGTAAGTATCAATAATAGCAGGAACATGAAAATGGACCTTACCGCTATAAAGATGGCATTTAAATTGGCCTACCGACAATGACGTAGCAAACAATACATTTGTTCAACCATTGGAGTTGCTGAATAAATAGTATTCACTATACAGGGTTTATGTCGCATTTTATATTTGGAATAACTAAGTTGAATGACGTCATCAGGTTTATTCAATTTTATCAAAGTGCTATTGAAAACTTTACTACTGCCAATTCCTAACAATTGCCTCGTAAGAATCTCCAATGTTGTGCCAAGAGTGATGTAATGACATGATAGTAATGATATCATTACCTTCTAACCTTCTTATGGCATTAACTTCATAATAATTTATGAGGATTTTTAAGTACTTAGAAAAACATCGGTTAAACTCTGTCTGGTAATAAGTGATCTCACTTGTTAATATTGCTGGTTGGGTATTATAAAATAGCAATAGTGGCCTAAGGATAATCTTTAACGTTGCGTTGCGTTAACGTTACTATTATATCCAGTTAAATGACAGGGTCAGACTTTCTATGGAGTCCGAATCCCCAATTGTATTCATGTATGTCTGTCTATCTGTTCGCGCATCACGGGAAAACTACTGCACGGATTTTCATGAAACTTGCCAGGAATACTTTTTCCATATAGAATACTTTTTATCCCATAAAATGGGTGGTTTCCCGCGAGATAGCCATAAACTTTATTTATGGCCAAAATCTAAATTCCAGGCGTACAAAGCCGCGGACACTACTATCAGTAGTATACATGGTGTTACATTTAGATGGGTCAGTATGGGGACTTTTGTTATAACAAAAAAAATGTGTTCTAAGGAACGATATCGTTGAATACATTAGGAAAATGTTATTCATGGATTTAAAAAATCATACATGCATCGGGAATTGAACCCACCCATTGATTTTGTTAATAAAAGACTATCGTTATTATATTGATATTGATTGTGTAGAGCATTATTAATAAATATTTTTAGGAGTCAATGGTTACCTAAACGAGTTCGTTTTATTACTCAAGGAAATTTAAATTACTCAATGACTGGGATTTTGAACATTTTCAACGTCTTGTTTTTACACCCTGTATGCATATCACAAGAAATATCAGTCAATGTTTCGTGTTGCTAGATTTGATACCAGCATCTAATGAACATATACACGAAGCTGACTTAGACGCATCTATGAGTCACACATAAAACAATAGAGGCTCTGTAATTGCGCTAATATTATGTTCGAAAACATTGTACTATCACAGACAATGTTGTTATGACTGTCCTATTATCATTGAGCAATTAAACTGTGCAACAGTACAGTGGAATAATATAGTTATACAGCGATTCGGAAAGCGTATATTAAGCCTTGAACCTGGGCTTCTAAAGCGCATTTGTAATAATTGGGTGCAGTCGGAATTGCGATATGTCTATTTTAAAAGATAAATTTCGTTCCCAACACGATGACAATTGTGAATTTTGGTTGCACATTTTTTTTTATTCATCGAAATTCTGACTTCACATAATCATAGGTTCAAGGATTAGTAAACCATTTCTGAATCACCCGGTATAATATAAGTACGTTTTTCATATTACTAGATACATTTTGTAAAAAAACCGCTTCACTAAATCGAAAAGAAATGATTTATTAACAAAATTAGTAATCCCATACAATAATACCTTTGTTGACCGTTTTTACCGTTCTTTGATGACCGTACAACTTTTTCAATTTTCCTTTGCCTACATATTTTATTGGGGCCTAAAAAAACAATAAAAAATCCAAATCGGTTCGGCCGTTCTGATGATGGGCTTACCAACGAACATCATCGAATTTTTATTAATTTAAATTAAGGTATAAATATTATATCCTATACTAATATAGCACGTTAGTAACCGATACTTTTTTTTAGGATGAAACCATACTATGTGTAATGAAGTACCTTGACATGCAGTCATTATGCCGGTGCGCCCAAGTGAACAGGCATTTCAACAGACTCGCCTCGGATTCTATACTGTACCGGAGCATTGATCTCAGACCATATTGGCATTGCGTGCAGTCACAGGTAATGTTGATCATACCTTTTATATGCATTACTTTTTAATATATTTTTCATCTTCGATCAGTGTAACATATATTATGTAGTAGTTATGGGTCTACATTATAATTTCATAGTGACCTACGAGCCAAGTCCCATTGTTAATACCATTATTGCTACCATCTAACTATGTATGGTGTTCACAATCCAGCTATGTACCGGAAGTACACAACAAGACATAGACCTCCCAAAATGAAATCCATACGTTACTTGCATTACCGGTTTCTTGCGATGCGTAAGTCTCACACTACGCATTCGGAATCCTTAATTATAAGTCTGGTGTCACACTATAAGTCTAGCGTCAGTCTGAAAAAAGTATTGGAAGATTTAAAAATCCGTTAGTCTGAGGTTTCACTACATCAGTCTCAGTGAGTTAGACGGTCAGCCTGACATAATTTTAGCCAGACTGACGCCAGGCTGAGCGTGTATAACCCGCCTTAAATAAATAAAAAACAACATCTTTCCGCTCTAGTAGCACAGCTGACTGTGACATGGCAAAATTTCGACTTTTTTCTCTATCCCTCGTATGGATTATGGGAGGGAGAGAGCGACTCGGTGTGACATAATCCGTGACATAGGTTTAGTCTCGACCCGCATACTAGCCCCGCTTGTTCTAAAAACGATTTTAATATCGAAATGTATTGAATTAACAGGTGTTAATAACATTATCGATGCGATGCAAGTTTCTCCAGAAACTCGATTTGTCTTGGTGCGGCAGCCATCGCATGATACAGCCCCATTATGTCGTTAAGTGAGTATGACGTAGTTGCTAATTATACACCATAATTATCGGTAAAGACAATGCTTACGCCATGAACGATGGGAGTGCAACGAGGTCGCGTCTTGGTCAATAATTGGATTAAAGTTGATTGATCTGGCCCTGACCCCTTCGAAATCGTTAGGTCTTGGCAATTAAACATGTATTATAAGATATATGTCCTTCGGTATTTTCATACACTTAGGGGTTTAATTTTATAGAACCGTTCTTAGTGAGCACATAGATAATGTGCACTTCAAGGTGCATACTTTTTAATGGTAGAAATTACGCGTTGACTGAGTCAGAGGTATTATTTTGGTAAATTTCGTCTGAAAAAATTCTCAAACTGAAAGCCTGTGTGAAAAAATAAATATAATTCCTAGAATTAATTCACCATTATTATCAGAGTCGCCACACTAGTTCATGTATTATTCAACAATTAAAAAAAAACATTTATTAAAAAAATGTGTCCTTAAAATTAACAATCGTGACTAACGCAAGGTTGGTTTTTCAGTTTTCTGAAAGACAGCGGCGCTGAGCTAACACATTTGCGTATGAATTGCTGTAAATTCGTTGACAACTCCGTGCTAAGAGCTATAGTTGACACGTCCGCTTATTTAGAAGGTGCGTATTTAGTTTTAATGTTTGATATTATGCCATTTATATAACAATGTAACATCTCCCTAAAGCTACGTCTTACTATCTGAGAATTGAAATTATATTCTAATGGCTTTTTTATGTAAATTTAACCTTTATTTCTGAGCGTTTGAATTTAAAATAGACTGTTCCTGCATAAAGTGCTCCTAACAAAAATAGGTGAAAGTGGAACAAAATTTAGCGACAGAAAAAAAACATCTAAAAAATATATATTCTGTTCAAATACAGAGGGTCAAAAGTAGAAATAATCGATATCAATTATTTTTTTAGATTCATTCCGTTGACAATTAATGTTGGTCTAGCTTCCATCAATTTTCGTTATAACACTTTATCCAGGGACACACTGTGTTAAAAAAATAAATAATAATATTTATTTCTATTTTCGTGTTGTATATTTCTACTCTCTATACACAGTACTATGTCTGACCCAATCAATGTAAATATAGGACGATTTCTTTATTAATAAATATTGCTTTTCTACATTACAAATCGTGTTTATCTATAACTAATTAGCGATAGCCATATCTGCTAAAATACAATAAAAAATATTAATAGAAGTAATTGTGACCCCCACACTAGGCCTGGCCTGTATTGCGAGGGTCCGATTTGACATCCGATTCTACACAATTTTTTTGTAAGACCCATTTGAATGTGGAACACACTTTGTGTGGTGTTTATTTCATAATATTGTAGCGATTTTGACCATATCTTCACAGAACTATGCCTGCGATCAGTCGTCGGGTGCTCGGACTGGATGTGTCTGGCCTCGCTCAGGAGACTGAAGCGGCTGGATCTATACAGAACGGATATTACCACTTCGGCGGCGGTCGCGATCGTCAGGTCAAACCCGGGACTGCGTCATCTCAATGTTGGTACGCATTTATGATCTATTTTTTTTAGGGTTCCGTGCCAAAATGGTAAAAGTGGAACCCTATGTCAGCCTCTTCGTCAGTTTTATTTTAGCTGACCTGATTAGCTCAGTGATAGACCTGCTTGGGTTAGCAATTTCGATTTCATAATTATAATAAATATAAAGGGTGAATCATAAAGGGTATACGAAGCCTGGATCTTGTGCATTTCTAGCGCATTAGTAAACACTATGTGAGATCAGATTTCCTATGGGTCGATTAAAAAAAAGGCACAGTATACTCATTATGAATCACTCTGTAAAAGTTAAGGAATAAAAAAAAACAATGTACCTATTGAACCTACCACCCCTTGTTTCCTAGTGGCCAGATCGATATAATTCGATATACCGAAAATGTACGACTTTTATTTCTCCCTAATCAGGTTCCTGCAAAATGATATCATCAATGGACGAGGTGGCGATCGCACTAGGTTCCAACTGCCCGCACCTCGTGTCGGTGGACTTCTGGAAGTCCTACTCCTTGACCCCGAATGGCATCAGAGCCCTTGGGAGCTGCAAGAAATTGCAAGAGCTGGACGTGGGCTGGTGGTAAGTTTTTTTTCTTTTGTATAGGGTTCTACACACGGTCAAGTTTATCGTCCGATTTGCAATAATCTTGATAATATTGATTTCTTATATATTACACATTGAAATAAAACTTATTTTATACATTTTATCATGTTGATTGTTAAGATACATTTTTTTTCAGTTTTACTTGAAGTTTGTGTTACTGTTCCATTCCTCGCAATCAAAGTGAACAGAGTGTATAACTCGTTCAAAAAATTAGCAATTTTATCCTTGACTTCAATATCTACTAGATAAACGTCGCGGATAAAATTAATTACTTTGCACTTGTTGTACAATCCTTTTTTCAGTGATTACACGCCACGTACGCCCTGTATATTAATTTCAGCGGTTTTTACAAATCGACTAGATATTTGATGTTTTTAGTTATTTTCAAAGCGAATTTAATACTTATATGAATCAATTCAATGTGCGGTTATCGCGAAAATCGTAAAATAATATATTGCAAAGGTCTGCACACACAATATTGAAAAAATTAATTCCAAAGAAATTACGGGTTTCCCTGGGATAGCTAAAGATCTGAAATTCACGTGAATGAAGTAGCGTAATAAATGATACGGTGAATTGGGCGCCTTATATCTTGTTGGTTCACAATACGTTTGTACAGTTCTCCTACATTTTACTATGAAAAAAGGTGGATATTCTGGTGATGGTCGCAATACCTTTAACTCTCCGTGGTGCCTTACAACTGGACTTAGTCCAGCTGTAAGAGTCTTGCTTCTGTGGAAATTTATCTACCAGATCTTTTTGGTCTCCCGCTTTGTAATGGAGGGAAGTGGATAATTTTGATTGATCTCCTCCTATTTTTATCTTTCGATTAAATTCTTGCGGGTTCCAAGACAATTAACTTTATCCCGGGACTCGCCGAGGGTCAAACCTCGGTGTCATCATGGGACACCCCTGTAGATCCTGGCTTACTGGAGTAGCAGTGGTGGGAGTGTGTGGCGGGCCTAGTCCCATTTTCAATACATTTACCTGCGGTGGTGATTCTATCAGCCGATAGACGTCCACTGCTCGACATAGGCCTCCCCCAACGACTTCCACACATCACGGTCCTCCGCCACTCGCATCCACCGGCTTCCTGCGACGCGTGTGATGTCATCAGTCCACCTTGTGGGGGGCCGTCCTACACTTCGTCTTCCGATTCGTGGTCGCCATTCTAGAACCTTTCTACGGTGGTGATATAACAGCGGAATGTCGTGCAGCTTGCAAGCGGGTGGGTCGGGCGAGTGGCTGGCGTGGCTGGCGGGCGGCGAGCTGCGCAAGCTGTTCCTGGGCGCGCTGCGCGGCGTGTGCGACCGCGACCTGCGCGCGCTGCTGCCGCGCGCCACCAAGCTGGCGCAGCTCGACCTGCTCGGCGTCAGGGCTGTCACGCCCGACATCTGCGACGCGTCAGTTACCTTTGTTTTTTAACGTGGGGAAATCCTCAAGGGTACCACACCGCCACGGGGGTGACGGTGGTGTTATGCCGGACTCTTACCGGCTAAAACCCCACGGTCCGCCTTCACCGCCTTTGAGTGGGTCGCCACAGGATCGCCATGGCATACTACTGTGGCACGCGTGAGTAACCTAGCTGGATGCACGAGATAACATTGTACATTCCTTTGCTAGAATAGACTACACAGCGTGATTCAAAAAGAGTATACTACTTGCGCTCCGCCGCGCAGGGTCCCAAGTCGGCTAACACAATCTTTTTTTTTTTTTATTACATTACAGGCAAGTATTTGATCTCGATCTCACCTGATGGTAAGTGACGATGAGATCTACGATGGAGCATACTTGCCTAGGTAGGAAGGCGGCAGTAGATAGAGACGCTACATTCACTAGGCACATGCAGCGCAACTGATCTGACCCGCCATCCATGAATGGCAGCACCGAACATCGTGCCGGAACACGGCTAGGCCGCTTGGCGACATGGCTTTGTTCAGTGGGTGGTGGCTAGCCACGGCCGAAGCCTACCACCAGTAGAGTTGTCACCTGGTTGGCACCACCCAGGGTCACGTGTAGGGTATCTCGAGGGTACTTAATTATCCTACGGACGAAGGTGACTCGACCCCAAAATCGACCCCGAAATCGAAATCGATTCATAATCGAACAGCAACCGCATAGTAACTGTCACTTTTGACAGATATTGTATGGGGTGTAGGTGTAGGTAGGTGTGGGGGGTCTGTCAAAAGTGACAGATACTATGCGGTTGCTGTATGATTATGAATAGATTGTGTTAGCAGACTTGGGGCCCTGGTAAAAATGGTAGTAAATATATCATTTCAGAATCACACTGTATAGAAGGAAAATAGATTATATCATCATCAGCATCATAATCATAAAATAATACAATATTTTTCAATTATTATCAATGTTCATTTAATTCATTTTTTTTTCCTTTGCAGAATTTTAGCAGAGTGCAGGGAACTTAGACTGCTGGATGTCAGTTTTTGTGATCAGATACAAGAGTCACAGGTGAGACTTTAATTTGTTGTCAACATTTCTTATGTGACGTAAAGATATACCTCAATCCCCCGCACTTTATAGGTAGTAAAAACAATATCCCCAGACGCACACTAACTAAACGGTCCCACACTAAGCAACGCTTGTATTATGGGTACCGTACATGGAACTGGGGGCGAACACAATATAATACTTATATAGATACTAGCTGCGCCCCGTGGTGTTGCCCGCGATTAAAAAGTATGTACCTTTTCCTCTATGTCCTTTTGCAAATGCACGGTTCCTGTATACTATCCCATAGGAACCGTGCATTTTCTCGGGATAAAAATTAGCCTATGTCATTTTCTGACCCCTAAACTACCACTACCTATGCAAAATATCATGTCGATCCTTTGCTCTATGAAAAATTAAAACAAATCTATCCCACGGGAACAATACATTTTACCGGGATAAAAAGTGGCCTATGTGCTATTCCAGACTATAATCTACCTCGGCGCAGTGTGATTAAACATCCATGATTAGAGTACAAACATTAGTGCTCATTACACAAAGTGTGTACCGCAGATATTTAAATTTGTACAATATTGCGTTTCTCCAACAGGTACTGGAATGGCGCGAACAATATCCTCACGTGAGCATAAAGAGATCGTTTCAGTCCGCCAATTTGAACACCGCACCGAATCCACTTTTCTTAGCGCCCAGTTTAGAGTGATATATGCTGTATATTAATTTAAATTAATTTCTTAGTTCACTGTGCCTTTAAGATTAAAAATATAATATCCTTTGTTTATTAGCCGTGGACAGACTAACCGCGTAGCCTCACAAGGTTGCCTCGGCTACGCCGCGCGCGCTTACACTGATATACATTTCAGTCCTCGTGAGACATGTCCTCGAGTCAGCCTCCCGGGATAGCGCAGTTAGTCTGGGCACGGTCTTTTGCGATGAAGTGCATTTTTTTGATGTATTAACTTAAGTTGACTACCTACTTATATAACATGTAATATCTCCGTCCTACTCATGGCTGTTATTTTGTGAGCGAGACATCAATATTTTTAGATGTGTGGAATTAATTCGTCGAAAATTGTCTGGACCCAAATCGATTGCGTATCCTCGCGAGGTTGGCTCAGGCACATACCGCGAGCAAGCTTAGAGTGAGGCAATGTCAGATGATTGAGATTGGAGTAGGAAGCGCGAGCCGTTGCCTCGGACATTTGCCCGTAACAGCCTTGCAAGGCAACGCAGTCGTTTATGACCCGGCCATTTGACAACAGATTTCGCGTCAATATCTATCGAAGGCACAGTAAATTATGCGATGTGTTCTAATTTTAATAACGCTTAATTTATATTTAATAAGTTTATTTTTTTTTGTACCAGTGTAATGTAACGACCAAAATTCCTAATTTCACAAAATTAAAAAAGAAATGTGCTTTTCAGACTGTTGATACCAAAAGACAAAAATATTTTAGAAAACGATAATCCATTAATTTTATTATAACATCATACTACTTTTTACTATTAAGGTAAACAAAGACTGACTAAATTAAACTGTTTCATACAGAATATTAAGATGCATCGATTAACGACGCATTTAATATTGCAGGACTTTAATATATATATTTTTTTATTTTCATCTTATAAAAGATATTTGACTATTATTATTTATTGCTTAATTAATTACTTATTAGCGCACTTACTTATACGCATTTTTTTGGATTTATTTTACAGTTTAGCATGAAATCATAATAGATATGATTTTAAATGAAAAAAAAAACATAATAACTAAATTCGGCCTAGAACTGCAATGTAAATTAAAACTTGATACGCTTGAGCGCGCTTATCAATCGCACGCATTGGCTATTTCGTAGAGCGCTGTGTGTTGTGATCGCGCTGTCTACGATACATTGCGCGCTCAAACATTTGTACCCATGATTGTCGACATAAATTATTTCCATGATTTTATTATAGGCATTAAGTGTAAGGCCTCAGCCTCGAATTTAGCGGGCAGCGGGGCGGTGGCGGCGGCCGCCCCGCGCCGCTGCCGCGCCGCTGTTTTCGAGAACCGATCCATTTGATTTTACGCATAAGATCCTGCCGCTCCCGCGCCGCCGCCGCCGCCGCCGCCGCCGCCCTGCTGCCCGCTAAATTCGAGGCTGAGGCCTAACCTTTACTCAATGTTTTCGTTACCATGCTCCTTACACCGTGTGTAAATTATCCACTACAGCAGCCGTCATAATGTCGCACGCACGTAATGGTTTGCATGCATTCGTTCGGACTTCTAGCTATGCATTGTTACTTTACTATCAAACTGTTGAGATACAAACGAAAGATACATGACAATTTTAGCTTTCCAAAATTTAAGAATGTTTCCCCTCCGACCAAGTTGTTGCGCATGGGACTAGGCTATACATAACTATTTACAGCGAAAAAGATAACATTTGTCAATTGAAATTTAGTTAGTAATACTCTATCCACTACTTATTATTGTTAAAGTTAATTATAATTATGTATCCGTACACATGAGGATATTAATCTATGCGTACAAACGTGAGTGCATAATGCGGTCCTCTAAGCATAATTATGTTACTTAAACTTACGGAAAAAAATATTTAGGTATATTTAAAAGTGGCTAGGTATTTATAAAAGTATTATTATTTAAAGTCGTTGGACTAGTACTACTTTGAGGGTTACTTTTGTATAATATGATCACGCTATGATCACTGGGGGTAGGGCAAAAGGGTGGGTGATGGTTGCGTTTGCGCAGGACACAGATTTTTTTGTTATAAAGTGTAAGTACTACCATGCTATACCTACGGATTGAATATAAAACTCCAATAATGTGACTATATCGTAGTAAAGAATCTCTCGTGTTACTTAATAATATGTTCTATAATAATGGGAGTTAGTGCAATGTCACAAGTGTCCAAAATCTCAGTCATAGTCGCTAAGTTAATAGTTCGTAATGGATATGTAATATTTTCCTATTAAACGTATATTATGCTTACTATTATCAGTCTTTGAATGGCCACCTTAATACCCGCAATGCTGCCGTCCATCCTATAACATGCCCGATGTCAAACTCATTTTTTGTGTATGAGAATGACCAGTGGGAACATTGCATGGAAAATAATCACTATAAATTATGCTATAGAACGAAATCGTAGAACATATTATTGGAACACTCGAATCGCAAGCAAATGATTCGATAAGCATGTCCGCTTACTAAAATCGTAGTGCGCGTGACAACCGTTGCGTAACAGACATGTATATTTTCAACCTTACGAACCGTCAGATTTGGTTTAATATCGTATACCTACGATCAACAATATTGTATCGGCACTTAGTACTACAGGCTGTTTGAGAAAGGCTATATAAAGCCTTGAAACCTTTGCTTCTTAAGCGCATTTGATCTCTTCAGGTGAAGTCAGAATTTTGATATGTCAATTTAAAAAAATAACTTTATTCACAAAACATCACAATTGTCACTTTGTTGCAAACAAAATTTATTATTTAAATACTACATACTTATCAAAATTATTACTTTTCATGATGATTAAAAATACGCTAAAGACACGCAGCTGCAAGGCTTGGTAGACCTTTTTTGAATCATCCTGTACAGGGCCCCAAGTCTGCTAACACAATCGATTATCGAGAGTGAACAGGTACCTTCTAGGCAAGTATGCTACATCGTAGATCTCATCGTCACTTACCATCAGGTGAGATCGAGATCAAATACTTGCCTATATTGTAATAAAAAAAAAATCATAATCGACACACAGACAGTTTACAGACTTGGGGCCCAGGTAATTTTACCTACGATTTCAGAGATTAAGCTTGATTGAAGTTAACTTATTAGACTCTTCTCACATCTGGATGCCAATTGAACTGTCATTACACTCATTGTAGACTGCAGTCAGTATAATGATATCAGATGAGTAATTATGAAATGCGCTTGTGCATTTACTATTTTATTGAGGACTAGCTGTTGCCCGCGACTTCGTCCGCGTGGTATTTAACAAAGACAACCGTTGACAACAGCCTGCTCGCCCATTCTGAGCCCGCGGGACGCATTGCAGGTTGTTGCTATCAAATTTAATCAGGTGCTCCGCTGCAACATTGGTTTTAATTTTTTTTCGTGAGATCCTATTTTTTTTCTAAAATAAAAGTAGCCTAAGTTACTCCTTGTTACATCAGCTATCTGCCAGTGAAAGTCCCGTCAAAATCGGTCCAGCCATTTCAGAGATTACCCGGAACAAACAGACAGACAGACAGACAAAATTTTTAAAAAAGGTTGTTTTGGTATAGGTACCGTTTATACATCCAAATGCATTTAGTAAAAAGCGGTTATTTTAATATTACAAACAGACACTCCAATTTTATTTATATGTATAGATAGATAGATAATTAAACTGTAGGAATACCTATTTAGATAAAACCCGACCTCAGCACAGCTGTATGAACTTATTCTACGCATTTGTAAATGAGAATTTATTGCGACCTTATCATGTAATACCACAACTAGTTGCTATACTTGTGGTAATTGTATTTAATAAACCTACCTTTGTTTATTCTACAATCTATGAGCGCTTAATAAAAGTTACTATGAAGGTGAATCTTCCACAGTGCGCGGTATAATATGGGTACCTATTTATAATAGAAAAGATTCCGAGGTAGGGTAGTTATTTAACCTATAATATTTTCAATACAGCAGGTACATTAGGTAGGTAGGTACATAGGTACATTATAAGAAGACATTTCTGAGAGTTAAAATACCTACAGAAATCATATTTGTTGTAGGTAGCGATTGGTTGCTCGTTTCATGTAAGTATGCAATAAAGGCACAAGATATATTATTATTATCATCTGTAAATGTATTGGTGTAACCACAGTTAACACTGACTGTTGCCCGCGACTTCGTCCGCGTGGTATTTAACTAAGACAACCGTTGACAACAGCCTGCTCGCCCATTCTGAGCCCGCGGGACGCATTGTAGGTTGTTGCTATCAAACTTAATCAGGCACTGCGCTGCAGCATTGGTTTTAATTTTTTTTCGTGAGATCCTATTTTTTTTTTCCAAAATAAAAGTAGCCTAAGTTACTCCTTGTTACATCAGCTATCTGCCAGTGAAAGTCCCGTCAAAATCGGTCCAGCCATTTCAGAGATTTGCCAGAACAAACAGACAGACAGACGGACAAAAATTGAAAAAAATGTTGTTTCGATATAGGTAACGTGTATACATCCAAATGCACTTAGTAAAAAGCGGTTATTTTAATATAACAAACAGACACTCCAATTTTATTTATATGTATAGATATACTGTGGTGTTATGTTACGCAGTACCTATCTAATAACTCGGTCATAGTTTACCCTTACCCCTTATGATGTGGTCGTACCCATTAATTATAAGGTATGCGTATGGTTCCAAATTATGACACGTCATTCGAAATGTAATCACCTACGTATAATCTGTAAATTCTAGTGGAATAGATGCATATACTGTGACGGTCAACTCGTTTAGTTTTTTGCTGTGATTTTAATTGGTACTAATACCTACCAACATCTTATGTTTTATTAATTACTAATTTATTTAAGATAAGTTAACGGTTTTTTTATGTGGGCTGCCAGTAATTCGCTAGTTATTACGAGGTAAGTACACCTATAAGCATAATCAAGTTGTAGTACCTATCTAACGTATCTAAACCCTGACACGCTGAATGCGTATTTGAGCGTTAATTTGATTTTTTTCTAGCCTAGGTAGGTACCATCTTTTTGCTTTGCTATTTTACTTTAAAAGTATTGCTTTTTTTAATTATGTTTTCTACATCAAAAAGCGAGGTTATTGAACCACAAGAAGACAATGCATAAGCAAGTAAATTGGTATCCTAAGTACCGGTTTTTAACGGCAATATGTAGTCCAAAATGCATTAAAATCCTAAAGAAGCTGTTATTAATATAGGTTAGCAACCGCTTCTATTTTGAACTACTTGTTTTGTTTCTGCGTAACTTCCTAAAAAAATATTTAAAGATCTCTATGATACACCCTACCAATAAGTTATGTGCAATATAAAAATCCGTACTATTATGTAACTCGTGGCAGCCCTTAAATATATTATATTTTTTGTAATTAACGTTTTTGTTTCTTACGCGACCTTTATCTACTTGAACTTAGGGTAAATAGTTTGTACTCAAGTTTATTTAGAGGGTGATCACGTTAATTGTTTAATTAATGCTATTCGGTTACTATATAACACATGTTTGCTTCGGTGTTTCGTCAGTGGTTAAGAAACACCAAGTACTTAAGTATCAGCGGCAGAAAATTAAAGGGTAAGTTTTTTTTACTTTTAATGATAGACGGACGCGAAGTGACGCATCCTTTTGCATTGATTACACGTAACGAGTAAAATGGACGGGAGACAATGGACATGAGTCAGTTCTCTCGGACGAGTGCTCCATAGTTGTGAACAGTGCTCGGCATGTATAAACCCGTTTTTGCCATACCTATTACTGGAATAAAGTTTAATCAGCTCAAGTTTAGGACCAACTAGTATTTAAACTCTCCGTGGTGCCTTACACCTGGAATTAGTCCAGCTGTAAGAGTCTTGCTTCTGTGGAAACTTGTCTACCAGATCTTTTTGTCTCCCGCTTTGCAATGGAGGGAAGTGGAAAATTTTCATCCAACTCCTCCTATTTTTATCTTTCGATTAATTTCGTGCGGGTTCCAAGACAATTAACTTTATCCCGGGACTCGCCGAGGGTCAAACGTCGGTGTCTTCTTTGGATACCACTGTAGATCTTGGCTTACAGGAGTCGCAGTGGTGGGAGGGTGTGGCGGGCCTAGTCCCAAAAAAAAATGTATAAACCTTGTTTATCCGGCTGAGAGCACTGTCTCGCCATTCTAGTCGTTACTTGTAATCAAGCTACAAGTAGCATAGACGAGAAATGCTGTTCATTTATTTTAATCGACACCTAGGTATAGTTGGCATAACGTAAAATGATCCAAGATGGTGGCACTGCGCATACCGAAGTCACAACTAGGCATGCGCAGAGCCATGTTTGATCCATTTATGTGATGCGACTTACACTGAAAGGTTTTTTCGTATATCTCATTAATATTAAACTTAGTTTATATACTTTATACACATAAATATGTACCAATTTAACGACCACAATATTTTCAGACAAAAATGATAAGATCATTATTTTTTTCACTCGTACTCGGAGTAATAATATGTAATCCCGGTGAATCGCACCCGGGTCCAGACGATGAAGACCGTTCTGATGAACAGAAGGAAAATTATCAAGGAACTATCGTTGAAATGTTTGAATGGAAATGGCTGGATATTGCCGATGAGTGCGAGAGATACTTGGGACCTGCAGGGTTTGGAGCAGTGCAGGTGATAAACTTTAATACTACTTTACCTACATATTTTAACTTAGATAGAGTGAGTATTAGAAAATCATGGAGCCCGTTACTTAGCATTAATTTATAAAACAGGTACTCTGATTATGAAACGTTTAGTTCCTATTAAAGTATTTTATCCTTATTCATGTTACTCGCTTGTTTTCTGTGATACAAGCTTGTTCTTAGTGCAGAGGACACAGACAAGTTCCAATATTGTACAAGTTTTTGTTGAATATATTTTTATATATTTTTTTGATAGCTACGGCTGGTTTTTGAATTGATGATTTCAATATTCCATCCATCCATTGATGCTTTAGCGATGCTTAAGTATCTACTTAGTATATATATATCGTCAATTTAAAATGACCATTATGGTCACTGTGTACAATGAAGATGACGAAAAATACCGAAGTATTATAAAATCAGCCATTGACGAGTCCTTACCTCATTGTTATCAGGTGTCCTCACCAGCTGAAAACCTGATACTCCGCACCCAGGACGGCAAGAGATCGTGGCACGAACGTAACTTGATAATGTCGTACAAACTTGAAACTCGTTTAGGTAACGAGGAAGACTTTGCGGCCATGACGAAGAAATGCACCAATGTTGGCGTCAAGTAAGCACCTAAATATATTTGAAATTAGGTACCAATGTATTTGATAGTGATAGGGGAATATGTACCTACGTAATAAGAAAGTATGATCTAATGTTATTAGAAGGTGCAGGCAGTAAAATCTGATTTCGACAATTTGGAATATGTGAACTCTCGTCGTGAACTAACTATGAGCATGGAATCGTAAGTCTCTCACCAGCCAGTATCACATTTGTGAGCAGAGATCATTTTTAATTTTTGGGGTCGAGTCACCTTCGTCCGTAGGAGAATTAAGTACCCTCGAGATACCCTACACGTGACCCTGGGTGGTGCCAACCAGGTGACAACTCTACTGGTGGTAGGCTTCGGCCGTGGCTAGTCACCACCCACTGAACAAAGCCATGTCGCCAAGCGGCCTAGCCGTGTTCCGGCATGATGTTCGGTGTTGCCATTCATGGATGGCGGGTCAGATCAGTTGCGCTGCATGTGCCTCTATCTACTACCGCCTTCCTACCTAGGCAAGTATGCTCCATCGTAGATCTCATCGTCACTTACCATCAGGTGAGATCGAGATCAAATACTTGCCTATAATGTAATAAAAAAAAAAAAAAAAAAATTATAATTATTTGGGATGCTTCGATGTATTTCTGTCTTCTCTAGTACAATATTGATATGGATGGATTATGGATTATGGGCAAAGAAGACCAGGATTGAATGTGGTAAATGAGATATAATTGGATATAAAATAAAGGGAGTGTAAAAATACAATGTCAAAAAAGAGGTGTCAAGAAAGTTGACATGTGCAACTTTCTTTTCTTTGTTACTAAAACCTTTTTACTAATGGGATGTCGTTTACATACTCCAACAATAGGCACATTACCAATGTGCTTCGTGCTCGTCAAGAAATATATTATGCACTCATTGGGAATTACATAATAATAGGTATCATCCGGTAATGCAACGATAACATAGGTAGGTATAATTAATTATCAAAGATAATTACGTAACAACGATCAGATTAAATTACTTAATATTTCCGTCACCTTCAAATCTGTGCTTCAGAGTTGATTGTTTCTTTCTAGAATTGGATTGCCATTGACTTCGCAAATCCTGATAATGGACAAAGATCATACGAGATCCTTCCTTATTTCTACTTTTTACCTATTCTCTGCCTACTGGTGCATAGCATAAGTAACTTTAAATTCAAATTGAAAATAAAAATTCTTACATAAGTACTTACAAATTTTTAATGCTAGTCTACTTGTAATGTTTGATTCTGTATCATTTCTGATCATTAATTATTATTATTAATAAAAATCTTAACTTTTGCACCCAATTATCTCATCGGTAGCAGGTAATCGATAGATAACCCTGGTAGCTTCCTAATCGGTCAGAAAATTGTTATGCTCAACCAATTTAAAATAACGGTTGATAAAGAAATTATCTTCTCTTCATACCTTATGCAACCTCGTTCTCAAAGGATAGTCATAATATGATACTGCTATTTATCTCGTCGATGCTGCTCAAGCTGTGTGGAAGAACTCAGATGCAACTTAATCCAATAAGAGTGATTTTGGTGCCTCTGATGCAATCTACAAGATCGAACCTTGCAATAGTATAGGTTACCCACTGAATAATCGATATTTTCCAGGGTATACGCGAGTGTGATCATAAACCACATGACAGGTGATCATGATCACAACGTTGGTACTGGCAACAGTACTGCTGATTTCAAAACCTTCTGCTACCCCGGTGTTCCATACGAGAAAGAGCACTTCCACTGTCCAACTTGCAACCTTAGTGATTATGAAGATAAAGATCAAGTATGTTGTATTTCGAGCCGTACTTATTACCTTTTAGCTATATTCGGTTGTTGGGCATAGACCAATAAGATAAATCAAATCTACTTTTCTGACCTTGTGTGGAAGCGGAGAGGTATTACGGTATTGAGATCAATCACTTACTAAATCATTCTTTCTATTACAATGCAGGGAAGTGGATAATTTTCTTTCTAATTCTTTCTATTTTCGCTTCGATTAATTTTGTTGCGGGTTCCAAGACAATTAGCTTTTCGGTAGGACTCTCTGAGGGCCGAACCTCGGCGTCTTCGTTGGTCACCACTTTAGATTTTGGCAAACAGGAGTACCTAATAGAGGTGGGAATATGCGGCGGGCCTAGTCCCTTTACACAAAAATACTAATCTTTCCCAAAGAAGATTAGTCTTAATAAATATTATAAGGAGAATCTCCAGTATTGACTTAATAATAATTTTCCACACATTCAGGTTTATAACTGTCAATTGGATGGGCTCAAGGATTTGAACCAAACGCATCCACATGTGAAAGAAATGATTGTTGGCTATTTAAATCATTTGATCAGCCTTGGTGCCGCCGGTTTCAGGTATTTACTAGTTAAGAGAACTCTCATAATAATTGTATACGTTGTATAATAAGGTCGCTCAACGCGCGATGGAGAGAACTATGCTCGGGGTTTCGCTACGCGATAGAACCAGAAATGAGGAGATCCGTAGACGAACTAAAGTAACCGACATAGCTCAAATAATTTCAAAGTTGAAGTGGCAGTGGGCGGCACATAGCTCGCAGAACTGATGGCCGTTGGGGCAGAAAGGTTCTAGAATGGCGACCACGAACCGGAAGACGTAGTGTAGGACGGCACAAAAGGTGGACCGATGATATCACACGCGTTGCAGGAAGCCAGTGGATGCGAGTGCCGGAGGACCGTGATGTGTGGAAGTCATTGGGGGAGGCCCATGTCCAGCAGTGGGCGTCTTTCGGCTGATAGTAGTAGTAGTATAATAATAATTTAATGTACCTACAACATACTAAGGGCCGTTTTCAAAGTGTGCTGATAAATCCTATCCACAACTCATTTTACAAAATTTTAGTAAACATAGGGTTTATCAGCTCATTGTATAACATGCCCTAAGAAGATTAATTTACTGTCTAGGATACAATACGCAAAATTCATCGACCCCAAAGATCTTAAAAATATTGTCGAGTGCCTTGACAATTTAAATACGGAATGCGGTTTCCCTGAGAACATCAAACCTTACATTTACCTAGAGGTCCTTCCCGGCGGTGCGGTAAAAGGAAGTGATTATTTTCCCCTGGGTCTGCCGGTAACTGAATACAAAGTAAGTAATCATTTAGATTTTTTTTAAAGTATTGTCAGACGGCTATGTTTTAAAAAAACATCGTGTGTAATTTCTTAAGGGGTAAGAAATACAATGAAACTTTTAATAGGCACAGATAACACACAAAGGCACCTACACATATGAGAATACGCAGAAGAAATGGTACATAGTGCATTTAGGCAGGGGTGCCCCGCAGTACACCCATATTTCGCAGATGCCGTTTGGGATGAGTGTATTGCCGTCATACGAGGCACACTCTTCCTCAATGTGAAGGTGATGTGGCCATAGGCCTCCACGCTGCTGCCCCAGTGCTGGTGTATAAAACGGGTGCAGGTTTCATCAGATTTCAATTAGAAACTTGTAATGATATTCTTTTTATCGATACTGATTTCTTTTTTAATGATATAATATCAATAAATTCATACAAGTTTTAATAACTAAGTAATTAATAAATGGATGAACACATTCTATAAATTTGCGAGATATTCATCAGTGCGTCTACTCAGTAAATCACTGTACTAACTGTCCGTCGAGGTTTTAGTCTGTGTTTGTGTATGGTGTCATAAAAAGTAAAACCTAATCTTTCGCAACAAGCTGTTCGCCTGGACCCGCCAAAGTAATCGAAAAGTAGGACAGTGCCTTTCAAGAACTAACCGGGCCATGACTTAGCACATCTGTTTATTGTCGAATCACGTAATTAATTTCCCTGAACCGAGTAACTCCGAAGACGTGACTAGCCGAACCATTTTTAATAGAAACATGTTCATAGCCCTTTTGAATAACGCCTTAGTCCATATTAAGCTTATAATTTCCGCGAAGAGATGCGTATATCGCGGCTTGGTTTTGTCGTATGTACCTATAGTTGCAGGCAATAACGAAAGCGTTATTTTTTTAGATCTAACTACAGTTTTTTTTAAGATTATTAGTATTTAGATAACTAGTGGTGCTAAACCACAGTTCAGAAGTTCAGACGTAACGTTGCCACTAGCAAAGTGAAGCCCACACACATACATAACTTTTTGCCTAGTAATTGATCGGCATACACGAAGAAGCTATAGACATTTTTTTTATATGTGTGCGTGAGTGCGTGTGTTTACGTGTTTGACCATAGGTCTTAGGCATCACTGCTAGCGTTCGCCTTGTGTTATCTGCATATTCTAACAAGTGACAAGTGTGTGTGCTAAACAAATACCTACCTGGTAGACCGTTAGCCCCTGCAACTAAGCTTAAGATTGTCCTAGCTTAGTTTCGTTCGAGTTTTGTACTCATACTAAGAAGAAGGTATACATAACTTGCATATATTTTCAGATTTCCGAAGAACTATACAAAATATTTAGTGGCAAAAAGTCTCTAAATTGTTTGTCTACGTGGGCAGACGACTCTTGGGATTTCATACCGAGCGACAATGCAATTGTTTTCGTCGATAACCACGACCTGCAAAGATGTAGTGATCCTAAGTCACTAACTTTTAAAGAAGAATTGCTTTATAAAGTATGCAGTTTTTAATAAACCTCCATTTTCGATAGCACTTATAAGATATAGTAATCTGAGTCGCTTTGAGTCTTTCTAATCTCATCTTTTGCTTATTTTAAAGGCACAGCTTAATAGTGCCATAATTGTAGGTAAACAGCCATTATAACGCTCCTTTTATCTATACTTAATATCTATACTTAATATTATAAATGTGAAAGTTTGGATGGATGGATAGATGGATGGATAGATGGATGGATGTTTGTTACTCTTTCACGCCCGAACGGCTGAACGGATCTGGATGAAATTTGGCACAGAGATAGATTATAGTCTGGAATAACACATAGGCTACTTTTTATCCCGGTAAAATGTATGGTTCCCGTGGGTTAGATGTCATAATTTTTCATACTTTTTATCGCGGGTAACACCGCCGGGCGCATCTAGTAATTAATAAAAATTATATGTATATAACTAATAACAAACAGTCTGAAATACGTACAAGAAATATGCATGATACTATCTTAAAGTAATGTTTTTTTACTTATTTTTGTTCAAACTAAAGGCTACAAAAGTTATATTTGCAAACATGGGCGCCATAACTGCATGGGTGCTCTAAAGTCTCTAGCAACCACAGAGAGTAAAGTAAACTAATATGGGTACGTAATACCCGTAACCACAGTCATACAAAACTGATCAATATTCAGCTTTAAGCGATATGTCTCTACAACATCGCGCGCTTATACGCCGAATTTTCGTGACTCGTTTTTTTAAACAAACTAACCTGCAATTGTTTTAACAGGTGGCCACAACATTTCTTCTAGCGCAACCGTACGGTCGGCCCATAGTAATGAGTAGTTACTCCTTTGCCACCTTGGAACAAGGACCACCGTCTGATGAACACGAATGTATCACTTCCCCGGTTATTAAAGAGGTAAGAGGTAGAGGGTGTAAGTGGCTTCGCAACGAAAACTGATAGCATGTATTCAGCTCATGATTCTGGACCCCCCCCTAGTTGGAATTTTCCGTCGATCTTTTCAGGAATATTCGCATTACTTTTTTGTATTTTTTTGATTGATTTGACATGAAATCAGTAGAAGTCTATCTCAACGTGATTTTAAAAAAGAAAAAGGAAAAAAGCAGTTTTTGGACTAAATTAGTAATTGTGAATTTAGTCCAAAAACTGCGATGTAAATTAAAACTCGATACGCTCGAGCTCGCTCGTCACTCGCGAGAGTGGGTACCGCACAGAGCGTTATGATGTGATCGCGTGGTTTACGATACATTGCGCGCTGAAAAATAACTACATTTTTAACCCATGACATTCACCGTGACTGATTTCTATAATTTAATTATAAGCATCACGTGTAACTTTTACCCAAAGTTTTAGTTACCAGGCCCCTTACACCCTGTATGGGTATTTCTAATCGAATAAATATGTTTATAACTATTTACTTTCCTATACAATGACGAAAAAATACGTGACTAGACAATAATCTTGTATAACAAAGATACCCTTTCAATGATAATGCCTGTGAATTAGTGGTCAATGACTTTGATTTCAGACGGTTCATATTCTGGTTCAATTCCTTTAGCGAAGACTATAGTTTTTTTTAATGCCATTTATGTATCCAGGATGGCTTAGGATGCGTGGGCGCTGAATGGGTATGTGAACATCGCTGGTCTCCTATCCGCGAACTGGTTAACTTCAGGAAAGTTATCGGAAACGCCAAAGTTAAAAACTGGTGGGACAATGGCAAGAACCAAATTGCATTCAGTAGGGGTACGAAAGGGTTCATCGTTTTCAACCTGGAAGGGATACCATTCAACCAGACTCTGCAAGTAAGTCCTAGAATTTATGACGATATTAAATACCATCTAAATGACCTGGCCAGAAAAGCTTCAGAGAGTAATAAACTGTTATTTAAATTTGCATGCCATATGGAAAAATACTATTATATTTATAGCCTCAAAAACAAGATTTTGCGAATAAATGGCTCTGAATTTGACTTTTACAGTAATTTACTACAATCATATTTTCAACCCTTCGAAAGACGTGTGAAGTCTGCCAACCCGCACTGGGCCAGCGTGGTGGACTATGGCCTAATAACCCTCGCATTGAAGGGAGGCCCATGCCCAACAGTGGGACATTAAAAGGGCTGATATTATATTTATTATTATATTTTCAAATCTTCGCTTTTTGTTGCCTATGTCTACGTTAGCTAAAATGCAACTGTGTTCTTAGTTGCATAGGTACATCCAGTGGCTTCTCTTGACCATATACATATTGATAATTCTATCAGCGAAGTGCTGGTGTATCAAAAGTGCATCTCTGCTCTTGAGATTGCAGACGGGATGGTTCGAAATCATTTATTTATTCCAGACCGGTCTACCCGCGGGAGAGTATTGTGATATAATATCGGGGAAAAGAGACGGCGATAAATGCACTGGCCAAAAGATCAGTGTATGCAAGAACGGTGAGGCAGAGGTTTGTCTGTCTGGTGATGCACAAGCCAATGAATTAGTTATTGCCATACATGTTGGCAAAGAGGTAAGTCCATTGAAGTAGCCATGATGAGGCGTAGAGGCGTACGACCCCTATGGATTCCAGGATCATGTAATCAGCTGAAGAATTAATTAAAAGTTCAGGAAATTATTATGATTGTAAAAATAGTATGACTTTTGTCAGAGGCATATCTTCCTAGTGCCTACCTTTTGCCGTAGGGCTATTGCTAGAAGTTTATTTTGTGTTTTCCACACTCCGAAGTAGATCCATCTACGCTCTTGAGTACTGTTTTGCATCGCCACAAAGTATAATATTAGTAATAGATGACGTGTAGAAATTCAACTCACCAATTGAAAATATTTGGGAAGGCTAAGAAAAAAGCGTTCCCAGCCTTTCCCATTTATATTAGGGTTGGCGTTTGTCTACGCTCAGTTGGCTGATATTTAGGTACAGGAATCGATGGCCATCTGTGCTTTAGCGGGACTGCCGCTAACCTAAGAACTGACCTTTTGTCAGTATATTACTGACCGCTCAAATGGTGGTCAAAGATGATACTATGATTACCGCGACAGCCAGCTTCACGTGACCTTCGAAGAAGCTATAAAGGGAAATGATGATGTTCTTATGTAAACTGTCCCAGAGTTATCCCTTTTACCTAGTTATGCTTTGGCGAAAGATTTATCAGTGAATTAAATAATTCATATGGAGGTACATAATTAATCTTCATTTCAAAGCCAAGGCCGAGCGACATTCTTCAGATGATAATGTAAAGATTGCTGATCTAGATAATGCGAATCTAATTATATTGAATGCTTAATACTTACCTAAGTAAATAATCAATTATTATATTATTTTATTTAGTAGATTGATGGACAGGTATTATAATAATTTGTTTTTTTTTCAGTCTTGCTTGAGCGCAGAGTAAATTTTCAAGACAATCCTACAAAGTTAGAACCAAGATTTTAATGAGTAAAGTTAAGAGTTGCCAACCTTTTATTGTAAATTTGCACTTTTGTTTATTTTTGGTTTGTGTCATTTAATAAAGTACGTATCGTTATTTATCTTTTTATCAATACAATTATACGAAGTTAACTTCTCTCCAAACAAAATATCGCTTTTCATTTTACTTATATTTTATGTCACTAGTACCTAATTGAGTAAATATCGCAATAATGTTTCCTGTAATTGTTTAGTAGATAACCACACAAAAACATATTACACAGAGGTACATATATATACTCACGTTTAATCAGATTGAATTAACAAATTTAACGATTTGATTTATCAATGTTTTCGCCCGTTATCTTGGATTATATTAATTATATCGATAATTATACCGTATCGTAACAACCACTGAGTTTTTTATCACAACCTATAAAAGGTAAGTCTTGGTGGGAGGCAACATGCACATATTGTTATTCAGTTTTCTGTTAGGGGGGTAGAAACACTAGCGAAAAGGTGAGCAAATTTTTATTTGTGTACTTCTGTGTTTTTTTTTTCCAAATCTCATTTGTAAATAAAGTTATGTAGCTAATAATACGAGTAACAACATACCATTTACAACACATTGTAAAGCCCAATTAACGTTTAGGTACCTAAACCTCACTGTCTACCGTGATCTCCGACCATAAATTACATACATAAAATTGGAGGTACATCGTACGACCTATTTTTTTATTGGGCTTATTAATTTTATTAGTCGATTGATGGATTATGAATAAGAATCAGAATATTTTTTATTCATGTATACCATTAAGTACCGTACATATGAAACGTCAGAAAAGTTACAAAATTCTAAACTACAACTATACCACCCGTTCGGAATGCCGTTCCTATGGAGAAGGACGGGCATGAAACTCCATGGCTGCTCTTTTTAAAAATATCCGTTACAATTTTGAGTAGTACATAGTTATAGGTATGTGAGAACAATGTAGGAACGGCTAGTCAGACTTTAGCAGCTGATCAAAAGAAAATGTGCAATGTTGCAATCTATTGCAATGACTTTTTGTAGTCCCTGAATATATCGATAGAAGTGTTACATGAAAACGTTTGCCCAAGCTGCCTGCAAAATTATCCATCATTAAATGTACCAACTTTTTAGGATGTTCCGTCACATCCTACTCCTGTCAGTGGTGGCGGCGGCGCTGGCGTACAAGGCGCCGCACTATGCGTCCGGCCGCACCACCATGGTGCACTTGTTTGAGTGGAAATGGGACGACATCGCTGCTGAGTGCGAGAGGTTCCTTGGACCTCGAGGATTTGGTGGTATTCAGGTGAAGATACAACGAACTGCATGTTATTGCTTTATTATGCGGTTAACCCATATACCGGTTTAGCTCTTACACTATACGGCCGTGAGCTTATTATGGCTCTCAGTACTATAGCGTACACGTCAGAATTAGTAAGCCATTAATTTTATTTGACATTTAGAATCTGTATCTGTAGACCTACCAGTCAATTGAGTAACATGACCAAACAGCAATGTTGCGCCACAAACATGGCTATTCAGCGCTGTTACGCAACACATTTGACAAAACAGCGCTATATTGCTCTGTCACACATTGCTGAATAATGAATGAATGGTTCTCTTTTGCAACGCACAGCCGCCTAGAGACTCAGGCAAGCATTAGAGTATTCCATTAATTAATATTTTCTTTCCTTTTAATTTGGTTTTAAAAGTTAAAAAGCTACATCACCCATGATTATTGCAGATTTCTCCTCCCAACGAGAACTTGGTGATCTGGTCCCATAACCGTCCGTGGTGGGAGCGCTACCAGCCAATCTCCTACCGCCTGATCACACGCTCCGGGAACGAGCAACAGTTCGCCAGCATGGTCCGCAGATGCAACAACGTTGGAGTTAGGTATGTTCACTTCGATTTATTGTCTTTATTCAGAACATAATATCAATCCGTCCACCGTACCAAATAGATCAAGGGTTTTCTGTTTTATAATGTTGGTTCATAATGAGTACCGTAAACGCCAACCAAATCACATTATTTGCGTCTCTTTTATACTCTAGTGAAGTCGAATGCTATGCCGAACCAAGGAACAGTAATATGACTTTCTAACTATAGTCTTAGATCAATAAGACTGACTAATTAGAATTAAGGACGTCGTTAGTAATTTGACTGAGCTGAATCATAGGTCTTTCGGAAATAGCTGTTTTTTTACCTTAGATCTTCAATTCTTATATTCTTTCCACGATCAACGACCTTTTCATTATGTATCTTTTACCAAACACATCCTCACCTGCAGGATCTACGTAGACGCGATCATCAACCACATGACAGGCACGTGGAACGAAAACAGTGGCACCGGCGGCAGTACCGCCAACTTTGGTGATTGGCACTACCCTTCTGTGCCTTATGGCAGAAACGACTTCAACTGGCCTCACTGCGTCATCTCTGGCAACGATTACGGGTGTTGTGCTGATAGGGTGAGTCATCATCATCATTCAACTAGGCCCTTTAATGTCCCACTACTAGACATTCCCCCCCCCCCCCCCCCCCCATAAATATGAGGGTTGTATATAGTAAGATTAAAAACAATTGCTCTTGTTATTTTATATCTCCGCTAGATAAGGTTGCCTTCTGGATACAGGCCGCGTATAGCTGGATAATAGATTCTATGTTATTTACTTTTCAATTATTTACATCATCAAGTTTTGTTACAATTGTAATTACGCATATTGCATTTTTGTGAAGTTACTTAATTAATTATTTTTCATTAGAGCTATTTATTTTTTTATAGGTCCGCAACTGTGAACTTTCTGGTCTCAAAGACTTGAACCAAGGTTCCGAATACGTGCGTCAGATGATTGTTAACTACATGAACCATCTCATTAGCTTGGGTGTCGCTGGCTTCAGGTGAGAAATAAAAAAAAAAGATAAATTTGCTAAATAAGTCTTGCCTGACAAAATGGTTAAGATTAATAATAGAAATGAATAAGAAGTTCCTTGACTACGGAGGATATTACATTATCTTTTAAAGACTTTGTAATGACATCGTTATTCTTTTTTATAGAATTGACGCTGCAAAACACATGTGGCCGGGCGACCTTAGAGTCATCTATGACCGTCTACAGAACCTTAACACAGACCACGGATTCCCATCTGGCGCCCGTCCTTACATCTATCAGGAGGTCATCGACCTTGGCGGCGAAGCCATCACCAAAGACGAATACACCCCTCTTGCTGCAGTCACAGAGTTCAGATTCGGGTTGGAACTCAGCAGGGCCTTCCAAGGTGGCAACCAGCTCAGATGGCTGGTCAATTGGGGACCTAACTGGGGACTTCTCGCTTCGAATGATGCTTTAACCTTTATCGACAACCATGACAACCAGAGAGGTCACGGGGCTGGTGGAAGTATCCTTACTTATAAACAGTCGAAGGGTTATAAGGGAGCTATCGCGTTCATGTTGGCACACCCGTATGGAGAGCCGCAATTGATGAGCAGTTTCGACTTCCATGATACAGAAGCTGGCCCCCCTATGGACAGCAGTGGCAACATAATCTCTCCGTCTATTAACTCTGTAAGTATTGTTATTTAAGTTACTGCAGATATAATCGGAATGGTTATGTTCACTATCGGAGTAATACTAGCAAAGTCAAAGTCAAATCATTTATTTCGTATAGGCGTGAGGGGACACTAACAAATTGTCATTTACATTTTTTGTCTTAACTAAGATCCGGTTGTAGAGTTAAGAAAAAAAATGTAAATGACAATTTGCTAGTGTCCCCTCATGCCTATATGAAATAAATGATTAGACTTTGACTTTGATTGGAAAAGTTGACAAGCCGAGGGTCAGTGGTGGGTCGCTTCTCCCAATTGTTTCTCTAACAATTCCCTATGTAGGACAACTCCTGCGGCAACGGCTGGATCTGTGAGCACCGCTGGCGGCAGATCTACAGCATGGTTGCGTTCAGGAACGTCGCTGGCAGCACTGGGCTCAACGACTGGTGGGACAACGGCAGCAACCAGATCGCTTTCTGCAGAGGTGGACAGGGCTTCGTCGCTTTCAATAACGACTACTGGGACCTGAATCAGAATCTACAGGTATGAGTTTTAAGGCTTTTTTTAAAGATAATAGTTGCTTTGATAAAATTACTGAAGTTTTGATAGTATTAATTAGTTTTATGTGCGTCATCTAATTAGTATCACTGGTGACTATTGTAATAGTATCATGCAATGTCTTAACCTAAAATTTATAGAAAGTTATAATGGATTATAAAGCTATTATAATGCACTTTTCCCTCTCAATGTTTCGTTATAATGCCATTATGATCCATTATAACTGTCTATAAATTTGGGAGTTATTCTTCTTATCTTAATATACGAATATTTTCAATAGTACTTATTAGACAAAGATTCTTGAGTTCTTATTATTACACAACACTTCTTTTAGTTATCCAAGACATTATGGTATTGCCCATAATATCTTTTTTAATAGTAATGTCAAGTATTTTTATGTGCATTTTATTTTAAAAGTCTTCTTTTAGTTGCCCAAACAATATTTGGGAAGGATAAACGCCATGACCGATTGTCATACCTACATCTAGATGTCTTTGAGGACATACAGCAGATCGCTGTACCATATAAATATCAGCAATGCGCTAAAATGTGTCTGCTTTAAGTCTAAACTTGAAGCTACAGATACCGGCAATCTTTACTCGATGAGATCTCATTACAAAATGAGAAAAAGACTAATATAACATATATAGTACTAACAAATCTCTCAAATCAAAATTCTTATCTTCCAGACATGCCTGCCAGCGGGTAGCTACTGTGATGTTATCTCCGGCGCGAAGAGCGGTAACAGCTGCACTGGCAAGACCATCCACGTCGGCAACGACGGCCGCGCGAGCATCTCCCTAGGCGCCAACGAGTATGATATGGTACTCGCTATCCATGTTGGAAGTGAAGTGAGTATTGACAATATCTCAAGCACAATAACTTAGCATTACGGCAACTAATGCGTCTTTTATCCCGCTCACATCACATGTTTTATACCTAAGAATGACAGTGACAGCATCATGTCTCGATGACGTTTTTATAGCATTGGGGTTTCCAAATTATCGGACTTAGAATACCAGTAGTTACTACCTACTTACTTCTATAGTCTCGGAGTTCAGGTGATATCTACTCCGTGTTACCTCTAAGCGAAGGCATATTGAGGCTTAAGCACTCTCCTTCGTAAGAAAACCACACTCTATGGCCGTTTTACTCATACAGTTCGGGTATTTTCAGGAATAGTGCAACCCATTTGCACTATTCCTGAAAATTAATTCCTCCTCCTCCTGAAATTTCATTTGCACTATTCTATTTGGGTAGGATCTATTGGAGGTAGCATTTACCCACATGGGCTAGCGTTTGAATACTACGTAATTATACGTGATGATTTGATTTTAATAATTACAATATTGTTCTTTTTTGTTACAGTCAAGACTGTGAAGAGACTAACGAAGAAACAAAAGCCACAAATAGAGTTGAAAAATTAAACATAAATCTGCATAATGCTACTTGCTGCGAAATTAATGTAATTTAATCGTACTTGTTATTGCTAAATTTTATTTCTGTGATGTATTTTAATATAACTAAGAATAAGCAGAAAATTGTTGTTTTTTTTTATTTTAAACAAGCTTTTAAAGCAATTATGATGAAAAAAAATGCGTACAAAAAGTCACAGTTGTAAATTGTTGGAAAAAAATGATTAAATCGACATAGCGAAATTCTGAAATGAAAGCGCAAGTTCAAAGGTTAGCATACCCTTTCTGAACAACTCTGTATAATTTACCTACCCACCTATAAAGTTTGGAATTATGATATCAAAAAGCTCTTAAAATTAATGTGTAATTTCAGCACTACTCTTTACAGGTAATTTTAAGTATGTATTCTTACCTAAAGTATTACGTATAATAGTATGGGTGTGTCAGGTAAATCCAATGTTCTGTAACTAAAGTTTGTCCTAATATCGCCTTGGGGAGTTTGGGACCCGTTTGCCGATGTCCTCACGTACAAAAGAGAGTATCCAACTAAATTTTACGAGATGCTTACTTACTTCAGCCGTAGCAGCAGTACTTTAAGTCGTGTTGGTTACACCATTTATAACTCAAAAACGGGTAGGCCGATTTTTATGATCTATGATTTTTTGAAAACATGGTAAAAATTCACAAACAATCAATTCTCATTCATGTGATTCTGAAACGGAAAGAATGTTGCCGGGACAGCTAGCATTTTAATATTATAGCCTTTTAAGTGGCTTAGTAAATAATTGGTTGTCTGCTTCGTTTTCTTTTAGTCTGGTAATTCATCACGTATGTTTTAAGCCATCACAAAGGGATTACACTTTATGAGTGTACAGTTATAAGAAAAAGGCATTTGCATGTTTCCGGTTAGTGTATTTGTCTTCATGCCTTATGAGGTAGCTTGCCTACTTCTGATTGAACTTTCACACTGCTCGAATGTACAAACCCGATAAGGTAAATATTTTGTGTTTGATTAAGGCTGGCATTTTTCATCCCAACTACCATCACACTTACTTCCTATACAGTCCACTTTTCTCAGTACCTATCAATCAAAATACCAAACAGTAGGCTTATAAGTACTAATAATGATTTCATGTTGCGTTACTAACATTTATATATATAAATAACTTTATAAGTAAATAAAAGGATATTTATAACCATACTTATTAAAACAATATCAACCCGTTCGTGCAAAGTTATCGCGTTGCAAAGGGAACTTTCTACAACGAAATAAGTGCGAATATCCTGGGTATTCAAGAGGGCTGATAGCTGAAATCCCTACAAGTTGTAAAACGAACGATCATTACCGAAGCGGCCGCGGCGAGTGCGACATGACTGGAATGGTTGAAACTTTGCCAAATTAATGGACAGGTCTTTGTTACTTTGTAATTAACCTTTTAGGGCGCCTCGTTGATCGCGGGGATTAGTGAAGGAATAATTAATGATTAATTAATTAGCGGCGCTAACTTTAGCGGAGTGTGTTTGGCCTTTTTTGTTCTGACTTTCTTAAGAAAACTAGGTTTGATAACATGATTTTCTAGATTGGTAGTTAGATTTTAAATATCTAATAAGTAGTACCTACGATACTTAAGTGTGTATCGTTATATCTATGGAAGATTCTATTTTATTTTTTTAGGCAGTACTTACCTACTTCTATGCATTATTATGCGCGACAGACACCTACCCTATTGCTTAGGGAGTAAGCAAAAACCAAAACTTGTAAGCTTATACTAAAATATCTAACTGAACGAAAAAATGAATGGATAAATTGAAATTCCTAAAATGCCGTCAATATGATAATGCCAATCCAAGTAATCTCGGTATTAATATTTATATGCGCATACCCAAGATGGTTTACTCAAGGCGAAATGAATTCAATTTGGTTAAAGGGGAAGTTATAAATTGAATGGCGAGCAGGCATTTCGTGTGTGTAAAGGACGAGTAAACACGGCCATTCCAGGAGCTACGTACAGTAGAGGTAGATACGATAGTTTTAACACTCAATGTTTCAGTAACAAAAATAAAATATCCTACCCATTCAATACTCATGCAAATCTCTGAAGTGTTAAATATTAAAGTAGGAAATTAATATCTGATCATTTGGATGTAGCAATAAATAAACCGTGTTCAAAAAACTAAAAAGCATAAAATAATTTAATCTTGAAATCTACCTTGTCCCTTGTACCTTGTCCTTGTGTTGTGAAATTTATCTTGTTGTACCTTGTAAATATTTGATTTAGTTAGACATAACTAAATCAAATATTTAACGAATGTGAAGTTGTTGCATCATCAGAACTAAATTTTGTAAGACATGTGACTAATCTGCAAGTATAAAAATAATTTTCCATATCGCTTCTTAAATGACCGAGTACTGCGGTAACAAACGTAAAAATAACAAAAAAAATACAACAGATTTGAGAACCTCTTACATTTTTTTGAAGTCTGTAAACAATAGAATGGATTTACTGCGACATTGAAAAGGCTGAATCAGAAGAAGCGACTTATTGGATTTAATCACTCATTAGCAGAATTGAGATCACGAAGCATCACAAATTAACTTTCTTTAAGCATACCTATAGTACTATCGACCCTCGTCAAGGAACTAAGTACAATAAATAGGTCCTAAGTACAATGAAGTCAATAAGACTTCGATAGATAATTTATATGTAAGTAACTAAATGTTTATTTTCTTTTTTTCAAAGAATACTCAATCAATAAGTCCAAATTAACCTTTACCAATTTAACTTAGTTACATTGAATTTTCTTAGAAAAAAGTAATCAAAACTATCGACTCAGAAACATGAAGGTCGTGTAAATGTATCGGCTCGTAAATTACTTATTAAGTTTGGTTTTTAACGACCACTTGTTTTGTTTTCGTGATTTTTTTATGTACATCTACTTACTATAACTTTTATATCCCACTGTTGGGCAAAGGCCTCCCTCTCCTTTCTATCATGGGCTATAACGGGCACTGTTTTGGGTTGGAGTCCATCTCATCATGTGCCGTCCCGTAGCTAAAGGCATATCCTATTCTTTGTTTAATCCTATATATAGTAACTATCTAACCCGGCAAACGTTGTTTTGCCATATACATTATTTCTAGGAAATATTTTTATGGTTAAATATTTGCGATTATAAATTGAGATAAAACTATCCTATTTTTCAAGTTGGAAAACTGCGCACAGTGTGCAAAATTTAATTTAAATCGGTTTAGTAGTTTAGGAGTCCATAGCGGACAAACACCGTGACACGTAACTTATATAATATTAAGATGTATCTCCTTTGGTATGAACCAAGATTTGGGGTAACTGTTTCTCACACGTGCTGGATTTCCACGATATTTTCCTCGTGTTGAATTTAAGAAGCACACGGTAATCCCTCAGGAACGCTACAAGTTTGCGACATGGTGTTATGTAGCTACGGAGTGTTTAAATATTTTAATGCAGTTTCCTCTTCTAAGCCTTAGCATTAGCGACTTTGTTGTATATGTTAGCCTAGTGTCACCGTGTGTTTAACCTTCTTAGTGCAGGGACCTAATACATAATTGATAAAAGTTTAATTTAAAGTAGGTGTCATAGAGTATTTATAGTTATATTTTTTTTATAATGACCGCGTATTAAATTAAAGGATGGCTGTGAAGGCATCCTCAATTTTAACATAGGAATTTATTTTATGTGTCTAATC
This sequence comes from Pheosia gnoma, assembly GCA_905404115.1. Taxonomy (NCBI): domain Eukaryota; kingdom Metazoa; phylum Arthropoda; class Insecta; order Lepidoptera; family Notodontidae; genus Pheosia; species Pheosia gnoma. The sequence continues at coordinate 6,603,483 of FR989907.1, forward strand.
ATATCTGCTTATTGGTAAGTTTTAAAATGAAATATAAATTTCAATCCATCGTTTAATTTTGTGAGGCCTAACGTCTTGATGCTGGTCCTGCATTTTTGCAAAATCAATTACAAAACAGAAGCACATCACAAAGCAAATACTGATAGATTTTTGAAGTTCCGCACTGGGCCAGAGCGGGATGGACTGTGGCCCAATCCCCTTCGCATTGGAGGAAAGCCTGTGCCTATTAGTGGGACATTAAAAGGTCATATTATTATAATTAAAAATCTAAGGGTACCAGGCAGTTTACTGCCTGGTAGTAAGAAATCGTAGTATACCCCGTGGAACCACCCTATTTCGTGCGTCGCCTCCCGTCGCTTCCACAATCCACATTCAGTCAGTCGAAGTTCGTCATCCGGCTGGACGCCCGTGTCTGCGCAAACACCACACACCACGTAAATTTTTAATTCTAAGCGAACCCGAAGGTGTAGCTGGTTGAATTTCATTAACAACTGATCGTTCTTTTTAATTTATTTGTGTTGTGTTAAAGTGGCATGATCACGGATGGTAATAAGGATAAATGTGAACAATTTCAAGTCCTGTGTTGAATAAGTTTTTGAAGTGAACGCGTGTAGAGACTCTCGGCCAGCCGACCTGAAATTTATTATTTCCAGAGGTGAGTTTTTTACACCACAGATAGCTTGATTACAATTATTTAAAAAAAATGATTGAGCGTAGTTTAAAGACGTTTTCATTTTGGGTAATCATGGTAAGTAATGCAGAGTTATTAAACGAATCTCCTTCAAGATTTACATTATAATCTAAAACACCGTTACCAGTAAAACCTTTGTGGTGAATACTAATTTATTCAAGAAAGTATTTTAATTTTTTCATAATTCTTTGAACAAGGTGAAACATTAGACCTACCTACATAAAACTTTGGTGCTATAGTTTCATCGTACACACGTTTTCGACTAAAACAAACGAATGTTTCCAACAAAACAATATAAAGCTTACAACATATGTTTAAAGGCAAGTAAACATATATTTTACATACAACGGAAAATCTATGTTACAGGACGGTATTCAATAACATCCGTTCGGGATTTAAACTAAGGTATACCTTCAGCTAAACTTGGTTGATGAATTTATGATAAACACCGGTTCGTGGAAGGCCAGGAAATGTTTATTTGTGGGTACACACTCATCAACAAGGAATGATTGATTGACAAATTATGCCGCTGTAAAGTCGGTTTGTCGTTTGTCAAGAACATAAAAGTTAACTAGGGTAAATTATACAGGTTATGGAAGGTTACTAGTTCATGACTAGTTAGTGTATATTAAACTTATCATTGAATAGGGTCATTAGGGGGGCTGTTCAAAAATAAACTAAGTATTTAGCTACCTCTTAGCGCTTCGAACCCGGGAACTTTGGTACAGACGGCAGGTTAACTACCTACTGTGCTACTCAGCATAATTTGAAAGGTAGGTATGTTGGCTATTTCCAGCTATTCGCAAGAGAGTCGTGTGTACAAAACAATTCAATTGCAGACTAAAAATAATCGAACATACAGTGAATCCATTAAGCAATTGTCGACTCTCCTGTAATTTGAGTGCAATACAATTATAGCTAGAAATTCTGTATTTCTGGTCAATAAATTGGTGTGATATGGAAATAATTAAAAGTTTATTTAAGTACATTATTCCAACACTATTTTTTTAAGTATAAGTCAAAGTCAAATCATTTATTTCGTATAGGCCTACGGGCGCTTACAAATTGTCATTTTATCTTTTCGGATCGGAACGCGACCTCAACTGAGAAGAGTCAGTCAAGTAGAGTCAGTATGAAGAAAGAGGTAAGATTAGTTCAACCCACAATTTTTATTTTAACGCTGGATTTACAATGTGGCAGTCACTGGCAGCACTGGAGCGATACTGCTATCTTGTAAATTGCATTTGTTCTAGTGCAGCGCGGTCACGGTAGCGCTGGCCAGAAATAGAACCTCCCCCTTTTTAGCTTTGTCCGCGTCAGCGTGGCGTCAATGCTGAATTAATATCTATGAAATAAAGCTAAAATCACTTAAGCTATGAACTTAGTCGAAATCATTTGAACAGTTCTGAAAATACGATGTTACAGGTAGATACAAAGAGATTTCAATCTTATTTCGTTGATTTAAAATAGAAAATGCTTTAAAGTAAGTTGTTCCTAGGTTTTGCAACATCTGAATCATAATTCAGTATTTCCAACTACCTGGATTTCAAATGAAGCAATTAAAATTAGATCTAAATGTTAAAGTTTCCATTCGAGAGGGAAACTAATTGGCCTATTTAAAATTTACTTGAGAAAACTAAAACGGAACAGGAATGAAATGCGTACGCAGGTTTTAATAGCTTTGAAGCAATCACATAATTAGTACAAAAATAAAATTCCTGCTTTTTTAGTGCCCCAAAAAAATATTTCTGATATTTATTTAAACTAAATGACGAAATAAGTAGTTAAAAATATAAATTGAAGATATTTTTTTCATTTATTTGATATTTTTTTAAATCATATACAACTTGATGTACTCATAAGTTATATAATTTTAAGCACGAAATAAAGAATGATCACTGGAAGGGACATATTAGTGGGTGTCTCATCGCCTTACATATTAGCAGACTCAGAGCCGAATATTAACGAAAAAAAAAAACGCGTCAACGCCTTTAATTGTTCCCGTAATAAAGAGCGGCTTAACTGAGTGAAAAAAATAACATGCTTATATAACGCGTTGAAAAAAAAAGCTGAAGGGTTGCGGCCACCCGCCACAATCAGCATTTATCCAATTACTATTGGCGGGTGGTGACTCGCCGCTCTTGAGGTGGGCCCCCTTAAAAAAAGGCCGTCTTATGTGTGTATTTTTATAAAATGTTTGAGGTACCCTAAATACCATCACGATATACGGTGATATCACCTAGGTATTAAATATCTAGTGCCATCGTTTAGGCAAGGCGAGATACATTATAAGTTATTCAGTCGCAACCCAGAGTAGCTCATCAAATTGTTATGCGCTTTAACATCCAAACCAAATACCAAATCCATAACCTTAATATCCATATCAAATATCAGTTTCAAATTTAGTTTAATTTTGTTCTTGTATTGTTGTGTGTAAGAGACAAACTTACAAACATTTGTAGTTAGCTCAGCGTATTTATTGAACCTTTAAATTTCAGCCTTCATATAAAGTTAATTCCTTTCAAATTAGAATTATAGCACCCCCAAAGAATTTTTAAATGTGTCCGTAAAATAAATCCGGGATTAGACGGCGCGAAACAGAACTAATTAAAAATCTACAGAGCACTTAATGTTACTGAACGTATGACAACATTGTAAAATATAAATTACTAGATGCGCCCGGCGGTGTTATCCGCGATAAAAAGTATGAAAAATTAAAACATATATCCCACGGGAACCATACATTTTACCGGGATAAAAAGTAGCCTATGTGTTATTCCAGACTATAATCTATCTCTGTGCCAAATTTCATCCAGATCCGTTCAGCCGTTCGGGCGTGAAAGAGTAACAAACATCCATCCATTTATCCATCCATCCATCCATCCATCCAAACTTTCACATTTATAATATTAGTATAGATTTTAAGAAAAACCTTTAGGTACTTAGTGAAGTAACTGAAGCATACATTTTATTCCATTCCCTTCAAATATTTTTTGTTACTTACTACCTATTATTATAATTTAGTGTTATAGCGTGATATTATATAGCGTGACTCACATTATTTTAACCTGTCCGCTTATTAAAAATAACTTATACACTGTACTGGTTTCAACGTGAACAATATGTTAGTCCAATTACTCGGAATGACTGATAGGTATTGGTTTAATAATTTATAATAGTTTAATAACTTATTTATTGTAGCTGTGGTCTTTTGAAAAACTCGGCGGGTCGTGATTCAAGGTTTTTATTATTGTGCGGTAAAGCACGCGATCTTTCACAGTCGTAGCGACGGTCAGAAGCCTGGAATTCCGATAGGTCACACCCTCAGGTTACCAATAGTCCCGCTCGTCTCAGTGAGCAGATGACAATCGTCCGTGTAAATATCGTTCAGCTTTATTCCATCCACCTCATGCAGAAAGGTAAATGGGTAAGCGCCTAGGACAAGCTGGAAAAATGTTAAGAATAGGCCCTTAGAATTTTGTTAGAATGTTTATTATAGTACTCTGTTTGTTACACATAGAATATGCTACAAAACAGCGGCCAGCATAAATTCATTCGCACTAACCACCTTATCTTAGTTACGCCGGCGCTTCCCCTTTTAAATATTTATAAAATTCCTCAAGTAATACAGTATACGACGTGATTTTTCCTTCGAGCATCTCGGAAATTTCAAGCAAAATTAGCTCTTATATGTTACAGCCTGATACGATAAGTGTAGTCTTTAATAAAAAGTTATAAAACATGAATTTTGACTGGAAAAGCACATTTTACCATTGCACGTCAAGGTTCATTATTGGAAATGGCTTCATTTCGTAGAATCATAATGTGTAAGTAGCTATTATTATTTACGTAGAGATACTCTGTTATTTAATTGGCAAGTTGCAAAGCAGGAGGTTTTCGTAATTCATGATACAAAGTTGCTTAAATGCGGCACGGGCAGGCAGGTTACCCGGAAAATTCTGTTTTCGTATCGAACATGACTCAATTTGGCTCGTATAATTGAAATCGATCTTTTAATTTCATTCCATTCATTATGTAGCACGATCACGTTATTTCCAACGAAATAGGTAGGTTTGAGTCAACTTTATAAGTATCTACAATACCACAGGGCTAAATAAAAATCATCGGCAATATTTAAAAACTCAACACATTGATTCTGATTATTCTAAGACAAATGGTCTTAGAATAATTAAGAAATCTATTGATTATAAATAAATTTAAAATAAATCTATGTTTGAAATAATCCGACTACTTTCAATCGTAGATTTGTGTTTTAATATTCGAGGGCGTATCCTATTGCCAGTGAATAGATATTTTGACTGATATTTTAAATGTTAACTCTCGTGTTATATTCTCAGGCTTATTTCAAAATTTATTTTTCATTAATTGTTTTTTTAATGGTGCTGAAATAATCAGAATTGTGTATAGAGTTATAGTTTAAAATATTGCTAATAATTACAATCTTCTCCCGTATATTGTTGATATTATTTCTAAATTGCTAAAGTTTGATTAGCCGTTCCTACATTGTTCTCACATACCTATAACAATGTATTGCTCAAAAATGTAAAAGATCTATTTTAAAAAAAGAGCAACCATGGAGTTTCTTGCCCGTTCTTCTCCATAGGAACGGCATTCCGAACGGGTGGTAAAGCAGTAGCATAATATTTTTGTAACTTGACGATTCATAAGTACTGTACAATAATGGTCTACGTGAATAAAAAATATTCTGATTCTGATTCTGAATTAACCTTTAAACGATTAACATCAGTTGTATTGCGCAAGTCACGATCCTCGTTAAGTTTTTGTGACCATAGCACTGAAACTGAATTACATCATGTTAAACATGAATTGCGTGAGCAGTACGGTAAGCAGGAACTTGTAATGTAATCGTAGAACCATCGAGACAACATGCTGTCACTGTTATACTTATTTAAGAAATCTGTGAAGTGAGAGGAATGGAAGACATTACGTTACCGAAATGGTACTTGAAATAGATTGTGCTTGAGGTACAGGTCTCTATCCTGCAAAAAAATACTCTACTCTATACGATATTCAGATCCCAACTAAGACTTTTATTGAAATTTTGAAAGTCGATTTCTTATATTTACGCGAATACTACACATTGAAATAAAACTATTTTTAAGGATTTTATCGCGTTTATTTAAAAGGTTACTGTAAAGCAGCCGAAACGTCGGGAACATTAATTAAAACAAAAAATAAACGCGATAAAATCCTTAAAAATAGTTTTATTTCAATATTTAGCAAGTCCTACGCCTCTGTATATATCGCGCTTGCATAGGAATAACAAGAGCTATGTAAATATGTAAAAATTGTAGAGTCGAAGCGTGAAAATGGATGGCATAACTACATCGCTGTGAGTAATATATGAAACACGCATATGGTATGTCTCTACTGAGTTGTGTGAATTTGTGTGAAAATATTTTTGCTTTTTAGGCGTACATGTTTGGAATATTTCAACACGCAGGTAATTTCTTATTCTATGTAACCAGTATTTGGTTATACCGTACGTACATTGCTCGTTAGTTAGATACCCGTTATGTATTTAGGTAAGCTAAATATAATATTGTTGTTTTTGTATTGGGAACCTAAAAAACACATAATAAACGCGATAAAATCCGTAATATTAGTTTTATTTCAATTGTTATGCTGTTATTATACGTGATAGATTCTAGCGAGGGTTTTTTTGTGAGGTTACCGTGCGTAGCGACATATATTGCTTTATTTTTAGAGAGCCGAGAAAACAAAACAATTTTATACATACAATGTATTTCTTATCGTAAAATGATGTGGAACATTCTTTAAGAATTAGCGATAAACCCTCCAGTGTTAGAGAAATTCTGACAAATTCTGTGAAAAAAATAAAACATTTCGTGAAAAAGATCCACATGCTTGCCATTGTGTATAATAAATAATAAGATATAGACCTTAAGTAACACATCGCGTTTTTTTCTTGTTCTTGTGAGCTTAGGTAGACAAGCAACATTTTTTTTAGATATGTAGGCTATCATCTGAATTTAAAAAGACGTAAGAGTATGAGTTTATATGTATTTTAAAAGTCTTACAATTTCAAAGATGGTTAAGCATGTAAGCGAAATGGTTGTCTCACACTCAGTATAAAGTGAATAATCCCCTGGGTGAAAGACGAGGTTAAAAGGCTTGCTTTACAATGAGTGCATTTAATGCGACCTCACCAATCTCTCTACCATGATACACAGATGGCGCTGACAATTCTCCGTACAATCTTGAATCACACAATAAGGGTTTTCGGAGCATGTATCTTATATACAAGACCCCGATACCCTATACCACCCGGCGGGCTGGAGCATCTACCCTTTCCCGCTAAACATTTTTTTTTAAGTGAATACAGATCGTCATGACAGACAAATGGTACCGCATATCAAAAAAAGTATAGAAAAACTGTCAGAATTTTTAAATTAAAATTTTCGAACAAAAATCATACTAACTATCCATTAATGGGAACTAAGATGATCGATTTTTTTTACATTACTAGTAACAAAAGTCTAGAATTTATCAAACATTGCGACAGACTGGAATGGGTGGAGTGGCCAATCTAAAAAGGTTTCCTCGGGATTACGAAACCCTTACACCACTTACTGATAAATCTTGAACATGAAAACTAGCATTTTTATTTCCCAACATACCTCGATAACGCGGTAATCTTGACACATGTATACCGCGACCCTTATTTATATAGAAAGAAAACTCTGTTTCCCTATGGAGCTATATGGGTGGTTTTCTTGATGAAATTTGTACGTTACAGTCAAAGATATCTGACACTGTAGGTATAAAGTAAATGTTAGATTCGAATGGCCTTTGAGATGTAGGGATTTCAATTGGTGCTTGATATTTTTTTTTAATATGTGTGGTCAGTGCACAGCACAGTAATCATGTTTAAAAGTGATACTGTATTTCTTTTAAAGCCAACATTTAGACTATGCTAATTTATATAAATACAATTTTACTTCCCAATCTTCATTTTTCAGAAGTAAGTTGCTCTTTAACTAATGCCATTATAAATGTCTATGAATTTGAGAGTATATCTTTACGCTAGTGAAATCTGTTTACTTTCGAATTAATAGAATTAAAAATAAACCAACGCTAATCATATATCCATTGTCCATTTCTGAAAACATTTAAAAAAAAATCTCCAATGTCCATTTCTCCTAAGTTTCCCCAGTCCCCAGGGTTTATCCTGGATCATTGCTATTTACCATTCCTTCCCACGGGACACCTACCGTTTTATTATAGACTTACACCTACACAGGTTTGGGAAGCTGCAAAAATATTTCTATTTTGTACGCAATGTAGAAAATGTTTCTGTAGACATAATAAATTGGAAAAGTCGTATCAATACAGTCAAAACACCAGCACGCCCCTAGTCTCCAAAATGGTGGGCACAGTTAGATGTGTACTACTATATGCACCCATATTCGCCTGATTAAAATATCATAATGAATCAAAATAGTTCATAGCAAATAATTAAAACGATAGCCTGGGAGCAGTTCGTCAAGTGCGAGATTATTCGTAAGCTAACCGTATACTTTATAGTCTACCGCGTTTAGACATTTTGTATGGAGAATTGAAAAGCGCCTCTAGCGGACGGTATTTACAACTTTCTATTTCCATACAAAATGTATAAATACAGTAAACTATGAAGTATACGGTTAGGCTACGAATAATCTCGCATTTACCTCGAGCACAATCCTTTTTACGTACGGTTTCGGTAACGTCACGTCTTCCATCCCACTCGCACCACAGATTTCATAAATAAGTATGACAGTGACAGCATGTTTTCTCGCTTACATTACGATTGCATTAGAAATTCCAGCTTAACCTCACCAATAACGTAACTAGTCGATAACGTCGATAGCCAATGAGATGACACTTTATACCTGATAAATAGATGATTTTTAACACAATTAAGTTGCAACTGCATATTTATATATACACTATTCTATTCTCTCTCCCGTGGCATTCCGTAATCCGGATTATTTTCGTCATCGGGGCAGGTCGTGCCCCACACGTGTCTGTTGCTTTCGACTGATTGCTATTGATCGCCATGGTGACTTGTTTATACGTCTAAACACAATACTATCTATTCTAACATTCGTGGCTCAGGGACGGGTCACTCGAAAATCGATAGAATTTAGTACGTGCGTGTAAGTAAATTATGAACACATTGATCGGTGTGTGGGCGTTTTTTAATATGTGACGTGACATTTTGTTCGTGGATGTTATGTGTAGTATTGTATTGTTCTACCGGTTGTATTGCGCACGTTTTTGGAATAAACAATTTTAAGCATTTTTTTTATAGTAAATGTCTTACTTTTATTCGATAAATTTTGGTTGAATGTTACCGTAAACATGTTATCTATGGTACTTAAAGAAAATTGCATTTTCCACATCATTTTCCTATTATCTGGGGTGGGTACTTGTCTTATCCTTCCATGCATGTTGGCGGTACGGTTTCTTGGGATATAATGTTAGGATCATGTTAAAACTCGAACTTTGAATATTGATTTCTTTTTTTTTTAATACGTTATAGGCAAGTATTTGATCTCGATCTCACCTGATGGTAAGTGACGATGAGATCTACTATGGAGCATACTTGCCTAGAAGGTACCTGTTCACTCTCGACTTGAAAACACCCAGATTGTAGTCTACGGGGAACAAATACGGCCCGCAGCTTCTTATATTTACGCGAATACTACACATAAAACTAATTATGCGATTTTTTTGAACTGTAAAGCTATCTGTTATATGAAATCACGCTTACTGAAATAGAGATGAATTGTGTTGTATATTAACATTTCTAACCACTTATTGAAATTAGTTTATGTCTTCTCTGAAATGATTTGTAAATCTTTAAAAAAAAAAACCGTAAACATATATCTCTTATTGGTTCAGTGGTCGCCAGTGCGGGTTCGAATGTCATGTCGTACATTCTTCAACTATTATCATTTATATGCACGCGATGTGTGTACATATAGGTACTAGTTCCAAACAGTAATAATTTTCTACATTCTTTGATGGTATTAATCTTTCATTCGTACGTGCATAACAGTTAACTATTAAAAAAATTGCATTTACAAAACCTTCGCAAAACCTCAGGTATATAAGTAAAGTTTATCCAATTTTTGCTCCCCGACGAAGGGTTTTCGAACAAACTCAATAACGAGCTATTCCCTATAGATATTATTGAGTTGTTACATTTTTCATTGTTCACTACGCCTGGATTTTTGTAATCATAATAAGAATCTTTGAAGGCGTATCTGTTATATATCCTTATATATCGCTCCCTATTTATATTGAAATCTCAGCCTTGTTAAGTAGTTCAGGCGTGACGTTGCCACTAGCAAAGTGAAGCCACTTATTCAATGCATTTGTAGTAGTAAATGTTACTACATACATCATTTTTTGCCTAAAAATGATCCGGCATAGACTAAGAATACCAGAGCTTTTTAGGCGTCACTTGTAGCGCACGCCGAGTATTGTCTAAATATCCTAACAAGTCTGTGATTGAAATGAGAAAACGCTATACTACACCTTTGCCAACCGCTTTAAGAATACAGCAGGATAATAATATATAACACAGTGAGCTTGAAGTTTAAAATTGGAATTGATGAAATAAGTTAATCCCACTAATATTACAAATGTGAAAGTTTGGATGGATTGATGGATGTTTGTTACTCAATCACGCCAGAACGGCTGAACGGATCTGGATGAAATTTGGCACAGAGATAGATTATAGTCTGGAATAGGACAGAGGCTACTTTTTATCCCGGTAAAATGTACACTTTTTAATCGCGGGTAACACCACGGGGCGCAGCTAGTACTACATAATATAATAAGGTCTATATACAGTTTAACCCAGAAAGAGTATACTACTATTTGAACCTGCGCTTTTTAATCATTATGTGAAGTCACAATTATGATATGATAATTTAAAAAAATGACGATTGTAATTTTGTTGTAAAGAAGCGCAGGATCAAATGGTAGTATGCCTTTCCTGAGTCATGCTGACTGCTGAGCTTTGGTGGAAGACGAGATCGTTCTGTACCCAGTACATTACTACAATTCAATACTCTACGCAATCATCATATCTAAAATCATCTCCGCATTAGATTAATATCCGACCCCCTAACAGTATCTCTCCAACAATATTTCCGCCATATCTCCCGGCAATACGATTTGAATAATCTCATTCCATCTAAGCCGAGATTAGACCAGATATAGATAGCTTGCACGTTCCATTTACAATTGGCCGATGTGACTGTTGAGCCCTTGGCTCGGATATTTTTGTGCCCCGTACCCATTACAGATTGCCGATTGAGTTACACGATCGATTGGCTTGGCATTTGAGCGCGAAAGGGGCTATTAGGTCTGGATGAGAAAAAAAAGGTAAAAAATCTAAATGTATTTGAGCACATTTGTAGTATTTATAACCATGCCTCTACATATACATTAATTTTAATTTGGCTATTTTATTATTACGGTTAGGACTAAAATTGTATAAATAAAGAGGTTTTTTTTATATGAGCATTTATGCATCGAATCCGCATAATTATGACGGCCTGATTAGCGGAGTTAGTTGTGACCCTGCATTCTGTGCAAATGGTCCCGGGTTCGAATCCTGGTAGAGACAAACTTTGTGTGATTAGCACGAATGTTTGTACCCGTACCCTAGACATGGATGTTTAATATCTATATAAGTAATATATACTGGGTTCGCCCTGAGTCCATTGTACGGTACCCATAATACAAGCGTTGCTTAGTGTATAATTGGTGTGTTCGTCTGGCGATATTTATTTAATTAAATTACCTAGACTATTGTTATTTCGGTGTATTAAATAATACCCAAAAATTTTGGAAACTTTATATTCTTAAGATCACCCTGCCACATTACTAACAGCAAATGACTGGCATGTACTCCTTAACATGGGACCTTGGGGGTCTACCAATTTTCGAAGTTTGAAAACGGGAGGCGAAAATTCGCGCGCGCAATGTCACGGGCTACAGCTAGTCTGTTTTATGTTACAGATATAAAAAAACATATGAATGAATAAAAATAACACAAGTCTTCGAAGCGACAATAGCTTTAACCTTCATTATCGACACGAATCATCGTAGGCAGTACATAAAATTATCATTTATATTATTTACTATCATTATTAAGTTGTAATGGTGACAAATGTACGACAGGTCATTTGAATATGAGTTATCGCGCAATAAATGTTAAATGACCCTTAGAAGGTGAGAGTCAAACGAGGGCATTGACCTGTGTTAATCCAATTAATAGCCCTGCAGAACTACAATACAAAAGCAGATGAATATAAGGTATACAGATTAGATGATTACTGTTTGCTACAAATTTTGATTGATTTCTAAGATTGACTTGAATTATAAAATAATTGTAGCTACCTCTACTAATTATATTCAAATCAAAATTGTGTTAATCATATAGACCAAAACAATTGAGCTTGATGATTTTATTTGTTTATTCTTTCGAAGCTCTATTAAATCGGATTACATAGAAAATAACATGAAGTAAATAAACATCTATGATGTTTATTTCTACGTAAGAATTGTAAACGTTTATTTTTTTATTTGGGTTCTAGCATTTGGGTTTATATTTACATTATTTTTTAAATATAGATACAATTACTTAATCGTATACAAACAATAAGCCACAATTTTTTGGAATGTTTTCATCCTTTAACAACGATAACTATAATTATTGACTCGAATTATTGATTTTATAAAGTTGATCGATTTTTTAATCATAGATAGACGCTGTACTTAATGTAATATTCGTGATTGATGTTATTATAAAACACAGCTATTAGTCACTGTTTTCGTAACATTATCAAAATAACTCCAAGATCAACGCACTCAGAGTAGAATAGCTGTGGCTTAACATGAGAGCGTCAAATTTCTGGATATAAATATAACTGTTTATTGCACACCAATCTTACAGTTATGTCCAGTACTTATTTAAAATGTAAAATGGGCGGTCTTATTGAAAACAGTAATTATGTCTTCAAAGGTAGATAACCTTATTCTTCTTTCTTTCTTTACGAAATGAAATGCGACGAAATATAACCGCACCCACAAATTAGAGGGTATTTTGCCAATGTCAAGTAATAAATAGCAATGACAAATTCAGTAGGTACGGAACCCTTATAAATGCAAATAAAAAATGGGTGTTGACATGAAAGTGTAAAAATGACGTCACATTCTTCTTCTTGTTCTTTTTTTGAAAAGAATGAAAAAGCGTTAATTCTTTCTTCAAATTGGTTCAAATGGCCTCACCCACCCAAGGGTAGGCACCCAACGGTAGGCATTATGCTTATGTCAAGTATCAATGGATTGTAGCAAAACTCAAGACATTTCACCAACTTAAAATTCACTCACACATCACAGACACGATTGACTTGTTACGTGAAAAACGAAAGGGGTTCGCCCGCCGGGAAATAAGCAATTACGCAATTCAACTCGGTAGGTATTAAAATCGAGTTTGTGAATTTGGCTGATACTAATACTGGCTGCTTATAGAATGCATTTCAGATAAACAAAAGCATAATTTTAAATTTGGAACACAATCCAATTTATTTCGGTCCACACGCGCCACGCCAGCTATTCATCTATCACCAAACTTATTTGGCACTTTCAATCGCCCCCGTCAATATCAGCGAAGAGTAAATTACTTGGACCGCATCGGCCCAAAAGTTAATCTTATTTTAGCCCTTAATTACACGGCGTCGAGTGGTTTTTGTTAATCAAACAGATAGCTTGAGTAATCGCTGCCATAATTTCATTAGATACAAATTAACGAGTCAAAGGCTCTAGATCCAATAAGATTCGGCCTTGGGTCGTAGCTTTAGATCACATGACAAGCGTTGAATGAGCGTTTGTTGAACGTGTGACCGTACATTGACTTTTCCTATAACACTTTAAAGTGATCGCATACCGTAAAACGCGCATTAGACTATAATCGCGTTTGCGAAACGCGCGTCGAAGTGTCGTGAATTATGGTCTTAATTTATTAGCAATGTGCACTGTGTTTTATTTAAATATGTTAGATTAATAACACTAATATTGCGTGCGGGATGAGAGATGACAGAATATATTATTCTAAAACAAAATAAACTCTCAAGTAGCGTGCGTTAAGGTGAATGAGCACTTAAATACTAAGGACTCGGGTATAATTTATTCTGTATCTAAAATATTTAGATTATTTACGTTATATACTTTATGTAACAATAATAGTGTGGAATGTTTCAGTTGGTAAATGTACGTCGATGTGGGGTCAATGGTGTTATTTTTTCTAAATGACAAATCTTTTAAAATACGTTTGACATTATTAAATAATTTGAGAATATTATTCGGGGATTAACAAAGATTATTAGTTATTAATTGAACTGATTGTTGGATTTTATTAGTTTACGTTTATCTTTATCTTTAAAACCTACCGATTGAGAGGTACCGAATAAATTGTATTATTATTGTCAGTCTTTGTCATATCTTAAAAGCAAATACTAAATGTCCGAATATTGTAAAAAAATACATGCCCAATTTACGCGCCGTTCCGCATACGTGGTGTATATTACGCTCATTTTCGTTTAACAGCTCATCTCTACTCAAAGAAAAATGCCATCACTCATTCTTTTACTAAAAAAATAACAACGAACCTATTACTTTTAATGATCTAATATATCAACGTCTCATAATCTCAACAGAATAATTTAATGCCACAATATAAACATGTCAGGGGGATACACAAAAAGTTGAAACGGTGATGCATAATTTCGTTCATACATTTTCCGTGTTCTGACTATTAGCTCTGAGACCCCGATGGGGGCGAACCGGGTACCATTTCAATTACACTCGCATGTTCGCAATTACTGCAATGACCTGTGGGCACATTGCTGGTCGTAGGTCTCAGGTGTTTCACGATTATGGCTTATAAATACCTACGTATACTGCGCTTGGTTGGGTTAATACTAATTCACAGCGACATATTAAAAAAAAACAATCCGAAGGAAATAAATTATTACTACGCTAAAATATACCAAAACAACTGAAAGATTCCGCATCAAATAATACATCAACCACTGCTATATGTTTAACTTAAAACTAAATGGCAATTTGAAATTGCCTTTTGAAAGTATACTTTGAAGCACAAACATTATTATCAGGTAGATAGCAATCGGGGATTGCAAACACTGTCATTCCAATGTTAAGCTAATGAGAACTTTATAAGTTAGTTTTTAAGGTTTATTTTGAGGACATCAACTTTATTGTAGTGCCTGATACTTAGCAGGACTTCACACTTAGAAGTCATTAGAAAACAAACCAAACTTTGTCATTTTCACAACCTAAATAATAATTATTGATCATCATGAAAAGTAATAAGATTGAATTTTTTAATAATTCTTTTAAATTTTGTAGTGTTGCCAAAAGCTAATAAAAGCTATTAAAATATTTTCAAGTTTACTCAATCTTTTGTTAGCGCAAAATTGTTCTCAACTGAATTTTATAATGGAAAATTCTGAAGTAAACTCTCTAAATCTGTTTGGCAAACCTTAAACAAAACCACAAGCCTACCTCAACCAAAAAGTTTGAGGGTTAACTTTGAACCAAGTTATAGAGTAAAGTACACTCGAGGAGTAAAAAAATATTAAGGGCTATTATCGTATACATTAATTTGAATAAACTTTGTGGGGTAACAATTGCGACAGTTATATAGCAAATTTAGTATAAATTTACAATCCTTAGTTCATGTGTTGGTTTCCGCGATACATCTACAGAACTCGCATTACCAAGGCAATTTTACAGCAATCACCGACGTTCCGTGCCATGAATATTAAAGCAATGTAAATCATTATAATGAATCCACTACGAGGCTGTTATAAATTACTATCAACCGCTGTACGAAGTTTAATAAAGTGAGGGTGAACATATCGACGTTCTAAGTCTATATATCGACTAGGTTAATTAAAAAAAATGTAGATTTTTTTTAATTAACGCACCGTATGCGATATTAATGATGAAGTACACTTGATCGCTCCACCATTATGCGGTCACATCGTAGTAGAGTGCTCGCGGCTTGTGCTGGAAGGCTTCCAATTATTATATCTACAGCAATAAGCAGCAAGTGATTATTATTTCAATTTACATAAGGTGGAACTATTTTTTTCTATTTTATTGCCTTATAAATTAATTTGCTTGTAATGTTAAGGGAAGAGCGGAGTCTTCAAACACACGTAACTCCTTGCTCAAATGAAGACTCCAAAATTTGTAAATTTTGTACGATATGATTATGAAATAAACGTTATATTTTATTTTTATTATAATTGAGAAAAATATTTTCAAGACATCCATTGATAAGAAAAAAAGAACAATTTATACAATTCATTCCATAATAATGCCATAAAATCTAAGTGCACAATGAAATATGACTGGTTCACATTCTTTAAGGTTAAGGGTGCGACTTGCTTGTTAACCTCTAGCTCATTATGGCTTTTGAGAACTTTTCTCTTTTTTGTATATTAGAAGTTAGTTGCTCAAAAACTTTATCAACAAATTATCACCTAGGTTGATTGCCTCCACAGGCGCTAGGAGGGCTGGCTCTTTCCTCCCTCAAAATGCCAGCATGATAATACAGCGAGGAAATGAAGCCAGCATTCCACGCGGACACGGTGTTTCTGATATATAGTATTTTTCATACTTATTTTTTCTTTTTATATTTAATTTAACTTGAATTGTAAATACTAAACTTTGTAAAAATATGAAAAAAAATGTATAAGGCGTTAAATATTAACACGTTCTTACATTTTATTCACTTAGTAACAGCGATGTCACAGAATCGACGACAAGTGCCGTCTTCAAAAGTCATTACCAATAGTAAAGACTTGGGTCACCGGGCATTCCTCTACCGCGTATATTGCCCATTACGTCTTCATGATGTCCGCACACAATAAAGTAACTCTTAGTTTTATGAATCAAGTCATAACACTTGCTCCATTACCCTACAAAAGCAACGTCGAAACATTTAGTTCCCCATAGAGAGTCAAATAACATTAGTACCTCAAGCACAATCTTTTTACGTACTGTTTCGATAACGTAAAGACGTTAAACGAAATCTTACTTTGAGAAACCGCCACGAATATTATAATAGGCAGATATTTAGCTTATTTGATACTTAGTGAGATTAGGAAAACGTGTGCTGGTTTTCTGAAAATAGAATTTATTTGAGATGTAATTACTTCTTACGCGAGTGCTATGTTGCTGTTAAAAGAGAGAGCTTCTTAATGTTCTCAGATAGTTTTGACGTTTGTAATTCACAACACGAATTATTTTCAGAACTTTCCTTTGATGGAGTTAGTTGTTCGTCGAATTTTCTTAATAACTTACCAGCAAAGATAAAGCTTATCAGTGTAGAGCAGAATGGAAAATGAAGTTTATAAATAATATATACTGCTGTGCTCAGACTTAGAAATACAACAGACGGAGTGAGGTGCAAAAATCTAAGCTGATTTTTGTAGTACACGCGATTTATTTTCCCGACCTTATTAGCACAGTTGGTAGTACCCCTGCTTTCTGTGCCAAGGGTCCCGGATCCGAATCCTGGGAGGGACAATCTTTGTGTGATAAGTACGAATGTTTGTACCCGAGTCATGAATTTTTAAGTCCGAGTCATGAATGTTGAGTATTATTTACTAAGTTCGCCCTCAGTCGGTACGGTACTCATAATATTGCTTAGTGTGGGACCGTATAGTAGATGTGTTCTTCTCGCGATATTATATTATATTATTATAAATTATATTTTAATCATTCGTCAAACGAGATTATGCATAGTCCACCACGCTGGCCCAGTGCGGGTTGGCGGACTTCACACGTCTTTCGAGGGGTTCTCGCAGACATGCAAACCTTAAGATGTTTTCCTTATCCGTTTAGCAAGTAATAAGCATGGTTGAAAATAGGATTTGCATATAAAATTACAGAAATCTCTGAGGTGCGAGCCG
This sequence comes from Pheosia gnoma, assembly GCA_905404115.1. NCBI lineage: Eukaryota > Metazoa > Arthropoda > Insecta > Lepidoptera > Notodontidae > Pheosia > Pheosia gnoma. The sequence goes on from FR989907.1 coordinate 6,621,243, forward strand.
AGGTTTGCACCTGCGATCCTCGTTACCGAAGCAATCGTTCTACTGACTTGGCTATCACTGCTATATCACGATGTTATCTTCTAGAAACATGCCAACTAACTAGTTACCTTGTAAACTAATAATAGAGCAATCGTAAAAAGCGATTACGTCATATTAGTAAGGTACTGTATTTTTAAAATCAATAATTGACCGTCGTACACTATATTTAGAGTGTGATGAACAATGGTTGTTACTGAACATTTTTATCTTATTATTTTGCTGTGAATAATGTAATGGATCCAAATGGAACTAAGTCATACTTCCCTTTTTTTACTACACGCTACTACGTGAAACCTAGCTCATAGTTACAATTAAGTTCGCAAGTAACGGTTTCATTGGCAAAATTGAAAAAAAAAATCAGCTAAAAACCTTCGCCAACAAACGTAGAAAAATGTATGAGGTATTTAAAATCCAGGGAATTTAAAATTTTGATTAAACGTAAAATACCGCACCACCTTTTAAAAGATAAAATTTATACTTTTAAAAGGCTCACTACTGGAATTGTGTCACGTATAGTAATACAATAAAGACATTAGATCGCTAATTCCAATAAGAAAAAAAATGCTTTTGCCGTCAGTTAGTGCCGTGTCACTTTACTGATTAAAATTTGCACACCGAAACGCAATAAAAATATACACTAGACGCCTTATTTATACATATTTCTACTTTCATTATATCAATAAATAACGGGTAAGTGTGTAATTTAATATCCGCACGAACGCTTGTAAGGAACCCTTTTAAGATATCTACACCAACTGTGCTGTGATACAGGTTATGTTATTTAGTAACCGTCGAACTGATTTCCATCAAACACAAGAAACGTTGAAACTAAACCATCATTCAAATAAAAAAACTGCATTGAGATCGGCCTATCAGTTCGGCAGCTATACGATGTCACAGACAGACACACGAACAAAGGCTTCAAACTTCTTCGTTTTACGTTGGGGGATACAAAATACATAGGATGTAGGTGTGTCATCTAGACTATTTGGTTAATAAAAATAATATTGCTGGACGAACACACCAACTGTTCACTCTCAAACTAAGCAATGCTTTTATTATGGGTACCGAACAATGGACTGGGGGCGACTGGGGGCGCCCAGTATATAGGTAATACTTACATAGCGGTACAGGGAAGATCTTTCAAGCCAGGCGGGTGGTATGCCTGGAGGGACGGCTACTATGCCCCGACGACCGTTATTATCGGGATCTTGTATATATGTTACGTTCTATGAAAACTCACATAGTGCGTTTCAGGATTGTATGGAAAATCGACATTTGTTCAGAATGCCGTGTGCAGCGCTGTGACTTGTAGCACGGTTGAGGTCGCTACACTATATATATATTAAAAGTCCATGACTTGAATTCTTTTTTTTTTCTCTTTAATTAAGCCTAACCCAATAATGACCCCGTGACTGTCAAATGAACTGATACTCGTAATATCATACTAAAGATTTGTTTTCTATCGTAAGCGAATCTATGTTGGTGTTTCTGTATACCTATAATCCTTCACATTTATTATTCCTGGAAGGATTTTGTTTGGAATTAGATTTATAGCTACCCACGTAGAAATATAATATGGTGTGCAAATACACAAGTTGCGCGTGGAGCCTACTTCAAAAGTTTACATGTACCTATATCAAACTTCCAAACTATATAATTGTTCGTAGTATATACAAGAAGAAATATTTTAAACTACAACTCTATACAGGATTTACATTAAAAATATACACTAATATTAATATAAGTTATATATTCTAATTAGGTTTATGAAAATAATCTTTATTATTTTTACATTATTTTTAATGTAACAATACCTAAAATTTATATTTATTTAAGCAAATTAAGCCTTCACCATAAAATATTAGCTCCACCATGAGTCCACCAACATGGTTACAAATTCCATACTTATCAGTTAACATGCGTCAACGTCTATTTACATACCATGGCAATGGCCAAGGTGTACTGAGGCCACCATAATCAACAGCCTTCATTCCTCACTGTTAAGCAAAAACAAATCTAACAGCTATACCCTGATACAGAAAAGTATACTTAAAACGTATTAAGTTAAAGTTGATTCTTTAAATGAGCTAGTGCGAGGTTGAAACAATGATGATTATCTTACATAATGTCTGATGTTTATATACTTTGTGTTCGTGACTTATTATCTACAACACCATGGACCCTTGGGCGTATTTTATTTGCGCTCGCGACTTCGTTCGCGTGGACTTTAGTTTTATGTGCCAATCTCGGGGGAATACTTCAAATGTTCGGGACATGTCGTATCATGTTTACGCCTATTTCCAAACATTCGTATATAATATACATTATATGCTACAGTTACAGTACAGATTTTCCCAAATGGAAATTTTACCATTTGGGAAAATCAGTCCCCGTTGTTTATAGCATGTGTAGCTATCCTTCTCCTTAAGCTCGCGTGATCACGTCTCATGCATGTTTGATGCACGCCCGCACCGACTTCACCTCCGAATGTTTTATTATTTTTAGGCCAATACTTATATAAAAGTCGGATCGTAAGCATTTAGTGCAATAGGTCGGTGTATCGATTGGTTTGAAAATAGACACCGGACGGCTGGTTTTATTGTTGACCTAATTTTGTTGGTTTTTCGAACAAAGTGTGTTATTAGCGGAGTATGGTGTTTAGTTTTTATTATGGTAATTATTTTTTTAGGCTAGCATTTACCCGTGACCCACGCGCAGACTTCAAGGCAAAAAAGTAGCCAGTGTATTTTTTCAAATTATAGCTTAATTCCTTACAACATTTTATTCAAATCGGTTTAGCAGTTTTTGCGTGCTCGTATTTTAAACGAATTTATTTTCAAATTTAGAATGTAGTACGGATTGAAAATAAAAATGTTAACTTCGTCGGTAGCGCATCACCTCAAAATGTCACTTTGTTGCTCATAAAAAATGGAGTAAATCCGAAAATACAAATGAATTTAGCCGTTTTAGGCTTGGTTGCAAATTGCGAGATTTGGGACGCAGGTAATGTAAGCTCTACACAGACTAGGCTCCGGAATACGTGCTATTTTCAGTGAAGCTCGTCGTGTTTTCTCAAACAGAAATGGACGTGCGCCGTTTGTTATCGCTCCGGAGCCGTGTGACGACACAGATGCAATAGTGGAACGAGGAAAATGTCGGCTTGTTGAAGGAGAATGAATATGTATTGTGATGTATTCCGATTATTTATCAGAACGCGCAATGTTTCAGATACATGTTTCAGATTTTCTGAAACACCACAAATGTTAACAATAACCAGAATTGTTTTGATGTCAAATGTTTACCGCAACATGATTCATTTGCTAATTTCACGGGGCTTAATATTAAGCTCAAGATATTCTAGATCCTACATAATGGGATATTATCTAATCATTATTCTTAAACGACCTGTCCCGGCAAACTTTGTACCGCTTCAGAACCAAATGTATGAGAAAATGAATTAGCTTTTTTCATGTTTTAATAGTTATTCTGCTATTCGGGGCGAGGACTAATTCAAAGAATCGAAGATCTTAAAAATTGGCCTATCCTTTCTTGATTTATAAATAGTGTAACTAACACGACTTTGTTTTATATAATAAGACTATCTACTGATATATCCTATCCTGAACATATTTGCCAACATTTTTATGAGCCATATTTAATATTTTATTAACACAGCAGGGCTTTACAATAAAGTTTTTTTTTGTAATTCCCACACAATTAATTACGAATTGAAACTACTGAAATTAAAAACATTGACCTTTTAATTCCTACTCGAAAAAACAAAAAGTCTGTACCGAAAGGGAACGCTAAAATTATAATCCCAATGCAAAGAAAAACAAAGCCCAGGAATGAAAACACAGATTTGATTCTGTCAATATGTATCTTATTTCAGTTGACTGTTACTTCGTTTTGTTTGACTTATCTATTGTTAATATATTACAAAATATCAACAAAAAAAATATACAAAGAGAGGTCATTAACTTAAATACGTAGGTAATATTGTTTTTTTTTCAATGCTGTCACGATTACAACCAAAAAAAAACATGATTAGTTCTCGCGTTAGCCTCTCCAGCTTAACCTTGTGGTACAAGTAGACTCGCGTCAATAGTTAAAAAGCCAGGTTGGGGATCGAACCCGGAACTTCCCGGATTCGCGGTCAGCCTCTCTAACCACTAGGCTATTGGCACTTTACAAATAAAAATAATTGATTTGTGAATGAACACTAGAAATATTTTGTAAATTTAAGAGTTCAAAAAGGCGTTCATGATTCTTCATTATTTTGTCCTAAATCGAGTCAATAGTTTTTTTCTTTCGACTACAACCTTAATCCTTTTACACCTGAGCGTTCGCTTAGAAAAAGCTTCTCTTAAACGTGGTAAAGCTTTCTAATATCAATTTGCTCTTCACCGTATAGCTCTGCGACCCTTTCACGTGAGGGTAAGTTGACGTTGATATATGACTGCGCACCGACGCAATATCTTTGCATTTAAAATAAAGCAGATAAACTGATGGGAATCTTTTGGAGATTGAAAGTGTGCTTTGTGTGATAACTGAATAATAATCTATACATACAAATAAATAAAATTGTTAAGATTGTCTGTTTGTAATATTAAAATAACCGCTTTTTATTAAGTGCATTTGGATGTATACACGGTACATATACCAAAACAATTTTTTTTACGATCGGTCTTTTCACGTCTTTCGAGGGGATTTCTCAGGCATGCAGGTCACCTCGCGATGTTTTCCTTCACCGATTATCAAGTAAGTAATCATGGGTGAAGATCATATTCACTCATGAAATTCGGAAATTCCAGAGGTGCGAGCCGGGGATTGAACAAGCGATCTAACAACTTGGCTATTACTGTTTAACTATAAAAATTACAAACTTTATGTTCCCAAGCAAAGCGACACTTGTATTTATTATGATATAAAATGGATTGCATTCCCAGTCCATTAAAATTCCAACCAAGACCAGTAAGAAAAAGATATGTAAAACATTCGCCCCCACGGGGATCGAACCTGCAACCATCCGATGAAAAAGGCAAAGCCAACTCCAACTTAAACAGTTTGACCAGAAATTATAAAAAAACGTGTGTTTTGGATGTGTTCGTTACTTCCATATAAATTAAGACAATATTTTTGGAGCTTCAAAAAATCTAAACAAATGACGGTGTTCCATCTGCTTAGGTTATTTTACAAACAAGTAGACGTCTTTGTGGTACAAGTGACAGGTACTGCGAATTGATTTGAATAGATTTTTGTGGATTTTTATATAGACCTTGACTTAATGTATTTCGTTTTCATTATAGAAGAAACGATTACTTTGACGAAAGGAATGATTAATTGCAGTCTCATAGGCCATTACAAGAAATTAATGAATCTCTATACAAGCTTAGATGATGATTGGGCAGAAAAAACGTTGTTTCATAAGATGGATGAAGAAAACATTTTGATAATTAGTTTACGACATAATTGTTAATGCTGAAAGGAAATATTTTTTGGGTTAACTTTATATTATAAGAGGCTATAACTAGAGTATCTAAAATACTTAACTTCTACGTTCCAATATCCAATGCTTGATTTCAAACCTTTATTTAAAGCTCTAACATTTTTTTTTTCAATAGCTTTTATCGTTCATTGACTACTGTAATGTCCGTGAATAAAATGAAATTACTGAAGCGTCTATCCGCTACTTTTATGTGTTAGAATATTCTATTAAATTGTTAGAATATATACTGTTAGTATAGTTCACATCATACTCTGACAAGTCGAGGTCGATGTATTTTTTTTATCTAGACATGTAAATATTGATTCCTTATATTCAGTTCAAACTATGACACGAATGGATGACGGCCTACGTCATCCACCTCAGTCCTCCCATGAGCATGGTGGCTGTAAAATGATCTGAGTGCTAGCCCTGCTGCAATGTTTGTCTCGAGTGGGTAATTAACCGTTTGGCATTAGTTATATATTCACACTTGACGACCTAATGACTGATTAGCGCAGTTTTTTTTTTTGGTTGTGACCTTTCTTTCTTGCTTGGAATCCTGGTAGAGACAAACTTTGTGTGATGAGCACGAATGTTTGTACCCGAGTGATGGATGTTTAATATCTACATAAGTATTACATACTGAGTTCGCCCTCAGTCCATTGTACGGCGCTCATAATACAAGCGTAGTTTGGTGTGGGTCCGTATAGTTGGTCTGTTCGTCTGGCGATATTATTATTATAACATAGCCGACAAAGACAAAGGCTAGAAAAAAGAAAGTTATTTTGGATTAATTGGCGGTTAGGAAGCACCAATTAGTTCTAGTAAAGACAAAGCAAGAGTTTGCGCAAACAGCTGAGACAGCAGTCCGTACTCTGTAAACTTTGCGGTGGACGCGGCCATAATTGGCACACCGAATAAAATCGACCAAGCGGACTTTTTCCACAGTAAATGTTAGAGATTTATCTATTTTATGTAAGCTGTAGTAAAAAAGTAAACAGAATAATAATGTCTGTAAGATATTGAACCATTTCACACTTATACACTGATGAAGTCGTATTATTTAAAGAAAAGCGCAAATAAAAAGGCAATGGATATTGTACCATTAATTCGTTCTTTTGTGTGCTCAATTAAAATAATAGTTTGGAATCTGTAGTTTCTCGTCAACCGACTATACCCACATCACACGGAACACAACTTTTATGTGAATGGAATGCATAAAAGTTCTCGAATTTGTAATTATATTTCTGTATACGACATTCTTACTTCATGAGTTCAGTGCCTCAAAGGGAAAGGAATTCTTTTATAATTTCACTGTTGGTTGCGCTTGACAATCGGGACAAATTAATTTTCTTCCTTCCATGTCATAAAAGTATGTGGCAATATTTTTAACCGTATTTTTGTGGGGAATATATCTGAAATGTGTTTCAAGAGAAATGAAAAGCAATGCGAATATAATACGACAGAATCAAACCCATTATATACAATTTTTAGATTTGATAACGTAAATTTTATTTGCAAAGCTTTTTAGAACAATGAGAATTACTTGCTAAAGTGTAAAAACATACATCGCCATAAGGAAACCAGTATGTCTAACAGAACTCAAGCAATTTACTATTATTACTTAAGTAACGAGCGAGACGTAACAAGGGACTATGGCCTGAATTCCTATAACATTAAAGGGTTTATAATCTAAGGTTAATGTTAATTCAAAAACTATTCTTAATGCAAATATTCAACATAAAAATATCTTCTCATCTCACCATAATCATAATATCACCACATTAATAAAAGCATCACAATAACGAGACATTATTCAGCGCGAGAATCTCAAATGTGTTTCATTTTACATCACTCATATTCTAGTGCAAAGCATTTTTCCCAGATTCATTTTACATGAAGCTATATGTATGCATAGACGCTCACGAGTGTGGCTTAGGACCGTCTTATTTACCATATATTGTCTAGTGTTGCCATCTGAATATTGTCTGCGATTAAACATGTTAGAACCTATAAATTTTAGTCGATTCGACTTCGGTGACCGAATTATAACTGCCCCGGATCGATTCAGAAAGTTTTAACAAGAATCCGAATCGATCGTTTTATATATAATATCGCCAGACAAACACACAAACTATATGGTACCACACTAAGCAACGCTTGTATTATGGGTACCGTACAATGGTCTGGAGCCGAAACCAGTATATAATACTTATATAGATACTAAACATACATGACCCGCGTAAAAACATTCGTGCTCATCACACATAGTTTGTCCGTACCAGGATTCAAACCCGGGACCCTCGGCGCAGAAAGCAGGGTCACAACCAACTACGCTAATCAGGCCGTCGTTTTGACGACAATCTTTCAGAGCCATTCTTCATAACCGAATCGAAGATTGGATATGACTACGCCACTTAATAGTTCAATTCGACCACTCGCTGTGTTAACATAGTACATTTCATAATGCAAGCTTCATTTAATAAACGAATCCGTCGATATAAGACTTGTCGTAAGGTTATGAATAGGGGTGCAGCACGTCAACTGCGAGCTAACCGTATACTTTATAGTCTACCGTATTTAGACATTTTGTATGGAGAATTGAAAAGCGCCTCTAGCGGACGGTATTTAAAACTTTCAATTCTCCGTACATAATGTCTAAATACGGTAGACTATAAAGTATACGGTTAGCTTACGAATAATGTCGCACTTGATGTATAGATCTCTTTCGCACTTTGAAGGGAACGTCACATCCAGCGATACTGATTATCATTTTAACACTTAACTGTTGTTAAGAAGCGTGAAACATTCGTATACATGATCTTATCCTTCGGTTTTTATATTATGGTCAAGTCTTGTTAATTCACATTGAAAGTTGTACTTATCATCTAAAGATATAAATAATGAAACATTGAAATAAAACTAATTTTGCGGATTTTATCGCGTTTATTTTTATGTTTTTACGTTCTCGAAGTTTCGGCTGCTTTACAGCAACCATGGTCACGGGTGGACTGAGGTGGTTGACGTCCTGGTGTCATAGTTTGATGGGGAGTACCCTCATATTTAGTTGTTACTTGCGGTCCGATCTACGCAGAAAGAGCTCACTGTGTCTTGAGGTCTTGCAATGGTACGCTTGGTTTTGTATTTCATGATATTTACTACTGGATCGCTATAAACGCGATAACATCCTTAAAATTAGTTTTATTTCAATGTATAGTATTCGCGTAAATATAAGAAATCAATAAATTGAAACGGCCAAAAATTACTTGAGCAATTTATATTGTAATCCAGCATGACATTTAAAGCTATACGTACTTATGCATTGACTAATTTATGAGATCAAGGGGGAGAATCATTCATTCTCCTCGAGATGGACACAAAATTGCCAAGATGGCAACTATGTCCCGGTGAGTCAGACACAAAAGTAGAAGGTTCTCAATTTCTTTCGCCTTTTACCGTCCAATTTCGGCTGATTGACCAATAAGTATTCCAATTGTCACCCTGCCAATGACCTACAACTCAATTTGCCCTTTACTCAAACACGGGATATTGAAAAGCTCAATTCCTATTATCCCTTTAGAAAGGGCCAAGTTTTTGGGTCCACTCTTGTTTAATGGAAATGAAGGGAAAGTTTGCGTGGTCCGAGTGTATTGACATGTTATACTTCAGTGGTAGGTACATTAATTCAAAAGACGTTGAGTGATGTTTTTTTTATTCTAATTACTTAATGACTGACTGACTAACTGACAGACATGCACAGCCTAAGCCAGTGGACCTGACGACCGAGTGCAGTTGATAGTGACCCTGCTCGTTGTGCCGAGAGTCCCGGGTTGGAATCCTGGTAGGGACAGACTTTGTGAACAGGCATGTTTGTACTCGAGTTATGGATGTTCATATCAATATAAGTATTATACATTGCGATTGCCCCCAGTCCATTGTACGTCACCCATACTACAAGCGTTGCTTAGTTTGGGACCGTACAATTAGTGTGTACGTCTGGCGAGTGGCGATATTATTATAAACTCTTTATATACTTTATTTATGATAATCAATTTACTTTTTTTTTTTAGATCTACAGTACCATTTGAAACAGGATTGTTGTATGTTGCGCGTACAGTATAATACAGTTTTTTTTGGTTTTGAAAGTTTTACGGTACCTACTCCTAGTTCATTACCTGAATTAAACTATAGAAATAATTGGTTGATTGAACCTTCTCCACTAACGACATTTTTAAAACAAAAGTACTGCCCGAGTTTGACTTAAAGTCAAGCCTTTACGCAAATGATAAATTTTTCAGTGGAAACAATGGAACGTACAAAATCAAGTTAGGATTTTCTGTGCAAACTTTTGACTAAGAATCACGCTTTTGTTAATTTTGACGGGTGTCTGAGTAAAAATGAATCTACCAATGAAGTATTCAATAATAATCAGTTGAGTGGAGTGCTTTTTTATCACTAACTTTCATAAGAAAATCAGTATTAACTTTGAATCGAGTTAAGTCAGTTACTTCGCTATTTTTATACAAACTAAGCGACTACTTACCGTACGGCCACACCTGTGGCTTGGTGCGCTAATTAGTGCCTTAATAATGTCACTAAGCAGATTTGGCTAATGAAGTTAGACATTAAGCTATAAGAGCAGAACTACATAAAGTAGCCAAGCGATTAACGTGGAAAATTGTAATGCCTTAATTCAAGCGTATATTGGCTTTAATATTAACACTAACGTTAACCCAGATGTGGTGGTAGCATTATTTCAAAATACTCTAAGAACTTTAATATACCTATATCAGTCTATGAGAAATGTATCGATAATGTGTAATATGTGACTTGTATACCTTGATACTTCAATGATTATAATATGTAAGTACATATTTGAAATAAAACTAATTTTATGGATTTTACTAGCTGCGCCCCGCGGTGTCTCTATCTCAGTGCCAAATTTCATCCAGATCCGTTCAGCCGTTCTGCCGTGATTGAGTAACAAACATCCAATTTTATGTTTGTTACGTGCTGAAATACTTTCCGGCTGAAAATAGTTTAAGTCATGTAACGACCTAGTGAAAATAATAAAAGAGACGGAAGCAGTCAGGTCCAAGCTGTAATGTTCATTCCTGAAAGGAAGCATTAATTATTGACACTACCATTAGTCCTCATATCTTGGAAAATGATTCAAACATTTAAAATATCATAAATCAGTGTTGCCAACAACTTTGAGAGACGCTGAAAATATCGTCACAATTCCGAGTGCGACCTCCCTCTGGGTACACCATAAATTTAGCTTATGATTTGACAAAAAAGAAACATAACCATCTGGTTAGTTTGTCACAATAAGTACACCTTGAAACCGTTGCCTACATTATTCATTTGCCACGTGATGGCTAGGGTTGGCACGTTTAAAAACTCTAAATACTCAAAATTATTTCTTGCAAGTTTTTCATGATAACTCGTCTACTGTTTATCTCATTAAATATGAAATTAATTAAATGTTGCTCGTATTTTATATTTAACGTCCTTGTGACTTATTTTTATTTTTTTATTTACCATATATTATAATGAATATTATAAAAAAATATTAATTTAACGTAACGTATATTAAAACCCATTTTAAATTGTAAGTTTAACTACTCGCAAAGTATATTATGTGTTTCAGTAATAAGTTCTACAAACAATCGCGCGATATTAGCTCTGCGTGTCGATAGACTGGTCAACAATTATATTAATTGTTGAAGCGTTTATCTGTGTATGTTATTTAGAGAAATTGCATGTATACTTTATTTGATTACTAGCTGCGCATCGCAGTGTTACCCGCGATTAAAAATTATGTCCTTTTTACCGGGATAAAAGTAGCCTATGTGCTATTCCAGACTATAATCTATCTCTGTGCCAATTTTCATCCAGATCCGTTCAGCCTTTCTGGCGTGATTGAGTAACAAACATCCATCCATCCAAACTTTCACATTTATAATATTAGTGTGATGATACAGAATGTAATGTAATATCTCCGTGTGACAGCCCTAAACAGGATGGGAATACCTGCTCTTAGGCTGTCAAATAATTTATATTTATTTCGAGGATTAAAATGACGAGGGTTGGCGAGAAAATTACGTGACATTCATTTTTATTTGCCCTAATTTTGTGTCATTATAATTTCGATACTGAAAATAAGATTCAGTATTATTTGTTTCTTATTAGCATAACAATAGGATAACAGAATTCCCTAGGTGGCTACCTTATTATCTTTATTTATTGTTAAGTACCTAATTTGGATTATTTTATGTAAGATTTAATGTTCATTGAAATAAAACTAATTTTACGGATTTTATTTATTTAGTTGTTTTACCAAGCGCGGTCCGACAACTAAATATGAGGGTACCCCAGTTCAAACTATGACACTAGGACGTCTAAAACCTCAGTCCCTCCGTGACCATGGTTGCTGTAAAGCAGCCGAAACGTTGGGAACCTATAAAACATAAAATAAACGCGATAAACACCCGTAAAATTTGATGTATTTCAATGTGTAATATTCGCGTAAATATAAAAAATTAAATGTTCGTCCTGAATTATGTTAGAAGTTTTGAATTTCTTGTTACTAACAGGAATTTAACTTTTGAAATCCGTTTGAAAGGCTCTGTGGGCCACTTTGAAAATAAATAAAGAAAATCCATTACATTAACCATCTATAAAGTTGATACATTTAATTTGTTCAAAGTAATATTTGAAAAGTAAAAAAATTAAAGCTCCAAAGATTGGAAACAAATTACCTACTTTCTTTTTCAATTGCGTGCTTTCGCTTTTTGAAGTATCGGAGTTATTTTCGCTGTGGGTTTCCAATTGAACGCACGGTAGTAGGTAATAATAATAATGATTGGATACCTTACGGGAGGAAGGTATTCAGTCCATAGTCTAACATGTACTTCACACGCCTTTTCAAAATAATTTGTGTTCTTTCAGATAATATGTTAGTTCCCTCATATTATATGTCTCCACCATAAAAATGATATGTTGTCATTTGACAAAAAACTACATATTTTGTAAACACAATCTACTGCACGTCAGCATCACACAAATCGATGACAATCTGACTGTCTGAACAATCGGTCATCAGATACTTTACAAAATGAACAATGGAATCCGAACAAAAATCTCACTGAAGTCAGATAAAACTCTCTTGAAATCGCGTTTTAATTTCGACCAGGACTTATTGTACCTTGTTATTTTTGCCATTCCCAATTTCCAAAATCAAATTGGGAACATTGGGCTTAGAGAAACAACTGAGTGATTGGTATAATAGAATGTTCTACGATTTTAGCGTTCAGTTAAAAAGGGGTAGGTTTAAGTATTATCTTTTGCCTGTGGCATCGTACAATTTTATATTCAAGTACCAATTGGACAAAATACACATCTTGCTGCCATAAAAAGTATTATTTATATATTTCGATCATTATTCCTTTACTCAACCGACAGCAATTATTTGTTTAATTGTTTTAATTCATCCCGTGAGTATTCCTTACTCAATCAATTGCGAAATTATCAATAATAATATAAAGGCTTTGCAATCGGCAGATGCCTACAACCGAAATGTATTTTATGTAAATATATATATCACATACGAAAAAATAAACGCACCACTTTCAATACAAAACATAAGCTCTTACGATTCTTGTCCTCATTGGAAGCTTTAACATTGGATGTTATCGTAAAACGTTCATAAAACAAGTCACATGAAACAGAGATCAAGGCTTATATACCTCCAAAGTTATCTGGTTCTGATACAATATTCAATTGACACCCAAACGCGCTGTGATTTCAGGCGATCTGAAAATATTTCGTCGTATTTTCCCTTTTGACGTCGCTCAAGATGTTATTGATGTCATATTGTGACGTAAGGTGTCACAAATTTCACAAAAAAAGGCTGTCATAAATTGAGCAATTTATTTATTGCACAATCTTAACCTTAGTCAAAATGGGCACATTTACTGCCCGATATGGACTCACGTTCCTAGATAAGATTATGCGTTTTCTTCTTCGACCATCGTTCGCCCCACCTATATGGTCCGAAACTAAGGAATGGTACATAATTTTGCACGCATCATTGTAGTTTAAACTACAATTGTTTGGATACATATCATTATTATGAGTTGTCGTTTCAGGCTAATACATAGCTTCCAATAAGCAATTTTCATATTCCCTTAAAAAATAACACTTTAAAAACGACTCTACTATTATTAATATACGATTTTTAGTTACACAACGGTGCCATAAGTCATTGTTATATAACCTCACAACGTAATTTCACCTAATCCTGTATGAAGTTGGGAACTAATTTTCTTATAAACTTCGAGCGACTTAAGATGATATTAATATTGGATGAATCTCAAGATTATTCTTGATTCTGCCGACGTGGCGCAACTTACATAATTATGTGCTCTACTAAATCTGAAAATTAATTTCTTTCATCGTACATTATTATTAAGAAAACATAGTACAGTACTGATAGACTTAAATAAAACATTGGTATATAGTTCATCATTGATTTCTTATATTTACGCGAATACTACACATTAAATAAAACGAATCTTACGGATTTTATCGCGTTTATTTTATGTTTTACGTTCTCGACGTTTCGGCTGCTTTAGAGCAACCTAGTTCATGATTCTCTAGAATAGGGTTTTCATGCATAAATAGTCTGTGAAGAAAAGCAAGCTTTTATTTCTATAGGTACATTTGCCTAGATAAACCTTCAAATAGGTAAAACTGTTTATTGTTTACTATTTATTCGAGTTGTATAGATGAGATTTTTTTTATTTTACTTGTATTTTCTCATTCTCTCATTTTTCAACCATGATTATCACTTGCTAAATAGTGAAGGAAAACATCTTGAGGAAACCTGCATGTCTGAGGGAATCCCTCGAAAGATGTGTGAAGTCCGCCAACCAGCACTGGGCCAACGTGGTGGACTATGGCCTAATCCCCTCGCATTGAGGGGAGGCCCGTGCCCAGCAGTGGGACATTAAAAAAGGACTGGAATTATTATATTATTACCAGATAGTTTATATATTTAAATAAGTAAGTTTGTCTTATTTACTCAATATTGTATTTTAGCTATAGTTTTTTGGGTTTTTTTTTTCAGAAAATTTCTAAGTGCACAATTTTTTGCCAGTCTGACCTGAAATGACCCTATTGAGTGCTATTCTTTCAATACTCCTAGTGCCCGTGTTTTACGCATTATCATAAGGCTACATTTAATTTCGCTTCTAAGCAGATTAGGGACTGAAACAAATGGCGAACGGAGACGTTCAAAGCAATGAAAGTAATAAGTGTTGAATGGGTAGAGTTTGGGTTATTTTTTTTTACCTGACTTGTGTTCTAATATTTTTGAGCTTATCACTATGATAGAAAACAAAGTACTGAAGTGAAGTGAAAATTACAGACATATATTTGTTAGTATAGCTTGCGTGGGCGAAGCCAGAGTGAGGTACTCTTTTTTAATTATTTTAGTTCATTTGAACTCAAAGAAACGTGCCGTGTATTTCTATGCTAAGCTCAATGGATAGCAAATATCGAAAGTAGAGCTAAATCAAACGAATATTATCTCTCATTGGTCAAAGGAAAATCTTCCACATCGTAGAGTACAATTTTCATATGGCTGAAATCTACCGCACTAGATTGGTGTAAGACTTCGTTCGTTTATTTAGTAATGTCGAGACAACATTTTATCGAGGGTTGTAATTAAAAAAAAAACAAAACCCTAGAGCAATTTACAATTCTCAAAGTAAAGATAGTTCTGATCATTATCGAACTCCAATAGAAGAAGGCAAGTAAAATAAAGAGCTCAAGCTAAATTAAATTATATGCTGTTATAATATAGCCCGATTTCAGTTAACTCAAACGGTGACACCGAGGTTGATAACAACGTCACTCAGTCAATGCTCCGCTAAGCGGACCCCAGCTATCCATTCATAAACACACGGTCCGTTGGACTTTACTCTGATATGAACCAATACAAATATAATATGGCATATCTGAGTAGAAAACCTTATTTAACATAAAGAAGGCTCGATGTGCTGAACATGACGGGAGAATAATGGATAGCTTTAAGATTATTATTATATTGTTTAATATAATTATAAGAATACCAGCCCTTTTTAATGTTCCACTGTTGGGCACAGGCCTCCCCTCAATGCGAGGGGGATTAGGCACGTATTCAACCACGCTGGCCCAGTGCGGGTTAGTGAACTTCATACGAATTGTAACAGACGTGTAGGCATCTTCACTATGTTTGCCTTAACCATGCAGTAGGTGATAATCATTATTGAAAATAAGATTTATTGTCTAATTATCTACATAAAATCAACGTAATGGTTCGAGATTATATTTATTACATACAATAATTACAAAGAAAATAACTTAAATATTAAGTAGTAGTATATCTACTTAAAATACTTGATATCTAACGAAATAGATATTGTAGATACAAGACATAGTTGTTCAAATATTCATTAGCTACTATGAAAAGTTGCTAGTAAAGAATAAACAACATCAAGTTTGTCAAGGTAACACTATTGATCGCCGGACAATTAAGTACGAACTGCGTGTTAAGTGCGTCTGGATGGGCTATTTTGTCGAGACTTATGTCATTGTAAATATTATCACGTGTTTTCTGTTATTAAAACTATGTCATCACATATTTTTTATTTAAAAGCTTCAATGTACTGCTGAGTAAAGACTTGCCATACGTCTTTATCTTGGGCCGTAATTTTTAATTCGTTTTCTTATTTACTTCATATTAAGTTATTATGCCGTAATATGCCAAAAATTTCGCATTTAAAGTTATGTTCTCTACAACTTGCATACATATTAAACACTATTAACTTTTCAATCATTAAATGATCTATCACAGATATGTAATAATAACACAATTTTCTTATGTTTAAATCAATTCGTGTTTGATATACGCTGAAATGTTCTCTTGCAACGTACAAGTTACTCTAGGGCTGGTTAAACCTTGAAGTAGTTGCGTCAACTTGTCAATCAATCAATCGTCAATTCGATTGTGTTTTTTTTTTACTAAAAATGGTCCATTGTAATCTTCTATATATCTAAAACAAAGTGGTGTTAGTAACACCATTTATAGCTCAAGAACGGGTAGGCCGATTTTAATGATCTTTGATTTTATTTTGTCACCGCTCCAAATAGCAGAAACTGTTAAAGATGGGGAAAAAAAAATTCAATTAGCTGAGGTGGTATGAAGTTCCCCGGGACGGCTATTTCTAACTCGGTGCCCGGCTGCGGTAGCTGTGTGTGTGTGTGTGGGGGGGGGGGGGGTATATATTTTTTTTTTTGCGAATATAATAATGTATGGAAGTCCAAACGCCACCCAAGCTTTACTTCAATATCGTCTTTATTACGGTGTTTATTTAAACTTGGTTCTGAATAGTTCTAATGATCTCATCCGACCCTATCGATACCCACAACCCACCATGACAACGGGTCACGCAGCATCGTGTCTTTAAAGGCAAAATTCCCTTTGATGACCCACGGACTAACTTGACATGACAATCATTTTCCTTTTAAGTTCATGTCGTCAAAGGTGATGGACTTTTAATGAAATGGCCCCCAGCTATTTAGGGGAAAAGTGTTCGATGTTTCGGACTAGTTTACAAAGTTGTAGTATTAGAATATTTAATTATACTCGTTTTATTGAAGAATTTAATGTATTTTTGAAGTGCTACTTGTGACAGTATTGTTCTTGGGAGAGGTTTCAAAATAAAATCTAAAACGATTTTCATTAAATGTTATACTGTTGACATGGTATAATCTCTTCGGTTTAATGATCGCTTCAAAAGCTTAGGGAATAATGTTACAATTACTAATAGATAAAGAAGTCTTTAATATACTTATGAAATAATAATTGTGCGAGTATTAACTAGGTATCTACTTTATATTGCTCCGATGATTCAAGATGATGATAAAAAAAATTGTGTTAGACAACCATATACATACACAAGTATGAATCTTAAACTTGTGTTACCCAAAGACTTGGTATTGGTCTTTCGAAAATGCTATAACGAGTTCAAGACTCTAAGCATCACTAACTTAAACTATGACACGCAGCCGTAAATATCACATCGGCTATTGACAAAGTTTCGGCTTTGTAGAGCATCGTCTCTTTCATTCTTGCCTCCAGCTGATACGTCTCTTTCTAAAGCTTCCCGTACAATATTTACGGCCAGGTGTTGTACCTGATACTAACTTTAGAATGTTTACACTATGAGCGCTATCGTATCTTTTACCTTTTTAAGCAAAATTTTCGGGTTACATTTTTCATGTAGTTCACTGAATTCTTTTTGCAATAAAACCAGTTTTATTTACTCTATTTTAAGGGTTGGGAAGAACCGCGTTAATGGTATTACCCTTAGCCTTAGCTATAGTAGTTATTGGTGCGGTCGATGTGATTTTACTGTTAGTTTATTACACTTTGCTTAGCCTACAGTCTGTCTGGTTAGAATGGTCGAGGTTCGATGGTATTTACAAAGCCCTATATATACTTATCGTATTTGTTTAAAATTAATACATATAAGAGCATTTTCCAATCTTGTTTTTTTTAAATGTCATTAAAACTACTTGCTTATCTTCCCATTTAAACGTCTGAAAAAAGAACCGCCTGGGTACATTAGCAACATCTGACCTTAGTAGAAAGGGTTGATGCTAGGAGGTATTTAGGTACATATTTTTCTTATGAATTAAGTTTTAATAAAGTATTATTTCAGATACGTAGACCCTAGAAAAAATAAAACCCAGCCTCAAACACAATCCTTTTCGCTTACCGTTACGGTATTGTAATCTTTTTCCTTTACTCTCACACCATAGATTTCTCAAAGAAGTATGACTGTGACAGCATGCTGACTCGATGACGTTACGATTACATTAGAAGTTAAAGCTTACTATACAGGTATGTACTGAATAATGTAACCGAAGCATATGTTACACGCACTACATAGCGTCTCTTGTTGTTCATTAGTCGCAATTAGCGATACATTAATCTATATCCGAAATTGATTTCTTATATTTACCAAAATACTACACATTGAAATAAAACTAATCTTACGGATTTTATCGCGGTTTATTATACGTTTTTTACCTTCCCGACGTTTCGGCTGCTTTACAGCAACCATGGTCACGGGAGGACTGAGGTGGTTGACGTCCTAGTGTCATAGTTTGAAACGGGGTACCCTCATATTTAGTTGTTGCTTGCGGTCCGATCTACGCAGAACGTATAATAAACGAGATAAAATGAGTAAGACTAGTTTTATTTCAATATATCAGAAATGTTCTTAAAATAAACACACGCCTGAACTCTATCGAGGACAGCAGAGAGATAGCTTGCCACATAATAACCATTTTAATCGCATCCATAACTCTATCGTGAATTTAATAACTAAATTAAAAATATGCTCAAAATCGAGTTAGATCAAGTTATTCATATCAACTTACTTAATAATTTAATTAAGTACTTCTTTAATTTTGTGCACTGATAGAAAATGGCTTTTGAAAATCACATCTCCATTCCATTTTAATTTTTTCACTGAAGCTCAGTTTACAACAGCGATAAACCGAATTCATTAAAACAAAGTCGCTCTAAGCTGAGACTTAACACACTATGAATCGTCAACAAATCCAACCGGTTTATAGGGATTAGAGGAATGATTTGGACTAGTTAAAATTAGTCAAATACTAACAAGTGCAAAATGTCATTGATATTACTTTGAATGCTGTGATCTATTGATCAGCAAGCCGAGGTAATTAACTGATGAAAGCTTTGACGGTAATATAACTATGTTTAATAAAATAAAATAACAATAAGTAATAGTTATTCTATATACCAAGAGCTAATGATGATCTAATCGCACTGGGTCAATATATTGGACCATGGCCTAAATACTTCATATATTGAGTAGTGTGGATGGTAAAATTGGAATAGGCTCGCCCCCACCGCCTAGTGCATTGAGACCAAAATACCATCAGCAAAATGTGTGTGAGCTGCGGTGTCTGCGGTCCACATCTGTCTTCCCCTTCTGGGATAATCTTCACTTAAGGATATTGTTTTGATAGGCAAAAATAATAGCCAGACACTTATAAAAATACAATTTCATTGAAAAAATAGTAATAATCCATTTACCGGTAACTAGGACCCTCTGTTCCCAATGCCGGTGGGGAACTGTTTTATTTATATTTTGAAATGTAACTCACAGGAAAAAGTATAATAAATGACAAAAATATAAAAATATAGCCAGACGAACACATCTGTATGGTCCCACACTAAGCAACGCTTGTATTACCGGTACCGTACAATGAGGGCGAACTCAGTATAGAATAATTATATAGATATTAAACATCCATGCCTCGGGTAGAAACAGTAGAAACATTAGCTTGTTGTGCGTCTTGGCATTGCTGTAAGCACAACAAGCATTTTATAATAAATAAATATATTCATGCTCGTGATGAGCATGAATTTATCCTTACCAGGATTCGAACCCGGGACCCTCAGCACAGAAAGCAACAACAAGGTCGTAAACAACAATATCTCCAGACGAATACACCAACTAACCTATCTACACTAAATAATAGTTTTTGTGTGCTTATTGTTTTAGAAGCGGCATGGCATGAGCGGTGGGGTGGGCGCGACATGCGGCGCGCGCCGCCCGCGCAGCCCGCCGCCGTCGCTATCGCGTTCTCCTTGCTCCTGCGTCTTGTCAACGCCGGTCAGTACTTCACAGCCTTATAATTAAACATTCTACAAATAAATTTGAACGAAAACACGAACGCGCGCGAAAAAAATACACATTGAAATAAAACTAATTATAAGGATTTTATTGTGTTTATATTATGTGTCTACGTTAGCTGTATTTCAATGAAAAGACAAGTTTTAATTTGTTTACTTTAAATATTTTCTTAGTAACTACTTAGCGGTAGGTATGTATGTGTTTGTACATTTATGTAGTTTTTTCAAGAAATAATGTAAGAAGTATGTGTACCTTTGACCTGCGCTACTTTAGCGCAATAGTCATCGTCATCTGACGTCAGAATTTAAATTAAAGTCGATTTTAAAAAATCTGTTTTTTCCCCAATTAAATGACAAATATGCTAAATAAGCACACGTTCAAAGGTCAGTATACTCTTTCTTAGACAGCCTGTATAATTTCCTTATTAATTTATAGTATTCCTTAAACAGTTTGCAAAACATCGGCTTCGTTTAGCTAATAAAGAGATAGAGTATGTTTGTATGTAAGGGGTAAGCTTCGGATCTGCTAATTTGATTCTAAAAATGATTTCTGTAATTCAAAGCTACATTATCGCTCTGTTTTATGTTACATCGAGGCACCGCGTGCGGAGCCGCGGGCAGAAGCTAGTCTATACATACAAATAAATAAAATTGAAGTGTCTGTTTGTAATATTAAAATAACCGCTTTTTACTAAGTGCATTTGGATGTATACACGGTACATATACCAAAACAACATTTTTTACTATTTTTGTCTGTCTGTCTGTCTGTTTGTTTCGGCTAATCTCTGAAATGGCTGGACCGATTTTGACGGGACTTTAACTGGCAGATAGCTGATGTAACAAGGAGTAACTTATGCTACTTTGTTTTAAGCTAAGTGTTACCCGCGACTTCGTCCACTTTTTGTTAAATACCACGCGGACGAAGTCGCGGGTAACAGCTAGTAAATAATATTATCATAAACTCATATTTAGGTAAAGATGTAGCAATTTCCGATAAATATAAGTTTGTTCGGACAAGGACAGGTTGAAGAAAGTTGTGTCCCATAGGGAATCGAGTTTGAATAAACTTATTAAAGACAGAAGTTTATTATGGATTACTTAATCGGCTCCATTCTAAGATTGCCATGCCTTTTCAATTGTTCGAATGTGGTTTTAAGATACTTATGCGTCTATTAAAAGCCTATCGTTCTTTTCAAATTCGGACTTAGGATTATTCAACTTGGTATTTTGATTATGCTCTGATCCTGTATGCATAGTTTGACGTTTTGAAATACATATTGTAAAGCCTGTTTTTTTTCAGGCTCAATGGGCCCCGGTGTCCCGGAGAACATAACCGTGACGTTTCTGAACCCGACCACAGTGAGGGTCTCGTGGTCCACCACGGCGGATCTCGTCGAGAAGTATGACGTCACGTACAAGCCATCTGACGCCAGGTGAGGGCTGTGATTGCGCGATGTTCTATTGCTGTCTATTTTCTAACGCTTTGCACATTTATTTAGGAGGTTTATACATACACTAGCTGCGCCCCGCGGTGTTACCCGCGATTAAATAGTAAGTTTTTTTACCGGGATAAAAAGTAGCCTATGTGCTATTCCAGACTATAATCAATCTCTGTGCCAAATTTCATCCAGATCCGTTCAGCCGTTCTGGCGTGATTGAGTAACAAACATCCATCCATCCATCCAAACTTTTACATTTATAATATAAGTGGTATATACACAGTTATTCAAATAGGGTATACCAATATTTTAACCTGTTCTTTTTAAGCGCATTTGTCGGTTTAAAAAAAATCTGTTCCAAATAATGTTTAAGAAGCGCATGTTAAATGTTAGTGTACCATTTCTGAATCACCTTGTATAGCATACTGTATACTGTACCGCTAAGACAAAGAATCCTAATTTCTAGGGATAAACGTTCTGTTCGAAAAGCGAATGTCGTATCAGGGTGACATTTTATGAAAGTTTTCACGCCTATGTTTGATTTTATGATAATATTTATGTCTTGAATTTCGTATACAACTTCAAGTAACGTTGCCCAACACCCAAGACATGCTAGGTACCACTAATTTAAAGAGCCCAAATCCGAAACAAACTTTTTACATGGTCTTCGTTCTTGTAATCACAGAGTTTAACATTAAACATTTACAATCCAAAGGGTAGAACAGAAATGGTTTCCACGACGCAATTATACGATTCAACAAGACAATCTGTTTACAAATAGGATACTAAATATAAACAACACGAATAAGGAAACGAAACATCCTGAGATATTTGATATTTTGTTAATACAACGATTTTGTTCGTCTATTTTTGAAAGAGCAATGTTTTCATAGTATTGTGTAAAAACCTTTTTCTTTAAGCAATGCGATAAGATAGCTATCTTCTTATGATTTATATTATACTAGCTGTGTCCCGCGGTGTTACCCGCGATTAAAAAGTATGTATGCTACCATATTAATCTATCCCACGGGAACCATACATTTTACCATAAAAAGTAGCCTATGTGCTATTCCAGACTATAATCTGTCTCTGTGCCAAATTTCATCCAGATCTGTTTAGCCGTTCTGGCGTGTTTGAGTAACACACATCCATCCATCCAACCATTCATCCATACTTTCACATTTATAATATTAGTTGGATTGTAGTGTAAAATCAAGATATTGTTTCATTTTATTAAAGTTTTATCTTTGATTTGAATACTTAATTTATGCATGCAAACATTGATTTATGCATGAAATTAAATTAATAGAAAATTAATCGTTTGTTATCTAATATTATAATCTGATTCTCGGAACCAATTTAAACTAACTACAGTTTAATATCATCCGAAGCGTTATTAAACTTCGAGACTTCTGCAAATTGGAAACAACTCAATTTTAATGTTTCCAAAGCGCTTCCAACTTGCTTTAATTTTTTTGGTCCATTAAAAACGCTTCACAAATTAATTTGAACTTAACCCGCAATGAAATACATCATACTTTAGATTGCTGTAATTTGTCTAAAATGGTTGTCTGGTTAAATTATTTTGAAGGGCACATGGTAGGTGACTCGACAGAATCGTTCAAGCTGCGTACCATGTATGCGTACATCTCTATATATATATAACAAAGTCGTGTTAGTTACACAATTAATAACTCAAGAACGAGTGGGCCCATTTTTATGTTCTTTTATTTTATGATTTCGTCTCCGCCCTGAATAGCAGAATCTTTATTAAAACATGAGAAAACACACACAAAAATAAAAGAAAATTCATTTTCTCATAGATTTGTTTAACGAAGTTTGCCGGGACAGCTAGTATTATCTTTAATTGAAACACCTTTGTCTTCACAAATTCCCTAGACATTAAGCATAAGTAGAATATTTAAGTAACTTTTCACAATACCTAGCAAGTTATAATCATCCATGCGTTGTATAATTTCAACCGAACGTGATTGAGTGACGTAGGTTACAGTTTTTTTTATAATTAGATCGTACATATACTCGAAAAATTTAGTGGAACTCAAAAAAACTAAATATTTAATATGCGGAACCATTTTACGACAACCGCAGTTGGTGACCCTGCTTTCTACGCCGAGGGTCCTGGGTTCGAATCCTGGTAGGGACAATCTTTGTGTGATAAGCATGAATGTTAGTATCCGAGTATATAAGTATTATATACTGGTTTTGAACTCCGTCCATTGTACGGTACCCATAATACAAGCTTTGCTTAGTGTGGGACCGTATAGTTGGTGTGTTCGCTGGCGACATTCAATGATATTATTTAATGTTGAAGAACCAATACTGCTACTTTTCTTATAGATACGTAAATAGATATTCCGGAGTGACTATTTCTTTTAATTTATGTATTTCCCCACATCGTATGTATTCTTAAATTCAAAGATAATCTCCTTATTTTCATGATACTATACGCAAGCGAAAACTAAAGGTAAAAATAAATTCAGCGTAAGGAAACAATGTGTGTGAAACTGATAAAGCTGTTTGTGGAAGAATTTCCGATAAGGCTTTATAAGAATAATAAATATATTTGTGTTATATATTAAGTGCCCCGTGAATACAAAGTCGTTTGCAAATATTTTAGGCAGACTACTTGTCTGCAAAGGATCTAATCGCTCTAACTCAAAGCCAATACGTACCGGCCTCAGAACGTTGTAAGATACTTTTACGTGATTACTGAGTATTAAATAGGACTTCTTTGAGAAAATGATGTTTTAATACTATGCTATGCTATCAGCCGAAAGACGTCCACTGCTGGACATAGGCCTCCCCCAACGACTTCCACACATCAAGGTCCTCCGCCACTCGCATCCACCGGCTTCCTGCTACGCGTGTGATATCATCGGTCCACCTTGTGGGGGCATGTTGTAATGAATGATTTGGATTAAGTGTGATTAATCATACTTCATCCAAGATCATCAAAGCATGGACCTGGCTCTTGAACTGCTGATTAAATGACTACATCTAGTAAATTTAAACAATTTTAATTATGCTATCCAACTATATTTTAATCAACACCCGGTAGTGTTCCGTTAGGAATAAAAACTTAATATAAAGTCCAGAATAGCTAAGCTTTAATATTCGCCAAGATTACTTCCATCTATATGAAGTTTATACCGCAGCTTTGCCAACCAGAAGCTGAGATACACTCACTGCAGAGACGTCGAACTAAGAAAAAGCAGTGAGCGGTAAACATTTAAAGAGATCACATCGTCATATTATAAAGTAAAATGTTTGAGGCTAATCATGTAACATGCCAACTTATTAAAAAATAATTAACTATAAAACATTGAAATAAAACGAATCTAATGGATTTTATCGCGTATATTCAACGTTTTTTTACCGCAAGCAACAACTAAATAAGACGGTACCCCGTCTCAAACTATGACACTAGGACGTCAACCACCTCAGTCCTTCCGTGCCCACGGTTGCTGTAAGCAGCCGAAACGTCGGGAACGTAAACAACGTAGAATAAATGCAATAAAATCTGTAAGATTAGTTTTATTTCAAAGTGTAGTATTCGCGTAAATATATTAAATCAATAAGCTATAAAACAACTAAAGAATGAAACTTGTATAAAACGGCAATACATTGAGTAGGTACGGTCGCAAACAGTAATATGGGACCCACTTCTCTTCTATTTTCAATGACACTATAATGCAACAATACAATAATGTGTGACAATAATGTATATCGGTACATCGTCATATCTGAGAGCATTTAGTCCTAGTAACGTCAGTCAAAACAGTACCTACCTATTGTGGTATACGTTGCATAAACAATATTCAAGCTTAAATGGGTCGCAAACTAAAGTTCGTGACTATACACAATCTGTCTTCTTGTTCACATTAAAGGAATTTTGTTCTTAAAACATGTCCGAAAAAACTGGCATCCATTTTAATTATTTGCTGAGCGACATTGGATCCGGGTCGATGTTCATGTTTATGTTGTAAATTCACTAGACGAAAGGTTGTCATAACTCATGTCTGTATATTTGTGTATGCTGCACGGTTTATTTGAGACGTGATCTCTAGAAATAGAGATTCAGAGATTCAAGCAAATGCAATGATAAAAGCGCATTAAGAGTGACTTTATAGTAGTATTATAATATATTATATGACAGTTTGATTTATTTATTTGATTTTGTTTAATTAGAACGGTCACGGGTTAATATATCTATACGTCTATCTATTTATACTCAAACACGGGTGGTGCGATTTTTATGATCTTTGTTTTTTTTTTAATTTGTCTCCACCCCAAACATCAGAATGACTATTAAACATAAAAAAATATTAATATTTGTTTTTTTCATACATTTGATTCTAAGGCGGTACCAAGTTCGGCGGGACAGCTTGTTGTACTCCAAATAGTACAACAAGCTATTACATTGAATGCTATATGTAACAAAGTCAGCCTTTTAAATTCTAATACTCTTTTACGGACCCTTGTATGTGCATGGCATAGCATCATGAGTCGACGAATGCTAATTTTTCGGACGTATTCTGTATTTACCAAAGTGCATTAATTTGATATAACATTGTATTAACCGTTTTTCGGGTAAAAAAACAGTTACCAGGCAGTTTTATTTTGATTAAATAAAGTTCTATTGTGCTTGTCATTGGGGGGGTTTTGCCATAGTCACCGCGCCTGGCAAGGACGAATTGGTGACCGCAGTGTGATGATGTTGATGATTATACACGGGGGGGACGCTGCTGCTCGTCCCCTGGTCTGTCCCTTAGTCGCCTCTTACGACATCCACGGGAAGAGATGGAGACGGGCAGAAAGGTTCTAGAATGGCGACCACGAATCGGAAGACGAAGTGTAGGACGGCCCCCCACAAGGTGGACTGATGACATCACACGCGTCGCAGGAAGCCGGTGGATGCGAGTGGCGGAGGACCGTGATGTGTGGAAGTCGTTGGGGGAGGCCTATGTCCAGCAGTGGACGTGTATATCGGCTGATAGATAGATAGAAATAAAGTTCTTTATGACGTGCCGTGTACATCTTGATAACCTGCTATCAAGACTTAGGCTGGATCATTTATATTGGATGTCAGTCCAAGAAACAAGTGAGATTAAAAAGGAACTTCATAAAAGAATCGCTAATGAACTTTACCTCTGTCTAATTGTCTCGCCCAATATTTTTTTACGATCTAGTAATTCAGACTAAAACTTGACTTCATTAAGTTTTTAACTTATTTATAAAATAAAGATATCAAAGATCTTAATGATATTTCAGTTAGAAAAATCAATCATGTTATCGACTTGAAACCTATTGTTACATTTAAAATAGACGGGCTTGTCATATCGGAGCAAATTATGTAAAGATAATTTCTGAAAAATACCCGAACGGTAATCGATACCTCATCCACCCAGTGCATTGCTCTGACCGGCTTATATGTACTTGAATCACTCGAGCAAGCTCACCTGAATGGCTGAATTTTTGATAAGAATTATATAAAAATAGAATGATCTCGTCACAATAATATTAAGAAAGTCTTTCTCATGAAAAATGTTTTATAATGCCATTGTAAATTGATTAAACGTTTTATGAATTTGAGGGCAACATTTTCTCCACTAATTTATTCTTATTATTTACTAGCTGTTACCCGCGACATAGTCAGCGTGGTATTTAACAAAAAAGATTTTCTAAAATAAAAGTAGCCTAAGTTACTTCTTGTTACATCAGCTATCTGCCAGTGAGGTCGAGTTTCGACCGTCGAGTTTTGGGATCGAGTCACCTTCGTCCGTAGGAGAATTAAGTACCCTCGAGATACCGTACTCGTGACCCTGGGTGGTGCCAACTAGGTGACAACTCTACTGGTGGTAGGCTTCGGCCGTGGTTAGTCACCACCCATTGAACAAAGCCATGTCGCCAAGCGGCCTAGCCGTGTTCCGGCATGATGTTCAGTGTTGCCATTCATGGATGGCGGATCAGATCAGTTGCGCTGCATGTGCCTAGTGAATGTAGCGTCTCGATCTACTGCCGCCTTCCTACCTAGGCAAGTATGCTCCATCGTAGATCTCATCGTCACTTACCATCAGGTGAGATCGAGATCAAATACTTGCCTATAACGTATAAAAAAAAAAAGTGAAAGTCCCGTCAAAATCGGTCCAGCCATTTCAGAGCTCTTCCGAAACAAACGGACAGACTAAAAAAATTAAAAAATGTTGTTTTGGTATATGTACCGCGTATACATCCAAATGCACTTAGTACAAAGCGGTTATTTTAATATTAGAAATAGACACTTCAATTTTATTGATTTATATAGAGTATAGATAATAGTTAAAAGAGCAATTAAAATAATTTTAATTAAAGCAGGTATCGTAAAGGATAAAGGATAAAAGACAAAGCCGTATTAACGTTGTTTTTACAGGCAGCTCATTAAGCGAAAGCTTCTCGTCTCCGTTCTGGGGCCCTAACCAAACATGGCATTTCGCACATGTGTTAGCTTAGTGAATAAATTAATTAGAAACTCGGTACACACTAAGCTGCAGGACGAAACAATTAAATTATCAGTTTGAAAGACTTTTGAAATTATATTATTATTGTTATTCTTATATTTATTCATATTATTATACTTATATCTCTCTCCACACGGGCTATACCCGGATGTTTGGAAGGCTTGCGGGGAGACATGGGTCCAACACGTCCTTTGAAAATCCTTCTTCCTAATCTTCCTTCCTTTTTTGAAAATCTCGAAAGGGTCCTTTTTGAGAATTTTAATGTTATGTGAGCAAGTTACTTATATTATTGTTCTAATCCAATTCTCGGTATTCATCATATCATCTTGTAATATGTGATCATAATATCTATGTGATGTGCGTACCTACCTTGCAAGCAACAATAAAAGCTTGCAAGTAATCGCGCAAGTGAAGTATAGTATTAATGTAAAATTATAATACTTTCGTTTAATAATGTAGCCAGAAGCTACCGCCGGTTCAGAATGTTAGTTCCACTAAAAAGAGCTGGCAGGACATTCAGTACTTACCCTTTTCAAAAAAAGGTTGTTATAGGCACGTTCTCATGAAAAGTAACGCCATGGGATCAGACAGCACCATGACCACGATACTAAGTAATAATACTGAAGCGGTACTTAACTCATTATTGTAAGATGGTAGAGTTTTATTAATGTGGGTAATTGGACCTACTTTTATATTAGGTAGATTTACTTTCTTTTGAGTATTTTTTAAATGTCTGATTGTGTTTTGTTTTTTTGTTTAGTTCCGTAAATTATAATGTTTTTATTGATATAAGCCTGGAATCGACTTTTTTCTTCCCCGTATCCTTAGTTTTCACCGTGACTGACCTATCGAGCTATCATTAACATATTTGTTTAAAACTTCCAGTAAAGAACGTTGATTATCTATACTAATATTATAAATGTGAAAGTTTGGATGGATGGATGTTTGTTACTCTTTCACGCCAGAACGGCTGAACGGATCTGGATGAAATTTGGCACAGAGATAGATTAAAGTCTGGAATAGCATATAGGCTTTTTATCCCGGTAAAATGTATGGTTCCCGTGGGATAGATTTGTTAAAATTTTCATAGAATACCAATAAATTCATTTTCTCATACATTTGATTCTGAGGCGGTACGAAGTTCGCCGGGACAGCTAGTAAACAATAAAGATACTAATAACATTGCTTTTAACACAGATATACAAACAGAATGCACAACATTTTATTTACAGAGTACGGTATGGATTAAATATTCTATATTTAAATGGGAGTACCGCAAACCTTTAAATATTCAACAGTTTGTCCGTCGATAGTGCAAAACTAAAAGTGGAAAGTTCAAGCCACTAAAAAGGGATATGATAATGAATGTAAACGAGCTGGAGTTTACTGAGCTGGCGAAACAGAATCTTGACATCATTTTTAGCTGCTGCGAAAGAGGTCGTTACCCGTAGCATACTGGTAGTTCCACTAGTTGGGTCTCGGAGGAGCGATTGCTTTATATAAATGTCAGGAATCAGCAAAATCACGAATCCCAAAACACAAAGATTTAGGAAAATGGCTTGGAAGAAGAAGGAAGAGGAGAGACGCAAGCAAATCTCTCGAGCACTTACTCGCACCTCCTACAGTTTTATGGATATTTAATGGGAATAGGCCCGCCACACACTCCCACCACTGCTGCTCCTGTAAGCCAGGACCTACAGTGGTGTCCAATGAAGTCACCGAGGTTTGACCCTCGGCGAGTCCCGGGATAAAGTTAATTGTCTTGGAATCCGCACGAAATTAATCGATAGATAAAAATAGGAGGAGTTGGAAGAAAATTATCCACTTCCCTCCATTGCAAAGCGGGAGACAAAAAAGATCTGGTAGACAAATTTCCACAGAAATTTTATGGATTGCTAAACTGTACACATACTGTTTCTCAGCGCCGACTGTATATCGGTTAGGAATAAAATTTAGTAGCAATATTGATTTTTGAGTCTACCAGGATAATAAACAAAAAAAAATTGATTAAAAAAAAATGCTTTGTAAAGAAAGACAAGCCCGCTTAGTTTCGTTCCGATCCGGTTGTAGAGTTAAAAAACAAAAAAATATGAAATGATAAATTGTAAATACCTCGTTGGCCTGTTCGAAATAAAAGATTTGACTTTGATTTTAGATCATCAGTATAAGTACTTACCTTGTTGGAAACTAATAATTTATCACCATTTTGCTAAGTGGGCATTTTCGGAATCACGGCAGTAATATATATATATATATACTAGCTGACTCGGCAAACGTTGTTTTGCCATATAAAATAAATTGAGCTATAAACTATCCTATCTCTCAAGTTGGATCGAACTGCACATGGTGTGCGAATTTTATTATAATCGGTTAAGTGGTTTAGGAGTCCATTGAGGACAAACATTGTGACACGAGATTTATATATATTAAGATATATATATATATATATATAGTGATATGAACTATATTATTTTTGATATACTTACATCATACAGTATTTACGATGGTTAAAAAAATATTGTGAACGCAGACTCCATTATTTATTTACAAAGCAACATTTTCAGTTTACGCCAACAAATTGAATTTCCCTGCGATTGGCAATTTGGAATTCCCTTTATAGCAATTATTGAATAAAAATTGCCCTTCAATATTTTTTTTGAGTACTCCTTAAAATGCAGCAGCATTTTTGAAACGAAATTGTGGTATAAATTAATTACATAAAAATATCCGTGCCGGGCACTTCAAGATGGTGGTCTCGTTCATACATCTTTGACAATTTTTACGATTTTCAGGGGCCTCAAACTTGTGATAAAACGATCTTACCTTTAGGATACCGATAGCTATTAACCGGCTTCCAGAACTCCACCCTATTACTAAAATGGGAAAAGAACTACAAAAAATTAAACTATAACCGGTCCTTCCATTTCTGAAATTGATAAAACAAAATTATATTATTTCAACCAATGACAGTGTACACTGGTATAATAATATGCCCAACACTACGTTACGAGCAGTGTTGCCATTGATTGATATCTTCAATATTATTTACACCGCTCAACGGTCCAAGGTGGCCGATGGCGACGCAGTCGTAGACCGATCACGTGACCTAACTGTCACGGACGACATTACCTGGCGTAGCATATTATTATACCATGGTCGGAGCAACGCTGTTATCTATTTCTGTCACGGGAACAGCTAGTAGAAAATAAATGAGGTCGCAAGTATTGATTCAACGTGACATAATGGAATTAACATCGGCTGATGCGTGCCGTTATAATTGCGGTAATACAATGACTCTGCGATAATTGTTTTACCGTTCAATTGTTAACATTATTGTATAATAATGTTCTAGAGGATATGACATTAAAACGAATCAGCAATATCAGTTGGTAATGACCCTGATTTCTGTGCTGAGAGTCCCAGTTCGAATCCTGGTAGGGGCAATCTTTGTGTGTTGATCACGAATTTTTAGACCCGAGTTATGGATATTAAATATCTTAATAAGAATTATATACTGGGATCGCCCCCAGTACCACGGTACCCATAATGCAAACATTGCTTAGTTTGGGACCGTACAGCTGTTGTGTTTGTCTGGCAATATTTATTTATTTATAAAAGAAAAGTGGGAAAGGACGTAAAAAAGTAAAATAACCTTTCTTACTTTAGCCGAAAATGAGAGCACTCGAAGTTTCTACTTACGTTCCATGCCGAATATTCACCATTACACTGTTGTATATTAAGTAGCAGTCTTGTTGTTAGCAGTCTTTCAAAGTTTAAAAACCACAATTTTAACTTCTGTTCTTTCAGGAACAGTTGTGTGTCAAATACGTGTCATAAAACATTAAACCCCGAATTTATAGACGTTTTGTAACTTCATCAAATGTCACATAGTAGGTACTGCGCACAATAGTTTTCCTATATGATGTTGGTTAACATTTAAAACCGTCTATAAATTCAAGGGTATCAACAGTGCTGAAGCACTGTTCTTAATTCGTATATTTATGATTTATGGTATGTTAAAGGTTGGATAGCCCCCTTTAACGGAAAAGGGAACAAAGAAAATATGGAAAACTATGTGATTTTTGTGAAAGACCGAAATAACGAAAGCAAATAATCCAATATCACTATACAGGTTTCACAACTTCCTCTGTCATAATAAAAATAGCACAAAGGAACACAAAAAATCAAAGGCCCGCCACGAATTGTAAGCGAAATAGGTAGGGGTGGCGGATGTTGTATAACCGATAAATTTCCTGAGGTAAACGCGAACGCTTTGTTGTACGGGCGGCAACCCTAATTTGCCGCGATTGAGTTTCATGGGACGTTTTTGATTATAGACATCGCTAGTGATAATGGACCGGAATCAGTTTCCCAGAGAATTGAGGACGCGTTTTTTATAAAAATCACGTAATACATCTTCATAAAATATGGTAATAAGGGCCTGATTTAGTGTCCTATTAACAACATATTTGACATTTGCTATAGGCCATCTATCTAATAAATTGGAAAATACGCTCTAAGAATAATTCAAAACCCTTTAACAAGTTTGAAGGAACGTTTGTTGATCAAGAGGTTGCTGTTGCGGGACTTGAGAGATTGTAAGAACGGACTAATCTTCGTCAGTGGCTTGAAAATGGGTTTGATTGAAGATAATAAGTCTTATTTCAATATGTAGTATTCGCGTAAATATAAGAAATCAATATTTCCTTGAGTTATTATTCGTAACATATTTTATTACAGCATCAATATTGGCAATCTATATTGGTACATAGGGATGTAAATATATTGCTCATTTTCGCGAGCAATGCGTAATCGTGACATCATCATAATAATATTACCCAATCATAACTGAACTAAAGTATCAATCGTATCGAACTGATGGTGGTTGGTTAAGGATAGGAACCTGGTATTTATAAGTAAATATAAATAAAAAATATATCTTAGAGGTAGCACTAAGTACAGATCGACTCTAATTAGTTCGATAAAAACGATATTTTTAACCAACAAAACCTGAACTATTTAATTCGATGACAGGTCTGTTCTTTTATTTACAACTAGCTACGCCCGGCGGTGTTACCCGCGATAAAAAGTATGAAAAATTAAAACATCTATCCCACGAGAACCATACATTTGAAAATCTTTCTGATCTGTATTTAATTTTTCTTAATTAAGTTATCTCTTCAAACGTGGTCTCACCATCTCGTTCCCGCTTGTAATGATCCAACAACGAAATTGACTCATTGTACGTTAGTTACAGAGTCGTATTGGAGGTGGCTGGCAACTCGGACGCAGTGATTCTAAGCGGCTTGGAGGCCGACACACAGTACCAGGTGACGGTGGCCGCGCTCTGGGGCGGCCATAAGTTCAGGAGTAGGCCTATTGTCTTCCGCACGCTGGGTAAGTTAGACAAAAACTAATAAGGCTAACAAATAATATTATACATTGATATAAAACTTTATGTAATTTCATCGCGTTTATTTTAATGTTTTTACGTTCCCGACGTTTCGGCTGCTTTACAGCAACCATGGTCACGGGAGGACACCAGCTGAAATATAGAAAGTAAAAAAAAAAAATGCGATAAAATTTTAAAAAAATGCTTTATTTCAATGTATACGTAAATATAAGAAATCAATAAATAATATTATAGTGAAGATACAGTTTTGATTCTTTGGAAGACCGGATTAGCTCAGATGGTAGTGACTCTGCTTTCTAGCACGAGGGTCCTGGAGTCGAATCCTAGTAAGGGCAAACTTTGTTTGACGACACCGAATGTTTGTTGGGACCGTACAGTTGGTGTGTTCGTCTGGTGATATTATTATATCAATGCGCCCGTGCAGTAAAGTAATAATTGGTTTAAAAACTCTACCCTTAGCAATTTGGTAACTCTATAGTAGTTATTTCTACTCAGCTTGCAGCTGTATGTATTATATCATTCTAAGTAGTCTGATTCGCTTTTAAAGCTGAAGCGAGATAAAAATGCCCCATTTTTTTAAATACGCTAATGCTATTTACTTTAAATTGTACGGTACGGTACGGTCTGAACTCGGTACGGTATGAGAAACTCGGTCATTTATAACATTACCAAAAGTTATTATAACAACATAATGCACACAAAATATCAAAATAGGTAGGTATTGTTAAAATTTCAAAGCTTCGTGAGGCAATTAATATTCATTAATGATGATTACACAATCATCCTAGTGAACAAAGGATACAAAAGAGTTTCATACAAAAGAGTTTCATTAGGGTCAAAATGCACGTTTGTGTTCTATTTACTGAATTTTCTCGGTGCAAACCAAAATCTCCAAAGTAAACTGACCCTAACGGCATTATATAGAAAAGCATTGCTTTCTGAGGCCCCCAGGTAGCTCTTTATTTGGTACACAGGAGACAAAGATGCGAGATATAAGCACTATATCTATATACAATGTGCACCTGGTGTCTGATACTATACAGAGAAATAAACACAGTATCTCTTTTTGTACACCTGCTGTCTATACAGTAGGTACTGTAATTAGTTCAGCTTAGCGCAGCGACAGATATAAGATACAATTAAGGAAGAAAGCCGGGATCAGTGACATCTGTAATATACGCGAAGTTTTGATAGAAGCGTGTTCGGAGATTAAGTGATTATATTTCAATTCTCTTTTCAACAGATGTTTTTTTATGATCAAGTCTCTGATTTACGTGGAAATTGAACCCAATACTAAGCTTGCACCATTATTTATATCTCCATTGTTTGCTTAAGCAGCGCTTGTATGACGGGTACAATAGACTGGCCTCAATCCCTGAAACGCCCTGACCATAGAAATAATTTACTAAATTTGTCCCGGCGTGAATCGAAAGCCGAGACCATGCTTAATGCACTAGAACAGTGATTTTTAACTGAATTACCTAATGGCAGTTGCATCATGTTATAACAATTACAACGTCATATAAAAAAATAAAGAACATCAACATTTAAAATTTCGCGCCCTGACCTAGCGTATTCACCTTAGCTCCAAAAAGGAACAGAGCATATTAAAAGTACCCCTACTCAGATAGGTGTGATGTGAACGAACTTTAGTTACCCCCTCATAATGGTGATGCTTCGCGTGTCAACTATTAATATGGGAGGCGAAACATGCGAGCGACACATTACCATTAGTAGGATGAGGTCAGGCCGCGGTTCGCTATCTATGATTTTTGTTTTATATTCTTGCGAATTCGGTGCATATGCTTCGTAGTACGGTAAATCAATAGCAGTCTATTTAAGGGTAGGGATATTCATTTTACTGATCTGGTTGAATCTAGTAAGAGAGTTTAGTGTACGGCATGCTCATTTACTTTCTCAACTAAAACCACAATATAATTATTAGGTACATTTCTCGTTTGCCTTTATTTTCCTTGTTCGAATAAGAAATTTAATATTACCAACATTAAATCCCTTTTTTTGTTCTACGTAGCTAACAGATTTGTATTCACAATAGCATAAATAAAACTACACTTCGAAAACTGATGAAAAGATAGAGCGATTTACTTTATATTGCTGCATATCCTTCTTATGACAGTATGTCCTTATTAATTTCACCAACCAGTTGATCAAAGTGATTGCCCCCTAAATACAACAAAAACTATTCGTGGAGAGACCCGTATTGGTTGTGAATACACCGCCCTCGACTGGATTAACCAGACAAATACCACTAAAAGCGCGCCAACAAAAATACACGACTGTCGCCGCTGAGTCAACAGCACAAATGTCTACCTACCTGTTGCTTTCGTGTATTAAGTCCCTAATGGCTTTGTCGGAATGGACCTACGTATAATAGTTTTAGGGTAAGTATCGCAGTTGTCGGTGAAAAAAGGCAATTATCATCATCTATTCCTCTTTGATTATGGATTTTTTTTTAAATACCATCAACGCAAATCATTGTAACAAAAACATTTTAAAATTACCGCTCAGCATAGGATCGCATATAACCAATCAGCTGATGTTCTACCGTAACGTTCAAATCCAACCGAAATCGAAGCATTATTGGAAGGGGAAAATGTGAACCTTTCTCTGTGTGGGGAAATTGTTCCTTCAATTGTACCAATCGTACTTATACCTCTAAATACAATGTTTACTTGTTGCGTGACTCGACGAGCGTGAACGCGATCCCAAGTGGAATTATGAAAATATAAGAGTATGTGACGGTTTTGGGCGCAGCTTGGATACTACGAGTGCTTGTATTTTAACAACGAAGTGATATATGTATGTTTCTTTGGTAGGACTTTATTACTCATGTTTTTGTTACTGTACAACGGTTGTTACAAGCAAAACGATTATATGAATGTGAGTCATATCATTTGAGATTTACCACACATCCGATAATGTATTTCGTAGAAAATATGATTTTAGTGTTGGAATAAATCATTTTTCCTTGTATATATTTACACTTTATCGTTTCCCTCGGACCTATAGACAACTTTCTTTTTTTATTAAACACTTATTACCTTCAAGTATGTACAGTCAAGTATTCTTTTTTATTCGTAATGAAAGAAAGAACGTCGTGTCTTATAAGTAGTACGTAGGTATTATGCCATTGTCAATTTTCTCTTTTCATTTGTCTATTATCTGTTGCTGCCATTTCAACTTAATGTGATGTTACTTCTCAATAAAAAGACGGGAAAATTTTGTAGACGCTAAGCTAAATGGATAACATTGAAATCGCTGTGGCAACATAATTAATGTAAAGCAGCAGTTGCTGTAAAGCAGCCGAAACGTCGGGAACGTAAAAACGAAAAATAAACGCGATAAAATCCTTAAAAATAGTTTTATTTCAATGTGTAGTATTCGCGTAAATATAAGAAATCAATATGTGAACCAGTACGGACTGGAAATCGCAAATAAAATACGTCGGTTAGAAGATCTCAAGACCAAGCGCGCAAGATTTACAACATCTTTAAATTTCTTGAAGAGATGCCGAGACCATCATCTCATTCCTACGTGTGCCAAGATATCTGCAAAGAAAGCGCTGGTGTTCTACCTGCGCTAATTATATAAAGCGCTGGTGTTCTACCTGCTCACTCATTATGCTCATAAATAACCACGCTCATGCGCAGTTGAGGTGCAACAACGTTCTTTCTACTCAGTTTAATGTTCTGACGGGATGTGTTTTGGCGAGCTTCCAGCCGGTTCATTTACTCGGCGCAGTCGCTCTTCCGGATGTGCGGTTCACCGGCATCTCAATGCACTTATTCTGATAGCAACCTTATGTCATATTTTGTAGAGTTTATTTTTAGTGAGTATAACAATCAGAATCAGAATATTTTTTATTCGTGTAAACCATTAATTACAGTATTTATGAATCGTCAAAATAGTTACAAAATGCTAAGCTACAACTTCACCAATGCCGGTCCTATGAAGAGGAACGGACAAGAAACACCATAGTTGCTCTTTTTAAAATGATCCGTTACATTTTTGAGCAGTACATTGTTATGGGTATGTGAGAACAATGTAGGAACGGCTAGGCGGCCTTTAGCAGCTGGTCAAAAAAAAACTCTAAGTATATCATTACAAGTTGGGGACAACATGGTTCCCACATTTACAAATTAATTTAATTATTTTTTTAAATATGAATGTTTTATATACTGGGAAATGTGTTTTCATATTCCTAAATAAAGTTAATGTACCTATCTAGATTATACTACATATTTACCTAAATGTGTTTTGAATATTCAATAGAAATTTATATATTAGTGTAAAATATTATAACAGGGCCAACAGTAGGTAACATTCCCAATGAAATAAATACAATTATTAGACACTAGCTGCGCCCCGCGGTGTTACCCGCGATTATAAAGTATGTCCTTTTTACCGGGATAAAAAGTAGCCTATGTGCTATTCCAGACTATAATCTATATCTGTGCCAAATTTCATCCAGATCCGTTCAGCCGTTCTGGCGTGATTGAGTAACAAACATCCATCCATCCAAACTTTCACATTTATAATATTAGTGTGATTTATAAATGAAAACCTATACTGAGCACATCGCCAAACATCATTTACACAATTATTTTACCACCACACCACATAACTTACTAATTCATCTGTTAAGATATTTTTGTTACACATTCTTAAGTACCT
The DNA here is from genome assembly GCA_905404115.1 of Pheosia gnoma. Lineage (NCBI taxonomy): Eukaryota > Metazoa > Arthropoda > Insecta > Lepidoptera > Notodontidae > Pheosia > Pheosia gnoma. Next base: position 6,659,623 of record FR989907.1, read on the forward strand.
TCTTAACATTTTTATTTTTTATAAATGAATTCTCATCGATTCCATATCTCAATATAGTAGCTTTAATAACTACTAGTTAAATTATCATTCTATTGTTGGTTGGTCTTTTAAAACTGAAAGTCAAAAAATACCCACCGGATTTCATTTTTCAAACCAGTTTTAAAATGAACTCTCGAGCGATCTCGTTTCCATCAAAATGCAAATATCAGAATACTCCTGTTGAATCCCACGGCAGAGAGCTCTGACCGATTTCTAAAATTGGATTTGACATTTAGTTTACTGGGCCTTATTGGTTTGTGCAATGTGGGCATAGCCAATCTACGCATTTGATTTTTTTTTTATATAACGTGTAACAAAAATATTTTAATTGGTCACATAATATTGATAAATAAATGTGTAAATTATGTTTGAGTTTTTTAATGAAAGTAATTAGAAACGTATCGTCGCGCAATTAGAAAGAGATGGCACAGTATTTTTTTTTAAACCTATCGATTGAGCTCTTAATTTTTTTCACACTTTTATAAGCACGTAAATTTGAGCAATGAAAATTTCAGGGCATTTGAATGAATATTTGGTGAACGTTCTGAATGTTCTGCTTTGAAGGTGCACACGTATTGAAAATGAGCTTAATAATAACGAATAGCGACTTTGATGTACCGTATCTAAGCGCCGGATTATACATTAAAACAATTTTGCTCTTGCCAAAGTTTACCCGAACGATTTAACTTATGTAAAAGTTACAAGTTACAAATTGTCGTCTTTATCGTTTACCACCACAAGTTTAAATAACTATCTAGTTGGATAACTTGGCAGTCCGCCACCAAAACCAACTGACAAATTCACACGAATTAGCAGAGTTTGGTTAAAGGTTAATCATCGGCCACCTGACCAACACGAAGTCTTCAATATACCTCTAATTCTGGATCTTTATGCAGAGCCCCCGCGGACTTCACCGCAGCAGGACGGGGGGCTGGCAGGGGCGACGCCCCGGTCCTCAGTCGCGCCTCCCGACCCCTCACCTACCTTCCCTACGGTAACTGTTTGAATTATATTATTATTATTATTAGTAAACATATATATACATAGGTCTTTGAGTATATTACAGACAATTCATGGCATAGTTTTTAAAAGGCCATTACTTTGATGGTAACCGATGCAAGATCATCATACACTACCACAGTATGTATAGAATGATCTATGATTTAAAATGTTAACAAACCTGAATGATTCAGGATACCTTTTGGTGGTTCAAGCAAAGTAGCATAAAAATAAAGACAGTGATTTATCGATGCATTAGATGCATGAAACAGAAAATCTTAGTACGGTTTTATAAGTCAAGATACACAAATATTTACCCTGGATTTGCCCCTAGCTAAACTTTATCTGAACAGTCTAGACTATACTATCTGCTTAACCGGTGAATCAACGCTGATGAGCTCGTTAACTACAACAATAACGCCATTTTCAACCGTATTAACGGTAAAATTAGCATTTCTAATAAAATATTCGGTTGGATGATTCGCTATTGAAATTTAGCGGACGATGCTCGAAACTTCTTGAGGTAATTACAATTTGTTTGTACTCCTATCTGAGATTAGCTCAATTATAAAGAATTGGTTGAACAATTTGAAAAAATTGGATTTATTGGATCTTTTGATTTTTTTTATGTTTAAATTACTCGTAGATTGGTAGGTACTTAGTACCTACTAGTTTGTTGTATAATATATGTTTTAATATTTATGTTTTGTTTTGTTTCTGAAATTATTGTTATGTTTGTTTTAGGTATTACATTATTGTTATTATTATAGGTATATAAAGAGTAGGTACATTATATTTGATAAGGGGTTGTGTTAATGTATCAAAATATATATGACATTCCGTAGTTTATACTCTGTGGTTTTTACTTAAGAAATTTAGTATGTGACAAAAATCCGTACTAGTAGGCAGGTACTTATATATATTTGTGTGTTTATGGTTGTTGGTGAGCTGTGGTGACAGACTGTCATAAATACTTGCTTGTCTATTCTATTAAATGAGTAATAGTTTTGTAACTTATTTGGTTTTTTTCATTTCATCATGTCACATCCATTATTGTATTTATAATATGTATTTATTGAATGTTTAATTGCTATTAATTACTTGACACTGGCAAAATACCCGCTAAGTTGCGGGTGAGGCCATATTCATATCCATTTTATTTCATCGCATCTCATTTCGTAAAGAAAGAAGAAGAAGAAGAACTTATTTGGTGATTTACGTGACTAATATATGATTGAAAGATAGTATATTTCACCGTTTGTAACTTTGTGAAATTTGAGATAATTTTTTGAGTTTATAAAATCATTGATGATATCAATGTCTAATACGTCACTTGTGCTTTATTACGAGTTGAGTAAAATAAGATTGTCGAATGATGATGATAATGATGATCTTGCGCACACAGATACGAGGGGTGGAGATCGCAATAGTTGTAATGGTGCTCTTAGTGTGGATCGGAGCAATTGCGCTGTTCTTCAACCGGTGGGGGAAGATCAGGATGCTGCTGCCTTACCAACCTGACTACAAACAGGAGCAGTTGAAGGTAAGCCCGTGGAATCCAATTTACAACTTACGGACGATGATTTAAGAAATAATTTTGAAAGCAGGACTAAGTTATAAAGTTACCAATTTAATTCATCTTATTTATCGACAAGTTTAGTGTAAACAAAATATATCGAGTTGTTTATTATGTATGCAACAATAAATACACAACATAAAAACATTTATCCAGGAAAAAACTCAGTTAATATAATTATGTAGAATGAGCATTTTTATTATAAATGTAAATTGAGCAATTTAAAAGGTTGAGATAGATTTCAAAATCTTTATTATTTACCTCAATTGATTCAAGTTGTTATTTGTTTAAAACATTATTATTGTGTAGTAAGTGATTTCAGAAATTACTAAACGTATGAGCGTAATATACGATTTTGACAGGTGGATCAGTGTTCTCCCCATGTACTATCGTCGCTATAGGATTTCAATGGTTCGTTCATGGCCACCATTAATTGCTAATTCCTTTTCTTAGATACCCAAAATTTTAAAACCGATTTCCCATCTTCTATAGTAGGTACCTATTAAATATTATATTTCTTGTAGGTTGCGGTGTATTCATTTTGTAGGTTTATTTTATACCACAGAATATAGATTATTATACAATTTGTCCTACCTAGTTATATGTAATTATCCAGTAGGCATATTTCTAATCTTTTTTATTGGCTCATACCCATACTGTATATCTTCTACAAATGAATTGTAACCTTATACCGTTACACTAAGACGATTTTTCAATTGACAGGTGCCTGGTAGTAGTGCATTGGCAGCAGCAACGGCTGGCGGGACCTGCGGGGCTCACTCCGCGCCCTCCGCGTGCTCGGTAATTAAAACAAACTTTATAATTTCGTAGTTGATATTGTTTATGTCTGTACCAGTTTGCAATATGTAGATAAATCTATTTTATTTATTTTTATTTTTATTTCTTCAGGACAACAAACAATTGCGTAATGAAGCATAAACTATGTATATAATATTAACAAATAGGAGCGATTACGCAACCAGCACCGTTATCCACAAAATAAGATCTACTGCTAGCTGTTAATTAAATAGCTTTATACATTATTATCAAACCTATGTGGGTATCAGAAATTTTCCAGTGCTAAGTCTCTAGATACACTACCTAATATTTATAATATTTAATATTGCCTGCAAAATAAGATTGAATTAATCCGTAATGATGGATTGCTTTATCGACACAAACCTACAGCAAATAACTCAAGGTGTTTTTTGAAAATAATTGGTAAGAATCTTTTCATCAATCTTTGAAATATTGATGATTGATGGAAATGTGTATTTTATTCACCTATTTGTTTCATAATTCAAACTTTAACCTATATCAATTGCGTGGTTTAAATATTTCGTCCCTTAATGTAATGAAGTACTGATTGTTCCTTACAATATTAATCCAATTAGACCTGCAATAAATTGACATACTAAGCTTTAAATGTATATTAAAATATCACTTTTTGTATACCCAAATAAATATTGCAAAATCAATTGATAGATATAGTCTTAGCTATAAATCACTTATACAATATAAGTCAGAATTTATAATAAAACATTACAATCTTCAACTTAGAGCTGTTGCAAAATCAATATGCATTCAGTATCATAAATCCCCGTATCTGATGTACAAAGGTTATCTACAAAATTATATCTTCTGCAAAGGTCTTATTAACTTGAATTGCAGTAATCTGTTAGTGTAGCGTGATTTTACCTCAACCGCAATGCAGCATTACTTTCGCTGAAGGTCAGGTTAAATCTGCGGCTCAGGTCTATGGGTTTTAAACGGTATTATTTGTGACCTTCGGTAAACGGTATTTGGTTTAAAATGTATTGACATAGCTTGCGTTATTTCTTTATAGCGTCATTCGCTTTCAAAGCAAGGTGTTTCATGCTTCATAGACTAGTCTTTTATATGTTTTACTCTCATTATTGCAGTAGCTATACATGTATATTTACAATGCATTTTAAGTGCTGTGCGTATTTAGTTTTCGTTCGCGCAGTACATGGGGACACGGCAAACCAACGTTTTTCCATGCATGTGGGTAGATTTTCCTCCTAAAAATTGTTATCTATACATATAAGAGTTTGTAATATTAAAATAACCGCTTTTTACTAAGTGCATTTAGATGTATACACGTTACCTATACCGAAACAACATTTTTGTCTGTCTGTTTGTCTGTCCGTCTGTCTGTCTGTCTGTCTGTCTGTCTGTCTGTCTGTCTGTCTGTCTGCTTGTTCCGGCTAATCTCTGAAATGGCTGGACCGATTTTGACGGGACTTTCACTGGCAGATAGCTGATGTAACAAGGAGTAACTTAGGCTACTTTTATTTTAGAAAAAAAATAGGATCTCACGAAAAAAAATTAAAACCAATGTTGCAGCGCAGCGCCTGATTAAGTTTGATAGCAACAACCTGCAATGTGTCCCGCGGGCTCAGAATGGGCGAGCAGGCTGTCGTCAACGGTTGTCTTTGTTAAATACCACGCGGACGAAGTCGCGGGCAACAGCTAGTGATTTATAAAATGAGTCTTCAGGTTATTCTACCAGTTTGTTTTTCTTTAATGTCATGATCTAATTTTATGGCAAACAATTTGGAGCTTATACCGAGTCTGTTTTTTCATAACAACTGGGATTTAGATACTTATTATAAGAAAGGTTGCATATTCCAAGCTTTGTTATTTTACAATGTTCATATTGCTTTTTTAGCTCGATAAAACTGTACGAGCAGCTTACCAGCAGGCTGGCTTTATAATGACAAAATTAAAACAATGAACATATTAAAGCTTTAGAAAGCGTTCGTCATCATTTTTCTTGTCGCTGCCTTCTGTCCTGATAATAGAGTTTAAAATACTTGGATATTTTCTACGAGAATTCGCACTACATTCAATAAGCCGTACGATATTTATTAAGGTTGGTTTTCGCACGAAATACTTTCATCCAAGTAGTTATTCGCCGTTTTATTGACAGGTTGAAGTGACAGACGCAGTGTGCGAACTGACTTTATTGCTTTCGCTGTCTCCATTTGCTGCGAGACGGAATAAACCCGAAGTTTAGCAATGTAGAGTTCCTACTTATTTACCATGCTAGCATACCTTTCAAATTGCTGCTATATTGCTTGTATAAAAACTAAAGCAATCGACTATTCTCTCTCCTACTCCTCGGATTTTTCTTTCGATTAAATTTCGTTGCGGGTTCCAAGACAATTAGCTTTGCCCTGGGCCTCGCCGAGGGTCAAACCTCGGCATCTTTATTGGTCGCCGCTGTGGACCCCGCCTTATAGGAGTAACAGTAATGGAAGTGTGTGACTGGCCTGACTGTGAATTTTCGCGAAAAATAACATTTTCAATATTTTAATCATTTTCCACTTCTCGTCTGCGGTAAGTCCTAAAAACAACAACTGCCACTCAAGTTGACGCCGTCGTTGAAACAATTATGGCCGATAAACCCGTTACAGCCTCCACATAAACTGGAAAATAAAACCTTATACGTTTTATCAGAGTCCTTTTTAGAAGATACGGATGTATTACGTCGTTCTGTATTTTTATTGGTCGTAAGTTAAACATGATAGGTTCCTACAATCATGGCCTGAGAAGCGTGTTCACCGCTCTGTGGCGGCGATAAAATGAGTTGTAAAACGAGCTTCGTAAGCTTTATATTGGACAGATTCTTGGAGATTGTATAAAAAGCTTGGAAGAGCGTGCAATGATCAGATATGGCGGAAACTTTTTAGCAGAAATATTTTTTATTTGGTCAATTTATCACTTATCTATATATGTTTCTAGATCAATAATAATAAATAAATACATATCGCCAGACGAACACACCAACTATAAGGTCCCACGCTAAGTAACACTTATATTATGCACTGGGGACGAATCCAGTGTTTATTACTTATATAGATATTAAACATCCATGACTTAGGTAAAAACATTCGAGGTCGTCACACCGAATTTATCCCAACCAGGATTTGAACCCAGGAGCCTCGGCACCGAAAGCAGGGTCACTACCAACTGTGCTAATCAGGCCGTCATAAATATAGTATAACATTTGCGTTGAATCCCACTGTTTGATTTTATTTTAAAGCTTTATCGTTGAATCCCGGAATATTTTTTTCACGTTTCAAATACATAATTTTTTGGTCGACCCAGTGGTGTACATACAAATTCACTTGAGTTGATGTTGCACCACTTTAACAAAATTATATTCTTTCTTTGATATTTAAATAAATAAATATAAATAAAAAAGTAATTACAAAAATGTTTTTTTTTTGTTTTTTATAACAACGTACTGCGTCCAAGTGCATACGATTTTTTTTCTTTTTTTAATTAAACCCTTATCGTTATAGGTAAATGATGAAATACTCTCCAACTGCATTTAACCACAGCAGTATATTTTATCTCCTTAGAGTAACATCACCAAATTTAGCTTATATCTATCTGACCACTGCCAGAGGTTCTACCTGCTATAAAGCTTTTTTTTTTTTATTACATTATAGGCAAGTATTTGATCTCGATCTCACCTGATGGTAAGTGACGATGAGATCTACGATGGAGCATACTTGCCTAGGTAGGAAGGCGGCAGTAGATAGAGACGCTACATTCACTAGGCACATGCAGCGCAACTGATCTGACCCGCCATCCATGAATGGCAACACCGAACATCATGCCGGAACACGGCTAGGCCGCTTGGTGACATGGCTTTGTTCAGTGGGTGGTGACTAGCCACGGCCGAAGCCTACCACCAGTAGAGTTGTCACCTGGTTGGCACCACCCAGGGTCACGTGTAGGGTATCTCGAGGGTACTTAATTCTCCTACGGACGAAGGTGACTCGACCCCAACCTCCTTGCCTCTAAACCGGAATCCCAATTCGATGCTCCTCCTCTTGCTGCTTATACATCATTCCCACACTACGCTTGTTACATTGTCGTCACTCCAGAACCATTAAAATTACTTGTAAAAAAATGGTTACCAATCTACAAACCTGGTCAACGTTCCCTATTCACGGAAGCTATAAAATCGGTTGTAAAACGTGTTTTATTCGTCATTATATTGCACCACAAAACTCCTCGTTTCGCATAAAAGTAAACACAGTCAGTCCCAGATGTGTCTTTTTTCATTACATTACTGGTGTGATTTGCAGTTTCCATTTTATTCCTAAGCAATAAAACAGCTATTAAGTGATGGCTGGGAAGAATACGTAATGGCAATCCCATTAACTATTCTTGATTGCTGCGGCTATTGAGAGATGTTTGAGTAAGTGTTATGTTAGGTCTACACGAAAATAACATCTTTGGCCAAAGAATAAAAATGTTATCTATTGTTTTCTGTTTGAGGTCCACAGTACTGATGAGACATAGACTATTAGCACTCTAAGATAGAAAACTTTTTATTATTCCACTACAAAAGTATTATGAAAAAGTAAACACAATTTACACAGAAAGTGGGCGGCTTTATCACGTATAGCAGTCGCTACCTTTAGATGGAGAGGATCTAAAGAAATGGTTACGTCGAAAATGTAGCTTGTCATATTTTTCAGAATCGGATCAGTAGTTCTAGAGATTACTCCCACGTGCCGTCTAACAACTTTGCCACTTTTATAAAATAGTATATATTTTAGATAAATTATAAGGGCGCTTACCAAAAAGTAATGATAATTGTTATCAAAATGCATGGTTGAATTGTGTATGTAACAATTTGTAATTATGTATTGTGTAAAATGAAAAGAGTTGTAAAGTGAAAACTTGTAGGTTTATTAATAATAAAAACACACAGAGCAATATTTCCATAGAGTAGAAAAAGCAAAGAGACAAATTATAATATTATGTCATAGACAAATTGTTATTATTATATACTATTATATACGGCTTGTAGAGTCAACCAAAATTATTAAGAACTTTGGTATCAATACTACGTGGAAAGCTACGATAAAGTCCCTTGTTCTTAATAATGAGACCACCAATTAGAACTTTGTCCAACTTTTCAGAGTTATACGGCTCTATACAATTACTATAGTACTTACCAAAGTATATTTGGATCTTGTGGTTTGCGAAGGAAAAATGGGATGGTGCGAATCTGTATACTAAGATCTCGAAAGTATCTTTCTTAGGTCTGCTTAGAAAAAACCAGGCTGGCCAGATTGGGTCTCATTGGTTGGGTCTCGTAAGATAGAGGGCAATCGCTTCATGTGAATATCGGTAATTAGCCCGAAAAGCTGAAACTAATAAAAAAAAAAGAAAAAGCTGGAAAAAATATAGACAATCTGAAATAGACTCAAAGAAATTGCCATTTGAGACTATGTTTGTTTGATAAATTATTCAGGATAGCTCTTCGTCGATTAGACAACATGTACGTATAATCATATTATGATCAATGATGTATGATCGGCATTCTGATGGATCATTGTACGGCACTAAAGCGCCGCTAATTGGCGCGTCAATCCGCCCTGATTGATCCTAATGGCACAGTCGGATGGATTGAATAATTAATCATTGTGCGATCTTCAGTCTTTCTAGGTATGTAGCAAGATAATTTAGTTTGTTTTTTGCTAATCCTTAAAAATACATTTGCTTAAATTTCGAGCTAATCTAAAGTTGATCAATTACAAACTAATTGCATTAATACCAAAATCAATATTTCATGAAAGTTAAGTATAAACAGTGGCATTTAACTCTTCAGTCAAATTTATTCACGGCAAAATGATTCCAATTAGTAAGGTGAAACGTCGCCTTTTCGCGTAACATTTTTGCCGACCCCATATTTTACAGTCTACCTACTATTTCACTACAAAGAAACATCTAATTTCGGAGAAATTTACAAAGCAATAGGTTTTTATTATGAAAGCGTCATAAATCATTCAATGTTCATTCTAGCAATTCTTCACTTTGAATGTCACTGGAATGCCAAAGTCCAAACATTGTGCAGGAAAATATTTAAGTAAAAAAAACTTTTTAACAAAAAACTGTCTTCAAAAAACTAAAAAGCAAAAAAATAATCTAATCTTGAACCTCCTCCTCTTTGAAGTCGGTTAAAAAAATACAAATCCAGTAGTTTATGATGAACACTTAATCAAAGAAAAAACATCACTTAACAATCTTTAATAAGGCGGTTCTTCATTTTGAGCCCAAAGGATGTTCTCACTATCAAATAGTAATTTATTACTATTCAACAACAGCGACGTACCAATTAAAGTTTAGTGTCTTGAGATTGAAACACAAGATCTCAGCCTCTCCCTCTTTCCCAATCTCGCAAAATCTTCTATATCAATACGATTATCGATATAAAAGGATCGAGTATCAATATCACTTCATTTATCGGTCGGTACACTCAAGAACATAGATATTTAATATTATTGAATTCTATATATGAATGTGTAAAAGTCTTCGTAGAAGTGGTAAGCGATCTTTTATATTCATATAAGGTTTTACGCATATCGTTATTAAGGTGGAACGTCTTTTGTGTTACAAAGAGAGTCAAATTAATATTTTCGGTACATGTCACAAAAGTACTGAAAAAATGTAATATCAGCTCGGGTATCAGCTTCGATTATGCTTTTATCAGTACTATTCGGAGTCGGGACCCTTGGTCCATGGGATCTGAGACAATTGTGTATTTAAGTGTCCTGGTAAAAAAAAACAAAGTGCTGCCCATGCTGCTAACTTCTTGGGTACCCATGAACCAAATTAACTATTTTTTAAATTGATGTGAATAATGTCATTCCATTTTAATTTTGTTATAGATAGTTATAAAAGCACATCTGTATAATATTTAGACAAATTAAATTTTGAAAAACCAAAATTATACCTCTTCAACTCTTATATAATACTTATGTAATTTTTTTTTATTTTTTTTATTACATTATAGGCAATATAATGTAATAAAAAATTGATCGTTGATCTCGATCTCACCTGATGGTAAGTGAAGATGAGATCTACGATGGAGCATACTTGCCTAGGTAGGAAGGCGGCAGTAGATAGAGACGCTACATTCACTACATTACACTACACTACATTATATTACACATTACTTATCAAGAAACACATTATTGGAAATTAAAACAAAAATTATAGATTCACAGTTCAACTTCGCGCCAAAAGCCTCATTCATGAGCTTATTTCGATCTTACACACTGATGTTATGGATTTTATATTTTTTCGTAAAAAGATAACATTTGCAGTAAAATTTTTGTTCGACAAATTTGTCGCAGCGCAGTCGTAACTGTTGTGCATAAAATATTTACGCTGATGAAATTTTATACAGATCCTTCATCTACTTAATTGCCATTTTTACGGTTCATTTCAATGTCGACTATAAAGAAAGGGTGTCGATAAACAATAAGAAATGAAAATTGTACCATTGTAAAAAATAAACTATTTTTTTAGGATTTTATCGCGTTTATTTTATGTTTTACGTGTCTCAACGTTTCGGCTGCTTTACAGCAACCATAGTCACGTACCAATTTGTAAATGTTATGTAGTGTTACTTTCATTAAACTTCACTGGTGTTTTCACTGTGTTGAATTGCTCTGCTGCTAGACGCTCACCGGCCATATCGTGATGATAATAACCTATTATATATTTCGGACCATAAGCTATTCTATAGTGTAAATCCTGCTAGCGAACAATCTTTGTGTGATGAGCACAAATGTTTGTACCCGAGTTATGGATGTTTCACATCTATATAAGTATTATACACTGAGTTCGCCCTCAGTCCATTGTACGGTACTCATAATACAAGCGTTGCTTAGTGTGAGAGCGTATACTAGGAGTGTTCGTCTGGCGATATTTATTTATTAAATCATTTCAGTAGGATTTCATTGATGTTTGAACAAACGGACAAAAAATTTATAAACATTTGTTTTTTTTCAGTCCAAACAACCTATTGCAACAATTTATTTTTTAAATATCTTTAATGTTTAGGCTTGCTTAGCTACTGACAGGTCAGATAGTAGAGAAATATAACTTTTTTATGTTGCTTAGGTGTGTTAAAAACCAGGCCATTTCGAAACAGTACTTATTTTGCATAACTTTATGAGTCATTTCCGACTAAAACTAAACAGACCCGCCCATTCACGTGACTAAAATGAATCAAATTAAGCCTAATTTATCGAAATCAAATCATGATTTGAAAATACAGTTTAATAAAGTAACTAACTCAAAAGTATGCATTAGAATCTTCCCGAGGTAAACAAATGTATTCAAATTGCTAACTACACTTTGATTGGGTAGATTCTAGGTAGAGTTGATAACTTGCCGTTCGACATTTATAAGTAATAGTTTTCTAAAGAAAATAATGTGGATATTATGTTCTTCGAGTAGGTAATACTTATGCTAGTTTGTAGCAGTATATTTAGTTGTTACCCGACTGCCCAGAAGGAGGGTATTTGTTGAGATTGCTACTCAAGCACTATGTGTATGTGCGTGAGTTGCATGTATTCGACCTCTTTCGCGTAGTTTTTAACAGCTGTTGCCTGCAAGTTCGTCCGCGTAGAAAATTTGGGGTCGAATTTTCAAAAATTCTTTCTTATCAAGCACCTAGGGGCTCAGAGGAACCCGCATGCCAAATTTCAACTCCCTTGGTCTTATGGTCGCAGAATTTTTTTTTGCCCACTATTATTCTTTTGCAGTTCGTAGTAGTTACTACTGAAGAATGTCCTATCCATTGTAAATTGATTAGGTACCCATACCGTTCGTAAATTTAGGCGTTATTGTTACTGAGGAGTTTCTTCTGTAGCCTATTTATTAAGTTGTTGTAATACTGTAGCAGCCAGAAGCGTTATTTACTTAGATCACTTGATTTATTGTGGGTCGGTTAATTAAGTGCGAGATGAACCTTTGGATGTGCGTTACTTTAGCTCGCTCATGTAGTACTTTGTAATACATTGATGGTTAATTTTTGATGTGTTAAATAGTTAAGTAATTACATTGTTTATTTAAGTATCAAAAATATAGTTTTTAATTGGTTATTTTTAACTGGTTGTTTTATTAGGTACAAATTTTGAGGATAGAAAATGTTTTTACTCTTTAATCTGTCAGTGAATAGTTTAATATCTGCTTATATTATTATTAATAGTTTAATTATTGTGTTAGTACCAAACATTTCAGTTCCTTTTGATGAGGTTACCAAAATGAAAACATCTAACTTAATCACTCGGATTTATAAACTAGTTCAATGCTAAATTTAAAAAAAGAGAATCTGGAATCTTCCACCAAGTTGCCTTCAACTGATCCCTCCCGAGCTATAGTAATAATATCATACAGTAAAACGGAATTACTTTCCTAGTGCAAGAGGTCGGAGTATTCTAATATAATACCTTGTAACAATACCACTGCAGCGATCCACGATAATACCGTCCTTGCAAAAAACCTTCGTAGCAGGGCCAAGATAGTGGTATTCCCAAGAAATGAGATTGGACTCTGATTTACTTTCACAGTACAAAATGGTTTACAATAAAAAAAAAATATTATGAATACAGGTTGATTCAGAAAGCGTATACTAAAGTCAGGAACCTCCTTAGCGCATTTGTAAACAAAATGTGAAGTTAGAATTTCGAGATGCCGAATTAAAAAAGAAATGTACTTCACAAAATGGCAACTGTGAATTTCATATGTACTATTACTATTTTTATTTGAGTTATCCAAATCAGTATCATTGCCAAGTTTGGTACCGTACAATTGGTGTGTTCGTCTAGCTATATTTATTATGACAAATTGGCAATTTAAACATTCTTTACCAAATCCGTCCTCATCCAAAACGTTGTTGGATTTCGGGAAACAATCGATCCATGTGCTCATGATGGGGTAGACATAATCAAATACTAGAAACGAAAATAAAATTGACAATTCGACCAATCACCTACCTTCCAAAAAACGTATTCAATGCTTTAACAATGATTTCAAAATCGTATCATAATCTCACCTCGCACTCTTAAATCTAATATCAAGAGCTAATCGTACCTAAAGAGCAATTGACCTAAAAATAAAAATAGGCCATTGTCGTGTTAGTATAGCCCAGCTGGCTAATAAGCATATAATGAGAAATTATAAACAAATAAAGGTGGTGATTATTATCCTATATTAAGGAATATTATAAATAATACACGTTCGAGTAGGAGACATCTTATAATCGAAGACAAAAGAACAACGTCAGCCACAAAGGGCATCCTGTCATAGCATAGACAATATTAACCATGAAGGCCATATACTACAATTATATATTTAAACAAGTAAAGACTAGATGGGTATGTAAAGAATATATAAAAGTTAAATCAATATAAGATCTTTCGAATCAGCAAAAAACTGTCTTCCCGTTAAAGTTTAATTTAAATTAGATTAGATCTATTTAAATTAGATATTTTAAATTAGATAATTTAAATTAGATGTATTAGCAATATCAAATGTGATTTTCACGGAAGCGCAGGAGAATTTTAAAGAAAAAAATAGTTTACCTGCATTATGGATGCTGGTGCATTATGGATTCCCTGATGAATAATTAAAATATATCGCACGCTTAATAATAGACTGACCTAACTCAAAAAAGCTGTTTGTTGGGAAATCGCAAAAACGTTTTGTCATTTACAACTTGTCTGACATTATTACTTATATCTCAATGAAAATAGCGTAATAATAATAGATAGTGTATTGTAAGAATACTTGATTAAGTAATTATTGATACTAAAATGTAATTTTGAAGAAATTTTATTATTATTTATAATTATTTATAGCTTTTAAAATGTTGTCCCTGAGATTCGTGTGTTTATTAATAAAATCAATGATATATTTCTGTACTAGTGATGACACTTTTTGTTATATGTCTGTATTTTATTAAACATTTCACTAAAACCCTTTCTCTTTTATGTTATAAGTCTATACTTGATAAAATAATAACATATTATTTTTATGTTGTAAGTTTTTTAAGTTCAGAAACATGAATGGGTCACTATAATATAGAAGCACCGCGAGTTGACTGTCGCAATCTCAGACGCATTATGATTTATGTCACTTTCATGTTAAAAGTTTTGTCAAAATTTGTATATGTAAAAAAGACAACATATTCGTTACTCAGTCTAGGAATAAGATATCGTAAAAATTCCGAGATTGGTAGATAGATAACGTTGGAATAAATCTATCTGTGTGCTTATCTCACTTTGGGCTTAAACCCTAATTGATCAGTCTATTATTAAGCGTGCGATATGATTATTTAAATATTCACACACTTATAACTGAACTGTTTAAAATGTCGGTTAAGGTGTCAGTAACGATATATACATACCTATAGATAGGTTTTCATGGTGTTATACTAATATAGTCTTCCATTATTATTTTTTTATTCTATTCTATCAGCCGAAAGACGTCCACTGCTGGACACATGCTGTGTAGGTATATATGCGTTTGCCCTCTACTCTTCAGGTTATGGGCCATGAAGATTATTAGTCAACTAATTTTATAGTAATGTTATCATTATATACAGGTTGTTAAGAATGAAGGACCTTTCAAAATCCATATTATTTATTTTTGTATACTTTGTCTATTAGTTATACCTAATTCCTAATGGTATTAATCATTGTACAATATTTTGAAGTTAAATACTAGAACTTAAATATAGGATACTAAAAATTTATATATATATAAAATAAAGTTGTGTTAGTTTCACCATTTATATCTCAAGAATGGATGAGCCGATTTTTATGATCATTGATTTTTTGAATTTGCGTCCGCATCAAATAGCAGAATAACATAAAAACATGGGAAATTTCACTACAAAACTGATATTAAACATCATTCATTTTCTCATACATTTGATTGTGAAGCGGTAAAGGCAAAGTTGACTGGGACGGCTATTAAATATATAAAATACTAGAACTTGTAAAGGACGACAATATTGAGATATGGTCATCTTCTTAAATTTATAAATAAAGTAGAGATGCAGCAATCATAAATTGTAATGATTGTAAGTATGTCCAATAATTCTTACATCACTGCAGATTGTGATCATCGGTGGAAAAATAATAAACACCAGTTGCATTACCGGGATTCCAAAAACCAGCTATAACCTTATCATTTATAGAACATTTTCCAGTTTTAAAATTTTTGAATTTGTCACATTTGTACGCCACAAACCGCTGCGGATCGGCCACCGTCGACGCCCACATATACACGCACGTTTTATGATTGCATTTGGCAGCTTTAGACGAATCTATGAAGCCAGGAATCAAAGGTGTTTTGCAATTTGGTTGAACACCTCCGTTGTTTACAAAAAAGTCGACGTCACCCAGTACACTGGACGTGCCTAAACCACCAGCGTTGCAATGATACACTTCAACGTAATCAGCAACTCCAGACCTTATTTGCTCCTCAATAAGACTCTTAGCAAAACACGGTCCAGCAGGATCCAAAGCAGTGATCCTTGCAATCTTCGTTCCTGTCAACTCAATGAAATTATCTCCGGTATGTCCCAATATTTGGCTGCCAAGACTATGGCCAATACAATGCATGTGTTTGGGCGAAATCATGTTCTTGCTTAGTTCAGCCAACATTTGAGCCAATCTTTTGCCGATGTAATAGACGTACCTGACCGATCGTTCGTAGCTTTTCTTGTAGCCATCTTGGGCGTTTGTGTAAGCAGAATGGTCGACGATGATTAAATGGCTGTTAGGAAAGTTGGTGAAGGCGTCTTTCATTTGTTTCACAGTGTTACCATTCATATTTGATTTGTAGCCGCCGACGAAGATGAAGAATTGCTTCACTTTGTCTAAAGTCGGTACGGATAGGATGCCGGCTGCTGCTTGATCAATCGGGAACATCTGTTCAACACCGCTTTGAAAATCATAGAAATAGACGTCAATGCCTCTAACTTCGAGGTTTAAGTCCCTGTTATGGTCACCTGTAAATTAAAAAGTATTTTGTTAGTACACATCAAGTACACACACCATAAATATACTATGATTTTTTTTTTAAATTTCATTATATTTGACGAAAGTAGGTAAAGAATGTTAGATTGATTACCATGCCAGGGATAAACTCATTACGTTACAGATTTAGCTCAAGATATCTTAATTAGTGTATACTTAAGTACTATTATCAAGAATTTTTATCTAGTTTTTTACGCTGCAGCAGCCGTAGTTTCTATTAAATATTACAATATGTTGTATTACTAACATATTATCTATAGTATCTACACTTACAATATTATAAATATGAAAGTTTGGATGGATGGATGGATGGATGTTTGTTACTCAATCACGCCAGAACGGCTGAACGGATCTGGATGAAATTTGGCACAGAGATATATTATAGTCTGGAATAGCACATAGGCTTCTTTTATCTCGATAAACTGTAAACGCGGGGAACACCGCGGGGCGCAGCTAGTTATATATAATTAGGCAACAGGAACTTACATTTCATCACTTTCGAATTCAGCGCTATTGCAAAAGGTCCAAATTTTTCCAAAGCACCACGTTCCCATCCTTGTATGTAGTCCAACGAAATCACTAACAAAAACCAACAAATTGTTATTAGTTTCATATTTTCAGCTGTTTTGTGAGACACTGCACGCGTAAATATGACGCGGATGTTGTCGCCAAAGGTGTAGAACTGACTAAGCGGTGTGACCGTTTAGATTGTTGTGAAGTAACAAGCTCTTATATAAGACGTGAGCTCCTTTAAAATGCTCTTATCACCCAAACACAGTGTGAGGCAATACGTTCTTGGGTTTGCCTCTTCTTTTTCGTTGGGATTGTTTAATGACGTACATACGTGACTAAGTTGTTTTGTTGTTTTTTGTTGAGGAAAGGGAAACCTTTACCGTCGCCCTGCATATACTATCAGAATAAAAAAAAATATTCAAATAGGTATTTTATCGTTCATAAATTAGTTATATTTTATTTTTCTCGACTATGGTGTTCATAGAATTGATACAAACTTTTTTTCATAAATTTACATAAGTTTTTTATCTTATTTTTTTTTTCTTACATCAATACACTTTGCGACACTCGAATGAATCACGGCCATTTACGTTAAAACCTAGACCAATCCGTGTCGAGACCTTATCTGTGTGCATTAACAGTGTCGCAAGAGATACTTAAAGGCGGAGATAATTGATAAAGTACATTGTTCACCACTAGACTAAAACGGTGACCATTTAAATCTTGGGTCAGTATATAGTTAACATTTTGGCCCTTGAGTAATACAAGCGATATGGTATGTATTTACTATTTATATAAAACTAGCTGTCCCGGCGAACTTCATACAGCCTCAGAATTGAATGTATAAGAAAATCTAAAAATGTTCCCATGTTTTAATAGGTATTAGACGAGACCATGGTTGCTGTAAAGTAGCCGAAACGTCGGGGACGTAAAAAACAAAAAATAAACGTAATAAATCAGTAAAATTTGTTTTATTTAAAAGTAATAATGGTGACTAAGTACGTGCAGTCAGCCAAGAAATTCCTTTATCACCTTAAGATCAAATATCATTTGCAAATCATGGAATGGCACGGTCTATTCTTGTCATCAATTTGAACATGGAACATTACAAATCTCAACTCAAGTGAGATTATTTTTAACTGATAAACCACCTTCATGGTCGACTTTACTTATTCGATACTCAAGAGACGCTATTTTCATTTCTTCATGTCACATCCATTATTTTATTAATAATGTGTATTTATTGAATTTAATATTGCTATTAATTACTTGATACTGGCAAAATACCCGCTAAGTTGCGGGTGAGGCCATATTCATATAAATTTTATTTCATCACATTTCATTTCGTAAAGAAAGAAGAAGAAGATACTCAAGAGCTTGATGACTGCTAGATCGGTTCGTTGACTTTACAACTGAGTATAACACTATTTGCGCTGCTCCGCAGTATTCTTTTCTGTCTCCTTTTCGTCCCGTTGTCGTGTCGTTACCGTGTCGTCCCCACGATAAGTGCGCTTAACTGAGATAAGTATTTTTTGCTCAGTAAATGCACCTGCCACCTTTTATCTTAGAGCTTTGAAATGTGTTATATTAAAATGTATTGCCCCCTCAACTCTGTAAGCAACTAAGAATTTAAGGAATTCTGGCAGCATTCTAGGTGTTATATAAAACATTAATATTCCCGTGTTTGTACATGACGTGAGCGAAAGTTTCTTATTAAACGTAACAATTCACTGTTGCTGATGCAGGGAGTTTCATATTGACGATGTGAAAACGCCAATATTACTTAGAAGTAGAAAAAAAATGGTTAAATAATTATTTTTATGTATGATTTTAGATCTATGGTGTTGATTTGATAAAAAAAAATTGTATCACTATAGATAACGTGTGAACAAATAATGAAATGCTTTTCAAAGCCAAAGTCAAATCATTTATTTCGTATAGGCCTACGAAGGCACTTTTTTTTCTTAACTCTGCAACCGGATCTTATCGCGATTTCTACTGAGAAGATCCAGCAAGTAACTGAGGGGGCTTGTCTTTTAACAGTATTTTTATAGCCATTAAAATTAATATCAGCGACCAATCATTACATATAATTGAAGGACTAGGCGATACTTGGCGGAAATCCATTGTTAAACAAACATTACATAATTAAAAACATCTAGAATTATAAAATAAAATCCCTTTTTTCTGGCCATACTGTTCGCATCGTATATCTGTAGAGAACAAAAAATAAACAAACTTGAGTTAGTACCTATACAATAAACATTACGATACATAATCGCATTACAAAAAAATCCCATTTCAAACACATTCCAATGCCAGGAGCGTTCCTGACCGCAAATCTGCTCCGCAATATAGCCCTACTAACAGGTTATTAACAGCCGCGCAGTATTTTACAAGGGATTCCTGAGGCTTACCTCCGTAATCGAATTGTTTACAAATTGCCCCAGAACGGTGTTGTTTTAATTCCTATTTTTCCGTTATTTTTACATTACAAGGTTGAAATGTTGGAATGGTTTTTGTTTTATATCGAGACAAAAAATCACAAGAATATACTTTTTAAATCGTTTATAGCCAGAGGGACCGCCCTCAAAACTGAGAGGCTATAGTTTCACTATACCCCACCCCTGGCTAACAAATTATTGGCGTGAGCCTATTGCTAGCAAAAGCTAAGGCTTAGAGTATCTAATGCGACCATTAGGAATGTGTTCGAAGCACATAACTAATAATCTTAAAAATAACAGTAAGGGCGCTTGTAATTATATCTGAAGACTGTTTTAAATTTGATTTTATTAAGTGAAATCCTTAGAAGAAATTGTTGCTTTTAACTTCAATAAAATGTTTTATTTTATGAAGGCGTTTATATAAACAAAAACAATGCATTGAAATAGATAACTAATTGTGAGATCAACATCGCTAACAACATGTGAAGTCCTACAATAAAAAATAAATGCATTATGTTTGAAAGGTTAAAGTATATCTACACTATACTGTTCTGTCATATATTTCTAGTTTTCGAAAAAAGATAAAGGGAACATGTTATGAATATTTTAATAAAATAAGACAGATCTGCTCCTCCGAGTGTTGTTTCCAAACTTACAGTTGTTCTGTAGAAACTACAAAGTAGCAATACTTGCGCTGCTTTTATCTTATTTCGACTATTCATATCAGAGAGTGCAAGCCGGAATCTGTGCAAGAAATGAGATTGAGATTGCACGGAATATCCTATTTTGTTTTAAAAAAACAAATTTTCATATAAATAGGGACATTGCTTTGGAAGTAAGTCTAATCTTTAAAAGGATTCTGACTAGAGGCGTTTATTTATAGTTTAAACTAGCTGATCCGGCAAACGTTGTTTTGCCATATACATTATTTCCAGGAAATTGAGATATAAACTATCCTATGTTTCAAGTTGGATAAAACTGCGCACAGTGTGCAAAATTTTATTTAAATCGGTTTAGTAGTTAAGGAGTCCATAGCGGACAAACATTGTGACACGTAATTTATATATATATTATAAGATTATCAAACCATATTGTAGATATGTCTGATAATTTTTCAAATTACAAATTACTATCTATGCCAATAGGTCATTACGGAAATAAAATCTATGCTAAACGTCAACAAATTCCAAAAGTACAATCAACATGATAACTATTACAACAGGCTGGCCTATATTTACATCCATACATTGTCTGACCGTCCGCCCAAACACATCAAATACACAACGTTAAACCGAGACTTTGTCGGAATCTGCATAAACATTGGAGTTTATCCAAACGTCACACACGCCAGATTTTAACGGTAAATGCTGAATATAACTGTCTTGTCCGGAGTCCGTTTGTTCCCGGCGATTGAATATTATGATAACTGCGTTACTGAAATAGAACATTCAAATGAGCCGACTGTACTGACATCACTTTATGCTGTGGATTTATTGCGTTTGAAATGAATTTAGGAATATAATGCTGTAGTGTGTCTCATAATTTATTATAACTGAAGCTTATTTTACGATCAAAGCACAACACTAAGCTGCACTAGGGTTATATTATTATTAAATCGAAATTAAAAAAGTTTTATATAATATGTAGACCAAAACGTATCAATGATGGCCTGATGGTAGCGTAGTTGGTAGTGATCCTGATTTCTGTGTCGAGTCCTGGGTGTGAATGCTGGTAGGTTACTAACTTTGTGTGATGAGCGCGAATGCTGGTACCCGAGTCATGTATGTGTAACATCTATATAAGTATTATATACTGAGTTCGCCTTCAGATCATTGTACGGTACCCATAATACAAGCATTGCTTAGTGTAAGACCGTATGGTTGGTGTGTTTGTGTGACGATTATTATTATTATTATAAAATAAAAATGTCAGAAGCTACCCCTGGCTCAGAATACTAGTTTCACCGAGAGAAAAATGCGTTGATATGGACTCAATATTAAAGTATTTAACATCAGGGGTATCAAGAATAAAAGTATACCCACCTACTAAACACTATTTACTGTCTCATATACCTGTCTTAGTTGATAGATATATGAAAAAATCTTAAAAGGTATAAAGATATGAGTAATAATAGGTATATGAGAAATCTTAACAAATTTAGACTCTGAATTTAGTAAGTAAGAGTCATTTTAGAAAACTCCCGTTCGAATTCATAAGTAGACACATCTTTCTTATCATTCAGTGTACCCCAATGATTGCATCTTTTGATTCCTCGAACCATTTTTTGTATCTCTTTCATATTAGTATTTCAGAGACGTTCAATTATTTTTTTATGTTGCATAGATCGGTCCAAAATTTTCGTAACAAATAAATTCACGAACGGTAATACGGTGTTGGCAATGTGAGACTCGAGTTGTGAAACCAGCTTCGATACGATTTGAGAACAGCAAAGCGAATTTCCTTTCTTTGAGTATGCAGACCGCTTTCCAAGATTCGAGATTTTAGTTCGTGATTTGATTTTGTAAGTAAATCGTTTATTGATCTCAAATAAAAAGGTTTCACTGCACTTGAGAGAAAATACATTTATATATGTCGATGTTTGACTTCACCATTATTTGCTTTCTAAGCTCGTTATTTTCTCAAGTAATAAGCAACTTTTGATATGATTTATGTTCTTATTGCCTAACGTCTAACTATTAACGTCTAACTAGTAAGGTCTAACTATAAGGTTTGTAAAAACCGCTACTTTTACTAACTTAATGGTGTTGTATCGCTTTAGGTATTTTTTAAAGCAAACTTAATACATCGAGACATCCAATGCAGAATGCTAATATCGCAAAACACTAAATTACATCGTAAAGATGTCCAAATTTTTCGTAAAAAAAATAAAAACCATTGACATTTTGAATTTTGCGCCCTGACCCTGAGCTTCCTCCTTAAAGAAGGGCGTGATTCTTCAAAAATGATAATAATTTCAAATTCGTTTATTTATAATGCATAATATAAATACTGACCACTAAATGCATAGAATGTTTGTGTGTATCGTCCGCTTACGATTACAAAGCACATTTCTTCGAAAAAAGTTTCTTTAAATTTGGGGGTATGAGTAATTTTAAAAGTATTATGAATTATGCTGTCATTATTAAACACACACATTAAACGTAGGTATAGATATGTAAGCTAAGCGAATAAAATCTCAAAGATGTAATGATATTGAAATTCATTGGTTTCAGTCACGATTCATTTCAAAGATTTTCGTACGAGATTGCGTTATATTGAAAATTGTTTGAATGCCTCCCTAGAATTGAAATAAATGTAATTGTTATTTTTAATATTTATTTTATTTTTATAGTAATATAAAATTACAAAAATAAAATTGTGATATTCGTTCACAGGCAGACATTGACATAATTTTTTGTTAGGTATATTTTATTATTGCAATTTCGTTCACATTGACAGGCGAGCGCGATTAGAATCGGTTTCGTATACGTATTGTATAGACAGAAATCATTATAAGTGCGTTTTTTCTATTACTATGACAATAGATTAAGAACCCCCATTATGAAAAAAATACACAATCAATATAAAACTATTGTATTACATTATATCGCATCGAACCTATTTTGAGGTAATTTACCTACTGCAGAGCAATAAATCTAACACGGCCCATTTTCAAAATTAAATCTTTTTTAATTCGACAATTTGTGCATAGTGTCACGCTAACTATTCATTAAAACTGTTTTATTATTCGGCCTTTGAACCAATGATTAGTGTTTCTAGGAACAATTTGGATCATTCCTATAAAATAATACAGCAATAACGCGTTATGGTTTGTAACACCGATAATATATATACTTTTCTAAAAGTAGTCTGGTTGAAGCTGAGCAGAAATAAATTAGGAAACTATTCATTTTTTATGTCTAGATATGTGTATGTTTATTTGTAGAAGAATGACAAAAAATTAAACAAATATCCCAGAGCGATCTACACATTTTTTACGTTTTAAACTATTTACTACTAAAATAACCCTCCTAAAAAAACTACTAAAACTGCGTCTGGCGATTTTATTATTATTATATTACTACGCCATCATTATGTAAAAGCTCAGAGTTAAAATAGACTATGATGAATATATCGAAGGATCGCTTCGTCAAGTTTACTTGCATCACTTATGACTACACGGAACCCTACTAAACCTAGTCTAGGTGTAGCCTTAGTTTTAAAACAACCTACATAGTAGGTATACTCTCCCTTATTGTATTATAATCGTGCCATCATATACCCATATGCTTAGGGAAACTCAAAGGGCCCGCTTCACGAAACTTGAAACAACCATTTATCCTCATAGAATTTCTAAAGAAAACTAAGATTATCCCGACGCGTG
The DNA here is from genome assembly GCA_905404115.1 of Pheosia gnoma. NCBI lineage: Eukaryota > Metazoa > Arthropoda > Insecta > Lepidoptera > Notodontidae > Pheosia > Pheosia gnoma. Next base: position 6,683,470 of record FR989907.1, read on the forward strand.
ACAAAGACGATGCAAACAATAGGTTTTCAGAGTATTATACGCACGAGATGGATCTTGGTTTGGTGCTTATACCTACTTTCCATATTTTATAAGACCACGATTAAGTTTACTTACATATAAAAAATATATCCCCAAAAAATATATATCTACATGAGTCGTTACTTTTATATTAGAAAAAGTAGAAAAAAAAACGATAACCTGCAAAAAAGCCAACTAATTGAGTATGAAATTAAAATAATGAAATATAATTACTTAGCAGTGACAGCCGAGTTGATATAACACTTGGTAACGAGGATCACAGGTTCAAACACCGGCTCATACTTCTGGGATTTATGGATTTCATGTGCGAATCTCATTTTCAACCAAGATTATAACTTGCTAAGCTGTGAAGAAAAACATCGTAATCACACGTAAAACAGGTAACGAAAACTTTGGGTAAAGGTAACAACTTAATGCCTAAACTAAAATGATCGAAATCATTTATGTCGAATGTCATGGCGTAAACAACCAAGTTGCAATTTACATTGCAGTTTTGGGACTAAATTTGTAATGCAAATATAATATTTTTTATTTAAAATAAACTGTCATTATGATTTTATGCTAAAAGCAATTAAAAAACACTGAAAAAATGCGCATATGCGTGAAAAGATCGACGGAAATTCCAGCTGTGGGGGGGTCAAGAATCATGAGCTGAGTCCATGGAATCAGTTTTTGTTACGACGCCACTCACACCCTGTATATGCATGTTGCTTAAATAGTGTCGTGCGCAGGACGTATGCTGCCTCCTGGACCGTTGCTTCCAATATCCTCGGCGGAGCGCCCGCGACTGTGGCTGTCAGTTCGCATTGCTCCACGCGGCTCCCGACGAACAGGCCCATGCTAGCTAGCGGAGCCCGGCCCGCGCTAGGACGCGGGCTTGCCCGCAGTGCCAATGCCGCTGTGCAGGTTGCGACCATCAAGTAAGCTGTAGCACGCTTACTCGTGTTACCCAGCCGCAACACATTTCTTTTAAAGCACGCTCAATACACTCCGTTGACACTTGCACCGGTACACGCGGTTTTCAGTGACGTCACGTCATTCCTATCAGCTTCGACGCTTGAAGATCCGCTTCAAAGCCACGGACTAAGAAATAAGACGGCGTATTGCAACGATAATATTCAAGCCCAAAAAGCAAGCTGACTTGAGTAATACACGAAATCAAATCGGCTTGGTTTTTGGTGCTTCAATATGTTTGCTACCCTCCGTCTGTTTTATTCCTTCGTCTAAGTGCAATGGTATAAAAACATGCAACGATCTCCCAAATGAATGTTGATGAGCCAAAATCCTAAAGGATTTGTTTTTCAGATCCCATTTATTTGCACTCTATGTTTGAAGAATACACTGTTTTATACAAAGAAATCCTTTAAAAATTATCATCCTATAAATAGAAGCACGCTAATTATTGTACCGGTACCGCCGATAAGCCAACTAGATTATCATGATACAATAAAATTTTGTGCACTGTAATCATATTTACCCGTAGCAAAAAGAATTTTGAAGCTCTTTTGTGTTTTAAATTCTCCCTCTTCAGGCTTAATATCATTATCTTGGACGTCACGTCCAACCTCTTTCTACAAGAGGCTTTAGATTGCGTAGGTTTTTTCACAAAAAATCCTGCGGCAGTAAGGGTAAACCGTGAGGTACAAGACGGATAAAGAAAAGGAATAGGTAACTGCAATAAATGTAGGTACCTTCGCCCAAGACTTGATTAAAGCAGTTTCAGTAGAATACTGGAATAAAAATATTTTAATGCAATTATGAGAACCTCTTTTTATACGTAGCATTTATATTTCTTTCATTTTCAGTTATTTGCGAGACACGGTATAGAAAAATTGCAATAAAGTCTAATAATGATGATGATAAAAAAAATGAAATTAAGTTCGTTGACAAACGCATCTATTAAGAACGGATTAAGTGATTTGGATTATTTTTATTTTACCTGCTTGCCTTTACCGAATCAGGTAGTTAGGAACGGATTAAAACGTTGTTCGGAAAATTGCAAAATTCTGGAAAAAAAAATGCTTTTTTAACATGGCCACGCGACGTTCGCTGGTAATATATGAATTAATTTCCTTTATTATTATTCAACTCATCAGTTTACTAACTCTCACAAGAAACATCATTTTCATAAAAACAGACTATGATAATAGATAAAAAGATAACAATAACACCACATCTTCTAATAATAATTAATATTTCCCCCAACACAAGTCTAAACACGTAACATTGCAATTTACCAGAACAACCTCGGTACGGTGAAATTGATTGCAGTGTTCACTGACGTCGTTTTGTCTGACAAAGGAAGTATCTACATCACTAACAGCCCATTCCTGGCCGGATTTTCCGAGGGTCTGGTGATCGATGTCCGGGGGTTTCTATAATTTGGTACGTAAATCAACTCCGCGGCGTTCAAAGTTCATTATGGTTTTGTGAACTACCCACATGCAATAAACGACATGTGGGTATTAAGAATGAGTATCTATTGTACGTAGTGTTATGGAACCTATTTCGGAATATAAACCTCTTCAGTAAAGTTTTTTATTTAATTTGAAAATACTTGATGTTCCAAAATATTCTGTCACTATTGAGTTTTTTCGGGTTTCCTTGTTATGTATATATTATATGTCAATAAAAAACGTGATAATTAACTAAAGCACATTTTCATATATGTAACTAGGTGCGCCCCGTGGTGTTACCCGCGATTAAAAAGTATGTCCATTTTACCGGGGTCAAAAGTAGCCTATGTGCTATTCCAGACTATAATCTATCTCTGTGCCAAATTTCATCCAGATCCGTTCAGCCGTTCTGGCGTGATTGAGTAACAAACATCCATCCATCCAAACTTTCAGATTTATAATATTAGTGTGATTAAGTTTTGATAAGAGTTAGGTTTTATAAGACTAGACAAGTAGTCAACTATATACACGATGAATATTTTTTTAAACGTAGAAGTACGATTATGTAGAACCGTAGACGAAAATAATTCTGAAGTAGTTTCGCAAACAACATTTTGAAGCACAAATATCCAGTCCTTAAGTATACGCGAATTTGCGTGTACTACAAATCGGCATGGTTTTTACATCGGTCATTCTATCTTTTTTTTTTCTTCGTCCGAGTGCAGAAGTAAGATTATAATATAAACCGAGTTTCGTGGACTCGGTTTATCTTATACCGAATAAAACATAAGTGAAATATTATGTTTTATTCGTGTTTGCTTTCAAACTTCACCAGCTGCATAAATTGAGCTAAAATACAAATTGTATCCATAAAGTTTTAGCTACAAAGTGAACTCTGCACAATATATTCCGGCTTTCTAGCTATATAAGCACATCATACCTGTATCTTGTTTATAAGTACTACCTCCCTAACACTTGAAGTTAAATGCAATAGAAAAATAGATCTACGTTGAAACGCATTTTGTTTTAAAACAATCTATATTAAAAAGCTTTTACATTATACATATATGACACTACTAATTTAGCATGTACCTGGTCGTACCTATGGTACAGTAGTCCTTTTGTATGTACGTCAATTGCAAGCACATTTTAAGAGTACTCGCCCCGACCCATTATTCAACCCACAAAGGGACCAAATTCTGAAAAGCTACAGTCGTTCGTAATCGAAATAATTTTCATTCTGATGGTAAAAGTGAGATTGTTTCTCAAATATTTAGTTTAGAAAAAGTACATTTACTAAATTTAAAATTAAATGTATTTGAAGTCATCTTTTTCCTAACCAATAAAACCATTTAGGGGCTTTTTAGGTTTGAAGATAGTAATATTAACAGAATTTTCTAAGATCGGATTACTTGTTACACTTTTTTACTAATTAGTACATAATTTATTGTCTAGTCGTGTAGTGTTTATCAGCTTAACATTCTGATTAGCCTTTACTTGATCCGGGCATAGAATGTTGACAATTTTTAAATCTATATATAAAACAAAGTCGTGTTATTTACACTATTTATAACTCAAGAACGCGTTGACCGATTTTAATGGTCTAAGATAATATATTTTTTATATCATAAGTTGCTAAGTATTTATATTTTAATGATACACATTGTATTTTTTTTATATATGACGATAATGATGATGTCGGGGCCTGTAGCTCTGTAGTACTCTGTACTGCTAATTCATCCAGAATGAATAATTAATGCATGTGTTTATCACTTAATAATTAGGAACCGTTAGTAATCATTAAACTAAAATTGTAATATTGAAATAAAACGAATTTTACGAATTTTATCGCGTTTATGTTATGTTTTCACGTTCCCGACGTTATTTATTACTTAAAAAAAATAATGTAATAATTTATGCAATAAAAAATATAGTTGAACACCCTATTGCGTGTATATTTCAAACGAGACACTTTTCAATGTATGTAGGTACACACAAATCCATCTAATTTCAAAACAACCCTATGGGAATCCTATCTATTATGTATCTTGACAAGTATGGATACAGGTTAACCCTTCCATCTGTTCGTACCCCTTATAAACCCAACTGTCAGAAGTCTCTTTGCCGCGGCTGCCAGAAGTTTGAGGATAATTGAATTTCCCACAAACTCTGAACAACGTACTAATAAGTGTACAGAATCCATTTTACAATGAGTTAGTCGTTTCCTGTACGGGTCTATGAAATTATGAGAGCTACATTAGAAAGGATGTTTGTGATTCGGTGTTTTGTAACGAGGTTAGGTTAAATTCTTTGGAGAATAGAAAAGCTAATTACATTTGGTTGAATATATTTGACTACTAGAAAACGTGATGCATTCATCACGTGATACAAATTTTAGGCAAGATGTAGCAGACGCAAACAATATTATAGCCAGACGAACACACTAACTGTAAGGTCCCGAACTAAGCAACCCTCGTATTATGAGTACTGTGGTGGGACTAGGGGTGATACCAGCATCTGTTTGTCAGCCGATAGACGTCCACTGCTGGACATAGGCCTCCGCCAATGATTTCCACACATCGCGGTCCTCCGCCACTCGCATCCACCGGCTTCCATACCAGCATATAATACTCATATAGATATTAAACACCCATGACTCTGGTCCAAACGTTCGTGCTCATCAAACGTCGTTTGTCCCTGCCAGAATTTGAACTCGGGTCCCTCAGCACAGAAAACAGGGTCCCTATCAACTGAACTAATCAAGTCTTGAGCTAGAATAGCCTGCTAGTATCTTATATTTAGGTGACGTAGTACTTAGATAAAGCATTTACGAGTGCATAATACTACAAAGTCGCGGTGATCTGTTTCCTACGTTGAACGTACAACATATGATTTATTTTCCTTTGACACAGATTACTCAAGCTATTCAGCCTTTGACGACTCTATATATGGCCTCTTTAATTAACATTAGCTTGCTATAAAAAATATGGAAACAGTAATAATAAGTTATGGTAACACAGTGGTTTTAATTCATTCATCAAATTATGTACTGATCTTTATTCAATATTCCCTTGCTGTATAAATATTTGAAGTAATTAAACTCATCAATATTTTTTTAATTAATTAATTCTTGAAACAGTAATTATGAATGATGCAAGAATTACTTTTATGATTAAAATGAAATAAAAGAGTTTAAGCCGAAATATTAATCATCAATAAAAACCACTGTGTTTAATAATTTATAACAGGAAGCGTAATAATTTTAATGGATCATTACAAACCTCTTTTATTGGCATCATAAAATTTAAATATTAAATTAAGATTCAGTTCATGCTTCTTAAAGCTTTTGTTAAATAGTCTTGGGGTTTTATAGCGCTGTAAGTGCTTATAAAGATGTCGTCTTGAAGCCATTTAAGACGTGGTTTTAATGATCTTAGTTGTAATAGAGACGAGCTTTGGTATTTTAAACCGTTCACATAAATTGTTTATTGTTTGGCATACAGTCATACATTATGGTTACTTATATTGTTTTTTAACATTACCCTAGATATGTGAGAGCAAATATTTTATCTTGTGAAACTCTATTTTTATCGTTAATTTTTATGTAACTTCGTATATAACGACGGTAGAACGCAATCTTTAAAGCAAACACGCTATTTATGTATGTTTAACTCACGCTGGTAGGCTTCACTGGTGGTAGGCTTCGGCCGTGGTTAGTCACCACCCACTGAACAAAGCCATGTCGCCAAGCGGCCTAGCCGTGTTCCGGCATGATGTTCGGTGTTGCCATTCATGGATGGCGGGTCAGATCAGTTGCGCTGCATGTGCCTAGTGAATGTAGCGTCTCGATCTACTGCCGCCTTCCTACCTAGGCAAGTATGCTCCATCTTAGATCTCATCGTCACTTACCATCAGGTGAGATCGAGATCAAATACTTGCCTATAATGTAAAAAAAAAATAAAAAACGCTAAACATAGAAATTAAAAATAAACCATCATAAGTCAACCTAATAAGAAATGTCAACCTTGAGACTAGTAATAAAAAAAAAATGTAGCAATCGTAACATTACGCCTACCTATAAAAGGTAAAAAGCTATAAAAGGTAGTTCTGTCATCATTTGTTGTAAACACAGGAGGGTGAAATGTCGCCTAGTTTTAATAAAAAATTGACACAAGCCTTGTTCCACATTCCCTCGGCGAGAGTCACTCACGCGATGTTTACAGTCAAATAATAAAACTTTAAAATACTCAAGTTGTTACGGCTCTAAATACTGTAATGTGTTATGGTAGTTGGCGCGGAATATTTTTGGATTGTTGTAGAAACAATATTCATTTGAGCTATTTGTAAATTACACCACGTTTATAAATAAGAATAAATATGTAGGAGTTTAGTAGTGGCAGACGAACACGAACCGTATTGTAACAAAATCAGCAACAGTCAAGTTCGGGTATCATACCTAGACTAGTGAAATTTAAAAAAATACAAATATAAAAACGTATAATAAACGCGATAAAATCCGTAATATTAGTTTTATTTCAATGTGTAGTATTCGCGTAAATATAAGAAATCAATAAGTAAATATAATTTCAGACAATAGCTTATTTGCGAAAACGAATCGAAATTATGAAGTTATTTCGTTAACCTATCTATTGATAAAATTTAGAATTTTCATACAAAACCAAGTTAAGCTCGATCTAAATTTATATATGAAATAGAAAACTAGTTTCCTTATTAAATTTCAATATAATGAAAATAATTTGTCTAAACAAAAGTCTACTTCTTCCTGAACGCGTGAATCGCGTGCAAGTGATGACAAAGGAAAGCTGAAAAAGTCGCACGACAAAGGAATCCTTGTGCAAAACTTTGTGCCATGAAATTAAGGTTAATTAATATTGGATAAGTAGTAAAAGCGTTTTGAATTTTGAGTGTGTTTACGTTTTGATCGGGCGATCTTGGATTTGCTGTCGGGAATGGCACGAAAGTTATATCGTGTGACGATCAACTGTCACGCGAAGGAATACGACACAATACAAAAACATCAGTATTTTTGCTGTAACTTCAAGGTTAGCTCACCTATATTTCCTAATAAACTGACTGTATCAGCAAATTCGCTCATAGGGTTTCGCTCGCGTGGTTAAATGGTGTTTTTTTTTGTTTTTTAATAAAGCGACCGATCGTCTTTCTTCTATGCACACTATTATTGTTACAACTTCTATAACATCTCAAAGTAATAGACCTCCCTTTATTCTCATTGTCCCCATTTTCACCCTAAGTAACGTATTGTTTTAGCTCGGTGGCTTAACAATACACGCTATAGAGGTTTGGATTAGAGAATTAATTTTATCTCGACAAGTATTATACGGGCCGACTTGAAAGTTACCTTGTTTTAAGTTATAGACGGTGCCCAAGATCCAAAGGTCGTTATCAGAATTATTCATCAGTTTAGTTCATGTTGAGAATGTAACCAAATATATTTAGCATTGTTTATTCTTGGTGATCATTTGCATTGCTATTTATCGATGAATATTTTACATTAAGATGATGCTGATTATGTTTGACTTATTTTTTTTACTGTTAGTCTAAAATAATCAATACGTAAGGTTAGCTTTAATTATTAACATTATATTGACTAGGAAGGAAGGTATGTACCAATCATAAAATATCCCGTTTCGCCTCTATTTATTTCCAGTTTCATATTATTTTTTCCTTCCTTCTCTTTTTAATTCTATCTTCTTTTTCTATTAGTTCATTTTACTTAGATGTATGTCTTTTTGGGGAACCCTTTCTGTGGACAAAGGGTTTGATTTTTTAACAGCGTTACGGCACAATCACTTAAATTGAAAACTTTAATTAGCTCTAATGCACATAAGTTTAGCTATAAAAATAAGATCATCTGGTTTGATTCCTTGATTCATACAATCTACTATCTACTAGGATAATTTTATAACAGTCTGGATTCTGAAAGTGTCTTATAAAGGCATTGGATTGAAACATGAAGGTACAACTTCTTCGGGAACTATTAAGTAGGTACAGGCTAAATATAAAGCGGTATTTCATCTGTTACAGCACATGCGTTGGTCGCACACACATACACAGAGCTTGGAGTGCGAGGAGCGGCTGCTGGCTCGCTGCAACCGGCCTAGGGTCAACTCCGCCATATTCGTGTCGGCTGAGCCCGCCGGCTTCCCCGGCTTCGACGCCGGCGAGTTCCTCAGGAGACACGGCTCACAGTCCACGTTGTGTCGTAAAGCCAGGTATTCTTATTATAATCTCCCCATTCATTTTGCATCTGATTTTATGTAGATTTTCCAGTCTTTTTCTAGTTTTGTTGTAACATTGAATTTTGCCCTAAAGTATTTTTTTGTGTAAATCGTGTGACCCACGATGTCACTGAACCACCAATTTATAATAGAGTACTAATTATAATTAGAAGATAAAACTAATAAAATATCATGCCATTTTTCCCTGAAGGGGTAGGCAGAGCTGCACTCCACGCATCAACATTACGCTGATTTTGATCTCAATCTAATAGGGATATAGATTATTAAAGGTTCACTGTCGACTGTCAGCCTAAATTCTCGTCCTCAGATCCGCTGACAACATCCCTCTAACAACAATGAGCGATTCGTCAGAAAGGCTCTGCAAGGTCAAGCATCCGAGAGAGGATACAATCAACGAGGAGGCTAAGTCCGATGACAGCCACTGCAGCGTCGAGACTGTTAAACACTTCGGCCTCCCCATCCTTTCAGTGTCGGGCCCTTCGCCGCCCGACGAGGATTATGATCAAATAGATGAGTATCTGTAGCATTTCCATACAAGTTTCCAGCTCAAATATGTGCTGGAAAAGATGAGGCCGCCTTGGCCCAGCCCCGCACAAAGCCCGTAAGCCGACTAGCGTTGCACTGCACTGGACTTCTGTGAACTACTTTTGTGACAGTGTGTTTTCTGACCGATCGGTTCAAACTCTTTGGTGTCACAACGAATCTCTGAGACTATCCGCTGTAGTTCTTAAGGTGTGTCTTGTGGAGGGACCATAGCTTTAGCGTGATGTGTTTTAATTGATTCTAGTAATCGATATTTTTGTATCTAATCTCCCGTGTCTATGGTGTGTCTAAATCGCGATTAGATTTTTAAATCACTTTTATAGCAAGGACTGCACAATTAAATTTAATATTAATATACTTAACAGTGCCACTTTTAACTTTATTAGAAGTGTCTTTAAAGTTATTGTAAGCAATTTCGGTGTAAGATTATATATAAATATTAAGATGTATTAGAATAATATGCAGTGTCTTAGATTGTTCATTTATTTTAGTTGCTAGTTCACTTTTGAGTGTAAGTTTAACGCATAAAATTTTGTATCCCATGTAGATACGGTCTTGTTATGTATGTGCGGTAGCGGAATGAAAAGGTTCGTCAGTTATCAAGTTAATTCATTTAACTTTAGCAAGCACAAGTTACCTTTTCAAACTATGTCACAGTACAGACAGATTGCTGCATAGGTAATTATGTTGAACTTCTTCGTCAACAATGTTGAAATTTACTCAAATCAAAGTTGTCTATTTTTTTTCTTGTCTTATGTTTTCCCCTGCCAATTACATTTAAATTTAAATTTAGGTATTATATCCTCTTTGTTCTTGATGATTCCAATTTATAATTCCAGTTTGAACCTTCAAGTTCCAGTGTCTATCAATGTTACCATTGCATTCTTGCTCTTTTCTTATTTATTTTTTGTTGGCAATCGGCTACAAATAGAGCCATTTCTGCCAGGATCGTTTTTTTCTATATTTTATAATTGACAAGATAGAGTGAGCAAAATCTTTATTCCATAGATTCTATAGTGAACGCGTCATAGCGCGTAGCATCGTTTACAGATAATCATATTAAAATGTTGTCAGTACTGTTTCTTGCACTGGAAAGTTCGTATTACGGTTCATGAACTCTTGCAAGCAAAAGTCGACTCTAAGGTCACGTAATCTTTTCATTCCGCGACTGTACTTTATCTATTACGTAGTGTAGTATGTATGAAAAGAAATTGAAGGTTGAACTTTGGTCCAATGAAATATATTATGAACACACGGCGTGTTAGAATAATAAGGAGTAAGCAGTTGGGTGAGAAATTAGCATCTGGTATTCAATAATATCCGTATTTAATATAGCTTGTGTGTAAAATATTAGTACTTATATATTCTAAACTTAGGTCTAAATTCCTACTCCACACACAAAGTAACTTTAATTTTCTACATCTAAGTACTGTCATCTTACATAATAGAAATTATAAGGTAGGTAATTAATTATTTACCGACGGTATTTTGACCAAAGTTTATGTTTTCACTTTAGGCAAAAACATATAGTAAGTAGTTACCTAAACAATTAATTATATTAATATTGGAGCAAATGAAAACATTTAAAGGAGGTTTTATTTTAACACCACACATTCTTGTAAATAATTAAGTATATAATTAATGGCACTAAATTAATTAAACTAGTATTAGCCTATACCTGTACTCTGTACTATTTAATTTGTATGTATGTAAATGTATGACTCTATACTGGTGATTGGGGACCAGATGGACAGAACATGTCGCTGTAGGCCTTAATTTCAAAACATGGGGTAATACCAAATCCTAAATAAATAATGTCTTATTGAAAATACATATAAAATACCTATTTTAAAGCTAAGACTATATTATTCCCTCCACTATTTATAAATTTAACCCTCATCCATTTAAAATATTCGTGAGCCCGCATATACCTTAAAAAATATCCGTTTTATTTAAAATACCTAATATTTTCATATTCATAGTAACAGTTTTTTTTAAATGACGATAACTGTTAATAATAAAACTAAAAAATCCTTTGTAAGATGTAGAGTTTATTTTTGTTCCCTATTTTTAAAATGAAACCTTCCCATAGATATACACTGCATTATTATATAGTTATCATATAATATTTCAAGTAGTTGTCAATTAAGTAAGTATATTCCGAAATTTACAATGTAAAATTCAAGGTGTAACGTTTTTGGATGACAAAATAGTAATCAATACTATGTAAATAATACTAGCCCATCCTATTAATATCGCCTCAAGTGGCTGTCCATTTTTTTTGTTTCCCATTGAAATATTAATTATAGGTTCGCGTGAGTTTTATAACCGAATCGTTGATACCTAGTATCACATAAAGAGAACGCCGGTGTATTGAAATAAACCCAATTTTATGAATTTTATCGCGTTTATTTTATGTTTTTATATTCCCGACGTTTCGGCTGCTTTACAGCAACCATGATCACGGGAGGACTGAGGTGTTTCACGTCCTAGTGTCATAGTTAGAAACATGGGTACCGTCATATTTAGTTGTTGTTTGCGGTCCGATCTATGCAGAAAGTGCTCACCTCAAGACCTCAATACACTGTAAAAAAAAGGAAAAAAAACATAAAATAAACGCGATCAAATTCGTAAAATTAGTTTTATTTCAACGTGTAGTATTCGCGTTAATATGAGAAATCAATCGTTATAAACTCACTTATCTTGTAATATTTTAATTAATGTCTGTGTACGAACGAAGTTGTCTTGTGCCAATATCATTCTGGATTTTATTATCATTATTTTATAATGAACTGTAGCGACTCTTTGGGTTCAATTAAGTTTTTTAAGTAGATGTTAGCTACTTAGAATGTGTCATTGGACCCGAAAACGTTAAATTTGTTAGTTATTGCGGTGTGATGTAGTATTTTTTTTAAGTGTGTGTTATTGAATGTTGATTGAAAGTTGGTTATTTAAAAAAAGCGGTCAAGTTTAAGTCGTACTTGCATTTGAAGCTTAGCACACTTACGTAAGCCGCAAAATATTATTATGTATGTAATTGCAGTATTGAAAAAACATTTTATACAATGCGGTTCGCCCAAGTCTGCATTTGGTTTTGCAAATTAATAATTGATTATTTCCAGCTATTTATTGAGTATTTTTGTATAATTTGACATCAGATCGGTTTGGTGTATCAGACCCGAATCACGCGACTTAGTACGTATTCATAGCTATCTAAAACATTTTAGAATTATTAAAAAAACTCAATTTTCAATTTGTTTAAAATCATTATTACACTATATTTATATATATACAGTGCATTTGTTTGAGGTAATATTTAATATTAACAGTAGCTTTTACAAGATATTAGAACGTGTACCGTATAGAGTTTTACCAATTGAAGTTGTACATATCTATTGATGACACAATATTTATTATAATTGCTCATAATTATATAATGTAAATTATAATAAAAGTCTATTAAGTATACTGTACAATTACTATTTACATCCTTACGTCTGTTTACTATCACGATGAAATAAAAAATCTAAATAAAATCTATTTTTGTCATTTTATTTCTACAAAATCAGTAAGACATTTCACAAAATATATGCAATTAGGAAATGAAATAAATATAAAATCATTACTCAAAAAGGTGATCTAAATCTATAGGTCTAGGTATCACATTTCGCTGATGGTATTCCGACCCAATGTAATAGGGGGGGGTGGGGTAGTCTATTGCCATTATACCGGGCACATAGTTACTTATTATGGGGAGGATTTAGGCCGTAGTTCACCAATCTGGTCCAGTCTGGATTTATTACCTTTACACGACTTTCGTTAGACATTCAGGTTTCCTCACAATGTTTGCCTTTAGCGCAAGTGATAATCATTATTGAAAATTAGATTTACGTATGAAGATCATAGAAGCGCGAGCGGGGTTTGAACCTACACAGCTTGACCCAAGGCAAGCATTCTACCAACTTGACTATCACTGCTAACTGGACTATCACTGCTAACTGGACTATCACTACTAACTTGGCTATCACAGCCGCTTTAAGTATAATAAGACTGTAACAGGTTCATATTTGTGCTATGAACATTATTGAAACAGGACTGACATAGGGGAGATTATTTACGATACAGAAGCAGAATATTAATGGAACTGGTATGGTGATAGCTTATAAAAATGTCATAATCTAGGAAATCTTTTATCCCGGGAAATGAAGAACTCGAAGGTTCATGGGAATACCAAAAACTTAGTCAACGTATATAAAGGCACGGGCACTGCTAGTTCAGTATAAAGATACAGTCAGCATCATATAGCTTTTCATAGTTCATGAAGCGAAACGTCGAGCGAGAATATTTGGAGCAAACATAAATAGTTTCGACATTTTGTACCCATTAGCCGAGTAGGAAGTGTATTCCTGTAGCAATGAAAAATTCAAACTCCTCTCTCGTTATTTTGTTAAACGATTTTAGACCTAATTATTTAAGTTAAAATTCAACCCCAAGTACATCAACAAGTAATATGGCCAGTCCACATTTGTTTTTATTTGAAATAAATAAATATCGCCAGACAAGCATACCGACTGAACGGTTCCAAACTCAGCAACGTTTGTATAATGGGTATTGTACAATAGACGCACAGGTGATCCCAGTATATAGATATTAAACATTCATGACTCGGGTACAAATGTTTGTGCTTATCACACAAAGTTTGACCCTCGGCACAGAAAGCGGATCACTACAAACAGTTCTAATTGGGCTATCAATTAATCAAGCATTGCATATAAAACTTAAATCCAATGAACTTATCACAAAACGTGTAACATGTATTGCAACAGAAAACTGACATCATGGAAACTTTTATGGTTATTTTAACGGAGCGTCTAAGCTTTATATTTCAGAAACTATAAAGAGAGTGGGGAGTTATTAGTTTTGTCACGAACGCTTGCGAAACGATGTTATCAATTCCGGTATTTAAATAAATTACTCTGCATTGCGGGTGAGTCAATTAATATGATATTATCTTCTAATATAATAAATACTATGACGCCTTTATATTCCAAACGGCTAGACGGCGTTTTACCAATTAGTATGTTTATTTTGTTGGTTGACACTGATTATAGCATTTAGCGGTAAAAGGGTTAATCTTCCAGTCAGGCGGGGCGTTTGCCTGGCGGGGTGCCGCTATGCCTTGATGGCTAACTTTGGGATCTTGTATATGTTACGTTCTCCGAAAACTCTCATTGCGCGTTTCAGAATTGTATGGAGAATCGTCATATGTTCTGAATGTCGTCTGCAGCCCCATCTGTGTAACTGTGGCGAGGTTGCTACACATGTTTAAATTATTATCACACCTATTATTACCTATTGATAGCGAAAATGTTCAACTTGATCATAATGTCGTTCGTTGATGAATTACCAATTCCACTTTATTTAGTATTACATTCTTCGACGTTCGTTTCACACGTCCACGTGTCCAAGGCACCTCATTACTTCAGGCTACTAAGCTGTGACGGCGTCTATTCCTCTGATGTGGGGTCACACGTGACTGGAAAAGGAAAAAGTTTTTTTTACAATTTTTGCTGTTTTGTTTTTTACTGGAATATTTCAAAAGTATTAGCATTATCAAAGAAATACATTTTGGGTGACTAGGTTCGCAGAATAGGTAAGAAGAGTGGATGCCCAGTGCATATCCAATAATTAAATTTGTGTTTTTTTTCAGCTGCTTACTTTATCTGCTTTCAAGGAGACATAGTATTCTAATAGTTGGTTGATTGATGGTTTAACTTAAATTATTATTAGCAACCGTAATTACATTCATTTCAATATTATCATCGACTGCTTTATTCTTAAAAAAATATATTAAATTTACACTCAGACCTGATAACTTCGGACCTAACATTAGCTACGTGTAGTCTACTGACACGGGATCATACGTGATGCGAATATAAAGCACCCGATACACTAAACTGAGGCTTCTTCACGTTGTAAATCTAATGTTTTAGCTAAACCTGTTAGATCTTTGTTCTTTTTCCATCATTATTAAATTACTCCAAAGTGGTAACAAGGCTATTTACTACTTTAGCCGTAACCTCAAGCCTTGTTATAGAAATAACTAATCAATTAATCTTAACTCTCACTAGACTACGGTAGGTTAGCAACTACTATTCCCGTTCGAAATCGGGTTGAGTTATCTTTGGGTCTACTATGCATGTATTCTTGGAGCTAAAAACAAAATGTCTAAAGTGAATTCGAAGAAATTTCTACCACGAGCAGGAGATATAAGTTTTGAAGTGGTTAAACATTTGAGCTACCTACCTTATTACTTCCAACATAAAGTAAGTTTAATACAAAGTGAAACATAATTCAAAACCTTGTAGGGACAAACTTTGTGTGATGAGCACGAATATTTGTACCCAAGACATGGCTGTTTAATATATATTTAAGTATTATATACTAGGACCGCCCCAGTTCATTGCACGGTATCAAAATACAAGCGTTGCTTAGTGTGGGACCGTATATTTCGTCTGGCGATATTACTATTACTAATGTATAATGTAAAAGATATTAAAAAAAAAAAGCAACCATGGAGTTTCTTGCCCGTTCTTCTCCATAGGAACGGCATTCCGAACGGGTGGTAATGTAGTAGCATATTTTGTAACTTTTGACGATTCATAAGTACTGTACATACTGGTCTACATAATGAATAAAAATATTCTGATTAATATTGATTAATTCTTAACTAATATTGATTGTTCTGGTGACCTAATTGACACGTGTATGATATGAACTTAGGTATAAAAATGTGTCGTGTATAATAATGTTTCGCGATTCCCTAGGCACCGTAGTATTGGTGTTCCACAACGTTAATGGCCAAATCGATAGAATGTTACCGTTATGTACCGTGCAAAGTATTTGCAGCTACGATCAATGTATTTTAATGGTCAGTGTTATAAAAATAGAGTTGACTTTCCATGTGCGTGTGCTTGTTACCTTTGATTTATATTTATACTATTTACAGAAATTCACTTACCATCAGGTGAGATCGAGATCAAATACTTGCCTATAATGTAATAAAAAAAAAAAAAAAAAAAAATTATTTGATACTTATAAAAATTATTGGATCTATTTATTGATACGAACCTGTGAGTCAATTTTAACAAATATTGAATCAGTTTTTACTTCAACCCAGTTATTTGTATCTATACTTATATTTTATGTCATCCAAGTCAACCAAAGAAAAAATAAATGGCCTATTGTAGACCGCGGCTTCTGTCGTCTAATGAGCATAAGGCTGAAAAAAAACGGCGGTGCCAATAGTAATATAGTAACACTTATTTATTTCGGTTATTAAGTTTGCGTATGATTATTAAAAGTAATGAATTATTAATTCGGTTGAAACTTTATTTTGAGGTATACTTAAATTATGTTTAAGCTTGTTTTGCAGGTACCTCATTACTACTGTGCCATAAATATAACTAGATTTTATAGGTAAGTACCTATACGAAAAATAAATACTCTTTTAACATTCCGCTCGTCAATTATATATTAGTGGTATATTTTATATACCATAATTTAATTAGGACATTAGAATTAATGATTTAATAAACATACTAACACAAAATAGCAATCCCGTCAACTGCTTGTAGTAAGGAAATACCTGCTTGTTAATGAGCCAAGTTAAATAGACTGTTACACTTCAAATGCCAAAGGATTCCGTCGGCACAGCAACACAGATTCCGAGATGCCGCCAACGTGTAATAATGGCTGGAACCTGGTGACAAGTATTGAATAGAAATGCTCCATTTAGATATTCAGATACTGGAAGAGTTAATATTGACAGCAGATTTCGAGCTCATTATTTTATTTTTCTGATTCAATAACCTTGGCACATTCAGTTATCTTCAATAATGAGTCGCTTTACTTCACTTTCTAAAAAATTATGGTTTCCATCGTTTTTTGAGTCAACTAGGAAAGACTTTTGACGTAATCGTAACGTCATCAAGAAAGCATGCTGTCACTGTTATTCTTATTTGTGAAATCTGTGGTATAAATAGAACGGAACACGCTTACGGTAGCTTGACGCCACGTAAAAACATTGTGCTAATGCCAAGGAATACACACCTTATCTGCCAAGCTTTTGTGATCTTTATACAAATCTGTATAATTAAGTAGTAGTTATTCAAATTTGGATTAGAAAAGATAAAGCGTATTCATAAACTAAACTAACCTCAAGTAAATACACACAAGGTAAAACAAACGAAGCCTGACTTATAATGCATCTTCCATCAATTTTACATCTGTGAAAATCGCATGAAAGCTCGCGCCGTTGACAAAGCTACGTCGCTACGCTACAATGTAAGCTACGTCGCTACGTACCTACGAAGCCCTCTAACGTAGAGTGGCAAGTTATAAAAGGTTTTGTACTAAACGTACCGGAGCGTGATCGGTATTCACTACATGCATCGCAACTTTGTAATAGTGTTCAGTGATCGGTCAAGTAGACGATAATCTTAAAACGGTCACACTTCAAAATGTTTATGATAGAATAGTACAGATTGAAATAAAACTAATTTTGCGGATTTCATCGCGTTTATTTTATGTCTTTACGTTGCCGACGTTTTGGCTGCTTTACAGCAACCATGGTCATGGGAAGACTGAGGTATTTGACGTCCTAGTGACATAGTTTGAACTGTACCCTCATATTTAGTTGTTGCTTGCGGTCCAATCTACGCAGAAAGTGCTCACAGTGTCTTGAAGTCTTGCAATGGTGCGCCTGGTTTCGGATTTAATTATATGCATTACTGGATCCCAAGTCGGTGGTAGTACCCAGCCATCTTCCCTATTGAAATTAGGATGTTTTTTAATTTCATGGCCTACATATCATCTTTGGTCGTAATCGGCGTTCTTTTGCGAGGATCTGTGGTTTATCAAATCTGATATAATGGCGGATGCGATCTTGTACATGTTCACAGATTGCAGACTTCGTGGAGCGCCGGTGATTCATATCACAGATGTGTTTTACCCGGGTTTTTCCGCCTTCTCCGGGGTTTTATTTTTATGCGTAGTATTCGTGTATAAGAAATCAATAGTATAGATTGTTTTATATATATAGAGTATTCAGTGGATTTTGAGAATTGTCGTTAATTCATGCAGGCTATATTTTCAATTTCAATACCTACGTAATTGACGCCTCATCGTAGCATAATTATTAATACTGTATTCTTGCCTTATTAATTATACAATATCACACGCCATGAACGAAGCATATGATGTTAGAGCGATGTAGTATTAGATTAGTTCATTTCATTACTCCTTCACTGGCGTGGTTGTGACCCAATTGGATTTGCCAAGAATTTTCCCGATAAAACAGTTATAGCGAGGGATATTTTAAACGAATTACTTCTAAAGAACTCTCCGATTGTTTTAATACTTTTAAATGAAATAGTTGATTTTACAGAGAGACTTATCTTTCTGTCTTAAATTATATTTTACACCTTATTAACTTTTCTTTAAAAGCTAATTTAGGCTTAGAGTTATTAAGTCTATATTCATACTAAGCCCTGTTGTATATCCTTCTAGAAATTCTCCCTTAATGGATGTACTTATGTAATTTTCTCACGTGGAACCCATAAATTATTATTATTATTTTTTATAGAAAATGGCCTCACCCACCTTTGGGTAGGTATTTTGCCAATGTCCAGTGGAATAGTTCTTTTAAATAACAAACATGAGAGATTCTATGCAGGACTGATCCGTGGACTAGACTTAAAAACCCGCCCCTAACCCTATCAGTAAAGTTGAGGATACTTTACTGACAAATTACCAGACTTCTTGGGACTAAATTAAATTATCTACTACTGTAATGAAAATGTATTACTATGTATTATTGTATTATTATGTATGTGTGTGTTGTGTACTATTCATTGTTTTCATAGGTGTATACCTCCCGACCTTTACTGACGGAGTACAGACAACTCCAGTGAATTGTAACAAGTAAGTACACCTCTCAGGGGTGTGTGTTATTATATTAGATGTTCTAACTTTGATAATTACACATTGTTATTATACAAGTGAGGCACGTTACTGTCTTAAGAGACAGTGTGGCTATACACTTTGATTAGGTCTAGGCCAAACTTATGATAGTTGAATTAAATCGTGATATAAAAATAATGTACAAATTAATTGGCAGAAATTGTTGATGATTGCTGTGGAAACAAGGTTGGCAGGTTCAAATCACACCCCTAGGATTTTCTGATGCCATGACTACTAATTTCTTTTTCCATACTGAAGAAATTTCTAATGTAATCGTAACGTCATCGAGAAAACATGCTGTCACTTTCATAGTTACTTATAAAATCTGTGGTGTGAAAGGGATGGATATCGTTACGGCACTGAAACGCTACGTAAAAAGATAAGTTGTGATTAAGGTATTGCTGATTATCACTTGTCACACGGTAAAATTGTGAGGAAATCTACACTTTTCGAAAGCTGTGTAAAATTCTCAGGCTAGCAGGCTAGCCGGTGTCTCTCTAAGTCCTCCTCGCTTTGAGTGAGGTGTGTTCCCGGTATCATGGTAATTGGTTTGCCCCCTATTGCACTGGGACTGAATGACTGCGTGCCTGCCCGTCGCCTCTTGCGTTGTATCTCTTGAGATATTGTGGGGTTTCGGGATGGAGATTTATCTATACATATAAATAAAATTGGAGTGTCTGTTTGTAATATTAATATAACCGCTTTTTACTAAGTGCATTTGGATGTATACACGTTACCTATACCGAAACAACATTTTTTACAATTTTTCTGTCTGTCCGTCTGTCTGTCTGTCTGTCTGTCTGTCTGTCTGTCTGTCTGTCTGTCTGTCTGTCTGTCTGTCTGTCTGTCTGTGTGTCTGTCTGTCTGTTTGTTCCGGCTAATCTCTGAAATGGCTGGACCGATTTTGACGGGACTTTCACTAGCAGATAGCTGATATAACAAGGATTAACTTAGGCTACTTTTATTTTAGAAAAAAAATAGGATCTCACGAAAAAAAATTAAAACCAATGTTGCAGCGCAGCGCCTGATTAAGTTTGATAGCAACAACCTGCAGCAATGCGTACCGCGGGCTCAGAATGGGCGAGCAGGCTGTTGTCAACGGTTGTCTTTGTTAAATACCACGCGGACGAAGTCGCGGGCAACAGCTAGTTTATAATAAAAATGCGTGATGTGCTTCGTGATCCAGATTCATATTCTTAGTATTACTTTTTTTAAATATCATGGACATTCCTTTTTCTCTATGGTAAGTACGGCCTATGCACCGATGTTTATGCAATCGATTAGCATACGGATTGCTATTCATTATTGGCAGCGCCATCTAGCGTTTCCAGCTTAAATTGTGAAATATACGGAGTACACTAGATGGAGCTAATAGGGACCAAATATCATCTGCCGACCACTTCGGGAATTACAGGCGTGCTGGTGTAATATTCGAGAATATGTTTGCATGAGCCCGTCATTTTTTGTGTTGATATGCCCAGTCTACATGATTCAAGTTTAGTTGTAATATATCAATAGCCACGTACGGACTCAGCACGAAGCCTCGCGAAGCTGTTTTGCCACATTCTTTTAGAACTTAGTTCGCCCAAGGCAAATGCTCGCGTTACTTTACCCGAGCGCTATCATCTGTCTATTTAGTCCAATCATTTACGTTCACTTCTGTGTATGTGAATTATCAAGGTCTAAAGAAATATTTACATAGGTACTTATATATTTTTTAGAAAATCTTATCCTACAACCTATCGATCGATTATACCCATGAAATATTATACACCTTTGTTGGACCTTAATATGTATAAGTAATATGTAAGTATATTATTCATTAATTTTGATACTCGATATTGTTTATCCCTGAAAATAAAATGATCCCTACGGAGTAGTTTATAAAAGTAAATGTATATTCTGTCACGGGCACAAACTATTAAACATATAATAGTAATACTGAGCATTTTGCAGCTGTCAGCAAGAATAGACGGTATTCAAAAGACTGGATGAGTAGGGTACACTGTACACAAAAGATATGAACACAGTGCAGTCAGGGAGTGGAAGGAACTCAAGTCCCGAACCTTCTTTTATCATATAATAGTAACGTTTGTATAGTAATAGAAAGGTATCTGTAGGTATTATTAACATGAAATAGTGAAGCGGCAAATGTTTGTGCCTATGTAGTTATAGTATTCGTTACATAAGAGAATATATTTTTAAATGTTATAATTCTTAAATGGTGAAGGAAAACGTCGTGTGACCTGCATGTCTAGGAGAACCTCGCGAAAGACGTGTCAAGTCCGCCAACCCGCACTGGGCCAGCGTAGTGGACTATAGCCTAATCCCCTTCGCATTGATGGCAGGACCGTGCCCCACAGCGAGACATTAAGATAGGGCTGGTATTATTGTTTTTATTATAATTCATACACTCGGACAAAGAAATAATACAGACAGGGTGACGCAAATAATATATTTAAGCTCAAAAAACCAAGCCGATTTGTGTAGTACACGCGAATATTGATCTTACGTACACGCAGATTCACGTGCACTACTCCAATCGGCATGGTATGTTGTTGGCGACACTCCTTCCGTATTATTTCCTCATCTGACTTCTAACAAAAATGAAGAAATAATTTCTACTTTACATTTCTACTTGCAGTAAAACCAATTACCTACATTGTCATGTTAATGTTACTTGTTACATTGTCAAGATACTTATTAAGTAGTTCTTAGGCTACTTATTAGGGATCGGCAAGGTCGGGATTGACGAACTAATCAACAACGACCCGAAAATAAATATTCGCGTTCTCTAAGTAGACGTAAAAGATTCGTTAAAGAGCTTAATGGATCTTCACAGCAAAAAAAATCCCTACACTATTCATAAATAAATGATTGACTATTTATAAATAACTGAACAATGATTGCTGAAACCGAACGGATAGGTATATTAAATTATAAGTTTTTTTATAAGTCAATAAGGCGCATAAAATCTTAAGTAAATACAAACTTCTTTCATATTGCCGAAGTTAACAATAATTCTGCCACAATGTATATTGTTCATTCAGATATTTTCCAGTGAAGTAAATTGTACTTAGGTAAAGTATTTACAATGTACCAGGAAGGTTTACTATCTGCATTCCTGTCAGTCTAAAAACATGTCTTTTTAAATTTGTTCATACAAATCACCAATAAACAAAATTAAATAAATTCAGTAATATCATCAAAGTGTAAAGGAAAAAACAAATAACCGACTTCAAAAAGGTGAGGGTGATCAATTCGCCACGTAGGTGTTTTTTTCTTTCTAAGGATAAGGAAAATAAACATTTTTTGTGTAATATAAAGAGGAATGCGCGTGTATCTCTTCGAAGGAATGTCCCCTCGTTAAATTGAGCCCTCGAATGAGGGAGAAAAATATTGTATGGATTTTGTCAAGAACAAGAATTCGGAAATTTGCAAAATATAAAATGGCAGTGGACTGGTTATATGACAAGACTGAGCAAAGTAAGATGGACACATATACTAACAGAATGGCAACCACGCGATGGAAAAACGAAGGCAGTGCTTAAGAGATGGGAAAATGATGTAAGGAGAATAAGTGTACAGACGTGGATGAGAAAAGCGACAGACTGGTCCGAGTGCAGATGGCTTAAGTGTATAATGACGCGCTGAACAAAAAAAAACTGTAGAAAAGGCCAATAATAATAAAAAAAGGATAAATAATGTTAATAAACATTTGAAAATACACCCATTTTATTTAAAGATCTCTGTTTTACCTCAACCTAAGCTAAGTTATACCTAGCTAGATTTAATAAAATGTAAATGATTTCTCATTTGTCCCTAAAGATGGCTGTTGAAATTCCTTTCCACTATAAATAGAAGCCATATCCCTTATCATCCCGTTTCAAACGGTGTCATTGCAAACAAACAAGTAATTTGTGTAATAGCCAACTGGGTTCTAGATAATTCATTAAAATAATAATTCCCAGTAACTGTACTATGAAGGGCGAAATAATTAGTGAAACGCGATCGATCGGTAAGGTTATTTGTGGAATATTTGGAAACAAACTGCGGTAGTGTGAAACTTGTTTTTTTAATATTCATACGACTTAGTCGACATGAGTGACTCGAACTTGAGTGAGAGACGAAATGTGGGAACAAATATATTTTCACTAAGTACCAATTAAGTAATATGCGTTGCATTGCATTTGCTTTAAGCAATGAAACACTGTGGTCTCTTATAAAAATGCAGAGCTTTCTTAGTTTTTTATTAAGCAATTTAATTTTTTATTAACAATAATATATTCTACTTTTAAGTCGGTGCAACGATTTGGACACCTTCGTGAAAAAAAGGTAGCCACAACAAACCAAAGACAGGACCACGTGGAGACGTGAAGGCCTTAGCCTAGGAATGCGACATAAAATAGGCTATAAAAATGATGAGTCCACATCTACTATGCTGACCGAATACGGGGCGGCCTTCATATGTCTTTTCGAGAGCTGAATTAAGAACGAGATAAAATATAAAGTCATCATGACGAATCAATAATATTTTCAAAACATGTATATGTACGTTTTGAAAATGTTCATTAAAATAATAATGTTCTATTTCCATTTTATATTAGCAGATAGTTGCATAATTTCATAAAATTAGTAATGAAAAGAAAATGAAGAACTCAAAGGCAATTACCCAATCAAAATGTTATCTACATTTTATGGATGAATCCCGAGTTTTATACTGCAAGTACCTTAGGGTTGATGTATTATTCTGCTGCTCTTTAATGATAACTGTATTTCATAACAGCAAGTGGTTCCTAGACATGTAGATATACATAATTTATAACTCAGTCAGTGGCTAGCAAATAGTACCTCGGCGTTTGGTACATTGAATTATTTAATGTACTACGACCATTGTAAATTACTTGATTTCAGCTGATGTTTGTACTGTAGACCCGTTTCCCAAGTGACTTTATAATTTAGTAAGGTGCTGTGCAATTTCAGAGGCTGGTCCACGCTGATTCGCCCTTTCGTAGTGCTACTAGTTGTTCTTTTCGAAGCCTCAAGTACGAAGCTTTTTACGTACCGTTTCCTTACGTAAGCGTCGTTCATTCCTCTCACACTACAGATTTTATAAATAAGTATGACAGTGACAGCATGTCCTAATATACTTACCCTACCAGTTTCAGTGGGTATACATTAATAAAAAAAATGTAAGAAGCTGCTATCAATTTATTTTGCAATACACTTATCTTTTGCTTTCTCAAAAAAAGCAATAAATAATATACCTTCTAAGATAAGACAACAAATACAAGGTAAGCGTTGTAATTTTATTTACACATACCTATCATTTAATGCTTATGCATATTCATATAAAATTATATAGCAATCACTCAGGCCATCACATAATAAAAATAATAAGAACTTTATAAGCACTGATACTGATACAGCAGTGATAGCCAAGTTGGTAGAACGCTGGCCTCGGTAACGAGGATCGCAGGATCAAACCCCGGCTCGCACCTCTGGGATTTCTGGATTTAATGTGCGAATCCCAATATCAACCACGATTATCACTAAACGGTGAACGAAAACATCGTGAGGAAACCTGCATATCTGAGGGAACCCCTCGAAGGATGTGTGAAGTCCGCCAACCCGCACTTGGCCAGTTTGGTGGACTATGGCCTAATCCCCCTCGCATTAAGGGGAGGCCCGTGCTCAGCAGTGGGACATTAAAAGTGGCTGGTATTATTATTATTGTATATATAAGCACTGATACCATTTCAACCGTAGCATGTTACATATATTAGATAATGTCGACCCTTATCTGTTAAGTTTCAAACCGAACTGTCATCGGTACGTGACGTAGGTTCTTGGGTGTTATAAGCACGATCAGATAACCCAAATGGAACGGTACTAGAATACAACGATACGAGAACCCACGCGAAAAGAGGTCCAGCCTCTTTGCTCCTTGATCCCCTTTTGAGAAATAGGACGGAAAAGATTATGAAAATAATTGTATTGAAATAACGGAACAAAATGTCAAATTTATTTCATGAATATAATATAATAACAAGACATTAATAGAACTAAATAAACAGGGATATCTAACAAATATTACACAATTAAGTTAATAAATTATTAAAATAAAATTAGGCTGATTTCAATATGCACTCAGCAAATCCCCACCATCATCGGTCGGTGGCCGGGAGGGGTGGTGGGGATTTTCATGAATGGTTCCTTGGTATAGTGGTCCCAAGCTCTGAGTACCACTTATGAGGTGTCAGGACCAATATATAATAACTATACCGAAGGACTTTTTGGTGGGAAGTTGAACCGTGAATTACCTTAATTAACTTATTTTACAGATTTGCGTAGATCGGACCGCAAGCAACGACTACATATGAGGATAACCCAGTTCAAACTATGCCACTAGGACGTCAAACACCTCGGTCCTCCACGTGATAAAATCTGTAAAATAAATTATATTTGGATGATATTAGTATTTATTATGTAAGCAAGATGCGTAGCTACCTGTTCTTAGTCTGTATAGATGGAATAATAAGTACTTACATAATAATATATAGTAGATATATCCAGTATTCCGTGGAACACAAGATAATACGATGTATAATAAAATATTATGAACATAAGTGAGGTGGCAATATACTTTACGCGGCCGATGAAATCCGTGAAAGTAATGGCATTGCTTGAGAAACGACTCGCGGTGCTCTCAGAATGGTGTCTGTCGTCTTAAAAAGAAACCTTTTTTCTTGTATTTTCTTCTGTGCTTGTATAAGTACTTACCTAATGGAATTTTCGTGACTGACTTTTTTAAGGTGTTTTTTTGTGTAGGGACCTTTATCATAAAGTTCTTCTTATTCACTAACTTTCCATCTTACTACACATTTATTAAAAATATTGTGAATGTTTGATTATAATAATCTAAAATTAGAAGCCACCTACCTACCTACCTAGGCAAGTATGCTCCATCGTAGATCTCATCGTCACTTACCATCAGGTGAGATTGAGATCAAATACTTGCCTATAATGTAATAAAAAAAAAAAAAAAAAAAAAAGCCAGCTATAAAAATATCTCATTATTCTGATATTATACATAATTTTAATTTTAATCATGTGTTTTACGTATAGTATTTATTATTGGAAGATTAAATTTACGATAAGATTATCTCTACCTCGTGTGAAAAAAGTTCATCTTTATTATTTGTAGATTTTCCATTAAAAATAATAATAAAAACGGGTACAATTTAAAAGTTACGAAAAATATATTATATTTCATTTAATTAACTTTTAACACCAATAATAAAATTCAATAATTTCTCGCTTCGCCTTATAAGGTTCAATAACTTTCAGGAAACCAGTTAAATAATTTCAAACTTGAGAATTTTCATGACAAGGAAGGCTTGAATTCCGAAAACAATTGCTAAGCGTACCCATGAAACAATAAACTTCGGCAAACGTTATCGCATAATGTAAATTGAAATATGAATCTGAGTGAAATCAATTACGAACGAGATTACGAAAATCACAATTTTGTATTGTTGTTCAAATGCGGAATTTAAAACAAAACGAAACATTGTTAGCTTGAAAGTGGCATAATTTAATAATTTATTTTCAATAGCGTTTCGCCGATATAAACAAAAGAAAACTGATTGCATTCCAAGGACGTGCCTTTTCTGAAGCTACGATCAATACCAAAGACAGACAAACAAAGGCATTTAGCTTGCATCTCTCTTTGCGTTGTAACAACACTCTTAAATGTATGCTCTTAAAGTTCAATAAATCGTGGTCTATAATAATACACGTAGTTAGTTTACCCTGAACTACTAGAATAAGGTTATCCACGTTCAAATATTTACAGACCAACAAAATAACCCTTACCTTTTCATTTATTCAAAAATAATACGCAGGTTTACCCTGCGAAGTATTTCCTTTCGTCTCCAACAAATTCAGTAACCAAATATCAGTAACACAAACGTTTTAGTTCGGTTCGTTAAACAATGTTTGTGCCGGCTTTTCATGTAAGGGAACATTTTATGAAAACAGTAATGTATAACAAAGAGCTATGAAATTGTGTGTGTATTTCACTGGAATTATTAACAGGATATTTCAGAATACAATAGGTGGGTCAACTGACCTGAAATTAAATGGATGCCCATTCATAAAACACTAATTAAAAAAGTGTGTACTAAGTAAAATTAGTGTCAGTGAGGATGTCAAAGTTACAATGGCGGTAATGACAATACTTAAGTTAACATTGAAGTAAAACTATTTTTTTAGATTTTGTATGTTTATTTTATATTTTTACGTTCCCGACGTTTTGGCTGCTTTACAGCAACCATGGTCACCAGAGGGGGCTGCGGAAAAAATACTTTTATTTCGCGTAAATACAAAAATATACTAAATTTAACTTTAGTTGACTTTGACTTAAATGAGCAGTCCAAAATACCACCTTCTAATAGCATTTAAGGGAACAACTGAGGGAACATTTTTACACTTTCAATTCAATCCCGGGACGGCTGTTAATTAACATTCAGCACCATTGATGTCGATCAGAGCCCGCGAACATATATTACAATGTTATTTTAATATGACTTCTTTTGAGTTTTCATTTGCGTCCCTTCCAATTTGGGCACAGGTCACCGATCGCAACATAGAACAGCTTTTTTGGTGTCGCCAACACTGAATATGCATAAGGTTGCTAATGATATCCATGTAAATAAAATATTTTGCGCGGTGGAGTAGACACATTCGTCGCATGTGCAGGTTGGTATGTTTTCTTTTTTATTTAAGGTGGAGTGCACCATTCACAATTATATATAATTACTGTTAGATTTTGTCAGTCTTAGTCAACATTTCGATATGTCGATTTAAAAAAAAAAAGTTGTTCCCAACAAAATAAAAAAAAATGTTGTATACACACTTTCTAAATCAGCCTGTATACATGAGTAGAGAAACCCCTTGACACAGAAACAAATGCTCGTTGACAGTCCCGCTCTTTATAAAAAGTATTTTGATGTCACGCGATATTCATAGCGTGTAATATTTTAACGTGTTTCACAGTTTTCCAAAAAACTATCAATTTTTTTTGACAAGCAGCTCCTACAATTTATGTCAAGTAAATTGTGAATAATTTTTTATTTATATACGCTTTGATATTTCATCTATTTAATAAATAACTTATCTTTTTCCTATTTATAACCAACTTTAAAAACGGAGGAAGTTCACAATTCGATTGTATTTTAACACTTCGGATAATAATGATTTGGAGATATGTTTCTGTGATAAATGTTCTATGTGTAATAGGATAATACTTTAAATAGTATCCCATTAAACCCCATGCCCCCAACATAACGCAACGGGTTATTGGAGAAATGGCTTAATAGTAGTCGCCTTATTTTTTTTATCTATGGTTTTAATTATTCATTAATTATTAACAGTCATTATTAGATATATACTTATCCGTCATTAAAAAAAGTAATTAACGGAGTGCTAAAGATTACGAATGTTTTTCAGAATAGGCTCCTCCATGCATGAATGTCAGCCTCTCGACGCTGTTCTTGGCGCGCGGCCAAGAGAAATGTAGGCTGGAAAGAGTCACTCGATGTTGTTAACATTATTCCGTTGTGCCAAGCTGTTCAAGTAATCGGTGTTTATTGAATGTGACATCACTTTTATACAACTTCTTAGTAATGTTGAAGCGAATGCGTGTGGACTATAAACTATATGACACACTCTGGTGATCATGAAATAATATAATATTAGTATTATGGGGACATCAAAACCTACCTCTGATTCACTGAAGACAATCTGACAGTATTTTAAATAAACTACAAAAGCATACAAAAATAATCCGATCATAAAAAAATAAAGTTACGTGTTTATTTCGTTTGTATGTATATTTTTTTTTATATATTTTTTAAGTCTAGATAAATATATATATATATATATATATATATATATATATACAATAGGTACATGTGGTAGAGGTATGTTAGTGATTTTCCCTAATATTAAATAATTATATTGTTTCACAACCATCCAGGGTTCTCATTTATTTCATACAGTCCACACGGATTCACTTCAACAACTTTTTATTGAAATAACACGATTCCTGCAATATCCCAACAGGTGCTTGTTATGTACTAGCAAATTATGCACTCATGCATCATATATTATTTTGGAAATATATAATCTTTGCTATTAACAGTGCAACAGATTGTAAGTACTCCGATTCTAAGCAAACAAACAAATTTCAGGTTTTATGTTAATTCACATTGACGTAATATGCGCAGTTTTTTTTGCCTTTCTCTCCATTTTCACTCGCTAATTAATTAATACTCACACACTCTTATCGTATTCAACTTAAGTAATATCGCATAAGTGCCCAAACTCGAATGGAATTTTCAATTAAAACATCAAGGTTTTATTTACTTCCTCTAAGCATGTGCCTGGTGCAATGTTAATGCGAAAGGCGGGAATATATAAATGTTACATTATCTTTATATAGAACCTACATTTAAATTATTAAAATATCTTTTTACTACCCTTTTTCCATTTCTAAATTGTATTGGCGTCGATTTTGAGTCTACAAAATGAGTTAGAGCAAATGTTATGTTTACATAAATACCATTCATCTATATACAGGGCATAAGAAGCATGGTAATGAAAACATTGGGTAAAGATTACATAAGGTCTATAATAAATTTATAGAAGACAAGAAATGAATATGATGTGTATGAATGTGTGCGTCATTCACGTGTAGTTCATAAATCGTCTTGTATGTGCTTCAATATGTTGTTCACGACACTTACATAGAGGAGGTACTCTCATTTGAAAATTTCATACTTATAACTTTTTCCGTTTTGCCTTTGGTCCCGTCTGGTCTAGCGACAGATTTACAGCGGTCAAGCCCTCCCCCATCTTGAAAGATATAATTTACTTGCACAGAGCAATACATTGCGCTTGTATTTTTCTACAAAGAATATTTTATTATAGTCTATGATTAAATTAAAACTTCCTGCGAGACAGGCCTGACCTAGTGCAGGAAGTTTTTGTCAATAACTGGTGACAGGTATTTCAATATTTTTATTAAAATTGTAACCGCAATGTATGTATATAATACCTGTAAATCTCTTTTTGGTAAATAAACATTATTATTAAACAGTATAGTTTTATGTAGTATTTCTATGATAGATATTATATTTTTTTTTACAAGTAATTACTGACCTACTGCTGGTATATTTTTATTCAGCATATCGGCATTAAGTACTCGTACATCGAAATATATGTAGTACACAGTCTTTATACAAAACGTGTCCATGGTATAAGTTGAGCTGAAAAGTATCCAGCCATAAATATTGCAGATCGGCAATAGAAAAAGTTTCAGCTTTGTAGAGCGTCGTCTCCTTCACGCTTGCGTCTAACTGATAGTCTCTTTCTAACGCTCGACTTGCAATATTTACGGCCAGCTGTATTTTACTCCATATCTTATACAAACTAGATATGTCTATAGTTTTCAGCCATCCGGGTATCTTTATGCATCAACCTTATTACTGCATTATACAAAGTTTGAAGAATATAATTAATTGCATGTTTACGGGAATATATAGTGTAAATTAAGTCATTCTTTAATAAAATTATTTGCATCCTTATAAAAGATATAAAGAAACGAGCAATATTTAAAGAAAAAAAACTATCCTATCTATATTTAGTCTGTGGTCTACCACTTACAGCAGCCTTGTCTTTCTACCTCCTAGGATTTAATTTACCCGACAAAGCAACTCGACGCGCTCCCGTAATGTTTTTCTCGGCTCTAGTGGGCGATGCTTTGTCGTAGGGTTCCATCGTACCAGTATTAAGTACATTGGTTCGTTGTATTAGATGTTTTAAAAAAAAATCGACAAGGCCCATACATAATGTAAATTTGTCTCATGCTTGAAGATTAAAATAAAACAGTTGTTTTTATAACCGACTTCAAAATATAATCTTTTACATCCACTCGCAAAATAAAGGTAGGTTTTTATAGAGTGGGACATTCCAGTTAGAGCACCGATTTGAATACCACCCATCGAATATTCCACTAAGAGCATCCGACTAACACTAATAATTTATCATATTTTTCACTTAGCGCACCAACGGCCATAATGCATATAGATATTTTTATTTGGTAATAACCCTGGCTATTTTTATCGTTAGCGCTCCCGTCGGGTGCTCTAAGTGGAATATTATTAGTGATATTCGAATCGGTGCTCCAACTGGAATGCTCCACAAAAGTTACCGTTCCTCAGTATCTTTTGAAGGTGAATTCCTAAATTATTTATTAATAATACAACATCACGCCTGTAATTCCCAAAGGGATAGGTAGAGGTACACTGCAATGCACCCACATTTCGCCAATGGTATTTTGGTCCCAATATAGGGGGCGAGTCTATTGCCATTATACCGGGTAATTTTCTCCCGAATATAAGGAGGAATTAAGCCGTAGTCCACCACGCTGACCCAGTGCGTTTTTACTATTTTGGTACGGAACCCTAAAATGTTTTTTTTTTATTTTATTTTTTTTATTACATTATAGGCAAGTATTTGATCTCGATCTCACCTGATGGTAAGTGACGATGAGATCTACGATGGAGCATACTTGCCTAGGTAGGAAGGCGGCAGTAGATAAGAGACGCTACATTCACTAGGCACATGCAGCGCAACTGATCTGACCCGCCATCCATGAATGGCAACACCGAACATCATGCCGGAACACGGCTAGGCCGCTTGGCGACATGGCTTTGTTCAGTGGGTGGTGACTAGCCACGGCCGAAGCCTACCACCAGTAGAGTTGTCACCTGGTTGGCACCACCCAGGGTCACGTGTAGGGTATCTCGAGGGTACTTAATTCTCCTACGGACGAAGGTGACTCGACCCCAGAGTGGTGCGTATACAGCACAAACATACTCATAAGTTTACTGTAAAGAAGCACTCTTTGCACCGTCTGAAGCGTGCCTCACATATAAGTACTTTATGTGCGCCCTTTTATGCATAAACCATTAACAACAAATATAAACTATTCTCATTCATCTCCCTTTTATGATGTTGGCTGAGATTTTTACTGGCGTATGCACAGTAAAAATCTATTATGGCCTAATTAAATTGGCCAAGTCATAACTTTTATAGCACACATACGAGAGATCCAATAACTCCCGCCATAAACATAACGGATTGCAAATGAAATAGGCAGCCATTCAAGAGCCTTTTAGTGACTCTACACCTATGGCTGATATGAGATTTTAAAATGGCCTTTTACCCATTTCTTAATGTATTGGGATTGGCTTCCAACCTTTCATACACGGATAAGATACAATTATTTGCCCTCCAAGACCTAGTTGTAGGGTAACTACCTGACTACTGGTATGGTCATTTGTCAGATTTTTTCAGCCTCGTGACAGCCCGAATCGACTGTGAAATGTGATTACAGGGCGCGAAATTAAAAATTTGAATGTTTTTAATTTTTGCAAACAAAATTGGGATATCTTTACGTACGAAGTAATTTGGTTTTTTTTGCGACATTATCATTGGGCGTTAGATGCCTCGATGTATAAAGTTTGTTTAAAAATGTACCTAAAGCGAGACAATACCCTACAGTTTATAAAAACCGCTATTTTTACTAACTTTGGAGTGTTGTCATTTGAAGCAAATTTTATAATTAATTAATCATGACAATATACCGTAGTCGCAAACAATGCAATTACGATCTATAATGTTTAAATTTTTCATAAAAATCCGTCCAAATTTTGAATTCCACGCCCTAAGCGCATTCACCTCCCAATCAAATTTTGCAAGGTTTATTATCACTGACTGTACGTTGAAATTAACAATGTAGGTCTTTCCACTTAAATAGCTCGGATCTCTGAGTATGATTGACCATGATATAAAAATAAAGTGCACCTATAATATTTTCGAAAATGCTTCATAAAAAACTATTCAAAAAAAATATCCAGTACCTATATTATTTCAATCTCTATTTGTACGTCTTTGCACTTCTCTACTACATTATATTCTGAGTGGCGCAAGCCGTCACACTATTTCAGTTCACAAAAAACAAATACAAGATCCCTTTGTGGTGTTAGGAATCTGTTTTAAAATAGAGACAAAGTTCTTGTCACAGAGCGGAGAGTGCTATTTCATTTGTAGGGGGCATCGTTAGCATCCTCGAGAGGGCTCCAACATGGACTGACGGCTTCTGCGGTTCAAAGTGACCTACAAATTGGTGTGCATACATTTTAAGTGACTGGATAAATTAAAAATAGGCTTTCAAAACAAAATTATACTGGGTACTTATTTATGAGGCGTTTAGCGTGTTATCTGTAGTCCGAGGTGACCGAAAAGTTGGTATGCATAAATATAGACTTTCAAAAAACGAACAACACAAACGAACAACACAAACGAACAATACGTAATTTTTTTAAGTAATTAAGTATCTACTTATTTATTTGCATAAAAATTGTATAAGGACAAAATGGCGAATTCTATATGTGACGCAAGACTTGCACAACCCTAAAAACGTTTATTTTAGAAAACTAAGGCTTTAAATATTGATTTCTTATATTTACGCGAATACTACACATCGTAATAAAACTAATTTTAAGGATTTTATCGCGTTTATATTTTGATTTTACGTTCCCGACGTTTCGGCTGCTGTACAGCAACCATGGTCACGGGAGGACTGAGGTGGTTGATGTCCTGGTATCATAGTCTCAAACTATGACACCACGACGTCAACCACCTCAGTCCTCCTCCTTTTTGAAGTCAGTTTAAAAATAGAATACGTATGTATAATAGATCATAATAATATGTCAAAAGGAATTTCATTTTAGAAAGCAACAGATAATAACATTGCGACTCGTACAGTGTAACCATGGTTACACTGTACGAGTCGCAATGTTATTATGCCCGTGCCCATGGTTGCTGTAAAGCAGCCGAAACGGAACGTAAAAAATCATTAAATAAACGCCATAAAATTCGTAAAATTTATATTCATTTCAGAGTTTCATACTTTGCGTCTATACTTAGGTACATGAATTGTAGAGTAGAGCGAAGTTATCGCTTAAAGCCCGTGCGTCTCCTACTTAATTGATAACTGTTATCCATACCTGCCCCTCGGTTCCCGACCATACAACAAGTCTTGTATCGATATTCACTTATTAATTTCAACTTGCTCGGAAAAATGACGTACTGTTCGTCAAGTGTGAGATCATTTGTAAGCTAACTGTATAATTTATAGTCTACCGTATTCAGACATGTTGTATGGAGAATTGAACAGCGCCCCTAACGAACTGTATTAAAAACATTCAATTCTTCATAAAAAATGTCTAAATACTATAAACTACGGCTATAAATGATAGTCAGTATACGGTTAGCTTACGAACAATCTCGCACTTAACGTATTGTTTTTGAACAGAAGATATCACAATCTATCCGTACCTACAGGTAGATTTTGCGAAGTTTGTTGAGTATGAGAAAGAGTGGATTCCATTCTAATTTTCCATTAGATAAATAACGATAAGTGAACGACTTTACTAGTATTATAATTGAAAATGCCATTCACAAGACCTAGATAGCTAAACCTCTAATTAGTTGGCTACCTACCTAGAGTGCTAGTTTTCAACTTAGTTGTTCAAGTCGCCCATAGGCTCTGCCTTGATTTAATTACTGCTATTTATATGACAATAGGGTTTCCAGAACCGGTGTGGATCCGGCCTCCTTACTATCCGATACTATACACTAATGTAATGTCATTGATTGAGAATATTTCGCTGTACGTTTCATTGCCAATTGGGCGGGAAAATCTTAATAATACGTCCATCGTATTTAAACAGTCCCAAAAATATCAACAATAAAAAGAAATAAATAAAAACAAAATTCTAGCGTTTGTTTTTCTTTTTTCAGTAAAGTGGTTTTGCAGTCGGGTTTATTGTTTTTATTATGAATAAAACACACTTTGTAGCAAGAACATAGATCCTTTTTTTTCTTGACAACATTTTCATATTTACATTATTAATAAATAAAAACAAGTATTTGGTACAGTCAACATCGATATGACCATTAATGCCTTGTAAGACTAAGTAAGCTGAGCCAACGAAATCGTACGGAAACTTAAGAATATTTTTCAGAACCAGAATACTTTGCGCACTGTGTGTGTACTGTGGTCCACTGGGACTGCTGTGTGTTGCACCGGGACTGCTGTGTGTTGGGTCCATGGTCCCAGTTAAACCGCAAGTTTTGCATTAGTGTAATAGGACAACCTATGACATTGAAGTTGTACACTCGCGAACAAACATTATAACACTGACCTTTTCTAAATACTATTAAAATGTAATGTGTGGAACTAAAAATCGTGAA
Organism: Pheosia gnoma; assembly: GCA_905404115.1. Lineage (NCBI taxonomy): Eukaryota > Metazoa > Arthropoda > Insecta > Lepidoptera > Notodontidae > Pheosia > Pheosia gnoma. The sequence goes on from FR989907.1 coordinate 6,719,141, forward strand.
AGCTGCGGAAACGTAGTCTATACAAGGCGTTAGTTTACTTAAAACACATTTATGTTTTATTATACAAAACACTGATTTTATAAAGTTTGCAAATATACCTACACATTTATATATAAGTAGTTCAAAAAAATAACAAACAGTAGACAAGTGTGCGTACTTACGTTATAAAGTATTTGGTTTATATTTGCTTTTCAATAAACTGATTGAATATTATTAAGTGCAGCGTGGGCGCAGCCAGAGTTTGCTTCGGGGTAGGACAAAGCAAGGAAACTCGAATTGAACCACTATCTTTACTTCGTCAAAAATCTGACCAATAGAAAGTCGCTCCTACCCTGAAGGCATTGCTCTCATTGGCTATGATATAGATATAGGGGCAAATAATTTCATGACATCAGTAGTGATACGGTCTTATATTTTTCGCTTGACTCCAAGAGCCAGGGGGGCAGCTGCCCCACTCCGCCGCTTTGTGGCTACGCCCATGAAGCGCAGACTTCCTTCAGTGACACCATGAACAAAATATGCAGCATACATTTCCACATTATGTACCAATTAACACATATTACAATAACTATTTCTAGTTTGGATTCTTTAAAAATATTTTCGATACCAATTAGTGTCAAAATTAAATAACTTATAATAAAATCAAAGATCATAAAAATCGGCCCACCCGTTCTTGAGTTTAAAATGGTGTGACTAACACGACTTTGATATATTTATTAATACAAAAATACTTTCACGTCAGACCTTTTGTATAACATCGAAAATACATTAAATTTACCATTTTTAGTGATCGTGTAAAAATCCATAGACACGAGTATAATTTTAACCTTATAATAAATACACTTGGTTGTGAAACATTGACAAACAACACAAATATGAAATATTACTTTATAGGAATGTACCGTAACACATTAATAACATTAATACAGAAATAACTTCACAAAACAAGCGTCAATGGCCCAGAGGTTAGACGGACCGCATCCGTAACAGAGAGGTTCCGGATTGGATCCCCATCCTAGCCATTGAACTATAGACGGGAGACCACTCCTATTCAAACATTGGCTTAGTTGGAAGGGCCAACGAGACTCCTAGTAATGTGTTTATCGCACATAATAGTAATCCTTTAACTCTAGTACAAACATTCTTTATCGTTAGTGTAACATGTATATGAAATATAATTTCACCTCAATTCATTAGTCAGTTCGACACACAATGTCGATCCCTACACCTCAACCAAAGGACCAGCCCCTGAATTCATAAGAACACCAAGAATTTTGCCGAAACGTCGCGATTCAGTTGTTTTGCGAGTTCTCTTTCGATCGGCGCTAACTAAACTATGCTAGCTGTTTCTATAAACGGAGAAAAGCGCGTTAAACCTCGAGTACCCCACCGTTATGTAACGGTCGCGCTTAGAGGAGGTACTCTCATTGGTCGGGTCTATCAAATGACGTATTCGGCGTACTTTCCACTTTTTTCAGAACTATTTTAAACGCAAAAGTGTGCTTAGGAGAGACTGACGCCGGTCGAGGAGTTTGCGGCGAACGCGGAGGTGGCTCCGGTGGCATCTCGGAGCGGGTCCTTGAACGTCGCGGCAGATTGCGAGGCACAGCAGCTGGTGAGAGTTCTTGAGGAATCTGCGGAGACAACCTGTTTGGTGTCAAGTGACCGGGCGAGGGATCTGGAATGATCGGTGGCAACATTAGAGGCGGAAGATTCGCACATGGCGATCCCCGCGAGCCTCGACGTTCTTTCAAACCCATAGGTGGTGGTGGAGAAGCTGGTATCTCGTCATCGTCCGCTGCAGCGACCACAACGATGGGTTCTGCTCTTACCAACGGCGCTTTCGGCTCACTCACATCTGATGTGATAGACCTTCTGAAGTAATTCAAGCCGTTTTCTATTTCAGCTAAAGCACGCCTCACGAAGGGGAAACTCTCCGATATCTCCGAAGTGGACTTGCGCACTGGAAACTCAGTCTCACTGTCGCGTTTTTTCGGCCTGCACCGTTCAAAAGTCGGGTCCTCGGAGGCTGCCACTGTCTCCGAGACCTGTCTAGTTAGAGCCGCATGCTTCACAGAGTCTGATTTCGATCGAGGTTCTCTCGATTTCGGTGTTGGTGAACGTCGATCGCCGAACTTTTTACTGGCGGCACGTTTTATGGATGAAAACAGACCAAGTTTTTCGGGTGGCTTGTCGGTAGGAGCAGGTCCGGGCAGAGGAGCGACAGGGGCAGAGGAAGGGCCTGGGAGGGGTTCGGGTACGGGACGGGGGAGGTTCCCCTCGCGTTAGTTGTGCCGAGAGTCCGATGAGGGAACATCGCTGGAGCCGGTGGACGAAAGGGTGGTGTTAGAGCCGTAGGGGTCGAGGGAGGACTGCACGGACATGGAGCGGCCGGCTCGCCGCACCCGCGCCGGGGACAGTTTGCCAGGATCTACGCTGGCCGGGTCTGCCTGCAACAAGACCGTTTTGAGCACTCCATTCAGTATCCTTATTCTATTTTATAAATAAATTAAAATCACCAGACGAACATACTAACTGTATAAATTCCAAAATATACCTAAACGATAAACTGTTTCGCTTGCTATTGTTTTCAAGACATGTTTAACAAAAGTGAATCAAAAGGAAAAAAAATAATCAGGACCAACAGTCTCAAATCTGGAATGTAATTAGTTTGATTATACACTAACGGAGTACTGTTAAGGAACAGTCAATGTACAATTTTGTCAGTGTGTTATAGAAACAAAAACGCACCTGATACGCCAGCGCGTTCATGATAATGGAGTAAGGTACCAATCCCAGAGGGTGGACTTCCCTCATCAGCACATTTGCGGGGATCTTGTGAAACTGGATGTACTCCAAGAAGTTTCCGATCACGTCCTTCAATGACATGTTTTGGTTTGTATCGCAGTATTTTTTGCTCCACATCAATGCAGCCTGAAAAGAAATGGGTGAGAATTGAATTGTTTAAATCAATCGTCATTTTAACTATGGGCCTCATAAGAAAGCTCAAGGTCGCTCAGCGCGCAATGGAGAGCGCTATGCTCGGAGTTTCATGACGCGATAGAGTCGGCATTTAGGAGATCCGTAGAAGAACTATAATTACCGTCATAGCCCAAAAAAAATCGAAGTGGAAATGGGCAGGGCACATAGCTGGAAGAACCGATGGCTGTTGGGGTAGAAAGGTTCTAGAAGGGTGAATACGAAAGGGAAGACGTAGTGTACGACGACCCCGCACAATATGGACTGATGATTGCACACACGTCGCAGCAAGCCGGTGGATCCGAGTTGCGAAGGACCGTGATGTGTGGCAGTCATTGGGGGAGGCCTATATCCAGCAGTAGACTTCTTTAGGCTAACTAAGCTTAAGCTTGTACGAGGAGGGCTACCGTGAATAGTTTAATCTTTTGAATATAAGTACTAACCACTAGGCTCTTGACGTTTAACAATATAATTTACCTGAAACTTGGTAAATTCGTCAGCACGAAGCTCGTCTCTCGCCAGTATTAGTCGGACAACATGTTGGGGCAGTAACGTAAATGAGCCGAGGTTCAACACTTCATTACCATGTTCATCCACAAATTCAAGAACCTGTAGAATAATAAATATAGTAATTTTTTATTAATTCTTTCATTAAATATTTCATAATAATTTGAGTAGCATAACTAGTAGAGTAAGGCCACTGGCGGGAAGGCAAGGTGGCAAGGGATTTGTAGTTGACGAATTATAGTAAAACTCAGCCACGGGAAAATATCAGTTTAGCTTAGAATAAAACCTCAGGCAACACAAAAGCTAGCTGCATCACGAAGCATACATGATGCGGCACGGCTGCAGCCATCTCGGATTTTATTCGTGTGTTAATATTTTTGCTATTTTTTTATAACACCCAATCTTTGTATATATAAATAGCCAAATTTCGTATTATTTTCTACCTACACATACTTCTAGTTTTGACATACAATTAAATAGCGAATCGCAATTTGTTTAAGCTGCCAACGATTTTTTTTCGGGTTTTACCTTCTGAACTAAAGACTTGGTGCATTTATACTGAATGTATCGCTCAGCAGATGCCAGGAGTGCGCACACAGTGTCTACGGTAATGCAGCATTGAACGAAGCCTGCGCACGCGCGCCGCAGCTCGTCCAAGCCGTAGTAGTCGGCTGCGTTCATCACACCTGGAACATGTTGATTTAAGCTATTAAACTATTGACGTAAGCCCCCTAACTATTGACGTAAGGCATGTAAGAGATTAAAGATCTTGCATAGTGCTGTTATAAGAGTTAAGAGAAGAGTTTAAAATGGAAATTATTCGTTACAGACTCCGTCTGTAATAAAAATTATGTAACTACGATTATTTATTTATGAAAAAGACAACCAAGTTAATATATAATTATAGCATATTTATAATTATTGTATATTTAATATTAGTAGCATATTTAATATTTACTGTACAATAATTTTCAGCGAAGGTCAATGAAAATGTCTTGTAGCTTGGAAACAAGGTTTCCTTTGTTTTAAATAAGTATAAAAGTTTCCAACTTTGTTGGTAATACGCTGAGTGCTCAAAACTTTGAAACACAGAGACTTTCAATATACTTTGCTTCTCTCCAATCCCACTAATCTATACTAATATTATAAATGTGAAAGTTTGGATGGATGGATGGATGGATAGATGGATGGATGTTTGTTACTCTTTCACGCCCGAACGGCTGAACGGATCTGGATGAAATTTGGCACAGAGATAGATTATAGTCTGGAATAACACATAGGCTACTTTTTATCCCGGTAAAATGTATGGTTCCTATGGGATAGATGTTTTAATTTTTCATACTTTTTATCGCGGGTAACACCGCCGGGCGCATCTAGTATTATAAATGTGAAAGTTTGGATGGATGTTTGTTACTCAATCACGCCAGAACGGCTGAACGGATCTGGATGAAATTTGGCACAGAGATAGATTATAGTCTGGAATAGCACATAGGCTACTTTTTATCCCGGTAAAAAGAACATATTAATCGCGGTTATTTCTAATCGCGGGTAACACCGCGGGGCGCAGCTAGTATTAATACAAATATGATCAATATTAATAGGTACCTACAAAATTTGCTTCGTCACAACGTTTTGACCTTTAAGCTATCAACGAAAGATAAAACCAATGCATCACCACTCAATAATATTCATACGGAAATTAATTTCAAGATCGATTGGCTATATTATCGAGTTAATCATTGATGATAAAACTGAATATGATATCGTGATTGGCTTCGCAGACTTTGGTTGATATTTATTATGTTGCTATGGATACAACCCTGGCGAAATGTACTTCAAGTCAAGAGTACACGATGGATGAGTACCGCTGGAAGATTCGTGTACTCATTTGATTTTTATTATAGAACTCCATGGAATTCGGGGTCGGGGTCTAGTCACCTTCGTCCGTAGGAGAATTAAATACCTTCGAGATACCCTACACGTGACCCCGGGTGGTGCCAACTAGGTGACAACTCTACTGGTGGTAGGCTTCGGCCGTGGTTAGTCACCAACCACTGAACAAAGCCATGTCGCCAAGCGGCCTAGCCGTGTTCCGGCATGGCGGGTCAGATCAGCTGCGCATGCATGCCTAGGCATGTGCCTAGTGAATGTAGCGTCTTGGTCTACTGCCGCCTTCCTACCTAGGCAAGTATGCTCCATCGTAGATCTCATCATCACTTACCATCAGGTGAGATCGAGATCAAATACTTGCCTATAATGTAATAAAAATAAATTGGCCGGGTATCGACAATCTATGGAATATCAGTCAGCGCACGATAGAATATTATTTATCTCAAGATGTATCGATGTCATTCTACCGTATAATAGAATATATTTATTGATTAAGCTGCGCCCCGCGGTGTTACCCGCGATTAAAAAGTTAAATTAAAAAAAAAACGGTTCCTGTATGCTATCCCATAGCAACTGTGCATTTTACCGGGATGAAAAATAGCCTATGTGCTATTCCAGACTATAATCTATCTCTGTGCCAAATTTCATCCAGATCCGTTCAGCCGTTCTGGCGTGATTGAGTAACAAACATCCATCCATCCAAACTTTCACATTTATAATATTAGTGGGATTATCAAGTGGAACCAAATTTGGCACAAAACACCGGCTTATCGCAATTGGCTCGCCTAATATCATCGATTCCATTCCAATTTCTAACACATTTCCTTCGCTCCCGCCCCAATTCACTCATTGTCGTTAAATCGGAAATTGAATCGAGTTTCCATTTTTATTTCTCATTGGACACCTACACAATTTCCATTGCTAAACAAACGGATTCTCGGTTTTTTTAATTTTTGATATTTGTAATATAACCTTGGCTTTATACGGTGTAAGTTAGTCATAGTAATAGTAGGTGCAATTCCTTTATCGAGAATGTAAGTACTTTAACCTTAATCTCCTATGACTTTAACAAACTGAAACATTTATTGTTTTATCTTATATTTCTGTTATATTATTATAAGTTATTACATTTCTATTCACTATATAAAAGCATTATGCCGTCGAGGTTGTGACGAAAATTTACATCATTGTCAAATAAAATTCTAAAATAACGAATAAATAAATGTAGCTTCCACTCAACTAATAGAAAATAAATCTAACGTGACGTAAAATTTCTAATGAAATGCATTTCTTTTGGTATGTTTGCACTCACCGAGTAGTGTCCTTGGTTGGAGGGTCACGCATCCAGTGTGGATGTATTCTATCAGCTGGCGAAACACGTCTGGTTCAAATTCCTCTATGATCAATGTTTGATGCTGTTGCGAGGATGGCTGTGAGAAAAAAATATATAATCATATTTTTTGAATCGAGAAGTATAATTTTGATAAATTGCTCTGTGTATTTACAGTGCCTGTTGAAATATCAATGGCGTACTTAATTGTATTCCTCATAATGATCCTTTGAAAGCGATTTACAAGCCGCGGTTCCTGATTTCCATAATTTAAATTATATACTTAATTATTTCTAAATCAACGAAATCATAATGCTTGTGCTTTCAATAAATTAGTGATAAAGCCATTGTTGAAGATGTTATTTTGTAATCCATAAATTAAGGCCTCATCACAAAAATAACAGTTTACTCCTGAAAAACGTATAAACGTTTTATAACTTTATCTAACGTCATATAGTACCTACTGCACAAAAGTTTTGCTTCGCAAAGTACTACACTTATGGTGTTTGATAAAGTTATAGAACGTCTATAAATTCAGGGGCAAGTGTTTATAAAAACCATACGACGATCAATAAGATTACATGCCAAGAAATTGTGGATTAAAAACAATAACAACACTTATAAAAACTTACCTCTTGCTATATAAAAACAAATACAACGGAACCATGCAACATATAAAACTGCAAGTAATCAACCTAAGACAATAATAAAACTCGATCGAAAACAAAGTCGTAAAGTTGTATACGAATTCAATCCTATCTACGTAGTGTTGAAAAGTGAAAAAATGTATACAATATGAACACCCAGTACCTACTGATATCGAAATTGTGAGACCCTACAACTAGAGCTGCCACCCTTTTTTTGTTAAAAAATAAAAACAAAAAAAATGCAACAGTATACTACTTTTAGGCAATTCAAGAAAATATTAAGTGCATATTTATTTTTCACGTCGAAACGACCATCGCCAACATAGGCCGACATTCATCGACAAATTGATAGAAGAATTGATTGATGACAGAAAGTTGAAGTTTCCTTTCTGTGACGTGACTACGTGAGTAAATGAGCGACGGGAATGGCTGTGCTGCGCTGTGGATGTGTTCCAGTTACAGTGAATATAAAAAAAATACGACAGTTGAGTTAGCGATGAAAAAAAGTATCTTTCGTACTATTTATTGTTCTATAATATATAGTAGGTACATATGACTGAAATATAGTACGATACTATATAATATAGTACGGGTGGCAACCCTACCTACAACGCTGTCAATTTTGTTTTTACCTCTTGTATCGGTGCCAATTGCTGCGCGAAAGCCGACCTCTGTAGTGAACACAGTAAAAATTCACGTTAACATTTTCAATGCTAGTTTCCCTCTGGAATATTATTCCCTCTAAAGTTCTATGGTCATTTAAAACTCGTCAAAGTTGCAGAGGATTTATCCTTTGACAAAACTTTTCCGCTCTCGTTAGCCGTGCTCAAGTAATAAGAGCGGGTTCCTTTCAATTCAAAGGAACGACATGTTCGCAGTTCACTGTAGTTATTGTTAGAAAATTCCAATGAATAAATAATAAATAAATAAATATCGCCAGACCAACACACCAACTATACGGTCCCACACTAAGCAACGCTTGTATTATGGGTACCGTACAATGGACTGAGGGCGAACTCAGTATATTATATTACTTATATAGATATTAAACATCCATGACTTGGGTACAAACATTCGTGCTCATCACACAAAGATTGTCCGTACCAGGATTCGAACCCGGGACCCTCGGCACAGAAAGCAGGGTCACTACCAACTGCGCTATTCAGGCCGTCAAATGAATGTTGTGAAACTATAACTTAAGTCCCAACGATAAGACCCTATTGACAAAATGTGTTATTAAGATGAATTAGTTTTGTAGTTATGAATATTTTAAAATCTATACATATAAATAAAATTGGAGTGTCTGTTTGTAATATGAAAATAACCGCTTTTTACTAAGTGCATTTGGATGTATACACGTTACCTAGACCGAAACAACATTTTTTAAAATTTTTGTCTGTCTGTCTGTCCGTCTGTCTGTCTGTCTGTCTGTCTGTCTGTTTGTTCCGGGTAATCTCTGAAATGGCTGGACCGATTTTGACGGGACTTTCACTGGCAGATAGCTGATGTAACAAGGAGTAACTTAGGCTACTTTTATTTTAGAAAAAAAAATAGGATCTCACGAAAAAAAACTAAAACCAATGTTGCAGCGCAGTGCCTGATTAAGTTTGATAGCAACAACCTGCAATGCGTCCCGCGGGCTCAGATCGCGCGAGCCTGCTGTTGTCAACGGTTGTCTTTGTTAAATACCACGCGGACGAAGTCGCGGGCAACAGCTAGTATATATATATAAAGTAATGTCGTGTTAGTTACACCATTTGTAACTCATGAACGAATGGGCCGATTTTTAAAGATCTTTGATTTCTTTTGAAATTGTCTCCGCCCCGAATAGAAGAATAACTATTAAAACATGGCAAAAATCGCTAAAATAATAATAAATATAATTAAATATCTCATAAAATTTATTTCGTGGCGGGACGAAGTTAGCCGAGACAGCTAGTTTTATATAATAGTATCTAGCAGAGCGTATCGTTTGTGTATGGCACTAAGCCATGAGTCCACCATCCATTATTAAATTACCAGAGAGTTAAATCTGTGGGGAATCTGTCAAAACCTCTACGGATTTAACGGTCCATTAATTTAAACTGTGGATGGGCACACTGCAACATCAGTAGTCGATAGTATTCTAAAGTTTAAAAATATTAACGTTCCGGGCTTATTTAGTAGGGAGGTTACACATTTAACATTTTCTTGCATTAAATTAAACATATTGTCTGTACCTGTTGTGCAGCATTCTGTAGGTTCAGGAGAGGTTCGGAAGATCTTTTCAGGAATAATCTGAGCTTGTTTTCACGAGGCGCCGGTTCTTTTTTTCTTTGGGGACTTGGAGCTTGATAGAGCATCTTTTGGAATACTCTAAAGACAAAATGTATAATAATATAATTAAAATTTACTATGTATCAACATTTCTGGCTTACAATCAAAAATAATTTATACAGGATGATTCAGAAAGCCTGGAGCCTGCGCATGTGAAGTCAAAATTTTGATAGGTAACTGATAGGTATGTTGATTTAAAAAAAATCTTTGAATAGCATTTTTATATATGACCAACTTTAGGACATAATATTCAGCCTTATTTTCTATATCTAATGAAACAAACAGGTCGCTCAACGCGCAATGGAGAGAGCTATGCTCGGGGTTTCGCTACGCGATAGAATCAGAAATGAGGAGATCCGTAGAAGAACTAAAGTAACCGACATAGCTCAATTTCAAAGTTGAAGTGGCAGTGGGCAGGGCACATATCTCGCAGAACCGATGGCCGTTGGGGCAGAAAGGTTCTAGAATGGCGACCACGAATCGGTAGACGTAGTGTAGGACGGCTCCCCCACAAGGTGGACCGATGATATCACACGCGTCGCAGGAAGCCGATGGTTGCGAGTGGCGGAGGACCGCGATGTGTGGAAGTCATTGGGAGAGGCCTATGTCCAGCAGTGGACGTCTATCGGCTGATAGATTAGAATGAAACAAACAAACCTGCTACGAGCAGCTAGTACAGCTTTAACTGCGCATACTGGCTCCCTCGTGTCGCCAACCAGGAACGTGACGTCACACAGCTCAGGCATCGAGGCGAGGAACTTCATGTCCTCAGCCAGCCCGGACTTGTTCTCGAAAGTGCTGAGGTCGGGCTCAGCCTCCATCGCCGCTAGCGCCCCGCTACGCATTGACGACTGGAAGGAAGAACGAATGCCAACAATGAGCAAACATATAAAATAAATAAACAAAATAAAATAAAATGAATTATTCTAGAATAAAATTAAACTTATCAAATTTAATTCAAGTAGAAAATGTCATCTTAGGAGCGCACTCAATTTCGCTCTCAGAGATGAGAGAGATTTGTTGTATGTTTATATGGTAATCCAATCTCGTTTTCCCTAAGACTTTTTACCCTTTTTAATGTCCCACTGTTGGCACGGGCCTACCATCAATGCGAGGGGGTTAGGCCATAGTCTACAACGCTAGCCCAGTGCGGGCTGGTGGACTTCCCACGACTTTCGACGGGTTCTCTCAGACATGCAGGTTTCCTCACGATGTCTTCCCTCACAGCTCAGCAAGGATAATCATGATTGAAATTTAGCTTCACACATAACATCCAAAAATCCCAGAGCTGCGAGCCGAGGTTTGAACGTGCGATCCTCGTTACCGAAGCAAGCGTCTTTCCAACTTCGCTATCACTGCTTCTCAACTTATTGGTAAATTTATATGCCTTAATATAATATGTTAACTCCAATAACAAGACCCTATTAGAGCCACTCTCATAAATCAGAAACTTGAGTGCTATCATGAGACACACATATACCTACCAATAAAACCTTAATAATACAGTGTTAGTGAAATAACGGCAAAGCTCAGGCACCCCAACTGATATTAATCTATACTAATATTATAAATGTGAAAGTTTGGTTGGATGGATGGATGGATAGATGGATGGATGTTTGTTACTCCTTCACGCCCGAACGGCTGAACGGATCTGGATGAAATTTGGCACAGAGATAGATTATAGTCTGGAATAGCACATAGGCTACTTTTTATCCCGGTAAAATGTATGGTTCCCGTGGGATAGATGTTTTAATTTTTCATACTTTTTATCGCGGGTAACACCGCCGGGCGCAGCTAGTCATAAATAAATGCTCCTCATTAGTGATGACACACAAATAATACTTGCATGAATAATTTAAACTTTTTTTTTTGATATCCGATATGCTCTAATCAAGGAATAACTTTTTTAAAGTACGCTATTTAAAACGCAACAACAACGCAACATGTGGCTTGACAACACCTTGTAGGTATACTGCGAAATTTAATACGCTTACAGTAATTGACTCGCAAAAAGGACTTCTTACCATTTCGCCTCGAGTTTATTGGTCCTTGAGTTTTTATGGCCTTCAGGTTTATGAGAGCGTTTTTATTCAGCACTCGTATCCATGGTAACGTTTTAAGGATTATTTTTTACAATATACTATTTGACTGTGTATAAAAAACTATCTTACATTTTATTATATTTTTTTTTATATCGCCGGACGAACACACCACCTATACGGTCCCACACTAAGCAACAATATGTTTAATATGATGCTAACAATATAGTTCTTTCATTGTAAATTCCATAAAATTTGACGATAAAGTTTAAATAATTAAAAATACCGCCAAACTCGGCCTCCGGATCACGTGACCGTGACGTCAACATTGCACTCAGATAAACATCCAAACATTAATACCTACGTCTGTTTCAAAGGCTTCTACTGTTGACGTACATAAAGTTGCTCTTCATTGTGTATAACGATAATAATAGTTACTAATGGCAAAAAAAAACCACAATAAATGACTGAAAGCACATTAATATCCCAAATATTACCAAACTCGTATTGACAACCTGACACTGATTACGACGGAGTGACGTCACAACGCATCAACCAACAATCCCGAGCGTTTTTGATCACGTGACCGAACCATAAAAAACATTATTTTATTTTATGATTTCAAAGAAAATAATCCATGATTTGTAGAAAAATGAAGACTAATAGTTATAAAAGAAGATAGAAGATAGAAGAAGATAAGAATAGTATATTACCCAGTAACATCGACAGCAACAAAGTATTGGTGAGCTCCAAACTAGACAATGTCTGTATCTTGGAGCTCGTTACACTAATTAAGGTACAAGTATAATGTTTGATATATTTGTGTGTGTATGTGAAAGCTTTAAAGCTTATTTTTCATACAGTCAAACACTATATTGATGCCGTCTCATTAGTGAATCCAATCACTAATAAAATATACATGTTATTTTCTTTAGTATAAACCTGTAGGTACCATTATTTTATTTTGCCGAAATTTTATCCTTACTGAATAACTACGCTCTTGATATTTTTTTCTTATGGCAAGACGTCTTTGGATATAAAAGCGCCCGACACTATATCGTATTCTGAATTTGATGGATGAATATTTTTTATGAAAAAGATTATTACTACAGAATGTACTCTTCCATACCAAGGTTAATGTTTAGTGCATTTTAATAGCCAATAAAGAGGTCTAACGACATATCTCAGTAATTTTTATGAATGCTGATATCATCACATATGCGTGGGGAAAAACCTAGGATATGGGACCATAAAACGTAGCAGTGCAGCATTCCCTATTAAACTAAACATTAATAAACATCGACTCGCCAATTTATTTACAGGTTGACATACTACAAGTGGCGAAATATGCAGGCATTGCAGTCCACCTCTCCCTCCCCTTGAGGGATTGTGGGCGTGCTGTTATATTTATGTCGAAAAAAATTATCACGTGTAAAAATGTATGTAGGCACAAACAAATATGAACAAATAAAATCTACTTCAAATCAAAAGTATTCGTAACTCGCTAAAACTAATTTCAAAACAGTACTCACTTCGTCTAAGCTAAAGTGCCTAGTTACGGTGATATCCATTTTGATAATTTAAATTATACTTTTCAATTAGATGAAACAGCCACGACCGATCGCCGACGCGTCTACGAGACGACTGACAGAAAATAGGAAATAGATGTGTCGCGTGTGTTTGTGCGGAATAAAAGCTTTGTGGTCCAAGTCCAACGGAAATTAACACTGACATAATATTTGGTGCAGGTAAATATGGAAACCTACGAATAAATCTCGCTGATGGAACATAACTGTTGGATGATCTGCCTGGTGTACTTATCTACTTTAATAAAGTCCCAGATTAATAAGGCTATAAAGCCATGGAATCCGGCTACATAGATTTTCAATTTGCGAACTTATTTGTATATCTAGAAAGGTTGGTATTGATATCATAGATACTTTAGTATCTATACTTATGCAAATATATTTTATGTATTAAGGAAAATGCGGCCTTTTTGCTTGGATCACTATTATACTACTAAAAAGCTTCAAAAGGGAATACCGGGAAAAATCCAAAATGCTACGGAGAAATATTTAAACAATGGCTACAAAGACAATGTAATACATTTCTTTCGTGACATTTTTGGGACAGTGATTTATAAGCTCTTCTCATTGAAGCAACAAGATCCATCTAGATATGAATTGAAATAGGTCAAGAAAACTGGATTATTTTCCTTGAAATGTTTGTACAGAATAAATATAAATTTAATTTCATAAAACGTAAAACCGTTTAAAATATAAATTATTATTTGCACTGCAGCTATCAAACGGACTTCCAAATTATCGCCAGATGAACACTCCAACTGGCCCAATCTAAGCAACTCTTGTTTTATTGGTACCGTATATTTAACAATTACAATAATTACCGACTTAGAACACAAAATTATAACTAAAACATATACTCATTTTGAGGAAGACTAAGAAGTTGTTTCGGCGCTGTGAGGTGTAGGTACGTTATATGATACCTATATAATACCTCAAGTAAGTATATAGATGTTAAATGTACATGACTCGAGTACAAACATTCGTGCTCATTACAAAAAGTTTGCTCCGACCGAGATTATCGGGATTCTCGGTACAGAAAGCGGGGTCATTACCAACTGGTCCCCCCCAGCCATCTATAAAATTGATCAAGTAGTTAGGTATGCTGAGACGTATAAGAAATTGTAGGATTCCCTAGTTTTCCCAAGTAGTTTTCTGTACCCTGACAATATCCCTATCCTTGTCACAAAGCTGCCGCTCTCTTTTGTCTTAACTCTGACTATTTTGCTGAAGTTAAATGAATACAGGAATCTGCTGCACATATCAAACATGCAAAACCATCGTAGTCTCAGAAATATACTTTCACCTTATGTGTTTAAATATGACCAAATACATTATGAATAAGGTCTAACATCCAAATTCATGGCAATATCAATTCTATTTCTAATGGAATGTAATGAAAAGTTATAGTTTCAATCGGTTCATTACTAACAATGAGGTGCACTAAAAAGCCTCTCCAAGTGACGTCATTTGAGTAAGTTTTCACGTATGGCGCACCCTGCCAATCGACAACCTGTTGATAGTCCTATCCTTTCAACACGATGACAAAAAATATTTTATCATGATCAGAATAAGAAAATTACTTCCTAATAATAGGTATATAAAAAAGAAAACCGTCATAGTTACAAAGGTGATGCCTCCTACGTTGAATCATAAAGAAGCCAAAATCGATCAAGACCCACGTAACTGACTTTCAATCTACGCAAGCATTTGATATTGTTTACGATTTTTTTTTTTTTTTTTTTTTTTTTACCCATTTTCATTTCATCATGTCACATCCATTTTTGTATTTATAATATGTATTTATTGAATGTTTAATTGCTATTAATTACTTGACACTGGCAAAATACCCGCTAAGTTGCGGGTGAGGCCATATTCATATCCATTTTATTTCATCGCATCTCATTTCGTAAAGAAAGAAGAAGAAGATATTGTTTACATGTTGGAGTATAAAGGGCACAAGCATTGGCTCGTGAAGATTTGCAACACACTAGTCAATATTGATTTTGCGAGGAAACAAGGCAATTAACGACCACAGAGTTTGAAATATGAATGCATATTAAAAAATTATGTTTACTAAATAGTACCAGTTAAGTATTATGAGGGTTTAGAGGATTTTAATTTTAAAGAATTCCCAATTATTGTCGTCTTAGTATTTCCCTTTTTATAATTTCAAATTAACAACGTACTTTATGTACTCTACCCTTGTAACAGGTTATTTTGATTGTGGTGTACCAGTTTGGGTGGTGAAAAAAAAAACCTTCTATATTTGACGACCTGATTGGCCCAGCTGGTAATGATTCTGCATTATGTACGAAACGTATACTGTATGTGAATCCTGATTGGGGTAGACTAGTGTGATGAACATAAATATTTGTACCCGATTCATAGTCGTTTATTACCCATGTAATTCTTTATATATGTGAATTGTCCCCTAGGTCATGTATGATACCCATAGTATGGAACCGCGTAGTTGGTGTTTTCGTCTAGCGATATTATCATTTCGATAATATGAAATATTTTGAGCGATTTCTGTTATACAAAAAACACTATTAGTAATATGAAGATGATTTTGAAAACATGACGACACGATCCTGTTACTTTACTATGAGCCAAGTTTCCTTTGACAACATAGTTGTTTGCGTTTGCTAGTCGCGTAGGGAATCCGAATAATCCGTGAGTTGAATATTTACTGTCATTCGGTCTACGATGAGCCAGATGTTCCGCCTACGCAAATCGTCTGGAGTAACACCCACATAGGGCCATCGTAATGTTGCCATTAGATAACAATAATCAAACAATACCTGTTGATGTATTCCTTTTGCACTTCAATAACACAATTTATTTCAATTAGTATCGCTAATAGTCCACAATTGATGATAATGTTTTCTCTAAACCACTCAGTACACGATAATTGTAATGGGTAACTACATCGTCTACGTATCAAAGCAAATACACTACGAGATCTTACAATAACATAATAACATATGGTAAGTCTCAAATCTGCCTAAAACTCGTTTAACACACCATAGTGAATTGTAATACAGACTTATTATTAAAGCTTGACAGATTTGGGTACAAGAAACGACACAATATACACAACAGAGGAATTTGATGCTACGCATGCGTTACTTCCAATGCGCATGCTCGGGGCCGATATCAATATGATGTTATCGCGACGGAAGGTCGCTGTTCAATGGGTTAAGGGAAAATTCATGAATGAAACTGGACCTGTGAAGATATGATTGCAATTAGTAAAATTAAAAGTCGAGCGGGAGTCATAACAAATGTGAATCATGACATTGAAATTCAATTGTTTGATGATTAAGAAATACGTTTCATAAACACCATTGCTTCACAATAACTTAATATTTTGTTTGATTTTGAACAAGAAAAGTGTATTTACCATGAAATGGTTTAACTATGCAATAAATATATACATTCGTATAGAATTCATGGATAAGTAAATTTATTACTCGTACAGACCTGTAACAGTATAAGCTGTAAAAGAAATTTCTAGAATTATACAAGCACTTTGATTAGTGTGGAATACTGATGAGTGAAAAAACAATAATGATATTTTCAGTATGTAAAAGAAATAGTAGCAAGTTTAAGACATACCGTTGCAGAAATGATTACAATTAAATTGCAAATTGAGACATCTTTCGTGTTTTAAGCAAACTTTGTGTATTTAGACAGAAAAAATAACGTTTTTCGAATTCCCCACCCGCCTACAAAACTGTGTATCCAACGTACTGGGCGGGCGGGCACCGCTCATATATACACCAGTAACTTATCTAATTCATTACAAATAACACAGATGGCGCTAACAAAATGGGCAGTTAACTTAGGAAAATATTATGCCCATATTAATGACTTATAACAAATAAAATTATGGCTGGCAAAACAAAATGATTCAATTATTATGAATTCAACAAAATCTTAATATTTATTTTGCTAAGCCTACTAATTTATATACATTTAAATTAAAACACATGAAACCAAATTAAATTTGTCAAACTATCTTAAACTACGTACATAAAACTTAATTAATGTGCACTTAACATGGTACCAGCTGAATTTAATTCTCGGTACCATTTGAGACAATCTTGAAGGGGACCGTTGTACGTAAGCTATTAATTAGAAGCATCAGCGTGGAATCTCATACGATTAGTAGTGTAATGGAGCGTAGAGATGGGTGAGACGTTGATGTATGTACCTACGCGTAGCAGACGTGCGCTCTACGTACATTGTATGGTAAATTATGTGTTTTCTTGGCTCATTGCGAGTAAAGAATGAACTGAATGAGCTTCTTAGATTTGTAATCACGTTTTGGTATTTTGATTGAAGTTCATGGTATAGTTCCAAAAATAATCAGATCAATTATTTGTTATAAGCGTACGGGGTCAGTTCTTTATTTCTATAGTTTCATGTGATTTTTATTTTTTATCCTTGCTCTCTTTACATTAAACATATGCATTTCTAATACCAAAAGATGTTTGAAATTGTCATATGAAGTCCCAATAAAAAAACAGAGTTCCACAATGCTCTTTAAAAACGTCCACCGAGAAGCTCCTTGTTTGTTCTGGCTGATGAGTTGTTTGCGTTGTAAACGAGACCCGTATTTATAAAATGTATCCCTACGTTTTCTAGCTATTGCATACGGAATTTCCTTGGTCTTGCGGTTTTTAGTTCCTTTTCAGATATGAATACTAGATTTGGAAATAGGGATCGTATATATTTTCGATATGATTTCCATTCAATTTGGACTGTATAGAAAATATATATTATCTATACAGTCCAAAATTAAATGTTGGAAAATATATTTCATGATTAAGTAGATGTAGTTTTTCAATATCTAAATAATTATATGTCCGCCTGCCTTGTTACAGATCGGTGATGTTTTTGCTTCGCAGTACATTCCTGTAATGCGATCACTAGATGAGCTACCTTATTTCGGTGCCGCAAGCAAACGCAACTAAAATATATGGCCTTCTGATATCATAGAGCAACACATACTAATGGAAATAGAGTAATAGAATAATATAATGACGCTCGTAATAGTGCGAAAAAGTTTTTTAGTGAAACAAAAAAAATATGTCCTCAAAATTGGAGGATTCGCAACAGAAAAACGTCTGCGGATCAGCTAGTTCAAATAAAAAAATGTTAACAAGATTTCTATTATTTCAGTATTAGATTCGTTCATTCAGAAGCATTTAGCGTAATTCAAGACTTATTTTTTAATAACATACCATGTAACTACATGTAATCTACATCAACCTTAACTTGGAGATCACGTTCGCTAAATCTTGCAACATACTACGCTACCCCAAATTAAAGATAATTGCTTCTCGCACAGATCACGTTATAATTCGAAGATACAATCCCGGTCACCTGACGCCGGAATAAATTTAGGATCGCATTAGATCAATAGTTCCGCCTCTGGCTATCGGATCTCACTGAAAGATGGATTACCGGCCAAACTGAGATTAATTACATTGGCCTCTATACAGACATCGGAGTCTGTAGGTTCAATTAGGCGGTTACATTATTCAGGAGGAGGGTCTAGATTAAACGCCGTTTTTGTTAAAGATCCCACATCAATCTAGTGGTCTTAAGGGTTTGTGTGAATCTTTTGACCGGTTAGGACTTAAAGTCGGAGAATGAGATGGTTTGTTGCCTAGTAAATGTTAGAGCTTGATGGAATCAATCTCCAGCTTTCAAATCTATTCTGAATTCTATTCTCCTCTTTGTGTCTGCAAAGAACAATATAATTTACACTCGGATATTTTCCCGATTCTGATATGTGTTTTGAATATTATAGTTAACTTTTCTGGTTTTAAATGCCCTTATTATTTTATTCATATCATCAGTACCTACACAAATTGCTTTTTCATGATTTAGCAAACATTGTTTTTTTATAATGTTGTTAGATAATGACATATGTCCGATAACAATAATGTTGTTACGTTTTTACGAGTCATTTCATATTTATGTATTTAAAAATATCTGTCGTACCTACTTTTAGGACATAAAACAATGAGGTTTCTTTTTTAAATTTCAATTTTTACAAACATACACAATGTAGGGTACAATATTCAGAACAATACTGGAAATGGCAATCGTTAATTACAGTGTACCGCTTAACCGCAAGCGGCGTTGTGTACAAACATTATATTCCTGATAATGGCATATATTTGCCGATATAGCAACATTTTTTGTTCACATTGCGCGCTTGTATAAGTGCTAATTGTTATTTCTTATATTTACGCGAATACTACACAATGAAATAAAATGAACGAAGTCTGCAATCAGTGCACATGTACAGCATTGCACCCGCCATTACATCAGATTTGATAAACACCGAAAGAACACCGATTCCGACCAAGGATGATACGTGAGGCCATTGAAATTAAAATACATCCTAATTTCAATAGGGAAGATGGCTGGGTGCTACCATCGACTTGGGATCCAGTAATTAAAACCAAGCGCACCATTGTAAGACCTCAAGACACTGTGAGCACATTCTGCGTAGATCGGACCGCGAGCAACAACTAGATATGAGGGTACCACAGTTCGAACTATGACACTAGGACGTTAAACACCAAGGATCGTAAAAACATAAAATAAACGCGATAAAATCCGCAAATTTTGTTTTATTTCAGTGTTTATTGTAATAGAAAGAAATAGTATTACCGCAACAGTGGCAAGATTGTCCATATAACACGATTTCAGTCGGTTTCCCTTTCCAAATTAAAATTTGGGTGCCTTCTTGCTTGAATACGATTCCTTTTTGTGTTCTACGAATCTTGTCGTCTTCCTTATAAATAAATTATTTTTAAAGGAAGATCTAGACTACATAGAGAATGAGCGTTTTTTCAAGCTTTTGTGCACTCGCAGGTAAGAGTTTTCCTTGTGCGAATATCCACTTTACCCCTTGAACCACAATATAATAAAGCTCTATTCACATTCAAAATAACGATAAAAAAAAAACTTATTATTTTAGAATTGATATCATTATATATGGTACACATAAGGGCTTGTATACATACTCAGCGTAATGTTCTCACCGTGCCAAGCAAAAATAGAGCGAACCCGCTGAGATATGAAACCGAAAGCCTTTGAATTTATGAACGCTTGAATTTTGTGCATAATAGTTGAGATGAATGGTGGCTCGTTGAACCTGACATCTACTACATGCTTCACAAAATCATGGCATATCATTCTAGTAACATAATGTAAGATATGACGGAGATCTGAGGTAACAAACATAACAAAAAAATACAACCGAATTGAGAACATCCTACTTTTTAAAGTCGGCTAAAAATCAACTGAGCCTATTCTTATAATTTCATTTCTATTCTAAGTATGAGGTTGCTCTATAAGTATTTTGGATTTAAAAACTATACATTACCTTACATGAATATGTAATTACCATGTTGGATGAAACATTTACGTTTCAAATCGATAGCTTCCTTCTTTACTACTGATGGTAAAAAAAGATCACAGTATAATAGGATGCCAATTTAGTGGGAAAACTGCAGTGACTTACACAAGCTGATGTTGCGTATATTTTTCAAAATTATCTAAGCTCATAAGAAAGCAGTCCTTATAGTCACGAGTGCGATAAGGTCGCACAATGCACCTGTCGGGACCCATTCAGCCGCACAATTGCTCTGTTGTGTCAGTTTATTTAAGCCATTATAATGGCTCCTACCTCTTTATAAAACTTTGCATATTTAAACTCAGTATACAGTTGAAAATGCAATGCATTTAAGTAAGTTTTACGGATGCTCATTTGTCTCCAAGGTGCGCAAATACAATGATATGAGCTATTTTTGATTGTTCCAGCCTAGAAAATAACTGCTAGCAACTGTTTAAAAGCATCCGGTTTTTTTGGTGATTTACAGCTATATAATTAGCTCTTGTATTACTAACGTCTTCTCAATATTATAGAAAACAGGTATGGTACTGACGGTACAGACGGTACCGGAGCATAAAAAATATACGTATCTCATCTACTACTTTTTTTTTTACTGAAGCCTCTGACCTTTTTGGCGCAGTACATAAGTAACATCCTGAAAATTCTCACAACAATTAAGCTAAACAAAAAAGAAAATATAGTCATTAGTAGCAGTAATTGGCGTATAGAGTCGCCTTTTTCCCTAATTGCCACAGCTCGGTAACGGACTCGAACCAATTTTGTACCACGTATCTGCACAATAATAGAATTAATTAAATGTTACAATGATAATATGACAAAAAAACAAAACGTGATTTTGAAGAAAATTAAAATATACATTTAACAAATTATGTTTATTTTTGGTTTTCCAGATAAAAGATATCCGACAGTGTGTATACGACCCTATTTTCTAATATTTGATTTTATTGTTCAACTTCTCTTGAGCGGTGTTGCCTGTTGCCGTCACTGAAGCGACAAGTTCGCGTCTAAGTGGAACACGTTTCAGGCGAAATTAAAACCACGAGTTACGTATAAATAGATACTGTGCTACCACGAAACATTATTTTAAGTCCTTGCAACACGAAATTCAAATTATCCGAACTCTAATTAAAATACTCAAGTTAATTGATTAAACGGGGCATTCCAGTTAGAGCACGGATTTGAATATCACCAATAGTATTCCACGTAGAGCACCCGACGGATTCATTAACAATAAAAAATAAAAATAATTTTATTCTATTCCACTCAGCGCACCAACAGTCATAATGCATATGTAGACAGACGTTTTACCGAATAAAAGTCCACTTATGCATTATGACCGTTAGTGCGCGCTAAGAAAAATATAATATATTTCTTTTTAATTATGATTGTTGGCGCACCCGTCGAGTGCTCTAAGTGGAATACTAGTGGTGATATTCAAATCCGCGCTCTAACTGGAATTCCCCTATTAAATAAACAATTGAACTAGTCTGACAGTCAGTCTCTTGTTCCATTTTATCACAATAATAATGGCGGGTCTATTTTAATTACCTCATACAATTTACGGTATAATGGACTCGGGATGATACCAGTAACATATTTTAATTTACAATACTATAAGCCAATGAAATTAAAAGTGCTGGATAAATAATTCATTTTAAATTAAACATTTGGCTGGCATACACATCTATATGAAAATTGAATACCTCATTGTGCCACTTTTTCATTTTCACGTATTATAATAAGAGAGGGCTGTTATTTAAAATTCCACTCAGCACTCACCATTACCCTATCAACCACGTGGTAGACAGACAGAAGATAACACATACGTGACAAATATAATATTGAGTGGAGTTGCCAGCCTTCTTGATTTTCTACCTTTTTTATTACGTCGAATGTGTGTAGCATAATGCTACTTTTAAATACCTACTATTCAAACTCGAGCTCGGCTTATAGGCTAGTAATAATGGTATTATTGATATTATTACTAGGCTATTTCCACCATATCGTCCGCCTTCTCATACCCTACAAGCGTAGTGGACTATGCCCTGAATCCGCCTTGCATTGATGGATGTCTGTGCCCAGCAATCTTTGAAACTATTTATTATTGAAATATTCCATATTTAATCCTCTAGTAATTTATCTAAAAATAATGATTGCTTACCCCGGATTTTTTTTTAATATGTTTACCGATCTTTAAAGTTCAACCTTCGAAGTGTTCATACATTTGCATTTTCTATAAGAAAAGTGAATTGTGATGTAAGTCGATTGTAAATTGATAAAAAAAACTTGAAATGGCATAAAATGTATGCAAATGTATGTTTAAGACTATTTTTTGTTATAAAGTCTTGTGTGCATCAATAAATTTGAAAAAACTATTATAAAAGAACTCTGGCAACACACAACACAGCCTTAAATCTTTCTATTCTATAAGCGTACATCTTTGAAATGAACAAAACATTACCCGTAAGACCTTCGGTTAAATAAGGCCTCTATGCCCAAAGAAAATCGTACAATAAAATGTGTTTCGGATCATACTAAAAATTTACAGCCGGCCTATAAACCATTTCTTTTTATATATTCCATTTATTTTGCTACGTACGTGAACGGATTAATTTAAGGCGATAGGTTATTCATCGCCTGAGGAATATTTCTTGCCTTCAAGTAGGATCTCCGAAATGGCACACGGAGGGAGGAAGCTTGGTAAACCAGATTAGGGTAGACTGTAATGTGTCTGAGTCAACCTCGTCAACAATTTAGTTAAGGATACTAAAACTTAACGAGGTACGCCGCTTATTAAAAAAAAGCGATGGTCCATCGATTATACACCGTGATATAATGTAGAAATCCAGCCTATAAGCTATAGTTAGTGCATTACTGCAGCATATTAGCCATCGTTAATGCTTACAGCATTTACGGGCGGGATTTTAAACGGACTTTAAGCTTCGAAAATAACTTGTTTTTTAAACATTCAACCTCCTGTGTTTTTCTATAGCAAATTTGATTACATCTTTAAAAATATGATTTCAACAAAGCAACCTGCAAAACAAAACCGGTTTCCGTGGATCTCGAGTAAAATGAATTGACGAAACTTGGACTACTTCGTCCAAGTTTCGACGAGGTTTGGCCAAGTTTAGGTGTTTTTCGGCGAGAAACTTATCTCTGTAACTCTAAGCTATTCAATTATAGCGGTTTTGGGGAATATAAAATATGCTAACAGGTGTTTGTGGGCGTAACGAGAGGAAATTTATTTTGTTAGGTACAGTGATATTTTATTATTCATATTTTGTCAGCGTTTTTGTTTTTCTCATAGCGCAGGTAAGCGTTGACAGGTTACATAAACATTGTAACTAAAAATAACCGTTATAAACGGTGAAGGAAAACATCGTGAGGAAACCTGCATGTCTGGGAGAACTCCTCCAAAGACGTGCTAACTCCGCTAACCCACAATGGGCCAGCGTGGTCGACTATGGCGTAATTCTCCTTGCATTGATGGGAGGCCCTTGCCCAGCAGTGGGACATTGAAATTATAATAATTTATTAGTATTCGTGGTTACATACGAGTAAGATTTTATTTCTCGACAATGTTTGAATACTTAAATAACATACCTATTTAATACTGAGTTACAAAATAAGTATCTTGGTAACATATAGTTATTCAGTACAGACGAATACTGAATTGTTTTCCCAGTAGGTGGTACAGTCAAGTCGTGACGTGAATTATGATTGGAGATGTTTCCTGCTCTGGGCTTACTACTCCTGGCATGAGCAATGACTTACAAACAAATGCAAACGAAAAATATTCCTGCTAGAGACAAACATTGTATGACGAGTAAGAATGTTTGTATCCGAGTCGTGGATGTTTAATATCTATATACGTATTATATACTGATTTCGACCGCATTCCATTGTACGATTCCAATAATACAAATGTTGCTTACTCTCTCTACGACTCTACACGACTCTATAGTTGGTATGTTCATCTGGCGATACTATTATTATTACAATGCCACACGGGCTATACCCGGATCTTTAGAAGGCTTGCGCGGGGACATGGATCCAACACGTAGAGGCCCTTTTTGAGAATTTTAATGTTACGTTAGCCACCTGCTGGGGGTCAACTGCTGAAAATGATAGCATAAACAGCGAATTGACCTCAGCAGGCATAGGAACTATTGCAGGAATATGGAAACATAATTGGGACTATGATTTGAGGTTCGGATGGACATGAGATAGGACTGTTGGGAGGGTTGCGAACATCTGTCATAATCAGCTTTTATCTAATAACCATTGGCAAGTGGTGACTGACCGCTCTTTATTATTGATACTATTACATCAACCGCGATCTCCAAAGGATTACCTTGATCATCACCATCATCAGAATGACTTGAAGTGATAGGTATATTCTAACAAATTACCATATTAGTCATTTGTCTTGACTCACGATAGTATCTATCCAGTTATATACAGTATTATCCAAAATGTACTTGATTCGTAGCTTAGTAAATGTACGTAAAAGCCTGTCCACCGAATTGCACCAATTTGTGTTTAACCGCTGCACGGGACGGACGCATTAATTTGCCTTTTATCACCGCTTAGGGCGAATTCATCAAATTATACAGACCGACAATCGTTCCTCATTTGGTTCACAATGGTCGCGAACATATGCGGAATTTACAACTTTGTGGCTAAAATAACTAGAGCAACGAACCTGGTAAATATACTTAATCATCCCATTTCTCTGTACAAATACAAAAAAAAGATAATAAATTAATTAAAACAATGTATTTATAGTCACCATGGGAACCGTAATTACTTTGTTAACTCAGTTTTATTGCGTTTTATTTTTAACTTTAAGTGGCAACCCGTGCGTAGTGCGAAAGAGCTAGCATGATTTTGACCGACATTTAGTAAAAATCAGCGATGGAGAAAATGCTTGCTTACTTAGTTTGATGGGCGAAGTCAAAATAATTGCTTATTTATAAAAAAACAACATCAATGAATACCTATTAACCAACATTAAGAATTAAGATTATAAAGCAAAAGCATCTAAAAATGTCTTTAAATTTTCTTAATTTAACCAAAACGTCAAAAAAGCAAAGTAATGTATTTTTCAATTCATATTTTTTTTATTAATCCTGTTTCACGGTTTTTAAGATTATGAGCTCGGGCTTCATGGGACCAAGTATCAAATTATTCGATACTGAGGTCTGATTGGTAACCCATACCTATATTGGCATAAGTGGCCTCTTGACCACATACCATGAAATGTAATAGAGAATAATTCCTTACAACACTGAACCATTTTTTTATTTAAAGAGAAAATTCTTCTATTCGGATAAAATAATTTCAGCTTTAAGACTTATACATACGATAACCTAAAAAATTAAAGAGTGACTATTGAAATAATTCTGATATAAAAACGAGCAGATATGGCAAGCCCTAGCACTTTCTCTTAGTGGTTTTATAACTAAAACAAATTTTCGGAAAAGAATATTATTCTGACACGTGTAACATTAATTAACCATACTTCCAAAAACTGTTCCCGAAGGGTCCGGGACACTCGAGCCAGGTAATCAGGACATCATGGGCCAAGTTAAATGGAAAAGTTTTTGTAAGCTTTGCTTTATGCATGCCCTTTGGGCTAGCTTGGCCTTAATAAGCGCTACGTTTGGAAGTTGTCCGCTCGTAAAAAAGTTGCGTGTGAGTCAGGGGGCTAATGGAGGCAATGGAAGGCTTATTTAAAATGTGTTCTCTGGTTTCTCCTCAAGTTGTAGATGTAGAGACAATTTTAACATTTTTGGGCCCCCTGCCGGCCGATGGTGGTGGGGATTTGCTGAGTGCTCTCTTATACCAGTTTAAATTTAATTTATTTTTAATTAATTATATCTTTAGTTTATATATTTAGTAACTTATAATAAAACTGAAACTGGCTGAATACTAATCTATACATATAAATAAAATTGGAGTGTCTGTTTGTAATATTAAAATAACCGCTTTTTACTAAATGCATTTGGATGTATACACGGTACCTATACCAAAAGAACCTTTTTTAAAAATTTTGTCTGTCTGTCCGTCTGTCTGTCTGTCTGTCTGTCTGTCTGTCTGTCTGTCTGTTTGTTCCGGGTAATCTCTGAAATGGCTGGACCGATTTTGACGGGACTTTCACTGGCAGATAGCTGATGTAACAAGGAGTAACTTAGGCTACTTTTATTTTAGAAAAAAAAAAATAGGATCTCACGAAAAAAAATTTAAAACCAATGTTGCAGCGCAGCGCCTGATTATGTTTGATAGCAACAACCTGCAATGCGTCCCGCGGGCTCAGAACACGCGAGCAGGCTGTTGTCAACGGTTGTCTTTGTTAAATACCACGCGGACGAAGTCGCGGGCAACAGCTAGTTTAAAAATATAAGCATAGGGGATACAGAGGACCATTTTTGGATTCTTTCATATTATTTTTTTGCACATCACGTGAAATCTACAAGACTTGCCTGGTATATGCTTATAATCAATGGCAACATTTTGGATAAGCCCGGGAAAACAAAGGATTCCACGGCATAACCAATAAACTAAAGTCACGCGCACAAAGTCGTGAGCACCGCTAGAAATAAGAATATTTATTTGCAATTTTCCCCACGTTCCCATCGCACTGACCCAAATGGTTTGGTGAAAGTGAAAAATATTGTAGTCTAACCTTTAGGACATTTAACAAATCATTCAGGGGCCTTATCCATTCGTTTCGGTGCCCCTAATAGGATCAATCGACGCCTACGTTGGACGTTATTGGACTCTGAAATGTTTGGGGATGTGATTCCGTGCTATTTTTAGATGGGATTGAGTTATTTACAGAGAAAAGTAAATATATTTTTCTAATAGCGTCTAATAGCGTCAGGAGGATTAGCTATTAGTTGTATCGTGTATTCTAAATATGGAGTTGTCAAGGTCCCCTGTTCACGTCACGTAACATGCCATAAACCAGGATTCGCAAGAGCCTACGGCAAAGGGCGTAACTACCCATCTTATCATCATTTTGGGCAACGCGACGCAGCCGCCGGCGCGCCAACACAGATCAGATATCTTGTATACATGGATTAAGGAAATACATTTTGGACACGTTAATTTGAACTTTAAGAGGAACACTATTGATTAGCACAATTATCAGTTTTTTTTAATTAACCATCACTCCATAATGACTAGTTTCCTTCAACCTTTTTAAAGTTAACGCATAAAAGACTGTTACACTGGTAGCACAGCCGGCTGTAACCAGACAAAATATGAGGTAAATCGATTTTGGCTCTTTCCCTCGTATGTATTACGGAATGGAGAGAGCGACTCGGTTAGACATAATCCGTGACATAGGTTCTGTCTTGACCTGAATGCTGGCCCTTCTGCAAGTTTGAAACTACTAAATAAATCTATTTGCTACTATTTAATACGTCATCCGTTACATCAGCTCTCCTCCTCAGCGTGACGATAAGGCGCGCGGCGCCGGGACGTCGATAAGATTCATCAATGCTTAGGGGATCGCATTTCGAAATCACTAAGCAGCATCGTAACACAAAAAACACAACCACGTAAACTAAATCAACAGACGATGTGTTGTTCAGAAAATACTTCCCATGAAATTATATCATGGCGTAAACAACTTATATTTTATTACAAACTAGTCGTCCCGGCGATCTTGGTACCGCCTTAGAATTAAATGTACGAGAAAATAAATCTTCATTATAAATATATCAGTGAATTTTCCCATGTTTTAATAGTTATTTTGCTATTCGGTGGGCAGACAATGTAAAAAATTCAAGATCTTAAAATTCGGCCGTTTTTGAGTTATGAATAGTGTAACTAACACGACTTTTATATATATATATATATATATATATATAAAAGTCGTGTTAGTTAGTTATAACATATATATATATATATATATATATATATATATATATATATATATAGACAGAAGATAGACTGTATCAAACAGCATCAAACCATTGCAAGACCTCTAGACAATGTGAGCACATTCTGCATAGATCGGACTGCAAACAAAAACAAAATATGAGGGTACCCCAGTTCAAACTTTGACACTAAGACGTCAAACTCCTTAATCCTCCCGTGACCATGGTTGCTGTAAAGCAGCCGAAACGTCGGGAATGTAAATACATAAAATAAACGCGATAAAATCCGTAAGATTCGTTTTATTTCAATGTGTGTAATCGTGTAAATATAAGAAATCAATAAGCATAAAAATCATAAAAAATCCTCCGTCGAATTAAGAACATCTATTTTATCCGTTCCATCCACGTTTTAAATATAGAATGAGAAGGCTCCTTCGAATAGCGCCTATAATTCATCGTGGATCAAATGCCATTATCCTAATTTCTTGTTTCTGATTGGCTTTGTAATTAATAGTTATAATTAACGTGAAAAATGGCTTTGCTATAGATAAATGTGATAATTTATGCAAAAGTGGCCAACTTAAATAACAAAATTACTAAACTTGATTACATTTTGATACGATAGTCGCCTCTTAGGCCTCTGCCTCGAATTTTGCGGGCAGCGGGGCGGCGGCGGCGCGGGAGCGGCAGGATCTTATGCGTAAAATCAAATGGGGCGGCCAACGAGCCCCGCTCCCGCGCCGCCGCCGCCGCCGCCCCGCTTCCCGCAAAATTCGAGGCTGAGACCTTAAAGCAAAACGCAAACTCATCCACCAAAACTGTGAAACTCGACGCGACAGATTAAAGACAATTTCATTAAACAACAGCCAACAAACAACTGTCCGAGGTTCCTCAATGTTGTTCTGTTGGCCTACAATGCAAGCGATTTTCAACCTAAAAGCTTAACTAAAAGATAGGCCGTAACTACGATATAGTCACGACCATATTGGTTAAGATATCACGCATGGCTTTAGAGCCCAGTTTGTATTGAGAGTTGATTGCACAGGGGTCACCTGACGCTATGATTGTTAGAATAAAGTAATGATATTTGTAGTGGCGGAGGTACCCACCTACCAATATTGGATTCGCACAGGCACGCCCATCAATACGCAACACCAGCAGAATATTTCAATTGATCTTAAGTTTTGTTTCAGTTTCATTTCCAATTTTGAAAGGGATAGGGCTATGCAAGTAAATAAGATGGCTATCAGCTAATTTTAATTCTCTATAACCCTCTCTCCTAATCGGACGTCAGATCATTAATAGCACGTATAAGTGTAATCTTTGACGGCCTGATTAGCGCAGTTGGTAGTGACTCTGCTTTCTGCACCGAGTGTCCCGGGTTCGAATCCTGGTAGGGACAAGATTTGTGTGATGAGCACGAATGTTTGTACCCGAGTCATGGATGTTTAATATGTATATAAGTATTATATACTGAGTTCGCCCTCAGTCTATTGTACGGTACCCATAACATAAGCGTTGCTTAATGTAGGACCGTATAGTTGGTGTGTTCGTATGGCGATATTTATTTATTATAAAAAAAAACTTGTTAATGGTCTCAAATTATCATGTTATATAACTATTGTGCGCTCAGCAGGCTTGTGTGGTACAGCCCCTACATAGCGTTGAATGTAAATGTCTCGGTGCGGTCCGAAAACCAATTATTGTTGGGAACAGTGGTGCCACCTTTCGCGCTACCGTCTGCTTCCCTTGGTTTAATAACTCCTAACTTTTGAAATAATGACCTGCTGGACATTGAATTACGAGCTGTGCATACCGCAGTTCGTATTCACGAGGACATATTGTACAGCAGCATTTCTGGGAAAATTAGTTATACAAGAGTCGTATTGTAGATAATACGACTCTTGTATAACTATTTTTTTTAAATCGATCAAACTGGCTAGAACCTTGCTGACCTTTATTTATATTAGTACTTCTCTTGTATAGAATTATGCTTTTATCACTTTTTGTAATCTATGAACTGTATGAATCTGTAATCTATGAACAGTGAAGTGCTTTCTATCTGACATTCAAAATCAAGTTTGCCTTATCGTGCCTCGTTGCTTAGCTTCCTCGTGATTCTTAAAACTCAAAAATACGAAACCTCTTTCCTTTTCGTAAATAAAATATGATATATCGGATCTGGTGTCATGGCAGCGACACCGCCAAGTCATAAAAAAGAATGATACATTTATTGTGCGATTGACATATCTTTCTCAATATTATGATGTTAAGCGTAAGCTTACCGCAAACAGCGCTATAAGTGCAGATCATCCACATACCACTTCTAGTGTATTGTATTAGCAGGTACTGTAAACAATTTGGCATGTGCTATGAATAAATATATATTGTTAGACTTGGTTCTTATAGATCTCACAACTTTTAAGTGCTATTCCATCCCAAGACTTGGCCTTTTTACAAGAATTGTTTTTTAATGTTTACAAGGAAAGTAGATAAACTATTAAACACCTTTGAAAGCTTTTTGTCGGCTACAACAAATGGGATACAACGTCCGAATCCTCCACGCGATTCTGACAACCGAAAATCCATTTCACGATATCTGACATGGGATAATTTGCTACGACGGTCGAGGATCGGCGAAAATAAACAACACCCAATATTATGTTTTGTTTAGATAAAAGGAAATCTCTGGGTCAGGCCAACAATTCCAGTTATTAGGACGGTCCTAATCTTATCACTTTAGCAGTGAAAACCTTTTTTATAACTGTTTCCCCTAAAAATCAAGGAGATGGTTCAAACTCACAAAAGTTTCATGAGAGCCCACAGACTGGGTACGCATAAATATGCAATCGTAGGTACCCATTTGACATAACAATGAAAACTAAGAGTTGTTTACCCTCACAAAAATTACTCTACCGAATCCCTCTCAATCTCCCAGATCGATATCAACGGCGGTCTAAAAGCAATACATCAGGGAGCGGTGGGCAGTGGATCATAGACTGGAGAGGGATGTATATCTAGGAAGCCTCACATTAATCATACCTTGTCTCCTAGCCAGAATCTCTGCAAGTTTCTATAAGCAGCGGGCTTTATTGAGTAAATTGATGTTAGGGAAAGTAGTTGGGTAAAAACGTGAACGAGAAAATTTTAAGATGAAGATAAAATTAAAAAAATCGCAGCTGGCCTAATAATAGCCAAAGGCCTCAACAAATATCTTAAAAGCCAATCTGCTGGACCCTGGAAAGCCTTCGATGTGGTCTATTGGTCGATGGCAACGATTGTAGAGCCAACAAGACTAGCTATTTTAGAACTAATTATATAGTTTTGTCGCTTATTTCCTTCCATTTTAGTCTAAAATAGTCTACTATCAATTGGAGTAGGTACTTAAATAATAGCAATTATTTTAAATGCATTATTATTTATATTCCAAGCCGCGAATAAAAGCGTAGCATGAATTTATAAATAAAAAAAACCGTTGTTCAACCGCTTCGATATTTTTTTTCAATATGAGTTCCTACCTAGTTAGGAAAATCGTACTACTTTCATCTAACTCAACCAGAAACAATATCAGTTCAGTCCGAATAAAAAAATAACATTTAAAGAACTATTCAAATGTGGAATTCAAACTGAGATGAATAAAACAATAATACTAAACACTATACCAATAATTAAAAATAATTATTGCAACGAAGCACAGAGAGAAAAGCAAATAAAAGTTATCAAATAGGAGGTAATTGAAAACCCCACAATACGATCGAGGAACGCAGATAACAAGAGGCTTCTTTATTTTTCTTTACCTGCGCTGCATTCATCGGAATTGATTTTCAAACCTCTATTCCTATCAGTTAAAATTGATTGATAGAACTTGCATTGTTTGCTTCCGTAGCTCAGATGATAGATATAACATTTCAATTAGTTTATGCGATGTCTGGTGCATTGTGCTCTATTTGTGATTTGATTGTTCGTCAATGTTTAGATGGCAATCATCGTCTAAAAACAATTTTCGGGGTCGAGTCACCTTCGTCCGTAGGAGAATTAAGTACCCTCGAGATACCCTACACGTGACCCTGGGTGGTGCCAACCAGGTGACAACTCTACTGGTGGTAGGCTTCGGCCGTGGCTAGTCACCACCCACTGAACAAAGCCATGTCGCCAAGCGGCCTAGCCGTGTTCCGGCATGATGTTCGGTGTTGCCATTCATGGATGGCGGGTCAGATCAGTTGCTAGTGAATGTAGCGTCTCTATCTACTGCCGCCGTATTCCACCAAAAATGGGTAAGTCCACTGTAACAGCTCTATAAAACAGCAGTAGTAACTCAACATAACAACAATGCATTACGTCATACGCCATTCGAGTCCAGCACTACAATTTATTATAACAAATGACGCGGGTTGCGTTCTACGGAGGGATCAACCCGGATCTCACAGTTTATCATGTAAGGGACTCGAATTTAGAAGATATAGATGTGGGTAATAATAATATTTTTCAGATTTTAGCGGCAAGCGTTGGACATAGAATAGGTTATTGCACAGTCCTCTCAGACTTTGTTTTGGGTTTTGCAGAGGCATCTATCTTTTATGTAGACTATGTTTCGTCTAATTATTATAGTCTAGTGACACTAAAGTGCTAATGTTGGGTGTTACAGGGATTATATAAATAAACATAACGCTTAGAAGATTTTCTTCGGAACATGCGTCTCAAATTAATGTAATAAATTTTCAGGTTATACTTTGTTATAACATTACTGATAATAACAAATGTGAAGACATGGAAAATTGCCTTGATGAGATGACCACAGTAAAATCTGTCAGCTCGGAATTGCATGATTATAGATTTATGCGCTAACCAGACCGGCTTACTCATCTATTTGATTTAGTTAAAACATATAACTTGAAGAATATTAGACAGTTTTTATGATAACATTTATTTTGGATTCATTACTCGACGGCTCAATAATTTTTTAGCTTAAACAGGTGTTCTCTACAATGTATGACACTCGACACTCACCGAGATTTACAAACTCCCGGGACTCCGAAAAGCGCCTTGGCGTAAGGGCAACTAAGCGAGGGCGAAAATTCAGGGGTTTGCCTCGCACATTTGTATGAGAAGGATCAATTGGCCAGCTTCAACTTTGAACCGGGATACGAAAAGTTCTTGTTATTTAATTCCACCCTACGTTTTTACCGAGCGAATTGGGATTCATAGGGGACTCGGGACCTCCGCAGGATTTAGATTTGCGTGGAAACTTTTTGAATTCCAATGACTGCATATACGTACGATACGCTGGGCGGTATGTTATGGAAGGTTTTTCTTTTCTGTGGTTTTACTGCACTGTTTTATTTCATAACACGCTCTTTAGTATTTCAGAGATTATGTTAAGTTGATGGTCTCCAACCGTGAGATGCAGAAGCTTGAAAAATTCTTAAATCTATCATGTAAGCTATCTCAGTTGTAAGCGATTTTCGTTGAGAATGAAGATGTTTTGATAGTCGATTCAGTTTATATGTCCTATCAAATATGTACAGAGTCAAATCGATTGTGAGCAGTGATAGCAAAAGTTGGTAGACCGCTTGCCTCGGTAACGAGGGTCGCAGGTTCAAACCCCGGCTCGCACCTCTGGGATTTCTGGATTTCATGTGCGAATCTCATTTTCAACCATGATGATCACTTGTTAAACGGTGAAGGAAAACATCGTTGGGAAACCTGCATGTCTGAGAGAACCCCTCGAAAGATGTGTGAAGTCCGTCAATCCGCACTGGGCCAGCGTGGTGGACTATGGCCTAATCCCCCCTCGCATTGGGGGGAGGCCAGTGCCCAGCAGTGGGACATTAAAAAGGGCTCGCATTAGAATTTAACTAATGATTTATAGTCTAACGTGGTTTGAGTTATTATGAAAATTCTAACTACGTGACGTTCTATCGTTGTCAGGGCTTATGTTTCTATTGGGATAATAAATACGGCTAATCTTATTGGTATTCTCTTAGGCTTAAAAATTTTTAATATAGATAGTGGATAATCTGAAGATTGTTTAACATTGTTTCAACTCACATTATAATTTGTATAATTTGTAATAATAAATTCAATAGCTACGTGGACGCGCTATTATTATTAATTTATACTGTAATTTTATCTTTTAACTTTTAACTATCCTATGATATATATTTTTTTATATTCATGCGAATACTACACATTGAAATAAAACTAATTTTAAGGATTTTATCTCGGTTATATTATGTTTTTACGTTCCTGGCGTTTCGGCTGCTTTACAGCTTTGTCTGTGATATGCTTTGTAAAATATGTCTTCTGTAAGATCGAACGGCTGTTAGGTCCGTGACACCCTATTTGACCGTGACCCCACATCATTGGCCTCATCCAAAACTCATGCATTTTATTGATTAGCTCAGGTCAGCGCTGCACCGTATGTTAAGAAATAAAAAACTGCTTCCACTGTTGACGGTGTTTTAATCTTCTTCGAGTTTACAATTATAGTTTGCAATAATTATGTTAAGTTTAAATTAAAATTATATAAAAATGTCGCGTGCGCACCGCATCGCGTTAATCGTTGAATCATAGAGAATATAAAAACAAAAACTAAACTTCTAGGTTGCCATAGACAAGAGCATCTTCTTTTTTAATAGTGAAGTGCTTAGGCTTCAACATCGTATCTGCTACCACCAAGCCCAAGATAGGACTTTTATTGGTTATCTGACGTATTGCCACGAGTTATCCTTATTCCTCTTACTTGTATTACAATGTATTATTTTAGTGTCTCTTTCGTGAGTAAGAACGAAATAAATTTTATACTTTTCCTTTTTACTTTACATATAATTATTATCAGATCTAAATTTCGATAAATTTTTTTAATTACTTATCATATTTCTTTCATTTTAGAGTAAATATCCTGTTTTTATTATTCCTTCTTGATAACAAACCAGCACGTGAATACCTACCACCTTTGATGGTAAGAAAAGACGTATCTGAAAAATACACCTTTCTCATTCACCGCTTATAAAAAATTCACATTGAAATTCAGCGGCGGAGTGGCATAAAAAGTAATTTCTTATTCATCTCTCACATACAGCGTGTAGTATGTGTAAAGAATGGTAAAGAGTTTGTCTTATCAATAGATGTTATGTAAATTGTAACAATAATAGCGTAAAATATTTTAATATGTTACAACGAGCGGGTCGTGCTTACTTTTATATATAAAGTTTGATTTTCTTTATAAGGCTATAATTATATAGCACTAGCTGCGCCCGGCGGTGTTACCCGCGATAAAAAGTATGAAAAATTAAAACATCTATCCCACGGGAACCATACATATTACCGGGATAAAAAGTAGCCTATGTGCTATTCCAGACTATAATCTATCTCTGTGCCAAATTTCATCCAGATCCGTTCAGCCGTTCGGGCGTGAAAGAGTAACAAACATCCATCCATCTATCCATCCAAACTTTCACATTTATAATATTAGTATAGATAGGTACCTATGCGGTGTTTTATTTAAATATCGAATAACTCGATGTGTTTTCTTGGCAATGTAATCCTTATAAAATACCAGTGGTATTATTAGTGGTAGTATTTAAACTCTCCGTGGTGCCTTACACCTAGATTTTTTCCAGCTGTTAGAGTCTTGCTTCTGTGGAAATTTGTCTACCAGATCTTTTTTGTCTCCCGCTTTGCAATGGAGGGAAGTGGATAATTTTCTTCCAACTCCTCCTATTTTTATCATTCGATTAAATTCTTGCGGGTTCCTAGACAATTAACTTTATCCTGGGACTCGCCGAGGGTCAAACCTCGGTGTAATCATTGGACACCACTGTAGATCCTGGCTTACAGGAGTAGCAGTGGTGGCAGTGTGTGGCGGGCCTAGTCCCATAAAAAAAATGTAGTCGTATTTAAATGATGTGACTACGTGACAAAAACAAATAAACATATAAACATACTATTCTCCATTTTGATAAGAATTACTAGACAAAACACAGACTACCTACTCTACAAAAATCAATACTCCATCTTCTCTACAACTCAGTTCGTTACTATCGACGTCCGGAGCTTCCAAATAAAAACATTCAGTTCTTCGTCGGTTTCTATTTCAATACAAGTTAGCTTAGCGGGACTGTTCGAAGCTTCATTTCCGAAGGTAATATCGGGACGAGCAAGCGCTAAGACTCCGACTTTTTAGCTAAAATTGGAAAGAGAATCTTGTTTGTTTAACTTGTATAGAAACGTGAGCACTTTGAGAACCGAATACAATGCGGAAGTATGATTAGAACAACAATCACGATCAAAGATAGACCGAATTTCTTTAAGAAATGATTCATAATTGATTGCCGGCCTGATTAGCGCAGTTGGTAGTGACCCTGTTTTCTGTGCCGAGGGTCCCGGGCTCGAATACTGGTAGGTACAATTTTTTTGTGATGCGCACGAATATTTGTACCCAAATTATATACTGGCTCCGCCCCCAGTCCATTGTACGGTACCCATAATACAAGCGTTGCTTAGTGTGGGACCGTATAGTTGGTGTGTTCGTCGGGCGATCTTTTTTTTAATTTTTTTTTTATATCTCTTTACTGTCTCAATATATGTAAACAAATAAATCTGTAGTTTGTTATATAAATAAAGATTTCTAATATTGACACAGTCACCAAATGTTGATAGGTAACTAATTAGGCAACAATTTATGACAAAGACATTGAATAGAAGTGCTTCCGTACATAAAAAAAAATAAGGAGCTTTCATAATAACTAAAATAACTGAAATGGATTTACAAGAGATCTTACTTCTTTTTACGGTGGAAGGATTGCGTTGCAAGACATGACATTTTTGTACTGTGTATGTTTCAACGGTATTGTATTATACAAGCCGAAACCAACCGAAGATATCCGAATCTACCCGACACTTCCTAAGGTATCCTAAACTTACTGAATCTAGCTGAAATACTCAAAAAACTTAAAACTACGTAAAAATATAGGTTCACATTTATAATATAATACCTATTTTGTATCAGGGTTTAAAGGCACTAAATTTTAAAAATGTGTACCAGCGTCGGGGTTGTCCCAGATCGTACGTCACGGGGAACGGGCCGTTTTTCACTGGTATCGGACCGGGAGCCGATCGGTTCATTGACAACATTAATTTATCATGTAACAACTGCTCGCACACAGGAGCGTTTTAAAATTGCGCGGAAAATTCTTTTTGATGCTCCAACGGTCATTGCGTGAAAATTTTAAGAAACTATTAAATTAAAGTGTTTTTTACGAAATGAAATGCGATAAAACAAAATGGAATAACATGAAGTATGACCTCACCCAAAAAGGAGTTGTTATTTTGCCAGTATTTGCCAGGATTAAGTATTTAATGTCGATTTAAAAATTCAATAAACACACATTATCTTAATATATATAAATTACGTGTCACGGTGTTTGTCAGCTATAGACTCCTAAACTACTAAACCGATTTAAATAAAATTTTGCACACTGTGTGCAGTTTTATCCAACTTGAAAGATAGGATAGTTTATATCTCAATTTATAATCGCTAATATTTATCAATTTATTAATAAGTCATCTTAAGTTATTAAATAACAAGAGAATATTGCCATAAGAACAATTACTTGATCTATGCCATAGATGAGAAGCAAGCCGAGGAAGATCGAAAGGTGACAAAGTTCCTGGAAGTTTAGGTAAACTTACAGGATCATGTGCATTATGATACTAAGTTAAGATGGTACCAGTTTGTTGAAAGTCATTAGGAGACAGATGTTACACCACTAACCACTAATAAACTATCAGAACGAATTGCTTACGAAGTTTTTACCCCATTCAAGTAATATAAATTAACATCTCATTGTACTATATAAATATATTAAATGCCAATGTTACACTGAATCAAATGCAGTTTTAGAGAGAAAGGAGATTGAATCAGAAATAAAAAAACAAAACAATATCACAGCCTAATGAAAATTAAATAAAGTTTTTTTTTTTATATTCCCGCCATAATTTCAAAATCAGCCATGGAATTTCCTTTTTTTCTTTTAATTATGACATCGATGACCGTAATAAGAACGTTTAATGTAACCGACAGGACCAACCGCTATAAAGTGCTGTAATTAGCGAAGTCTACTTCTTACAGAAAAATCTTTCTAGGTAATTTATTTTCTCGAGGACCTTTTTCACCAGAATAGCCAGTTACACCGGGGTAATTATGAACCAGGGAGTTCCTCTCGTTGCGAATTAAAGGAAAACATTTAATAAATATCGTCGACGAAACAGAAAATTAAACAATTGGGTTAGAGAATATTATTCAGCGAGGAATGGAAAAAAGTTAGCTGTACCGTTTTTTTTTTAAATTTGGCCTATTTCTAATGGTGACAAGGCCCAATACGATTCTGTCAACGTCGTAAGCTAAGACACGCAGAAAATTTAAATGGTAAAGTATGAATGTTTTACCTACTACCTAAAAAGAGATATAAAAACACAATGGGAGATATATACATCATAATTAAAAGTACGAACACATCAACAAGATATACCGTTCGTACGTTATTTTAATATGACAATCAGAAAAATTTACAGACGACTTAAAGTCAAGTCACCTTCGTCCGTAGGAGAATTAAGTACCCTCGAGATACCCTACACGTGACCCTGGGTGGTGCCAACTAGGTGACAACTCTACTGGTGGTAGGCTTCGGCCGTGGTTAGTCACCACCCACTGAACAAAGCCATGTCGCCAAGCGGCCTAGCCGTGTTCCGGCATGATGTTCGGTGTTGCCATTCATGGATGGCGGGTCAGATCAGTTGCGCTGCATGTGCCTAGTGAATGTAGCGTCTCGATCTACTGCCGCCTTCCTACCTAGGCAAGTATGCTCCATCGTAGATCTCATCGTCACTTACCATCAGGTGAGATCGAGATCAAATACTTGCCTATAAATATATAAAAAAAAAACTCGTCGGTGTTGGAGATTCAAATAAATACACTAATATAGATACAAGGTAAACCCCTAATAAGTAAAATAAATAAACTTAATATTTTTTCTATTAACGGTGACGTAGATTTTGACGAACCTCAAGCAGCAGAAGCATCAAACTGAAATATCCCAAAGCGTGTTCTTCAATCATCCTAACTTTAAGTTTTCATGTCGTATACAACAAATAAAGCTATCTCCAGGTATGAACAAACTTTGATTGAATATTTTCAAGATAGAAAACTTTTTCAGCGCCCGCTTTGGGTCCAATTGCAACGGATTTGATTTTCATACATTCCGTTGATGTTTATGGAAATAATGCGCAAATGTTTGCAAAGTTTTTGCTTTGTTTGATTTTGTTTGTTGGATCTATTTTCCCGGGGTTATTCGATGTACCTACTATAAGAACGTACTTGCGGATTTAAAAGTTTGAATCTCCTTGTACCCGTTTAAGCTAAGCACCATTGAAATTTGTTACTCAGTATACTGGCTCAACCTCTAAGCATGAACATTGAGCTTTATTAGTGAAGTACTAAATATTTAAATCATAATATATTACGTACCTAAGCATATAAAGTGATATTTTGAGAAAACAAATGCCACGTCAATTAATATCAAACACATTCGAAATTCAAAAGATTTAGCAACCAAAATATAATACTAAAAGTTCAATCACTAAGGCAGGTGTCCAAACCAAAACCAAAAGGTACGGGATGCGAAAATAGTACGATCATAAATTCGGGACGCCCGTAACATATTTGTTAACCCTCATTCTCGGCTACTCTTCATTTAGATGGATGCGCTACAATCAATTTTCGGCCGTATCACATGGTAATAAGGGTTTGGCTGTATCGCGTAAATTAAAGGTTCCAGTTTTCAGGGCGCGATGCCGGAGCAATTTTTCTTCATCCCTCCCTTCAATATGTTGCGAGGCTTGGAATATGCTATATATCTTCTCGACCATTATGCAAATCAGTGCGGCGGACCGAATATATGGTTGGACACATATTTTTGGATTCTGTGTGGCAAATGTATCTGTTTGCTTAATTAAATTCTTACGTATAGCTTTGGAGTGTTGAGTACTATATATGTACTTTACGTGGTCTGACTGAGTTTAGTGATAGTATCTTTATTATAATATCAGGTAGACATGCTTCTATTTTCAAAACTTGTCCCCATTTTTTTTAATAGAGTCTGTTTCATGCCAGTCTCATTTTTTTTAATGTTCAGCCATAACCCATTGTAGTCTTATTCATTCATCACCGGCCGTAAAATGAAACATATCCTAAATATGGAAAGCCCAAGAAGTTAATAATTACCACGGACCGATAATTCTATACACGGATTTTTTTAAAGAGAAGAGTTTACATCAATTCCTCTTTTTACACTTGTAGGAAACTGCATAAGTAGAGGGAGATAAGACTAATTTTTTTGATGCTGCCATCAAAGTAAAACGTTACAAAGTATGATAGTATGTATACATACAATGCATATTTAATTTCCAATGTGTTGGGTCGCAATTTTAACATTTTACATTTATTGATATATATGCATATTTTTAAATATTTATTTAATATTCAAATCCTATAAGAATGTTTTTTTAATCCGATCATAAAAAACGAAGAGCATCTATAATATTATAACGCTATAGGTACTTTAGTAATTAATACTAGTTATCATAGAATTCAAAATCCTTTAGGGTCATCTAAATCCAACGTCCACATAAGCCTTACTGCTATTTAAGTGTTTTAAAGTGTCTTACAGTGTCTCTTGCTCGGGTAGCGCCCGCTTAGCGCCTTAATCCTTGTTTTCTGCCCACATGCGCTGGTATCTGCTACTCTACAGCAACACCGAGTCTAACAAATGTGGTCCTAAAACCTAAAATGGTAATTGCGTTTGGGTATATTTAAGAGAGGATAAAATTAGAATTATGGACTCAAGTTAGTCTATCCAACGAGTTAAGCCACATGTGACACTTAACACGCTTAATTCATAATATTTATTGACATATCGTTTCCTGATCAAATTCAACTGAAACAAGAATTGTAAAATGGAGAAGGTCATTAGGGGAGAAAAAAAACAAATAAGAAAGGATTGTTAAATATAATTTTTACCCGACAGCGCAAGAAGGAGGGTAATATTTTTATATTTTACTTTCGTATCCTACCAATCGATGAAACTTCTCGCATTCCAACAAAATAATAGTCCTACCCTCAGCATTTTTGCCTCAAAGTTGGGGAAGTGTAATTCATTTCAAGAGGCCAAAAAACAACAACTTCACTTCGACATAATCTCAACTAAGGTTAAAACAAAATCCTTCCCCCAGAAGACTGTTTTGCCAAAATATTTTATTTTATGTTCACAATTAACTAAATCCGTGGATAAAAGCTTTCGCTCCTAAAAAACCCGGTTAAGTGCGTGTCGGCTCACGTAAAATGTGAAAAAGAGTTCCGTAGCCATAACAAATATAAAAACTTATTAAGTCAAGTCATCAATTATAAGAAAAAAAAATATTTTGGGTTGATTTCTGTCTTCTGTCCTTGAGAAATGGTGCTGGATAGCATTAACGATTTCATTGAAATGCATGTTTTATTATATCAAAACAATAACATATAAACGCATAATTAATATTGTATTTACCTTTTGCCACAACATAGAGCACTAAACCGACTTTTGATTATAATATACGTTCTTAAATAACTGATATAGATGATCAAATCGTGGATTAAATTAATTTTGGTATCTTTGATAAGTATTAACTTTGACAAAACAATGCATATTAAAGATGGCAGGTAGAAAGCTTATTGCCATATTTATCATTTAAACGAACAATCTTTACGAGTAACGACACTGAGTAAAATTAATTAGCTTTTGCCAAGATAAAATAGCGTGTCGTTTAAAATAATTTACTGAAATGGATGATCAAATAATTTTAATTTATTATTCTTCATTAAAGCTGTAGACGTTTTTCTTTAATCCAATTGTAATTTTAACTGTAAAATTAATATTTCTAAAATATATTTCGTACTTTAAGAATAGATACACATTGGTATATATGCAATCCTCCCTCAGATCACAACTTTTCAAAAAGTCGTGCATTTGGTCAGCGCAGCACACGCAAAAAAATAAGTAATTTTATTTTTGCGTATTTTTTTAATGTCGCCCAAAATCGCGGCACTCATATTTGAGACAAAGCAAAATGAATATTCCTTTGTGCAGTGCCTTTTCCCTCAAACCACAATTACGGCCGAGTCAAACACGGACCTCTCTGCGGTTAGCGGTCCCAGAGGGAAGGGACTGTAATAAAATACTTTCAGGTAGTTACTTAATAGTGGTTGAAGGAAAGTTGTATATAATTAATCGTACGATTGCGTTGTTCTATTAGTTTTATATGCCACAAACAATAATGATGTTGAGGAAATGCGTGCTCCCTCCCTCGCCAGCTGCGTTCTCTCTTGCGTGAATGTGTGGATATTTCGGGGTTTTTTGGGATTTTATAATAAAATAACTGCTGTGTGCTTTTCGTCAAAGTTCTCTTATATTATTCTGAACTTTAAATATCCTGATAGATTGTAGAAAAATAAAACAATAAGTAAGCATAATAAAATAATTTAATTTATTTGTTCACAATACTTTAGACCAAACCTCTTCGCTATATAATATCAGTACGCAACGCTGGCGCAAGTTTATCCGCCACATAATTCTCCATCATCCACTTCTGTGTGGGAGATCCGATACATTTTGTTAACACAAGCTTGTGCCCTTCAGGAAACTCAGCGATGTTTAAACATTGTTGAGTGCTCATATGTCTGATGTACTTTTCCTGAAAATCGGCAAAGAAATTCAACCGAGAACGTTAAATGTAATTTGAGATCTAATTGACACAATCTGTTTACGAGTCCCGTACCCAGAGTGTCTAAACGGAACTCTACTGTTTCGCCAACGTATACAACGTTAGGTTAAATGTCAAGGGTTTCTTTCTTAACCCTTAATAGCCTAGAGTTTCAATTTTGATACCAATCTTTTAAACCGAATGTTCACATTACTATTAGTTTTTTTATAGGTTGGCTGTACGTATTTTACTGTTGTATAATATTCTTTCCAACGAAATTAAAAAAAAATCAAATGTCATTATTATTAAACACAGTAACATTAAACACAACATTAAACACAACATTAAACACAACATTAAACACAACATTAAACACAGTAATATTAAAAATAAATCACTTTCGTAAATCAGGCTACTAAGGGTTAAAATCGAAATGAGATAGGGAGTTAAAATTTACTGGTGGCCCGAAGGATGAAAAAAACAACTAAATAGATACCCATGAACACATACCTATATGTAAAAGAGGTACAATATGTTTTTTTGTATCTTATCCTGTGTATCGTTAAAAGCACTTTTCAAATAGATCATAAATAATTTTGTTATTAATAATTCGGTCTCAAATAGTGGCTTTGGGGGGCTATCAAAGTCACGCATTTGAAAAGTTTAATCCACAGCATTTGTTTGCTCCTAGCTTACTTCCCAAGGAATTATAGCGAGGCAGCAGAATAGTTCGCAGAAAAAAAAATGTGATAAACCAACATGTATTCGGATAAAAGGAGACTTCAAAAATAGTTTTCAAAAATTACCTTCTCATTGTAAATCCAGGTTTGAGTAGCAACATTACGACAGAAAAACAAAGTGATCGTGTTCATTATGTAGTCCAAACAAAAATTGTCTCGACGTATTTCACCACGATTACTGTATGTCCAAAACTGAAAAATCATTTTCTATAACTAATCTAATCTATCAGCCGATAGACGTCCACTGCTGGACATAGGCCTCCCCCAACGACTTCCATACATCGGTCCTCCGCCACTCGCATCCACCGGCTTCTTGCGACGCGTGTGATATCATCAGTCCACCTTGTGGGGGGCCGTCCTACACTACGTCTTCCAATTCGTGGTCGCCATTCTAGAACCTTTCAGCCCCAACGGCCATCGGTTCTGCCAGCTATGTGCCTTGCCCACTGCCACTTCAACTTTCTATAACTATCCAAGAGTAATCAAGTGAAATCTCGCTCTACGAAGATGAGAACAGAGTTGACTGCGGCTTGTAAGATGAAGAAAGAGATACGACCTACCTGGTTCCCACCTTGGTAATGACAAATCACTAAACTGACCACGTCTTCTGGTCTTTCAAACCTTAGTTCGGCGTCAATACAGTAATTGTATTCGCTCATACTATAAATCTGAAAATAGCGATACAAAATGTATATTCTAAGAATTATTTGCTACTAGCTACGCCCCGCGGTGTTACCCGCGATTAAAAAGTATGTCTTTTACCTCGAGGTCCTT
Source organism: Pheosia gnoma (assembly GCA_905404115.1). Lineage (NCBI taxonomy): Eukaryota > Metazoa > Arthropoda > Insecta > Lepidoptera > Notodontidae > Pheosia > Pheosia gnoma. The sequence continues at coordinate 6,764,078 of FR989907.1, forward strand.
TTGCAAATGGACGGTTACTGTATGTCATCCCATAGGAACCGTGCATTATCCGGGATAAAAATTAGTCTATGTCATTTTCTGACCCCTAAACTACCACTACCTATGCATAAAATCATGTCGATCCTTTGCTCTATGAAAAATTAAAACAAATCTATCCCACGGGAACCATACGTTTTACCGAGATAAATTGTCCTATTGCAGACTATAATCTATCTGTGTGCCAAATTTCATCCAGATCCGTTCAGCCGTTCTGGCGTGATTGAGTAACAAAAATCCATCCATCCAAACTTTTACATTTATAATATTAGTAGGATATTTTTGCAATGTAATTATTAGGTATTAAATAATTTAGTACAAAAAAGTAATAGAGATCTGGCTTAAAGTTAAATTTAAATGTGACATCTACGAAGGGTTTTCAATCTTTAAGATATTATCGTACTTATATGTTTTCCACTCAAAATAAATAAATTAAAAAACATGGATAATTTAAAAACATACTTGGCCACTTGCTACGTTATCATTGGGCACTTCTAATTGTGGGTAGACATTTTCTAAATACCACTGGAAAGACTTGCAATTCAACGAGGCACGAAGATTCTTTCGTAGTGTTATGTTACCAAAGTCTCCTAGATCATTTCCAATCCTTTCATAGTAGTATTTGGCGTATTCATCAAGCCAAACCTAATAAATGGTAAATGAAAATGAATTAAATGTTGAAAGCATGCCAGCACCTGACGATACTATAAAGGCGGATCCAAATTATGGATTCCCCAAATTAATGCAAGAGCAAGCAAGTACATTTTTTTCTGCACATTAATAGATACTGAGTGGAACAGGCTAAAACTCCGATTACACATAAAAAGTAAAACGGCGTGACAAGGATCTTGTTTTACTTGTTACGTGTAATCAAGACATTATTCGTTAATTATACAGTTACACATGCGCCCGAGTTGACTGCATTTAGTTAGTGAGTTGAAACTGTGAGTGAAGCTGTGAGCTCTTCCTCTGAGATTTATACCTGACTTGCTAAAATATATTATTTTATAATCATATTATTTCATTTTTAATTAGACCATAAACTGTCAAATCTAAATTTACAAAAAATACTACCAGCATTTCTTGTTTTAGTGTAAACTTTCGATATTATGCTGAGCTGCGTTCAACTCGCGAGCATCTATAGTTACCTTAGCCAATCGCACGTGATTTCTTTTCAGAAAACCAATTGTGCCTTTATACGGAATTATTTTTTTGAAAACATGTCCCACGTGAGAGCAAGGCACAATTTCTAATGCGCCACCGCACATCCACGTTTTGAATGACAATTCCAAATTTTCCGCACCCCATATATTGAACTCTTCGTCGTAAAAGCCGATTTTCTCAAAATAATCCTTGTTTATAGCGAATAATCCACCGGATATTGTCGGGGTGGGCACTGGGGCTTCTGGATATATGCGTTTTCTTAACACCGCATCAGGTACACCGATCCAAATGAAATTTAGCTCCCATGAGAATCCACCTATTAGAAGCACATCTTGCGATATGTACTCGAATGAATTCTCGTGAATGTGATCTACCACTGGGCTGACGACGTTTGATGGGTTTTCCTTGATACGTTCCAGTAATGGCTCGATCCATCCTGAGAATAAGACGTTCATATAATTATATATTATATTCAGATTTATAAAACGATAACATGAAAAGAATAGTAATAGACAAGTTGGTAGAACGCTTGCCTGGGTACCGAGAATCGCAGGTTTAACCCCCGGGCATTGTATTTACTTAGGGTATCGTAAGCAAGATCGCAATAATATGAGACATAAAAAGGCAAGTTAATTATTATACATAAAAAAAAAACAAAGTTAGTCCAGGCCAATATTTGCTGTCCACTGCCGCCTTTTGTGAAATCTGATAACCTTTACCTACCTACATCAAAAATATCAATATCCTTCACCAATGGGTTCGATTTCAGTAAGTACTGAAGGTATCGCGATATCCCGTTTAATTTATGAGTAATGTTGAAGCCGAGAACCTAGTCTCGGAATATATCTATTCTTCATCACATCCAAGGTCATCCGATATACAAGGTGTAACAAAAATAGTGTAAATATATTTCAAGGGGCTAACAAGTAGGTCATAACGATCACGTTTATGTATAAAATATATGTTTTAACAGTGGTTTCTTTTCTCTGAGAAAGTAAGCCAATACTGTTTTACCGCGCACTTAGTACGTAGTGTTATTTCTAATATTTCAAATAATTTGATTTTTTTTCGGGATGTCCCTTATTTATAGCCTACCGATGGACCTGTTAAAACATTTTACACTATTATTATTATACCTTATATAAGTTGTAAATTTTAGTTACTAATTCACGTTTATGAACACACAATAGATCCTGAAAATTTCATGGGTTCCCACGGGAATGGTCACATACATACATAAACCCTCAAAGCGAGTTTCATTTAATATTTTGCATGTTGGTTTTTTTTTTTAAACAAAATAAAAATCTCCACTATGTCCCAGAAAATAAAAGAGTTCCCCGGGATGCCGAAAATCTAAAGTTCGCTAGTACAATGTCTCAGGCACTTCTAGTCCACTATTCTATTCTATCAGCTGAAAGACGTCCACTGCTGGACATAGGCCTCCCCCAATGATTTCCACACATCACGGTCACTCGCATCCACCGGCGTACCATACTTCTAGTCCACAATGAAATATTAATATTTCCCACTGACCTTGCGCGCACTCACAGTGGCTATCTAGATAAACCACGACGGGTGAATTAACCTCTTTTGTCCCTAACAATCTGGCCCGTATAAGCCCTTCGCGACGTCTGGTGCGAACGAGAGATATTTTCTGCGTTGACCGCACGTAATCCCCTAACCTTCTTTTGAGATGCTCTGTAATCAAATTAAATAAATAAATATCAAAACAAAAAAATATATTCTTGTATACCATAAAAGCGCTTATGAATAATCAGAATCTACCATCAGTTAAGAACGTTGATTCTACTCATCGTATAAATATATGGTATTCTCTTTTGTGACAGCTAAGTCACGTCATTAGTCCAAGACTACGTCATCGGTCATTTTCGACCAATGAGCGGTTGGCGTCGATTCTATTGAAGATGTTAATAGTTGGCATGTTAGTTGCTATTAGATATATAAATTTCTTAACAACGTCCCTAGAAGGACAAGACAGAAAAAAACTTACCCATCGATGAAAAGTCATCCACAAGTATTATTTGGTCCAGCAAATATGGCGGCGATCTGTTGACTACTGACGTCACAGTCCTAATAAGCGTCGACCATGCTTCATTGTGAAAACATATTACTACAGAGAATGTCGGTAAATTTTTAGAATATTCCTGTAATTTGCACCTAAAATTTGACAATTAAATTTATTTATCTCTACGAATTATTTTATTCTCATAGTATAATAGTTAAGATTAAGTGGCTCCAGCTTAAATTATATTATGTCAATTTGTGGATGTAAAAAATCAAAGCCATATATTATTCCTGGACTTATTACTCATAACGTGATCTCCTCAGATTTAAAAACTGCGGACCTAATAATTCACGTAGCTATGTATCTCGTGCCTTTCCGTCACTGCATGGAGTCGAAACCAACAGTCATTGTTTCATCTGACATTTTATTCACTTTAACACTTTTAAAAACTATTGTCTTACAAGAAAATAAAAGTTCAGTGTGCCTTATAGGTCGTCTTAATATTACTCTTTTATTATTTTTAAGTTAATATAATCACTCTCTAGCGTAACGCTACGTAAATATGGTGCGAGACCCATGGAAGAGTGTTCCTACATTATCACTGCTAGTATGTTATTTAAATACCCATCGCTTGTCTTACCAGTCTTTTCTAGGATCAAGTAATGAACGATTAACTGGTATAAGATCGCTGACGAACTCATTGAACGCATGATCTTTCCAGCCTTTACGTATCTGTTCCCTGATGTAATGTCTCAATTCAGTTTTCAGTTCAACTGCCCGGCCATATTCACCTAAAATAACACCATACTTTTTTTTTAATAAATATCATACTACATTAAAGTTTGTTTAAAATGGGATCGTCTTTTTTGTAAATTGCGAAGAACTTTTTGCAAATTCAAAAGAATCACCTACATTATTAGTATTATTACAGGGGTATGCAAATTAAATTTAAAAGTCGTTTGTGGGAAGGTCATGTTATTTGGCTTTCTCACCTGGTGGGTCATCGTACCCCTTGATGATAGAATCTATTTCTTCTTTCGTTAAACTGGTATTCAACCGTGGAAGCATCTCCCATGCTGGAAATATCCACAATGTCAGTATTATAAGCGAAACCAGAAAAGCTAGATCTCTTTTTCACACTAAAACGGTCACGTAAAGAAATACGGAAAAGCCAAGGAAGGTGTCCTTGGCTTTTCCGTATTTCTTTATTTGGATGGTAAATGATATGTACATCGAGCAATAATTCTGTCCTTGGAGGCCCAGTTTCTAAGACTGCGGTAATATATGGGGCAAATTCCAGCTAATTACTCTATGAGTCAGAATGATTTTATTATTAAAGATATTTTAAGTACCCGTCCCCCTTCGAATAAAAACCCCGGATAGTGATTGAGATGTTTGGCACCATTTTCCTATTTCACAACACGTATTTATAAAAACTTAATACTTGCTTATTTACAATTAAGTACTAATATTAAAGAGCTCATGTTATCTGTCTATATATATGAAAGACATTCGTGTTAGTTACACCATTTATAACCCAAGAACAGGTTGGCCGATTTTTATGAACTTGATTTTGTTGAATTTTTCTCCGCCTCGAATAGCAGCATAACTATTAAAATTGTTTTTTTTTTAGATTTTCTCATACATCTGAGGTGATACTAAATACGCTTGGAAAGATAGTTATTTATCAAAGTAGTATTTAATGCCAAAGCCGGCACATAGAGCCAACGACACCAAAAGTTATTACCTCGGAAGTCCAAATCCAAATTACTGTGATTGCCATATTTTTGCTTAAATTTATCCAAAACTCGATCATGCAACTTTATCTCTGAGATGTGGGCACTAACTTTTGGTTTGAACTCCCTTTCAATTGTCAGTAATGATACCATCCACATAACAGTTAACACAAACAGGACTTTCAAAATTTTCTTGAACATTGTAAAATAGTGTCGCTCGTGTTGTTACAGTACCAATGAAAAAGACACTGAATTAAAATCATCGTTTCATTGTTCATTTTGCTTACAGTTGTACGGTCATAAAGGTGTATACACAATTCTATTTAAAAGCTGCAATTTTAATTTCGCTTGAAGAGGTAATAGATAAGGTAATATACTTTCTATACTATAATTTTATTATTTAGCAATGCTGTTTATCACTTACATAATCGTACACCATCAAGCTAGAATATTAGATAGTTTTACTGTAATGATCTCTCTTTGCACTATAGTAATAGTACTTATAAGCGCACGCACCGCTCAAGTTATAAAACATTCTACAACATGAAGACGACTATGAGTAGAGGCGACCAGTGTTATATGACACTAGCCATGTGCCGGTTTGTGACTAAATAAATGTTTCTTCATACAAACATTCACCTTTGTAGGGGTCGAATTACCAAAAATCCCTTCTTAGTGCACATCTATGGTACTTAAGGAATATATCCTCCGAATTGATCTCTGGATCCACTGGTTTGGGCTATTCGTTGCCAGTCTGTCAGTCAGTCAGTGTTAAGAATTTTATTAAGTACATTATAAAAGCATTTTATATCCTCAGTGTTTCAAAGCAGTAGCGTTTGCATTAAAGTTTTTATAGTAAATCGATGACTTTATTTTGGACTTTATTAGGGAATTTCTTACCTGAGGATTTGGATATTAGGAGGTCTACTACTTACCTGTAAAAATACTAGTCAAATACACCATTATGAATGCATCCTTTGAGATTGTCAATAAATGGAAACAGTTAGTAGTTACCCATTTCCCACGATGCGAAAACAAATATTGACATTCGGCTACAATGAATAGTCATCAAAGGCGAGATCTGGGAAGTTCAGCCATCGTTTGTCAGCCATGTACAGACTGAATGCATAGCCTCGTGAAGATGAATCTGCTTGCTAAGACGCAAATACTCGCTCTGCCTTACCATAGTACTGCAATACGTCATTTGTCTTACTGTCAGCCCGAGTGTTTCGTCAACTTGGTGTGCAATGACTGCTCGGATCATAATAGGCTATCATCTTCATCATCTTTTCTTTATTTTAAGCTTTTATTTCTTTATAATTATGTCCTTACTTGCCATTGGCAAAATATTTACTATTGGGTTGGTGAGGCCACTTCATGGAAGGAAGTCGGTGCAATTTTTTACTTGTAAAAAAATTAGACTCCTGTGATATGTGACCGAGGCCGCCTCACAAGGCTGCACTGTTAGTAAGTACACGGCTACATGAAAGTGTCAAATGTTGGATCTCATTGTTGTTATAACGTTTGAGGGAATAATTAGAAAATTTATAGTAGTGTAGAACTAGTTATTGCCTACGGCTCTGCCTATCAATTTTGTTCTGCAAGTGAACCCTAAATAGGCAAAGTTACAAACCCTGCACGCAATGTTAATTTAGCTAAATTACTCCTTTGTTTTTTTTTCTGAGCCTGGCGAACAAAAGTAAACATTTGCGTATATTCGAAGGAAATTAACCAACCAGGGCTGTCCTGTCTTAATTAAATGTCGCTTGGTAAACTTACCCTTTTGAAAAACCTTCATTAAGCACTAGGATAATGATACAACGGAGTCACGAAATAAAACATCAAGCAACTTTGAACCTTATAACCCCGTACCAAAGTCTAAGCTGAGCGCACCATACGTATCTGGCTGCAAATATTATACTTGCGCTTAAAAATACTGAAGTCGACGACAAAAAAAGAGTCTCCTTAGATTTACAAGGGCATCGTTAAAACTAAATTGAGGGTGGGTAAATACCGAATTTAACGAGGTACATCCACCCTTAACGGTCGACATTAAACGAAATAAGGGCCAATAATTGCTAACGTGAAGGTTACATGTTACAGGTGAACATGTTATTGCTATAATTATAAGAACTTATTTCAAACGTACTTTTTAACTTAGTCATTAGAAATAAATAACAACATTCTACAATATTCAATATTCTAAAAACGGTTTCAGCAAATTAGTAATCTTTAAAAAAATTAAATATCATAAATCTTAATGTCCTACCTGTCATTCTTATTTCAAAATTCAAGTTCAAACAAAAAAAAAACAGAAATTGGCATTCCACAAAAACCGTTACTAATCGCGAACGCAACCTTAAAATCATTAATAATACCGATATCGTAACAAAAACCTGAAGTGATTTACCGCCAAAGTTCCACTGAATAGAATCAACAGTGAATTAGCACGAGTTTTCAAAATAAACTTTGCCCACTAATGATTCCCATTGTTGAAGGTTCCGTAGTTTTTTCCATTAGCACAGTTTAATTGAAAGTAAAAATTCAAGAAGTTCCTCGGAGTGCAGTTAAATTAACTAAGACTGTGGCTTCACTGTTTCCATTGTCTTTTTCCTTTAGGGAATTTTATTTTACTTAGTATGTTAGATGGAATTGTAGGGTTGTATTACAGATTCATGTTTTTCGTAGGGATGTCTCAGGGAAAAAAATATGTAAAAAAAAAACTTCTTTTCTGTCACATTAGCGGACATAACTTATAGAAAAATATATTCTTATATGCTAATAGTAATTTTATGTATCATCATCTTTTTTGATATCATTTATATTCACCAAAAGAAAGGGGTGTTGCGTTGATTAACTAAAAAGTAGGGCGAAAATGACAAGTGCAGCGCAGATTTTTGCCAACAAAAACTTTGCGCAACTCAAAAGACATCAAAGTGACAACCCTGACGTAAAAGCTGAAAAGCGAAGCCGCAGCAGCGACGCATTTATTCTTAGCTCCTAATGACGTCACACAGGTTTGACACAAATGTAGAAGAAAGACGAACGCATTTAGCAGAAAATAAAGATAGTACTCAGTTGCCATTTGCAGCTCCGTCGACTAACGACCGCGTCATTAATCATACGAAACAGTGGCTGCCTCACACTTGACTTGCTTGCTGAGTTATTGTACGATATAAGCTACTGTGGCAGAAGCAGATGCTTATTTATTGCCAAGTATTGTAGCAATTTTACTTATGCAATATCATTTACCTACCTACGCATTGGTTTGTTCCGTTTTCATCCTATGATGTTTCAACTTATTTTTTTTTCTTCATATGGCAATCGGTTGGAAAATAAAAATAAAACGCAGCTTTATTTTAATAGTGATTACTGTAACATCTATGTATGATGTTACAGTAATCACTGTCAAAGTGATTACTTTATTTTGATAGTGGTTACCGATGCATCTATGTAAGATGTAACAGTAATCTCTGTCAATATACAGCTAGAGGTTTATATCGTATATAACTAAAACCTATTGTGTATTATAAACCTACACCTTACGCACCGCAGTTGTTTCACTTGTTTTGTAATGTAAACAAATAATTTCAAACAACATATGACCTTGTTACCTACTTATTATAACACGAAAATATATTGCAAATCATGCTTTTTAATGCCATTACAAATTCCTTAAAACTTCTATAAAAATGTGCGAATCAAGATTTGTTTCGCACTTACACGTCATCAATATCACCCCACATTATGACAATATTTCCCCACAACGGGTAAAGTTCTCCACTCGGCGGGTGTTAACCATGCTATTACATCAAACGAACGGCTGACTGGAATCAGAGCCGCTATTGTTCAGTACAATAGCACAGAAATAAGTTTCAGGAAACGGATTTTCCTTCAGGAAATTACATCATACAAAACTACTATCTTGGGCTAAACGATTCATATATGTTGCTATAAATCATATTATTATGTTTGTAAATATAGAATAGGTTTGAGTGTTAAGTGAGTAAGTACCTATTTATTATTTCACTTGTTAGTGTTTATACTGGCTATCAGCTGAATGTAAATTTTTATGTTTACCTTTAAGATTGACCGCTTCAAACCAATACTAATTATAGCATGAAGGTACCTTAATCCATTTATTTATAAAATTATAAATGTGAAAGTTTGGATGGATGGATGTTTGTTACTCTTTCACGCCAAAACGGCTGAACTGATCTGGATGAAATTTGGCACAGAGTTAGATTATAGTCTGGAATAGCACATAGGCTACTTTTTATCCCGGTAAAATGTATGGTTCCCGTGGGATAGATTTGTTTAAATTTTTCATAGAATACCAATATTTTTTTTTTCTTATACATGAGGCGGTACGAAGTTCGCCGGGACAGCTAGTCTATTTATAAAACAAAGTCATGTTGGTTACACAATTTATAACTCAAGAACGGGTGGGCTGATTTTCATGATCTTTGATTTTTTTAATTTTTCTCCGCACCGAATAGCTGTATGGTATACTAATCATATGTGAACTTATTTAAGTAATATGTGTATATGACTGAGCAGTAGTTACTTATAATCATCTATACATATAAATAAAATTGGAGTGTCTGTTTGTAATATTAAAATAACCGCTTTTTACTAAGTGCATTTGGATGTATACACGTTACCTATACCGAAACAACATTTTTTACAATTTTTGTCTGTCTGTCTGTCTGTCTGTCTGTCTGTCTGTCTGTCCGTCTGTCTGTCTGTCTGTCTGTCTGTCTGTCTGTCTGTCTGTCTGTCTGTTTGTTCCCTCTGAAAATCCCGTAATCTCTGAAATGGCTGGACCGATTTTGACGGGACTTTCACTGGCAGATAGCTGATGTAACAAGGAGTAACTTAGGCTAATTTTATTTTAGACAAAAAAATAAGATCTCACGAAAAAAAATTAAAACCAATGTTGCAGCGAAGCGCCTGAATTAATTTTGATAGCAACAACCTGCAATGCGTGCCGCGGGCTCAGAATGGGCGAGCAGGCTGTTGTCAACGGTTGTCTTTGTTAAATAGCACGCGGACGAAGTCGCGGGCAACAGCTAGTATATCATATATAAACTATCGTGATTAAGCCATAATTAAAGTTTGTCTAGTTCTTGGCCGAGTTGGCGGATCATCTAATCCTTGGTGACCTACCAAAAGCCCGTTTAATATTCGGTGTCACACTTGAACTTATCCCGGGATTAGGTGGTAATGCATGCTCTGAAGCGAGCGCTATATTGCGCCACTATTCGGTGCTTCCGCACTTAATATACTGATCCGTGTGCTAGATCAAAATGTTGTGGGTTATATTTGCATAATACCTTTTAAGGTAGTCACTAGACTATATAAGTGTACGCACACGTGGTGATAAAATATGGCAATAAGTTTGCTTAATTTTGTGAACTCAATAAATATTGGTAAAGTTAATATAAACGTTATTATTGTGTTTGTTAAGTAAACAATACTAGTGTTTATTTATGAAGTTTTACAGAATAGGGAGTGAAGGTAAGACTAAGATATTAGATCCAATATAGGGGTTTGTAAACTTAGTTCGGTCTAACTAAGTATAGTTTAGTCTAACTTTATTGACTTAGCAAAATATAAGCAATACTATATGTACAATTGGATTGGATTTGTTTCTACATATAACTGAACCTGAGCACCAATCAATCTGAGTTGTCAAATCAATGCTCAATTATCCCACTAATCCCACTAATATTATAAATGTGAAAGTTTGGATGGATGGATATTTCTTACTTAATCACGCCAGATCTGATCAGATCTGGATGAAATTTGGCGCAGAGATAGATTATAGTCTGAAATAGCACATAGGCTACTTTTTATCCCGGTAAAATGTATGTTGTCCGTGGGATAGATTGGTTTTAATTACTTTAATACTTTTAAATCGCGGGTAACACCGCGGGGCGCAGCTAGTAGTTTTATAAACCAAAACGCCAATATTTAGAGCCAATTCAAATTCCACCCTGATCTAATCTGATCTACCCAACACAATCGTAAAGTAGTCGAAAGCGCCATCTATGCTCAATAGCTGTAATTTGAAACCACGCCAAAGATCACGGGCGTTTATCCGTCAGGCGTATGCCAAAGTGGCACAAACATATAGGGCAGACCATCGTTACTGGAATCCGACGACGTGATTAAATGGTGCGGGTGCGAGGGTCCATTAGTGCGGTTAAGCTATGATAGACAGTTTTAATATTATATATATACACCGCTTTAAGCCGTCATGGTAGCCTAATAACCTTACCCGTGCATTTTTTCGTAGAAAATCACAATTTAAATTTTTTTTTGGGAATAAAAATTTTTTATATCGATATTTTAATTATAACTTTACATTATGATTACAAATGTGTTACAGAAGCGTAGGTCTTATAGTTTGTATAACCCATGTGAATCATTCTGTATATTAAAAAAAATGTTATCTACTAATATGGAGATTTTTGCAAAACTATCCTTAATGTTTACCAGCGAGCTCCACCTATAGTAATTAAGTTCTAACTTAAAATTAATCATGTTGCACATCAGCGTTTCGGATACGCCATTTTCGTGGCGGTGTAATGTTATATTTTATTCCAGATTTTAGTTTACATAATCAATTAATATATCCCGTGTAACTATTCAATTATTCAACTTCCTTCCCTAGCAAGTCCTGGGACATTTTTATCAAACACGTTGGATTGTAAAAAGCTCATTTAAAATACACCGCACAACTGCTAAGCGTGGAAATGCGGGTCGTGCCGCGGTCTTAACAGATACTTCGTTGTTTATAGTCCCATTGAAATACACGCTAAATTCTTGGCAAAAGACAGTAACGAATGTGTGTGGCTAAATTTCACGCTAGCGAGTGCGTTTTGTAAAGAGGATCAAGCAGTTAATTGCCATTCGTTAAAAAAACGATAAGGCTACTTAAATATATGGTTCTACAGACAAACAAATATGTCTACAAATATTTTTTTCATCACGTCACGAGTTTAATAATTAAGATAAAATTAAAAGATAAGCCACTATGTCGCTTATCTTTCTGTCTCTACGTTAGATTCGAATTATTTTAGAAATCATATATTAAATATTGTTTTTATTGATAATTTGATTTACTATATTTTGTTTTGTTATGCTACAAAAAATAATCTGAATGTCATAATATAAGATTCAGATTATTTTCTATATCAAGATTACTTAGAAACATGATTGCAAATTTGCCCAATGTTTACAAATTAATCCTTTTAAAATAAAATAAGTACCTTTCTGAGATAACCTGTTCTATAATACCCTTGAAGGCTAAACCAAGGTAGACAAAGGACAAGGCGTAGGCATCTAAAGCCACAAAGCCTAGGAAATCAAAGAGCGAAGCTGAGACCATGAACCCAAACCGAATTACCTACCGCACCTTTCGTGATTCTCTTCACCCTCTAGATTTGTATACCTACACAATAGACTTTACTTATAGGTGTTGTTATGTGATAAACTAACGCTTCATACTTGTCTGAGTTGTAGCATGGTTATTGTATTGTTTTTTTTTAAATATCATGCCTATTTTTAGATAACACGACTCAAGGACGTGAGCAAGAAGATCTGGAAGTGATGAAAATTATCTGAAATGCGTCTAAACATCTCAATGTTGAATTATCTAAAATATAGTAAGTACCCATACTAAGTATTTTTCCTGGATAGCTGTTATTTAATAAAATAGTTCTCAGTTATTTTTTAATGAAAATTTATTAAAGTAGCTGTTTGGATTTGATTTTTTTTAAGCCAAATACGTGTAGATTTTCCTTTCAATTAATATTGTAGATAATACCAACTCTAAATTATATTGTAAGTATAATTACTTTACTCTTGCTCTTTATAATAGCAACACTAAAAAAGCTAATAACAGTAAATTTTCCTCGGTCAATTAAAACGTGGCTTTCATAACCCTACGTTTAACCATCGATTTCTCACGAGTGTAAAGCTGGTCGTCCACCAATGACCAAATAGCAGTCGCAAGCTATACATCAATATAAACTACTAAATAATATAATAATAATGATACCGGCCCTTTTTAATGTCTCACTGTTGGGCACGGGCTTCCCTTCAATGCGGGGGGATTAGGCCGTAGTCCAACACGCTGGCCCAGTGCGGATTGGCGGACTCCACACATCTTTCGAGCTGTTCTCTCAGACATGCAGGTTTCCTCACGATGTTTTCCTTTACCGTTTCGCAAGTGATAATCATGGCTGAAAATGAAGATATAAACTACTAGGACCTCTAAATTTTTACTAAACTGCGAAAAGCAAAAGAGAATAAAGTTATGTAAATAGAGGGGAACACAGTCTGATACTCGTAGATAATCCTAGGCCATGTTAGCCTGGTTATTCCAACTTGGAGGGCAATCCTAGGTACACCATGTTACCCAAATATAGGTTGAGGAAATTAATCTAAACTAATATTATAAATGTGGAAGTTTGGATGGATAGATGGATGGATGTTTGTTACTCTTTCACGCCCGAACGGCTGAACGGATCTGGATGAAATTTGGCACAGAGATAGATTATAGTCTGGAATAGCACATAGGCTACTTTTTATCCCGGTAAAATGTATGGTTCCCGTGGGATAGATGTTTTAATTTTTCATACTTTTTATCGCGGGTAACACCGCCGGGCGCAGCTAGTATATATATATTTTCTTAGCATGTTGTGTAGAATAGTCTCTAAATAAGGTCCTGGTGGTTTTATGATAAATGGCAGGAGTTTATGAGGTTGCGTCTATAAGGTGGGTTAACAGGGATAGAGGTGAGGGTGGTGACTGTAGATTAATATCTTTTAGCCATCGTTAACCCTTAATATTGGACCCTGTTTGGAGTCCAAAGGAAAATTAATATCCAATATATTTGTGTTGCAATATAATATAACAAGAACACATAAAAACATAACATGAATAATATATTACTTAATAAAAATAACACTAACACCAAAATAGTAAAGTAAAAGTTTTAAACAGAAACTGATAAAAGTAAATAGCATTCCATAGAAAACAGCGATAAAAGATGGCTAATTCTAGCCGTCAAAGCGAATGTTAATAGCAGTTAAAACAATAATACGAAGAAATAATACGACCATGGAGTTAACATAAATAATATATTCTAAACTTAATTAGAAAAGAAACAAGGCATAAAGAAAGTGACTAAATACAATATTCTAGACGAGGTTAAAAAATAAACAGGGCATAAAAGAAGAGGCTAAAAAACTATATTCTAAACTAAATTACAAAAGTAAGAAGGCACAAAAAAGACGCTAAAAATATATATTCAAAACTAAATTAGAAAACAAACAGGACATAAAGGAAGAGACTAAAATTTAACGCTATCCACTTCCAAGTTGGCTTTCGTCTAGAATACGCTTGAGCGAAACTACCGCGCCAGGTCGTTTGGAATAAAACACGAACTCATTTGGTAAACAGCTCAGTGGAATACACCTAAGGTTGGCAGTCAGCGTGGAAATGTGAGATCTTCCTGAAAACATTCCTGGCGTGTAATTAAAACTATTATCAAGCTCATCTCGGCGAAAGAGCCGGTAGATAATTCACGTTCTACAAATTCTTGAAGTCCTTTAAATTATATAAAGTTCTGATGCGTTTGATTGCTTCTGCAATAAACCTTTAAGGATATAATGCTTTAGTCTAACTTCATGTGGCCATACACATGGAATAATGATTATTACTTGTTATACAGTCAAGGAAAATATCGTGAGGCAACCTGCACGCTTTCTAAAAGAAGTGTAAAATTCGTCACATGGGCAGTATAGTGGATTATTCAAAGTATCTTCTTTTCACTGTGAGGGGCTACAATGGCTACGGAATCGTTCCCTAGCATTGAAACCAAATACGATCGGTGAAATTATTAGGTGCACTCTAGTGATCCAATACCTCCCAACTTCGGGTATCCTCTCCAACCTCGCTGTAAGATACACAGATGGCGCTAACGATTCCCCATGTAATTTTGAATCGCACTATGAGAGTTTTCAGACCACGTGGCATATAGTGTGGTTATCGGGTATGAAGAGGTGATAACACTTTAAGTATTAGTAAGCTATTGTTATGATAAAATGTGCGGTATAAGCACGGTGACACGCTCACGTGCACAACTCTTCGACTAAAACGATTATGGTCAAACTACAGTTTATAATATAAGTAATACTTTAAACCCATATACCTCTCCCGCGTATCTTTCCTTTACTGCATAATAACAAAAATTCACTCTTCGCGTTCAACAAACTTTTTCTCTGTCCAATTCGTTAACCCTAGATCACGTGGAAAGGCCGCTAGTTACACTTGAAACGTTTCTTGCCACGACAGGGCTTTCCTGTCTCTAAGGATATATTGCAATTTTCGCATTTGCTGCAACGAATTGCCTGAATGTGTTGAATTTAGATGTAGTTGAATTTGATAAATGAGCTCTTCTGATGCCCAAATCAGGTAACACTATTGCAATATCCACCCTGCTTATTTACCATAGCGTGCTTATTAAGTAATCACGTAAGCACCTGCTAGTGCGCACCTGAGACATGCAACAGATTTCACGAATACTGACACTATTTGATTAAGAAACTTATATCAATAGCCGTAAGTCTGAAATAGGAGGAGACACTTAAATACAAACAATCGCAACTAATTATCCTTAAAACAATTAAGATCATCCCGGTCTGTGTACAGTCTCATTTATTGCTCCTTAAACTTAGCGAGCAATTACATTATCCGTGTCGCAGGAATTGGGAATACAGACCAGATGCGCCGTGACAATAGCCGTGTGCTACCTGGAATGTTGTTTTGTTTAATCGAGAACAACACTGCGTGGTGGATTGTCGCTTGGCAATACTTCACTCCCGGGCTACGGTTTACTACGGTCCAGTACCTGTCCCGTTCAAACTCACATTTTCTTAGGTTGGGAGAGACTTAAGTCCTCAATAGTAGGTATCTGTTGAGTTCATTATTTTGTAGTTACTTCTTGTGTTGCTGTTCGTTGATTTTACTTTTGTGACTGCAATTATTATATAGACGACATGTGATTAGATTAAATTTCAAGTTTTATGATAATTTTATGTTAATAATATAATTTTATGTTATAAGTTAATATTAGTATATTTTGGCGGTTATTACAACGAGCTAAATGCTTTTCTTCAATGCCATGTTTCGAAAGCTAGTTATTTTATCAGAAATGTTTGTTCATAAAATTCAACAGTTTTGGTTTAGCAGAGTTGAAGTTCATATGGATTAAATTGTAACCAATGGAGAAGCCCATAGAAATGTTACGTGTTATTTTCCAGACGTGGTGTGACAATGACCGCACAAGTAAGTAATAATGTTACAGACGGCACGTGCTTGAACGATTGCTCGTTAGCTCTACGTCGTTACTGTGCACTTTTGTATGTGGACTGACTGTGGACTGTGGACTGACATACACTGCAGGGTGAAACCGAAATCATTGGAAATATTTTAAACTACAACTATAAGCAGGATTCTGATTATTTTAGAACTACTAAAAACAAATCAATTGATGTAAAATACTTTTAACATACACCTGAAAATAGGACAGAGTTAATAATTATGAGTGATTGGTGAGGTGAGCAAATAAGTTAAAAAAAATACATTCATAGGTAAACCTATTATTAAAAAAATATATTCTGCAAGGATTATAAGCTGAAGTTTATTTTAATCAATAGATTTGTTTATTAATAGTCTTAAAATAATCCAAAAAAAATAAATTTTGTATATGAACGTGATGAGAATACTCGTGAATCTTTAAAAATAAAAAACTTTTTTTTATCGAACTTTATATATCACGGATAGACGATTAGGAACCAGTCCCGAGTCTATAGTTTACAGAGCTACTCTTGAGCATACACAAACTAATGTCGGGACGTGACGTGAGCTGAATCAGAAATTCAGCGATTAATCGCTCAAATCTGGTCTCCATGGTGATCAAACAATCCATCTTAAATTAAATGCATACGCTTATCATATTTGATCAAAGTTATACTGTCACGTGAATGTAAACTATGATTAATTTGATCACTTAGCTCACATTTGCTTATTTAGCATTTCTTTAACAATTAATTATTTAAAGTTTATTATCAGTTTTTTTTTACTCCACTTAATATAAAAATCTATGATTTTAAAAATAGAAAATTCTTCCAAACGTTAGTTTGTAAACCGACTGCTGTTAAACTGACACACATTTCCTTTTATGGTTGTAAAAAAAAAGAAAGGAGGTGCAAGGATAAAGGTGCCCTCTACATGAGACTCTGCAACTGACGGTGGATGAGTTAAAAATGCAAAAGCTCTTTGCTTGAGTAAACATGGCTTTTGTGCGGTCTGAGATGCGACCCGCGCCACCGCGTCCGCGAATATTTGATGATATCGCTTTTTTGTGGTTTATATACGTGCAGAGGCAGAGTGCAATGAAACATGAGCTTCTGAAGAAGGTTATTCTTATTTAAGCATATTTTTTCGTTTCCATGTATGCAGAGCTACTTTAGCTGTATCTATGTAATTTTTACACTGTGTATTACATTCGATGGCACACGAGGGGAGTATCACTTGACAAATAATATTCAGAGCGAACACATCATTAGGGTCGTAATTCTGCCAAACAAGGTTATAGCGAAGTGTAGCGGCCACATCAACCTCTTCACAAGAAATATTTATGATGATTCTGATGATTAGGATTTTGCCACAGATTATCTACCAGCCAGGCGCTGAAGATTCACCATACAATCCTGAAGCGCACTATGAGAGTTTTCGGAGTACGTATGATACAGGACCTCGACATAAAATGTAGAAGCATAGGGCCCCCCCCCCCCCCCCCCGACATACCACCCGCCTGGCTGGAAGATTATTCCTTTTCCGCTAAAGTAGTGACCCCTAATAACAAACAACAACCCTTCTGGGAAGAGTCAGGCAATAATCGGTTATGAGTCATCTGAAATTCAACAGCAACAATCATTAAGTCACTTGTCACTCAAGCCCATCACATCCACATGGGTGACATACAGAAACTTGGTAAGTATTTGATCAGAAAAATATTAAGTATTCAGGGGACAAAACAAATATAACTTCTCAGTGTATTTATTTGTCCATACAAATGTAGGTATTGACGAAATGAGACGTTAGTACGTTTTCACGTCAAGGCAATAAATCTATGAAGCACAGTGCTCCGAGGCACGAATGCTAGACAAAAGGGCAGCAGCTGTCGTTAACTCGGATGACAAATTGCTGTGTCGCGCTGTGCCCCAAACTCAGCCCACCGTGCTTTCCGTTTGTAAGCTACATAAAGTATTATGAATATTCTGGCCCTAAAATTGAATGTTGGATATTCCAATTTCAATCTTATACTTGTGTTTGTACTTCTTTGGTCATCACATAATACAGAATTCACTATGTAGGTATCTTTCAACAATATCTTTCAATACACTTGCTCGTAAAGTGGCTCTTATTGCACTGATTTTAGGTTCAAAATGCAACTTATTATACGCGCGAGCTTTTCAGTAATATTTTTTTTATGTTGGCAACGAGGTTTCAGGTCAGAAGAGATAGTTAACATTTTTTTGATTAATAACATTGTGTTAGTTAAAATACACTATTTAATTTGTACAAATTATGTATTTTTGTCAGTACATTCATTTGTATTATAATATATAATATGAGGCTGTTCTACGGCTTCATTGTCCGTGCCGTGTGGTTATCTTTCAACCGGGGCGCGAAAAAAAAAGTGTTGTAATAATTAAAAATAGCTAACATCGGAATGAATGGGCCAACAACAAACTAACAAAAAATTAAACTACGTCCGGCCAAACAGTAAGGCCTACACTCAGCAAACAAGAGCTCTTTCACATGCTAATGGATACTAACGCTCAAGGATACAACAATAACCATTCTAACTTGACCCCCGCAATTTCCTACAAATGCTCAAAACAAAAAGATGTCAGAGGTCCAGAAAATTGGTCCACCAAAATGCAGGATAATTAGGTGCAGCTAAGCTTTAATTAAGCTACTGGGAGTGCCGATATATTCTTCGCAATTTATAGTTCGTTGAAAAGCCTTTATTGCTTCGATAATAATTTAAGTGCAGAACCGTATTTTTTTTTATGAAACTACATGATAAAACCGAATTTTACGATAAATAAGAAAAACGGTATCGGTAATCTATAACGGTGTCTATTGGTGAGCGAAGCATATAGGGTCGATACAAAAAAAATATTATTTTAATGTTTGGAGTATAATTTGCAGGAACTACTTGGCTACGTCGTTCGTAGCCAATAGCTACAACTGTGGCTACAGCTACGGTTTATTCCGACGACTATATAAGTTTAGTGATTTTTTTTATTGCTATGGTTCTTACGCAAAACAAAAACTTATAAATACTAGAGTTACGAGCTTTTACCAAGTTTACATCATATCATAACTTTCTAGTAGCCACACATCTACTAGGTTTGATGGGAATATATAAAAAAAACTGTAGGGTTTTCCCAAAGCTACCGTTTAACGTCCAATAAGCCACTACAGAGCGGTCCAGCGTAAACTATTTTGTGGTGTGGATAGCTGTATTGGTAGGTATATATGCACAGTAAAGTGTTTACCGTCACATTCACTCAGTACAGTCTTGTACAATTCAAAATTATTGAGATGACTTACAATTTGAGGGCCACGTGGTCATAGAAAAAGGCTGAACCGGACTGCGCGGGGCAAGATTCCTCTGTGGTTATGAAAGCTTAGTACATCACATTAAAGCGTCCATTACATATAAAATGTTACAACATTATGTAAGTGTAGATTATTTTAACACCAACAAAAACAGGTGTTCTTAATTTAATAAATATTGCTTCTCCCCACGTAGTATAAAAATGTAAGACTTCGCCGTTGCAGCTAACGCTAATTGTATGTTGTGAAATTTTCACATAAGCCCGCGAAACTTTCTCGTCGCATTTTTGTATGCGAGTGTAGCGAGCGAGTGCCTAGCGACAGTCTAGTATCGATAACGTTAAAAGCTGCTGAACTTTTGACAGCGATGATACTATTTACACTTGCCTTTTTTCCGTCACTTTTTATCCGATTTCTACTCGAATTTGGTGGATGTTGGTGGATTATGTCCGATTTGATTAGAGAAAAACAAGGTATATGGTTCATCCTAATGAATTACACAAAACGTATATAACTTCTAAATGTGCCATGAGATCTATGTTAGCATCATTTAAATTATTTTGAGAACATAAAAATTGACGACTGACTTTGTCGACCTGATAAGCGCAGTTGGTAGTATCCCTGCTTTCTGTGCAAGTCCTGGTAGGGACAAACTCTATGTGATGAGTTTGAATGTTTGTACCCCAGTTGTAGCTGTTTAAGGGTTCGACCCCAGTCCTCTATACGGTGCTTATAATACAAGCGTTGCTTAATGTGTGACCGTATAGTTGATGTGTTCGTCTGGAAAAAAAACTGGTATTTTGGGTTAAGAAGATTCATTTACTTCATGCAAAATTGATCCGTTAGACAAAATAATCCGATCAAAAATCGTACCTCGTAAAAACAAAATCGACAACTACAATCATCGCAGAAGCTTTTTCTTTTCAGTTTGCTATTGTCCCCAAGGCAAGGGGAGTCTTGGCGTTGCTTTTGAAGTGAGTGCACTTATTACGTGCATAACTCATGTGCCGTATTCTGGGCCGTTAGTATGAGTTATGAACGTATTCGGATACCGAACGAATAATAGTAATAATAATACCGCCATACGAACACACCAACTATACGGTCCTAAACTAAGCAGCGCTTGTATTATGGGTGCCGTACAATGGACTGGTGGTGACCCTGGTATATAGTACTTATATAGATATAAAATATGACACGAGTACAAACATTTGTGCTCATCACATAAAGTTTGTCCATAACAGGATTCGAGCCCGGGATCCTTGGCACATCAGGCAGGGTGACTACCAACTGCTCTTATCATCTTATGTGTCCATACATTGAAGAGTAAACCTGCTTATTTCCGCATGATGTTCTGCTGTATATATGGACAGAGGTGATCACTTGATAAGTATTTGATGCTGTCAAAATGACTCGCTGAACACGAAAGCCTCAGTGTCTTTTGTCTCTTTCTCTCCGTCTATATTTCCCCATTTGTAAATATATATTAATAACTATGTAAGTACTAAAACCGTGCTGTACATGCGCGAATAGAAACACGCTTTCCCCAAATTCATTAACGTATTTTTAAACAGTGTTATAGAGTATTTAAAAAAAAGCAATATTTTTTAATACTAACAATGAAAAAGTAATTTATACCACTTAATAAAGTCGGAACCCCTATTCCTTTCAAATTATCTCGATATTATTTTATTAAAACATTAGACAGCTACCTTTTTATCCGAAGCGCTAAAGGATAGTTTAATATCAAAAGTTTTAATGATTATATACATACTTACCAACAAATTTTCAAGCCCCACCAAATCCTAACTAAATTACACTGAGAGTAAAACTTCGTTTCTTATGAAACTTTCGGGCTCGCTAATTGAAAGGTTGCCTCACCAAAAAAGCGGTAAAAAGGTAACAATACGAGTTTTACGAAGACCTACAAAGGCCGACTGATCTTATAAAGAAGCGACTTAATCCCATGTTGCTGGCATGACGCACAATGTGGTAAGTAGATCCTTGATACATTTTTGTAATTTAACATTATACGCTATGCTTTATTGGTAAAGTTTTATGTAAATATCCCGGCACATGTTCGCGCGTGGCAGCCTCAGTTTTATTCCGATCTGTTGCATAGGTTATAAGTGGCCTTTGACAGTTTTTTTCTGGCTCTTTCCTTTTAGAGTATTCTGCCAATATTGATTTCTGATATTTACGCGAATACTATTGTATTATATTCGCGTAAATATAAAAAAAAATGTTGGCAGAATTGTCTAGAAGGTGGTTTTACCGGGGTTTTATTGATCTTTTAGTTTGTCTTATGTAAGAACGTGAAATAATCGCGAATAAATTCAAAAAAATAGTTTTATTTCAATACTACCAATGTCAAGAGACGCAATAAACAAAAAAATATTACTAACAGTTTTCTATATGAAATAAATAAATACGTCACAGATAACCTGTGTAACTCAAACAATAACATAAACAGTTTAGTTCCAAATGATTGGGCCTAGACTCTATATAAAAAGGCAAAAAAGGTTCCAAGCTGATAGTACGGTAAATGAAACAGCTTTCAGACGAGGCAATACAAGTATTTGCCTCAGGCAAGGCACGAGCTGGCTGAGTGAGGCGAAGCAGCCTCATAAGGTCTCTCAATCAGTCAATAATCGACGATTTTCTAATAAGCCATGGGAATTTTTTTCATAGTACAAATAAATTATATTTCAGGATTAGTATCAAGAAGTTTATTGACACATTAAAAAAAATCAAGATAACACTCGATTAAATTACAAACAGCAGAAAAAAATATGTAACTGACAACTAACTACAGAACTAGAACGACAGTACTTACAAAACGGAAAACTTCTGAAAATACCGACATCCATGAAGTGTGAAATAAATTACAAAGTCGGCAAGCGAGTCATTTTTTTTTTAATAAGTAGCGATGATAAAAAAAATAACCGTTCTTAATTATTATATACAGATATGACCAAGAATAAGTAGCTGATGATGACTTATTTATGAATTACCTGTTGTTCCGTTAATTCAGTTCAAGAATATGTTTGTTCAAATAAAATGTGCTTGTTCACAAACATGTTTGTTTACACCATAAAATTTCCGTGCCCATGAACGCTGTTGTAACGGCTTACTGCGGAGACAATGGAGCATGTAAATAAAATAACAAAAATGGAAAATATGTAACAAAACCGGATCAGAACATACACCAACAAAAGTGGAACGACAAAAGCTGCGCGTGTCACAGAAGTTGTCCACACATTGACTCGTTTCCATAAGACGGCGTCCGTTCAATGCGAAAACGAATGCGCAGTCATTCGTGAACTGATTACAATTCAATATACATTTGCAGTTTTGTGTGAGAAGTGAATATAATTTCAAAAAATATACGAAAAATATTTGTACCGGGTATAAAAAGATTCTCTATCATTTATGGTGTGGCTATGGTATGTAGTTAGGTATAGTCATGTTTGTACCAAATTTTTGTACCAACTGTACCTGCGACTCTTCGTTCTGGTGGACTCGTACATCAGTTATTCCATCTTCACTTAAATCGCTAGAATGTTTATTAAACAAACTGTAGAGAAAGTCGTGTATTGAAGACAGTATACCCTCATCAGTTTAGCTCAAGCACATGCCTCGCCTGGTAAGACAATCAAATTACGCAAAGCAGCTATAAAAGTGGTGCTGAAAGCTGAAATGACCAATACAGAGCTTTTAGTGGAAAAGGGAAAATCTTCCAGCCAGGCGGGTGGTATGCCTGGTGAGGCGGCTGCTATACCCCGACGGCTATTGTCGGGATCTTGCGTGTTGCGTTCTCTGTAAACTCTCATAGCGCGTTGCAGGATTGTATGGAGAATGATCATTTGTTTTGAATGTCCGTTTGCAGCGCCATCTGTGTCATGGCGAGATTATACAGGTCGCTACAAGGATTTTCTCCTGGTAAGATATGTACTCACTGACTGAGCAGAGGCAGCCTTGCGATGCTTCTCAGTTAGTCTGTACAGTGCTATCGAAATTCCAGATCACAAATACTTTCCACACCTTGCATGCAATGTGACTTTCCCCAGATTACCTTGGGCAAAATAAATACATCATGCTACCATAAAATATGGAAGTAATTTTCAAGTGATATCCCCAGGGAGTTGGGAAGCAACGTGTCGTGACAGGCGTGAACGCAATATCCAGACGTCGTGTAAACATGAATATATTTGAGTGGAATTGGATTAAACCATTGCACAGGCGTCTATCTCTGGAGATGAGACGCGCGGACGGTATTATTGGTATCGAAACTGATCTTTATGTCATACGAGGAAAGAAGTATGAAATTAACTCTGACAACAAGGATAGACGACGCAGGTCGAACTAAAACGACGCCTGTAAAAATAATAGGTATAGGTATTGCAAAGGAATAGAAGAAATACTATTCAGCCACAGTGTTTCGAAAGCCGTAAGCGGAAGCGCGCGTTTGAATTTCATAAACTATTATGATAATGTTGCCTTGGTAAAAAAAATCGTTTATTTCTTAACGTTTGACATACATCTTACATGATTATGTGTAACTAATTGTGTTATTATTAGCCAGTTATGGCCCACTGCTGGGCAAAAGCTTCCCCCCTACCCCTCTACTCCACTCTACTACACCTGAATTGTTCGCATCTAGTACCTACAGAAACAACTTATAACTATATATGTTACAATTTTCAACTTACAGATATATGTATATATGTAAATGCCTCGCATGGCAACACACTGGAGCTTATTATTATTTTTTTGTAATAAATATGGTTGTTCGGTCCGGGTGTAGAGTTAAGAAAAAAAAAATGTTGATGACAATTTATATCAGCTCCCGTAAGGCCTATACGAAATAAATGTGATAGACTTTGACTTTGACTATACTCAAATAACAACTCCACAAGATAATTTAACTTCGGAAAACATCGTTTCTCCTATCTTGCCATGTAGGTTGTTTAAAACAAAACAAGCTTATTTTCGAAACTGTCCTTTGGAATTGTCCAGTCGACTGTGTGACTTTGAGTTGACAAAACGAAAAAAAAAGCAACAGTCGGAGAGGAAAAGTTGGTGGTTCGATCCGCTAGCGGCTAACTCGACTTATTGTCTCCAAGCGAATTGTACGCTGCTTAAGTTTTTTATTCCGTCTAATGTGTGGTGAGAATGGTATTAATCGATTCTGTTGTGTGTGGAATTAACTATAAACTAAACTTTTTAGTAAATCCAATTTTAATCTAAGAATCTAAAGACGCAATTGAATTTTGGTAACATCCATCTTCCGAGCGATTCCCGGTCCTAATCGAACTTCTTTGAACTACCTTTTGTACATTCGCTGTACATAACTCAACTTGACACATCAATAATAAAAAACCTGCCAAGCGTAAGCTACCTACATCACGACAAGGGCCCGAGCTATTTTCTGGCAACACCTATTGTGTTGTGGGGTTGCCGCAATGAAATGTATTTCTTTTCGATTTATTTTTACATAGTCATGCGTTACTTGTTAGTAATGTATTGCGAGGTTTTTTTTTGGGTTATTGGATATCGTTTTATATGGCGGACCAGATTTTTGTTACATGTTTTAGAACGCACGTAGAACGTTTGCCTCGGTAACGAGGATCGCAGGTTCAAACCCTGGCTCGCACCTCTGGGATTTCATTTGCGAATCTCATTTTCAACCACGATTATCACTTGCTAAACGGTAAAGGAAAACATCGTGAGGAAACCTACATGTCTGAGAGAACCTCTCGAAAGATGTGTGAAGTCCTCCAACCAGCACTGGGCCAGCGTGGTGGACAATGGCCTAATCCTAATCCCACTCGCATTGACGGGAGGCCCGTGCCCAACAGCGGGACATTAAAAGGGCTGTTATTATATTACAAATCCACGCCGAAAAATATATTATACTACCAAATTTATAAAAAGTTTTCATCCATTGACAATGATACCACAAAGTAGGTACTTCTGCCTTGAAATTATTGCTCTGGAGTGCTATTGTGAATTTATAATAGATTTGGGGATAATTTTTAAGTTTCCTGGCTTTGGATACCAATTTACAATAAGTAACTATTCGGACTGCAGTGGAAGACGACTGCGTTAATAATATTTTCACGGATATATTGAGATGCTACATCTTTTGACATGTTTCATCTTGTTCTATAAAATCTGCTTTGTGTTCGCGTTCGGCGTTCGCCATTGCAAAACCTGTCTCTTTGTACGCTTGCCTTAAATACCTTTATGAGGTGAGCGTGCAAATAGAAAGATTTCCTTAGAGCTTCCATTGCCTAGAATTTCTTTATTAAATGCCAGTAACAGTTGGTATTTTCACTTTATGAAAGGCGTCTTTTGCATAGCTGAACCCGAGATTGTTGAATACAATATTACTGTAACATTTTGTTACTATTTTTAGATTATTAATTATTATTTTGAACGTGTATATGTTAATATAGATAGTATAGGTGATTATTTTCCAGATAATATACCTATGACCATTTTTTTTTAAAGATTACCCACTGTGACTGTTTGTGCGTTTCTTGAAGGCTCTGCTCAGTGGGACCAACATTGCAAACCAGTAGTGTAATCTTACATCTGAATATTCATTAGTGTCTTTTTAGCTCACATGACTAAAAAAATGTTATTTTTACTGTCCTACTACACGGCTATCGAAACACGAAGCGTGAGAATGGCGTAGCATGAGAGTAACTGGAATAGATCCCTTATTATTTATTTACTTTAGCAAATTTGTGCACTCTGTAAAGACGCTTGATGGCATTTTTTAAATTAAGTTTTGCAGACTGATACAACTTACACCTCGTTATTTCTCGCTGGATATTTTAATATAATTGAATACTAGCTGTCCCGGCTAACTTCGTACCGCCTCAGAACCAAATCTTTTTTTACTTTTTCAATTGTTTTATTATGTGAGAAAGTAAAAAAGAAGATAGAAGAAAGCTGTTTTGCTATTCGGGACAGAGACAAATTTAAAAAAATCAAATGTCATAAATATCGGTCAACACATTCTTGAGTTATAAATGGTGTAACTAACACTACTTTATCTAATATACTCGTATATAATCTAGATCATAAATTTGCAGGTGAAATGATATGCAAGATGTTTAATTATTTTTATATGCAATTATATAAAATAAAATGGAATAGTTTTCAATCGATTAGTTTTAATTGTCACCATAATTTGTAAAGCCGTTCCCTACAGCTAGAATTTCACTTCTTTGTATCTTCTATTTTAGTATTTTGGCTTGATTACCTGAACGGTATATAAAAACTGCTGCTCCTGCTGATCAAATACAACAAATTTCCCAATGGATACCAATGGGAAAATGAAATCGCTATTTAAAATAAGGTGCCCAAGGTGTAATTGTGGTAATTTATATCGCCACAAAAAATAAGTTGGTGTCTAAGGTAGACTTGTATATCAAAAAAAATACATTAGCTCCTGATACTGTGAAAAATTCAGTACAGTCAGCGAGGAGACAATACATAGCGGCTGCCGAGCTAGACTTGGGTACAAACTTTGTCTTCCGACTGTTTTTTTTATTTTTGCGACCTAGTTACGCAATGGACTGTACAACTCGCTTTGATAGTGCAAAAGATACCAATAAAACTAGTACAGATTTTATATTTTTAAAATACTATAATGTTTGTGAGAAGAATTTCAAAGTTGAAGTGGCGGTGGGCAGGGCACATAGCTCGCAAAACCGATAGCCGTTGGGGCAGAAAGATTCTAGAATGGCGACCACGAACCGGAAGAAGTAGTGTAGGACGGCCCCCACAAAGAGGACCGATGATATCACACGCGTAGCAGAAAGCCGGTGAATGCGAGTGGCGGAGGATCGTGATGTGTGGAAATAATTAGGGGGGGGCCTATGTCCAGCAGTGGCAGTCTTTCGGCTCATAGATAGATAGATAATGTTTGTACATAATTTTCTCCCTGAAAAGGCTGATAAAAGAGCCTTATGTATGTACTAATGTTAAATTTTCATACAAAAATATTTCAATACCTACTCAGAGTAGTTCATGTATGATAAATATAAAAAAAAATCTAATCTATTTTATATAAAAAAGAACAACGAGTGCCGTATTTTTTGGGGTGTATTTTTGCGTCGCTATCCCGAAGCATTGATGAATCTTATCGAAGTCCCGGAGGCGCGCGTCTTATCGCCGCCCGGTGCTCGCACTTTGGGAAACAATACCCGCGACTAGGAGCAAGAGTAGATGGATGCGGTATTACGTCGTGGCAATTATTTTATCACCTACCTACCTAACACCTACCTATGTGACATAT
Organism: Pheosia gnoma; assembly: GCA_905404115.1. Lineage (NCBI taxonomy): Eukaryota > Metazoa > Arthropoda > Insecta > Lepidoptera > Notodontidae > Pheosia > Pheosia gnoma. The sequence continues at coordinate 6,792,063 of FR989907.1, forward strand.
ATTTTAATTCATAGGTTGGTAGTCCCGCTGGTTGGGTATCAATAAGACAACAGTTGCCTCTTGTATAAATCAGTATTGAGCCAAAGCTAGGAACAATATTGAGGAATAGAGGAGGAGTTCTTTGCTTCTTATCTTACCTTCTATCAAAGTCATAGATTTTGTTTTGGAACCTATGATAACATTATAATCATAGTTTCCATAACAAACAACATCCATCCCTAACAAATACATTATTTGTTTTACTTACGAGTACAACAAAAAATATTACAAACTGCAAGTAAAAATGTATAAACAATTTAAGAAACGTATCTTGTAATAATTCCAAATACCCGCCGGTATACAAGATACGTTTCCGTTCGCTACTTAAAACCCTATTAAGGTAGGTATGTTGAGATAGTAGACACAGTATAAAGAAAATAAATTCTACACAATGTAGTATGGACTCAGTAATTAACGTATCCACATTATCTGTAATCCACGTACACAAGACATCTCTACAGTGTTGGCGCGGCGCGCGCTGCGTTGCGCACGATGATAAGATGGATGGCTACATCATTCAGCAAAGCTTTTGTGTACCCGGTTTATGGCTCACGAAATTTGTTACGTGATGTGAGTTGCAGACGCAAGCGGCCTTGTCAATTATTTACAGGAGACGAAACTAAGGTACGACATTGAATAGTGAATAGTAGAGTTGACTATCACTGAAATATATCTCGTTGGGGAGACGTAAATAGTCTGGGATGTTTATGGAGCACAGTAGCTCTGAGAATTAATATAAAACGACAGGTGATATTTATTCATCAAAAGCTAGGTCTGAAAGCTAAACCTTCTTATGTTAACATTTTTTTTTTACCTTTCTTAAGTTTTAATTTAACTTGATGAGTTAAATACTACTTGATTATTAAAATACTCTTTATTGAGACCATGGCGCTGCTCACATAGCTAGGATGATCCTGGTTTTATCTGAAAAAGAGAAACCATAGAGTTTCTTGCCGGCTCTACACAGTGGGACTAACATTTCGAACCGGCGGTGGTAGCTTCTTTTTAACCGACTTCAAAAAGGAGGAGGTTCTCAATTCGGTTGTATTTTTTTTTTATGTTTGTTACCTCATATCTCCGTCATTTATTAACCGATTTGGAATATTATTTTTTTATATGAAAGGATATGTTTACAGATTGGTCCCATTTTTGTCAAAAAAATGTTCTGATCATGGGATCCATGAGGAATTGAGAGGACTCCTCAAATTTTATAGGCATACCGATAGCAATTTTGGTATTTTCATCAAGAAGTCAAGCATTTGCATTCAGAAAGTATCATTTGCTGAAGTGGAAGTGATGAAGAAGGCCACAAATGGCCAGCGGAACTTGTCAGTGTTACGTATTTCACGGGTTGCGCCAAGATAATCTCGATTATTGGTATACCTATTATCCAGTAAAAAGATTGATATACAAATCTTTTTAGTGACAAAGAATAGTAAATATATCCACTAAAAAGTTTAAAATAAAAAACTTTTTAACAAAATAAAAACCGTCTTCAAAAAACTAAAAAGCAAAAAATAATCTAATCTTGAAATCTACCTTGTCTAACCACATCAAATATTTAACTAATCTGAAGTCGGTGCCAAATAAACAACCGACGAAGAATAACAAAAGTATACTCAGTAACGAGATGCGCGGACCAATTTGTAGGTATAGTCTTTGGCGCAGACCGGCAATACTCGACTCAGTTGTTTGTTTGGCACCGACTTCAGATTAGTTAAATATTTGATGTGGTTAGACAAGGTAGATTTCAAGATTAGATTATTTTTTGCTTTTTAGTTTTTTGAAGACGGTTTTTATTTTGTTAAAAAGTTTTTTATCTAAATAAAAATCATATCGATTTTCCTTTTCATATTTATTTGCTCGTTGTTTTTACTTAATTTACCATGATCCGATTAAATAAAAAAGTTTTTTTTTCATAATCATTTACAGACACTATTATGTCATCTTCAAATTTTACTACCTATGTTACTAAAACACTTTGTAACTTTCAGATGTTGCTTCTTTAAAGACTTTAAATAGAGAGAATGTTTGCCCCAAAGTTTACGATTTTACATCTTCGCTTGTAACAAGGTAAGTTTATGGTCCCGTTGCTCTATCTCGGAGTAACATGTAAAATGAAAGCTTCTACTTTACAAACAGCCATCACTTGTCATGCTTATTTTATTCGAATGATGTTGTAAAATAAAGAACCCCCTTTCAAAAGTTTGAAGATAAGTCAAGTCGGTGCTAACAAATATAAAATAAATATAAATTAGGATTAATACAGTTTTATATACCAAGATACGTATACTTAATATAAAGCGAGATTCAGAAAGCTTATACTACCACTTAAACCTTATCATTATGTAATCTACAAATTAAAAATAAATGTGCACTAGAATCAAATTTGTCAATAGGAGCATTTAATAAAAAAAAAACGCATCGATTAAAGATTCTGATCTCTAGATTTATAGTCCCACCCTTTATTGGCGTCACCATCGATGAAATTCGGATGGATATATAACTCTCCTTCCTTGAAATACATTCGTCGTGATGCTATATTTTTGAGTTTGCAATCATATTCAATGGGAACCCAATGTGGCCAGTAGGTAGGAACTATCTGAAGGGGACTCGGTCTTACAACTTACCTTTAAAAAGACGCCATTACTTCCTTCCTTCCATCTTTTGACACATCACGTTTGGGCACGCAACTCTCGTTCGTCACTGTCTCATGGTGACATTTTATAAACAACGATGTTTTGAGCTGTGTTTGGATAACAAAAGGTTTGTTGTAGTTGTTTTGTTTTCCTGGATGTTTTTCGTTTTGCAATGGATATATTTAAGGAGTGATAGCCAAGTTGGTGGAACGCTTGCCTCGGTAACGAGGATCGCAGGTTAAACCCCGACTCGCACCTCAGGGATTTCTGGATTTCATGTGCGAATCTCATTTTTATCTATGATTATCACTTCCTAAACTGTGAAGAAAAACATCGTGAGGAAACCTGCATGTCTGAGAGAACCCCTCGAAAGATGTGTGAAGTCCGCCGACCCGCACTGGGCCAGCGTGGTGGACTATGGCCTAATCCCCCTCGAATTAAGGGGAGGCCCGTGCCCAGCAGTGGGACATTAAAAAGGCCTGGTATTATTATTATTATATGTTTCTATAGCCTATAGAGCGGGCGGTCCAATTTCGTCCCTACGATATTCGCAAAAAACGTAAATTTGATAGTTAGATGCGCTATCGATAATGATGGGCTACATCAGGTGGTATACTAAAACCATACTATCTCGTTGTTCAATAAAAATGTGGGCACGAAGTCAACTTAACATCAAATGATGTTTACGTAATCCTATTTACATGTTCGTATAAAATAAACGAACTTATATAACTATACAAGTACAAATATTGTTAAAAATATGTTCTTTGGTACAAACGTGTAACTACCAAAATATATGTATAGGCGACTTGAACCGAAACCCATAAAACAAGCAAAATATGTTGGCGTCTTCAAAATGTTAACATCACAGCTACATACAGTACGGCCCTAACAGCATAACTCCAGAGAAGTTACGACTTGGTTTCATTGTGCCGAAGTCTGCGGCGTAGAATAGTTGGGCAAGTTACCTATACCTAGTAGGTAGACAAACTCTTGTGTAATTTTTTAAAAAATTAGGCGTGTTTAAATATTGTTTAACGAACACACCAACTATACAGTCCTTAACTACACTATATGCTTGTATTGTATAGAGCATCGTACAATAGACTGGGGCAACCTATTTTATTGACCTATTACAGATATTAAACTCATCACACTGGGTTTTTCCTACCGAAATTCGAACCCAGGACTTTCGGTATAAAAACTAACAGCAAACTTATATAAACCTTGATTAAAGTTCTCCCCAGGACAACTTTGATGCTGTGAAAAGATTCCAAGTGAGTCCTAAATGAAACTTTTTGAGAACCAAAAATGGTGCATAAAAATATATTCTATAATCTTAGAACTAGAAACTATGACTTTTCAGCCTCCATGTTTAGAGATATAGGCCGAAAAGAATAACAAGTGTAGGTACTTAGCATATTTTTTCACAACAAAAAGTTAATATACCTCTAACAACTTTTTTTGCTTTTCATACTTAACGAAATAACCGTGTCTACACCTTTTAAATCTCAAAGCATCTCCTACTTTCATTCCGTCTCGAACCTCAGCAGCACTTTTGTGAATAAAAATCACGGACAAGGTAAGTAAAGCGCTGTGAAAGCGGAACCGGACAGGACACAAAGCAGATAAAAGCAGAAGGCCTATACGATAACGATAATACGAAATGAGCACCTATTTGCATTATATTTTATATAGATACTATTTGTTTTACTGCTAGCTGAAGAGTGTCAGCCTCTGACTTTTATACATCTACTTTATGCTCTTTTGAATCAACATCTTACTTTTTTTCGTGGAGAAATCCTCATGGGTCATACTCAAGCAGGTTATTTTTGGACTCCTACCAACTAAAATCCCCACGGTGGTCCTTCTCCGGCCTTGTGGTAATGGGGCCACGGGAACGCTTTCGCACTCGTCCGCGACCCCAACAGCGGCCGTCCGCTTGAGCAGATGCATCCTCACGGCGGCGTCTGCCACACCACGCCGCTGTTTTGGATCAACCCTGTGACAACCTGGCACTATCGTCCCGCAGCAATTGTTTTACCGTAGAAGATTAAGGTAACCAACATAACGCAAAATAATGTCATAGGTGGAATGGTAATCGGCGGGGCTCATAGCACGAAGAACCGGTAGCCGTTGGGGCAGATATCATCTAGAAGGGGGACCACGAACCCGTAGACTTGGGGGGGCGACCCCACCCATGTCGTCTCAGGGAGCCGGTGGATACGAGTGGCTTTCGGCTGATGGAAGGATTGGTTAACAGGCCGTTGATGTTCAGGTGATATGCAGTTATAGCTCTTCCCATGAGATTACGTTTTGTAGAGCTTAAAGGTGACCTTCTGAATACTTATCTATGATGTGCTAAAACCCAGGTCAAAAGTACGTAAGCCGGCATTAAGGCTTTGCGAACCAAAGTCTGTTCCGCTTCCCTAGTACTGGTAGTTTCTTTGCCTCACTATTGTATCGAAACGGAGTTCTGTAATACTTTTAAAAAGTATCGCTAAGAATTATTAGCGGTGGAACTATTTCAAGGAAATTAGATACGTTTGTTAAATGTCATGAATTTCTTTCAAGCTGAGTTTTCAATGCGACGAATTATAAATAAGCTTTGTGGTGAAAAGTGAATACAACATAATTGATGCTGGATGGCTGCTTGATGTGCTATTTGTAAAAAAAAAAAAACATAACTGGTCTTTATTTTCCGACTATTTGTTCAAATGTGTAATTCGATAATTAACTTAATTCATTATTTTAGTTATTTTAAGGAATATATATAATTATAAATGACGACAACATTTTATAAAACCGTTATTATTAAATATATAACAATATTTTGATTTTATTATTATATTCGCAGAAACAATAAAGTTAATCTAGAAAATTCAACCGCAGAAAATAAAATTCGTGCAAAACAACACCTAAAGGTTTTAATAATTCATTTTCTTGTTGCCCGTCACGTAACCTTAAGGCCTCTAAGGGAGAAATAAAACATTAATGTAACCTCATTTGACTAAAACATCCACTCTCCCAAGATCATAAATGTCACCGATCACCACGGAGTTGTGGAAACATAAATTTGTACGTCCCACAGGTCATAAAGAGAGTCACGAATAAAATTGATTGGCCAGAATCTGCTTACTCGGGTGTACCTTTATAAATTATTTGCGAAGAAACTTCATGTGAGTTTTTTTTTTATATTAAGTATGTTTAATAATATAATAATATCGCCAGACAAACACACCAACTACGCGGTCCCACACTAAGCAACGCTTATATTATGGGTACCGTACAATGGACCCGAGGCCAGTATATAATACTTGTAGATATTAAACATCCATAACTGGGGTACAAACATTAATATGTGAGTAATACAATGAATAATCTGAATATATAAAACTATCCTGTATCTCCAAAAGAATACATAGAGCTGGAGTCTTGACTAATTGGTTGATTCTCATGATACTGAAAATATTCCATATTTATTTTCAAAATTTTCAGAGGACTAACATCATAATATAGCAATAGATGTTGATACCCAAAGATCTATTCCAAACAAAATTGCAGCACATTCAGCTTTTAAAATTCCAAAACAAATCCTGAACATCTCAATTTGCCTCGTCGTACATGTGAAAGATAAAATCGCCCGACGATCCGATATTCAAACCTTTGCCAGCGTCCTCTAATATTGGACCAGGTGCACCGTAATCCCTCTGGGGAAATGGTTTTTTTTTTACACCTACACCTGCAAAGAGGGACTTTATGCTTCTCCTGTATTCCTTTGTCTCTGACTGTACACCGATGTAAGTCGGCTATCCTGACAGATGCACACTTCTTTTATTGTGTTACCGATTTTCACTGTGTCTTTGTCCTCAGCAAAAACTATCAGTTGTAGCTTTACTGGCTCCTAATTTTACCTTTTTACTAGCGATTCAGAGCTTTGTAATAACAATCTCAAAGAATAATGTAACTCATAAACGAGTACCAAAATATGTTTTTGTGACTAATTACAAAAAGAAAAAGCTTCTATAAAGAATTATACAACGGTATTAGGTATTTTAAAAAGTATAAATTAGAGCTTTAGCAAGCTACGTCCAGAGAAATGAAATTGTAATTGAAAGTTGTAAATAGGAAAAGAAAATTCAGACTTGGATTATTGGGATGAATGGGAATACATTTCAGAGCCTACAGGGCTTTAGGGCTTTAGAAAATTAGAAATACAAAAATAATTTATATCATAACTAATTTCTTGCTAATTAATTGAATGTAAAAGCATTATAACCGCAAGCAACAACTAAATATGAGGGTACCCCGGTCAAACTATGACACTAGGACGTCAACCACCTCGGTCCTCCCGTGACCATGGTTGCTGTAAAGTAGCCGAAACGTCGGGAATGTAATAATCGTAATATAAACGCGATAAAATCCTTAAAATTAGTTTTATTTCAATATGTAGTATTCGCGTAAATATAAGAATCAGAATCAGAATCAGAATCAGAATATTTTTTATTCACGTAGACCATTATTGTACAGTACTTATGAATCGTCAAGTTACAAAAATATTATGCTACTGCTTTACCACCCGTTCGGAACGCCGTTCCTATGGAGAAGAACGGGCAAGAAACTCCATGGTTGCTCTTTTTTTAAAATAGATCTTTTACATTTTTGAGCAATACATTGTTATAGGTATGTGAGAACAATGTAGGAACGGCTAATCAAACTTTAGCAGCAGGTCAAAAAAAAAAAAAACAAAGTACTAACTAAAAAATCAATACATTATAATTAAGTTTATATTTTTCATTAAGATATAAGCTAACTACATATGCGACTAAGCCTTTGTAAGAACCAATCAAACATCCATCAACAGAACTTTATTTTGTAAAACTATAAGCTCTTTATTGGAAATAGTTCTTTAACGATAATTCGAAAAGTTCCAATGATTGCTTTCACCGCTATTTCAGAATTCATTCCTCCTTCGAATCGGTCAAATAAAGGAACGTGGCTCATACGTAATTCATTTTCAAAGGCGCCCGAAGACATCCACCTCGATCCCTGCCACTTACTATTTTCATTTATATTGACGAGCTTATGGAATAAGCCGATGTCATATCTGTAAATTGGTTAATGTATTTCTTCAACCGGGTAGTAGTTTTACTTTAATTCTTGTCTGTGTTTTTCACACAAATAATTGATGAGTATTACCGAAATATGTAATAAAAATTTTGAGCAAAACATAAACCCAACGCTGATAATATAAATCGAGTTTTCGATATAACTAGACCTATTTTAGTACGGCTCGGGAGTAAGATGTCATTAATTCAGTTGGGAAGCTAAAAATCCTTAAAGCCCAAAGGATTTCAGTGAGCTTCGACGGCACGCCAGCCGTTCATATATTATTCAGTCTGCGTCCGAGAGCGTAAATGAAAAAGTTTTTGTATTCAATGACTATTCGAACACCGCCAAAATACTGGTAAACCTGGAACTTTTCGAATCGAACGAAAATTACGAGTTGGGGTTGTCCCGGGAATGTTGAATATTCAGAGCGCGTCTGTCACCGCGTATGAAGATTAAGTAGTGATGTAGGTATATTGTGAATTATCTATCTTATTTTTCATAGAATGAAACTAATCGAATCTAATATTAGACTAGCAGAACTACTCTCAGTGGAACCAATATTCCGAACCGATGGTAATAACTTCTGACTATTCGTAAGACCTGCATGATTTTTTTTTTGCTTTTAGCGGTCCCGCGACTTCGCACGCTTCGACTTTAGTTTTTCGGCTATACTGCGGGACAGGGGTTGGGGTTCGTCACGTCATCGATATTATCACTATCATATAGGGTACCTACTAAACTAAAACAACTAAGATATTTTACTCCACCCTGGCATAAGCCCTATTTTGTAGCCGATTGTCAACGAAAAAAAAATAAGAAGAAAAAAGCACGAGGAAGGTCAGATGGTATAATTTAGTTTAACGAATCCAACTAAGGCACGTGCCAATCTATTGGGCTTTTAAATCAACTCGAATACGAACTGCTTTATTTATTTTATAATAAATAGAAAATCTTGTAATAACTATTTATAATAGGTGCCCATGAGATCCTACACTTCTATACAGGATACAATCAATTCACCGCTCTATCGGACCTTAGAATAACGGATCCACGTAATTATCCTTTATTAAAAAGGAAAGAGAGAAAATTTAATCAAATGAACTAATAACACGGGAGCAACGAGGCCATCGAGCTGAAATAACGGCAGCCTCCAGCCACGGAGTAAGATTTAATCTTGAAATTCTTCCCGTCTGGTTGCTGTACCGTCACATCGCGCCCGGTCCGATGATGTGATTAATATGTCCGCCATATACTGAACAATGTATCTTCGGATACATCTCGATGGGTTAAAATTTTTTTTGGAGCTTAGCGAAATAAAAAAGATTGCAAGGCGGAGTTTTCGCCTAATTTAGGTGAAAACTCATACCAAGTTTTTTTTTAGTTCTAACAATGCTCAGTCTTATTAATACTAAAAACACAACATAATCTATATTATAGCTATGCTGGAATGGAATGTTTGGAATATTTATTCAAAGCTTCAAGATAATTTCTGACATTTCCCCGGGACTCATGAAATCAAGGGACAACAAGCCAAACAAGTTTTCGTTGAAAATCTGACACAGAAGTTAATTTGTTTTATGGGTATGTAAAACGCACTTCAAAAATACTTTAAGATAGCATGTTGAAAATGCTATTGCCTTAAAACTAGTGATTTGCTAGAATTAAAATGTCGATGTCATTATGCATACAATTTTGTAAACGGATGAGGTTGGATTCTGTGATTGAAAAGCCATATGAAGATTTGTACGTATCAATGAGAATTGTATATATAATTTATAAATACAATACAGTCAGGTAATTAAAACATGTATTTAAAAATAATGTTTGTATTTGCAAACAGCCGTGGCCCATAATATAAAAAAAGAGATTCGTCAAACCGAATGGAAATTAAATCGTGGGTCGCGACATACTTTATTCCAGTCACGGTCCGCTGAATAAAGTGGAATCAGACGCCGTACTATTGAAAAGTTTTTCAGACTTGGGTTGGTTATTGCTCGGCAGAGGAAAATCGGGAATTACAAACGATTGACTTTTACAGTGCTACAATTAAATTTTCCATCAAGCGTAATTTATGAGGGCACTCCAGTTCAAATTATGACACTAGGACGTCATCCACCTCAGCCCTCCCGTGACCATGGTTGCTGTAAAGCAGCCGAAACGTCGGGAACGTAAAAAACATAATATAAACGCAATAAAATCCTTTAAATTAGTTTTATTTCAATGTGTAGTATTCGCGTAAATATAAGAAATCAATAAGCGTATTAGGTTAATCTTATCATTTACATCGAAAAGCGGTAAAATAGGCACGTTGCACCCAGATTGAACTTCGAAGTTGTGTACCAACATCATAATGAACTTAATGACTGGTGATTAAAGCACATCTTTAAATGAGGGTCTGTTTAAACAAAACGTTGTTTTTATTCCATTAGTCTGCGAGTGAGCAAGCCATTGTCCAAATAAATACTCCATTGAGAATTGCTTTCATTAACCTAAAAGCGTGTGCAATAATGCTGGAAACGCTGTACCTTACTGAAACGTGAAACGCTAAGTTATAGCCGAGTAATTAGCTTAACCTTTCGTTACTTATGTACTTAGAGTTCAAACATTTCCAAAATCACAACATTGAACTGAGCTCCAAGTAGGTATTAATAATTTTGTGTAAGGTAGGCTTTTTGTCTTCAAACTAAACAAACTAATTATGACCTGAAAAAATGCTCTATTGGATGGGGCTAAGCCGCTTGCTTATGAGAAATATTATAATAGCTATATCTCACTTTATTCTTTGACGCAAAATTACTTGCTTTTCACATTCGCTTGTAAGCGGATTGCTATCATTTATTCATGAGTCACTGAGCAGACTATAGGACTTTTTTTCACAATTTGTTTACGCAATCATTTTCTATGCCATTTTCTTATACATGAAAGTAGTATTGTGTAAAAAAAAAACAGAAGTATAATTTTGATTATAATAAAATACAATGTTTCTAGAGATCGTATATGCTAGCTATACAACTAACACTAGAGTAATTAAATACACCAAATTAAGCTTCTTTATAACACACCTTTCAGGCTTTCGATACGTCACGTCTCTAGTAATATGGCCATAACTGCCCCTCCCCCCCCCCATCCCCCCAGCCCGACATCCCACCACTCAGCGTCCAAGCGGCACATTAAAACTTTTGCAACAAACAAACGACGTACACGTTTCAACATTATGACTTTTTGTTTGGGCACATCAGAATTTATGATTGGAGTTTTTTTGGAATCGTAAAATGGCGTAATTGAGTGGTCGTTGTTGGTACGATTGGCGTGTATTAGGTGGAAAAACCTTTTAAGGAGAGAACTTCTGGATATACAACTGGGCGAGTATATTTTTTGTTATTCATCTTACCCGTGTAGAATTAAGTTCTTAAATTGTAGCGTTACCTGTTTGTTTCTTGCGTTTTTAGCGGAAAAGGGAAGGCCTTCCAGCCAGGCAGGTGGTAAGCCTGGTGGGGCGGCTGCTATGCCCCAACAGATATTGTCGGGACTTCGTGTATATGTTACATTCTCCGAAAACTCTTATAGCGCGTTTCAGGATTGTATGGATAATCGTCATTTGTTCTGAATGTCCGTCTGCAGCGCCATCTGTGTATCTTGTGACGAGGCTGAAGGCTATACGATTTTGTTATTCTGAAAACCTTTCTTCCGAATATTGACTATAATACGCTCAAAGAATGAAGATAACAAATGCAAATTGGAGTTTTTACCTTCATTCCCCAATCCGTAGCTCACTTCCCACTAATTTGTGAAAATCCAACAGTTCAAAGTTAGGTGTCAAAACGGCTGGGACCACTAATCCGCGATGTGCGCAAAGGCTGGCATAGCAAATAAACGACTCGCAGTGCCCGAATAAGCCATCAGGACATCGCTCGAGGTGAGAATTGAAATGCACGATAACAATTCTGCATTCACAGCTAGTAGTAGAGAGAAGTATGAGAAGCCAGGATGGGTACATATTCTTCATATCCATTTGTTTGTAAACAAACATTACCACAATTAATTTCCCCAGTCATTCATTATTCTTCTTAAACTCTTGGGGCCCAAATTAGTTTTCAAAGATAGCATTATCATAAAAGAAACTCAATTACAATGTGATATTGTTAGTTTAGGTATTAAGCAATCCCACCTAATCTTGTTTAATCTTTGAAGGGAATTCATAAAGGGGATTAATTTGAGAGCATTTAATCCCGCTGTTTTACTATTAAAATAGCCATTTTGTATATGTATCTTTTGGTATCTTAAGAATGGTATGATCAAATCATGTCTGCCATTAGAAAGTGAGTTAAATACGTCGTAGACATTTTTCAGGTTTTTTTTTCAAGTGTAATTTTTTAATCCGAGTGTATGAAATTTGTATGTGAAACTGTGTGAAATTTCTAGTTATTCAGACAACTGTTTGTACGGTGTAGATTTCTATAGCAACTCAGCTGTACCAGTACATATCGCTAGACGAACAAACCAACTATACGGTTCCATTCCACACTAAGCAACGCTGGTTTTTAAGTACCGTACAATAGACTGGGGGCGAACCCAGTATTTAATACTTTCATAGATATTAAACATCCATGACTCAGATACAAACATTCGTGCTTATCACACAAAGTTTGTCCCTACCAGGATTCGAACCCGGGACCCTTGGCACAAAAGACAGGGTTACTATCAACTGAGCTAACAAGGTTCGTGTTAGTTACAACACATCTTTGATTTTTTAAATTTCACTTCGCCCCGAATAGCAGAATAACCGTCAACACAATGAAACAAAATAAAATATAAATCCAACATAATGCTTTATTTTACAAATACTATGTATCGCTATCTAGAAATTATACTAACGTACATACCTATGTATAATACAAATGGAGACACCGCATTATATACAGAAATTCATATAATAATCATTATAATTATGTAAATTCATAAGGCACATTATAATTTTCTAAAACGACTCTATTTTTTAAGTATATATTAAACTAGGTACCTATAGTTTACAATGCGCTGTAATATCATTATACAGGGTGTAAAGTTAACGTGTTTTTTTAAATTTTAGTTTTGAGTTTAAAACGTCAATAATATTGAATATTGTTTTATTATCTCTTGCCAAAGGTTATGGTACAATTTTCACGAATTAGATAATGTATTTAAATTGATGAAAACGTGTACCGTATTTATATCAATGGGTCAGAAGGCCGTCATACAATCAAAATTAGATTACCGTGATGGCTATTTGCCTGAGCACACATAGCGCGAAACCCACTGAATAGAATATTTTAATAAAATTTGACAAGACAATCGCAAAATATTTTTTTATATACCGTTTTATTTATTTATAATCTACACCCTGTATATTGAGTAATACGCAATTTTACAATGCCTATTCAAAACGCTATTTACAGACAAACATAATGGAATACAATTTTAACTTAAATGTTTATTTCTTTATTGTAAAAGCATAAAGTACCACAATATTTTTTTTTCAGGTGTCGTCTTTTTTATCTTGGCAATTTGCTACAAAATAATGCCATTTTGCCAGTGTCAAGTTACATATTTCTTCGGTATTTTAAAGATAAGTATCTACCTCTGATGATATTAATTATTTTGATTGAACCTTTGAATGAACCTCCTACCCCTATCAGTAAAGATGTGGATACTTTACTAAGAATTTAGCAGGCATCTTGGGAAAACTCGAAAAGTGAATTTATACTATTTTATTTTAATCTCCTTCACTCGTGCACGTTAATGAAGATACAGTGGTTAATATCCCACTAATATTACACATTATATATGCAAGAAACACAATTTTCAGAAAATAAAACAAAATTGATAACATTCACTGTTAAACTTCCCGCCGAAAAGTCCAGGAGTAGTCAGTTCTGAAATGTTTTAATTTTGGCCCTTACGCTCGATTTACACGAAGGCAGCACACAAGCAAATAGCAGCGAAGTAACTTCGTACTTGCTAAGCTGTTTACTCACGAACACTTGCTGCCTATTACTTGGGTACTTTCTCGTATAAACCGAGCATTCGTTGAACCAGTAGGAATTACAAAACTACTACTAAATTGAGCGCGGAATCTCAAATGCTCAGATAAATGATCACGAAACATCTGACGGCAATAAAGGCAATAATTTCAAAAATAATATTTGGTCTAAAATGTTGTGGGAAGACTAATTGGCGGTTTGTGAAATGCTGGTTCACTCGTTCACTGGTTCACAAAAAATACTGGTTCACTGTACATATTATATTTCATGGAATTTAGAAATATTTTACGAGAATTCTTATGTATGATTACAAAAGGGAATGTATTTAGTTGTTTCATATAATATTTATTATCTATGGACTTAATTACCTACACCTGAAAAGAGAGATTCAAATAATATTGCAATTATTATCTACAAGGAATGTTTTGATTCAAATACATTTACTTAACGCGGTTGGTTCACAAAACAAAAGAATTAGTATTCCTTTAAAATAAAAAATAAATTCTCAATTTTCTCAAAATGTGCGTTAACATTTTAATATAATTTGTGATAAACAATAAAAAAAACAATAAGAAACAATAATCTTATATCAATGTAATGGGACTAAAACAAATTAATTCGCTTAGAAATCAATGCGTACACATATTTTGACTAAACATTTATAAAATAATTCTCATTTTATTATAGTTACACAATATTACTAGAATTTTGTACATTAAAATGTGTCAACAATTGAGGGCATTCGAAGGATCGCCAAATTAATTGGTTTATGTAAAATCATTTTTTTTTACATCAACCTGGATTTATTATTATTGCTGGCTAAGGTATATTGTTACTATTCTATTTTATTAGATAATAGACAATTGCCGCTCTCTGCAAATTGTGTTCAGTCAATAATTTATATTCCACCTCACAATAATATAATCTCTTCATTATAAATACAAGTATATAGAAGCATAGAAATACAAAGATATGTACAATCTCAATACGTATACTAATCTATTCCGTACATTAATACTCGATAAGGAATACTATAACGACACTAATTTTACAAAGAACACCCCTTGCAATTCATACATCGACGAAGAACAAACATTCATTCTAGAAGAGAATATTAATAAAAAATATTTATAGTTAAGGATATGTATAATTTAGACAAGTTACCCATTAAATAGTTCTAAGATCGCTAACACTCGCATAAAAATAAAACTTTAAATAACAATTTAAAACTCTCTACATTAAGTAGAGTACAATAATTTCAAACTATTTGAATCATTGATACGAAGAAAAGAAAGATTCAAGCACAATAGAATTAAAAATACCTATCATAGAGTCAAATGTAATCAGTGTCCATAAAGTTCCTGCTATTCTCGTCAACACTGAAATATTTAAAGAATAGTAGGAACTGAACAAATGGCAAACATATCGGTCGAAAATCAACATCAGTCATTAATTAGGCCGCCCACAAACTGGGTTTCTATATCAAGAAAAGTTAAAACTATCGCGTTCACATAGTGTTATGAAGCCTTATCTCGTACCAATAACTAACGCGGTCAGCTATACATCAAAATACACACTTAGCTAAGCATTCTTTGCGTCAGACAACAAGTGAATCGTCCTTAACAACTACATTTCACAGTCAGGTATATGTCGGTCATCCCCGCTGTTTATATAAACAGCACTTCGACATAAGCCTCCGGCTATTCGACTAATAGCTCTGGGCTCAATCTGTCGATATTGAAGTTCTCCATATTCCACATTTGCCTCGATTCGGACTCCTTGCAGGACTCCATGACAATTTTGTCCTTGGTTTGAGATACCGCCATGCATTTCTCACTCGAACCGTGCTTTATTAACGATGTCTGTAAACAAAGCACAATGATACAGGTATAAGTGTCTTCGTTTATAACATGGATTCAGATCATGTTTCTGGACCCATCAGAGTTTACCTAGTTTTAGTTAGATTCCAAGCGTCAATTAATTAAGAAGCAAGATTGGGGTAAGGAAAACAAATTTGGAAATTCTAGGACAGAATCAGATTATATCAAATATGCAGGTAAAGGTAAGTTTACAAAAATGTAACATATTGAGAACATAAGGACAGTTCGTGTATGGGAATTAATTTGATGAACTTACATTCGGGTCATACAGCCACAGCTGGTTGCCCTTAGCACCGTGGCACGGGTACAGAACGACGTCATGTCCTGAGTAATCCAAGCATGTTTCGTCACGACGAATCTCACCATTCTTCGAATACATCCAATACTAGAAAATGTTAAACAAAACATGTTACTTATATCCAACATTTTCTATTTAGAAAATTATTAAAAAAAAAACAATATTCACCATACAAGAAAGAGAAATGATGAGTTTACAAAAATAATTGAAATATAAACGTAACTACGAATTTACCCAGATACCCAAACTTATAAATTAAGGCAAAGTCCCAAAAAACAAATCGAATGATGGAAATATAAAACAAATGGAACAATATGAAAGTTTCAGTTTTAACATGGCAATTATTAAAAAAGGTCAGTGTGACGTTTGTTAAATATATTATTACTTATATACTAAGGAACCTTTCACAGTTATGAAAATTATCTTTTTGGACAATACAATGTTAATGATCAGTTTTTTTATGAGAATAAGCGCTGAGCACGAGCTCACTCAGCAAGTTGAAGAATAAAATTATTCATACGTGTGAAAGGTTAAAAACATTTTAATTTACCTAGCGGCAGTACCAAAGTTGAAAGAGGAAAGTCGTAAATATTAAAAAAAACTACTACTAATATATGCGCGCACCGCAGTACGCTCAGGCCATCCATGAAGTGGTCTATATCTTACAACAAGATATATACGGCGTACGCGTACACAATTTCAAACACGCCTGGATGGTAGTAGAAAAAATTTGAAAGAAAATGATGATTCTACATTTTATTCTCTAATCTAATAAATTAATAACTAAGTAACGATCGCATTAGTACAGCACAAAATGCATATGGGAAACCGTCAAACATTCGCGTTTCACACGGCAGAGGTAACGCCAATGTTTTGCGGATTAGTGAAATCTTTATATATAAATAATTAATGTTATATTATTTTATTAATTCTCAGTGAAAGCTACGACAACCAAACTTACCAGAATATATGATGAGCACCAACACCAACTACATGAGAAAGCAAAAGCATTCTAATAACATGGCGGCCTTTAGAACAAACCTGATTTCCATACTCTCCGTGACATTGCCAAATGTTTACTGGCTTCTTCATATCCTCGGGGCCAGCGGCCGAGTCGATGCACATTTCGGACCCAGCATTCGCGATCTGATGCCATCCATAAGTTAAAAAAGGCGTGCCGGAAGCAAGCGTGCTAAGCTAACGTCAGCACTTAATACGCTTTTTTTGTGTATCTACTGATAGTAAGTACAAAGCCTTCGGTGCAGTGGCCTCGCCATATGTAATTCTAACTACTGGTTTAAATGTGCTTTAAGCGTCAAATCAAGTGCTGACGATAGCGTGTCGTGATAATGAAAATGAAAAACAAAAATAATCAAATGATAATGTTATAAAAACTGACCATGAAGACAATCATTCCACGCAACATTCAAACAATCAGAGTGTAAGGACAGTTAATATTCCCAACTAAATCCATCGCAAGGTTCACTCGCACCTTCTGAACAAGAATCAGCAGTACCTGAGGACCATTGTGCCCGTGGCATCTGATTAACCTGACGACCTCATCACCTGACGCATCGAGACAGTAAGCTCGGGTAAACGCCTTATTTTTTATCTAGTGGACACAGAACAAGATGCAAAAATAGTGACAATAGGTGCTACAAAATGAATCGTGTCGTCCAACGTGCATAGAAAAGTGCAAACTGTGAGTTGAACCAAATTGTTTGAATAATTTTATCATAATTTCCTCCTGCAAAGTGGTACTGCCGTATTCGGACAAATTGTGAACGACAGAAGACCTGGTTTCCTCCCTGCCGGTGACATGGGTATAGTCCGACTGGTTTATGATGATCAGACTTGCGCGTTGGAGAGTCCAAACATATCTTTTGGAAGGCGACATTTCGGATCTGTACAGGGAATAATTTTGAAGAACACGTTCACACATTTACACTCATTTAATGGAGTTATTTTCCTTATAGTAGTAGCACCTGAATAAACTCTCATTAAAACATAATTCAAATTATTTACTTATAAAATTTTCAAACTCGATCGAAAGAAGAAAACATACCTCGCCGTGAGCGACGGATTCGCCCGGAATGAACAGTTCGGGATAAATGTTCTTCAAATACCAGTCGAAGGATTTGCATCCCAATTTCTCCCTGAGATTTTTTCGCCCGCTGATGTCTCCGTAATCACCCTTATCATTCCCAACACGCTGATAGTAGTACTGTGCGTAATCGTCCAACCAAACCTGAAAACGTTCTCGAGATAAGTGTGATTCAAATCTAATTACGCGAGAAAAAAAAAACAATTTGAGAGAGAAAGTCCTCACCTCGGCTAACCGAACAGAGTTTTTCTTCAATACGTTAACACCTGATCGCCACTTGTACGGCGACCGTTTCCTGAATATGTGACCGACGTGCGAACACGGAACTATTTCCAGGGTACCGCCGCACATCCAAGTTTTAAATGACAGCTCCAAATTCTCGCCGCCCCAAATATCGAAACCGCTGTCGTACGTCCCCAGCCTTTCGAAGAAGTCTTTGTCTATAGCGAAAAGACCACCAGCCATAGTCGGAGACCAAACAGGCTCCGCTGTATGTTTGTGTCTCGCTCGTTCCCTCGATGGTACTGGATGCCAATTGAACTGGAGATTCCAGTCGAAACCACCAACATTGACTGCAGTCGAGTCTCTATAATGATACTCGAGAGTATTATCGTCGATGACATCAATTACGGGGCAGACTACCGTAGTCTTATTACGGGCAATTCTATCTAGTAATGGTTCCAACCATCCTGGAATGAAATAGCTTAGGTTAACGGCTGCTCGTTACTGAGAATTTGTGTTGAACCAATTATACAGTCTTACCTTCAGTACATTCGCAATGGCTGTCAAGATATGTCAAAACAGGAGCCGTTACGTATCTAGCTCCAAGGAGTCTAGCCCTAATTAGACCCTCGCGTCGAGTCGCTCTTACTATTCTCACTTTAGGTAGGGACGACATGTAGTCATCTAATTGTTGCATCAAGTGTGCTGTAAAAACAAAATCATACATCAACAATCTCCTTCGTAATAATACTATATTTCTAAATAGTCATTCTGTGGATACACAAACTAAACTTGTCTTAACTAAACTTATTGCCATGTAACTCATTGTCGTAGAGCATAAGCAAGACAATAATAATTTATTCTAGTCGTTATTTGTAGGTATTGGAATTGGTATAATTGTCAAGATGATGATGTCAACGTTACGTAGGAGTATACTTACGCATATCAGAAAAGTCATCAACAAGAATGATTTCTTTAATCAGATGCGAAGGTGATCTATCCAGTACGGAATGAACGGTCCTTAGCAACACGGACCACGCTTCGTTGTGGAAGCAGATGACGACAGCCGTCTGGGGAAGATTTTCTAAATACCGGCCCGGCTGTTTGCACCTGTTGGGGATAAAAATGAAATACATTTACACTAGTGTTGATGTATTGTTTATACTGTCAAGGGCTGGAGTTCAAAATATTGCATTTTTATCAATATTTGAATTAAACATAGAATATATGCAAAAATGCTCGATTACTAGTACCAATTACAACTTAGTAGATTGAAAATAGATTGTTTTAAACTTAAAGCCGATAATCGTTTTTCTTGCAAAATGTATATTACATTTAGTTGTGTTTTGTACACGTATAAAGTTTTATTAAGAATATACTCGGAGAAATAGCAAATATGAAAAGAAATCTCATACGATCTCAGGCGGGATATTCAGTAACACTCAAGTTGTGCGCTTTTTGAATTCATACTATTCAAAAGTGAAGATTTTGATTTTAACCGACAAAAATAAGGAGGAGATTCTCAATTCGACAGGTATAATTTTTATGTTTGGTCACGCACAACGTTCGTTTAACATAGACTCAAAATAAATTACTTTTAAATTTAGTAAGACTACGTAGATTAAGTTAGATAATGAGGTTGGAATATTTTTAGCTGTTTTCTTTTTTAATATAATTCTTTGTGCCAAAAAGTTTGATCTTACCACTCGTCCCTTGGGTCCGGTAGCTTTCTCCTAATAGATATCAGATCACTGATGTATTGGTTGAAGGCGTTCTTCTTCCAGCCCTCCGACACGGCTTGTTTTGCATCGTCACTAATGTTCTTAGGTAGCACAACCGGTTTTCCGAGTTCGCCGGGTGCGTTGTCCGAGCCCGGTGCGGCTAGCACTCCGAGACCTACAGGATTATTATTAGTCACATTTCATTTTTTTATTGCAGCAATTAACTTATTTCCAATACTACATAATGAATGTATATGTACATTATGGATGACTTAGATCAGGGGTTGCCAACCTTCGTAGCCTAAGGGCCGCACTGATTGCTCTATAAAGCCCCAATGGGCTCCAAGGATAATAAAAATAAATTTGGAATCTCGTTTTTGTTATATAGACGCAATTGCAAATGGCATCAAGATCTACCAGAATCTATGTCGCAGGCCCGATTGATGGTGCTCCCGAGCAGGTGTTGGCCCGCGGGCCGTAGTTTGGAGACCCCTGACTTAGATTATTGGTGCGTGGATGTGAAGAAGTGGTTCTATTATCATGACAGTGATAAGCATCTAAATAATATAGGACATAATGCGCTATATTAGTTATAGTTAACGAATTTTAGTATATAATTTCACACACTTGCAACAAACACAACATAGCTTAAATAAAATAATTTACATAAATAAAACACACAGGCAGTGATAGCTAAGTCAGTAGAAAGCTCGCGTTCGAAACGATGATCGCAGGTTCAAACCTCACATTCTGGGATTTCTGAATTTTAATGGAGAATCATATTTTCAACCATGCTTATTATTCGCCAAACGGTGAAGAAATATGTCGTTAGGAAAGCTGCATGTCTGAGAAAACTTAACAATTTCTTGAAAGATGTGTGAACGCCGCCGACCTGCACTGGTGGTGGTTTAAATCCCCCTCACATTGAGGGGAGGCGCATGCCCAGAAGTGGAACATAGAAGTCCTAAATTATGATTACTATCACACAAATGTCTTTAAAAATTACCTTCGCTTCCCATTATCCGAACATACCAATTGACTCGCGAACTAGCTGTGATGAACAAAGGAATATTAAAATGCATGCATAATATTATCAAAAAGAAGCATCTAATAAAAAGAGTCACATGCTGATTAGACAAATGAGAAGTATACGAGTGAGGTGTATAAAGATGTGACGTAACACTACTTTAGGGAAAACAATAATAGAAATCTAGGAGATCGCGTTACGTATATATCCTTCATCATCATTTCTATTGTTCAACAAATATTGGTCTTTACAATCGCGAGGCAAACATCAGAATGAAAAGACAATTCAGAAAGGATTTATAAGCACAAACATTTACAGTGGCGCCATTATAATTTAGAACGATCGCGAATAACAAGGGTATTGCAAAAGTGGCGTTGTATTCTTATCTCTGAAACCTCTAGAGGCGATCCTCAATTTGATTTCTGGAGAAAGATTTGCTTTCGAAACATGTCTAATAAAAATTCCCTCGTCTATTTTGTATTCACCGTATTCAGATTTATTTATCGAGAAATTATTGTGAGCTGTTCCAATGTTGGTCTTGTCGGTGATGTGTGTGCTGTGTGAATCATTGTTGGGACATTTATGTTAACACCTACACCGTGCAAGCTCATGCAGTTGTGATGCATAAGAATGAGACTTACCATCGGATAGATTATTTCCATATGACTCGCTCTTCCTTTTTGCGGACGTTGGTTTCGCCATTTTCAATGGCTTCGCCTCCGCGTCTTCGTATTCCATAGGTGGCGCGCCAATGGCGTTTCTCGAATTCCCATTAGTAGTCAACAGTGCGATCATAAACCATATCGCCGTCAGTATGAGCACAGCTTTTAATATCAACGTACGCCTCCGTAGGAAAAACATACTGTAATATTTCATTTCTATTGCTATATTTACTTTGAGAGAATATAAACGTGCGGGAATCCTATATTATTCTAGTACACTCAATACATTTCTCGAATCCTCAATATGTTTAGTCTTATCTTCGTTATTTTCTATTATGTTTAAATCAAAAATCTTCATAGAATTTGAGCAATAATGTTTACACTATCTATAATCACAAAAGGGTGACTAGCATAAAATAATGAGATATGTCTTCGGGTTTACGACTTCGACGAGATATGCCTTTTCGATATGACAGTTGCTTTGAACAATTTCATTTCTTCACATGACTTTGGGCAGTATTTTGGCTATAACTTCGTCTGGTAGCGTCTACGTATAAACACTTTCTTTCTGGTTTTTTGTTTCATTTCCAACTGAACAGGCATGATTTATCGTCCATATTCCTCGACGCGAGTCCTGCAAACAAAATTGGCGCTTATCAATAGCATTACACGCACACTCTATCAGGCCACGTAAATGAAATCCACATAATTTTGATGGATGGGCTCGCAAAGTCTTAAGTATATTTATAGCCGGCGATTTTCAGCTAAGTCCCGCTGGCGGCTACTGTTGAGGTAATTGTGTCGGGGGGCTTTCCGAAGCCCCGCTAAAGGTTCAACAAGGTCCCTCACCTCGTTTGCGGTGTTTTGAACTATAAGTATTAGATGTCTTCCGAGTTCAAGCAATGATTACAATATATGGATTTTTTTATATGTTTATTACTTTTGAGAAAATTCTATCTAGTACTCATAGTACAAGTTAAACAAAAACTACAACCAAAATAACACATAGTTGTGTGAGTGTTTTTATTGTCTGAGTGTGAGTGTCTCGTTGTCAAGAAAGCTAATAAAATTGCGCAAGCAAAAATCATTTTTTTTTTCAAAGCAATAGTTAATCACGTATTATTTATTTTTTTGCGCATTATTTCGTTGTTTATTATTTCGTTGCGCAAAATTTCGCTGACCTAAAAAGCCCTAAGGATGTTCAATAGAGCCCTTGTCCAGTGGGGCGGTGGCGTTTCCGCCGCACGACTGATGGATTGTTTTGCCTCGTACATTATCGGGGTTGGCTGCTATTCCCATTTTTCAGCGGGACACAATTCTATTTTCTACACCAGTATGGCAACGCTGCGAAAGCTTTGGATTTTCAAAAGGCGACGTTTTGAATGATTTTGTTACCACCGTCTTTGGATCCAGTCATTAATATAATTAAATCCAAAACCAAGCGCTCCATTGCAAGACCTCAAGATACTGTGAGCACTTTCTGCATAGATCGAACCGCAAACAACAACTAAATATGGGGGTACCCCAGTTCAAACTGACACTAGGACGTCAAAGCCCTCAGTCCTCCCGTGACCATGGTTGCTGTAAAGCAGCCAAAACGTCGGGAATGTAAAAACATAAAATAATCGCGATAAAATCCGTAATATTAGTTTATTTCAATGTGTAGTATTTGCGTAAATATAAGAAATCAATAGATTTTGTTACTTACATTCTTTTTGATCTCATTACTCTACACTGCTTTTAGCCCTGAATGTGAATTTCTTTATAGACTGTCCAATTTGAAATGCTAATACTCAATAGAAGATGCCTATCCCCTATCTCTCGTATAACTTTTATTTTATTTCATCTTTTATTCAGCGGGCATGAAGAATTTCAATAAAATTTTAATAGATCCCCGAAGACATGGAATGGAAATGAAACGGCGGTAAAGTGCGATGATTCTTTGGGTAATCTTATCGCAATTCTTATATTGCTGCGCGTACTTAACCTGGATACGAAATATTGAAATTTTATCCTTAAAGATTTGTGCAATAATAAGCAATATAAATTTGTGTAATAATTACCCAATTAATAGCTCAACAAAGTGGAAGATTGCAAATCCATTTTAAACCAATATCTGTTTACTACTAGAGGTTTACATCTATCACATGAGGACTTTAACAGCAGTTCAAGAGGGCAAAGACTAGAAAAGTGTTAATTACTTAAAAAAAAAACATCGATCGCTGGATGCCAATGGATTTGAGTGGCGGAGGACCGTGATATGTGAAAGTCATTAGGGGAAGTCTATGTCCAGCAGTGGACGTATTGCGGCTGGTGGATGATCAGTTGTTAAAAGTAACTTTTTTAAATTTTTAGATACACACTCACCTTGCGATTGCTACACCTTTTCCGATCTGAATCCGGTTGCGTATCTGTAACAATTACACAAACACTTTATAGATAGGAGTCATCAGTTATGGCAATTCCAAAGTACAAGCTATAAATAAGATGAAATCTTTACGATTTCAAAATTCAACGTAAATAACCGTACTGGCGAAATATCTAGAGCGTCTGAAACGTCTGTTGTAATAAATTTGAGGAAACTCCTCCCGAGGGCTTATAGCTATTTGAGTCGAATAGCGGAGATTTAGAACGTTTAGTTAGATATAACATTTACAACATATCTATCGCAGTTACAGTATTTTTTTACTCGAAATCGACAAGAAACCCTTAACTGAATCTTACTCTTAATAAGGCGCACCTGATTTTTACGAAGCATCACGGTAACGTGAGTGTATTCCGTCTCGCTCACACGACAGCTTTTATAAAGAAGAACGACAGGGACCGCATGTTTTCTCGATGACGTTACGATTACATTAGGAGTTTCTGCTTAATACTGGTGTTTCCTCTGTGCACTAAACCTATACAAGAGTGTATTTGATCGTAATTACACCTACCGTGTAGAACTATTGTCAAGAAAATGAGAACAAGATTGCGCGATGAATGTAAATTACTAACCAAAGGAATTATACGGCGCAGTGGGTAGGGATGGGCTTTGGATGCTGTGGATGTTGATGATGCAAATGGTACATTTCATCAGGTTTTGCTCTCCAAGTATGCCGTAATTAAATACCGCGGATAGCAAGGTATTCATAAAACACGGTGTTTACATTTTCCTGACTCGTTCGAAATGGTACTTTAAACAAATAATTTACTGCGATGTCACAATCTAATTGTAGATGAGGCTGTAGAATATGTTAAGATAATTTTGCGTGAGTTTGTAAGCCGGCTGCAGTGGGGCCACGAGTCGAGCGGGTGGCAAACATTGTCGAACACATCAGCGATATTATAATGTTGCAGTACTTTATACTGAGACAAGGCAAACAGGGGCAAGTTCCTATTCGTGGAATTTTCCTCGCTGCTAAGTCTAGTGGCTGCACACTAAGTTGCGTGCGCGCACTAACCATGACCTAAGTGAGCTCCGATGGCATCCGCTAGTCGGTCACGACCCGATGTGCAACCGCTTATTTACTTCAATCGTTTTAATGATATTTTGTACAGAAATACGGCTAGCTAGGCAAATATTGTTTTCTTAAGTAGCATCTTTATTCACTGTAACGAAATATTTAACTTATATTTTATTTATATATACGCGAATACTAAACATTGAAATAAAGCTAATTTTATGGATTCTATCGCGTTTATATTATGATTTTTACGTTCCTGACGTTTTGGCTGCTTTACAGCAACCATGGTCACGGGAGGACTGGACTGAGGACTGAGTCCTCGTCCTAAAAGCGATATAATCCGTAAAAATAGTTTTATTTCAATTATATTTTATTTTTTCGTACTCTTATCACTATTTGATTGGTTAAAAACAAACATTTCACATTAAATTTATTTAAGCTCCTTTTAAAACAATATTTATTATACACACTAAAAATAGCAATTATCAACACAAACAAAAAATGTTCGATTTACTTAAGTAATTCCATTAGGAATATCAAAACCCAGACTAACAAAAGCCAAACCCTCCAATCAATGTAGTATAAAAAAACTGCGACCTCAAATTTTACCTCAATGAGCAATCTATTGTCGGTACGCGAATAATGGATATTTCCCTAACAAAGATCAGTCATGATAATAAACCAATTAATTTGTCCCGAACAAAGAAAAAAATATTTAAAAAATGGGTAACAGGAGCAAAACCGGCCGGGTATTGGCTACAACCAAGATAAAATTAGCTTACTCGTCAATTGCTCTGGAGAATTATGTGTCTTTTATAGGATCTCCTGATGAAGTCTACTAACTGACGTCTTATCTACACTGGGAATATTTAAAATGAATAACATTTTGTGATATATAACAAGATAAAATATCTTCTAAGCTAAGGCAAATATACCAGACTTAAGCGTCATCCTCTTTTCAGTACAAACACAATAAAGGTATAAATAAATAAATATCGCCAGACGAACACACTGACTGTATAGCCCCAAAATAAGCAACACTTGTATTATAGGTACTGTACAATGGACTGGGGGTGATCCCAGTAGCACCCAGACCAGGGCAGATTACGAAAAGATCGTTTCCGAAATTTGCCCAGGCGGGAATCGAACCCGCAACTACCCGATGCAGTGACCCGACCGGCCTACGCTCAAACCGTTAGACCAAGCTGTCTTCCATAAATAATTTTAAGAGAGTCCTATCTATTCAGCTTGTTTAATATTTTGCTGCATTTCTTCATAATCATATCTGTGTAATTAGCATGTTCACCAAAAAACCAATATCAGATTAACCAAACGTTAATAACATAAGGTATGTATCTCTCGGGTATTTCCAATACACCTGGCCGATAATCTAATCAGCGGATGGAATTACGTTTTTGCGCGAATGATTAAACGCATAATACTTTTCCGCAAGCGGGCTATGAAACGAAAGATCTCATGAGTTGTTGCGAAAATCAATTCATTAACAACCTCATTAGCGCAGATGGTAGTATCCACACAGCTTTGATATGCCTACCCTGTAAACATCTTTGGGACCAAAAAACATTGTTCTCTTTTTAACCGACTTCAAAAAGGAGGTGGTTCTCAATGAAGTTGGTGCCAAATAAACAACCGACGAAGGGTAATAAAAGTATACTCAGTAATGATGCGCGGACCAATTTGTAGGTATAGTCTTTGGCGCGGACCGGCAATACTCGACTCAGTTGTTCTTTGGCACCAGCTTCTCATTCGTTAAATATTTGATTTAGATAGACAAGGTAGATTTCAAGATTAGATTATTATTTGCCATTTTTGTGGAAAAGTTTTTTATTAAATAAAACAGACTTTATATTATTGATTTCTTATATTTACGCGAATACTACACATTGAAATAAAACTAATCTTAAGGATTTATTTATAAAAAATAAACCGCGATAAAATCCTTAAGATTAGTTTTATTTCAAGACTTTATATTTCTATAGCATTGACACATGTATTTTTCGTATAACCAATTTTCTCCTTGTTCACTTGCTACTCGTTCGAAGGAGACGCTCACTATTTTCTTTAGCTTCCAGAGATACGAGACACTGTAGTTTTATCCCAATCATTGCTCTCATGGCTCTATCGTTATCTGAAACTGGCGCGTCGCTTCGCTTTTCACTAAACAGTAAACGAGTAGATATCCTTGACGTTACAAGTAGCCTTTTCGATATACTGTGAGCGTACTTAACTTTAGCTCGCTAACTTCTGTGTGCAATTTTGCAGTTTCTATCCCAAAGGATGTGTAGGTAATTTTAAAACTATTTACCTACTTGTGACTTTAAAAGTTAATATAGTAAATCTGCAGTGATTTGTCATAAGGCCTTGAAGATACGTGAGCGTTAGGTGAACGATTCGCTCGCTCAGAAAAGCGATCAAATTATTTTGATCGCTTTTGAGCGCTTTTGAGCGCTTGCTTATGCAAGCGCTTAATTAAGCGCGCTCACTCATGTCATATTTAAGCGTTCGCATTAGCACGCTCACTCAAGTTATATTTGAGCGGTCGCATTAGATTGGCTCGCTAAACTGAGGGTTTTATTCCTTTACAAGCATAAAAGGCCTACATTAATTATATTCATATGATATTCCAATCATTTACGCATAATAAATGATAATTTATTCATGCCAAATAATGCATTATTTCATATTTCAAGCGTTGTACGTGCTTTATTTTAACCGATGCGAGAGATATGCACGAGCGCAAATAAATATCAATACCAACTTTTTTGCAGCGAGGGTGCCGTAAATACCCATGTAAATACACCATGCCAATAAAGTTGACAATTGTACGGCAAAAATGCTGTAAGTTAGCGAAACGACGTAAATTACATTATGTAGTTATTACTCTTTTTTTAATCAACATAACACATGGTGTAAGTGGCTTCGTAAGGACAACTGATACCATGGATTCAACTCATGATTCTGAACCCCCCAGAGTTGGAATTTTCCGTCGATCTTTTTGTGAATTTTAAGCATTTTTTTCAGTATTTATACATCTTTTTCAGCATGAAATCTAAGCCAACGTTATTATAAATAAAAAAAAACATAAATACTAATTTAGACCTAAAACTGTAATGTACATTGAAACTCGATACGCTTAAGCGCGCTTGGCACTCGCTTGCGTCGGGTATCGTGCGTAGCATTGTGTTGTGATCGCGTTATTAACGATACATTGCACGCTCAAAAATTATAACATTTGTAATATGGCTTTCGACATAAATTATTTTTATAATTTTATTATAGGCAATAAGTGTGTAACCTTTACCCAAAGTTTTTGCTATCATGCCCCTGACACCTTGTATATTGCGTTGGATATTACATTGGGTAAATACGTTTGCTCGTGTAATTCAATGGCTTGGCGATGATTATTATCATCATATAATGCGAAGTAAAAACTTGCTTCTATTGATTCCAGATATGACATGATATGGTCAAGTTCTTAATTTAATGTTATGATTGTGTCATAATTTAAAAAAACATTTTTATATCAATTATCTTGTCCACAAATCATGGCTATAATATATTTGGCACATCTTAAAATCTAAAAAAAGCTCATAAATTATGACCACAGACAAGACAGCACGACGGAAGTACAGTAAAGCTTAGTTTATTTTGTATTCCAACTGAATCAGCGCCATGATCGGAGTCACTTCAAGGTAAAGGGAGGGTTACTAATGGTTACTAAGATCGATTACCAAGTGTCGTCATTCCACCATTTTCCTCCTGTCACAGTTATCAAAGCGATTTCGGGGGATCAAATGACCCTGCCGACCTACGTCACCAAGATAAGTAAACGATAATACCTAGTCTTTTAAAGGAGCTTATGCCGGTAGAAGCCACAACAAAAGCTTATAAAACTTGAAGTGTTTTAATATGTAAATGACTTTAAAATGACATACATTTTAATAAATTATGCTTTTGTTTATTTGAAAAAACTTGAGAGGTGTCAAGGGACACCCGGATGGGACGAAGTTCCTTTATTATTTTTTATGTACAAAAAATCAATAAATTTGGGAAACAAAAATATATCGCCCCCGGGTGGGCTCGAACCACCAACCTTTCGGTTAACAGCCGAACGCGCTAGCCAATTGCGCCATGGATGCACTTTTGCCATGCCTCGAAAATACTGACCATTATGTAAATGCAAACGACAAAGATAGCAAAAAGTGTCGTTACAACTTTTCGTCTTAATTTTTTCCGTCTAGCCCCCTTTCGTAACGCGCGATAAGGAACTTCGTTCCAAAAAATATTTGGAATTCTTGTATAGTAAATATACTTGCACCCTGGTTGATACCCTAATGCCATTGCTTTGCGTACGGTATCGATGACGCTATCATCACGGTGATTATTTTATGATAGGTTTTTGTTTTTGAAAGAGGTGAGAAGTCCACCCCTATACTGGAGGACGTCATGCTACAGCATGATTTCCTGTCGCCTTAAAAACTACCCTACTTCATACCACACACGGTCAATATTCGATTGCCTATCATTTTCTCATATACGTAATATGGATGGGAAAATGTACATAGAAAAAAAACGAATAGAGCGGACGTTTTTTGTTTTACGCCTTCGCCCTGTTGGGTGAAGCGACGCAACGAGTGTTGTTACACTCGTTGCCTCGCTTACGATGATTTACGAGAAGATTACGTTTACAACTGACGCGTGGTTGGTTTTTACTAGCCATCCTTGTTGTAACCCAGCAAAGACCCGAGTAAATAAGGGTTCGGAACTTTGGACGGCCGCTTTAATGGTCAGACAAAAACAATTGTTGTATACAACAACAAAAGGTTTTTACCTGAAAATTACCATGTTTTGAATATTAATGTGCGAAGCAAATTCTTTTACCTCATTAAGTAGCCGAATTTAGAGTAAAGGCGATTCTATGTTTATTTTTAGCCTTTAACCCTCACATGGTTAGAACTTTGCCTTCTAGAAGCTCATAATATAGGGTCGAGTCTGTAAAAACATACTAAACAACAACGTCGGTTGCGTCCCGGGGAAATCGAAATTGTCTCGGAACACGCAACGAATTTAATCAAAACACGACACGGTTCTGTGAAGAAGCGTTTGCGTCTAGTACTATCTGCTTGACTATCATTTTAGTCTACTAACCGAAGACCTGATTAGTTCAGTGGGTAGTGACACTGCTCTCTGTGCTGAGGGCCCGGGGTTAGTTTGTACCCGAGACATGGATGTTTAATATCTATATAAGTACTAGCTGTCCCGGCAAACTTCGTACCGCCTCAGAATCAAATTATGTTAGTGAATTTTTCGCATGTTTTAAGATAAGGTATTCTGCTATTTTGGTGGAGACAAATTCAAAAAATCTAAAATCATATAAATAAATGGGGGAAGAGGGACCCACCACTGACCCTAGGCTTGTCAACTTTTCCAATTAAAAACGAAGCAAGTTGATCGATAATAAAAGAATAAATGGTTTAACTAACACGACTTGTTTAACTAACAAGGTGGAATCGCCCCCAGTCCATTGTACGGTACACATAATACAAGCGTTGCTTAGTTAGGGACAGTACAGTTAGTGTGTCCCTCTGGGGATATAATTATAACCAGCAGTATTGCAACACACTTATCCCTCTACCACAGTAAAAATACGACAGTAAAAAAACAATTAAGTAAAAATCTGTCATATTGCCTCTAGATTGACATACGAGTACAAACGATAATATCTCGTTGCAAATAAAAAATCTGTTAAAAATTAAATTGAGAATTAAAAATTCCACTAAGCTAATACACACGAGACCTAGAATTACGCAATTTTAATTTCACAAAAATATCTCACAGCGGCACATTTCGTGATAACGTCGAGTTAATTGCGAAAATATTTATTTTTTTAAACCGCGCTCCTGCGTAATGAGGCCGTGTATGCCCACCCCCACCCCAGGCAGAGAAGCGGTCCCGTTAACAGGCACATTTATTAATTGAAACAGTACCCGCGTAATAAAATGAAACAGCAACATGAATTGCTTAACGCAATGTTCGTTCTCACCATGTTATAAATATTTTGGGGTCGAGTCACCTTCGTCCGTAGGAGAATTAAATACCCTCGAGATACCCTACACGTGACCCTGGGTGGTGCCAACTAGGTGACAACTCTACTGGTGGTAGGCTTCGGCCGTGGTTAGTCACCACCCACTGAACAAAGCCATGTCGCCAAGCGGCCTAGCCGTGTTCCGGCATGATGTTCGGTGTTGCCATTCATGGATGGCGGGTCAGATCAGTTGCGCTGCATGTGCCTAGTGAATGTAGCGTCTCGATCTACTGCCGCCTTCCTACCTAGGCAAGTATGCTCCATCGTAGATCTCATCGTCACTTACCATCAGGTGAGATCGAGATCAAATACTTGCCTATAATGTAATAAAAAAAAATAAAAAAAAATTATGTCGCGGTGTTTCTATTTCAAAAACTATTCTGTGTAAGCAAACTGCATGGAATATAGTGCAATCGACTACAGTACTGAAGCTGGCTGGCATGTTCGCTCTTCTAAACAGCGATTTCGTCAAAAATATTTTATACTGGGTTCAAATTATTTACAATAAAATTTACCAATAACCATCTGACTCACAGCTTTTTAAATACTTGAAACATGACTAAATCATCTTTTCTCTTTACGGCAACATAAAGTACAATAATACTAACAAAGAAAACCCATTTCTGGTAAATAGTGGTAAATAGTGAGTAAATTTACACAGTAATAACTTCATTAAAATTCAACACACACAATCTCGCATATATAAAGCTGATTGCACACACGACGCACCCGGCACTGATGATGACCGTACATAAACGCTACGCGAAAATTCTTTGTCACGAATGGCCCTGCGCGGTTTAAAGCTTTAATGTGACCGCGGCTTAACCGCAACGAATTGCAACCGTCCAGAGTCGGTAGCGGCTTCATTGGGGAGTATTGCAGCTCCAATAGGGCTGCAAGTCTATACCGAAAATGAACGAGGTAATTTCTGAAATGCTGTGTATTTAACAAATATATGAGGTCTAATAATAATCTATACAAATAAATAAAATTGGAGTGTCTGTTTGTAATATTAAAATAACCGCTTTTTACTAAGTGCATTTGGATGTATACATGGTACATATACCAAAACAATATTTTTTACAATTTTTGTCTGTCTGTCTGTCTGTATGTAAGTCCGATTTTGACGGGACTTTCACTGGCAGATAGCTGATGTAACAAGGAGTATCTTGGGCTGCTTTTATTTTAGATTTTTTGTTAAATACCACGCGGACAAAGTCGCGGGTAACAGCTAGTAGTGTAATAAGGCTCGGTAGCTTATAAAGACAAAATTCCCAAAGAAATAAATCGAATTATTTGACATTTAAAAAATGATGCATGGCATGGTTCACTTTGTTAAAACAATCAAACATAATTTACACAATTATTTTATACATCAAAGTGATCCATATAACTTACTGATTCATCTGTTGAAATATTTTACACTAATTTTGTCACACCTTATGTGTCATAGTCCAAAGCCGTCATTTATTCTGTCTGTTTGCGCATCACGGAAAATCTTTTACCGTGATGACGTTTAGTCCGGGAAATTCCACCGTTATATTCAAACCACCTAAGCTCACGCGAACAAAGTCGCGGGCACGGCTACTTCGAGAAAAATACATTTTTTCTGTTGCAGGATATTATGGCTCACAACTCACTAGCATATATCGACTCAATTCGATGTGAGTTAGATCCATACGAACTAAGTTTATGTCTATGTATGTCAGACAACATCACAAGTGTGTCGGATAAAAGTTGAAAATTTCCAGACATTATGTCCGGAATATACGACAACCCTACACGCGTCTCTAAATACCACAGTTAAACGTTTAGCAGGGACAGTTTATAGGGGTTTTTAGTCGTTAATAGTGTCCTAGTACAGCAGTGTAAAAGTTTAAAAATAAAATCCATCGTTCTGGTAAATTGAACTGTTCTGAGGGTATTTTTTTGGTGTTGTCGATACTTAAAAGTAACGATCGGTGCTTATTTTAATTGGGGGCACAACTGTAATGACACAATTTAAATTAGAAGAAGCTTTTCTTGTTTAAGTAACTTCCAACTCAAATATTTATTGACAAACATATACGGTTGTTTACAGAAGTGATTAAAACTCGGTTTGAACTCGTACTAAGCCAAATGTCTAAATTTATCACTATGGAGTTTACATATGTACTCATGTCTTTGTATTGATAATTATTATTCAACACATGTTTATCATTTTGTAGTACGACAAATCTATATATTATCATTTTAGTATCATTCTGATAAAAAGTATCAAAACGAAAAAATGCGTAAGAAACAGACTAGCTTCAGGCGCCACGCCGGTAAGTCAAACGCCCCTTAGGTATTACTTGGAACAAGATATTTTACCTGATTAGAGGGAAGCCACAAAATATTACTCGAGGCGATCGTGCCTTGATGAGCTAAAATATAAAATAAAAAAGGCTAATATTAATAAACTTAAGTACCTACAAAATGATGTTGGTATTAAAAAAAACACTGATTTAAAGAAATGAGAGATAATCATTGAAACTGATGTCATACAGGAGAGGCCTATAGTGATATCGAAATAATTAGATTAATACAATCATATTAAACAAAAGGCAAT
Source organism: Pheosia gnoma (assembly GCA_905404115.1). Taxonomy (NCBI): domain Eukaryota; kingdom Metazoa; phylum Arthropoda; class Insecta; order Lepidoptera; family Notodontidae; genus Pheosia; species Pheosia gnoma. Next base: position 6,825,929 of record FR989907.1, read on the forward strand.
CATTCTCATGACAGAAGTAAACCAATCGATGAAGTCATCAAAATAAATTTCAATAAACAACTTCCTACTGCCATTGAAATTTAAGTCCTCATCAAGAGATCGTGCTGCAGGCAAATCGTGACGCACGCATCCCCTCACACAAAACACTTCAGAAGCCAAGGTCAGGGCTCCTCGACGAGGCTATACACAACATTACCTCATATACATTAGCCAATCAATCCAACTTAACATTTAATGATATGAGTCAGTTGTAACATAACATTAAGGCGATGAGCAATATGATGCAACAAAAAATATTTCTGGGGCATATTTCTGTTGTAACATTATGCTTTGCGCATGAGTAGGCAGTTAGGTACTTAGATGCGTTCTACTACTTCTATTTCCCAGTTCCCAGAGTTGAATATGTTGTATAAGAGCAAACGCCAGACAAGGTTAATTGTTTTATAGCAAAAAAGGTAAGTAAATTTGGACGAGTAGGTACAATATTCATCAGCTTCCTAATAATAAATGTTTTTACTGACTCATCTGGCCATTATAAACTTACAGAATACCTATCTAATGTTAAATAAAATAATACCAGCATAAATCACGAACCCGATACAAATATAGATATACACAAATATGGCATACAACCAACCATAAAGGAGGAAACAAGCGATCCTCATCATCCCGCAACTAATAACGCAACAATGATTTACGACGCTTGGTAATCCTTAGAGGAATACCTTACAGTCGGTATCTCTGCACATAATAATTATATATCACGATACAATGACGTGTGTATCGAGTTCAATGTTCGTAGTTACACATTCAGCCGTTAAAATGGCACACTGGGGACCAATATTTGGACAAAAACGACATTTATTATCGTAGCTTTTTGAATAAAAACAAGCAATAAATTTAACTTGACTCGATACGTTTCAAGGCTTTGTATTCATTGCGGATGTGATTAACCAATCCGATGTCAAATTTAGGTTTCATAAATTCAAATGGCTGATTAGTATTCTGGTCGCATTTCGGAATATCATCAAGAATTTTATTTGTGTAATATTTTACATAAATGTGTGCCAATTTAAGTGGGATCAAGGTGTAATTTGATTTGGAAATGACCCAAAGTTAAATTTATTGTTATAACTTCATTCTTGGGTACAGAACAACTTATTGCTTGTCTCACTTAAAAGCATATTTTTGGGTTCATTTCTAAAATTATATATATTTAGGTATGTTTCGAAATTAAGAAGGAGAGATTTCCCGTGTAAATCAAAGTTCAAATAACTTCTTACGTGTGAAACTGAGCAATGTGCGTACGGCAATTAGTTCACTGGAGTAAACTAGCCACAAACGGTTCCAGTGCAAACCGTTGCAGTAACTGCTGCCCAGTCACTATCGTTTGCAGCGCGATTCGCAGTTAAATCCGACTGCACTAGCGGTGCTTTCAAGATGAATGACTTTTATTGCACCACATTATAATGACACACAATTTCAACTTTACTATACAGTTTAGAAGCTCTATGTGATCTGGTCACGTATCACATCAAGAATCAGAAGAAGCGTTTGAACGGCCTTGAGGCAGTTTTATAGATTGCTCCAATGTTATACCGTTTGATGATGCCGGATCGAATATGTAGGGAAATATATTTTGATCAATGCGGAAAGATCTAGTTATTGTTAAGTATGGTACAAGCATTTGAGTTGCTTCCAGCTGAATATGTATTCTGTATCTATAGAGAAAGATATTAAACGAAATCATAATTCTCAACCAATTTATTTCCGTGTGTGTTTCATAATTTTTAATAACTACATTGTAATAATTTAAGTTATATAACATGAAAAATAAATCGTGCGTAGTAAATTACTTTGATTTATATACGCATTATTTACTTTGAGTGATGGCGTATAGTGGCATTTACTTATCAAACTTTGCATCACAAACAAAAATACCAATGCAACAACAGCAGTCGACACGATAATGGAATAACCACTGGTATCCTGCGTAGGGGTCGTCGACCTTGTCAAGCAAGAAGCGCAATGTATTGTGATATTATATTAAATTGAAACCAAACACGACATTGAAATAAAACTATTTTTAGGGATTTAATCGCGTTTATTTTTTGTTTTTACGTGTCCGACTGCTTTACATCAACCATGGTCACGGGAGGACTGAGGTGGTTGACATCCTAGTGTCATAGTTTGACGGTAAAAACAAAAAATAAACGCGATAAAATCCTTAAAAATAGTTTTATTTCAATGTGAAGTATTTGCGTAAATATAAGAAATCAATATACCAAACACGACAAATATGATTTATTTTATGTAATTTTAAGTATATAATTACGAGTTGACGGCTACATGGTTATCATATTTACTAATAACTTTTGCAACTAAACATATAGGTCAGTAATCTAAAATCTCAGAGAACATTATTGGCTGGTTCCATTAAGTTTATCAGCGATCACAATCGAAGGGTCACTATTACCGTCAGTAATGTACCTAGTAATGATTGTTAGGCTTTCAGAATCGGACCCTCCCATGTCAATTGCCGTTGGCCGGGTCAATTGATTAAATCCAATGTCAAAGTGACATCGTTAACGATAATCGAATTTATTAGGGATCGAGTAAATATAAGTAAATCTTGCTAAGCAAACAATAGTTATGTGTATTGTCTAATCTTCCTATATTTGAATAAGCATATTAATTTGAAACTCGCAGTGCCCAGAACTTCGTACGCGTGGAATTTAGTTCTCTTTTACTTTTCCGGCAGAACTCTTTCATTTCCCGGGATGAAAAAAACATCTTTACATTACCCCGGATGTGAGCTATTGTCATGATGCCAAATTAAATGCCATGCCATGCCATGCCATGCCATGCAATGCCATGCCATGCCATGCAATGCCATGCCATGTTAAATTGGCCCATTGAATTTTGAGATGCATTTGTTCTTTATACCATGGGATCGTTATACACATCCCGGGCTCAAAAGTATGCTATGTCACGACCCAGGTAATAAGATCTCACCATGCCCACTTGCATCAAAATACAGTACATTCACATGACTCACAAAAAAACGGACATAAATGTCTAAAGCTTACCTTTATTTCAAGTTTATACTGGAAAACGAATCTGCAAAGAAAAAAATAATTTTAAAATCACCTTTTCAACAAATCACCACGAATTATTCCAAATGACAAAACAATCGTCTCTAAGCCGTTCCACGTAAGGATGAGTCCAATTATAAATGGTACGAAACGTTGGCTTAACCCCATCTCGTCGGGGCCGAAAATCATAGAGTGCTCAAAGAACGATCTCATAAGACCCTTGACACACAACTCGTTTTAGAGCCGTACCTAGCTTTCGTTCCCGAGATCGGTCGGGATCTCGAGAGTCCTCATAGCCCTCGTTACTGCGGGGCCCATTAGACCAGGGGGCGCCAACCGCGCCACGATTTTAGTTTCCGACCCAACGCGCCCCGGAGCACTTATATCCGCACATATCCGCCTATATCCGCCCCTTAATAAGGGACTCGGCGCCTAATTGACTTAACATTGGATTAATAACGGTTTAGGCCTGAAATATGTTTACCGATGAATATTGCGTCGCGTTATTTTGGATGCGAGTGGGATTTGGCTTGAAATTAATTGTTTTTGTAAAGATTTGGTGGTAGCAGTTAATTTGCTTTAATTGAATACGAGTAGGCATTAAACTTTTTATTTTAAATCCAATAAATACATTCGCTATTATCTTTTTTAAATGGCTTAAGAGGTTATAATATAAATTATATGTTTAAATATTCTGTTTGAACAATCTAGTTTTCTAATTTAAAGTGGTTTTTCGTATTCTCTTGTTACCGTACAACGTAAAATAGTATATGGTTTGGCAAAGGATAAGTTTGATACAAACCTCTCATTAAATAAAACCCAAAATACGTAAGAAAGTTTTGAGCATACGTTGGCTGTTCGCTTGGTTCCTAATTGATCGGCAATCTTTGAATATTGGCGGAGGAAGTTTGGCCGGCGAGGACACGCCAACCGAACTGAAATAAAAGACTTTTGAGACCCACCTGAAGTTCAGCAGCAGTCATTAATTCGCGTTGTATAACTTTTCAGACAACGAAACTACATATTAATCTGTTGTAACATGGGCCGCTACTGTTATGAGGTTAACTTAATATGGGATTTCGAGTACATTTTAATTTAATTTGTCTTAAAACAAGAATTGGATGTCTAATATTATGTTTTAGGTATATTTCTATTTCTCAGTAATCTAGTTCCGATTATGTTATGATTAACGTAAATGATATCCTCCTAAAAAGCAGATAGCCTTGGTAACGAGGATTGCCTCGTTACCGAGGGTTTGGGATTCTGGGATTTTGGGATTTCTGGATTTCATGTACATATCTTATTTTCAACCATGACTATCACATGGTAAACGGCAAAGGCAAACATCGTTAGGAAACCTACATGTCTCAGAGAACCCCTCGAAATATGTTTAAAGTCATCCAACCAGCACAGCACGCTTTGAGGGTAGGACTGTACCCAACTGTGGGACATTAAAAGATGGGCTAATATAATTATTTTATGGATATCCTCCTTTAATGACAGTAGAGTTCAATTTGGTTGTTTAATATCTACGAAGAATATCCACTTACATTGTAAGAGCACTCATAACTAACGTTTCATGAGTTAGCTAACGTTCTCTGCTCTAGTATTGGCCCAATTCACTCCCTACTCCCCAGCATACTCTTTAGGATTCATCAATTAAAACTTTACAGTTAGGACGACAAAATAACTTTCAATTTATCTCAGCAACATTTAGCTTTTCAAGTGTTATAAAATACTCTGGGAGTTAATATATAAGAGAAGTGTAGGATATAAAAAGCCAAGATTGATTTCAGGCCATTATGCCTGTGAATATTTACAAAAAAATTATGTAAAATAACTTAAATACAGACATAAAAGCTATTACTCTTATCTGCATTACATAAAAAAGGTTTATATGTATGAGGCACGAGATAAAATATCTCGTTATTCACGCAATTAAAAAGCACTCAAACATTGAGCCGCGGACTATTAATAAGGTTCTCAACGTCAACGAGCGGTCAGTATTTTGGGCGTGATGGGGTCATAATGACAATACATTATTTGGGTGCATTAATTAACTGGGCCTTTGATTATTGAATTCCTATTAACATTTTGGACGGATTATTCTTTTATATTCATCAGATTGAAGCTGAATTTATTGTTTAATTCTTAATTATATTCTGAGATCATTTTAACTACATACTCAAGGCTGCCTAGCCGTTCCCACATTGTTATCACATACCCATAACAATGTACTATAACGGGCGGTTTTTAGCTTTTGGTTTTGTCGTAGTCGGGTAAACATGTAACAAAATACGATTTTTTCGTGGCATATAATTTTGTGCCATTTTTACCCGACTGTATGTTCCACCATAGAGCCTAAACTACTGAGTCAAATTTGGTGAATGAAGAGTTGTGAATCGATTATACGAGATGCTTATTATAAGGCGTCGCGGCTTTTACTATACAGCGTGGCGACGCTATTTACGAGGCGTTGCGACGCTATTTAAAAGGCGTCGCGACTTTTACCATACGTCACTGCGATGCTTTCTATGAGGCGTCGTGACGCTTACTATACGGCGTTGCGACGCTATTAAGAGGCGTCGCGACGTTTACCATACGTCGCTGCGACGCTCTCTATGAGGCGTCGTGACGCTTACTATACGGCGTTGCGACGCTATTAAGAGGCGTCGCGACGTTTACCATACGTCGCTGCGACGCTTTCTATGAGGCGTCGTGACGCTTACTATACGGTGTTGCGACGCTATTAAGAGGCGTCGCGACGTTTACCATACGTCGCTGCGACGCTTTCTATGAGGCGTCGTGACGCTTACTATACGGTGTTGCGACGCTATTAAGAGGCGTCGCGACGTTTACCATACGTCGCTGCGACGCTTTCTATGAGGCGTCGTGACGCTTACTATACGGCGTTGCGACGCTATTAATGAGGCGTCGCAACGCTTACTATACAGAGTCATGATTAGCCGTGTAACAATTTTATAGGTTGATATTAATATTATATAACTAAAACTATAAAAGCTTCAACAGAGTTTTGAACAATATACAGCAACAACTGTTCGATAAACTAGTACGTGTCCTCACGACGCGGCTATTAATTGAAGTTGATTTCCCTCAGTGTTCCCTCTCCCCTCTCTCGGTCGTTGTAACATCCCGTTATATTTAGGTCAATCCCATAGGTATAGTTTTTTTATTAAGGATCGCTAGACGTTTTAGAAGATACGCAAATAGAGAGATAGATAAACGTAGATCGATATATAATTTGAATTGAGTGATGTAAACAAACGAAGAAGTCATGTAGCTAGTAACTAATTTGGAATTATTTTATAAATTAAGACAAAAACAGGAATATGAATTCGTAATATAATAAATTATATTCACAACACAGAGTATTAATAGTGATGAAATAGAAAATATTTATACACCACACGCAAGTTCGAAGACAGACGTCACTTTTCTTGACATTATCCACAGACAAAGGCATTAAGTATAAGGCGAAATTCATAATTTATATATTTACCGCCGAATTCATAGACGTCCTATAACTTTATCAAAAAAAGGCCATTAGGTAAAAAAAAAAAAAAAAAAAAAAAAACTTTATCAAACGTCATATTATACTCCGCAACGCAAAACTCTTGTCCGCAGTACTATTTGACGTTCTATAAAGTTATAAAACGTCTATAAATTCCGGGGTTTAAGTATACGACACTCTTATTTGGCGTATATTAAATATTAAACAGCGTGAGATCTTTACAGAAATTTACATTTATATAAAATATAATAATGGAATGAAATAAACCACTTGACATCTAATATAAAATGATTTATGCTGGAAAAAGAATTCGGTCGGTACAATTTTCATAATGAAAAATATCTTGAATGGCAACACTCATTTATCGCCTTGAAAACATCAAATAGGTAGGTTGACGTATGCGAGATCGTCGAGGAATGGGCGGTCTTTAAAAATATAGTCAGTATTTCTCAACGAAAATGACTTAATTGCTTTGTTGCGACAACACAAAATATAGGAACTCAATTATGCTAACAATTTCCCTAGAGTTAGTACTTTTTTTTACCAGCTGCTAAAGTCTGCCTAGCCGTTCCTACATTGTTCTCACAAACCCATGTCAATGTACTGCTCAAAAATGTAACGGATCTTTTTAAAAAGAGCAACCATGGAGTTTCCTTGCCCGTTTTTCTCCATAGGAACGGCATTCCGAATGGGTGATAAAGTTGAAGCTTAGCATTTTCTGACTATTTTGACGATTCATAAGTACTGTACTTAATGGTTTAGATGAATAAAACATATTCTCTCTGATTCTTAGCTATCTATTCTCCTTGATACATAGTAAACATCTTGAAGGTTTCATAATATATATGAACCATACATTACAACCGATATATTATTGTCTCAACTCAGCGAACAGTAAGACCAGGTTTCCCTAGGGGAATTTAATCAGTATTTTCAAGGGTTCAAAGTTTATATTCAATGTCGTCGGAGTGTTATAAATCAAACGGCCAGGCCGCTGAGTAAGCACTTCCGTCTTTTGAATGGCCCGCGTCGCCGTCGATTTAGAAATGTTGATATTCCACCTCCTTATCTATGTCACGAGTCGCTGAGATTCTTTTATATTACTTTTTTGATCAATTGACTTCTTGAAGAATGCCTAATGGAGGCAACTCAAAATAATTAACTTCATAATGAAATATAAGATACACATCAAATAAAATACCATTTAATATGCCTAATTAATGTAGATAATTAATTTAACGTTGAACAATAGGTAATTAATTTAACTTAAAGGAAACTGAATATGTTTTGTAATTATAATGAATATTAATTTGTTGTCACGTAAGATATATTTTTTTCTATATTTTTTAAACGTAAAACTTTTTGTCGAGACTAAAAAAATTGTGCAGTTAAAAAACTAGTGCCACAATATTAAGTAAAATATCGCATGTATAATAAGCTGCATTATGAACCGAAAAGCGGTGCAATAAAATCCACTTTACGAGCAAGTGTGTTGAAAAATAAATTAAATAGTATAAACAGAGATCATTATTTTCAAACATAAATATAGGGCTGTCAATTTGATTGGTGATTGAAAAAGTTGATTGTACTGGCGTAATATTACCTTATTCAAATTTAACCCGACATTATGATATTGATTTCATTCGTTTTCACGTATTTTATTAATTTATACAAACATATATATTTAATTAAACAAATCATTACTTAAGGTATCGTAGATTCTTCAAAGATTATATTTTTTCGTTCTAAATAAACTATGCAGAGTTTTCTTTGCAGAGTTTTCTTTGCACAATCAAACATTGACAAGAAGTTTAAATTCTTCTGTGTTTTTCCTAGATTTAATTTGCCTTATTATTCATAAGATAACATAGTTTTCCAAACAATAAATTCAATTTTTGTTGAGCAAACATTAATACATTTGACGTTGATATTTTATACACAGTTTGATGGCGTTTAATTTATAAATATCAAAATATAGTGCATTCATTTATTTTCAACCCAACACAACGCCCCAAGAAAAACAGGAGATTGCATCTTACAAAAACACTATAAAATTCGATATCCCTATTCTGGTATTTGAGAGCGACGAACGTATTTACATAAATTATTCTGTTTCGTATCTTGTGTCGATTGGTTGGTCTCGGAGCGATTGCAGTTAGAGCCAGATGTCGCTATACGGTCGAAACGGTAACACGATATCGGTCTGCGCGGATTCCGAAAGAGATTTATTGGACAAACCGATAGTGTTCTATTAAAAATTCGATTTCCAATAGGGTTGGCTAACACCGTGAATTTAGCTGTCAAATGTCAATGTTTCGGCTTATCTGCGCGAGTATTTTATCGCACAGATAAATATATTTTACGTTTCAAAAATTAATTGTATAATTCCCAAGCTTGTTTATATGGTATCTATTTATTTTGTTATATATCTATTACATAATTTCAGTTTAAATACTTAAATAAATATAAAATATTTATTTAGAAAATAGCTTTATTCAATTTTGATTTATACATTTACGCGAATACTACACACTGAAATAAAACTAATCTTACGGATTTTATCGCGTTTATTATTAGTTTTTTACGCTCCCGACGAAGTTTCGGCTGCTATACCGCAACCATGGTCACGGGAGGACTGAAAACGAATAATAAACGCGATAAAATCCGTAACATTAGTTTTATTTCAATTTTTTTTTTATTACGTTATAGGCAAGTATTTGATCTCGATCTCACCTGATGGTAAGTGACGATGAGATCTACGATGGAGCATACTTGCCTAGAAGGTACCTGTTCACTCTCGACTTGAAAAAACCCAGATTTATCAGCAATTTTATTAAAATCATTCGCATCTTTAACATGGCAGCCGCAATCCTTATTCAAACCCTGCGATTTACGTTTACGCCGACGGCGCGGCGCCAGTTACACCAGCGTGTGTATAATTCAGAATTGGAACCTGCGACGTATTGAAAACGTAGCGAGGCATTTTTCTAAAACACGTGACATCCTGTGAAATTGCATTTTGCAAATGAATAATGTCCTTTGCACAATTCACTATGTGAATAAATATTAAAAATATTCTGTTTCAGTGATGAAAAACCTATTATAATAATAATATCGCCTGACAAACACACCGGCTGTACGATCCAAGTATAAAACGTTTTAGATATTAAACATCCGTGACTGGGTACAAACCAGGATTAGAACCCGGGACCTTCTGCCCAAGAAGTAGGGTCACTACCAAGTCAGCTAATCAGTTCGTCAATAAAATAATAATGTCTAAAAATAAAGGAAAGACATAACATTGATGATATAGGATACACTCGCAATATAAATAAACCAAAATTCAATTACTGCGTCTTTGCACGAGTAACGATATAATACAAAAAGATGCTGTGACCTTTATCTTCATTCGAAAGGCACTTGACATCGGAATCATAGGTGCGAGCTAGACGGTTGAACTCGTTTGAGACCTGTATCATTATTCAATCGACGGAGAACAACATCGTCCGTGGCATTGAGCGAGTACCATCGATATCGAATTCCATATGATCGAGTGATACTCGTTTAACTTGTTTCGAGTCTAAGCCGCAAGAAAGAGCGCCACCCAATTGGCCCAGTTTCACCAGCACGTCGTGTTGGCGTACAATTTGTGAACCGATATATCGCCACACGGTACGATGAGCCTATTTTTATCGATATACCCTTGAACTTTGGCGAATTTCTTGCTATACAACGATGGGGTATCGTTATGTGTGACGTCGAAAGGCCGTAATGAAATGGCCTTGGTGGAATGCGTTTGTTCTTAAGTAAAGCTGGCATTGGTGAACGATAATAAAAACCCAGTAGTTTTAAATTAAAAATCGATATTTTAAATAATCAAATAACCTGTTTCCGTTATGCATAAAATGAAATTCCAGTAATTAAAATTTTAATCGACCATGAATTTTTAACCATCCACAAAAATATTTAATTAATCCTTTTAAAATCTTTTACCGGTCTTTTATATATGCTAATGTTATATATTGTATATGCAGTTTTTATACTGAGACATTAAAACAACATATTACATAAGTACATATAAGTACCTAGATGCTGCTATAACCGCGTAAAAAAAGATATAGCGAGTACATAATAATTTGAAAAATGTTAGTGAGTAAAAAGTAATAATAATCATTATACAAAACACAACTAAATATGAGGTTACCCCAGTTCTAACTATGACACTAGGACGTCTAACACCTCAGTCCTCCCGTGACCATGGCTACTGTAAAGCACCTGAAACGGCGGGAACGTAAAAACATAAAATGAACCCGATAAAATCCTTAAAATTACTTTTATTTGAATGTGTAGTATTCGCTTAAATATAAGAAACCAATATGTAATAATAATTAATTAACAATGGCTTTTAGAAGCCCTTACAGTTCTTATATCAAGTCTATTTAGTTTGAGAGACTAGATAACTAACATTAACATATTTCACGGATCACTCGCCCCACTAAAACTCACCCTATTCCGGGGGCAAATGGACTAATATCGTAACTCGTAATGATGGGCTCGCCCGGCAGCACCGTACAGTAAATCGTCATTCGGCTGTTAGTCCTGGTTAATGCGGCAAGTTTAAATTAAAAATCTATATGTATACCGCATATGGGGCATTTGTTCTGATTATTAGCGTGTTATGTTACGAGGGATGATGGTATTGCGTATATATATCGCCGTAGACAACGCTTGGCTTCAGAAGGAGTCTATTACTTTGGCATGGGTTAAAAAGTAAGTATGTATGTTTTGTCTGTCTATAAGCTGGAGATTGTGTGAAATTTAATTTCCAACTATTACGAATGGGGCAACTTGCCAACCAATTACACGAATATATTATGTTATGAATTTATAAAATGTAAGTTTAAAATATATAAAATCTAAGAAGATTACTAAACTAGATTATGACGACATAAAACTGACATTTGGAGTGCCTCAAACGAAATATTTTATAGATCCAAGCAATAACACGAAAAGGTCGGAAATGTGTCAATAAAAGTATCTGACTTAAATTCAAATATGTGTAAATAAAACCCCTTAAATGTCAATATTTATTTCAGTAAATACGAATGTAGGAAGGCGGCAGTAGATAGAGGCACATGCAGCGCAACTGATCTGACCCGCCTTCCATGAATGGCAACACCGAACATCATGCCGGAACACGGCTAGGCCGCTTGGCGACATGGCTTTGTTCAGTGGGTGCTGACTAGCCACGGCCGAAGCCTACCACCAGTAGAGTTGTCATCTGGTTGGCACCAACCAGGGTCACGTGTAGGGTATCTCGAGGGTACTTAATTCTCCTACGGACGAAGGTGACTCGACCCCAAAACCGAATGTACTCGACCCGAATGTACGAAATAAATGAAGTCAAAACCATAATAAGTACGAGTACCTAGCTATAAACGAAAGCATGGTATATTTATAACCTGATAGATTCCAAAGTCAATTGATATTAAATATTAAAGTATATCCGTTTACATTTCTCGTTCGTGCTTTAGCTTGAGAATTTTAAATATGTCTACGCTAAATGGTTTTTTCAATACACTTACATCAGGCAAACCAAATATGATGATTTTAACAAGAACAACGCCAGGTGAAGATGTTACTAAATAACAAAACAAAAGCCTACAAGTCACGACCTCGAGGTGCGGTCGTGAGAGCCATCGTCCGAGCTAGTTCACAAGTATGTTTCCCTCTCACACATCTTTATAGAATAAGAGCGAGAAGTGCAATGAATAAATTGATCATCGATTGCAAGGAGTAACACTCCGGAGATTGCTATCTTTGGATGGACAATGACTTCGTTGAGCCTGGAATAAGCGCTCGTATTATTATCACGAGATTTGAAATTTTACTCGATATTTAGATTACCACTTTGCACCCTAAGAAAATGAGTATAAGAAATTTTCAGAGCTCACCCTTAAGGGTATCTATGTGAGGGAAACTACTTATAGAGTACCAAAAAACAATGCTTGGTATGAAACTATATGAATAATGTAAGATGGCTATAACAACTAACGAACTATACACGCTACGAATACCCAATGACATTAAATTATTTTACGATTTAAAAAGCAGCAAACAATCAAATGCATGTTTCTTATAATTCAATAATAGTCACTACACACGCTATAGCAATCCATCAGAACGATACAAAAGAATACCGTTTGAATATAAAAATCGGAGCCACTAAATGATAAGAATCTCCGATACAAATGTATCGGAACAGTCGTAAAACATCAATATGAAGCCCACTTGGAAGCTTCATCGGTGAACGAGACGACAATAATATGAAGAGGAATAAATACAACTCGAGCTCATAAATCATTTGTTAACATGTCCCACTCGACGACAAACACAGTTTCTTATATATTTCATTGCTGCCTCAGCGATTACGCAACTCACATAAAATGGGGGAGAACCGGAACGACTTTTTGCTACAGAAATATGATACAATGCGATAGACTTGTGTGAGGGTAATCGAGCGCGGATGAATCTTCACACGATTTGTGTATGTGTGAGTGAAAGGTGCTGTAGTCGTATTTACGGTATCCTTTCACTAAAAAAAACCTTCGACAAATAAAAAAATATAAATTTGTGATAAATTTATCTTTACTACTGGTTTTTTCAATTTTTCACAAATTTTCAATTCGTAAAATATCATTTCACCACCATATCATTTCATAATTAAGTGACAGAACCGAATTCGACCAAGTTCACGTGGTATTGGCAGCGTATATTATTTTTAAAACCACATTTTTATACCGCTTCACGTAATAGTTATTTTGAAAGTAACAATTTATTTACCGACATTTTGTAAAATAAAGAATTTGACAAACGAATGTACTGATTATTTTTTTATGTATTTTAACATTAAGCTAAGCACAACACTACATTTGTAAATTTAAAGCATTTGAGAATTGAGTATTTGCAATAAATGATCTTCGGAAGTGATGATTGCGTATATCTGAATACGCTTACATTTTTACTATGACTATCAAATTAATGTGATTTTAGTCGTTAAAACACCTAAAAGTCTGCAGACGGAATTCTTGGAAGGCTGAAACATGCTTTGAAAACAATTTAAAGTACTTCTAAACAACGAAAAATAATATCTAATTTCATACCTCCAGGCGCCAGAACACGGTTGAAAAACCGTCCTGAACAATGGTTCTGAAACAAAAAGAAAATAAGTTTAATTTGAGCTGAAACTACTTTATAATATTTTTTTCTAATAATTAACTCTGTACAGTCAGTAATAATATTTAATTTACTTTGATTTAGATACGCAAAATTTTTACATGTCCTTAAAAATTTCAGGTCAGTGTTCAGCAAATATCTGTTTACCTGTCATCACTGCAAGATAGCTATTAATAAAGATAACTATCGTCTTTCGTAATAACTCTTTAATGTGTAGTCAATTTTATTTAAAATATTAACTTAATTTCCACAACCTCATAATTCTTGTACACCCTAAGAGAAATGTTCAAAGAGAACGCTCCGGCGAAGAACAATACAAAACAAGAATACCAAATTACATTTGACTAATCCTCAAGACGGCGAGTTTATTGTTTCATAAACTTATTACAAATCAAAAGGTAATATTCTGAGCAAATTCCAAACACGCTGCAACTTTGGGACTTTAGGCCTGTTTATACCAGAGCGGTAACCGTACCGTGCCTCAGGCGACAACACCTATACAATATACCCAAAACCTGTGTTGGCCGATCACAGCGTGACTCTGCGTATTACCTATACAAGCCGACCAAGGACCGCTACTTGGCATTACTGATCTATATCTGAACAGATCCTTATTGGATAAAACTGACGCCCTCGAGGCCCAACTTTCGCGTGTAGTTTATCTCTGAGTTATCTCGTAATGATTCCTAATTCGATAAGTCACTCGATCCTGTTCCCGAGTCTCTCGTAATATTTTTTCCCTTTGCGAGATAAGATCAAGATCAATCTTCTCTAATTACGCGAGAGGAGGAAAGTTTTTTTGGATGTATAAGTCGCGTTGGTAGCCATGTAGGCCGAGTACAAATTGAGCTATAAGCCTTATGATTGTTATAAGCTTCGACCATCTACTGTCTATTCTAATCTCTTGCCACGTATCGTGTCTTGATTCTAACCGAAATAAACAACTGCTATCGTGGACCATATAGCGAACTGACGTCATTCTTTGTTACCGTCCCCTTTGATTCACAAATCCTTTTGCACATCACTCTGGGTATGAAAACGGTCATGGCGCTAAGCTCTCAAAGAAATGACTTATCAAAAGGCATTCGTATTGGACGTAAACCTTTCGCTGTGACATAGTACTGCAGAGAAAAGGAAAGATATTAATTAATTTTACACTTATTAAACCTAATTAGTGTAAAATTAATGAATTAAACTTTGAATAATGATTATTTTATTGGGTAAGGATATCAAATACATATACAATTTGGAGGTTAATATAAGTCACGAATTATCGGACCGTTCTAGCTAGAATATTCTAAGTAGACTTGAACTTTAAACCTGCGTTTATTTAGTTACAACAACTCAATGATTGAAACTAACCTTACCAAAGATTCTCATTCAAGACTTAAATTAGAGAAGAAGAAATCAGAAGTTACATTTTAAGACAATAAATAAAATGCAATATATAAACATTGCAGACGATGTATTTATTTGAGATTAGAACGGCAAATAAATAAATAATATTTAAAGGAATATTTCTTTAATAATTGTCGGGTACAAAGAAATAGATGCAGTTCGATTTAAAAAATAAGGACCGGTAACAAAAACAAAGGGTAAATAAGAAAATACTGCTGGTTATATTACAAGAGGCATGAAGGAAACGGGTTTTAGCCAAGACACACCTGTTTCATGAGGAGCTCATAAATAAAAGTGAAACAGCTAAACTTACGGCAACATTTTCAACGAGGATTCAGTAGGAACACAAGCTTTTGAGCTCAGTGACGGCAGCGGAAAGAATGATACAGACGCAAGGCATGTTGGTATACGGATTAGTGTTGGAAAATATAACATTAAGGTGGGGGGCTTAAGATGGAATAAAGGAGCAGTATTTTAAAAACGATTAACTTACCTACCCGGGACGGATTTATAATTTCAACAGATCCAAGTATTAGACTATAAGGGCGAGGCCAAACAAGCATTGTTTTGTGAGTTGTGATTTGAACTCATTTTGCGCCGCCGTGTGACTCAAACCGGACTTTTATAAGAAACCGTGTTCAGCGTAAATTACGTTACTTGATTTGCGCGTCATAAAATACGTTCGATCTGCGCCATCCTAAGTGGAAAGTGCCATAAATTGGCCATCCGTCAATGTTGAATATAAGAACTTCCCCTACAACTCAAGAACTTCCTTCTTTTTTTCATTTACAAAAAGTAAAATTTGGAACCATGTAGTTATTGGAACGAAGTTCCTTATCGCGCGTTACGAAAGGGGGCTAGACGGAAAAAATCCATACGAGAAATTCATACGAGAAATTAAGCAGAAAAGTTATAACGAAACGACCAATTGTAAGTATTTTTATAATCGAAAGTATAGTTTACTATATAAAACCCATGAACACAACGATACCTCGTTCAAAAACATGCTAGCGACATCTATCGCTGACAAAAATAATTGTTATCTTTGTCGTTTGCATATGCGTCGTCGTTTGCACATATTGGTCAGTATTTTCGAGACATTGCACAAGTGCATCCGTGGCACAATTGGCTAGCGCGTTCGGCTGTCAATCGAAATGTTGGTGGTTCGAGCCCACCCGGGGGCGATATATTTTTGTTTCCCAAAATTATTGATTTTTTGTACATAATAAATAATAATAAATAATAAAGTAACTTCGTTCCATCCGGGTGTCCCTTGACACCTCTCAAGTTTTTTAACTTGTAATGATATACTCAGAGTAAGAACTTCTTTTACTAGCTGCTAGTCTGCCTAGCCGTTCCTGGAATTTCTGGATTTCATTAAAAAAAACATTAAAAAGGGCTGATATTATAATTATATTATAACGTAACAAACATAATATAAACGCGATGAAATCCTTAAAATTAGTTTTATTCCAAAGTGAACCTTCATTTCGAATATGGGCCTTGGATATAGCTACGCAAAATTACGGTAATATTATACCTACATTTAGACAGCAAATGTGCCGCGTGTGTGAGCAGCTCAAGGCACTCATTTGCTATTTAACGAGACGGAGTCGTCTCGTGTCTGTCGTATTTTCTCCAGATTATGCAAATAAGCATCCGACTAAGTTGAACCATTATCTTGTTATGAATCATATATACAACTAACGGGTAATATTATTACTGAGGGTTATCTATATGTATATAACCCTCAGTAATAATATTACCAATATAGATACATTTTACAAACACACAAATGTTACAAAGCCGTTTTAGTTACACCATTTAACTCAAGAACGGGTGAGCCCCGGGTTTAATTTGTTTTGTTTTTGTGTTTGAATAGCAGAATAACTATTAAAACATTGCAAAGATTGCCAAAAAATAAGAATAAATATAATTCATTTTCTTCCCCTATCCCTATAACTACTTTCGTATTACACAAATCTGACTTACGACATGTGTTTTTTATTTAAGCTTTCCATTAATTTGACAAAAGAATTCAGACTATAATTAATGTACACATTAGCGTTGAATTAATATTTTGCACCGGACTTGGTTCTTCGTATTTCTAAAAATGTTTTGCTTGTCTAAAACTTTATTTAGATCAAAGCTTCAAAATATTTCCAAGTATTGTTGTTATCACATTCACAAGTGGTACCTATTTAAATCACAAAAGCAGAATGTGCCATAACAATATTTTATTCCGACGATTAATAGCAAGATCTCGCACGCCTGTAGACGACCGAAGAAGTTAATCTTTTCCACACAGCCACCGTCTAGGCACTTAATGGCGTACGACCTCACGAAAGTCTTTTGAGAGACCCTTCTTGCTTTGATTTAGGACCTAAATATATGCCAAGAGCGATGGTGATAAATAGAAATGTAATGTTCATTGAGGTCTCGCACACATTAAAGAGAAAACAAAAAATCGCGTAGTGTTCAACCATATTATCAGTCATACTTTATATTTAGTAGGTTATTATGATGACGGTATGAGCTGCTTTACCGCAGTTCCATTTTAGAACCTGACTTAAAATTCTGAATATAAAGTTTTTATGAATGCTGTAATAGCGAGACACAATTTCGTTCGCATTTTTATGCCATTCTCACAATTCATAATGTCATTACTTTATCAAGCTGCGCCTACGTTTATAAAAAGTCATTTATATTAAAATTGTATGATCGTCGTTACCCAACGTAGCAATTTATAATAAAAAAAAATTAACAAAAAAAGCCGTCTTCAATAACTAAAAAGCAAAAAATAATCTATACTTGAAATCTACCTTGTCTAACTAACTCAAATATTTAACGAATGTGAAGTTGGTACCAAGCAAACAACTGAATTGAGTATTGCCGGTCCGCGCCAAAGGCCTATCTATACCTACAAATTGGTCCGCGCATCTCGTTACTAAGTACACTTTAATTATTTTTCGTTGGTTGTTTATAAAATATTTGATTTAGTTAGACAAGGTAACAAACATAAAAAAAATCAACCGTATTGAGAACCTCCTCCTGTTTTCGAAGTCGTTTAAAAACAAACAAGAAACGAGACAATACTGTTATTCAAATACACAGATGCTAAAACATGATGCTCGTGTTCAGATAAATACTGAAGCGCAAATACTTACTTTATTTTACGAATAACGAAACTTTCAGCATAAAAGATGCAAGCAGCTACAGCAGAGTCAATCTGTTTAATGCAACGCCGCTATCCAATACCCGCGTATAGCGCAGACAGAAAATTTGCAGCAATTTTTCAGGAAAAACAAAAGAGTGCAAATTCCATTGCCAGCTCTCGCGGCGAGGTTTTCAAGGAGCACCGTCTAAACGCTGCGGTGGATGTTAATCTCTTCCGTCCGATCGCTCTTTTCATGGTTAATGGTGTGCGAAAGACTACGTCGCGGGTTGCGATTACGAATGATGCTCACGTACCGCCACTGTCCTTTAAGTTTACGTCTTTACTTGAGACTTTTTCTCTATTAGCGGTTTTAGAAGTAGCGACGCCATTTTGTAATGTTAATTCTTGATCGCGTAAAATGATGAAAGTAAAGTATTTAAAAACTTTTTTGACTTATGTAATACCAAACGTACACTGCTAGCATAAAATTTATTAAGGGCGAAATTTCCCTTGAGATTTTTCAGTAAAATTACTTTCGTACCTACATAAAATTCGATGAGGTTTTAATTTAAAAGAAATCAAATCAATACCTATTGAAATTAAACGTAGGATTTCAAAATACGTTCACAGCATAATGAATAATATTGTTGTATCTTACTAGTTTGAACTTTTACTCAAACTTGGTAGACATTAAGATTAAAATGATAGGTATAGTAAACCGACTTTGGGTACCAGTTTCAATTTTGAAACAACGGAGACAACGAAAGTAATATATCACAACACAGTGCAACATAAACTTTAAAGCTTTCAAGAGAACACGACACTGATAACGAACTAAGTACCAACGTACAATTTGAAAACAAAACGATGCGAGTTGGAAGCTGGGATGAGAAACAACGTTACCTCAATGCGGAGATATATTGAATTATGGCAACAAGCAAGCGCGGTGGCCATTGCGCCTCATTACAAATTGTATTTAAAAGTAGTAGCTACGGACGAGTTTATAAGGTCGAGTTTTGAGTTAAGTAGGTATTAACAAATCGGATTTTATGATTACTACGGTAAAACAAGTAAATAGCAAAGTTTTAACACTTCTACATTTGAATTATACTTCTTCTTTTAGTGCCATTATGACTCGAATAAGGATCTGGTACTCGAACCAGTCTCTGTGTTATTTCAGCCAGGATGTGCGTCTTCTGCCGAGTGGTCTAAGGCCCTGCATTTAGCTCTGGATGATGAGTTGCAAACAGTTTGTATTTATCAGTATGCACAATGTGCCCTAGGATTACCTAGGGGCACATTGTACCTATTGACATGTACCCGATGTCCGATGGTAATGAAAAAGTACATATGACACAAAATATCAGATTACAATCATATACAATAAGCTTTTAAGTGATGCAACAGTTCAAAGGATGCCATAATCTAAGCATGAGCTCATCAATTAAAGATGTAGTCAATAACCCGCATAAGTGTTATACAACTCTAGCTAATGATGATCGCCTGAGAGACCGACATTAACAAGCACTAAAAATTCTTTAAATAATTCTTTGAACTACTAAGGCAGTAAAGTTCGTAGTTTATTTGACTCGTAGAATTAGCTTTGTAATACGAAAACTTTGTAAGTATTTGAACATTTTTATTGTTAATAATAAACAATGGAATTGCTCGATTTTGATCTTACACTTGCTTGATTTAAGGATTTTAAATGAAAATATGTTTTGTAGTAGCAACACATACTATAACTCTTTTAGATGCTACAGATATGGAAGTGGAAATTGCTTTATCAAAAACATGACAATGCAAAAAAGTTTAGTCTTATCTGAACGTGCGGACTGCAAGTTTTATAGAGATAAGAACTAATCAACTTAAAGGTGGTGTTAATTTAGTGTATTTTAGAATGCTACACAAGTTTATTGACATAAACTCAACAAGTGTCACCATATGAGCAACAAACCTCTGTAGTAAATATTTACCACTTTCAACGAGCATACAAATGCAAATATGCCAGTTACAGTTGGGCCAGCGTTTTATGGACGACGACACCCGATAGCTCAGGGCTGTGTATATTGTAGGAGTATTTCGGGCAACCAGACTTATGATTCCTGACCTACGATTAATTATAGTGAAAATTCTTTGAGTATTTGAGGAAAACCAATCCAAAAGGGATTTTAGAGCTCTAAAAGCTCGCAACACTTGATATATTTGCAATTATAATTGTTCAGTAACTGTACAGTGTATACATTTTTCTACAACAAGAGAGATAGATGGGGGCTATTCTAATACATTCAATATTGAATACAAATACCAAAAACATTCAAGTGTTACGAGTAATTGTTAAATTTTCCAAACAAATATTACGTTCAAAATTTTAGAGATCTTCATCCAAATAGCTAATCTAGAAGTGGACCAATTACCATCAACCCTGCTCCGTTGCGTTGGAATTGCGACGACACGCACACACTTTACGACAATGTCGAATTTGTTACGAAATACACCATGGCGTACGAGTTATGACTCGTGCGAATTCAGCCCACGCTCGGTAAGAGCTTATGGATGATATCCCTCCTGCGTATGAAGATTATGTAAACGCCATAATATTCAAGGAAATGGAAGTGATGTTATTGATGTACGAAACGCGGGAATAGATTCGGATTACGATAGTGTTCGGGGAACTAAAGACGTAAACAAATCTATGCTATGTGATAAGGTGACACGTGTTGTAGTAAAATAGTCGGGCAGTAAAAATTCAAATGTTTTTAAAGCTGTTCCTTAATCATGTAATTCCAGCTTGGTAAAGCAGTGATAGCCAAGTTGGTAGAACGCTTGCCTCGGTAACGAGGATCGCAGGTTCAATCCTCCTGGCTCGCACCTCTGGGATTTCTGGATTTCATGTGCGAATTTAATTTTCAACCACGATTATCACTTGCTAAACGATGAAGGAAAACATCGTGAGGAAACCTGCATATCTGAGAGAACCCCTCAAAATATGTGTGAAGTCCGCCAACCCGTACTGGGCCAGCGTGGTGGACTATGGCTTTATCCCCCTCGAATTGAGGGGAGGCCCGTGCCCAGGAGTGAGACATAAAAAAGGGCTGGTATTATTATAAACCCCTGTGAATGACTAGCATCATCGTTTTATCTTACTTGCTTGTTTAACATGATATTATGAATTCTTCACAAAATACACTATACCAAATAAGATACATTCCAGTATTGGTTACCTAACATTCTCAACTTTGTTCTTGTTCTCAGCTCACTAAGCACAAGTTACAGTATCAAAAAACACGACTAGTATAATATGTCTCTAGAAGACACCCCAGCAAGACGATCTCGGAGCGCAACTTTGAAATATTTCCTTGCAATTTGTGGAGAGACAGCCAATTAGTGTCTGTTACGAAATAAGCGACAACTTGCTAACTGCCGAGATTCTTCACGACTTTGACGAAATTTTCGTCAAGTTGAAAACACGAGCACTGTATTAACCAACGGTTCGAGAGTACTCATTATGTAGTAGTCAGATGAGACTTGACTTGACGGTGGTACTTTCGTCGGTGGTAACATCGTTTGTCACAATAATTTTGATTATCTTCTAATCATTAAATGTATTTATATGTTCAATCGTTTCTAGTCAATCATTTGCATGAAGAGTTTTTAGGGCTTTTAGTTTTAAACAAAAGATTGGTTGGTCATGCTTTTTATGGAATAAAAATATTTTATTAAGGTTACTTTATAAGTAACATTAAGTACATTAAGTACTAATGTCAACTACGTATGCCCTAGATCCTCGATAGACTCCCAATTCCCTAGATAAAAAAAGAAATGGAAATAAAACTTACTTCAGCAAGCGACGCCTTGTTAAATATTATACGCAGGATCTTGGATAATTCGAAGACCAATCTTTCACTCAAATCTTTCCTTTTAAAAATGAAATCTAAATTGGTATTTTATCAATGACGAAGCGTTGAGACGAGATGGCGACAAAAAAATCCGTTAAATCCATTGATCGAAATGATATAAACTCCCAAAGACGTATTTTGAGGTGATAATTCCTATTTATAGGCCCTCCACAACGTGAACCGATGATATCACACACATCCATCGGCTTTTTGAGATGAGTGTGTTATGAAGTGCTCTAAAATACTTTATCATCATTCTTTGTCATATTCCAAACAAGTGGACGGCTAATCAACTTTAATAATTCAATTGAATTTTCCTTTTATGGTCTCTAGATGGATTACAGTTTAAATATTTGCCTAAGTAAGATATTCCTAATGTAATTCCGCAAAACGCTCAGCTCCTTGACATGAGGGTCTCAGCATCTCAAATCGACCATCTCTAGCCCGCATCTAAATTGGCATCTCATCAGTACAGAGCCGATCAGCCACGGAGCCGTCACAAAATTTAGGAGATAAATCAATTGATGGATATAATTTTCTTTAGGTTGTGCTTTCGCAATAGCGTAGCTCCTTCGTAGCGTTTGTAGCGTCATGGCAACAACAAATATGTTGATTTCAATCAACCGTTGATTTAACAATCCATTTTACTATTTATTTGGTGATAACGCATAACTAAATCGTTATAAATATTGAAATACCATGAACTGGCCTATTTTATCGAACTAATAGAATCAGACACCTGCAGAAAACATAACATTTTACATTTTTCCGAACAAGTGGAAGTGATTCAAGACATGCTTAAAAAAACATCTAACGTTGAAGTGAAAATTATAAAACGTAGATACCTTACGCAATTATTTACATATATAGATGCGTAGGCACATATAATATTATTTTATATAAATTATCATATACCCAGTAAATTGAAGTTTCACTAGCATTTAGCTCTACGATCCTCTTCAGCAAAAACGCAGCCTTACATTGGGATCTCCAAGCAAAGGGACGATCAGTAGTTGAAAAGGGCACCAAGCCGATTAGCTATCGAAGGTCTGATTGCAAGGAAATAATTAATGCGGGATTAGCATCGATAACGAGGTGACAGCTTCAGGATTATTATATGCTTTAACTTTATGTTTATCGATCGAGCTATGAATATTGTTTCTACTTTTAGCGATCTTTCTCAAAAATTTAATAAAAATATTTCCACTAGTCTGCTCATTAAGTTCATATAATGATTGTCTATTTAATACTTAGTACAGATTTATTAATACGTCTGTACTACTATGTTAAGATTCCTTTCGAACAGTATCTGTGGCTGTCGAAAAAAATATGACCTAACCTCGCTTTTTATCATTCAAAGCTATGGCTGTTTGTATATTAGTATATTTTTTTAATTCCCTGGATATATCACATAATATGATATAAAACCATACCTACTTCTAAATATAATTTGGTACCTATTCATAAGCTTATATAATAATACCCAATCTATCTATACCATATGAAAAAGCTATGATTATCTGTCTTTCATAAAAGTCTCCGAAGCTGTATGGTACACAGCCAGCCTTTAAGGAGATAAAGGCTACCAAAGAAAGCCTTACGATAATTGATATCTCTGCCAATAAGATTACTGAAGCCCGTACCTGTGCAAGTGTGCTTTTTAAAAACGATGTCATTGTAGCTCTTTGGATATAAAAGAGTGAGCTTGTATGAGTAATTTCGTACAATTGTGCAACATATTTTTTTTTTCGATTTCTACAGAGGCTATTGAACTAAATATAACTGCTGATGTTTTTTTTTATTTTAGGTAGAGCTATTTTTTAGTCCAAAAAAGGGCAGTGTATTTTTAATAAATCACTTTCGAATATAGATATTTTTTTACAAAATGTTTTTTTACAAACAAAACACCTTACTCAATATGTGCATAACGAACTACATTTTTTATGTATAAATTTTATTTTAACAAACTGTAACATAAGTAAAATTCAATTCAACAATATCAAGTGGGCACAGTCTATATTGCTAATGGTTTACGTCGCACATAATGGAATAAAAAACATCTCCCAACCACCCGAACTTCAGTGGCAAATATCTGGCTGGAGTACGGGGAGCGCCACAGACGTACGTATGTGGTGGTAAAATTGAAACAGGCCACCTGAAACAAGGTGCGCTTCTGCTCACCGGGAAATAAAATTCACCAATGACGTGACATCCATGTCCAAATACAATTCTCGATATACACTTGCTGCTTCTATAAATAGCCCAATAAATATACTAAATATTCTTTTTAAACTTTTGTAAATATGGATTGACATCAACATTTAAAATTGGAATGTACTTATACATCTCATTTTTTTTTTTTATTTAATATATTTGCTTCAGGTTTATATGGCCTGGCATTTGAAAATTAGTGGCATTATTCAACAGATGAAACCATTAGACAATATTGCGAAATGTTCGTCCCGAAAATGTTTGCATTAATGTAGTCCGGAATGTTCACGCCGCTCGTAAATCACATAGGCAATTTAAATTTTGTCATTCAAGCTAAACTTATATTATTTTGCATCAAAACGTGCACCTGTGGTGAGAGATAACAATGGATATAAATCAAAGAAATGGCGTATGGGAAGCGAATTTATTTTCGCCAAACCAGCTTTATTATAGGTACACCTCTGGTAGGTCAGCTTTCGTTTTCAACATAAAGTGATTTGTTGGGAACTGTACTTTCATGTTAGAGACACCTAAAGTACTATGAAGGACTTCACTGCTTACACATTATAAGGTCATCTTTGCATGGCGTTACATCTTTACCGCTACGTATTGCTCACGCAAAAATATTTCGAATAAGGCAAGCAGACAAAATACGTGCGTTTTATAATTTCCAATTTAGTTTTCTTCCCCAGAATTTTTTAACTTTATTCAAGTAAGAACAAAGCGTTCCTCTTATTACAATGCTATTACATTTTTTTCAGAAAAAATGTAGTGTACGTACAATTCCCGTAAATTAAAGGATAAAACATTTTCCATAATATAGATGGCTGCGGGGCTGTATTTAATAGCTTCATTTAACATTTCACCGGTGCACATGGCCGCCACTGTACGTTCGCGCGCTGTTGTCGATGCGCTGCGTTTTATGGCCAACCAATGTATCACAGTTTCGAAACCGACCCGACCATCTACCAAGAATCGGGACCCCGTCGACAATACACGAGCACACTTAACTGGTGAAAATTTACAATGTTTGCGTAAAATTAGTTTGTGTACATACCTTTCTAGAGAAACTCTTCTAGCGGGTCGTTACTGTAAAGCACGATTGTGCTCTAAGGTCTCAACGGTAACTATATTTCGCAGCAAAGTGTCTTGATACCATCATTTCTCTCTACTTATACGGGTTACATAAATATAATCTTGCAGCAAAAATATGAAAAAGACGCTTGTTAAAGTCTTGTACCTACCGTTAAAGTATTAGAAGTGGTTTTGCTTATTTTAGATATAAACAAGTTGTTGTTGTTCAGAGAATTTGAAAGGTTAATAAACGTAGAAGATAAATAGGAACAAAATTTAGAAAAGAATTGAACTTTTTTATAGACTATTTAATGCCCACTGCTGGGCAGAGGCCTCCCATATACGTCTCCACGAGTTTCTGTGGCCACATTTTATACGCAAAAGGTATATGATTTTTTATGCAAGTATTTATTTTAATTGTAACCCAACGAATTTCCAGCTTCTAATTAATTACCGTCGCGACTATAAAGATAGAGTTTATACATAATTTATCTTTGTGTGTGTTTATAATTATCATATACCGTCACGCCTATAATCCCGAAGAGGTACTTAGTCAGAGGCGCACGTCGATGGTATTTTGATCTCAATGTAAAAGGGGCGAGCCTATCGCCATTATACTGGGCACTTTCCTGCTCAATACGAGGAACAACAATACTAATTAACAATGTAAATATAAAACATTAACCAAGGTCAAGCAAGACTTTTTTTTAGCAGTTCATGTCCAAGTAATATTTTTTTTATAAAACGACATTCGATCGATACAAGTTGAGTCTAATTAAAAAGATCCCGGCACTCGGTGTCTAGAAATATTAAACGAAATACAAGGTACAAAGCCTGATACTATTTCACTAGATACAAAGCAATTTGGTTGCTATCCCCCGTGCAATAAGATTCAGGGACGTGATAAGGATGAACTAGGCTTTGTAAGCTGCCAGGAACAGTAGCGCTGGCATCGCTAGCGGAACGGCAAGCGCTTGAAGCGATGGAGCCACAATTTGCGTCGTTTCATCAGAATTACTCAGCTTGCTCGAGGTAATCTTCACGAAACTTAAACTTAATTTGAGTCAAGCGAACTCTAATTATATACCTTTAAGAATAAATGTAGGGTGACTAGGTTTTATGCTTACCTTTCCACCTAGATTGGCTGTGTGTCGTAGAGTTTTCCGTAAATAAATAATCATAGGGATTTAACTTTTTTTTAAATATCTGTAAAAGTGTTATATTAGCTAAGTAGAAATATATCTATTACATTCTAAACAATACGGTGAAGGTATCAAAAATCGATCTAATTAATTTTGTAATTAACCATTCCATTATATTACGACCAATTTTACAAAAAAAGAATATAATATTCAGAATGGAATTAAAAAGTATGTTCCAGCAGAAAATAGCTTTGTAATACTGTTGCAAATGATTTGAAACATTAGGTATATCAATTAAAAAGTGATTCTATAACAGAAGCCACTATTCTACAAAGGTACTATTCTCAAAACCACTCAACGGTAAAATAAGATCGATGAAAAACATGCTCTTAAACAATCATAATAATATGAACCTACAATATTTTTCCAAGTCTATCACCAACCCACGAAACAAGATTACCAAACATTCTCTACATTTGCTCGAAACGATGTCGGCTAGTTTTACGACTGTTGCACAAAATAAAACCGCAATACTTTTGAAATTGCTACAAAATTATACACACCTTATCCCAAACGCAAAAGGTGCAAAGTCCTGTACGGATATTTGAAAACCATCGCACAACTAAACAGTATAACACTAGTAGTAAAATTCGTGTACCTATTGCGAACGGGAGTAAAATCTCGAACAAAATAATATAAACAGGTTATAAAACGAAACTAGTTTTCTTTAAATAAAAGCGGAACTGTGTGGTATGTGGTGCGACGTTCAATAAAAAATATATTTGATATATAAATAGTTTTACTGCTGCCAAAGAGAAGCGATCAGTATGTAGGTACCTAAAACACCACGCATGTAAACTTTTAAGCAACAACAAGGAAACAAGACACTCATTGATGGATTTAAGATCCTAGCTACCTGTTTTGAAAACCCTACGCAGGCTGATCTAAGCGTGGAGCTAATCTCAATAAAATATGGTAATAGGCCTGTCATACAAAAGCGAATAAAAGTGCGGGTAACATCAAATAATTTTCAACGTGATTAGCCCAGTTGTAGTGCCCTTGGTGTCTGCGCTGAGAATCCTGGGTTAGAGTACTGGAAAGGATCCCGTTTGTACCCGGGTCATGGACGTTTAATATTCATATAAGTATTATACGAGTATACTGGGATCGCCCCATTCCATTGTACGGTACGCATAGCACAAGCATTTCTTAGCGTGGGTTCGTACATTTGGTGTGTTCGTCTGGCGATATTATAAATTATTCCAGAGTTCGCAACACAGTAACGTTTTCTATGTCCGCAACACAACTCAAAAGATATGAAACCGCCTGCAGTTATTACGCTGAGTTGCACACTAAATAAGTGTGTTCATAGATTTTATGATGACACCTGGCCAACTTGTTAGACAGCATCTTGCGCAAATCATTATTTCATCTAAAACAGACTGAGAGATGTATATGTTTAGTCTAGATGCTGAGAACCGCTCATTTTAAGGCTAAATTAAAAACGATTTTGCGTCTGATAATTTAAATCTAAAGCATTTTTGACCCATTAATGCGTTTCGTTAATTTAATGCACAATTCATGAACAAATAGATGTATGATATATATGCACAGCCATGTAATTTTATTTTCTCAATATTTACACACCCGAGTCCTTTTTCCTTCGTCCTTTTATCCCGGTTCATAGTCACCAAAAATATTGCCACAAACACTAACATATTTTTTTCACACACACACAAACATTCAATAGGCATGACGACCTTTAACATTTATTTTCTTAAAAACTAATCCTTTTAAAAGTTGGTTCATTACCGACATCTGCATCATATACCTAATAAATACAATGTAGCAATTTCACCGATTACGTTTTTTTAATGTAACTATTGTGCCTACTTGGCTTATTTTCTTTGTGCGGATCTATAAAAGGGTCCGCTTTGATCCCGATAGTTTGACCAACACAACAAAGTCACAACAATTCAGACCATTCCCTATAACGGGGTTAAAATAGAAGGCTACTTAATCCCCTGGATATTCAGGAGAAGAAAGGAAAATATAGGGACCCTGTTCAAATGTGTAAACTGGTGAGAGCTTACCCTAATAATGGCCTCGAGCTTACGTTTTTATAGAAGAAATGTTATTCGAAATATCATTATTTGCGCAATAAATAATTAATTGGCCTTGTCTGGAATAATACATCTTGTATTGATCTCAGAGCGATGACAAACTTCTCGATAATTCTTTACCAAGAAGTTTTTCATCGCTCTTATAAATGTAATAAATATTATTATACTACATTATTATTAACTTGTTACGATTGATAATAGGCATTTCATATATATTCAAAAAAAATTAGGGTACCGTATCTAAATGATAAAAACGGATCTGTGATCGGATCTGATCGGATATGCTGAACGGTTTTTTCAATAATTTTAAATTGTACTTAATTATTTACACTTTAAGAAAATACTCCTGATTAATCTAATGTAATTTTAATTCATAAATACCTCAGGATTACATTTAATTAATTCAATTTTACGGGCACATTAAATAATGTCGGTCTGGGTATACGCAATAAGGCTTCGACCGCCACTTCTCCGTAGAAAATGTTCTGCCCTATTTTCCTTTGGCCACAACTAAGTGCGAAATGTACCTAGCTCGCCGGAATATCGTGCCAAGAACCAGTGTTTATGATGGCATTTGTGGTCTACCATTTTTTATTTGTGTGCAATCTCGCTCTTGGCTTAATTTGTACTTTTGTAGGGGATGGAGAAAATGGCATTCTTATTTGTTGATAAACCGAGACGTTTGAGAAGCTCACACCCTAGAGATAAACTAGAATATATCTCTCGAATGTAGACCTAACATTTGAGAACTTAAGATAGACAAGGTATTAGAAAAAAAACTAAGATGAAGAAAAAACACAAGGGATTTTGACTACACATTCAAAATTAGTATCAGTCAACAAATTTAACAAGACTTGCTTTAATGAAAAGACGTGCCCAATCAGTGGCCAGAAGGATAACCTTTACATAAGTCTGCCAATCCGCACTTGACCGAAGGTTACCTCTGTTTCAAGGGTAAACCTGTCTCTAAGTACTTATATAATTAGGATTGTACCAACCTAACGCTTGCGTAAGTTTAACTGCAAAAAAAGATGGTAATTATTGCCCCCAAATTTTAAGAAATGAATGACCATTTACAATGGCATTACAAACACTTTATAATGATTTAGGGGTTACACTATGACTCCGTTATTATGTTAATATCGCATAACTATTTATGATAATTTTGAAACGGTTTTCTCTAAAGCTGATTCTACGTAAAGATAATGTTATGACGCTATTAAATTTAAAATAAAGACCAAAGTTTTATTACGTCAGGAGGCAGGTACATTATCTAATTTTGGTAGGCACATCTTTTAGTAATAATCCTTCCTAACTTGCGCGTCTTTAATTTATCAGATTAATAGTGAGTGAAAGTGGTATTAATTTTGTAAGTGTTGGAAGCTCTAAGAGTACACATGATGAATTTTTCAAGTGTACGTGGATGGCCAAATCCGAAACTATAGGGAATATCTCTCGAGACCAATTTTGATAAAAATAAAAACTGCATCAAAAGATTTTTAAAAATAATTTCCCTATCCAGAAAGCAACCCTGATGTTTTTTAATAAAAAAAAAACAATATACTGTATTATTGCACCATCCGATAATGTCGCTAACAAGGATCAAGTTCTGGTAAGTAATTATTTTTCGATATTCACTATAGTTTCAGATTTAGCCATCCACGCCTACCTGAAAAATTCATCCTATATATCTACTTAATAAAATAAAATAAAACACTTATAAAGCATGCCACCTGTAAGTCTATAATACACTAAGATCCTTAAGACATTAATTTATTTACACACACATAACTGATACGCCACAATATTCCTTGTAAGGATAATATTCAAACCAATAAGGTTCTCAACAGTCTAAAGAGTTTTTATTGCCCTACACCCTAATTTAATCATTTCATTTTTACTTCCAACAACAGCCATAATATAAAATGAAGGATAAAAGTTTTAAACGAATTTCACATTAAACTTTTATCTGTAGATCCGTCGAAATTATTGATGTCTGGTGAACGGTATTAACCTGTATTACCTTTTATCATTGCCTTTATTTCATCGGTGTTAGTATGCATTATAAATAATATCGGGATATAATATGAAATATTGCTACTTATGACCTCATACCATCATCGAAATCTGGAATTATAACCACGAGAATTTAAACTCAAACTCCTAGTGGTAATATAAGATAGAGTAATTATATAATAATAAAATAATTTTCTACGTTTCTCGGTATTACGTAAATGAGAACACATCGCTTTAATTGGTTTTACGAGTTTGAAGTGGAATTTCAATTTAATTAATTTTTGATCATAATAACCAAATACAAAATATTAAAATAATTGGGCAAGTATATACTTTGTATTTTTGATGTTTGTAGAAAAGTAAGAATGTAGGTAGTTAGCGTTACAGAAAAATAATTTAGATGGAAACATTCAGCAGAGAGTTTATTACATGTATTTTCCAAAATATAAGGAGTAAACTTTAAATTCTACGCATAAGATAGAAACGAAGATAAAACACCTAAACAAACTCGAAAGCATGCACGAATTTATAGAAACAGATAAACTCAGAAGGAAGCGAGTAGGAATAAAATGAAATGTATTCCCATCCCCTCTTACATAGCGGCGATAACAACGAGAATATATGCACGTGCTCACGCGAAATGACACCGTAGATTTTACACAGGTCACAGAGTCAACAAATGTTAGGAAAGTTCAAATAGAATGAGAGAGCAAACACAATGACGTCACGAACGGCACGCGTGTTATATTGACACACTGCGCTGCCCGCACAAACTTTCTTATTGAAATAAAACAATTTTTAAGGTTTCTATCGCGTTTATTTTTTGTTTTTACGTTCCCGACGTTTCGGCTGCTTTACAGCAACCATGGTCACGGGAGGACTGAGGTGGTTGACGTCCTAGCGTCATAGTTTGACGGGGGTACCCTCATATTTAGTTGTTACTTGCGGTCCGATCTACGCAGAAAGAGCTCACTGTGTCTTGTTCTTATTGAACATATTTTTGTAACTACTGCTAAATGTAAATTAAAGTCCGTCGACCTTAATTGAATGCAATCAACATAATAACTCTCATTTGATACGACGCTCCCAATTGTCAACGACCACTGGAATGGTGGAGTAAGTAATTACCTAAATTAAGTTTCGTCTACTTGTACAATGCAAAATATTTGCAGTGCTACAATTAAAATGTGAAATGTGCCACGTTAATTAAATTAAATTGAAGACTTGGTCGACGATAACCTATGTAGGTAATGACTCAGACGTTAAAAGTGATATGAAGGTGACTTAAATGATCAGGACAAAAGCACGATCCTGGAACATACCAAGAATGAACTTGCAAAGAAACAAACAAATACAACCTCCATCAATTTCATTCTGAAAAAGGCTTCTTAATATATGCAGTATAGTATACACATGAAGACATAATAATTGTATCTTCTGTGCTTTTTGTGCCAAAAATAACATGATTAGATTCCTACGTATGAAACTTTTTTTCGCCGCGGTATGAATATTATAAATATTTTACGCGAAACTGGTTGGGCGATCGCCGCGCGTGGGTGGGTATACAAAATCGCCAATATCTAAACATGAAGGTGCAAGTTGTTAAAAAAAAGTTGGGCCGCACCTGATCAGCATATCTACCTTGAATAAAAAAGCCAAATAATAAAGCAGTGTTGCGATTGTATCGATACAATTTGAAAATATGATTATATTATGTATACAATCTTTAAGACGTTTTTTTTCATTGATTTTTATATTAATTAGTATTTAAGATGTTAAGATGTTCAGCTTCATATACCGCTAACAATTTACCATCGATAAGTTAAACATTTTACCGAATCATATAGGCATTCCAAGTTATCAAATTAAAAGAAATAGAATCAAATTGCATTTCCAAATCCTTTGAGAAAATTGTAATCTAAACGAGCCTGCCAAAACGCCGACAATTTCAAATTGTATTCAAAACAGAACTACATCGATTCCACAATAATATGGTAACAGCAACACTGATACTATTATGCTAAACAGAATGGCGTTTGTATCCATGGTATAGCCAAGTCCCCTCCTTTCGTGATGAGATGACACTCGTTTTACGACCGGCCATTTGCAGTCCAACTAGATTCCTGACGCAGACTACGGTAGCTTGTGTTTATGTTTTTATTTTACTAGCTCTACGTGCGGTGTTCGTAGGTGTGATAAAATAGTTGTAGATACGAGTGTTCAGTAACCAGAATCGATCAAAAAGTCGATAAAAAGACTTGATTCTTCAAATTGTGTCGCGATATATGTCAGTATTGCAGTTTCATTTGTCAGATTGTGCATTGCACGAAAAGGACTTCCAGCAAAAGGACCGAATAAATACGATAATACTGATACACGATCACGCTTGTATTTCTCGAATGAGTACGTAAAGGTGCTTTGCAGTGCACCCACATTTTGCAACAGGTGAGATTATTTTCATTATACCGGACTACTCTCTCAAGCTGACGGTGATTAGGGCCATACTTCTCCATGCTGGCTCTATTTGGGTTGGCGAACTTGACTCGGCTTTCGAAGGGAGTGCTGGTTTTCCTTGTTAATGATTCCATTCACCATATTGACTGATACTCATCATTCAAAGTGAGATTTGCAAATAAACTTACGCATTTCGTTTTCAACGCGAGCCTTCGGCCAACTTAGTTATTATTGCAATATTCGAATAATTGGTAACTATAGTATCTTTCGTCGACCTAATTACAGCAGTTGGTAATGACCCTGCTTTCCGTGCCGACGGTCCCGGGTTCGAATCCTGGTTGGGAAAATCTTTGTGTGATGATCACAAATGTTTGTACCCGAATCATGAATGTTCAATATCTATTAGTATTATATACTTAGTTCGACCAGTCCATGGTACGGTACCCATACTTGCGTTGCTTAGTGTGAGATCGTATAGTTGGTGTGTTCGTCTGGCGAAATTATTATTATTATTATACTTATCTGCGAGCACCGAGTAATAACTATTCTAAATCCTGCTTTTATGAAATTCCTTCCGTAGCTGCATACTACAAGGATTATGAATTTCTCTTAATTGCTGCAACTTGAATGCATTCTGGCAAAGTTTCAACGCTTTTATTAATAACATGGGAAATTTTGTCGTTGCTTAAATGACACGTTTCTCTATTGTCTAAGTGAGCAATAAAAGAAAATTTTACTTCAGCACTTTACCCAGCAAGAGCACACAAGAGAATCTTCAAGTGAGTGAACTTTAAAAGACTTATTTGTTATGAAACGTTATTATTGCAGTTTGAAGACTCTTCACTGCAAGTTAGGATGGCTGGAAAGACAACGGTTGGAAACTGATTTTTTTTATCGTGTTTGAAATAGCAATTCCTATATTTCTTATCTTTCGAAAGATTTTCACAGAAAACCTATGCTAAGTAGTAGTGCAAAAAGATAAACGCAATTGTCTTTTGCGTGTAATAAACAGCAACGGTGAGAATGCTTGTGGGTTTGGATTGATGCGCGGATTTTTACTGGTGGTAGGCTTCGGCCGTGGCTAGTCACCACCCACTGAACAAAGCCATGTCGCCAAGCGGCCTAGCCGTGTTCCGGCATGATGTTCAGTGTTGCCATTCATGGATGGCGGGTCAGATCAGTTGCGCTGCATGTGCCTAGTGAATGTAGCGTCTCGATCTACTGCCGCCTTCCTACCTAGGCAAGTATGCTCCATCGTAGATCTCATCGTCACTTACCATCAGGTGAGATCGAGATCAAATACTTGCCTATAATGTATAAAAAAAAAAAAAAATCACAATATCGATAAAAAAGTATCTCAATAAAACCAGAAAAATCCTCTGAAGATATCTTAGAATTTCCGTGATCTAACCAAAAACGTGTAAGAAACAAAGTGATTTTGTGTTGTTTTTTTCACTCTGCAGTATTAAGATTGTTTTTTTGACCTGCTGCTAAAGTCGGATTAGCCGTTCCTACACTGTTCTCACATACCTATAACAATGTATTGCTCAAAAATGTAAAAGATCTATTTTAAAAAAGAGCAACCATGGAGTTTCTTGCCCGTTCTTCTCCATAGGAACGGCGTTCCGAACGGGTGGTAAAGCAGTAGCATAATATTTTTGTAACTTGACGATTCATAAGTACTGTACAATAATGGTCTACGTGAATAAAAAATATTCTGATTCTGACCTCAAATTCCAACCTAAATTACTTCTAATCGTAGACAGTTTTGTAGAATTTGTAAATTCTAAAGGTTCGCATATAACTTGAGCGAGGTCCCGAAACGCCTCTGGGGTGGCGTACTGAAATTGTGACGTCACATCTCCGGTCGGCCGGCGCAATTTGGTTACGGAAATGCACTGGCCCGTCCGGCCGATATTGCCGGGTGACCACGGTACTTGCTAATCCAATTTTTGCTGACTCAATTCCGTTCGGGCGTACCGTTTTATATTTCGATTGCATTTAGAATAGGTTTGCGTTTTCAGGAGCAGTTATCAACAAGTATGCGTGGCAGTTTTGTATCTAAATTTAAATTCAAATCCAAATGAAAAAAAAAACATG
Source organism: Pheosia gnoma (assembly GCA_905404115.1). Taxonomy (NCBI): domain Eukaryota; kingdom Metazoa; phylum Arthropoda; class Insecta; order Lepidoptera; family Notodontidae; genus Pheosia; species Pheosia gnoma. The sequence goes on from FR989907.1 coordinate 6,861,366, forward strand.
TTTAATACTTCAGAATAATGGTATTGCTAAAAATATCCTATACTTAAGTAGTCGATTTATCGGATTCTTTCTCTATGTTAGTATTTATCTACTCTATGGTGGCTGTATTCTCTTTGATTTTAATATATCTCATGAGTAAATAGCTTATGTATGGACGTTCTGTTTTTTTATTCTGTACATAAGCCCCATTAATTATTTGAACCTGCAATATGAAAACGAGTAGAAGATAAATCTTAAAAAAGTATTGACATACTATGATTTGTATACATGGTGTTTTATTAAGCATCGTTTGAAATAATTATAAAACATTTGTGCAAGTAACCTCATATTCAACTATAGCTTTTACATTAAAGATTGCATCCTCCAATGCCGTGTATATACTTACATTATTATATGTATTTACAACCGCAACGGCACCTACATCAAGCGGCAGTCAAGGCAAACCGCCGTGTCGTCTCCCGACACCTATGACTTGTGAAATTATAGTTTTGAGTGTGGTAACTAACAAAGTTTACCTCGTAAGGACAGATTGAAAGCGGCTGTCTGTCATACTAACATTTGTGATGAAGGAAATCTGTCGTGTATTCATTTTAAATATATATATTCTTAATTAATGGAATAATAATAAGGTACCTACTGAGCTATTTCTAAGATCGTTGTATTATTTGTCTAAATATATAACTTAAAGTTTTCGCTAACACTAAGGCAATATGCTACATATTATCGAATCTTGTATAAATGTAAAAATATTGAATAAACATTTTTGTATTGGGTTATTGTATGGTGTGAGATTGTAGCGAGGTGACGTCACGGTTATGTAATGTCTGCTTAGATAAATACATGAGACGAATTGAAAGCTTTCTTCGTGAGTCACAAATTATCGCTTGAAAGGCTAGTACTGATAAGAGAGGCATGAGTGACGACTAAGAAATGGGCTTGTTGAAATGGATGCTAAGGCTGCGTTTACACTGAAACGGAGACGAGCGGAGCTGAGACGAGACATGCAAGAATCAGATTTAATAGAATAGAATATATCGAGGACCAACAAGATTATTTGAAATCCACATCTAGTCCAGCGCGTCTATTCTACACTCGGTTACACTTCATTGGCAACGTACCCTTAAATAGTAGGTAATGAATGAGTAACTAAATACCACGTAATAGATACGTACCAAGTGAATAACACGTCCATTGAGTAATTTTTAAAAATATATTTGCATTCATCTTTTTTTATATATTTTTTTTCTTGTTACGACAAATGTTACCTGCTGGTATAAGCTAAACTATGCTATTGAAAATACGAAGCTAAATTGACTGCCAGTAATAGACAAATCTAAATAAATGTAAATAATTAACAAGTAGGTACCATTATTCTAAATACCCGATGCGGCTAGGAAACTTTAGCTCTTTTGAGTATACATCCCGTATATCGTTAGTAAATTTAAATGCCTTAGACGATGTTCCATCCTTCCAAATTTGAACGTTCACCTTTAATTTTTTTTATTATATGCTTCTTTATAGTACCATCTTCTGCTTGTTAGGTAGCCACGTCCGCTCCTTGACCTACTAAATTCTTGGACAATAACATAGCGAACTGCGCTCGGCATTTCCATTAGCGCGACAATGCTTCTGATATACGTGTATACAAACATAATGTATGGCTTTAAATGGCTGGGTACTACCAAAAACATGAGAGCGTCGCGCACGCTTATTACCAGTTGTATAAGCAAGAACGAATTATAATTTGCTTTGTTTGTGTTGTCATCGTAAATGTGAGATGCGTTTGTGGTGTTACCTACCGCTTCTGTTGGGAGTTCATCATGAAATGACGTAGCGATAGTCTTTGTTCTTCTTCTTTTTCTTTTTATTATATTGACAATCGGCTACAAAATAAATAGTGCCATTTTTGCCAGTGTCAAGTAAAATGTTTCTTCGTAATTTCCAATATTAGTACTCCTGATGATAATAGTGATGATGATGAATCTCTATCAGTAAAAATGTGGATACTTTACTGAAAATGTACCAGACATTTTGGGAGAACACGAAAGTCAAGCTATGCTGTTTTATTTTAATTTGATTCACATGCACATTTATGGACACAATGTTTAATATTCCACTAATATTATATATTACATAACATAATTTTCAGAATATAAAACAAATAAAATTAAAGGTTCAACTTCCCGCGAAAAAGTTCGAGAGTCTTTGTTATTGCTTACTTTAAATCGCTGTGCTATATTCCATTTGGAAATAAGTATGAGAGTTGCAAATACACAAGACTATACAATATTACAACATATACCTAATAAGCAGAGATGCCAAATCGTTTACGTGAGGTGATTGAGAATTTTCAAGCAAAGAGTATATACACGTATTCGAGACACAATGTATCGACGACATTATATTATAAGGCAATCAAAACAATTCACAAGTGTTTCTCAAAAAATATAAAAACTGTAGTGTGCGTGTGTTTGTATGTGTGTGTGAGTGTACAGGTACCTTAGCAATCCTTTTTACGTACCGTTTCGGTATAGTAACGTCTTCCATCCTTCTCCCACCACAGATTCCATAAATAAGTATGATAGTGACAGCATGTTTTCTCAATGATGTTACGATTACATTAGAAGTCCCTGCTTACCCTACAGTTCTCAAACCACGCCTAGAAAAGGCTTGCCTCTATTAAAGTGGGACCAAAATAAGATCAGCAAAATGTGGGGGGCACTGCTTACACCATCAGAGAATACAAGCGTGTTGGCGCATATTTATATATTTGCTTATACGACGTCACTGAATCTTCTATTCCATAAAATATTAATCCAAGCACTTTCCAATAAACAAAACAGTGATGTAACATCGATTAATACAATCGGTTGCATCGGTATTGCACAACAGTCGTATGAGGACGCGACATGGTCGCGAACACGCAAGAATGCGATGCGCGCGCGCGAATGGTGCGCACAATCACGCTTCATCGATTATAGGGGTATTGAGGGAATTGCACATAGATTCTTGCGATATATATTTTTTTTTACATTTGTTGCGAATTTTGAAGATCCAGACGAATGTAATAATCATCTGTTGCCTTTAGAGTGTATATACAGAATGATTCAGGAAGGGTATACTAAGCCTTGAACCTGGGCTTCTTTATCGCATTTGTAAACACTCTGTGAAGTTAAAATTTTACCGTCTAATTTAAAACATTTTCCTTTTTTTCTATCAGCCGGAAGACGTCCACTGCTGGACAGAGGCCTCCCCCAATGATTTCCACACTTCACGGTCATCCGCCACTCGCATCCACCGGCTTCCTGCTACGGGTGTGATATCATCGGTCCACCTTTTAAAAAATTGTTCGCCAAAATGTCAATTGTCATTTTGTTGAGAACATTTTTTTCCCCAAATTCGGACTTCACATAGTGTTTACAAATGCGATAAACAAGCTCAAGTTCCAAGCTTAGCGTATTCTTTCTGAATCACCCAGTATATCTGTCCCTCATTATCGGGTAGGTAATGTCACATGTAGGGGATTTAATTCGAAATAGTAGCCATTATCTCAGTCACAGATCCTCACCTTATGCAGGTATCATTGAATCATCCATCTTACTCAAATCTGACTTATCACAGGTGAATACGTAGAATGCAGTTACTTAACGTTGTTCACGCATTACAATAAGTGGGCGTGGGAGCGCATGCGCGTGAAACAGTGTTGATTGTACCGCCATCTGTCATTGTGGCGTAATTACTTTCGAATCTTGCAGTTTTGGGATGAGTTGTTCCGGATTCGTTTCAGTTGAATATTCAATCTCTACATTGAAACAAAACTTATTTTAAGGATTTTATCGCGTTTCTTTTATGTTTTTACGTTCCTGACGTTTCGTATGCAGCAACTATGGTTACGGGAGGACTGAGGTGTTTGACGTCCTAGTGTCAAAGTTTGAATTGGGGTACCCTCATATTTAGTTGTTGTTTGCGGTCCGATTTATGCAGAAAGTGCTCACTGTGTCTTGAGGTCTTGCAATCTTGAAAATAAACGCGATGAAATCCTTAATTTTTTTTACTTCAATGTGTAGTATTCGCGTAAATATAAGAAATCAATATTCAATATCTACTCAAATCTTTAAGTCCATGACTTATACGTTCGTTTTCTAGTATAACACGTCAGCATTAAGCAGCTCTCAAATTTGAAATTTGAGTATTTGAGGATAGTCTAATTGAAGCGTGGAGTTTTGAAAGGTTATTATTTGGGAGATACCAACTTTAAGCAGCAGGCTGATGATACTTTTTTTGGCAATTATCAGAATACTTATTTAAAATTCGAATACAAAAAATGTTGGTCTCAGTCTGACACTCAAATCGATCGGGATTGTCTTCCATTAAATATTCTTGGTGCTAACAGGTAGAATTGTCATATTTTAAGCGATAAGTATATTTCCATAGATTACAGATGTATTAACTACTGTACAGTATTATAACTAATACTTAAACTAAATATCTAATAAGAACTAAAAAGATTTAACTGCGCCCGGACCTGACTCCCGAGTAAAGCGTCCCCTGCTCTATAATAATTATCATTACCATCATGCGAGGCTTCCGAGAGCTGTAAGTATTTATTAATAATCGCTAATCACATACGTTACTCATGATTTATTACTGGTAGGTAATTTCTTGTGTTCTCGTATCGTTACGAAGATCATGTAGCCGTAATCGATGTATCGTAGCAGCAATTATTGTACGTTTATTAGTAATTTCGTTGATCGCTCGTGCGTAAGATCTATGACCGTGTAATTGGTATTTTTGTTATCATCTTATTAATGTTAATATAATTATTGTTTTATTTAGAGAAACAATTTTTTTTGATTGGACTTAAAACGGACTGACCGTCTGCTACTTTATTTGGGGGAGGGGGGGGGGGGGTCATCTCATTATGTCATTGTCGTTAAAACTGTTTATATCTTCATAGCATTCTAAGCCCTCTTCCTCTTCAACAACATATGATCACATGCAGTTGCCACGCATCATATAACTTGTTCTGCAATTGGCACATATTGATAATGCCGAATAGCGATTTCGTTACCAAATAGCATTATTATGCCATATGTGCAGCCATTTGGCAGTGTATTGCCCAAACGCCTCGGGGGAATGTGGCGGGAATCGGGAATCTGTGTTTTTGATGGAATTTATCACCACCCCCTAATGTATTGCAACATTATTGCAATGACGATTTTGGATACAATCGTTATAACAAATTAAGTTCGAGTCCGAAATTTGAAAATTAAAAAATAAATACCCAAAATGACGTTATTCTTCTTTTTAGGTTGGCAATCGGCTAAAAAATAGAGTAATTTATGCCAGTGTCGAGTATTATTAATAATTGTTGTAAAATTATATATTAAGTACCCCCGATGGTAATGATAATGTCGATGAACTGAATCCCCTACCCTTATCCGTAAAACTGAAAATTTACCGGCCATTTAGGGGGAATTAATTAGTCTAGCTATACTATTTCATTTTAATTTCATTCACTTGTGCACATCTACATTATTTATCAAAGAAATATATTAATAAAATAAATTTGTTCAACTTTCCGCCAAATGGTCGTAGAGCACATTATGGTTTGTTCAAATATTTGACGAGCGTGGTATGTACTCGTCTGAGTGTAGGTCCCCTGGCTAACGGGCCCTGTAATAACAGTGTAAGTTAGTACGAAAATACTAATATCAGGGTTGACACGTAACGCCAACAAGATGAATGTTTGCTAGCTGTAGAAGACTTGACAAAATTAAGGCCAACCAATCAGACACAAACGGTGCTTTAACGTATAAATCTACATATGTGAAAAAAAGTCATGTTAGTTACATCATTTATAACTCAAGAACCGATATGCCGATTTTTATGATCTTTGATTTTTTGATGTTGTGTTTGCCCCGAATAGTAGAACTATTAATATATATTCATTGATTTATTTACACATGTTTTACCTATATTACCACTTACGTCTATTGTTGTAGAACCTCTGTTTAAGTGCTACCTCTAGTATACTCTACATTTAATCTATTTTTTTTATTATTATTATTATTATTATTACTTACACTGTATCTGTGGCACATGATGTGGTCGCCTGTCATTAGAGTTACAATTACCTAATATCACTCATATTTTTATTTTTAGTATATCACATCTAACATTGTAAACTCTGTTGGCAATCCTAAATAAATAAATAAATATATATATGAAAAAATCCTTAAAAAATAAGAATAAAGACAATTGATTTTCTCATACATTTGATTCCGAGGCGTTACTAAAACTAAACTAAACTAAATAATACTAAAACGTAAAATAAACGCGATAAAATCCGAAAAAATAGTTTTATTTCAACAGTCAGTAGTCAGGTAAAACTGAATACAAAACCAAAGAAAAAATAAATATTACAGCAAATTATAAGCGCGTAATGAACGGTCCACATATACTCGTATTTTGGTTTTAAATCGGAAAATGCCATCAATTTCATGTAAATCGAATATCAAACAAAATTCGGTAGGTTACAGGACTTATCTACGCTGACAACTTGTTAAAACAATCGGTCCGTCAGTAAAATTAATGACCCCAAACTTATTTCCTCGTAAATCTTTTAACGCGCTGACTCGCCGACGGATTATGTATCCGCGTCGATCGCATAAAATACGCTGCGCTAAATAATTACTACGCAACTGGTTTTATCTTCGTAAATTTAAATATATTTTTATCGCATTAAAATTGTGTAACTAATATGTTGATTGTGAACCTATTCAGTTTCACACAAATCTAACCTTTATGTTCTTATAAATGTAAACTAAAATACTGTCAAAATCTTTGTGGCAATAAACAGAAATAGCGTCAAAAGTTCGTGCGGTACACAAATCTAGGTTGCAATGAAAACCATTAAAGTACCCACAATTCATACAGAGTTGTCGGTGAATAAAAAATAAGTTATTACAGATTTAGGTCAAATAGAATTTAGATGCTGCAAATTTTAACCAAGAATCAAAACAATTATACTGTTATTTATTAATAAAGCTGGGTGACCCAATTAAACTAAATATGAATAGGATTTCGCAGTTCCTAGATTTAAATTTCGATTTGGGCCGTATATTATTATGTTGTTTATCAGCCTTTCAGTACAAACAAATAAAGAAAAGTAGGTATATAACTCGTACGTACTGAACCTTATGCAAAAAAAGTCCCCATGTTGGGCACGGGCCTCCCAACAATGCGAGGGAGATTAGGCCTTATTATTTCATCAGGCTAGCCCATTACGTATTGGCGGACTCCACACAGCTTTCGAAGGGTACTCTCAAACATGCAGATTTACTCACGATGTTTTTCTTCACCGTTTAGCATGTGATCATCATCCCAGAGGTGCGAGCCGGGGTTTGAAACTGGGTTCCTCATTACCGAAGCAAGCATTCTTAGACCTTGGCGTTTACTGCTATGTTACTTATACCATAGAAAAATATACAAACTAACAAAGCACTCATCATACATGCCATCAGCACATGAAACTTACATTACTTTACCATCAGCAAACACCACGAGTTCATCTCCTTATATATTTCAATTGAAAATCGCAGAAGCCGCCTTCATAGCTCAAGGGTACAGGTTCGCAGAATAAGTATTGGAAAGCTTCCAAGTTTCTCAGTAATTTCGAAGTCTCTATGTCAAAGTTCGTATGCCGATATAGCGGTTTCTATCGGGGCTCACCTGACTTAGTTGCGCTTTACGATTTCTTATTCAATTTCGTTTCATACCTGTGAACAAGATTAACTTTTATTAGAACTTGCAATAAAAGGAAACACGTAGTAAAAAAAGTGTTTTGTATCTTTGGTCCGTTTGGAAAGGAAACAATTAAAATTATATCTTCATGTGTGGTGTTTAGTCTATGGTCATCTCAAGTTCCTGACACTTTATTTCGAGGGATTTAAATAAAAAATGCAGTGTTTTATTCGCATTGATGTTTATGCCTGATATTTGCTGGTAAAAACCTAAGCGGAGAAACTAAGAAGCCTCATTAGATCAATGGCACAGAAAATGTTTAACATAACTCAAATAATTTCACAATGCCCATCATACCATACCTATAGCTTTAATTTAGTAACCATTCCGACTGATAATAAAAAAAAAGTTTAAACTAAAATAACTCCTGAATTTCGTGATCGACTCACGATATAAACTCACGCTCACTTTCATTCAAACAAGAGGCATCTGAATAGTAAAGAGAGAACAACAAAATAAATAAAAATACGCAGATTCGTTTAACAAACCGTGGCCGGGACGTGTTTATTTATCTATTCACGCCCACTGCCCGCGATAATGTGCCAGCTCGAATTACAATCGGGCGCAACTTTGTTCGGTAAGAGAGTAAAAAAAAAGAACGGAACGTTTGTTCATGTTTTTGTCCTAATTTGAATTTCGAGGTGCATTGTCGGTCACCGTGGGGTAAAGATATTTTTATTTAATACTAGCTGTTGCCCGCGACTTCGTCCGCGTGATATTTAACAAAGACAACCGTTGACAACAGCCTGCTCGCCCATTCTGAGCCCGCGGGACGCATTGCAGGTTGTTGCTATCAAACTTAATCAGGCGCTGCGCTGCAACATTGGTTTTAATTTTTTTTCGTGAGATCCTTTTTTTTTCTAAAATAAAAGTAGCCTTAGTTACTCCTTTTTACATCAGCTATCTGCCAGTGAAAGTCCCGTCAAAATCGGTCCAGCCATTTCAGAGATTAGCCGGAACAAACAGACAGACAGACAGACAGACGGACAGACAGACAAAAATTTTAAAAAATGTAGTTTCGGTATAGGCAACGTGTATACATCCAAATGCACTTAGTAAAAAGCGGTTATTTTAATATTACAAACAGACACTCCAATTTTATTTATATGTATAGACAAACTGTCCCGGCGAGCTACGTACCGTCTCAGAATCAAAATGACGTAAGAGAAAATTAATCATCTGTATTATATTTCTTTTACTGAATTTTTCCCTTGTTTTAATAGTAATGTGGCTATCCAAGGCGCAGATAAATTAAAAAAAAACATACCTAAGAGCTCACCCGTTATTCGTCTTTATTATACATGTATCTCACAAAGTTGTATATATAACGACTTATATATACTGATTGTACACTACTACATAAATAACTAGTCTACTTAAATATATTTACCCCACTTATAATATTTGTTAGATAAGTTAATTTGCTAGCGAGAGGGCATTTAATATTCAAATACACATTTACGATATCGTAGCGCGTGGATAATATCGATATTCCTATATCGGATTAAGTATGTCTTATTGAGTAAGTATATGGAAATTATAATTCAATCAATTGGATTAGTCGCATGCAATTGCGACGGATCGGATATGTATTCCGAGTCGGATCGGATTACCGAGCCCATCTGAGCTTGATAGACATCAATTACATCAGAATCTCTGCTAGTCCTTATCTGATGTGTTAGTCTATCCAGGATAAGGGATGTTCTCTGATATTAGATAATCCTGGAAGCGTCGTAATAGAAGCATACTAATGATAATATTCATTGTGGATTAGGTGCTTCACGAAAATAATGTATCATTTTCTGCCTTCATTTTTAAGGTAATAGAATGCACCTAGCATTGTCAATAATTCACCTTAAAATGAATAATATTCCTTATAATAAGACTCAAACTCTTCATATTATATTTTTTACTGACAGTTATAAAATACAGGTTTGTGCTTTATTAAAACTTAAACCCTACGACTATAAATCCACATTTCTTACACAAAATACTTACGTTCGGATCGGAATTTTAATTAGAATAATAATTACTAATAAATAACCCACATAGCACAACATGAAATACTCTAAAGTTATTTTTATAAATTCTAATGCATACTTAGTAACAAAGCACACGTGAATAAATAAATATTCCATTTGATACTTAACCAAATGGTGGCTTAATGCCACCATTTGGGTACTACCGTTCAAGGTCTTTGACCGGGCTGTCCCATTGTATATTACATACCTACTATACCACGTATAGATAATACGTATCTATCAGGTAAGATACAAAGCGATACGTGACTAATAATATTCTCCCAGTTTGATCCAATCAGTTCAGTACATGGAATATAATTATAGACGTCATTGTCACACGAAGATGCGTTCCCGATTCGAATAGAGCAAATCTTCATAATTATAACGTGAGCCGCCTACATATTGCACGGCGTCTGAAACGCCTTAATTACATTGACAAGTACGAGCTAACTTGAGCTAGTAACAGCCGCTGCGATGAATATTAATATGAGCCACACGTTATACCGTTGTGTGTAGTGGTAAAATGTGTGCACATAACTTAACAATGTGGATTTGTTAATTGCGTAATTAAGAAAGTCTATATAAACTATGGAATATAATTGTTAATGTTAACGAATAAATGAATATATAGATACCAGAGATAATCAACAACCGAAAACAAAACAAATATTAGCAATAAATTATCAAGCTACGATCACCACAATAGCTTTGACCGAAATAAAAAAGTAATAAGGATTAAAAACGTAATTGGCAAAGACAATAAAAAAAAGTTGGATGCCGATAAAAGTATCAATATTGACGTGGGTATTCGCTCCATGGCTACAACAAGGTGGGTCGCTGACAAAACAAATTTACATAAATCCGGTGGAATCCGTAAAAATGACGCGCGACAACCGAGCCGATAAGCCTCGGGTATCATTAGCTCGGGACAGAGTCGAGCGATCGTTCACTTGTGCGGCCTCCGACGCGAAAGGACCCGACGAAAAAATCCCAAATATCAATCTTCTTTTCCTCATTCTACTTACGATCAATTCTAAATTGAAAATCCCGAGAGATGTGGAATCACTCAAGCCCCTTTTCTGTGAGATACGAATAATAATGTAAAAAGATAACTGGGAATTAGAGAAAGCTCTTGGAATAGGCTTAACATTTGTGAAAAGAATGAATTCCTTTTGGAAGTAAGTACTAAACGATACATTTTTGAGGTGTAGGGGTTGATTGTTGATATCTTCTGTACTGAGAATGACTCCTAAAGCAGGTACTCTCGCCTCGAATACAATTATTGTTTTAGGTAGCAAAAAGACTGGGATAATCTTACAACTGTTCATATACTCTTACGTTGATGCTGTAGTACCCATCAAGTGGATATTCCATTAGTGATTCCGTATTATAAACGAGGACACACTATCCTTTTTATTTATTCGAATTCTGTCGGAGCAGCGGGCTGGAGGAAGTTTCATCATGGTCACAGGCTGAACTTTTCAAGCTGCGCGACTTTCGCCTTATTCTTTTGCATGATGAGGCGCAATCAAACTGGAGTAGAGGATCCTCCTGGAACTCTCATTGGTACTGCAGAACTAAATAATTTACTGTTTTACTGTTTTACTGGTGGTAGGCTTCGGCCGTGGCTAGTCACCACCCACTGAACAAAGCCATGTCGCCAAGCGGCCTAGCCGTGTTCCGGCATGATGTTCGGTGTTGCCATTCATGGATGGCGGGTCAGATCAGTTGCGCTGCATGTGCCTAGTGAATGTAGCGTCTCGATCTACTGCCGCCTTCCTACCTAGGCAAGTATGCTCCATCGTAGATCTCATCGTCACTTACCATCAGGTGAGATTGAGATCAAATACTTGCCTAAAATGTAATAAAAAAAAAAAAATAAAAAAAAAAAAAAAAAAATAGTTGAAATTTACTGTGCGTTTCAAAAATAACAATTTCTTGATTAAGATTACATGTGGGCATTATTCCATTATTTATTCTTTCGGTAACAATGTCATCTCACGCTAAACCAATTCTGGAAATATTTCCAAAGCGGCTACTAATTTTGCTAGACTTTTTATCGGATTCATGAACGTAAGGTTCTAAAGGAGATTATGTGAATGTGTCCTTATATTCAATAAAAAGCTTTAACCGAAATATGAAATCAAAAGACGTGAAATGCTTTATGGCTCCTGAAATAAAAAAAAGCCGAATTGACAAAAACACGGATTTGATAATGGTATTCCATTAAATAATCCCCTCAAAGGTTGCAAATTCATTCTGGCGTTTTCTGAGCCATATTATTAAAGAGATACCATATATTGAGACAGTAAATGAAAGAAAGCGTACATAGTTATTGAAAACTTTGTCCAATTTCATAATATTAGGCTTTTAATGCTGAGATAATTTGATGTAATTTTTTAGTTTTCTTGGTATTTAGCACATTCAACCCGTTATATTTCAATGGTTCCGCTTAAAACTTTCAAGTCATCATCTATCGCAAATATCTAACAATCCAAATTATTATTTGATTTTAATCTTGGGCTCATTGTGACCTTTGAATCCATTCCGTCACGACTTATATTTGCATTTAATTTTCCAAAATTGATCATTGGAAAGCCTCACTTTCACCATTATTCCCACAGTCGTAATAAATTCCACTTCTGTGTTTCATGGTTTGTTAACACCATTTACGTATTTTATTGTGCGGCTCATTTGTTTCGCGTATGGTTTTTATGATCGCTTTCTTTGTTCTCCAAATACTAATTTCATTATAAAAATATATCATACTGTTGAACTGATCGAAAACAAATAGTATCTCCTAATATTGGAGGTTCCTATGATATTTTTGACAACAAATGAATTAAAAATAATTCTGATTCTGTTATTATCGCGGGGAATTGGTTTACTATAGAAACCAAAAGATAACACATAAGTCCATATAAAGACTGACCTCTCAAATTTATATACGAAGTATTAATACATTTACATAGCTTTATAAGGAGATAGTGAACAAAAAAAATATTTCGTATATTCAATACATTTGGCAGTATTTGTTCTTAATCCACGTACTAATTAAAATAAGGGCTAATGTCCTAATTAAAATAAGGGAATAGTGCAATACTGGAAGCGGATGCAATCGCGTCTTATTCAACATCTTTTAATGTCAGTTGAAGTACTCTGATTGTACACAAAGTACACACATTTCGCATAGCATTAAAAACATAAAACGATAATTATATTACCTCTTGTGCGTCAGCGCGTCGCGAAAGGTGTATATTTGCAAGAAGTTAATGTAGCGTCCACACTGACTCTCATATTTAACGCGGTTTGATCATAACTTTTGCTCTCAAATGCAAGAAAGTAGTGATGGCTATTTTCAATTTCATACATTCATTTGATTACATGACGGCCTTTCAGACAACATTTTGGACATTAGATTCGTAATCTAGAATTAACTGCGATTATGACTGGTGCATCATTTTACAATGCGGCTATTAAAGACAGATTTGTGAGATTAACGCGCATTTTGTAATTACATGATGTAGTCGGAAGGATAAATTGTAATATAATGATAATCAAAAAGCATTCTAATCCATTAAGTTATCTACTTGTTCAGATTTCAAATGCGCAGTGGATTTAAATTTAAAACCAGAAAAGAGTGTAGCTACCTTATCTCGGTCAGTCGTATGTGAGCTAGGTCACCTACTTCCTACATAAGTCGTGACATAGAAATATATATTAAAGTATGCGGAATTAAATGTATGCCCTTAGATGAATTCTAGAGAATACTTAATAATCGTTTCGTGAAATACGGTGAATGATCACGTGACAATACGAGATATTAATAAAATGTAGTGACAGAGGCATTACCTCAAATATTTCAAATCTGTTGTTAATAATTCTAATTTCGCTCTTATTGGCTTTTTCTATATCACGTCAGTTACGCCTGCGGACTACGACTTGCTGATTTTATAAGTCAATGATCCCCTTCTTTGTTTAATAAGAATCTTCATAAAAGTCAATTGTAACGAGTGTTGAATATTCTAGCTAGTTTAGTTTAGTAGCGTTTGAAGTGAAAACGCTCTATATATGTTTACATATAATAGCTATTTATACTCTAAATATTTCTATACACGTTCCCTTTGTTCAAATTACTATTATACAAAACGCATACTTTTATAACTTTGCATTATAGGCATTATTATGAAAATTATATTTTTTAAATACCTTTATTTGTATGTTTATGAGCTTGTTCTTATCTTGTTCGACGTAAAAATAATACAGTTGCCTTATTACTGAATAGATTTTCCTCAATTATCTATTAAAGTTTAGCTTTTAGCTTCATACACATTTTATAAAAATCGACCAGATACTTTTATATCATCATTATGATGAAGGTTTATTATTAACTTTGAGCCGGTAAGTGCCTTCGTCGTGTGTAAATTTCGGACATGTGTTACAGCTCAAAATAAGCTAAACATCATGGAGAGAAGATTAAAATTGTACTAGGCACTCATAAATATACTAGAGCCGAGTCTACATAGGGTAACCTAACGGTAAATGACGTGTCGTGGTCCAGTACGGCGCATAGCCATCCCGGTCAGAGGTCACCTATTCATGTATAGTTGGCAATCTTCTTTAAAAGGTGTGTCCCGTTTGAGATCCATAGAATTGATTGTGGATTATTGTAGTGTAATTGAAGAAAGGTCTTTTGAGGTTGACGTGCATTGTATTGTCATTCAGGAGAATGAAAAGATTCTATGTGCTGTCGAAGATAATCGTGGATCCAAAAAATAAGAAAGAACACGGTATATTTTACTAATTATTATATTATCTCGAAATACCGTGATCTCGAAAGCAGTAACACCAATATACATATAGAAGTAAGATATACAAATTCTGACAAAATTAAAGCCAGCTATACACTTTTCCGATACCTTTCTTAACCATAGATGACCATGGAATTTATATGCAAGCATCTGCGGCTATACACAACCCGATATTAAAGCCTGTTGTAAGAACAATTTATAATAATGAAGTTAGCGGTCGTTGCATTATAGTACATGTTGATCGGCACATCGGAGCATACCAGTGAAGCAACTAGCTGACCTTTCCCTAGCGCGGCCCCCTCGCCTTATTCCCCGCTGAGACCTTCACTTATAGCTACCGATCCGATACCGATAGATAAAGTAGCCTTAAAATGACATCTATCATTAAATAAAAAATAAATATCACCAAAGGAACACACCAAATGTACGGTCCCAAACTAAGCAACAATAGTATTATGGAGACAATGGACTGGGGGCGATCCCAGTATTATATAGTAATTAAATATATGTCTATCACATCACACTCTTAGTTGGTAGTGTCCCAGCTTACTGTGCCGAGGGTCCCAGGTTCGAATCCTAGTAATGACTAACTTTGTGTGATGAGTAGTAATATTTGTAACCGAGTCATAGATGATTAATATCTATATACGTATAAGGTACTGGATTCATCCAGTCTATTGTACGGTACCCATAATACAAGCGTTGCTTAGTGTGGGACCGTATAGTTAGTGTCTTTGTCAGGCAATATATTATTTAATTAAATTTAGAATCAAATATGAATTGCCTGCCACTCTTTAATTTGTATTGAGGCAACCTAGTTAAACGCCGAATAAAATAAATTGCAGTCCATACTCCAATAGACGGAGCTGCATTTAGTCTGAGAACCGACGCTGGGTTTCATGTGTAGACCTGTAGACCATACATGAAACCCGATAGTTATGAATTAACTCAGGCAATCTATTTACAGAGACCTGCCATCAAGCAAATATTTAATTGGCGATTGGATCGCGCTCTATGAAAGGCCTTGTTCTTATCCAGTTACCAAACAGCCTCATCACGGATGTGCATAATACCACTCACCATAGGCCAACTAATATAAAACATTTTAAATATATTGAACCGAGTAACATAATCGCGATGACCTTTTGCCAACATATAACATTTTCACAAGATGTCAGCGTCACATTAATTTTGACACATAATTCAATGGCCTTGACAGATTCGAATCTGCGATACCAATTCTGATTGAGTTTTTATTAGTGATTAAAAGGATTACTTAATGTTTGATATTTGCATAATTATTTGTTTATCGACTTCTCGCATACTAGAATTTTTCACATTTTTTTCGTCAAACATTACTGGTATTTTTAATTACTTACTTTCTCATAATTTATTATTAACTAGATGTGCTAGCGGACTTCGTACAGCCTCAGATGTAGGAAATCATATTTTTTTCCCATTTTTTTTAAGTTATTCGGCTATTCGCAGCGGAGACATTTAAAAACACAAAGATCATAACAATCGGCGCACCCGTTCTTGATTTATAAATGGTGTAACTAACATGACTTTGTTTTATATATATATATATATGTAGATTATTCACTGTAATTCATTCTTATCCTTACTCAATCGATATTAAGTAGTTACATACTACACCCATCGTCACTTTATTGTATTTCATAGAGCTATACAGAATTAAACACAAGACCTCGACGTTCTAAAAATAAGCATCACTAAATGGTACCTAGTCGAGCTAATGTCAATGCAAAATTACAAAACAAAAACTTTATAGCATCCGAGGCCTGAGAACCACGCGACTAGCAATACCAAACCTGTTCGCTGTAAGTACTAAAGGGATATTATACTGGACAAGGTACAATTTCCCATAAATTATTGTTTATAAGTATGGGGTTACTGGACGCAGATCACATTTCATTATTATGCACTTGGATAGGACGTGCTCCGGGGCGTCCTATATTTATAAACTTCCAAGGTATGCATCCGACGTAAAGTGCACGGTAGATATAAAAGTATTTCAATGATTACAGGATTTTGACATCTACTTCTGTTGATTTAGAGAATTTGATCTGAGAAATCAACGAAACGTCGCGAACGTTAAAACAGAAAATAAACGCGATAAAATCCTTAAAATAAGTTTTATTTCTGTGTGTAATATTCGCGTAAATATAGAAAGCAATACTTGCAATTTATTCCAACTACGGATGCGTCCCATTTATCTATCGTCCATTGAGGAAATCAATGATAGTAAAATGGAATGTATATTATTAGACGGGCTTACATCATAAATCTACCCATTATGGTGTGTCTGTGACACACTCGTGGAGTGCTGCTGACCTTTAGATGCCTTCACATCCGGGTCACAGCGACATGATCGGTAAGAATTGAGATGAGCCTCCTGCGTAAGCGAAGCTATACGATGCATGGTTTATATATATGAACTGTAATTTAAAATAAAAGGTCTGTATTGCAGTTAAATTTTAACCGTCGAATTTATAGAGCGTTACAATTTATTTACGAAATTTTTTTTTTATTCCAAAGAAAATTTTTGAAAGACATTGTAAATAAAATAAACCTAAGAATCCTGGAAGAAACCATGTAGCAAAAAATAACTGAAAATATTAAAATTAAACTTTTTTCAATGACCAGCCATTTGCACGATCGTAACTTAAAAAATAAACAAATTCTCCATACAAAAATTCAGCCCCCCCCCCCCCCCCCCAGATAATTCACTTAGAGGTTTAATATCCTAAAATCTCTCCTTAGGCCTGCGTTAATAAGAAACTCCTGTACAAAAATGTCATACTTCTAGTCCACTGGTTTAGGATGTTCGTTGTGTGTCAATCAATGTTAAGAATATGTATTAAATAGATACAAAGCATGACTTGTATGACCCTGATTAAAATATCTCGAGCGCGTAGTGGTCGATGGAAGTCAATCTGTATTATATATTATATTGGTGACCAGTTGGATCAAGGTAGACGAGAAGCTACCCTCGATAAAATTAGAAAGACGGAAAAAGTATGCATAGCGCGCAGTGAAGTTTTACCTCCACACTGGCACAAATGAAAAGGCCAGAAATAGATGATATCTAATAGTGGCCTTTGACGTAATGCAAATACATCATTTTGACGTTCCTGTGAATTTTAACGAGTGGCGAAATGAATTAAAAAAAACACAATCGTAAGGCGCGTGTGATCCGTCATCAAATGATTACGGTCTAGTGAGAATCATATAAAAAAGTATGCGAATGAATCAGGGTCATATCAATAGTCATTATCGGAATATATGTATATTTTTAACCGACTTCAAAAAGGAGGAGGTCCCATTTTTTTCAAAAAAATGTTCTGATGATGGGATCCATGAGGAATTGAGAGGACTCCTCAAATTTTATAGGCATACCGATAGCAATTTTGGTATTTTCATCAAGAAGTCAAGCATTTGCATTCAGAAAGTATCATTTGCTGAAGTGGAAGTGATGAAGAAGGCCACAAATGGCCAGCGGAACTTGTCAGTGTTACGTATTTCACGGGTTGCGCCAAGATAATCTCGATTATTGGTATACCTATTATCCAATAAAAAGATTGATATACAAATCTTTTTAGTGACAAAGAATAGTAAATATATCCACTAAAAAGTTTAAAATAAAAAACTTTTTAACAAAATAAAAACCGTCTTCAAAAAACTAAAAAGCTAAAAATAATCTAATCTTGAAATCTACCTTGTCTAACCACATCACATCAAATATTTAACTAATCTGAAGTCGGTGACAAATAAACAACCGACGAAGAATAACAAAAGTATACTCAGTAACGAGATGCGCGGACCAATTTGTAGGTATAGTCTT
The DNA here is from genome assembly GCA_905404115.1 of Pheosia gnoma. Taxonomy (NCBI): domain Eukaryota; kingdom Metazoa; phylum Arthropoda; class Insecta; order Lepidoptera; family Notodontidae; genus Pheosia; species Pheosia gnoma. Next base: position 6,879,869 of record FR989907.1, read on the forward strand.
TGGCGCAGACCGGCAATACTCGACTCAGTTGTTTGTTTGGCACCGACTTCAGATTAGTTAAATATTTGATGTGATGTGGTTAGACAAGGTAGATTTCAAGATTAGATTATTTTTTGCTTTTTAGTTTTTTGAAGACGGTTTTTATTTTGTTAAAAAGTTTTTTATTTAAAACAGAATCCAGTATGTCCCCGAAATCATTCGTCTGTTTCCAATGGAATTATAAAACAGCTTTCTCATGAAAAATGCTTTGTTAAGCTATTGTAAATTGATTATAATTTGAGTAGAGCTTTATTTTTCTTTTTTCTACTAAGTTCTATTGTTTTTTAGGCTCATTTGTTGAGATTAACATTTATCTTAATTGTGTATCCATTGCCATTATTAGTCTGATAATATACTACAATACCTATTCTATCCACATCTCTGTCTAATGACTCACGTCACGGGAGACAAAGCAACCACATTTAACCTTACAAAGTGCAAAATTAACGCGAGTTCAATCGTCACTTCGCTTATGCGGCGAAAATAGAAAATCCATGAATAGAAACAAAACCGTACATTGTTAGCTTGACGTTTCAGAAGCTGTTACCGACTCTGCAATGCACCGTGACAGACTGGCTTACGGAAATAGTCGCATAATGCTTTGTCTTCGTTAGCCGTCCAATATACACGATTAGCGACTCTTGTGACGCAACTTCGAGGTGCATAATTTTGTTGCTAAGTGGAATTTTGTGTTGGCAAAGCTTTCTTTAAAGTTTTGCATGGAAAGTAGATTAACATTTGATATTCTGGTGTAACTTAACATTTTAATTTCGCGGAAATAACTTTGATATCGAGATCAATTTTATCATGGATGATTTATTTATATCATTATGCTTTATTTGGAAATAAATATGTATTTGTAAAAGTCTTGGAAAATTTTACAATTAAAACATTTTGTACAGATTACCTACTGTATAAGTACCTTATATATTACAGTATTAAGAGACGGGCATCGCTCTGCAAATAGAATGCAATATTATAAAAGCTCAATTCTTTTTTTAAAGCCACACTGTAAAATCAGCTTAGCCATCTGGAAATCATAAACATAGCCGATTCTTTAGTACATTGTGTATTCTGTATTTTTTCCACACTCAATTAGCATTCACAGTTAATGATTAGCTCTTGCCAAGTTAAGCATCTCGGGCAGGATGTCGCGATATGCAGAACGTGAGAACATGATTGTTGTCTTAATAATTTTACCCACGACTCGGATTCACCCGCGAAACGTCATTCGAGCACTCGTTGCGTAATAACGTCAATACAAAATCTAACAAAAACCGACGCTATCTTTGTACCTATTACTTATATTAACCTATATGTTATGTTATAGTATGTCCAGTACATATGTTAACTACTAATTGGCAAACAGAAATAAATAATAAAGTAATTTACAAAAAAAAATATGATTAAAATAAACCATTAGATATAATTTTCTATTATTTGAAATCGGTTAGAATATGCAGTCGCCCTCTATTGAGCTTAAAAATAATCATTGAAATTAGCTTACAATTAGGATATGCGGAATAATACATTAACATAACGAATAACCACTTCCTTTATCAAACTCGAATAAAAAAAAAGGAAAAAAGTCCGTATATCATATTTAATAGGATACTATGATGGTACGTCTAGAAATAAAAATGGGGGCCCTAAAATCTAAGCCCAATACATAGCTTTTCAAATGGCTTATATAAAATATAAGCAAGCAAGATAAAAATATAAGCATAAATATTATAAAAATACAAACACTATTACCTACTGCGATAAATCAACGAGATTAAAAAGAAAATTAAGTTTGAACAATATCTCCGCAACAAAGTTAAAACAGGTTTAATAACAAAATCCAAACTAATTAATGTAATCCAATGAAATTAAGTTTACTTTTAAATTATTATGTTGCTCGATATATTATCATCAATTTGTTTTATGTCGTCCTTTTAATGAAAATCTTCAGACATGATTTTAAAGTTTAAATAATGAAATCGCTTTTCTGTAGGCTATGTTAAATAGTTATAAAATTATATTAAATATTGTGTTTATCTGGCGATATGCACTGCTTCATTTATTTCGTGTGACCGAGATAATAAAAAAAACCGTCTCAAAAAATAATCTAATCATCAGAACAAATTTTTGAAAAAAAAAAGTATCTAATCTGGTAAGTACATATCCTTTCAAATAATTAAAAAAAAAATCGAAATCGGTTCATAAATGACGGAGATCAGAGGTAACGAAAATAAAAAAAATACAATCGAATTGAAAACCTTCTCCTTTTTGAAGTCTGTTAAAAATACGAAATTATTAGGCCATTGGTCAGTTCAACGGTTGGAAAAATCGAGTCTCTGGTTCATGAGAATGTAAGTATAGAACTCAATATATACTAAAAGGTCGAACATTCACCAGACAATCCATCATTCTCAGGCGCATTACATCCACCTTGCGTGTCATCACAAGAATGATTGCCTAGAGAATCACATCAGGTGCAAAAAGTATGTAAACTCCGCACTATTCATATGCGCCTAGTAACTCTTGTTACATAATCAGTTGCATAATATCCTTTCACTAGAATCCGATCTAGACTGCGCATCTTAAATAAGTATTGATCATTTATGACATTATTGTATTGCAGGTGTATGTTTTGGTTTTTGTGTTTTGAATTGAGTAGTGCCGTTCGGAACTAATCCGATAACGTTTGGAGAAAGTTAGCGGAAGAAACAAAAAAATACATTACATTGGTTACACTTCTTAAGCAATGCTCATATTTAGATTATCATTTTTTTTTAAATCCAATGATGATTATTCGAGTAGTTACAACTTTATAGGAGAAGATATATTAAACCAAAATCACAGAATAAAGTTACAGATAGAATAATAAAAAAACACCGATGTTAAATGAATAATAGGACAATAATATAAGCATGGTTTGATAACATTAATTTATTATAAGAAACGTTTAAAGGGTGTTTCGAATGGCATCAATGATTAACAAAGCATTGTTTAATAACCACGTTTCCTGTCGGTCGACTGTTAATTGCATAAACAAGTGTCATTGTTCAATGAAAGCCGTGGGAAATGCTGATAGATATTATCTCTTATGAGACAGGGGAAGGATAAGGAACAATCTAAATAAAGAATATTAATGAGTACTTACTATTTTTTTATACACCGAGTGATTCAGAGAGGGGACGCTAACCTTTGAACCTGCGCTTCTTTAGTGCATTTGTAATCACTATATGTGAATTCAGAATTTCAAAAGGTCAATTTAAAAAAAAATTACATAAAAAATCACCATTGTCATTTTGTTGGCAATAAAATGTATTTATAACATCGAAATTTGACTTCAAATAATGATTACAAATGTGCTTAATAAGCGGAGAATCAAGGTTTAGTATACCCTATCTGAATCATTATGTATAACCGTAGGTGAAAGTAACCCTGGCAACTGTAAACTAGACTAAATACTAGACGCAACAACAGATATTTTGTTCCATTGTTTTGTCTAGCTAGGATATCGATAACGGCAAATATTAAACAAAACAATGGAACAAAACAGTTATAGTTATTTTGAACAAAATTTCAAATCGCTGCCTTCATACCAAATTAATATTACGATTTGTCATCCTCTTTTACAAATGACATCTCCGAGCTCTTCCATCAACAATACACTAGAATTAACTCATAGTTCTACTCACAAATGCTGGTTCCCTAACAAAGTGAATGCTAACTAGTATGACACACAGATACGTGCGAGTGAGTACCATCAAACAGAGTCGCCCACGGTATGAACGGTTTACTTTAACGTATAAAACAGTTGCTAATTAAATTACCAACGTATACGTGGCACTCGTAAATCCAACGGTTATATCGCGTGGCATACAAAGTTAGAAACACACACTTGTACGCAAATAAATTGTTATATTATAAACAGAAGCAATAACTTTGCAGATTTTTGTTGAAAGTTGTGACACTGAACACGTGCAGATAAAACAACGCGATTTATAAATATTATACACGGCATTTACTTTCTATAACGAGGTACGCGGCATGTTTCATAATATTTCAGACACAAGAGACGGAACTTCTTAATTAACAATTCAGTGATCCTTTCGCAGATTGGACTTAAGGTGCTTGACCGCACTATTCGCTCTCGCTTCGCTTCTGCTATACTCTTCACATCATCAGGTTCATTAGTAGCCCAGCCGTCATGAGGATGCCTCGTTTAGAGGCGAAACACGTGTCGAATACTTACTTAGATTCGCTTCGTTTCGCGGAGAATTGCATTTTATTTGGGGTCCCGACACTCGTGACAGATAGTTTCTTGACTAATATCTAAGAGGAGTTCGATGTTGCTGGCTTCATTAATTATCGATCAACTTGTTCGGTTTATAATTGGAAAAGTTGACGAGGCGAGGAATAGTGGTGGGTTCCTCTTCCCCTATTTGTTTAACAATGGATTTCCGTCAAGTATTGCCTAGTTCTATCAATTATAGTCTTCACATGTTAACATTTTCGAATTGTCCGCGTTATGTTTAATATCACAATCAATAGAACTGATGGCTCACTCGATATTGGCAGACATTTTCGAAAAGGAAAAAGAAACAGATTATCAGTACCCAGCTCCGAAAAAAAAGGTCGTTTTTCAATTCCAATTTCACCAATCGTCTGGAACATAGTCAAGTTGAAAACCCCTTGTCAGGTTCCCCTTCATTCCCTTTTCCCTTGTTGTTTTCTAATTATGAACCCTCAATCGTATTCAGAACCGAGCCAACATTGGCGTACGAAATGTTCCCAATTAAAACACACACACACACACTGACAAATAGCAATTCAAAACAAACTCGAGTTTAATGCCTCAGATTGAAAGTTAATTAGATTTTCAATTCCTCCCGGCTGGGCGGAGCAATTGGAGCCGAAATTAATATGAACAAGGAGAAACAATATCAAATTCGGGCGCGTCTGTTTCTGAATGTCCTTTTACAATCTGTCGACATTTTGGTGTGAAAGGAGAAATTTTAGGAATGTAAAGGCAAGTTACGCTCTTGCCTTGGTGCTAAAAGTCTTAGTGAATAAAACAATACATTTTATCAGAAAATTAGATTCACACGTGTTTTCCTCGAATTTTAGCATCTTCTAGCATTCTTAACTGGGTTTCTCTGTAGATCATTAAACGAAACACTAGGAAAATATACGTTTAAACTATATATTTAAAAGAACAAATTCGTGTTAGGTACACCTCTTATAACTCAAGAACGGCAGCGCCGATTTTTAGGACCTTAGACTTTATGAATTTATCTCCGCCCTGAATAGCTATTAAAACATGGGAAAAAAACACTATTTTCTTATATATTCGATTTTGAGGCGGTACGAAGTTCGTTGGGACAGCTACTTAATAATAATAGTAAAAATACCAACCTTTTTAATATCCCACTGTTGGGCAAGGGCCTCACACCGATGCAAGGGGGGGGGGGGGGATTGGATGATAATATCTAAGATAATTATTTTTTTTAAATTTACTGCGATAATTATCATCCAATTTCAGGGAATCACTAAATATCCAATTGATAAGATAATAAAATTACTTTTAAAATATACATTACGTTAATTTAATCAATCGCTAAAACTGATAACAGTTCCTAATACTACTTAAATTGATGATAAGGTGAACGGAATTCTAACCGTTCACTTCCATAATTCTCAAGAAACATCCAATAATAGCAATCCACGCAAGAATTTGTACTTACGATTCGTGGCTGCAAGCGAAAGTCAAATTGCTAATAGGGAGGCAAGGCCTTGAAAACAATGCACTGACCTGACCTTGTGAATCAATCAGTCATTGCAATCAGTCGATGGTGAAGTGTGTGACTGGTTGCCGAATGCCAGTGGCGTCAGATTTTTGCAAATACATGACGTCGCCCCGTTTTGTGTTACACGCGGGCATCTGTGTGACTATACTGTGTGTGTGTGTGTGTTGTGTGGTAACTCATGCGCATCCATGAGGATTGCGGTCCACCATAATTGCTTCAGCAGGTGTCTATTGTTGGAAATTGATAAACGATTGATGATTGATTATGATTAATGACTGTTGTGTGATTTCAAAATGTTTTTAGGAAAATAATAGTGTTGCCAAACTAGGATGATAAACAATGGGTAATGTGCTCTTCGACAATTCTTCCCACTACATAAGGTGTAGCAATAATAATTGAAAATATTTCAACTGGGCCAACAGTAGGTTATAAAGATAACATTCCCAAATAAATAGATGAAATTATTGAAAACAAAAATCAAACATTATTTACGCAATTATTTTATTGATCAACGTGATCTATACAACTTACTGTTTTATCTGTTAACATATTATACACTATTTTTGTTACAACTCATATGGTGTCTGCACAGAAAACAACTTTCAAAGATATACATTAAAAAAGTATTTTACACGTCCGCATATCCTGAACAGGTGCTATGAGTGAGTGAGTACCGTTGTTATGATTCATAATTAAATGTTTGTTTATATATAAATTTTTTGATAGTACTATTAAAAATTCAAATTATTAATGTGAACAAAAAAGGAAATTACAAATCATAACAACGCTTATCAACACCGTATCAATACCAACACAAACTTTGAAAGCGTTGAGTTAAAACACGCCTATAATTAAGTAGCACGAACCAACAATCAATCAAAGTTTTAACAAACCTAATGGCGTAAAAATAAACTAAATAATATCAACAACAGCGAACACGACGCGCCGTTAATCGAAGATGACTAGCGATAACATTGTTACGGTCGCGGTGTCCAAAGTCATCAACTTATTTAAAGTGTCGTTCCATTAACGGAATAAAAAAAAAAAAAACAAAAAAATATTCCTATTCCAGCTAGCGTGAAAAAAAAGGTATCTACTGAACATTGTTTTATATGTAGTAAATCTATTTTACAAAAATATTATTATAAAACATCTACTTAAAATCTGACAAGAAATAATTTTCCATAGAAGCGTAGAGACGTGGTTTTATTTATATCATGCGTAAATATTATAATGTAATGCATATGATATAGCGGTTCACCATGTTGGCGCAAAATTAAAATCACGAATGCTACACACAATGTATTCTTACATATCTATACTCTATACATACATATAAATAAAATTGGAGTGTCTGTTTGTAATATTAAAATAACCGCTTTTTACTAAGTGCATTTGGATGTATACACGTTACCTATACCGAAACATTTTTTTTTACAATTTTTGTCTGTCTGTCTGTTTGTTCCGGCTAATCTCTGAAATGGCTGGACCGATTTTGACGGGACTTTCACTGGCAGATAGCTGATGTAACGGGGAGTAACTTAGGCTACTTTTATTTTAGAAAAAAAAAATAGGATCTAACGAAAAAGAAAAAACCAATGTTGCAGCGCAGCGCCTGATTAAGTTTGATAGCAACAACCTACAATGCGTCCCGCGGGCTCAGAATGGGCGAGCAGGCTGTTGTCAACGGTTGTCTTTGTTAAATACCACGCGGACGAAGTCGCGGGCAACAGCTAGTTCATAATAAGATTGGATTGCGTGATATGTTATGTGAATATTTTTAATTCTCTAGAGTTTATGTAGACTTAAGTTATTTGCGTGAATTTTATTCACAGGCTGGTATATTTTTTTAATTAAGATAGGAGTAGCACCCGGCCATCTTCTCTATTGAAATTAGCATGTTTTTTTTTAATTGCAATGGCTTCACGTATCATCCTTGTTCGGACTCGATGTTCGCATAAATCTAAGAAATCAATACAAATAAGAATTCCCAAGCACTTGTTCGCTGGCTTGCGCAGTGAAACCACACTTTAAATGGTGGCAAGTACACAATGGTCACTGTAACGATACAAGGGAAATATCAAATGGCAACGCCCCGGCTACCGTGACCGTGGCAACGGCTCGTGCACTTGAATCAGATGTTATACTTGGATCATTAAATAGGATATTGTTTAAGTATATTATAGAAACTTGATTTTGCATTTTATACGGTTCAGTGATTTTAATACTTGTCAGAGCTGCTAGTGCATGCAAATAGGTACATTTGTATATTTGTGGTCATTAACGTGACGACCTGATAAGCGCAGTTGGTGTGTGCGATCTTGCTCTCTGTGCCCAGGGCCCCTGATTCGAATCCTAGTAGGGACGAAGTTTGTGTGATGAGCACGAATGTTTATACCCCAGCCATGAATATGTTTATTATTTATTTGGTTCGCCCACAGCCTATTGTACGGTACCTATAATAAAAGCGTTGCTTAGTGTGAAAACGTATAGTTGGTGTGTTCGTCTGGCGATATTATTACTTGTCGACAAACAAATATATTATTCGTTATATTTGAGGCAGATAAAAATATATTAGAAGATTGCGTTTATCCTTGTATGTTAATTGTTTTTTTAACGTATTTACCCGTAAGCGTGTAAATTTTTTAGGTATTATAAAAATTCCCGCTACTTCACATACGTAGAGGAAACCCTCCAATTCCCGGATAAAAGGCGTGATACGAGTACACATTGATCTGGCGCGGAGTTCTGAACATACCAAGTTAAAATCGACAAGCGGTTTTTTCTTTTGAAATACAGTTTTTATGGATACCCCACGGGACTCATCTATACCCCGGGATAAAAGGTACCTTAAATGTTGAATCTTAAGTTTCATCATAATCCATCTAGTAGTTTTCCTGTGACTGATAGGCAGATATAAATTCAAATAATGGCAGATTCAGATTCCGCATCTTAGACAATTTAAATGAATGGAAACACATAACCAACTTATCGTCCTATTAAATGTCTGCTTGTCCTCAAAAGCCAATTTAAATAGTAGTAGCTAGAAACTAAAAATATAATCAAATTGAGTACATATATTCCAGAGCAATATTAGCATTAACATAGAAATAAGCAAGCTTATATGAGAGTAAATCCACGTCCCTAACTAAATGGGTCTTAAAATATGTGAATGAACCATCTACCTCCAGTCTTGGTACGACCTTACCCAACTAAATTATACTAATAGCACGGCCCGCATAGCTGCGCTCTTTTTATATTGAGGTTGTGAATTTCCATAGAAACTTTATTATCCATATCCATAAAATACAAAATATTAGGTAACTTTAAAATATAGCTACTTTAGGTCATGTTATAATCTATACAAATAAATGAAATTGGAGTGTCTGTTTGTAATATTAAAATAACCGCTTTTTACTGAGTGTATTTGGATGTATATACGGTACATATACCAAAAAAACATTTTTTAACATTTTTGTCTGTTTGTCTGCCTGACTATTTGTTTCCGCTAATCTCTGAAATGGCTAAACCGATTTTGACGGGACTTTCACTGGCAGATAGCTGATGCAACAAGGAGTAACTTAGGCTACTGATATTTTAGAAAAACATTTTTGTTAAATACCACGCGGACGAAGTCGCGGGTAACAGTTAGTCTATAAAAAAAGGTTTCATTCGCGACTTTTGCCGTCTTGAGAATCATAAAATAAGACAGGAACCATGTAACTGGAAGCGTTTAAATGTAATAAAGCCCATTCCTTTTGCGAGTATACGAGTATCTTTCAACTCTTATTTTATGGTCGCCTTGCTGGTGGCTTAAGGCAATCGGTATTTCCTTGTGAGCCTTGAGACTGCAATAAGGGAGCTTTTCCTATCAATAAAAAAGGGTTTAGTGCTTCTATTTGGGTTATTGAATAACGTTCTGCCTTTACTTTTCGATATGTCAACTTATCTCGAGTTTATCGTGTCTTGAAGATCAGATGTTCGCTATTCCTTTTTATATTTAAACTTTAAACATGCCTTATTCATAAAACTTTTTGGACCATTTTCAACACCCTTACTTTTAAATACTTTGTAATGCCGTTTAAATTCATTAAAACGTCTACACATTTTAGGGTTAGACGTTTGAATAACAGGTAGGTATTTTTTGTTTGATTATGATTCACCACGATCAAACCACAACTTCATAATTCACAAATTTCCCTCTGTTTATTGAACGTATTACATATTGCACACAATCATAAATAATTGAATTTTCTCTGAAACTGCAATCGGATGCATGATATTGGAATATTTAATGTAAACATCGTTTACCATTGAATGTAACCGCAGTAAGATCGATATTTACATTCATTACAGCGCTCAGGTAAATTGTGGGAATTGTGGTGTGTAATGTACATTTTAATAATACTAATTTAACTTGTTAATAATAATAATATAGACATTTTCTTTCCAAACAAGGTTATTCTTTTCTTTTCCCAATATAGAGCTTTTGAAAGAATTAATTGTGTCAAATATTCTTAAGAATGTTCGTATATACATACGTACTGTCAGATTCTTTTTATTACTTACAATTATTTTTACTAACAAATACTTATTAATTGTGTCAAATATTATTAAGAATATTCGCACTCATATATACGTCACTCTTACAGAAATATTCTAGAAATATTATCGTTCAAAATTGAAACATTATTTCATTACAACGTCTATATTGAAGCCGTGTGCGACATTTTACATTGAATTTATTATACTTAGTACCCGCCTACTATTAACAGGTTCACTGGCGTTATTAATTTATTAATTTGTTTAGCTATGGCGCAACGAGGATAATTTATCGTTGGGGCGAATACGTTTTGATATAACAATCGCGATTGGTACCAACTTACAACTTTATAGTGACGTCATTAGTTCCCTGAAACATTTTAGATAATGTTTAAAAGGATAATTTTAAACATAAAATATTTAATTAACGTTAAGTAAGCATTACACGAATATTACAAATCAGGTATAGTTATGTACTGGCTGCGCCCCGCGGCGTTACCCGCGATTAAAAAGTTTGTCCTTTTTACCGGGATAAAAGTAGCCTATGTGCTATTCCAGACTATAATCTATCTCTGTGCCAAATTTCATCTAGATCCGTTCAGCCGTTCTGGCGTGATTGAGTAACAAACATCCATCCATCCAAACTTTCACATTTATAATATTAGTAGGATTTGTATGATAAAATAGCCCATATACTATAGAACTTTTTTTAGTATACATGGGCTTAACTTTTATACTTGAGTACGTACTTAATAGGTACTAAAGTCCACTATGTGTGTCTGTAACACATTGCCCCTACATACTTAAGCGAGGTGTAACGTACGAGGACTCATGAGAGCGAATGACAGTGTCGCCTTACCTCAGAATATTGTGCCTCACGTGAGTTGCGTGGCGACAGGTAACGAGACCCACGCAATTACGCAATACTGCCTCACCTGAAACAATAACACACCATTTAACACACTGATTTTGTACATAACATTACCCAGTTATCTGACCTCATTAATAATTAACAATATTCAAATGTATCTTTGTAATATATCGGTAAACATACTGAGGGCCTTGGGAGTAAAATTATAAACTTATTTGACTAATTCAAATTTAATTAGCACATTTTTAAATAAACATTTTCAACAAGACGCCGTAGATAAGAGAAAAAAACCCAGAGAATCTTATATATAGAGAGAACATTGCACAGATTATTGTCCATATAATTACCATATTAATTAATAATTACATGTGTGTTGCTTTGTAATAAATATAAAATACTTTTTGTAGGTTTAATGCAGCACTAATAATGGAACACAGTGAGGTGACGTGATTAAGGTCTGACGATGCGGGCCGTTTAGATACCTACAAAATGTATTACGAAATGACTGCACTACGAAGGTATATTATTATACAGTCAATAGGCAATCTGCCCGTAAAAGTATCGCGTCGTTATATAACAATCACTCATTATTTAATTGCAGAAACAATATCCAATACGATCTAACAATAAAAATAGTCGCGCCTTACAAATTTGAATATACAATTCTGTACTGCTGTACCTAGTGTTACTCGGCCGATGTTCGTTTCCTGTGAGCCGCGATAAAATCTATAAAGCGTCAGATCACGCACAATGCGTGTTCAATTATTTATAATAATACAAAATATTGAGTCGAAGTCGTGTGACTAAGTGATGCAGAAGTGTGAGGTCGTATGTCGAAAGGTCCTAGCAACTATTTTATTAACGCACAAAGGTGTATGCTCTGTCTAATGCTTGTAAACTTAAACCGTATGCCCCTTATGTATATGTGTGTGTGTGTGTGTGTGCGCACCTGTCTATATGTATGTGCGCGTGTCTATCTGTGTATATTTTCAAAGTCTATCTGTATTTGTGTGTGTGTCTTTGCGTGCGCGCGCGCCTGTTTTTGTGTGTATATGTGGTGCGCGTGCCGTGCGTGTCTTAGTGTGTCTGAGCGTGTTTGTCTATACGAACGTTTCTTTGCGTGTGTGTGTGTGCACTCAGCCACGAAGGACTATTAGGTTTTTAAACTCCAAAGAACTCTGTATCGTCGTCGTTGGAGCCAAAATAATATATTCAGAAAAAAAACCAGTATTGACTAACATGGTAACAAACTTGTCTCATAGCACGCTTTGTTGTCCGGGAAGTCACGATAGGTGTATTATACAACTGATGTCAGTGTCACCACAATTAACACAGCCTCCATACATTCCAATTAAAATACTAACTTGTGTAGTTAGACAAAGTTGAACCTTTCATTTTGTTATGTAATATGGCATCATAGTGACACCGTGACCCTAACATTTATTTATAGAAGTTTTCCTCGAATAATATTCCGGTCCGATTAAAGTTGAATAAATATAGTTGTTAGAGACCTGGTAATCCCCGAAGAGGCTTCTGAATGCCCACAACCAATGTCTTAGATTAATGACAGATTATAAATTAATTCAGGTGACGAATATACGTGATGTGTGTCATGTTTTGTTGGAATTTATACTTTTACTTTCATGACAATAGAGTCCCAAGTGCGAGCTTTTTTCGTAAGCGAACCGTTTACTATACAGTCAAGCCCTTAAGTTTATTGAATTTGTTTGAGCAGTACACATCACTTTTGTTAATATTTTAATGCCATTCCTAATAATCTTCTTATAGTTTATTAGTAGACACAAACGAATAAAAACTACGAAAATAATGAGAAAATATAATAACACAGGAAACTATATTAAATGAAATATTTTTCAGGTTGCCACCGGCTATACGATTTATTAAAAGAGGAGAGGCTTATATCAACCAGTAAATTGACACAGGTTGAATTAAAATAACTATATAGTATACGTTTTGTTCACGACCAATTTACACTTGTGCTTTGGACATTCTGTGTCTGTTTGTATGTAGTTTAAGGCCAAGATCACGATCAACACAGTGACTCATAAATCACACGTAAAACGGGCTGCCGAACAGTTAACGAATATTTTTTTGGTTTTAATCATCAAATAAAAGTAGTACCGGAATAATACAAGGCACAATATGTACCCATAGATTAATTACCAATACAAAATTAATTAAAAAACATAAATGATAATAATTTTCACTTAAAAAATACTGAATATTTTTTATTCATGTAAACAATTAAGTACAGTACTTATGAATCGTCAAAAATGACACAAAATGTTAAGCTACAACTTTACCACCCGTTCGGAATACCGTTCATATGGAGAAGAACGGGCAAGAAATTCCATGGTTGTTCTTTTACAAAAGACTTTATACATTTTGAGCAGGACATGGTTATGGGTATGTAGTATCAATTAAGGCTAGGCAGCCTTGAGTAGCGGGTTAAAAAAAATAACCCAAAGTATATAATTACAATGGCTACATGGTTCCCACATTAACCAATTACTTTTATGACTGAATATAAGTTTTGTAAATGAGCAAAAAATATTGAAGTAAGTATTCAACATTAAAATCGATCTGCGTTAAGGTAATAATCAAATCAAATCAAACCCACCGCATGCTCGTCCCCAACCTAACTGGGTCAAGTGGTTTGAGGGCTACAACGGCGATGTCTTTTGTTGAGAGTCGTGACGTCACGCTGTCAATGTGATTCGTCCCGCACACCCTACAAAAGCTGGAGTACTTAATCCTTGTGAAATTCAAATCTGGAAAGCTGTAAAAAATATCAGAGGAGCACCCGACTCCAGTGCCAGTGTTATCTGTCATCGCGTGACGAAGTTTCTATATTCCACGTAGATTTTTGGACGTGGGATTGCGATAAATATACCGCACAGGACTACAGAATTGCTCTCCCGATCTTAGATTGAACAGTTTTTTTTTTCGCCTCTAGCTGGATGAGCCTAAATAGCTGCAGTTCACGAAAACCGCGCGCGTCGCGAATAGCGCAATCGCGATAGTAAACCAGAATTCCTTTCGTTTTACCGATGCCATGGCAAATGTTAGGTATGGTGCGATGCGACCGGAGCACTTGTGCATTGGGACCAGACGGACCTCCAACCTTTGACCGCAGACGATAGAGTCGCATGTTCAGTGAAAGTGGCGCTTTCGCTGAGCGCACCGTCGTTGTCGCGTCCCCGACTGAACATCATAGAAGGTACGCCCGACGACAGAAGTGGAATGTGTGTATTATGTATTTTTATATGGAATACGGGTGGATCTGACGTTTTTGAAAAAATATACTTGTAGGTGTGCTGCTATACTTTTAAAGACATACACGAACTCATGCCGGCAAAAAAATATTACATATTTTTCATAAAATGTAATAAAACCGGTTGTCCTCAACTTCATTATACTCCCTCATTCACTCATAGTAAATATAGTTCACTTAGAATTTAAATGACATAATCTCGCAGGTGACATATCTATGTAAGGCTAATTATAATGCACAACTCCCGCGCATGCAAACTAAACATGTAGTTGGTCGCAACAGCTTTATAAAAGCTATACATAGTAATCTACTGATAATCCAGTTATGGTTACGATAGTACCATGTCAAGGCTTATGTTAATGCATATCAATAACTCGATAGTAATATTGGCGTCTTACAATTTATGAGAATCTTCTATAGCTATTCATAAACTTAGTTTACGCAATCTGTGCAACCTTTTTTTTAATAATTTAAAATTGCTAGCCGTTTTGGACGCTATATAAGATGTATAATAATAGAGTGCTATAAACGTCGTTGCTAAAGTACATACTCATTCTCCACAATAATAATATGCCAATCGAATTCGAAACTTACATTCGAATATAAACAGAAGACTTTTGTTCGTGATGATACACAATGATAGAGTGGGCTTGCATTGATACGAGAATCAAATGCGGATGATGGCGGGACGGGCGGACATTGCGACCGAGCATGAATTGAAGCAAATGTTGAAATTGCATTATTCAGATATTACTGCAACATGTATAGACACATGATTATGTTAAATGAATAACAAAACGATACTAAAACGATGCATTTATCTACTCTAAATTAAATTATGCTAAAAATAATTATCCTTTTTTATTTGTTTGTAAATTATATATTACTTTACATAAAATTCATTAATTTAACGAAGTATGTATACGGATTCTGAAGTAATACAACGGCTGCGTATTTCGACCATGCTCGTTTAATTTTTAATTTATCATAAACAAATATCTCGTACTTTTGCAGACCATTTCAAAAGGCTTTCAAACATTTCCCGAGAGGCCGGCGAGGCATAACTATCATATTCCATAGACTAGCACAAAATAATTATGTATGCTTTAAAGATAAAAAAGCACTTTCATCCGCGGGTAGTTTACACTAACAGACCATCATTTGGTAATCTCTTTTAGAAAATAGATATAGAGCCTAACATTTAATGATGTTTAATATTTTTTTCTTGCTGTCATTCTTGTCACACCCACAGTTGCAAGACGAGAATGAAAATACTAACATAAGTACAGATTCATTTAAGCTGATTTTTTTTTTCAATGTATGTAAATACATTGCAGATTATGAATCAAAATATAACAAATCGATATAAACTTTCAAATGATCTCAACTGGTAGACGGGAAGAAATATTAATATTTCCATTTGCGGAAATGTCCTATGATTAATACCGAATCTTACTTTCGTTAATAGGTTGGTTTATTTTTGTTTGTAGCGTGTTGTATATTGTCGCGTTTAATTATATTTAACCAGGGATGCGAGTAATCGCGTGTGTTTAAATAATTATTCAAATGTGTTTTATTATTGTAAGTTCACTGTTTGTTCTGCTAATTATACTGTGTTTAGTCATTTCCGTGCGACATAGTGTTTTGATAAGATTAAACGAAATTTCATGTTATAAAAATTTATCGTCAGTGATATCATTCAAAATAACCACCGAGTTTAAACGCAATGATAGGCAAGTTGGTAAAATGCCGCGCTTTCCTCGGTAACAAGGATCGCAGGTTCACACCCCGGCTCATACCTCTAGGATTTCTGGATTTCACTTTCTAAACGGTGAAGTAAAACATTGTGAGAAAATCTGCTAGCTGCGAGAACCACTCGAAGGATGTGTGTAGTCCGCCAACCCGCACTGAGCTAGCGTGGTGGACATAATGCTCCTCGTATTGAGAAGAGGCCCGTGCCCAACAGTGGAACATGAAAAGGGCCGGTATTATTATTATTATTATTCACTACCAAGTTCAGATACATATACTTCTGATAATAATTCCACGCGACACCTTATACACTCGTTATCTTACATACATTTAAGCAATCTCCAAAATGTTACCGGAATTGAACATTATTTATTCATCTCCATTACCAGATCTTAAACATGACGGCTACATGGAAATGACGTTAGATCTTGACTCAGGTAAATGTCACAATGTCAGTCAAGCAGATGCCTTATTCACCTCTGCTTATCAAAAGAGCTAACATTTATTTTAGTATCTCTATGTTTCGTAGCAGAGACAAGGCTAAATAAAAAAAAACGTACCACAACCATTCGACACGTAGTTCGACACATAGAAGTAAATTGAAATATGTTGCAAAAGTAGAGATCAATGAACTCAGTAATATTCTTGTGCAACCAAAGTCCTCACATCAAAGCAAAAATCAGGTTTACAGTTTATTAAGAGTTAAAAAAATGTCTTATAATTATGAATCAAGTAACAAATAATTAACATAGAATTTAAAGCAACATGGACACAAATGATTCCGGGAATAAAATAGATCGGGCCGTTTGTAAAGTACTCGCTCGACAGGAACACGATAATAATACAATCATATTTGTTGTTGAATACGTAGAATCAAAAACAGTTATAATCAGCGGCCACAGAGCGCAACAATGGTGTATTACACAACGCGATAATTTCCCCCGAACAAAAGGTCGAACGCAATAATAAGTGCACACGCTACACAATGAATGTATTCAGCATAATTTAACTTCAATGAAAACACCCCCAATATTGCGAATACTCTATTGAAACCGTTGCAAAACTGAATCTGTCCATACGTGTAGCCAATCATAATAAAATACATCACTCATCCTCATCGCGTTGTTGGAAATTGCATGCATGGAGTGGAATTCTCAAGGTTCGACAACGTGAAGTTTCACAAGAGATTTATATAGCAAGAAGATACACAAAATTATTTCTACACGAGACATTAAAATAATCACCCAGCGATACCAATATCAGACAAATTATAAATTGAATAGATATAGATAATATAATTGATGACAATATCAAAAGTATAAATAACTCAGATAAAACAAAACACAAATTATATGACACCCAAAAGCTATGATGATAGAAATTATTGTCTAGTTCAAATGAAACGGTAAAATACTTGTCAGGAATTATTACAAATATCTAATTCATTAGATCGAAAGCCCACATGGAATTAGGAACAACGTACGGAGTTTAGTATCAAAGAGTGTAAAAGCAAATGATAATATTGAAGGAGAATATGTTAATAGATATAGCGGAACAGCCTATGCCAATGGCACTGTTGCTTAATTCAATAATGCGTACATTATAGATATGCCTATGTTGACGAGCCATATAACGGTTACGTATATTTTAACAGGTTTCGACGAGCGCGAGGCGAGGTAGAAAAGAATCTCATTAATTCATTAGTTGCTATAGCACCTACTAAGAGGCCGATTTCAATTCGGTTGGATCAGAGTGATTTATTTTTATTTCTATTTTGTATAATTAAATGGAATCAACATGAAGAGTTCAGTTTCTTAGAATAACGAATCAGTAGGTATCTCATTCTTATCTTCTGTTATATTTTCGTTGATTAATTAAATTGTTATTTTTAACTTTGAAATTTGTTTGTTCTCAACTAAATTTATTTCTACCTTCTATTTGGGATGTAATTGAAACAGTCTATGATAAATTGGTTTTGTTGCTTTAATAAAAACTGTTTAAAATAACAATAAATCACTAACTTTATGCGTCACAGATACAACTAATTCTATTACTAACAATATCTTACGAACGACTACAAGTCGAGTTAAAAAGATAACACTAATTTGACATTCATAAAGTGAAGAACGTCTCGTCTGAGCCTGTTCCGGCGTGCCTTCGAGCGATTGGAGAACCGATCTTAAAACTTTAACAATGAATAATGGCTTTTATAGCGCCGCTATAAGGATTATATTTAAGACAACGCGTTATACCATCAGACATTTATACATTTTTAATAATACCTATTAGGATGATTGACAATCGAGAAACATTTTTGTGGCGATATATTTTTTAAGTTATAGTATCCGTTTTATAATTCTGAGTTTATAATTGATCAACAAAATTTAGTGTATAATACTAAATTTTGTCGACTCAATCAACATTTTAGTTTATTTTCAAACACGAGCAGTAAATAAAAACTGCTACAGTAATAAAAAATACTCTAATTTAAAAAAAAACACCATTCCATAACCAACTGGATTGTAAATTTGGTCACAATCTCATCACGATTTAAGAAGCCCTACAATTTCCAAAAAAAACTGTAATAGACATATTTGCGCATCATTTTCTAATAGCACCTACGTGTTCATGAAATAATTATGTTATTAATATTATGTAAAAGACTGCGAAGGCCGCTGTCAACGGCACTGACCTTGACCAATGGTTCAGGCGCATGTAGAGCATTAAAGCTCAACATGAACTAATTGCCGAGCCACATGTACATATTTGTTAATGTAGATGGAACTTTCAAACTCTTCGCTTCCTCTAACTGCTAATCTTACCTACATTTTAAAGGGCTAAGCGTCTCTCTCATTCGCCGTATGATAGAACTGCTTAGAGTTGAAATGCGCAGGAATCTTCAAGATGTACAAAAAATCTAACTGTTTCATTCTTTATCTCGATTTGTGGACGTAAACCATACTGTAACGATACCTTACATACATCGAATCAAACCATAAAACAGTATGTAATACAAATTGTTATTTTTATCGTCGTTCGATTTATTTAACTACATATATCTAGAGGTACATTTCCTATTTCTGACAAAACATATAAAAAGTATTATAATTTACACCCGTTTTACCCTTTGTTTTACCAAATTTACGTCCTCTATAATGGTCGTATAAATTCCAGTTCGCATAATGTTATATACACATAAATTATTCTCAATGTGAGCTTATTACGCGTCCGTCTAAAATATAGCACATAGAGAGACCATTATATGTATTAAATAATAGATTTGATGTGATTGTATAATATATTTTCAGATTCTAGTGAGAATATATAAAATATTTTTTTTGGTAGATTTCTAACATGCTCATATGGAAAATGGAAATGAACATCCTGTGAAATATCCGCTGAAACATGATTGTACTCGCTCTATGTATTCTAATATAATTTAGTTAACCCTTTTCGTTTTATGCTACGGCAACATCTGTGGCTTAGTGCACAACATTCAACATTCTTATAACAACTTAGTACACGCAACACTCGAGTGAGAGAGTTTGGGGTCGAGTCACCTTCGTCCGTAGGAGAATTAAGTACCCTCGAGATACCCTACACGTGACCCTGGGTGGTGCCAACCAGGTGACAACTCTACTGGTGGTAGGCTTCGGCCGTGGCTAGTCACCACCCACTGAACAAAGCCATGTCGCCAAGCGGCCTAGCCGTGTTCCGGCATGATGTTCGGTGTTGCCATTCATGGATGGCGGGTCAGATCAATTGCGCTGCATGTGCCTAGTGAATGTAGCGTCTCTATCTACTGCCGCCTTCCTACCTAGTCAAGTATGCTCCATCGTAGATCTCATCGTCACTTACCATCAGGTGAGATCGAGATCAAATGCTTGCCTATAATGTAATAAAAAAAAACTACTTATACAGTATCTTATATATATATCGTAGATCTCATCGTCACTTACCATCAGGTGAGTTCGAGATCAAATACTTGCCTATAATGTAATAAAAAAAAAAATCTTGAAAGTTTCAAATAAGAACTTGTGTCAATTAATAGGGGTCGATTTTTAGACCCCATCGACCCCCAAAATAAGTTTTCGTTTATGTCGACCGCTGGTAAACCGATATCGACCACTTTGGGAATCCCTGGTATAATACATGTTTGTGTCGTTATAAATTCGAACTTACATTTTGTGACGCATAATAAATTATTTCTATTCACTTCCACACGTGTCGTAGTTTTGTCGAAGTCACATCTGCCGTCTTACTTCTCAGACACGTGTGAGGTCATCGGTCTACATTGAGAGTGATCGTCTCACTAATCTTCTTCCACGTCATGGTCACCACTCAATCCGTACAATCTTTAATTACAGGTATTTAAAAAGTTTATATTACTCGAATATTTCCAAAATGATGTATACTTCTGTAAGTTCTATACTCTTCTACTACTTAAGGATAGGTAGACACTACATACGGAAGTATATTATTAGTGTCTACTATCTAAATATTTGTTTCTAACATCTCGTGTGTTTTGTTATCAATCATTTATACTGCAATCATCTAATTGCAATTAACAGTGCATCGAAAAGAGCACTTAAGTTAATTGTCCAAACAGTTCACATTCGAATTTACAAATTCTTAATGTTAGCACAATTACTTAGTTGGTTAGGGTACTATATTTGACTACTAAACATTAAAATATTTCTGTCTTGTTTGTATAATTCATGACACACTAAATACAAGTCTCGACTTAAAATATTGAAGCTCATATCAACTACTTATAAAATTTAAATTTAAAATAAAAAATGCCAAATCACCCATCGATCTCAAACGGCTGTAAACGAAAACTAGACTGTTCAAATGATCAGTATTAATTATAAACGACGAAATATATATTTACTTTTAAAGCTCTTGTACTACTTTTAAAGTGTAGGACGGCCCCCCACAAGGTGGACTGATGACATCACACGCGTCGCAGGAAGCCGGTGGATGCGAGTGGCGGAGGACCGTGTTGTGTGGAAGTCGTTGGGGGAGGCCTATGTCCAGCAGTGGACGTCTATCGGCTGATTGATTGATTGATTGAAAGCTCTTGACCTAATAAAATTAAAACAGTAACATCCAGTAGCCATGGCTGCGGAAGCGTCGGCACAGATTAAGATTTTGTTTTCAATACCGAAATAGACAGTAAAGCAAATTGCAAATAACAAACATACTTCAGCACAATATGACGATACAAAATATTCATTATTTAAATGCAAACAGTACTCACATTAAAATTAAAAGATGCCTTGCAAATATAATATTTTATACACTGTTTATTTTTTTTTCTTTATAATGGACATATATGCAAGGGCCTTAGCTTAAGTGTATAAAACTGATGCCCCAAATAACACAAAACCATACAAATACCAATCGCGTGACAGTTGAAGTTCACGGCGCGTGCTCGCCGACACGTTTGTTCCGCATATCAGTTGCGTTCGGCGCTCCGCCGGCGCCGTGTTCGGCATGCCAAGCGCGCCCCTTTATGTGAAGCTGTCCGTACTTCAAAACAATGTTATTGCTGCTCATCTCGCTATAAACTACGCGAACGCGCGCGCAGGCGTGTTTGCGAAATATTTTTTATCCGACGATAATAAAATCAATAAGCGAGCAGTGATAGCCAAGTTGGTAAAACGCTTGTCGCGGAAGCAAGGTTCACTGTTTGAAGCCCCGGCTCGCACTCTGAGATTTCTAGATTTCATGTGCGAATCTCATTTCTAACCATGAGTATCACTTGCTTAACGGTGAAGGACAACATCGTGAGGAAACCTGCATGTCTGAGAAAACCCTTCAAACCAAACCCGCTCGCATTGACGTGAGGCTCGAGAAACAATGGGACCTTAAGTCAGGTCTAATATTATTTATTTATAATTATTAATAAATTCAATTAACTATGAAGAACTTTTACAAGTCACATCATCTAGTTTAAATACGCAATGCGACCTATTAATGATAAGGGTTTTCCATTGAAAATTTAAAATATTCAGAGCTTTAGGTTAAAAGCAAAATTGAAAAGTCACGCTGAGTCTATTTAATGAATAGGCGTTATGTCTGGAATTTTTTGGTGACTAAGCATTTAGGCTGAATCTGGTTCTAGTTTACAAAGCAAATTTATAATTTAAAACCTTTTTAATTTTCTGTGTAAATATAATTCAAAATACTAGCAGTGTGCGCTAATTCGTACGCGCTGACTTATTTCTTTGGGATATCCCTTTCATTTCCCAGGATACAAATTATCCTACATGTTAATCTTTCCTAACCAATCGCCATGCGAAGGTTGTTTCAAATATGGCAAGTATATTTCTAGATACAGTATTTTGGCTATCCCGCGTATAAAAAGTATTCTATACATTGATCCAGGTTATAAGCCATTACAAAAACCGGTATCAAAATTATAAGCAACGCACATCGAACGTAAGTACTGAACTCGGTCGACAACAACACGACCATAGGCAGGCAATGTCAATTTGTCGTAAAGTCTTCTAAGTAGGTATACCAAAACTCCTTGGCCACGCAACACATAAGCAAATGAACTCAAGAACAATACAATATATATGGTCAAGCGCAGTAACGGTACGGGGTGCGGGGCGCGGGGCGCCCGCCGAAGCGAAGATTCCATCCACATATTCAGTCGACGCCATAACGGTCCGACGTTACTTTTTGTTATGCTCATATTATGGTAAATGGCTTCATTTCACGGTACCATTTCACGACGCAAACACACTTTATGCTGATATTGTACATTTGTTTGATTAACACGGATATAGGGATTATGATTCGATGTGTGTGCTAGCTAAGTATTTTTTTTCGAAAGGCTAAGATTTTCTATGCTTTATTTCTTGGTTGTTTCAAGAGGCAGGCCCCTATGGGTTTCATTTAGGTTCTTCTCAGTTGAAGTCGCGATCCAGTTGTAAAGTTAAGAATTATTTAATAATGAATATTTGTTGGTGCCTATATAATGACCATGACCTGCATCCATCCTTCAGCCGAAAGACGTCTACTACTAGACACAGGGTTTCCTTAATGACGACCTGATTAGCTCAAAGGATAGTGACTTTGCCTTCTGTGCTGAGGGTTCTGGGTTCGAATCCTGATAGAGACAAACTTTGTGTGATGAGCATTAATGTTTGTAAACGAGTCAAGGACGTTTAATATCTATATAAGTATAATATACTGGGGTCGCCCCAGTCCATTTTATTGCACCCATAATACAAGCGTTGCTTAGTTTGCTCAGATCAAGTCCTAAATAGCAAGATGATTGAAACTGTCTCTTCAGAATATGATAACATTATACTTAAATACAAGTATGTTATAAACATACCTATACACATCATAATAGCGTTTAAATAAAATTATGTTTGGCCAGTTACGAGGGGCCAATAAAAAAAAAACAATGGCGTGTATGAGGTGAGGCGACAATGGTGGCCTCTCACTTGTAAATTACTTGATTGGTTTCATTCGAGGCGATAAATTCGGGTCACAATACGAACTGCCAACCGAAATACGCGAGTGTTTTGTTATAAAACCCGGGACTTTCAATCAGGTTTAACTTTAGGGTTGTTGCCGTATACATATTATTTAAAAATCGAAAAAAAAAAGTTTAGTTCTTTCTCTTTGGCAATTATAATTAGACTAGATGCGCCCGGCGGTGTTACCCGCGATAAAAAGTATGAAAAATTAAAACATCTATCCCACGGGAACCATACATTTTACCGGGATAAAAAGTAGCCTATGTGTTATTCCAGACTATAATCTATCTCTGTGCCAAATTTCATCCAGATCCGTTCAGCCGATCGGGCGTGAAAGAGTAACAAACATCCATCCATCTATCCATCCATCCATCCATCCAAACTTTCACATTTATAATATTAGTATAGATTAATCGCACGCGAAGAAACGTTCTCATTTGTTTTCAAATCTGAGTTAAGTAGGTACGTGTATAGCCATAAATAATATTACAAGGAGACATTGACAGTCAACAACCTTATACGTTCTCGAAAGGTGTATGAATCATACCGAAACATAGGGTCACCGAGACGGATGTCTGACTCTACATCTTCAATACTGAGTCATATACCCAAAAAAAACGGACACTTAAAAACAAAATATTTTTTCGTAATCAAAGTGGACAACCCTATATTTTTAGAACCTCACACCTCACGCATGACGTTTACACCAAAACAAAACAAAAAAGAATCTAAATACCAGCCTATTAATAACAACAAAGGCATTCGTGACTAGGCTCAGGAAATAGATAAAAAAAAATATTTAAAAAAAGTTTAAGTGACGCCAGCGGACAACATTGTTGAATCGCTACTCGAAGATAACAATAGGAGTAAATATCATCGAGTCAGAATCACGTCGGAGGTGGAAGCGAGAGGCCATTTATCAATTGTAAGCGACGCATGAACACAATAAGACGTGCTTACAGAAATTGTGACTAGAAGTATGAGAAACATCGGTCTGATATATCAAAAGGTTGGAGCTGTAGTGATATAATATCCCCAGATGAACATATCAACTATACGGTCCCAAAAGAAGCAACGCTTTTATTGTGGGTACCATACAACGGACTGGGGACCAACCCAGTATACAAAAATTAAACATCCATGATTCGGGTACAAACATTCGTGATCATCACACAAAGTTTGTCCTTATCAGGATTCGAACACGGGACCTTTAGCGCGGTAGGCAGTATCACTACCAACTCAGCTAATCAGGTTTATATGATTTGTGATTAAAATAATACTTGAGTTTTTCTTCAACCCGTTTACCATATTGAAGAGTACGCTGTTAAAGTAATTATTATCCTAATTTATACCTTAAATCATAGAAACAAGGTTGTTTTATGACCGTTATGTGCCCCTTGTTTCTATGACCTGAACATGCACACTCGTATTAAAAATAAAATATTGAAGTCCTTGAAAACCTATTTGTATGTTGACCGTATTCATACATAAACGCATAAATTTCCAAGAATCTCAACGTTAAAAGCTTCGTGAATTGCAGATAATCGTATGTAAAGCAATCTTAAATTAAAATGCTTCATAGTTAACGCAACTAAAAAAACTATACGCAGCTCGTATATAATGTATGCGGAACTCTGCAAGACTAACACGAAGAATCCGTCAAGGACATTATGTATTCATGATCTAATAATTAACATATGTTTGCACACGTAATAACATTTTAACATCCGAGATGGCAAATATTAGAGACAAAGATCCAACGAGCTTCAAAGATCCAAATTAACAATTTAGAAATATTAATTGCTGCTAACATTTTTATTCTAATTAATGTCGAGTTTTAATTAAAGAAGGAGGACGGTCAACAGCAACAATGATCATTTCCGCATCGAAAGGAATACAAGTGACTCATTATTGCCAAACACAATCTCAGACAACTCGTACGTACTGGAACAATAGCGATCGTTCGTTGATACAAGTCAAAACAATGAAATTGTATACCACAGTTTCATTCAGGAGCGGAGACTATTTTAACGTGTTACGTGACCCCTGAACCATCTAGTAGACTGATCGTGGGCGAATTGGAAAGCGGTGATACGATGAGCTGTCAAGATGAAAGTTTCTACGATTCCCATAGAGATTTTTGTTGGTCATAGATGACCTCGAAACGAGAAAAATCAATAATCAAGGTCAATTTCTCTTTGGACAACCGTAACTTGCTTATGCATGATTTACTAGATGTATGACCTACGTCTGTTGGTTGTACGATATTATGCTTTGAATGAGTCGCACGTTTGAACCTCGGCTTGCACCTCTGAGATTTTTGGATTTTATTTGCGAATCTCTTTATCAAGCAAGCTTATCACCTGCTCGTGCCTCGGAGAGCTATCTCTCATGTCGTGGCAGATCGCCTTCCTATCGGAATATTAGAAAGAGATCATCATCTGTTCTTACGCACAGTTCCATGTATAAGTTATACTCATAAATAAATAATAACCCCATCATCGAATCTGAGTTCTTCGCAGGGGTAATCGAACATACACTGCAGTGCGCCTACATTTTGCAAAACTACGCAACTACGCAATAGGGGTCGATCCTATTGCACTAATTTATAATACGATGCATTACCATGTTGACTACTAAAGAATCAGATTACCTTTGATGAATATCATCATGAATGATTGGGGTCATAAACCATCAGAGGCTGAATTTTATTGACAAAATAACAACCAAACATTTTTTTCTCGTACAACGTAATCATAAATCTAAAACTGGTCAAACTTTGGCGAAGCAATTATTCATGGCAATCTTCATTTGTATAATAGCAGAGAATTTCAAATGACACATACTACTGGTCGTTATTAGCCGTGTACTAACTTAGCGCGTAGCCTCACGAGGCTTTTTGCCACTCAGTCAGTGCGATGCTGGATTTGCATTGTTTAGCCGTGTTCGATGGCAACCCGTTTGTGGTCACTCACTAGTGCTAATATTTTATTCGGTTAGTCACAACCTGTTTTCATTCGGCCATCGACCTAATGTAAACGGATATATTTGGTAAAAACAAATGCGGTCGACATATTCGATCATCGACCTAAAATAAAAGCGCCTTGACTCGTCCGAGGCAAATGCACCTTGACTTGTACTAGGCAAATGCTCGCTCTGCCTCACCTGAGTTCTACCATTTGCTTGCGCGTTCGCGTTGTCCGCGAGGCAGCGAACCTCGCAAGACTGCGCAGTGTATGTACAGCAATTTGTGTGTTTTACGCTTTTCTGTGTATTGAAACTATTTAATTGGACGCCAAATAGGTGTAACTGATCACGGGAGCGCACGCAAATGCTTGGATATTGAATTTCAATTTACTTTTGAATCAATAGAAAAGACTTTCACTGGCGTATCGAATTTATGAAACAAATTGGTTACAATGTAAACAATACCAAAGTACTTGGCGTGTAAAACATTTGTTTCTTGGAAAAATTGTTACCACTAGAGATTCTAGAGATGCGACAAATGTGTCCGCACGATATTAATAAGCTACATTTATCCAATATAATAAAAAATGATAAAAAAATTCATTGCATTAGATTCTCCGGATTCTACCATCAAATATTTAAATGAATTGTTGACCCAATTCTAAGGTCATGACATGATAAAGCATAAATGAGGAGATGATTCCTACTGTTTTCAAAAATGGTCAACCCATCTCGAGATATTGTGCAAAGGGTGACTCTTAACCTATCAAAGATAAGAATGGACTATTTTTAAATAAATCAATTAACACAACAGACACACTGTACGTACCTACCCTATCCTATTCACGACTATTATCGTAATCGACAATGCTATCGATAAAACGAAAGTGGCAAGTAAAATATTTCTTATGAACAATGTGCGATAACAGTTAATTAATTATAGGCAAACAGTGGCTCAAACACGATCTTTTTATACGTCGCGTTACGACATTAAAACATCTTCGATCCCGCTCACTCCACACACTTCATAAATAAGAGTAACTTTGACAGCATGCTCTTTCGTTGACGTTACGATTACATACGAGTTCCTGCTTTTAACTGCAGTAAATTCTGATTTCTAGGGAGATACAATAACTTCGTTTAAAAGTAAACCCGCTAATGTCAAACGGTCGATTTCAAACCAGGATGTGCAGGTTCAAGTCCCAGCTTGAATGTTTTGGATTTTTAGTGCGAATCTTATTTTCAATAATGATTATCACTTGCTTTAATTCGCAAGCAAACGTTGTGGGGATACCTGCAAATCCTTTGACCTTTGAATTTATCAAAATTTTTTTTTTTTGTTGTCCGAAGTCGAATGCGACCCGATTTTCACTGATATTTTCCAAACACCTTCATAATTGTCAATAAATTATTTAAAACAGGTAACATTTAAACACGATTTAAACAAACGGGTATCACATTAAAACTTTGCATCGAAATCGCGACTCCCACGTCTTTGATCTGTCAAATACGGCTTACGGAGGGTCCGAAGCGGACACTAATGGGCTCTTAGGGTCAATAATTCAGGGTCCTCCACTGCGGTTGGCTCGTAACGTCGTCAATAATTGGACCCGAGTCTCGAACCGAGAAGCTCCAGGGTAGCATTTGGGACTAAGTCATTTGTTACTAGTTGTGTTGTTAAATTTAAGCATTGGATTTGGTTAAGTTTCGTGTTAAATGTGTTATAAATTATGTAACAGATAGCTATGAATAAAGTGGCACAAAATTATTATGGTTTAACAAAAACTGTGTTAAATATGGTAAGGGGTTAACGAGTAGATCATACGTACACGTACGCTTATATATATACAGAGTGATTCAGAAAGGGTATACTGCAGCCTTGAACCTGCGCTTCTTTAGAGTATTTCCATTATGTGACGTTAAAATTTTGGTATATTAATTTTTAAAAAAACATGCTCACAAAAAATCTGAATTGTCATGACGTTGGAAAAAGTATATATAAATCGAATGTCTGGCTTTTACATAATGATTATAAATGCGCTTAATAAGCACAGATTCCAGGCTTACCTATAGGTACCGTTCACAATCAACCCGTATAAAATACATTTTTGATTAGAATTATCTGACAATTTAAATTATGTACTAACTTCTTATATGTAAGATATAACTTTTTTGTTTTTCCAACCTACGATTGACCTCACCTCACATTTTCCCCCTTTTCTTTTGCTAAACCTTATCATAGTTTAGTTAGGTCCAATGTACGAATTGTTCTAAAAATGTGTATATAAAGACGCACTATAAACATTTGATCCAAACTTTCCCAACTGATGCCAAGTGTTTGCTAAACATTCAGCCGTGTTCCGTGACAGTAACATCGTTTCCCACCAACAAGCACAAACTGATTCCATTGTTCTTCTAAATATGAAAATTTGGGAAACATTTGAACAATAATAAGTACTCAGATATACTCATACTATAGAGCGTTAGCTCTGTGTTATTGCACACAATACATAATGTCTTTGTTTCTACAACACCGTGGCAGATACACGAAATGTGGATGACTGATGACGTAACGTTAAAATAGCGATTTGCCGCTCTATGGGTTACGGTCATTAGCACAAACTGTTACTAAAACTAGTAGACGTTAATTAACATTTAGGCCCGGTTTACACTAAATCGGAGGGATGAGCGGAATAGACAAATGAGATGAGAATTTTCTTTCCAACTCCTTTTTTCCTTATAATTAATTTCAATAGTGCACACAGCGAAGTTACCAAATTAGTTATCCATTGCTGCTTAGTCGTGGAACTAATTTTAAGGGCTGAGTCGAGCGAGTTAATAAAATATTGTATTTTTTTCAATGATCCTTAATTTTGGCGTTTTTAAAAACGCGCTACGTCAAACGGTTTTTAAAAAAACAACAGAATTTGCTGACACAGAAATGCGTAGAATTACTTATTTTATACCATTTACCCCGATCCGCACACGCGTTCAAGATCTAGATCCTATGACGTGATCTGGCATAATCATGTAAATCTAAATAAATCATTACCACAGTGTAATTTTGGGGTCGAGTCACCTTCGTCCGTAGGAGAATTAAGTACCCTCGAGATACCCTACACGTGACCCTGGGTGGTGCCAACTAGGTGACAACTCTACTGGTGGTAGTCTTCGGCCGTGGTTAGTCACCACCCACTGAACAAAGCCATGTCGCCAAGCGGCCTAGCCGTGTTCCGGCATGATGTTCAGTGTTGCCATTCATGGATGGCGGGTCAGATCAGTTGCGCTGCATGTGCCTAGTGAATGTAGCGTCTCGATCTACTGCCGCCTTCCTACCTAGGCAAGTATGCTCCATCGTAGATCTCATCGTCACTTACCATCAGGTGAGATCGAGATCAAATACTTGCCTATAATGTATAAAAAAAAATACTCAGTGTGGTACATATTGAAACCGTGGATATTGAAACAGGCGGGTAATGGCATATGGTGGAATAATCATGAAATCAATTATACCGTATCGACAAAATAATAACCATATGATTTATTCGAATAATTGTGTGTATAATTAATATCGCGAGTGTTTAATTAGGTGGACTAATCTGAACCCCAATGATACTACTTACTTATTTTATTTTCGGATGCTATTGATTTCTTATATTCACGCGAATACTATACATTGAAATAAAACGAATTTTACGGATTTTATCGCGTTTACTGTACGTGTTTTACGTTCCCGACGTTTCGGCTGCTTTACAGCTACCATGGTCACGGGAGGACTGAGGTTTTTGATGTCCTAGTCTCATAGCTTGAACTGGGGTACCCTTATATTTAGTTGTTGTTTGCGGTCCAAATTACGCAGAAAGTGCTCGGTGTGTTGCTATGGCGCGCTTAGTTTTGGATTCAGTTATATTAATTACTGGATCCCAAGACCGTGGCAGCACCCACCTATCTTCCCTGTTGAAACTAGGATGTTTTTTAATTTCAATGGCCTCACGTATCATCATGATTGAAAAAGAAATTCGCACTTGAAAATCCCACAATAGGTTTGAACCTGCATAGCTTGTTTCCAAGGCCAAGCGTTCTACACACTCATACAAAAAGATCTACAAAAATGTGTATAGGAAAGCAAAATCACGTTAATTTTAAGCCTCTCTCATCCAACCGACCGTTGCGGCTATAATAGAAAACGTATACCCTGATAAGAACATTATTGTTGTTGAAAATGCGTCGGTTGGCACGATAAGTTCGGTGAACGATTACACAGCTTGTTTTGAAATACATGAAACTATTGCAAATAGTTTTCTTTCGGGAAAATTGCTTTTTCCATTTTACGACGACGTTATTACATTGTTTATCGTGTTGTAAATCGAATCGATATTAAAAAAACGATATATCATTCTACAAGCAAGCGTATCATTGCCTTAAAATAAAAAGAAAAAAAATGGATGGGTGTAATTTGACAATTATGCCAATAATGCATTATATGAAAGTAAAAGTAGGTTTACTCTGTCCAATAAAATTAATGATTGAAAAGGGTTCAACTTGTTAAATCGTTATACCTACACGCGCGAATAATTCGAGATAATTGAAAGCCCGAACCGAAAGCAATCGCGACAATCGCTTTAAACGCGTAAGTAACAAAAACACGAGTCGGCGCGCTGCGAAGCGAAAAATTACACCGATGTAACACACATCAATCTTATCACTTAACGCATTAATAAGAACGAGTGTTTTGATTGTATCAATCGTCTGCTATTGCAATAATGATGTCATTCAATTCAATGACCGTAAGCGGGCCAAATAGAGTGATACAATAATGTTATTGTGAGAACAAAACCTATAATCATAACATAACGTCGAAGGCGGACGGTTGGCACGGTAAGACTC
Organism: Pheosia gnoma; assembly: GCA_905404115.1. Taxonomy (NCBI): domain Eukaryota; kingdom Metazoa; phylum Arthropoda; class Insecta; order Lepidoptera; family Notodontidae; genus Pheosia; species Pheosia gnoma. Next base: position 6,911,525 of record FR989907.1, read on the forward strand.
CGTTAGCCGCCTGGGATGCGGTAATACAGCGCTCTATCACCGGGCCAGCGGCGAATCGTTAGCAAACAACGTTATGCGGTTAAACAGGTACACTTGACCGACGAGTGGCCTCCGGTGACACCGCGAACCACATCACTACACCTCGCTACCACGCGACGCCGATCGATATGACTTAAGCGATCGATTCGAGGTGAAAACACCAATTCCAAGCGCACTATCGCAGACGCGCTGACGACTTGGTGAAGGGTCAATGAAACCTGTTAAGACGCTCAAACTCGAAGTGCCCATTTCTTATACGACGGCTAATGATGCGACTATAATCTCGAATTTTTAATGAATGTTTGAACAACCTTTGGTGCTTGAAGAGCTATGTGTATGACAATTGTAGCGCTGAATACTGTTTTACTAAACTGTGAAGAATAAGTTTTTATTTTTTTCAATCTATTAGCTGAATTTCTATAGTATTATTTAGCACGTATACAGGATGTAGATAAAGTGTATATTAAACCTGAAATCTGGGCTTCTTAAACGCACTTTTTATCATCATGGGAAGACACAATTTGGAAACTATGTCAATAAAAAAAATGTTCGCAAAATATCTCAATTGTCATAGCGTAGGAAACAAAATTTATTTTTCAAAATTTTAGCCAAAATTTAAATTTTGGTATACGCTTTTCGAATCAGAATCCTGTTTTGTCGAATAATAAAAAAAATATTCGTAGAGTAAAAATACATTTCTAGTGATCAAATGGTAACCGCGATCTATTATTAATATAGAGTAGCTAATAAATGGTTTGTCGATAAGGTCTTAATTCAACAAGACAAAGTTACCGACGGCTACATTCCACACGCCGAGGAGTTCTCACGCTTTTTCTTTCGCATGGCACATGATTAATTAATTTGATGTTTTTCCTATAATTATTATCGGAGGAAACGAGATCAAACGAAGTATATACTTGTATAACGTATAGCAAACATTATGAGTCCAGTTATGTTTACGGTGATAAACTAAATTAGCGCTTAGTGTTAGACATCGTAAGCTTAAATTTACGTTATAAAGCACAGTAAGTTGGACTCATGTTCGAGAAATTAACGTGAACTTGCCAGTAGCATAAAAAAGATAAAATCATTGTTGGAAGAAGAATACCTTGTTAGAAGAACGACGATGAGATCATAAAATAATCCTTTAACAAATGTACAACGCAATAGCGGTAACGGTAAAACTAATCCTAGATAGAGTTCTGGTGGGTTATTTTAAATGATTCGGAATCGATATCGGAAATGGATTTGGAACTTTCCGATTTTAGTGTCGCTCCCGACGAGCATTCAAACGGAAACTTTTTGAAAAAACGATTTGGTATTGCCATCGAGAAACATTAAAGATATTCCAATTCGGAAATTTGAATAGCGATTGCGGTAATTCAGTTCGGAAGTTTTCGATTCCGTTTCCGATATCGATTTCGAATGGTTTAAAATAACCCCGCAGATGTTATTTCCTACCGCCTCAGGATCGAATGTAGAGGATTTTTTTTTTTGGCAATATTTCTCACGCTTTAAAACTTATTTTACTATTCAGGGCAGACACATATTAAAAAAAACTTAGATCATAAAATCGGCCCACCCGTTCTTGTGTTATAAATGGTGTAACAAGCACGAGTTTTTTGTAGTATAGAATATAACATATTTATTTAATGTGGAAGGCAAAATCTAAATGACTCGTTCGTTTAAATATAACTTCTAAATTTCCAAACGTTAAGAATGTATGCAGTTCACTGCAGCTACTCGTATCTGGAACACAAAGTTACTGACGACTCTTCAGAAGAATTCATCAAACTTAATAGATTTTTTTACCGTTTCTTTTTATATTTGTGTTATGTTTAATGACGCTTTGAAAGGTATAATAAACTCGGGATATTAAATGTACCACCTTATACCGCAAATAAATTTATTCTCATTAAAATTAGATCTCATATTTGCAACGACTTCGGCGCTCAGTTAGACGGGTGGCATAAGAAAGCTAAAGATTGTGGTGAGTGGAAAGAGTTCAGGGCAACCTTAGCCCAGCAGTCGGACACTAAAGGTTAGAAAAAAGGCGCTTTTTTTTTTATTACATTATAGGCAAATATTTGATCTCGATCTCACCTGATGGTAAGTCACGATGAGATCTACGATGGAGCATACTTGCCTAGAAGGCACCTGTTCACTCTCGACTTGAAAACACAAACATAACATGACATAACATAACATAACTTGAAAATAACTTTCACTTACCGATGAAAGGTTTCAAAACTGAAAATAAGTGAAACTATCGCCATCAGAAAAACATGAGGGCGATTTTCATAACGCGACGCTGTGACGTCACCGGCGATACACATCGGATGTGTAACGATTACACTCGAACAATAGACGACAAAAGTGCCGTTTACCCTGCTCTATTAGACCGTCGCGCGGTGCGGCTCCGCAAAATTAAGTTGGACAATTTAGTTTTTCGGTTGTTGCGATAATAGTTGGAGTAAAAATAACGTCTCTTGCGATTCATATTGGATATGTAACGATTACACTCGAACAATAGACGACAAAAGCGCCGTTTACCCATCTCTCATCATCTCTATATAACATAACATAGGACATCCTTCTTGTTTCCTAAGGATAGTTAAGCTGGCGGTTCTTGTTGTCATTCAGAATACGCCTTAGGTTAATGGTAGTCCCACTAGTCGAGTTTTAGATGGCAGATAACAATAATTCTATTTAAATATTAGAAATCCACCGAACTTAGCTACACTTGGAAATGACCACAATCCAAAAAAGATATAGATAAGGGCTAAGAAGATGAAATGATGAAAGTTTGGCAACCCTTCTTAGTCCAGGCTATTACTCACAACTTAAATAACTACTATGTGTTACCATACCCAGTCTGCGACCACAGCGATAAAACTACACTTAGTTTAAAATTCAGCTATTAACAAGGGTAACAGGAAACTTGTTATCTCTACAAACTCTATAAAAATGTTACTATGGTTATCAAATATCCGCCTGAATAACAATTAAAATGTACATAAAAGAGGCTAAATAACGCTTAGAAACAATACATTTTCCAACAATACCTATTCTATTCAAGGTTCTTTTAAAAGACGGGATGGCTGCTAACCTACAAAGAGTTAGCATGTTACACATAGTTCAAATCAGAATTTCATTTCATTTCATAAAAAAAATATCACTTGCAAAACCGTGAATACAAGAACTTGGTTGAGACCACTCATCAGTGCGAGTTGGTGAAGATGACATTCAAAAGACGTGCAGATTACCCCACGATGTTTGCTTTGGCCGTGCATCAGGTGTGATAATCATGGTTGAACTTGAGATTCGAACGTAAAATCCAAAAATTTCACAGTCGAGGTCGAGGTGCGAGTCGCGGTTTTTTGCTTCCAAAGAGAACCTGCAACCGACTTGGTCATCACTAGTGCAAGGAACAGGTACTATTACTACTATACATAGTATTGAGTAACGTTCCATGTATCAAAGTGTATGTATGACAAAATCGCACACGCACGTGTCGTCATAGCTCCGGTCTCGTGATTGGCCGACATTCGCCTTCAGTAAGTCTAGATAGCCTTTTGATATCTAATTTAGCGCAAGGAGCCCTAGTCAAGTGAACGGCGACAGTTTTGTTCAGTGGTATATGATATGTGTTACTATGTGTGTTGTAAAATTTATATCTAAAGATACAATTATCAATACCCACTAACTATCTGATAACAATATTAAAACACACACATTAAGTAGTGGGTATTACTGATTGTATGGATAGATATAGCTTCTAGTAGCCTATTTCATGCCTCATTGTCGAGCAAAATTCACCTTCTTATGTCTTTACAGATTCTGGTGTAAGCCTTATTGTAGCCACGTTCTACTCGCAATTGTCTTATTTAACATGTACTACTTGGATTTTTTCTTTTTTTTTATCAGAAGGTGCCAGTTTTTATTTCAATTTAAGCTTGATTCATACAATTGTGAGTAAAGTAGAATTAACTTATTGGTGGTTTGTCACCGTACTAATTATCAAATAAATAAATAAGTATCATGGATTACATTGGAGAATTCAGGGTAATACACTATGATTGCTAATGACTCATATACTTGAGATATTGCTAGGCACCACAAATACAGGGCATTGACCTCAAATCGCATGAATTCAATAATATGCCGAAAGCGTCTGCTTGTAGCGGTGACGTCATAATAATAGCACATTTCAAGAAACGCAGACCGAGGTTGGCCACGCCACAAGGCTAGCTAGCCTAAGTAATAATGTTTTACTAGAAATTTATTTAAGGATTTTTTTTTTAATATAAGCTGTAGAAGCTTGCGCCAAACAAAAACAACAATACTGCATAATATTGATGTCTTGTATATTTAGCTTCTTGCGCATTTTTACTTGATCACAAGCCAACAATGCAATGGAAACGATATTTTAAACAACTTTATCGTCACTTCACCTGAAACTTACAAATTAAATACAGCTTAATTCACAAAATAAACATGACAAATATAATTATAAAGATTACATAAACATAATTATGTCTATTTTTTATTGCATACTTATACAAAATTTGGGATATAATGCCTGGGAAATAATCGAAATTTTTATCGTTATGGTCTCAATATTATACATGCAATGTATATATTGGAGCCCTACAAACGTGTATATTTGGTGATATTTTCAAATTTACAACCCTGATCTAAAATATAAATTACGTATATTAAATGACGTGCAACCGCTACGGCAAGATCATTAAGAGGAAAAGCTAATAGACGGCAATTCAGTAGGAATTCTCACGAGACGCCAGTCTCCGTTCTGCGTAGCGGGAAGGAAGTGAGATTCTGTAAAATAACTCTTACCCGGCATTATCTCCACCGAGAACCGGTTGCGTCACGCAAACAATTGGGACGAATAAGCTAATGGACGTCCTTAAATATTGTACTTAACGAGAAATATATTAATAATAAACCGCTGGGCAGCATCTGGCGAGCTGGTACCACACTGGGGACCCGAGTGCCCCAGAGACTGCCAGGGCCCCCACCCCAGCGTGTCTTCGTAGTCCGAGTGGAAACCAACGGGTGAAGAAAGCGAAGCACATCTCTCTATATCCACTAGTCGCTCACGCCAGTGTTGCCTTTTATCGTCTTATATGATGGCCTTTTTAGGGGCCCATCTAAAGAGCGGCGGGTCACCACCTGTCAATGGTAATTAGATAAAAGCTCATTATGACAGGTGTGCGCAACCCTTTCTATACCCCATCCCATGTTCATCCACACTTCAATCCATAGAGTCAATTATCTTTTCTTTTTCTTTCTTTTCTACTGAGATTAATTCGTTGTTAATGCTATCATATTCAATACTTGACCTCAGCAGGTGGCTAACATAACATTAACATTCTCAAAAAGGCCCTCTACATGTTGGATCCATGGCCCCGCGCTTTTGATATTAGGATTTAATTTTAATAATTAAAGGTGTTAAGTTAAATTGTAATAATAATAAATGTGAATCTGGCCTTTCGATAAAGTCCCTACCCATGTTCCCGAAGTGGTATTTCAACGATTCTGATCCCCTGCAGCGATCTTAATAATTCTCATCCGTAATTTTGAAAAAAAAAATGTTTATACACACAATCACAATTTGTGTAAAATAAAATCTATTTTTGTAAGATCTATTCTCGTACATGAAGCAATTTCGTTCATAATATATGGTTGTTCAAAGTCTTGGCTAAATTAAACACCTTCACGGTCCGTCTAAATTTACGATTACTGTTTCAAGCAGAATCTCACAGTTGGGTTTGGAAACGGGTGAAATTACCTCAGCAGTTGGTCTTGAGCAGTGTGCGGGAACAAAACTCGTTACCTACCGAGGTGACGTCCCAGAAATATGGAAGCCTCCGTGCATAATTTTGATTGCCTCTTAAACAAAGCGCTTTGAAATTAAGCCTCACATTGTTCCCGTGTATTGCTTAGGACTATGGGGTTTAACTCAGTGTTCCTCGCACCGGTTATAAAAGCTTAGGTAAAATATAAGCGATAACGCCCACAGTTTTATTGAAGTAAAGTTTTAAAACAACAGTCCGCCTTGGCGACTGAGAAAACTCTTGATAGAAATATCAACTTTATTATCATAGGACTAGTATTGAATATTCATACGGTGATATTTACTTTGCAAATTCGGTGGGCCGTGTGTTTGAAGATGTATTAACGAATTCAGTTCATAATCACATAAAAGGTGGATTTCCGCTTAAAATTTATCCAATGGAACTAAAACCGCACCACAAAATTCTCGTCCATTTTGTTTACAGTAATTCTGTTTCCAACTTTGGTGCCCATAATTTGGTTTTAAACACTTCCCACAATTTAGAAGTTCCGCTCTTCAGAAATTGGTCGCCGCGAATCTGTTTCAATGGACGTGCTCATCTTACTAATTAGCTTTCAGACCGAAATTACGGAGCATACTGTAAATCTCTAAAACTATTCCATTTTCAATCTACTCTGGGCACTTCCGAATTTTCAGTTAGTTCCAAGTCATGACTGGCATTTTAAGAGGTTTTTTTTATTATATAACTTCAGGCACACAATCTTTAGAAACAGTACCACCAATATAAATTAATGTAGATCATATTTTTTTCTATTTAATGTGGTTTGATTCATTTCTAATTACAATCTGCAAGCAATCTGTTATCTAAAATAATGATTATGAAAAGAAAGTTCACTCTTACCGAGAAGATGCTTCACGCATATATTAAGGCGTTGCGTTTAATTTAAAGTACCTATCAAAATATTTATACGCTTATAACATGACTACCTACACAGTAATTATACAGTCAAAGATACTCATGATTATAAGTTTCCTTGACATGCCGCCAACCTCCAAAATACCTTTATTTCTGCCCATAATACAACGTTATCGTCAAAGCAGCAATCGAATGAAATGGCTCCCCGAAACAGTGAAGGACATGCCAGTGACTCAATACTTAATGTATGCAATTGCATTATCATTAAGTGCAATATTATGATTTCATTCAAATCAACGTTGTCTCGCACTGGCCGAGAATCAAAATGGACCTTATGAACTTAAGATAATGTTACCTACGTAAAGTGCTTTAATGAAATTTGCTACGGCTATTTAATGATTTGGCTATATTTTATCATTTACTCAAACCTCTTTCAGAGATGTTTCGCAAATTGGGTAGTGATTGGGATCTTTCTGCACTTGAATGACTTTTTTATGTAAAACGTGAAATTATGATAGTCATGTTGATCTGAAGGCGCATTTGTAGCGTTCGGCAAATCAAATTCAATTTATGTTTAATTATCATCTTGATATATTAGGTAATAGTCACTTTATACATTAGTTAAATATCTATTAAGACGATTGTGGAAAACATTAATATACCTAGAACTGAAACATTTAAATCAAGCAGGTATTGATGAGATCATCATCACATTAAAACACATCAAGATTCACCGGTCCTTACAACATAATATATAAATCTTGCTAATCTTCTATTTTATAATCATTTAAAAACGTACAAATAAATAGCTGAAATTGTATGATGGCTCGCAACTAACAGAAGTTTATCCTACAGATAAAAGTACGCACACCTAAGAATTTAATGGTTCTTGCAGTCATGGTGTTTAGTCTAGCATCATCAAGACATAAATACTCTATTGTTTTGAATTTAAACAGGAAACCCGGCGTAATTGACTGCGTGCAAAACCCGAAACCTATCGAAATCTTCAAAATGTACTTGAGAATGTGTTCCTTATTTGTAACTAGTGATTGAAGAATTTATTGGAGGAGCGCAGAAATGCGTCCCTCGATACGCATTTAGACGGACAACAAAAAAAGACTACACCGAGGCGTCAACGAACTCCGATGCACGAGGCTTAAAAAAATCCTTCACCTCGACAATCCTTTAATGCCAACATATAAATACTGGACGAGTGACATTCCGAGTGCATCCAATCACATTACTATTCGCAAAGCATATCTACATAACACACCGACCTTGAATATGATAATGTAGAGATTTTCCCGGAACTGGAAACGGGGCAGGGTTAATCCAGAAAAATCCACAATGTTTATGTGACTTGTTGTTATTTTTTTTTTACAGACACATCCCACTGACAATCCACAGGTAAGATTCGAAAGCTCGCGAGCGGATACCGAGCGGCCGGAGCGTGCGTCCGTTCGTCGCGCCGCCGACAGTAGGACTGAGGGCGAATATCGAGGCAGAGGTCCGCTTGGTCGGAGGTCGGAGGCGATTGGCGGCAGAGGGCCGAGTGAAACGGGATGTGGCACCGAGATGTGCGCATCGCTCAGCTTCCGTTCAACATATTAGATAAATCACGGTGGAAAAACATAAGCTGACTCTGCGTGCGCGCAATATTACAGCGGTCACTTGTATTGTTATCTGCTGAATGCGATCGTTAGATAGGCTTGCATTGATTATAGATAAGCAGTATTTTTATTCAAGTGTGCTGTATGATAAGCGATACGTAGTTATTGCTTTACCTACCGACAGATATTGTTACGATAAATGTGTAAGCGTAATGGTTTAATCAACTAATTTGCTTAAATACAGATCAGATCAGTTGCGCTGCATGTGCCTAGTGAATGTAGCGTCTCGATCTACTGCCGCCTTCCTACCTAGGCAAGTATGCTCCATCGTAGATCTCATCGTCACTTACCATCAGGTGAGATCGAGATCAAATACTTGCCTATAATGTATAAAAAAAAAAAAAAAACTATTTTATCAATAATGTTTAAATTTATTTTATAATCAAATGTAATTTTAGTTATGGTGTTTTAAACGTGAAATTTGTTTTCAATAAAGGTACGCCTACCGAACTGTATTAAGTACCTTTTTAACAAATGATTTTTTTTGTAATAGAGTAACGCAACTTTTTATAGCTATAAAATCAAGTTGACGAAACGGGATGTTTACCAGTCGAGAAGCTTGATTAAATATTATTAAAAAAACCCCAACCCTATTATTAGTTACATAGATACTACTTATTAAACATTGATAAATACGAATAATAAAGGAAATTTGTATAAGCATGTATATTTATCAATGTTTATTGTAGAAAATTATGAAGATATGCGAGTACCCATTTCGTGATAAAACGAGGTAATTAAATATCGCTTGGTTTGGTTACAACTCGAAAATTAGCAATAAAACTACAACGAACTAACGAGTTTTAGAGTAGGTACACACCATTAGAATGTTACGCTAAGCGGATTCATTACTGTACAACGGAATAAAAATCTCTTACAACTTTTATACAGGGTTGTCGAGGTAGAAAAAAGAATCAAAAAACGATTCCCACTAAACTCAAAGATGGGAAATGCATTTGAAAAATGTTACAGGATTCAGATTCCTGTCACATTTCCCGCTCGAGTATGATAAGACTGCAAAAACAAAATCTGAGAAAAAATATTTTCGCTAAAAATTGTCATTCATTTACTTAACGTATACATTACCTTAGCTTTCTGAATTTAAATAATAATCTGGTAAAGTTAACACTAACACCTATGTTGCCGGTGTAGATAACACAAATCGTACACCAATCTAAGAATTCATAATCAATAAAGCTGGAGCTAAAAAAATTAATAAACTTTTTTAATTCCTACACATGGTGATTAAAAAAAAACACTCAGTAAAAGTAAGGCCCGCTTTACCTCTTTGACTCTGGAAATCTTGTGTTGGGTAGCCCTACCCGCGCAAGTAGAGCTGACCAATTACTGAGGGCTAGCGTGTGCATTAGAGCCGTTATCAAGTGAACACTTCCCTTATCGGGGCCCGTCCGTGCGCCATCTGCCTGCGTTTTATTTGTACATCTGTATATATAATATCATTCTATTACATAAGCAGGTCATGTACCGCTAGCATTTTCCCGGCTTCATTCCGTAACTTAAGTTATTTTATATCTCCAGACGAACAGACCACCTGCCTGTACGGTACTTAAGAAAGCATCGCTTCTATTATGGGTGATAGGTAACCTACAATAAAATAGGGGCGAGGTTTACAGACTGGGCCCCAAGTCTGCTAACAAAATCGATTTATAATCAACTGTCAAAAGTGACAGTTAATATGCGGTTGCTGTGCGATTATGAATCGATCGTGTTAGCAGACTTGGGGCCCTGCTTTTCTAACTAGGACTGTTTGAAGAAGTCCGAATCCATAGGGCATACAGGGAAACTGTTGTAGGAACCTTTAGCTGCACGAGCTGATTAGTGCAGTTGGTAGTGATCCTGCTTTCTGCACCCTGGTTCGAATCCTGGTAGGGACAAGCTTTGTGTTATCAGCATGAATGTTTGTACCCGAGTCATGGATGTGTAATATCTATATAGGTATTATATGCTGAGTTCGCCGTCAGTGCATTGTACGGTATCCATAATACCTACAAGCGTTGCTTGGTGTGGGGCGTATAGTTGGTGTGTTCGTCTGGCGATATTTATTACATTAATTTGGTGAAAACATTATAATGCGATGCAGAGATACAACTGGTGCAATCACGTAAGTATTCAAATATAAACTATCAACGAATACATAAACCGCATAATATTAATACTATAGGTATGTTGTTTATATATTATGGAGATAACGTTAAAAACCCGATCTATAGTCCTAATTTACATAACCCAGTGATATAATAGATAAAGAATGGTATAAATGTAAGACAGCTCTCCATCACGACTGTAATCCACGAAGGATTAAGCAGAGGTTCACTTCAGTACACCCACAATACGCCTATGTTTTTTTGGTCCCAATGTAATTCAGGGCGAGGCTATTGCCAGTTTACTGGACACGCTCCTCCTCAATATGAGGAGGATTCTGGCCATAGTCCACCACGCTGGTGAACTTTACACCAAAAAAATAATAGTATATATAATATATAAGGTGTTACAAAAATAGTATCAAATATTTTATATTTTTACCGCGCACTTAGTACTTTGTGTTATTTTAAAAATTACAATCAATTTGAATATTATTTTCGGGAATGTGACCATTGTGACCTTTATAGATGCCTCTTAAAATATGTCATACTATTATTGTTACACCTTATATTATAATCATATTTTTATAGGAATAAAAGCATTATGCCTTATGCCAAACTCTCACCAGTTGGGCAGCTGGAGAAAAAAATAATCTTACATTCTGAAGAAGGTAAATTTTCTATCTCTAAAACTAATTGCCTATCACTACTAGTCGAAAAAATACTGAAGGTAAATAAATAATGTATAATTTTGGTAGGTATATATAATCCAGAGTTGCATTCTACACAATACAATTCTTCCGATTGTACCGACATTAGTTAGATAGCTTATCAGCCGCTGGTTCGGTCCATACCGATCTGCTAGCGTCACTTTTTCTCCATTGATAAAGTATACATAGGTAGGTATAATTCTCTGTTCTGTCGCACGTCGCTTATACAAAGGGGCAAATATCTGACAATAGATTCTAACTGCTTAGGGGTGCTCATAATTGATTATGAATCTATGCGAATTCTGAAATCTGTCTGCTCAGAATCGAGTTTAGAATCTGTTGGAATATATTTAAAAGTTAAAAAAAATATTTTCAACGTTAAAAAATCGATTATGATCATTTAAGTAAAAATAAAACTTATTCCACAGATTTTATCGCGTTCATTTTATGTTTCTACGTTGCCGATGTTTTAGCTGCTTTACATCAATCATGGTCACGGCAAAATAAGTTTTATTTCAATCTGTAGTATTCGCGTAAATATAAGAAATCAATATAGATAATTGGAAAAATAAACAAAGTAAATTAAATAAAGACATGGTATAATAAAAATAAAATTTTATTCATAAAAATGCCTCTACATCGTCGTCGATGACAAAAGTGCCCAGCAGGCTGGCCGCCCATAAATTTAAGCCCTTTTTCAAATAGATTATAAAAATAAAATTAAAAAGTTATTCATAAAGAAATATTCTTATAAACAAACCACACTTCCGACTTCGCCGACCATTGTGATGATAACTTATCAGCCGGTAGTAAGGTCATTACCGTCGCTTGCATATCATCTTCAGCCTCACGTATTTTTTTGTTGACTTAGGCCAGCGGTCGGCCGATTTGTACAAAAATGTTTGTTTAGGCTCAAATTGTTACCTGATTTCCATAAAAGATGATAATGATGGGTTCTTACAAATATTTTGTTTTACCTAAGTAATCTCGATTTTTACACTCGGGTAGTTGTGGTTTGACTCCCGTCTGGTCAAAAGTTAGACATTGTTTTTTTTTTCATAATTTTTCCTGGTCTGATTTTTACTAGAATTGCCTCCACTGAGTTATAAATAACTATAATACAAGCATTGGCTATTTTGGGACCATACAATTGTACACACACATACACACTGAGTGTTCATCTGGCGATACACACATAAGTACTTAAATACGTTATAAGTCATTAGTCCTTTTCTATACGTTTGCTAGGACCGTAAGTCTTCTGAAGAGCCGAAATTCAGTAGGAATTATAGTATAGTTATCAGTAGTACAATATTAACTGAAAAATAACCTGGAAAAATTCAACAAAATAAAATAAATAAATATAAGTCCAAACTACACACAGTCGGCGGGGGCAAAGTATTATAAATAGAGCAAGGCTTAATTCAGAGTACAATTTCCGCTGCACATAGTTTTATAACTCGAATGCAAACATCATAAAAACAACTGACTATTATTTTGTTATCTGTGTCTCAATGAGCTCAGTGAATGTTTACAATTGACGTAAATTCCACTTGTGCGGGGTAAACCAGATGTATGTCACACTTCGTTTAGTAGGGATTTTGTTAGACAGCTTATTATATTTATTTTTGTACTCGCGTATGTACCTACCTTGAATTTATATTCGAAATTTTTGTAATGGAAATCAATAATCATATTTATTTTAAATACGCCTTTTTATCTGCAATTGACATCTAAATCTGCCTTTAGTTGAAATCATTTAACTTTGGACTTTGTAATGTAAATTCTGTTAAAAACAAGATCCCATCAGGAGTCGACGTTCAATCATAACAAAAAACATAATAAATGTGTATCGCAATCCTCTTTGCGCCCGATTGCTTCGAAAAACCGCCTGAAAAAATAACGCCGGGCGCCAATTTTCTACACTGAACAAAAAAAAATAACATTCCGATATCAATCCAATAAAGGGCAGGAAGGAAGCTGCCTCCCAGTAAGCAATCACACGTCAGAGAGAGATGAAGTACAACAAAAGGAATGAAAGAAAAGGACAGAGTAACAATTGCGTCGAGTTCTCAAAGAACGGTGTAAACAATATAACTTTTTGAAGAAGTTCGCGCTTATTCGGCACACGAAAGGGTTCCAGAGTAATGAATAATACAGATAAATTATTCAAAACACAATCGTATTAAATTCCGAGTCGCTTGTGAAATTTTATTACGGGGTGTCCGCAAAGAAAAGTTGCAGGATACTCTACCAATTTATGGACTTTTGTCTCTGTTAAGAAGTAATTAAAAATTTCACGGGTGGCGAACTTTTGCAGAGGATAACTCATAACTCAATTGTTTTGGTTTTATTTTGTTGTTGTTTATATACTGTTCAAAGTTAGCAGTCAATAGCCGTGTTCAGACTGACTGCGCAGCATAGGCGTGCGGCGGGCTCAGGCAAGGGCAGAGCGTGGGCTGACAGCGAGTCAAAAAACAACGCTCGCCTGAGGAAAATGCTCGTGCTGTCTCGCATGAACATGGCATCAGGCATGTGCCGGAGCCAGACTAGCAAGAATTAAGAACACCACTCATATGCTTATACAAATTATCAATGCTAATGGTAAAATTTAAATAAGTGTACATGTAATAAAATGATCTAATACTGGAAACCTTAAACAAAAACAATATTCTATGTAGCTTGCCTCAATATTTTACCTTCCCGTATTGTCGTCTTCACCTTGTTTCATTATTCTATCCCCGAGGACATTCCATTATCGTTTTCTACCCGTTTTTCGAAAGCGACTCTATAAATCAAAGTACAATTGTCTCTTTGGCATCGAAAGTCATTGCGGTGCGTCACCAGGAGGCGCCAGCGGGGGCGTTCTACTTGATATTATACCTTTAATATGTCTGCCCACTACACCGATCTATAGACTAAACAATTGTATCCCAATGAAACGCCCCACCAGCGTGCATTGTCTTCTTGATCAATCAATATTCACAGATATTATTACTCGTATTTCTGTATCTATCAGATCAGAGCTGGTTATCATCAGCCGGATGCGCGATGTTTGAAATTAACTACTCAATGGTCCTAAACTCATTTCTCCATGTTAAAATCCAGCCTATTCAGCTCTGTATGTAAGAATCCAATCAATATTACACTTATTTCGGTCCATTGCAAATGGACTAGAATAGCTGCGGATCGTGACAACAGGGTCCCAAGTCTGCTAACAGAATCGATTCATAATAGAACAGCGACCGCATAGTAACTGTCTCTTTTGACAGATATCCCATACAATATCTGTCAATGTGACAGTTACTATGCGATTGCTGTTCGATTATAAATCGATTGTGTTAGCAGACTTGGGGCCCTGGAAGGTAGGAAGTGATGAGGGGCGTCACATGCTATCTTCTTCTTCTAATTTAAGGGTTAGACCCTTGTCGGCGTAGCTGATGAAGCTCTTTCCACCTGTCTCTACCTAGAGCAGCTTCTTTCACCTCCCTATACGACATGACACCCATCCTTTCTTTTATCTGACTCATGTAGTTTATTCTTGGTCTTCCTCGTCCACGCTTTCCTTCGATCTTTCCCTCTATGCACATGCTATAAATGAATTTAAATGACAGTGTGTTGGTACGGTTCCGAGTGCTATAGCCCGGCTTAGTGACGAGATACCTGAAAACTCCGAAGCGAGTTAGGGTACCATCACGACGCTCGGCAATTTGCGGTGACTTTTATTACGGTCATCTGGATGGGTGCATTTGTCGGTTTTGTTACTTTATTTGAGCTCAAAGGTTTGAGAGAGTAGTTTTTGTGAGTATATCTGCATGACTGGAATTTAAATAGTGACCTTTACTAGTTAAGTGACATCAAATATACTTATTTGAAAATAATACGTAGGTCAAAAAGTCTTCGACGAAACTGGGTTCGCCATATTAAATTTTGCTGTATGCCGAATACCTTTTGGACCAAAGCTGCTATAAACTAGGTAATTTACGAGACGGCCGGGCCTCACGGCAGGCCTAAATAGCGGAAAGAACAGTACGCTTTTGTAAGAATTTGGTTCTATAGCCAGCGATAGGGAGCTGTGGAAATTTGTAAGAAGCCTTCTGCCTAATATTCAGGTAGGTACACATTTAGACAATACTGTTGTGTACATAAATCCAGGTATATAAATGACATTTATTTATTTATTCAACCTTATAATGCCCCGCTGCCGGGCACGGGTCTCCTCTTAATGCGAGTGGGATACAGACTATAGTCCACCACTCCGGCCCAATGCGGGTTGGCAGACTTCACACATATTTCGAGAACTAGTCAGGTTCTGTCAGACATGGAAGTGGTGGAATGGAACGATCAAGGAAAACATGGTGGGGCACACCATATTTTCCTTGATCGTTCAGTAAGTGATAATAACGGTCCAAATGTAATTCACACATGATTTTTATTAATCGTAGAATTGCGAGCCGGGGTTTGAACCCAAGGCAAGCATTATAATAACTTGGTATACTCGACTAAGTATGCCACCACTGCTATAAATATGGATGGCATATTTATTCTATTTCACGCATTACAATTAACTTCAGTCATCAATTCTTATAAAGACATTCTTATAATCTATGGTGAACTTTCAAACAAATGGAATGGACGATTAAGATTAGCGGGAACTCGTGACTATCATTACCCCGATAGGCATCAAGTTAAAAAACTACAATGGAACGAATAGAGGACGTAACTGCAACTTAATTGAGTGGTGTCTGCAATCTGCTAATGACTTGTGTAGGTTAATAGCTGGTGATTCATTGAGCGGCGAAAATCGAAAAACGTTCGAAAAACCTAATTTTCTTTTTTAAGTAATGGATACACAAAGGCCTCTAAGGAGAAATCTCCACACTTCAGGGTGTGTTGGGCCCAGAATACACATTAAAAAATTGTATTATATTTGTGTGTTTGAAAAGCCATTGCCATTATTTTCTAAAGGGTTGAAAACTCAATCAATGTTTGAAGGTTATTTCAAAATTCAAAATACTGACTGGGGCAAATCATGCATTTGTTATAATGGACGGATAATTCAGTGCATAAAATTCGTATTTTTAAATAGCAAAATTAACGTTCAGCACCAATTTCTTGAAAAGGCATGTCCGCAGTGAACCCAATATGGGCATTCCTCATTGACACGTACGAGCTACCTTGGAAAGTTGTATGTAATGCTAGAAAAGACAATGAAAGACTATTGATTTCTTATATTTACGCGATTACTACACATTTAAATAAAACTAATTTTAAGGATTTGATCGCATTTATTCGCGCAGTCGACACGTCACGGGAACGTCAAAATATAAAATTAACCCTGACAAAATGCATAAAATTAGTGTTGTTTCAATGTGCGTCTTATAAAAACGCTAGAACTGTTTAATCCAACTGCCCAAGTGAAATTAGAATTAATTTTGTTAGAACAAATACAGGGTGTAAGTGACTTCGTAACAAAAAGTGATACCATAGATTCAATTCATGTTTCCGGACCCCCCAGAGTGGAAATTTCCGTCGATCTTCATGAATTATTCGCATTATTTCTGCGCATGGAATCATATTTAGAAATCTATCTGAACGTTATTTTAAATAAAAATGACTATTTCAGACCTAAAACTGCAATGTAAATTAAATCTTGTTATGCTCGAGCGCGCTCGTACTTCAGCTAGTTCGCACGCGTTGGATATCGCACGGAGTCTTGTGATGTGATCGCGTTGTTTACAATACATGTCGCGCTCAAAAATTACACAAATTGTAACCCTGACTTTCTACATAAATGATTTCTATAATTTTATTATAGGCATTAAGTGTATGTTACATGTACCCAAAATTTTTGTTACCATGCCACTTACACTTGTATTGTTAGCATGTGCGATGAAACGGTGCCGTGGATATTGGTAACGTTTTTTGCCGCGAATAGTCTTTGATTGGCTTGATAAAAGTAATACAATGAGTTAATTAATGTGTAATAAGTCCCACGAGGTTGCATATAACGCGCTCACAGTGATATAGACCGCACGGATGTTTTTTTTTTTGCGTGTTTGCAATGAAATCATTGGTGCTGTGAATTGATATTGATGCATATCCTACCACGGAAAGTAGCAGGATTAACCAGTTCTGCTAATAAACCAAGTGGTTGACAAGTTTAAATTGACCTTTCGAGCTGTGATATATTTAGTCTATGTGATAACACATAATCATTTGCATCGCCTATACTACCTCTATGTACAAATTCAGAAAGGGTAAACATAGTCTTTATCCTACGCTTCTTTAGTGCATTTGTGATCATTACGTGAAATCAGAATTTCGATATGAGTATTTAAAAAAAAAGAACTTGTTCCAAAAAAGTTTTTAAGTTTTTTTTAAATTGACAGATACTTATCGAAATTCTAAATTCACATAATATTTTAGAGCATATGGGCTACAGAAGGCTTAGTAGTCTATATATGAAGGACCCTGTATACTAAACAAAAATGTTTTGTGCACACTGCTCTGATTTAATGGAAAGGGAATATTCACAGCAAAAATGTTACCATTCACACTGGCTGAAAGGCAAAGTCTGCTAACATCGGTAACAGATGGCGTTGCCTGTTGGCTGGAGTGAGGGCTTGCGGTCGGCCTTACAACCGAGATCTGAGTTATGTCAGGCTTAGGTTCGGGACGTGCAGTCTCGCGGAGATTTGTTGAACGAGGTACCTACTTACTTTACTCTTCAAAAACATATTTTTATTAAATAGGTTCATTTGTTTAAAGCAAAATTGGCATACCGAAATAAAGGCTGTCCCTAGTTTGGGAGCCAATGTTAACGCTCCTGTAGTTTATGGTAAAAATTACATACCAAAGAAAAATAAGTATCTGTAACCAACCTCATTTATTATTCAATAAACATTTGATTTGATTCCATCTATACGAAAAGCCGTATACGCCTTATTACCGTGATGCTGCCTAGAACACGTAGGTACTACATGCGGCAACTTTACTTAGATCTAACAATCAGCTCACACGAAGTTGAAATAAGCACCAGGCTCACAGCAAGGCAAACTAGACAGCGCTCGGGCAAGGCAGCGTGAGTATTTACCTCGAGTCAGCCACCTACTAACCAAACTAGCATAGGCAACACAACTACTTATTGAGTCAGTCTGTACATAGCTTATGGAATTCACCTACTATTCAAAAAGGCACCTCAACTCTAACCTTAAGCTGAATGACCTCACAAATGGCGGCCCACCCCACGCAAGCGTTGACACACACTACATCAAATATTCATAAGGAATCGTATCATAATGTCGCGGAAAGGTTAAAGGTATCAAGTCAAACTGTCACATTATGTTAGGCGCTAGATATGTTATGCCTCGTGTACCCGAAACTCACGCCAAGGCTGATCTAGCAAAGATCAAGAGAGAATTTACGAATGAAATCGCTTAATTTGACTGCGATAGAAAAACGATGGGAGACTGATATTTTTGTCTGTCCATGAACGCAGAAAACTTTAGCGGAAAAGGGAAGATCTTCCAGCCATGCGGGTGGTATGCCTGGCACGGCGGCCGCTATACCCCGACGGTTAGAGTCGGGATCTTGTATATATGTTAAATTCTCTGAAAACATTCATAGCGCGTGTCAGGATTGTATGGAGAATCGTAATTAGTTCTAAATGTAATATGCAGCGCCATCTGTGTAGTCGTGGCGAGGTCAAAGAAGTAGTTACAAGGCTATTTTTACAACCTGCATATTAAACGGCGTATTAAATAGATTATTCCTTAGTACTTTAAAAAAAATACTTAAATAGACCAACATAATATTTGTAATACCTGGGCACCACTTCTCCTTCAAACTTTTAAATATCCTAACCTATTTACCAAATTGAATTAAGTATCTAAAAATAGTAAACATAACAGTGAATCAACCAACTATTTTCATTTATACATAAAATTAGGTATTCTCTGTTCAACCAAAGTGATTAGATTTTATTAAACCATGTATATTAAAAAGCTTAGCTTAGCTTAGCTTAGCTACGTAAACTACGATTAGGCTCATCATTAAAATGCATGATCGCAGTATTCTTTATCTATATAGTATCCTCTATTTTAAAATAAACCAAACATAAATCCATGTTTTCAGAATCATATTTTTTCAAATCTATTTACCAATTCAATCTGACACCGAGAGGCAGAATTGAAAACTAAAATATCATTTTTCAGCGACATAAAAACGAACCTTTGAATTATTGAATTTTCAACACATTTTTATTTATATGTTTCGTGTTTTATCTCTTGAAAATAAACAGTTCGCGAGGCTTACGGAGAGAAATTAATCCAATAGTCACGAGACCGAGAAATGAAGATTAGTTTCACATAATCTATAGTATACTCATACTAAATTGGGTAGTATTGGCAAATTTCATAAAGATTTTTGAAATTATAGAAAGCTGCGTTCGATTTCACGAATCTCTTCAGGCGTACATTTAATTAATTATTTCATCACGGGTCTGCTGTTCTGTTCTCGCGCAAACTTTATGACAGCTCACTATAAATTAATTTGGACAAAACCGTGTAGTTTGTACCAAAACTTAGTAAATGGAAACACCATGTTTACGAGTCCATTCATTAAAAAGTTATACTACAATATAAAAGCTTGGTCACACTGTCAGCGAGCTGAAGCAACTTTTGACTGTTAACTTAATGTTAAAGGTAGGTACCAAGGTTATTTTGATTAAACAAATATTTATTCATTGAGGTAAAATATTAAGTATAAAATATTTAAACTATATTAAATATAGAAGGTAAATAATAATAAAATGTTGCTAAATAATATAAAAAATACACATTAATATTTATGGCATGCTAGTCTTTAGTCAGAATTATATTTGATAATCACTGCAATCTGATAGCCGCGAATTCTCTGATAAAGAGCATAGACCTTGGATGGGTGGCAAAATTTTATTATTTGTTTCGTGCTTCCTCTGAAGTCTGAATAACTATTAAGTATTCTGTAAATTAATATGAACACCAAGACCTTAAAATAGCATGCTGAGCTCGCGATCACAAAAACTCCGAGACATACTTAAAAAGGCACTAGCCCAAACCAAATATCGCTTTAAGTGGCACTAGACCCTAACACTGAGTTCGGCGTTCTGTTTTCATACACCGCTGGGCGGCAGATTACATGACATCATTAAATTCGAACTTGGCACATAATACCAAGCACGCAAAACCTATTTCCGACCTACGGATTGTAGGCGTAGCAGTGATATTCTATTATTCTAGTTTGCTGGGCACGTATTTTACTGACAAAGGCTGTATTTCATACACACCTGCTTAAGATTTTCAATATGTTACGAGGCCTTGGAAACACTAGTAATATAGTTGTTTCGACACATACAATTATTATAGTAATGTCAGGAAACATCCTAACACTTATATTACCAGAAGTCGTAAGACACGGTAGCTAATAGAAAATAATATTAAGAGGAAGACGGGGTATAAGACCTCACTTTACTCTGTACCATAGAAGCAAATCATTACCTCACACCATGTTTTTCTCAGTCACAACTATAATATCATCTAAATCATGTTAGACCTTAAGTTCGCTTTAAGCCAGGTTCCAAGGCAATTACGAACTTTCTGGCATGAACGGTTAACTTTGCCACCTCCTGGAATACAACACAATACGAGCAACTTCGTGAGAAGGCTCACGGGACCATATTGCAGATACATTATATGTGTTTCAGATATTTCGTAGTAATCATATACACTAAAAAACTAGACTGCAGGCTCAATAACTACGAGTTTACAACACGGTCCAATAAATGTAGCTGGTATAAGTCTAAAACACGCGCGGAGATAGAAGTTTATCACCAGTTTTTTAAATGAAGATCGCGAGATGTATAAAGACCTCCAGACAACAGATGACTGCCCGAGCCTCTAGTCTGTAAACAAAATTTACCCGCAAAACAATGAAAATGGCATTCTATTTGTGACCAATATTAGAGTTGGAAATGATTTGGGGTACTAGATTTTAATTCTCGACTTTTATATAAGTACTTCAAATTGGTTCATAGAATATATTATGGTATCAAAAACGAAGCGTAAACGATACGTCAAAGGAATGTAAATTCATACCACTGCACAAAAAGTGGGTCAAAAGAGTTCACAACTGGAAATGCACAAATCAGAATATCAATGAGAGAAAGTTTAGACTCGATGCACTGAAATTTCCGTACACCGAGTTTCAATTGAGATGTCCGAGATGGAAACTATTGGAGTGGATTAAGTCCATCTAGGGTACGTCAAATAATGTATTATTTTAAGCAATATATTTAAATACATTTTTTTTAAATTGTAAAATAGCCACTAAATTATCTTGTCACATATCGGGCAAACCCTCAATGGGTATTCGGTTCGTCAAAGGGTATTCGGGCCTTTGCCCACCACCCGGGTCTAGTGCAAGTTGGCGAACTTCCCACGACTCTCGAAAGTCGCGTGAGTTTCCTCATGATCTTTACCTTCACCGTACTGCAAGTGATCAGGATTGAAATTGGATTTCGTTTGCGAAACTCAATTCGAAACTAGGTCAATCCGAAGAACTAAGAAGAGCAAGTCGGGGCTTGAACCTGTACACTGTGTTTCCAAAGCGAGAGCTCGATCGACATAGCTACCCCTTCTTTAGCACAAAATCTTACATATCACTAAATTGTACGCAATATAAATTATATTTCGTCACTCAGCTACAGCGACGCACTTACGAGACATCGTGAAATAAAGTATACCTGCCTATTTTCCATTTTAAGTCCAGTGATAATGTCCCTGTATGGTCGCTTCGCCGGTACAACCCCACATTTCACCTCAAACATACTTACGGCCTACAAATTGTTCGCAAGTATTTTTAGCCTACAAACTGCGGAATTCTCCGTGCAGTTAAGCCTTCCGG
Organism: Pheosia gnoma; assembly: GCA_905404115.1. Taxonomy (NCBI): domain Eukaryota; kingdom Metazoa; phylum Arthropoda; class Insecta; order Lepidoptera; family Notodontidae; genus Pheosia; species Pheosia gnoma. The sequence goes on from FR989907.1 coordinate 6,933,724, forward strand.
ACTCCTTAGTCCCCTTAAAATTTACTGCCTTCATAAATTCACCACTTGTGAATGCAATCAAGGTAAGGAAGACCGAAGGTAAACAATTGTCATAATTTAGAGGTTCAAGCACAAAAGCTGAAGGCAGAATGAACGAGCTAATTGCTTCATTACAAATTCGTGGCTTCGGCCATCAGGACCACGTTAACCGCATTGAAGGCTTACGTGATTTGGTGGTGAAATTTTTACAACAAAAACATCACATCAATGTCGCTAAATACGATTCAATTTTCGTGGAAAGTTTAGTTACATAATATATATGTATGCAATTAGTCAAAGAATTAATACCTGCGTTTTAATATAAGATTAAGGGTAGGTTATACATAAGTTTAGTTGAAACATTGTGTTCGACTAGACCTCTAAAATTCTAATAGTCGCCAATGTTCAGTTGTAAATCAGAATCAGAATATTTTTTATTCACGTAGACCATTATTGTACAGTACTTATGAATCGTCAAGTTACAAAAATATTATGCTACTGCTTTACCACCCGTTCGGAATGCCGTTCCTATGGAGAAGAACGGGCAAGAAACTCCATGGTTGCTCTTTTTTTTAAATAGATCTTTTACATTTTTGAGCAATACATTGTTATAGGTATGTGAGAACAATGTAGGAACGGCTAATCAAACTTTAGCAGCAGGTCAAAAAAAAAAAACAAAAAGTACTAACTAAGTATAAGTGTAAAGACAAAGATACCAAACCTTTAATTGTATCGGAATCAGAATATCTTTTGTTCATGTAAGTCATTACAAACGGTACTAATTGTCTTGAATCGTCAAAAATATCACAAAATTATGACAGACAATCTGTTCGGGATATCATACCTATGACCATGGTCACTATTTGTAGGAAGGTTGGGGATAATTTCATTTCAAAATACATAAAAAGGTTTGTACATCTATACTAATATTATAAATGTGAAAGTTTGGATGGATGGATGTATGGATGTTTGTTACTCTTTCACGCCAGAACGGCTGAAGGGATCTGGATGAAATTTGGCACAGATATAGATTATAGTCTGGAATAGCACATACTAATATTATAAATGTGAAAGTTTGGATGGATGGATGTATGGATGTTTGTTACTATTTCACGCCAGAACGGCTGAAGGGATCTGGATGAAATTTGGCACAGATATAGATTATAGTCTGGAATAGCACATAGGCTACTTTTTATCCCGGAAAAATGTATGGTTCCCGTGGGATAGAATACCAATAAATTCATTTTCTCATACATTTGATTCTGAGGCGGTACGAAGTTCGCCGGGACAGCTAGTTAGACATAAACCCTGTAAATTACAGCGAATTTTAATAGCATTCAGAAATAAAACCAAATAGGCATTTTTATACCTGCCTACTATAAGAGGGTCCCTTATCACTTTCTTATCTGGAAGCTCGTTAAGGTAAGTACTTTACGAGACCTTTAAACAACGACATGGGACTGCGTTTTTTTACATTCTACTTGCTCTGCTCGTAAAATGGTAAGTTACGACTGTTATCGGCAAGAGAAAGGGGAAACATTTTTATGGAAATAAAAAAGCGCCTGATTGCTTATTGCGAGCAATAATATTTTGACGAGATTTTCTTAAAATTTATTTATGTATGGCGCTGAATACTTATTATTTTTAAATAAAACTAACGTCATATGTAGCAAGAAAGCTGAACAAAATTAATTATTTTAGGTTTATTTAATTACCTACCACCATCTTATCTATCGGCCTCTACAATATTCATTTCACAAAATCATCGCAAAATCCGATCATTCTGCGCACAGTACTATAATTTACTTATGCCGTGAAGTCATAACTGTATTTAATTTCACATATAAGCCAGCAGCGGTCCGGCTGCAGCGCGTAAACAGCTCAGTGATTCGGACGTAATCTCATATGTCCTGTTTGCTTTTGAGAATAATGGAACTCCATATTTAGGTGTCTATATAAAATTATAAACAAATTTGTAATGAGTCCACATTTCGTTGTGATAGCAATGTAATATAGTTAGAGAGATTAAAGAAAGAGTCAGTCCGTCTAGAGATGGTCATTATACCGAAACATAAATAGGGTAAAAGGTGGTAATTCCTTGTCTGCCATGTCAAATCAACAGTGTACCTACCATTAAAATACTTCTCCAGGAGTTGGCATTAAAATAGGTACTTATACAGCGATCTGACTACCTCAGTCAATTCAATCATAATTGCTTTCCGAGCATACATTTATGAATCACCCAATAAGTATTAATATGCATAATATGTACAGCAAGCAATAATAACCATTATTACAATATATTGCAACAGCGAACGGAATATTTGATTGGCAGGTCACATCGTCAGTCGGAGCCGGTGGGCATGGTTTTACCGCAACGGAAGCGCCGCGGTTAGGACTGCACAAATATACCTACATAGCTACATAACGGAAGTGGGTGGGCGGGTACATGAGTTGGAAAGCTTTGGTTTTAGATATTATTGTTGATATTTTTAGAACATCGATTTTGGACAGCGGGTTCAGTCGTACAAGTCGGAAAACATGGTGAACCTTGCCTTAGCTTGCAACATATCAATAGTGCCTTATAATATGTGACATAGAATTTCATTTAGAAACTTAACGTAGTAACGAAAAAAGCAGGTTCACTTAACGCCTTCGTAATCAAAAGCTGGAAGAACGACCCAAGTTTCAACTATTCAAATTACCTTCTAACTCCTAATAGAAACGTCCAAACTTCTGCCACTCGCAAATTTCACAATCTTGCAAAACACAAATCTGTTCTAAGCGTAATCAGATAAAAAAAACTGTTGGAAAGCTTAATAAATGAGGCGGGTGCGATTCCCTTAACATAATGGAATCTTTTAGACACTTTAAGACAGCACTTTAGCTTAATGAAGAGCCATAATTCATTTTGACGCTCCTACTAACTAGAGCAATGGCGTGCTGGCGCGAGGTATACGTGGGTAATTAGATCTACGGGGAGTTTATCGATTTTTATATTATTGCTACACTCTTTTATGAGCTAAAATCCTTCACAGTATTACCAAACAAAACATACAAAAAAAAACAGTGATAGCCAAGTTGGTAGAACGCTCGCCTTGGTAACGAGTATTGCAGCTTCAAACCCCGGCTCACACATCTGAGATTTCTGGATTTCATGTGCGAATCTAATTTTCAACAATGATTATCACTTGCTAAGCGATGAAGAAAAACATCGTGAGGATACCTGCATGTCTGAGAGAACCCATACAAAAGGTGTGTAAAAGGCCAGAGTGGTGGACTATAGCCATGCCCCTACAGTGGGACATTAAAAAGGGCTTTTAATATTATAATATCATATAGTACTATGGTCTTATACTTTATAGCATATGTTAAATCAAGGCCTTCGCTTTGTACGGCTATATTCAATTTCAGTAAAAGGTTCTTCGTTCTTTTCATATCTCTTTGCTTAGGTTCAGAAAACGCCATTCTGTATCACGTTACAGAACAAATTGAAATTCGTGGTAGATGGAATTAATTGAGACTTATTAAAACACCAACCTAAGCTCTTGACATTTAAAATCGAGATATTCCAAGAAACTAAAGGGAAAACTCAACTCGATAAAGGAACACTTAATTTATTGTGATTAGAGAGTCAAGAACTTCCCTGAAGGAGTCTGGCATATAAAGCACTCGGGAGATGCCCCTTCAAGACTTTGAACGTAATTAAAAGAAATTTCTTTCAACGGTGAAGTTGTAGAGATATAAAAATAAGAGAACAGTTAAAGCAAAAATATTGCTATGACTGTTATCTCATGTTTGTGGGTTCTTCTTTTGAATTTCCAACAAATTATGAATTTTATCGAGATGTTGGCATAAGTATCAATTTCCATGGCTTTAGGTATGATTGCAGCCCTCTTATATCTACGTATAAGTCATGGTAATGTCATAGGAAAAAATAAGTTCCCATTTGAACTGGAATTATTAATGACTCTTCAATGGTCCTCGGCCTAAACATTGTTGGTTGGTCTATCAGCATTATGTAACAGGATTAACAAAGGTTTTCAATTATCCACCTCAAAATAACTTTCAATATGAATATTTTCAGATTTCACCACGATTTGCGATTCAAATGGACGGGGCTTAATATTTCAATGCGATTGTGTGTTATTTTAAGCCGAGCTCGGTTGCAACCGATGCTGGTACGATTAGGTACTCTATTTGTTCTAAGTGACGTGTCACTTGCGTATTTACGGGAATTTGTGTAACAATTATACCCTGAACTACGTAAGACATTTTGAGATTGTGTCGATTTACTGTTATGGTATACGCCTTATTATATAAAACAAAGTCGAGTTATTTACACCATTTTCAAACTCAAGAACGGGCGGAGCCATGTTTTTATGATTTTCGAATTTGTCTCCGCCCCGAATAGCAGAATGACTATTAAAACATGGGATTGTTATTAGATTTTCTCATACATTTGATTCTGAGGAGGTACGAAGTTCGCTGGCATGGCAAGTATTATTACAAAACTGCCTTTTACATTGAAGATATTAAAAAGCTTGGCTATTTGGATGTCTCTGAATCCAAAAAACCCAATTGCAGTATTTATCTATGTGTCTATTTGTTTAAGCGTCTATGATAAATTAGGGTACCAACTTCCACGGGGTTTTTACTTTTTGATAGCTTGAGGTTTAGCATAGGGTGGTATCGTCACACAGTAGTATGCCATGTGCGATCCTGTGGCGCCCCACTCAAAGGCGGTGAAGGCGGACCGTGGGGTTTTAGCCGGTAAGAGTCCGGCATAACCACTCCGTCACCCCCGTGGCGGTGTGGTATGGTATACATGAGGATTTCCCCAAGTACAAAAAAAAAAGGTTGGTGTCATCACCCTATGACCATTGGGGTCGAGCCGAGCAATATCGATGTTGTGTAGTACATAATAAAGTAATAATTCGATTTAAAATAGAAAATCTGATCCAATGTGGACCGTCAATGACCGAGTTAGTTCTTGAAAAGATTTTAGGTGAATATTTGATAACAAAATAGGTAATTTATTTTTAAAGTCCGTTAGAATTTCATCAATAACATTCGTCGATGTGCCAAAGCAAATTGATGTTCAACAATTCACATTGAAATCCGACCCAACTCAAAGAAAACATCCAAATATATAACCATCATACTTTCTACCAAATAGGTTCTCATCTCTCAAATGGAATATTCAGGCCATATTTTTCAGTCCAAAATTAGCATAAGATATAAATAGATTTTGTCAATAACAGAAAGTAGGTAGGAAGGTTTTTGTTTTTTTTTTCAGCGGATCAGACAGCGCTCTAGGGCATGGAAAATTGTATTTATTTGATGTTCATTAGCTTAGAGTGATAAGTAAGTATATAGTCAATTGCTCCCGGCTATTCCGTTGGCCACCAGGAAAAGCGGTGTCCAGGGAGGCACCGGCTAAGCTAATATTCGAAATCAATACATCTCACATATATGGAATAGCAATGCCTAATAGATATTGGTTAGTACTTATATATACCATGTGATGAGAATTGTGATGAACACTTAGGCGCTAATACATTCGGATATTCGTTGGTATTGATTTATTTTTCCTATTATTAACGTTTATTGACAATTTCACAACGTAAACTTACTGGGGTGTACAATGTATTTTAAAAGCGTCGCTGCAAATTTCAACACATGAGTTAAAATGAAATAAAAGAAATAAAAACCTTGCAGCTTACGATTGGCTTGTGCTGTCATAGCCAGTGTATAGTGGACACATACTGCCGGCACCGGGGATAACTTTTTAATTTTTAATCTCCCTTCCAATGAACTTCAATTTATATTCATATTGGCTCTTCGCGTTCCCGAATTCAACCTCTAACATATATTTTCGCCGAATCAATTTTATTCAGCTTCGTTGATTATTCGCCGCGGTTCACGGTTGATTTTAAATTATGAAAGGCAGCGATACCTTGTTTAAATAAAGTCGAATAACTACATCAAATTTATTTTATCTCTGTCTGATGCAGACTTGATTTTTTGTAGTAAGTTTTTAAGATAGATGACTCAAGAAAATAACTACGTGGTAAAATTATAGCTACCCTCAGGTGACCACAACGATCCAACCACAGTTTAAACACAAACAGTGCAGCAACGCTGCGTGCAACCACAAAGTACAAACATTTAGAGTAAACTTGGGGAATTAATAAGTATCATAATATAATTAAAGCTGCATCCGTATTGTGTACAGGCTACTTAAATTCCCAGTTAGCTGGCAACTCGCCGACATGATTGCATTAAAGCACTTACAAACTTTATCCATTTCGTCTGTTGACACTACCAGCGGGCTGTAGGTTTTACCAAAATTTAATTTTCTAAATTCCATTTTATAATTATTATGCCATTGCTTTACTTCGTAGTTTGTGTTTGCACAAATTTTATTTTTATTAATTGACAACAGATTATGGGGCATTATTATTGTTTAAATATTTTTAAAGCTTCGCAGAGCAGCAGAGCGCCACAGAGCAGCAGAGCAGTGAGAGCCAAGTTGGTAGAATGCTTGCCTCGGTAACGAGGATCGCAGGTTCAAACCCCGGCTCGCACCTCTGGTATTTCTGGATTTCATGTGCGAATCTCATAAGAGATATGTTCCACTAAAGCCATATTCAATGTCGTAGGGAGAGTAAGTATTTAATTAGTTTTAAGAAAAAAAAAATTGTAGCCATCGTAGTGTTTGATCGCATTCGAGATTCAGGCAAATTGCACCCATCCCCCCCCCCCCCGTATCCCCTGTATCCGCCCCTATTAGCACAAACTCTTTTAATACGAGCGTCCATCATATAGCGCGTCCAAAATTTATTACACCATTTTACTTATTCATCAGCTATGCAAATGAAAGGCAAATAAAGAGAGGAATGACCATCCCGCGTATAGCGTACGCGAGTTGGTTTTATCTCGAATACGATCAAACATTACGATCCCCATTACACACGACGCATTTCCATATGCGATATAAATAATGCCGTTTTACCTTCCATTCAAATAAAGATCACGTAGATATTTTTTTCTGATACTGGATATGTATTGAAGACATTCAAAATACAGACTTGGATATTATAATAATACGGTCAAAATTTGATGGCAAAAACTGGAATAGAAGCGCGGAGGTTATCAAGTGATTAGCTTAATTATAAAATATACACACAAACGCATGTACTCACATATGCAAACATACATTCATCAATGTTTCGATGCTCATGAATTAGTGCCCAACAGCCTCACTACAGGTCGATACAATTTTCAGACTAAGCTTTGTGTCATCTAATAACACCTCTAAATCTAGCGTGCCTAAAACTGAAAAATATACGAGTTTCAGTAGGTACTCGTATAAAAACAGAAAGCCCGGAGGCGGGCGTTTGAGGATTTCACGTGCCGAAACCCCACTGAGAAATATACGGTAGGCGATGCGAACATAACAATAATTTGAGATCCATTATAGTAACGCCGGAGCCAACTAGAGCGATGTTTTTGCCAACTTTTTTATGCAGAGAAAAGCCCAAGTACGTACATAGGATTTTACGGGGGTGCGCGTTATGGCAAAGTGTTGTGAGCGGAATTCATAATAACGTAATTAATGAGGGCCAAAACGTCGGACCTCCAAACACGTCCGACCTGCATGCAAAAACCTCTTTTGAGGAGGTTGGCCGGTATTATTTATTGCTAGTTGGCAGCAAGAAGCGAAATTTTAGGCGTAGTAAACAAGAATCTCGAATAAATTGATAGCGGTGTGAATTTTCGTTAGCGCTGAGTTAGCGTTTTGTCCGCGATGGAGTTTTGGTAAATTATTAATTAAAACGGCTGCCTTTCTTATAGTTACAAAGCGCAGTTTAAATGAGATCCACAAAATAGTTAAACCGTAAAATGTGTCTTCTGGATGATTAATATTATAAGAGGTACCTACTTAAAGTTTGTTAGTTTGGATGTAAGAGTTAGCTACTGATCTAGTGATCCGATTCTAAAAAATCTTAAGTTATTTTATTTCTGAGCGCTGTAGGCTATGTTTGATCGAGATACCGCAGGCAAAGCTGCGGGCAGAATGTAGTGGATAATAGTTTTAAATGAATGCAGGAAATATTCGCTCAAAGTAAAGATATGTATCTAGCATGAGTAATTTCCAGGAAAATCAGCTCCTGTCGTAATTGACAACAATATATTCTGTAGGTGTACGTATAACCTTCCTTTTTTCTGTAGATGTATGTGTAACCTTCCTGAAAAAAAAAGCTTTTACGCAAAATGCCTACAGTTATTAAAAATACGGAACAGCTAGGATGATATTGCTATTCAGAAAATAATAGGCGTCCATTTGAATAACGGGATCGTACCTTTCTGAAATAAGGAAACAGTATTTTAGGGTCATTTTATTTTTGTTATTTGGTAATCATTTCTTACCTACGAAATTTTACTCACCTACATTATAATGGACTCACAATTCTGTTTAGTCCTTGACGATTAGCGAACTATAGACAAGGAAAAGTAGAATAAGGTCCCTTGCTCGATTTTTTTAAATATTTTTTTTTCTTTTAAATATGGTCAGTGTCTAAAAAGAATAGGTACCTACCTACTTATAGGAGTCGTTCGTGTAAATTACACCTGAAAATCGTAATTATTTTCCCCTCTCAAACATACAAAAATTGAAAAATCCATTATAGATACCCAAGTACTCAATTGTACACCTCTCTTTTTAACCGACTTCAAAAAAAAGGAGGAGGTTCTCAATTCGGTTGTATTTTTTTTTTTTTTTTTATGTTTGTTACCTCAGATCTCCGTCATTTATGAACCGATTTGGAAAATTATTTTTTTATATGAAAGGATATGCTTACAGATTTTTTTCAAAAAATTGTTCTGATCATGGGATCCATGAGGAATTGAGAGGACTCCTCAAATTTTATAGGCAAACCTATAGCAATTTTGGTATTTTCATCAAGAAGTCAAGCATTTGCATTCAGAAAGTATCATTTGCTGAAGTGAAAGTGATGAAGAAGACCACAAATGGCCACCGGAACATGTCAATGATACGTATTTCACGGGTTGCGCCAAGATAATCTCGATTATGATCGTTAAGCGACAATGAAAAAGCAAATTTAATGAAATGGTTCTGATGAATATGGTACCATCGAACTGATCTGATGATAAACCCAGGAGGGACCGGAACATTGTAATAAAACAATGTATCCAAGCCGTGTTTGGGCTTATTGAAATTGTTATGGGATGCACTTTGGCTATAAATAAATCTTTTTCGTGGATGTTCCGATTTCGATTATTCTTTTTTACAAAATAAGGTATACCTTTTTAAAATTCAGCGAGATTGATTCAGTGGTTTTTGTTTTATCTTGATTTCTTTGAATCTATGTTTTTCTCGCGATGATGTTATAATTGGTATACCTATTATCCAGTAAAAAAGATTGATATTACATTCTTTTTAGTGACAAAAGTCGGTGCCAAATAAACTAACGATGAAGAATAACAAAAGTATACTCAGTAACGAGATGCGCGGACCAATTTGTAGGTATAGTCTTTGGCGCAGACCGGCAATATTCGACTCAGCTGTTTGTTTGGCACCGACTTCAGATTAGTTAAATATTTGATTTAGTTAGACAAGGTAGATTTCAAGATTAGATTATTTTTGGCTTTTTAGTTTTTTGAAGACGGTTTTTATTTTGTTAAAAAGTTTTTTATTTATCATTTTATTTCAATGAAGCATCCTCACTATACCGTTATAACTATGCTGAACTGAGTTTGTATCTACGTTTACCTACTTATTTTTACGCGTGCATAAGGCCTTAATTAATTTCCAATGCAAAATAACCTTTAACCTGTTGGACATAGGTCGATAGGTTTGTATTTAGTAAATTCATCAAATTATTCAGAATCCACGCAGATATATGTATAGGTATGTTTCCCACACTGGTGAGCACCGTGTTATCGGGTGGTTTAACTACTCTAATGTCAATTTAGCGTGTAACGAACCGCATTAATTAGCGCTTTAGGTCTAACGTTAGCGGGAATAGGAGATACAAATGTTAACTGTATTCGAATGTACCTACTCATTAATAGGACAACTTACTATATTAATAATAATAATACCTGTCCTTTTTAATGTCCCACTGTTGGGCACGGACCTCCCCTCAATGCGAGGGGGATTAGGCCATAGTCCACCACGCTGGCCCAGTGCGGGTTGGCGGACTTTACACGTCTTTCGAGGGGTTATCTCAGATATGCAGGTTTCCTCGCGGTGTTTTCCTTCACCGTTTAGCAAGTGATAATCATGGTAGAAAATGAGATTCGCACATGAAATTCGAGATCTTAAGTTACCCTTCTAGGGCTCTATAGTCGACTGGTACTGCGGTCAATTGGGACGGTCCCAATCAGGTGCACTCGCAGCTAAACACTTTCGGCGGGGGGTCATAGTATCAGTAAAATAAGTTGAACAAATTAGCGTTAAGGGGCTGCCAGAATTTTGAGCATAGCAAAGCAGGTAAGTAATAAATTATTTAAAATGATCAAAAATTGACTAAGGGTAAGAGGTTTGTCCATGTGACGTGTATGATTTTGGGGGGGGGGGGGGGGTCATGACCACTACTACCCCCTCCCCCTCGGATCACCACACGTCCTATTCGACAATTGGTCGCGTGCATTAATTTTATAATTTTTCTATTGTCTATACTAAGACCGCGTGCAGATTTTCCAGTTTTTTCTGACATTTGGTATAGCACTTCGTACGTTCTGAAATTGCGGCTGACAGATGAAAACCGGCTAGCCTCTTATATCAATTCGCCAGAGAGAAAAACGTGAGCGAACGTGCACAATAGTATATATACCTCTGTCTTCCCAATCGGGGGATAGATACAAAAGGAAATATTTTTAAGTTATATTTACTTGGGTATATCGCCTTTCCTCATATAAAAAACCGTATTGGTTGGTCAAAGTCAACATTAAAATCGCTATGATTTTCCACGAACAAATGTAGTTTTACTTATCCAGAGTAAGTACATACCATCTTACATACCTTTTTAGATTTTTAGCTTCCAGACCACGGCCGTATCGAGCTTCAGAACGTCAATGTGCAGCCAAACCACTCACAAACACAACACTGAAGTTGCAAATTATTATTTACAACGAACGAACACAAACATGAACCGAATCTAACCTAACATTTCCACACTGAGTACAAATTCTAAGAATTACGTGGAACGCTTTAAAAAAAATTAAACTCATTAATAATTTAGCAAGCTAATAACAATGCTTTTGCTGTAAACGTATTTTATAATGTAAATAATGGTAAACGGAGATGCTCACGATGGATTGTTGTCAACACTGTCATTTGTTCGACGCCATGGTTATGACGCATGCGTGGTGCGTGCTTCTGGTATTGCGCATGGCAGTTCTCAGCCGCAAAGAGGTTTGAAGTATAAAATATAATTAATTTATATTAGTTTGTAAATATTTAAGTTATTTTCTTTCTAATTATTGTACATATTATTTTATTAAATACGGTAGATTGATTGTTTTTCAATAACTTTCGCAAAAAAACCCTAAACGTGAAATCTCAAAAAGCTTATAAATTATAATGTTCTTGTTATATACCTATACCTACTTCGTATTAAACATTATAAAAACAGGTAGGTATTTCTGTTAATAGTTAGTAAGATGGTTTATTTTGTTCAAATAGCCGTGTTGTGACTGATCGCACAGCCTTGTAACTACCTACTTCGATATCTTTTCTGCTTCGGACCTTATTACACAGCGCACGGTGTTTTCGATTATATGCGAATTCGATTGAAGTGTCGGCGGCGCTCGCGTTGCGAGGCTGCTCTGACAGTCAGATCATGCCCCTGCCCATGCCAGTATTGCGAAATTGTATCTGAGTAGTTGGTTCCCCTTTTCCATTGAGCTAAAATTTTGACACCTGGAAACTACGCTAGGTGATCATTAGTAGGTACTACATTTAAAACTTATCCTATACCACAGTATAAAAAAGCAACCGTAGAGTTTCTTTCTCCTCCCCCTCCATAGGAACAGAACGGCATTTTGAACGGGCCGTGGAAAATAAAAAACATTCTGACTTCGTATAGAAGGACTCTTTACACTGGGCTTAAGCCGACACAACATCGCATTATGTCGGTGACTTATGACAAAAGTTCCACAAAGTGTTTGAACAAAACGCTCATGCTGAACCATGCTTAATTGCCTAAAGTTTAATTAAATTTACGTAAAAAGATCCCTCTTCACGTTGATAGTCTATCAAGATAATGTTTTGGATTAAGAGTATTTATAACTAATTAAAGTCGGAGCTTTGTGTGCTAATCTGTAATGGGGAAGCTTAACGTGTCAAATGAAATAAACGCTCCTCAGTGGTAATTGTAAGACGCAGCAGAAGTAAGGAATTTAATTATACATAACTTATTTTTTATGTTTTCTTTATAACCTACTGTTTGCCCTGATAAAATATTTTACACAATTTTTGTAACACCTTATATATTTTAAAATTGTTTTTTTTTCAAGTTTTTTGTAGTAATAAATATGTACTGGCTATTTTCTCCTGGTTTCCTTGTGCGGATATTCAGTCATCGCCACTGCACATAACTATTAAAGAGTCAGGCTATAATGCATCTGTAATGTATTTAAATAATATGCTTGTGTGAATTAAAAAGCTTATAAAACCCCCACAATTTGTTATTCTGTCAACTGTGGCGTATAAACGTACCCATGTATATTTATTTAAATAGCATAATATACTCTTTGGTACAGTAACATAGGCTATTTTAGGCACACATGACTACAATAGGTACCTAGCTGGTGACTTATTGCCGCATCGCGTGACATGGAATATCAAATAGAAATCGATGGAATAGCGCTATCGCTGTTTATCCTGTTGTGGTTTTCATTTACCTGTTTTTTATGACAACTTATGTGGGATACTTTTTCTCAGAAGTGGAACACTAAAAGTTTGTCAGAATAACGGGTCCAAAATGTGTTTATCAATTAGATTTAAGACCCGCGACTTATACGCACGGACTTTAATTATTATATAGCTATCCCATACTCACCCTTTTCGTGGATAAAAATAATTACAGATTTAGATCAGTTTTTATCTCATGATGGCTGATCAGACAGACACACTAGATTCCAAAAATAGCTGATTCAGCTTCTTTATCAAAAGTAATGTCCTTTAAGTAACTTTTTTTTTAATATTTAATATACGGATTCGACTAAGGTACAGTCTTATTTTTATATTTATTGACTAAACAAAAGGTAGATAAATTAACCTAATTGTTTGAATATTTGTAGCCTTTTTTTATTTTTACTCTCAACTAATAACCTGTACATTATTCCAACTAATATGTAGGTTATCTGTATGTTTCACCATGGTGCCTTCACATATTAAAAACAACAATAACCTGGAATACAAAGTCGGAATTATGCAATAAATTAATAATGTGTAATAGTCTGTAATACGTAACTCAAACATCTTCATTGGCATTCGTTAGGTAAGGTTAGGTCATGGCACAGACTTTACATCGGAACCAAGTCGTGTGGTAAGACAACCATTATGATCGATTACAATTTTGCCATGCTCACTAAAGCATGTAGGAAAGTATGTAATAGTTTGTTTGATAAAACATTAATAAATTGAAATGATTGAATATACATTTCGTCAGAAAATCTCTTTTGAATGAAAGGGCACTTGCCTGAGTATGTTTATTCTAGGGTTGTCAAAGTAGTCAGCTTCAGTGTTCAATATTTTTTTAAGTTATAATTTTAAAAACTTACTGCCTATATGTTACAGTACCTAGTTTATAATATAACATCGCCGGATGTACGGTCCCATCCAGACTTAGCAACGCATGTATTATAGATACCGTACAATCAACTGGGAGCCAACGCAGTATATAAAACATACTTTTATAGATACTAGCCATGTGCCTAATCGTAACTTAAAAACAATGTTTCCTTATATAAACGGTGACCCCACATTTGACCGCCTTAGAGGTGGAATTTCCAAAAATCCCGTCTTAATGCACCTATATAGTACTCGGGGAATTTATCCTCTAAATTTCAAATCTCTAGGTCAACTGGTTTAGGCTGTGTGTCGTCTTTCGATCAGGACAAAGCCTTTTTAACCATACATGACTTGGTTACAACCATTCGTGCTCATCACACTAAGCATGTCCGTACCAAGATTCGAACCCGGGACCCTCGGCTCAGAAAGCAAGGTCACTACCCACTGCGCTAATCAAGACGAAAAATAGAATCATCCTATTCACCGTATAAGTCAGAGATTTCACTTATTTAAAGCAAAACACACCTTTTTTTAAAGTGAGGAAATCCTGAAGGATGCAAGGCCCGAGGGAGGCAAGCGGGCTATGTCGGACTTCTAACGACTAAATACCTATGCCTTTCCATCGTCCGCCTTGTGCCCGTGTCCCCAGGGGCACGGCCACACATCGGTGACCCCACCAGCGGGCAAGCAAAACACACCGAAGCCAAGTTTCCTTAGTGCCGTAAAAAATACACGTCCTAAAAATCGACAATACTAACCTAATTTAAAGCATATGAGATATTCTGTTATTATAATCTATACATACAAATAAATAAAATTGGAGTGTCTGTTTGTAATATTAAAATAACCGCTTTTTACTAAGTGCATTTGGATGTATACACGGTACCTATACCAAAACAACATTTTTTAAAATTTTTGTCTGTCTGTCTATCTGTCTGTCTGTCTGTCTGTTTGTTTCGGGTAATCTCTGAAATGGCTGAACCGATTTGGACGGGACTTTCACTGGCAGATAGCTGATGTAACAAAGAGTAACTTAGGCTACTTTTATTTTAGAAAAAAAATAGGGTCTCACGAAAATTAAAACCAATGTTGCAGCGCTGCGCCTGATTAAGTTTGATAGCAATAACCCGCAGTGCGTCCCGCGGGCTCAGAACGCGCAAGCAGGCTGTTGCCAACGGTTGTGTCTTTGTTAAATACCACGCGGACGAAGTCGCGGGTAACAGCTAGTGTAAAATAAGTAAGCAACCCTATACCAGTTATTAACAATTTGAAGAGAACTTTACTTCATAATTGCCTAGACTGTGCTATTCGGTTTTGATATTTACGTCAACAGGTAAGCAGTCAAACCTGTAATTAAACGCAAGACTTAAATTTAAAACTTAAGAACATCTTCTGTCACATTCGTTGTAAAGCAAATTAATAATAGACTAAAATATGGTATGTGAGTATATTATATAATTGTGGGTATAGTAGGTACTTACATTTTAGACTTTATGACGTGTGTCATAAAATACACACAGTTTGCTACTCACCGTTTCCATCTTATTCTATTCTTTTTATAAGCATATAAATGAACCTCAAATTATTATTTGTCTCCAAATATAACCTACATTAATGAGGAAATGTTGATCAATTAATTTTGCGCCTATTCCTATTAAATTTATAGATTATATAAATATAAAAAAAAAACCTAATATATTCATAGATATTATAATGTGTTCTGAAGGCGAGGCTTGACTTCCTTATTTTATATTATACTGCTAGTTCAAATTACGTCATATAATCATGTGGTATTAGATCAGATGCTGCAAGAAACTCAGAGGTCACTATTTTGAAAAGAGGTTATTGTAGGTACCTATTTCAATACCTTTATTATTTAAAGAAATCTGGTTTTAATCGCAAGCCAATAAATAGTCGAACTCTACATTTAACAGTTCAATGTCAAGTTCACATGATAGTAAGGTCAAATTGTGCATTAGTTTAAAATAGAGCCTTTTAACCAATGTACTGAAAAACTCTATCCAAAACTTATTACACAGACTTTGGCGTTACTTAGTTTGATACCATACAGGCAGGTGTGTTTGTCTGGAGATATTATTATTTATTACATTTTTGACTCAAACGAAGAAATAATACTGACGGAGTGTTGTGCACAACATATCGAAGCACAAAAATCCAAGCCAATTTGTGTCATTCATCTATTAATAATGTCAGTTGTCAATTTTTTATAAATAGTTTGTTGTCATACTATTTTTAAGTTTTTCCTATTTAGTTTAACTGTAGGTAATTGTAAATTTTAATTGAATGAAATATGAAAGTTGAATCTTATAAGAGAAAAAAATTATTAACAACCGATTTGGAGACGTATTTCGGGATCTCATCCTCAAATCGCTACTGGTTCCATTAGTACCAATGATTTCACAGAGCAGAGATCCGTGCCTTGAGCTGTACTCCCGGCATTGAGGATATGGATTCATGAGACGACAGCTGTGAAATTGTTTGATCGTGATGAATGTCGCGGCGGCTGCTGCGCCAAATTCTTGTTGCATGTCGCACGAGCAACTAGTGGGAGAGGTGTGGCATAGCTGAGTAAGTGACACCTACTTAATAAAATTGTAGTATAGTATCTCAGATAGAACTTATATCGTTTTAAAGAGAACTTGGAAGTGTGTGGCCCAAGTCAGCTTCAAAATTAAAAACAACTATTAAATTATTTGAAATTTAACAACAACACTACGCACTAAGTGCGCGGAATAACGGCAATGGTTTGCTGTCTCAGCAAAAAAACAAACACTGTTTATACATAAACGTGATCGTTATGACTCACTTGTTAACCCCTTAACATAATTTACACTATTTTTGTTAATTTACACCAATTTTGATGTCTTACTATCACCGTTATAATAAATAATTAAATTAAATCTGAAAAAAACAATCTAACAAAGAAAGTCATTTGGAAAACAATTCCGTTACTGTTATAACATAACAGTAGATAAAAGAATACCTACAGCTCTTAACCTAATCGATTGGCGTCCCTTCCAGAAAGGGGGTGTATCGAACGGATGCAAATACATTTCGTTTACATATACGTTTGCCGGGGAGGGAGATTAAGGGGGGGGGGGGGGGATTAATTTCCTGTAATAAAATAGCTTTACACGCAAGTATTGTGTTCTAGACATTTCATTTTCTGGAGAGCTGTGGTGTTAAATTATTACACTCGGTAGCAATGCATTCGGATCACCAATATATGTCTTAATATCTCTGTGGGAATTTAAGTTCGTCTTTTGAGTTGTAAGTGGCATAATTGCAATGATTATAAATATTGATCACCAAGAATGCGGCTAACTTTGTTTTTTTTTTGTGATAGAATAGAAACAAATAGCAATCACAATGTAACACCTTTTTTATGACATTGTACAATCGATTTCCAATGTAAATAATATCCAGGGTGCTCCCTCAGTGCTTCTTGGACATAAGCAGTAATTAAACTGTCTCAGAATAATACCGGAAGGTTAGGAGGATCTGACTTGGCCGGGTACGTGTGACCGTTTTTAGTATATTCAGTACCAAATTGGTATAATTTGGGCTCCGTAAAACTAATTTAGTATTTTTTTGGTATCCTTTCATATTCTGGTATTTTTTAGTACATTTTTAAACTTTCAACATTTTTAAACACATTATTGATATATTTTTGGGTTGGGCGGGCAACACTAATTTCCATTCGTTCGTATTTCGTTCACATAATTTTGTCTTTGTCTGATGTTTACCGCAACTGCATCGTTTTGTATCTTTCGAACGGTTAATGCTAACAAAACCGCGAATCGTGTCGCGGGGAATTACTGAAACTTAAAAAATGATTCCTAGCAATAAGTATCAAAGGGACCACGGATTTTTTTGTTCTTTATTTATGTCTCTCTGTGTTATCGTGCGTGTGTAGTGAAGATAATGAAGCGCGAATACGATCAGAAATATAGATCTGAGTAGGAACAAAATCCTGAATTTTCGTCATGGTTGACATAAGATAAAAATAGTGATAACGCCTTGTGTAAAACTTGTGGAGCAAAATTTTTGAGCAGAATCGCAACAATTAAAAGTTATGCAGATTCTGAAAAACATCGGCAGAAACTTACTATAATTATATTATAGTAAAAGTAGCGGTTTTTACAAACCTTGGAGTATTGTATCGCTTTAGGTATTTTTTTTAAGCAAACTTAATACATCGAGACATCCAATGCAGAATGCCAATATCGCGAAAAACTAAATTACATCGTAAAGATGTCCAAATTTTTCGTAAAAATATAAAAACCATTGACATTTTGAATTTTGCGCCCTGACCTTGCGCTTCCACCTTAAGCAAGGTTTAAGTGAAGGAAGTGTAGGTTGTGTCTCATTTGACCCATCGAAAGATATGGTAAAAAATAATCCGTCGAATACTGACTATTTCTAATAAAACTTATTGTAAATATTTATTATTATTTTAATATGTCTGTATAATGAAGGTATGTACTGGGTAAAATTAAAAAGTAACTGATAATAGGTGTTTAATTTCATTTTTTCCTCTTCTACTTTTTATTTTAGTATATTTTTAGTATAATTCAGCATGTGTTTTGGTATTATTTAGTACTGGCACCTTGTAGTTTTAGTACATCACCATTTTTTAAAACGGTCACACTACTACCACGGATACATGACTGTACTATCTCATGGGTGTGTGTGAAAGTGTCCTTGTATGTTTGACTAAACATTACGCAAGAATGGGTAAACGGATATGTACCAAATTTGGCACAGAGGTAGGTTATACATTAAAATAAATGAAAGCTACATTTGATTCTTGAAGTCTAAAGCGATTCTTACATTATCGCCCATACATATTTTATCATTGTCCGCCCACGGTAGATGAGTCCGTGTTTCGTACATATTTGGCGCAAACGCTAAATTCGATAAGTCGAAACTCTTTTAGCGCAGAGCTCGAGTTGCAGTTAATGCAATTACGCCGCGTTTTGCGGTCTTGCTTTCGTAAACGAATTTTAACGTAACTAGTAACGTAATACTTAATAATTTTGCTTGAAATGTTTATACTATTTAGTTGTGATAGTCAAATAAATTATACGGTCCCACACTAAGCATCTCTTGTAGTATGGGTACCGTACAAAAGACTAGGGAGGAACTCGGTATATAATACTAATATAGATATTAAACATCCACGACTTGGGTACAAATATTCGTGCTCCTCACACAAAGTTTGGCCGTACTAGGTTTCGAACCCAGGAACCGCAGCGCAGAAGATAGGGTCACTACCCATTGAGATCATTAGGTCGTCAGGTAAATGGAGTTCATTTAAATAAGTTAGTGATTCGGATTATTCTCAGCATGAAGCTTATTATTAGTAATTGTTTGTATTATACACTAATAAAAAACATAAATAATTAATTAAGTCTCATTTTACAAACAAATAAATAACATATAGGTAACTGAATTGGAATTGAAATTCTATAACGATGCCCATCTATACTCTATACATATAAATAAAATTGGAGTGTCTGTTTGTAATATTAAAATAACCGCTTTTTACTAAGTGCATTTGGATGTATACACGGTACCTATACCAAAACAACATTTTTTACAATTTTTGTCTGTCTGTCTGTCTGTTTGTCTGTTTGTTTGTTCCGGGTAATCTCTGAAATGGCTGGACCGATTTTGACGGGACTTTCACTGGCAGATAGCTGATGTAACAAGGAGTAACTTGGGCTACTTTTATTTTAGAAAAAAACATAGGATCTCACGAAAAAAAAATAAAACCAATGTTGCAGCGTTGCGCCGCATTAAGTTTGATAGCAACAACCTGAAATGCTTCCCGCGGGCTCAGAACGCGCGAGCAGGCTGTTGCCAACGGTTGTGTCTTTGTTAAATACCACGCGAACGAAGTCGCGGGTAAAAGCTAGTAGGTAATAAAAAAGTTATAATAGGAATATTCACACGTCCATAAAAGCTGAATAATGACAGCAAAGCTGGATTAATATTGGAACTAAAAATAAATCAAGCAGGATATGCATATTTTAACTTTTTTACATCGTTTGAATATGTGCTTTGTTAAACATAACTTAACAAAGGTATTAATTGCTCTATCTCTAAAAATAATCTATACTCAGCCATATTTTTTTTATTATGTTTCTGCAGTGTCCACAAATTGTGTGATGTGCTGATTATAGTCAACTCTATCTAGAAATGTGCTTGTGTCTGTTAATAACCAAGCTTCGAGATTTTTAAATGTGCCCTTGTTAAAAAATAATAATATGCAATTGCAGTTAGGGCCTTTAGCCGAACTAAAAAGGGACTGTCACGTTATAGTCTGCCAGTTAAAACGGCCAACCATTTTTTTTTTTATTACATCATAGGCAAGTATTTGATCTCTATCTCACCTGATGGTAAGTGATGATGAGATCTACGATGGAGCATACTTGCCTAGGTAGGAAGGTGGCAGTAGATCGAGACGCTACATTCACTAGGCACATGCAGCGCAGCTGATCTGACCCGCCATCCATGAATGGCAACACCGAACATCATGCCGGAACACGGCTAGGCCGCTTGGCGACATGGCTTTGTTCAGTGGGTGGTGACTAACCACGGCCGAAGCCTACCACCAGTAGAGTTGTCACCTAGTTGGCACCACCCAGGGTCACGTGTAGGGTATCTCGAGGGTATTTAATTCTCCTACGGACGAAGGTGACTCGACCCCATAACCATAAGATTAAGAAAAAGTTTACGCACGAAGCTATAATGGCCAATTCGTTTGTCTGTCTTATATATTATCTATCACAATATTGTATAAAGATACGCCACACAATATCGATTACAACGAATCAATAATCGAGTTTGTCGATTACCGTAACAAGTACGTCAACACATCGAAATTTTGGCCTTTTGTCGTCGAACAGTGAAATTAATTACATCACTCATTGCTAATGAAGCTTGTTGCGAGACAATATGTGCACACACCTCCGCACCCCCCGCACCCCCTCGGTTGCCTGTGAACGGCGGGATCAGCCTTTGTTCTGGTTACGCTGAAGCCATTATGAATCTCGAGTGTTTGTTCGCTTATTATGTTTGTGTGTCGATATTTATTACGATTACGTGTGTGCTTGTCAGATACACGAGAGTTCGGTATGGGCGTGTATGACACGAACGGACTAATTGTTCGGCTAGTATAGCTATAGTGACCGCTCTGAGTTGCATAGAAGATTGTAGTGATAGATATATATAATTTTCTTCCAACTCCTCCTATTTTTATGTTTCGATTAAATTCGTGCGGGTTCCAAGACAATTAACTTTATCCCCGTACTCGCCGAGGGTCAAACCTCGGTGTCATCATGGGACACCACTGTAGATACTGGCTTACAGGAGTAGCAGTGGTGGGAGTGTGTGGCGGGCCTAGTCCCATAAAAAAATACAGCTACATATTATATATGAGTCGTAAATGGCCGCTTAGTAAATTCATATAGTTCGCTTGAAATGTACTTAATGGTACAGTTAATAAATAATTAAAAACACCTCATTATATTATGGAACTAATAAAAACAATAATGTTAATTTGTAATAATTCGCGTCAAGCTGATGAGCGTATGGCGTGACCGGAGACATTTATTGGTACCTACAACATGCATAACATTTGAGCACCTATATAAGTGAAATAAAGCTGACTTCTATGAGTCGTTTGACGCTGTAGGTGTTTTGGGTCGAGGTCAGTGTGTGGATTTGAGCTCGGCTGATAGAATGAACTACTCGTATTAACCTGATAAGTTATTAATAATCACCAAAAAAAATATACTGAACTTGTGATTAAAACATATCTTTACATATAGATTTAATAAGACAGTAGTTTGGTTGTGTTTGTACATTGAATATTTTTGGACAAAAAATGTCACATGCGACAATATTCTGCCAATATTTTGGCTCATTCGTAGCCCAGCGGTCCTGAGGATGCCTCGTTTAGAGGCGAAACACGTGTCGAATACTTTTATAGATTCGCTTAGTGTCGCGGAGAATTGCATTTTATTTGAGGTCCCGTCACTCGTGATAGATAGTTTCTCGATTAACATCTTAGAGGAGTTCGGGTGTTGTTGGCTTCTTTTATTATCGATCAAACTTGTTTGGTTTATAATCGAAGAAGTTGACAAGCCGAGGGTCAGTGGTGGGTCCTCTTTCCCCATAGGTTAACAATGGATTTCCGCCAAGTATCGCCTAGTTCTATCAATTATGACAATATTCTGGATACAAAGATCAAATCTGCATTTTTTTTTTGTCTGTTGACGCTTTACCGGAAAACCACTAGACGAATTTTAATCAATCTTGGCGTAAATTAAAATAAAGGTTATATACCCTGATCAACTTGTGATGTACTTTTAATCCCGTGATATGGATGGGTTCCCGCGGGATAGACATTGGAATGTTCGCTTGTTTAGTACATTTGTTAGTCATTATGTGATGTCACTGTTGAGATATTACAATTCAGGACAAAAAAATCACAATTGTCATTTTCTTGTGAGCATCTTAAAAATCGAAATTAGTTAAGAGACTTCTATTAAGTTTACAGTCGAACTTTGTATGTTATTTCTCATAGCATTATAAAAAATGATATGAAAAAAAAAAGTTCAACGGGAAATTCCAACTCTAGGGTGTCCAGGATCGGGGTTGAATCCATGGTTTCAGGTTTCGTTACGAAGCCACTTAACCTTATAGAATAAAACAAAATGTAACTGTACAGAATGGGATTCTTTTTATATTTCATAAAAAAATACAATTCGTAGTGCGACTAGAAGTAACATGAATGGCAGTACAACAGCGTTTTTTTTTTATAATTTCATACTTTTTATCTTATTGTCTATAAATTTACTTAGTTCTTGTACTGCTCGGGCTTGGGTGGGTGGCTCCTGATGTACTCAATAGCCCTCGCGATGTACTCGGGGATGGGCTGGGGAGGAGGGGGTGTGGGGAGATGGGCACCCTGAAACACAACACGACATGTTAGCACACGTTTAAATCACTTGCAATGGAAGACTGATATGGAACAGGCTAAGCTATCCCTAGGTGGCGTTGACATCTATATTTAAACTTAATACCTTGACAAGGCAATTGGTGTAAGTACCGATAGCATGCGACAGGATTTAAGGCCTTATACTGATGAACATAAGATTGTAAGTACAATTTGTGTATAGCCACGATTGAAGATGCATAAAGAGAAAAAGTGGCCACATTTATTAGGACTTAAGACTGACCAGTTTAGAAAGACCTATGTAAAATGAGAGTTTACTAGAATCAATTACCTGGGGCTGGTAGCCGTTTTGGTCAGCGATATAGGTCAAGACAATTTGGGCGCCCTCGGGAGAGGTGTAGCTGTTGGATCCCTGCACGGCGATGGCTTCGTCTTCCTAGATAAGGGAAAACAGGATTATCAGTTAGAATCGGTCTACAGACCCCTAAAGATAAATTTGATTAATATTACAAGACTTTAAGCCAAAGACTTTACAATAATTATACTCTGTATGCTTAGTTATAGACATATGACTGCGGTTTTAGGTGGGGCCACGTAAAGAGCGGTGAGTCACCGGCTGTTAAAGGTAATTAGATAAACGCTGATAATGGCAGGTGTCCGAAACCCTTCCAAAAGCTCTATCCCACATCCATCCAAACTTCAATTCATAGTACCAATTATCTTTCCATATACCAGCAATAGTTCCTCCACCTGGTGAGGTCTATTCGCTATTTATGTCCATCAAATTCAGCAGTTAACCCCTGCTAACATAGCATTAAAATTCTCAAAAAAAAAATACCGCCAAATTGAGAACCTCCTCCTTTTGGATGTCGGTTAAAAATAGCCCCGACTGGTGTAGCCCGTATGAACAGAGAGAGAGAGACATAATAATGTAGATCTATTGTATGTAGGTCAATTATATTATAGTATTGTTTGTTATCGTTTGATCTCATTGTTAATTTGTATACTATAGAAGATAACTGACACAATTTTCTTTTACGTATGCATGTACGCATATGTATGCTTGGCATTCAATTTGAATAGTAGGAAAACTATAATGTATTTGTTCACAGAATAAAGATTCCAATAATAAGCTTATTCACCGACAAGGTCGCATCACAAGATGATAAATTAAGTTGTGATCAAAATTTATTATATTTCCACTATTGCGTATTATTATGACCTTAAGCGAAATACCAAGGTTTTATGGAATATAACCGACGCAAGATAATATATTAACATATATTAAAACGCTGGATCAACTTTAACTATATGGCATTCTGGTTTCAGCATTCATTCTTCTCATCATTTTGTTAGTTCCTTCATTATCGGAATTATTTATCTTTGACGAATTGATTTGATTATTTATATCGATATCACCTTTTTTTTTGTTGACGGGGCGGATCCGTA